>JBAJHW010000004.1:226887154-228129654 GCA_037013535.1 Intellagama lesueurii | reverse complement strand
TTCTTGTTGTTGAACTGGCGGGAGAGAAGGACTCCTGTGCTCTTGCTGTGCTAAATTCTCATTTGCCTGCTGCTCCAAGAAAGACAGAGGAATGGAATCAATTACCAGTCATGTCAGCCATTTTAAGTTTAAACACCAGACTTCGCAAAGGCTCCCATGAAGTCTTGCGAGCAATATAAATAGGAGTGGTGCCAAACACAGCACCAGAAGTATTCAATAATAAAATACAGCTGTCTCCACTGGCATTTACTCACAAAAGTTTGTCATTTTTAAAAAATGGTTAGAAATGCTGACAAAGAGAAATCTGGGAAACGAAAACATTTATTTTCCCGGGGAAGGAGGTTTCTGTGAACTGCAACCTAAATATTCGCTTAACAACTGAACATTCCATAAAAATAATTTACAACATAATTTCTTCTTAGAAGTATGTTTCGGCAAAGGGCTTTTCAAAGACTTTGGCTCAGCTTGGAGGTGCTAAGAGCTTTGCCTTTGAATCTATAATTCTTAATTACTAAAATGCTTTATATACTCTTTTGCCAGGAGTTTTAGCAAAGTACATCAAAGGAACCATCCCTCCCTTTCAGCTTAAGGCTCAGCATGTCAGGGAGTGAGGAAACAAGGTTGACGTTCCTTGCCAAAGATGGGAGGCTTGTGCTATTCAGGGAGAGCCCAAGACTTTTTGCTGCCTGAGACAGAGCAGCAAATGGCACTTTCCCCATGCTGTTTAACACTGTAGACATGGGGTTATTTTAGCACTTGAGGCAGAAAATCCTGAAGGAATTATTATTCTTTCTAGCAGTAAAAATGCACTAATAATAAACTGAGTCCAGGTCCTATTGAGTCCATAATTAACAATTGTGACTTTTTTTTTCCTTTCTTTCTTTCTTTCTTTCTTTCTTTCTTTCTTTCTTTCTTTCTTTCTTTCTTTCTTTCTTTTTGGTAGGCATCCTTCATTCTCGAGAGACTATGGTAACGTGCTCTGTATGCAGGTCTTGGAACAACGTCTAGTGTGGCTGAGAAGGCCAATTTGAGAGTGACAATCCCTTCCACACTGAAGACAAATACAATCTGTCCCCTGTCCAGCTCCCTGATTTTGCAGGTTTCAGGACTGCCTCTTTGCCTCGGCCTGCTGGACAAGTGTCTCTTCAAAATGGGAGAGGCCATGCTGCACCGCTTGCCTCCAGGCTAAACGCTCAGATATCAAGGTTTCCCATCTGTTGAGGTCCATTCCTAAGGCCTTCAGATCCTGCTTGCAGATCTCCTTGTATCACAGCTGTGATCTCCCTCTGCGGCGCTTTCCCTGCACTAATTCTCCATACAGGAGATCTTTTGGAATCAGCCATTCTCACAACATGCCCGAGCCAATGTAGACATCACTGTTTCGGTAATGTATACATGCTAAAAATTCCAGCTCGTTCTAGGACTACTCTATTTGGAACTTTGTCCTGCCAGGTGATACTCAAAATGTGTCAGAGACAATGCATATGGAATGTGTTCAGCTTCCTCTCCTGCCGTGCACAAAAGGTCCAGGACTCACTGCAGTGCAGGAGTGTACTCAGGACACAGGCTCTATAGACCTGGATCTTGGTATATGCCACCAGCTTCTTATTAAGCCATACTCTCTTTGTGAGTCTAGAGAACATGGTAGCTGCTTTGCCAATGCGTTTATCCAGCTCGACGTCTAGGGAGAGAGTGTCAGAGATCGTTGAGCCAAGGTACACAAAGTCATGAACAACCTGCACTTCTTGTGTAGAGGTGGTAATAGAGGGAGGTGAGTCCACGCCCTGGCCCATGACTTGTGTTTTCTTCAGCCTGATTGTTAATCCAAAGTCTTGGCAGGCCTTACTAAAACATGACTTATGGCAACCCTTTTTAGGGTTTTCTAGGTAGAAAGTACTCAGAAGCAGTTTACCATTCCTTTCTTCTGAGGCCACCCTGGGACTGTGCAGCTTGACCAGGGCCACACAGGCTGGATCTTATGGGATTCTGTGAGAAGGAAGGTGAGATTGAGGGCCTCCTCACAGGTGAACCACACTCCTCACCCCTTGACACCCGAGGGATATATGATAAGCAGTTTGCTGATGAAGATGTGAATACCCAAACTGGACATAGAGTCTCCTCCATGAGCCCCAAGTCCCAAGGGGAAAAAAGATTGAAAGGGGAAACAATCCTGGGATATTGGGAGATAGCGAAAGAAGACACTAGAGGGACAAAAGGACCACTAGGAGGAGGAGGAGGGAGAAAGGAGAAAGCCTGGGAAAGAGGACAGAGGGAAGACCTAAAAATGGCAGGAAAATGAAAAGATATAAAAGAAGGAGGAGAAGATCTGGGAAGGGAGATGGAAGGTGGCTATGAAAAGGTGGTGCTAGAAGAACTGTGGACCAAGGAATGGGTCACTTTCACTATGCCAAAGAGAGAAGCAGAGAGGGTATGGAGTAGGAAGACATCCAGGAAACCCTGGTACTGGGAAGAAAGTGGAGTTAAGGAGGATGGAAAGAGAAGCCAGGGATAAACCTTGGGGGTCAGAAGGCCAGGGACCGTGGAAGGAGATCAGCTTTGGAAAGAAGGGACTGAAAAGAGAGAGGGAGGAATGAGGCATCATCACCAAAGAGCAAGTGAAGGAGAAGGCATGGGATCAACATCTATGTTGTGCTCCCCCCCCCCCCGCATCTGCAAGCTTCTACACCTTTGCCCTTGGTGCGACCTGGAGACCACTGGTGGGGACCAGTGCTAAAACTGATGTTTTCGTTATGCCAGGAGTGGGCTCTGTAAATAAGTTTAGCCTGTTGGCTTGTTAGGAAGAACCACTTGAGGTGGTGGTGGAGCAACCAACCACACAGTTTAAAAAAGAGAATGTTCCGAAAGCAGAAACTTTTGTGAAGATCTGTGAAGACGGATTCTCAGGCTTCCAGTTCCTATGCAATGGTACTGATCCTGAGTTTTTGTCTCCCTGGCTGGAGACCTGGGAAGGAATAGAAACTTCCTGAGATTTCAGCCAGGATTCTGAGACCTGGAAAGTCTATACGGAAATAATATCTAGTTTCCCGAGTTTCATCATCGATCTGAAGCAGATCAATAGTCTGGTGGAGAAACTGAAGTCCTTTTTGCAGAAAATGTCTGGGCCTGGGTAGTCCCGATGGTTCAGCAGCTTCATATTTTGATGCTCCAAGCCATTTGCATTTAAGACCTCAGCTTTGGCTTTACAAGGGTTGTTTTATAGTTGCAATACTGCATAGATGGGGGAAATGTGCTCCCCCCCCCTTCCTGGTCTCTTCATGGGACAAAAATCCATATTGCATCCCTTTAAACCTATTTCTTCTTCTGAATATCATTTCAAACCAGTTTTTCTGTTTTTGTTTCTTTTCTTTTTTTAAAAAAAAATGTTCTCGGAACAAAGAGGCCATAAAGAAGCTTTTTTTCCCCCAGTCAAATTAATTTTTTCTTGCCCTCTTCTTTTGTTATGGCTCTGTCTCTAAAGGCCTCCATATAAAATTTACAATGGTTCATAAGAATTAATTAGTTTTCCAAACTTATGATGATAATGGGAAGAAGTAACCCTTGCTCTTTAAATGCTCTTGAGCAGCAACATGCAGTCGTTTTTTTAAAAAAAACAGTAACACAAAGGCCCTTAAACTGAGGGACTGTTTAAGTACCTTGATTCCCCGACTAGTAAAAGAGACAAAAGCCAGTCGTAAATTGCTTTTCTTGTTAAAATAGTCAGTCTAGAGTCCACCTCTTTAAAATACTGCATAGCCATAAAAACCGGCTTGAAAATTATATGATCAGTCTCAAAACTGCAGTCATCAACACTTCTCCTTGTCAAGACCTTTGCTGTTTAAACATTTGATTGAATCCCACAGAGGGGGTTAAAAATGTCTCCTCTCTCTCTCTCTCTCTTGGGGGTGGGAGGTTTCTCTCTTTTTAGATTAGGCACTTTCTGCTTTACTCATAAATATGTTGGAAAGACAGTCTGGGCTTTTCTACATATCAACAAATGTCCAGTTTATTCCGTTGAAGGAGATAATCAAGACAGATGGCACATTATAAGGGCACAAAATGTGTCACCTATGCATGGCTAGCTCCTAGGAACCTGAAATAAAGGTATTATTGGTGTCATACCTTCAGAGTGGGGTAGTAGACCTAGTGCTTGGCTAAGGGACATTGGGTTACCTAGTGTGGTGTAGTGGATAGAGAGTGGTGGACTGGGACTCAAAAATCCTGAGTTTGAATCTCCACTCAGCCATGGAAACTCACTGGGTGTGTGGAACTGGTAAAGCCATTCCTTAAATATCTCAGTTACTTTGAAAGCCCTGTCAGGGTCGCTATAGGTCAGTTCTGACTTGATGACACATAGCAACAACAAGAGACATTTGCATGGAGCAAGGATATGTAAAGAATTTGCTCCAACAATATATATAAATAGGCGGATTGCCCTAATCTACATTTTTCAGAAAATGTATGTTTAGAAAATGCATTTCTAAACTCAGGGGAACATACATGATAAAATGTGCATATTTTAAAAAATGACTATAGAAAAATGTATATGCTTCAATAATATATGCGCACATACTTTAGTTAATGGGTCAGTGTGTGCAAACAAGGGGTACAATTGGGAAAATGTAAAATAATGGCATCCATTCTTTAAAAAACTACATTCTTCCAAAATGGATAGATTTCTTCTCCTGCCACCGAAACAAACAAACAAACAAACAAACAGCATGTACTGGGCAAGGAAGTCAAACTGTATGTTACAGATAGCATGTCATGAGTGTTCCAGACTGGTGATTCAGATAGACTGTACTTATAAACAGAGGTATTGCTTGCTAAAGATGGGGGGTATTAATATCCCCCCACAGGTGCAGATAACGAGGGTCCGGCCCCCTGGGGCCAGACTGACCACTCATGATTCCGCTGCTGCCGTGAACTCCGCGGAGCCTTGCTTGCAATGGATTAGCCACTCCTGGCAGAAGGCGGGATGACGAGCCTCTCTGCCAGGTGGCAGAGTGGCTAATCCATCGCAAGCAACTGAGAGATAGGAAGGGACTGCGGAGCTCACAGCAGCGGCAGAATTGTGAGTGGTTGGGGGCCGGACCCTCGTTATCTGCACCTATGGGGGGATATTCATATTTGTATACGAATACGAATACCCCATCTCTATACCTTCCAGTGACCAATCACAAACAACAACAGAGCTACAAAAACTGACAATATTAGGAACAGCATATATACTACATTGATATTTAACAGATATTTAGGTTTTTGGTTAAAACTTGTATCTGTTATGTCATACCAGTCAATGTTTTTATAATTTTGATTGACTGTGCCTGGTATTTTTGAGTCATCATCATCGTCTTAGAACTGCAGAGCTGAAAGGGACCCTATGGATCATCAAGTCTCGCCCCTGTCAAGGAGGCACAGTGGGGAATCAAACTCCCAACCTCTGGCTCCACAGCCAGAGACCTAAACCACTGAATAACACAAGCTAATTTGGAGACGGCACAATAGGTGAAAAGATCAAAAGTTCCTGTTCCGCCAGTCAAATATTAACATTACATAAGAAATTCTAAAGACAGATTATCTGTACGAAAACATGTTTGCCTCTGAAAAGTGGGAAAAGAAGAAAGCTGTGTAATTAATCAGGTTCTGAACTTACATGTCTCATACTGAGGCAGTTCATTGGTCTGTATAGCCTGGTACCTTCTACTCTGACTGGTAGCAGACTGCTTAAAAGTCCTTTTCTTTGCCTGAGCAAATGAGATGCATAGCAAAGAGGAGATTATTTATTTATTTATTTATTTATTTATTTATTTATTTATTTATTTATTTATTTATTTATTTATTTCTTACATTTTTATCCCACCCATCTAGTCATTTCGACTACTCTGGGCGGCGTACATCAGTGTACCAATAAACAATTAAAAATATCAGCAATATTAAAAAATGAAAATAATTAATCATTCAAGATGGAACTAAATCAAATTAAATCAACAAATCAAATCAAATAATGCCCGGGGGGAAGGCTTGCCTGAACAGTCATGTTTTTAATTGGCTTTTGAAAACGCCCAGCGAGGGGGCCATACGGATCTCTGGAGGTAGGTTGTTCCATAGCCGAGGAGGCACCGCCGAAAAGGCCCGGTTTCTTGTCCTTTCCCTCCGGGCCTCTCTCGGCGTCAGGCTCTCCAGTCTCACCTTCAGACTAGATCGAGTGAAACGGGTAGACTTTGGTGGGAGAAGGCGTTCCGCCAGATATCGAGGTCCTAAGCCGTTTAAGGCTTTATATGTTATCATCAAAACTTTGAAATCGACGCGGAAGCGAACGGGCAGCCAATGCAATACGGCCAGAGTGGGAGAGATATGATGGTATTTCCTCACACCACTAATAAGTCTGGCCGCCGCATTCTGCACCATTTGGAGCTTCCGCGTCAGTCTCAAAGGTAGCCCCACGTAGAGTGCATTACAATGGTCTAATCTCGAGATTACGAGCGCATGCACTAATGTGGTGAGCGCCCCGACATCAAGATAGGGACGCAGCTGGGCGACCCACCTAACGTGAAAATAGGCGGATTGGACCACTGACGCCACCTGGGTTTCCATGGTGAGCGCCGGGTCCAGATGTATCCCCAAGCTACGAACCTCACTCTTCGCAGTAAGAGTCACCCCCCCAAATGAGAGGGAGTTTCCCAGACCGCTGATGGCAGGGCTACCCACCCTCAGTACCTCCGTCTTGTCCGGGTTCAGCCTCAACCCATTCTCCTGCATCCATTGCAGTACAGTCTCCAGGCAGCGCTGAAGGGGCAGAACGGCATCCACTGTAGTTGGAGAAAACGAGATGTAGAGCTGTGTGTCATCAGCGTACTGATGGCACGATGCTCCACATCCCCTGATGACACCACCCAGCCGCCTCATATAGATATTAAACAGCATTGGGGAGATTATCGAACCCTGCGGAACCCCACAATTGAGGCTCCACGGGGACGAAACCCTCTCCCCAAGCTGAACTCTCTGAGGACGGTCCTCCAAGAAGGACTGGAGCCAAGCAAACGCCAGGCCACCAATTCCCAGCTCGGAGAGCCTCCTCAGGAGGATACCGTGGTCGACGGTATCAAAGGCGGCTGAGATATCGAGGAGGACCAGCAGGGATGTTTTTCCCCTGTCGGCCTCCCTCAATAGGTCATCATACAGGGCGACCAATGCCGTTTCTGTACCATGGCGCGGCCTGAAACCCGACTGGAATGGATCCAGGGCATTTGTTTCATCCAAGTGAGCCTGAAGCTGGTCGGCCACCACCCTCTCCACCACTTTGCTCATGAAAGAAACATTGGCGACGGGCCTGTAATTGCCAATATCGTCCGCCGCCAAATTTAGTTTCTTTCTTATGGGCCTAATGAGTGTGTCCTTGAGGGCAAGAGGAACCTTGCCCTCAAGGAAAGACCCATTAATTATTTCTGTTGCCCATTCTGTTGTTACAGGCCTGGCTGCTTTGATTAGCCAGGCCGGGCAAGGGTCAAGGGATGAGGTGGTGGCACGACAACGATCAAGCACCTTGTCCACAGTCTCTGGTGTCACCGGCTGAAAATGATTAAGACCCACCGGGCAAGACGGAGCGCTGGACATCTCTGCTCGACTCACTGTATCCAAAAAAGGAGAGAGTTCCCGGCGGATGGCCTCCACTTTAGATTTAAAAAATGCTGCAAATTGGTCTGGTGAAATACTAGGGGGAGGCCCATCACCTAGACCAATTCCGGATAGGTCGCGAACTATACGGAATAACTCCGCCTGCTGATTTGAAGCTTCACTTATCCAGTCAGCGATGTGTGTTCGCCTAGCAGCCTTTATCTTAGCTAGATAAAGGTTAGTCGCGACCCTGACAGCTACTCGATTCTGTTCCGTCGGGTCTACTCTCCATTTGCACTCTAGCCTTCTCCTATTTTGCTTCATTGCTCTCAGGTCCTGATTAAACCAGGACGCAGGCCGAGCTCTGCAGAGGAGAGGGTGTTTAGGAGCGATCGTGTCTATAGCCCTGGTGGCTGCAGTAAGCCAACCATTAACCAGAGCCTCGACAGGAGCGCCGGTCAGATCAGCGGTAATCCCTCTCATGGCATCCTGGAATCCTATAGGATCCAGTAGCCTTCGAGGGCGGACCATTAAAATAGGTCCATGCTCCCTGCGAGGAGGGAGTGCCACTGAGAGGTTACATTTTATTAGGTGGTGATCTGACCATGACAATGGTACCGACACAAGGTCGGTCACCATCAGACCACGCTCGTTCCAATTGGCAGAAAAAACCAGATCTAGCATATGACCACCCACGTGGGTGGGGCCGTTGACATGCTGGGACATGTTCAAGGAAGCCATGGTTTCCAAGAACTCAAGAGCTGGACCGGAGATCTCCATCTCCGCATGAATGTTGAAGTCCCCTAAGACCAAAAGCCTCGGGGACTCCAACAGTGTCGCGGAGACAAAGTCCGCCAGCTCTGGTAAGGAAATGGCTGGGTCGCGGGGAGCGCGGTAACCCAGCAAGATCCCAATACCATCCCTGGCCCCAACCGACACGTGGAGGGCCTCCAGACCCGGCTTTACCACCGTGGAGCGCCTAGTAACCTCTAGAGTGTTCTTATATACAATGGCTACCCCCCCCCGCCCCTCCAGTCTGCCCTGGTGCTGGACAGCATAACCAGGTGGACAGGCTTATGTCAGGGGTGGGCCCCCCTCCCCGCCTATCCACGTCTCTGTTATGCACGCCAGGTCTGCATCCTCCTCCAGAACAAGATCATATATAAGCTGGCATTTATTAGACACAGACCTGGCGTTCAACAGCACCAGTTTCAGAGTGGAAGGTAAACTGATCTGACCACCTCGATATTGTCGTTTGGCCACAGACCCAGAACAGTGAACAGCCTTCAAACATCTGTTTGAAGATTCTGCCCAGATATCTTTTTCTGCCCTTTTAATGATAGCACCTTTTGGGGATCATACATTCACAGGACCACAATAAGTCAGACTTGAGTTGACTGGACAAAACAAAAGCAAAATATGAGAGAAAATTAAAACAGAGTTGGGAAATCTTATTTCTTGGGTCAATGGTTCCCAGTCTTGAGTCGCCAGATGTTCCTGGACTACAATCCCCAGAAATCCTGGCCAGCACAGCTAGTGGTGAAGGCTTCTGGGAGTTTTAGTCTAAGAATATCTGGGGAGCCAAGGCTGAGAACCACATCTCCGAGACTGATAATCACATGCTGGCTGGAAGAGTCTGGGAGCTGTAGTCTAAGAAACGAACCTTTCCCAGCTTTAGGTTAAAGATCTTGTCATCTGTGTCTTTACTCAAGAGAAACTACAGATAGGGATGTGTGAGAAGCTTATTGTCCTTCCTTCCTTCCTTCCTTCCTTCCTTCCTTCCTTCCTTCCTTCCTTCCTTCCTTCCTTCCTTCCTTCCTTCCTTCCTTCCTTCCTTCCTTCCTTCCTTCCTCTCTCTCTTTCTTTCCTTTAGGTAAGAATCTTCCAAAATTCACAATGTCTTCACACATCAGATGGGAAGCACTTGGTGCTTATGAAGCTGACAGAGAAAATGTGTCAGGTGAGGATAATACATGCCAATAGCTAGTGCCAAGGCATAGTTTCATTCAGAGAAATGTCCCATGACTTGTTTCATTGCCTGGCTTTCCAAACTGATTTCCCTCAGTGAGTTGCTATTTCTGTTTCCCATTCTTCTGTTCCCCAAGGGTTAAAGTCCTTGGCTTCTTTTTCCTGTTTTTATTTATTAGCTTTCTTTATCAGACAGCAAATCCACAGACTAGAGATTTTCAGTAAAATCAATACAGGATTGTTGAAAACAAACTGAGTTAAGTGCATTATCGGTCCATTACTACATTATGGTTTGCCCTCATTTGTAGAACTGAGACAGAGGTTCCCGCCAAGCAAAATTACATTGGCAGTTAATCTAAGCTCTGTTCCAAAACACTAGAAGGCCACCAAGTCAGGAGAGGCTAATTTGAAGGAAACCCAAATACTGGATATTCCATGTCTAGAAGGGGCTGTATTACATGGCCCACCAAGTCACCTCCAGCTCTGTCATTCCATTGCCTGAATGAGCCAAAGGGGCAATACAGGAAAAGCATATGAAATTTTACATATAGTCATGTGTAAAATGTCTAAGACCTAATTGCCTTTCATTAAACAACTTGGGCTTACATGAAGGAAGCCAAAAACATTAATGTAGTCAATGACCATATCTGGGCTATTTTATGGGTTGTGTGCCATTCCTTTTGGATTGCAGCAAAAAGTTCTCCTGATCAATGAGGAATTTCTCACTGAGAAAGCTGCATGTTTGAATAGGGATTTGGATCTGGATCTCACACATGAAAACAGAGCCCTTTATTTGCTTGCTTGATTGCTTAAGGTGCATTATCTATTCTACCCTTTCTTTATTTTAGAGATGTTGGCAAGTCTTTGAGTCCGAGTCCCAAGTCTGAGTCTGAGTCTTTGGTACCAAGTCCCAAGCCCCAAGTCCAAGTCTCTATTAAAAACAAGCTTTCTTCCACAGAAAAAAGGGAGACATGGGTGGGTTCTGAGTCGCGAGTCATGTCCGAGTTGAGTTGCCAGTGCGACCTGACAGCGAGTCCCGTACTCAAGTCCCCATCCCTGCTTTATTCATATTTGAGACAAGCTCATATAGCAAACAAATAAGTAATAAGTAAAAAGGAAGTAACCTCCATCATGGAATAGCTTTAAAATGTTTAAACCAGATTGAACTGATAGAATACAGCGAGCAAGAAGACCTGGGGGAAAAACTCTGCTAGTATCAAAAGACATGAGGAAAAGAGCCAGGAAAGTTGCTATCAATTCAGTCCCAACATATGGCTTGACAGTGTTTTGGTTTACTACCCCTCTTTCTGTTGACAGTCTGAAACTGTACAGATAGCCACATATCGCACAAGTAGCAGGACACATACCCCATCAACCACACACATTCGGCGTGATTTCAGCCAGCCTCTCTCCCAGGAGGCACAGTGGAGATTCAAACTCACAGCCCCTTGTTCTGTGCACCAACACTCTTGAACCAGAGCACTACCAAGGAGAAAAGACATGGCTCTTTTGGGACTTTTATAACACGTTCAGGGAGAAGGACATTTGTTTGTTATTCTATAAATTCAACTGTCGTTTCTGCTTTGAGGGTTCTGGTGTACTCTGCCGTCCCCCATTGTTTCTGTTGATTGGTGGTATTATTGTTGCTTTTAATGTGGTCTATTAATTGCCTTATTAAAAGCAACAATAATACCACCAATCAACAGAAACAATGGTTAATGTGGTCTATTAATTGCCTTCTACCGTACAATTGCACTCATTTCACATGCTAGCAAGGTTATGCTCAAAATCCTCCAAGGCAGGCTTCAGCAGTATGTGGTCCGGGAACTCCCAGAAGTACAAGCTGGATTTCGAAGGGGCGGAGGAACTAGAGACCAAATTGCTAACATGCGCTGGATTGTGGAGAAAGCCAGAGAGTTCCAGAAAAACATCTACTTCTGCTTCATTGACTACGCAAAAGCCTTTGACTGTGTCAACCACAACAAACTATGGCAAGTCCTTAAAGAAATGGGAGTGCCTGATCACCTTATTTATCTCCTGAGAAATCTATATGTGGGACAGGAAGCAACAGTTAGAACTGGATATGGAACAACTGATTAGTTCAAAATTGGGAAAGGAGTACGACAAGGCTGTATATTGTCTCCCTGCTTATTTAACTTATATGCAGGATACATCATGCGAAAGGCTGGACTGGAGGAATCCCAAGCCGGAATTAAGATTGCCGGAAGAAATATCAACAACCTCAGATATGCAGACGATACCAATGATAGCAGAAAGTGGGGAGGAATTAAAGAACCTCTTAATGAGGGTGAAAGAGGAGAGCGCAAAAAAAATGGTCTGAAGCTCAACATCAAAAAAATAAGATCATGGCCACTGGTCCCATCACCTCCTGGCAAATAGAAGGGGAAGATATGGAGGCAGTGAAAGATTTTACTTTCCTAGGCTCCATGATCACTGCAGATGGTGACAGCAGCCACGAAATTCAAAGACGCCTGCTTCTTGGGAGGAAAGCAATGACAAACCTAGACAACATCTTAAAAATCAGAGACATCATCTTGCCGACAATGGTCCGCATAGTCAAAGCTATGGTTTTTCCAGTAGCGATGTATGGAAGTGAGAGCTGGACCATAAAGAAGGCTGACCGCCGAATAATTTATGCTTTTGAATTGTGGTGCTGGAGGAGACTCTTGAGAGTCCCCTGGACTGCAAGGAGATCAAACCTATCTGTTCTGAAGAAAATCAACCCTGAGTGCTCACTGGAAGGACAGATCCTGAAGCTGAGGCTCCAATACTTTGGCCATCTGATGAGAAGAGAAGACTCCCTGGAAAAGACCCTGATGTTGGGAAAGTGTGAAGGCAAGAGGAGAAGGGGACGACAGAGGACGAGATGGTTGGACAGTGTCATCGAAGCTACCAACATGAATTTGACCAAACTCCGGGAGGCAGTGCATAATGACTAGTGCACTAACTTTGCCACTCTATCATGTATAACTTTGTAATGTGTTCTAATTTTGTAATCTATATTATTATTATTATTATTATTATTATTATTATTATTATTATTATTATTATTATTATTATTGACTTGTTGTTGTTTAGTCATTTAGTCGTGTCCGACTCTTCGTGACCCCATGGACCAGAGCACGCCAGGCCCTCCTGTCTTCCACTGCCTCCCGGAGTTGGGTCAAATTCATGTTGGTAGCTTCGATGACACTGTCCAACCATCTCATCCTCTGTCGTCCCCTTCTCCTCTTGCCTTCACACTTCCCAACATCAGGGTCTTTTCCAGGGAGTCTTCTCTTCTCATGAGATGGCCAAAGTATTGGAGCCTCAGCTTCAGGATTTGTCCTTCCAGTGAGCACTCAGGGTTGATTTCCTTTAGAATGGATAGGTTTGTTCTCCTTGCAGTCCAGGGGACTCTCAAGAGCCTCCTCCAGCACCACAATTCAAACGCATCAATTCTTCGGCGGTCAGCTTTCTTTATGGTCCAGCTCTCGCTTCCATACATCACTACAGGAAAAACCATAGCTTCTTGATATTGATCAAATTATTCTTCTTGATCAAATTATTGACTACAGGTCTCCAAATTGGGCACATTGACTGTTGGATTTCGGGACTTGTAGCCCATCTCTGAAAATAAGGGCCTGCCATGTGCATGGGTGGGGGAGAATCTTCATTCTATACTGTCATGCTCTCCTAGTCTGATGGCATGGTCTTTCTACTGTTCTGAGATTTCAGACACAATTCCTAGAAGATAATCTATTTAGCCTCTTAGAAGTCATCAGTTATATGAGCAGATATGGGCCCTTTAGAGTATGGCCAGATGCTCTAGAGTAGGGATGTGATGGGTATTCATGAAATCTCATTCTGAGCAATTTTCCGAGACTCATCATCCCAAGACTTCCTGCCAAGAATTCACCCTGCATTAGCAAGATTTCCCTGCTTCTTGATCTCATTTTAGCTTTTCAGTTTTAAATTTTTTTTTATCCATTGCTTTGAACAGGAAACTGCCACATTCTGTGCAGCTTACTGTCCTTTCTAGTGAATTAAGTGCAGGAAAATACAACATTCAGCACAAGAATAATCCTGAGCATCCTTGTGTTTCTTCTGCCCTTTCCCAGTGCAGAAATTGTACTAATATTGCATAGCTTGGTGTTTCCTCCAGGAAAAAAACCTACCAAGATTTCCCACAAGATTTCTCAGAAGAAGTTATTGCACAGAGAAATCTTCCTGAAAAAAGATTAATTTTGTTCTCCCTTTTTTTACCCCTTGAGAATGAGAGACTAAAGCTTCACATCCTTATTCACTTCCTTGTTCCTAGCAGGCAGAACCAGCTGCAGAACAGACCATGGCAGTTCTCCTAAGGATCAGAATAGCTTCAGCTCTTTGCTGAAGCAACATTTCTACACAAACAAGATGACAACTACATCCAGTAGTACTCACTGGGAGCTTTCCATGGTCCTGATAAAACTTGTCTGGATCTGGATGTACTTTGACAAATTAAGTTACAGCCTAAACTTTGCCTGGCATAACCCTGCTTCTGTGACTTTATCTAACAATGACCCTGTTTCTTGGCATGTTGTTGTTATGTATCAGCAAGTCAGTTATGAACTTACGGTGACCCTAACTGGGTATTTGAGTATGTGAGATACTCAAGTAATCGTTTACCACTACCAAACCCTAATGCGTTTCCATGGCTGATTAAGGATTTGAACCCAGGCCTGCTGAGAGTCCAGCACTCTATCCACTATATCACTCTGGTTCTCATTCCTATTATGTCTGTGGCTACTTTTCCTGTGAGGCTAAAGATTTAGTAGAGAAGGATGGAGAAAATCAAAATAACCACCTGCCAGTTCCCTTCCTTCTGCAATGTTGCTACTACTTCCACATTAGTATTAAGTGAACCCAAGTTGGGACCACTGTGTTTTCTTCATAATTTATTTGTTTGTTTTATTTAAAATATTTTTATCCTGCCTTTCTTAAAAAGGACCCAAGGCAGCTTAAATGTTCAATTCTGCCTTAATTTGAGACCTGGATATATAACATCTAATCTCTTTCAAGTTCCACAAAACTGCAAAATTATAAATCAGCAATAAAAAAATGTCACAAACAAGGTTCCCTCTACGCTTGGCATGTGCGGCGCATGTGCGCCCCTGCCTCCCTCCACGCAGCTGTCTTCCCCCTCAGCACAGTGATTGCATTAAGTTCTGGTCGTGACAGAACCCTGCTCACAGGGGGGTGCAGAGTTACGTGCACGTACAGGAGCAAAATTGAGAGAGAGAAGCAGAGCCCTGCCCAGCAGAACTGAAAGCTAGAGGGTATGTTGGTCACAAAGGATTTTAATTACTCTGACATACAGAAATCTCCATTGTGTCTGACACTGTGATTTTTTTAAAAAAAGACTTTTGAACAGCAAAAAGATGTTGCTCTAAAAGTAAATAGAAATGTTGCTGTTCCTGAAAATTGAGAAATCAAATTACATCTGGTTTGACTTTCCATATTAATAACAAAGATACTCAACACACGAAAATAAGCATGAATTCATGTTAGTGGACCTTTCTCACTTCTGCACCGTTAGGGGAAGAAACCATCTGGAACATATCCTGAATAAGTTTCACTAAATAAGGTTTCCCTGATTCATTTCCTCTGAAGCTTTTGTTGCTTATGGTTCCTACAGTATTCAGATCTACAGTAGTCACTGTTGGATTAAAGAAGATCAGAGTTATGTACTTGATAGATCAAAGACCAATGTTACCAGGATCTATTGGACAAAGTTGAAAAGGTACCATCCATGGTCATATTTCATTCTGCAGTGTCTAAGCTTAAACATCTGTTTCTGGGGAACTAACTGCAGAGTTAAAACAAAAATAGGTGTAGAAAAAGAAAGCCAAATACACAAGACTGGAACCAGACAGTTCATATCAACAGGAAAAGATCCAAAGCTGACCTGAAGCATTTACAGCCAGGCCAGGTCAAAAAGACTGCATGGAGATAAAAAACCTTGCTGGAGTCCAGAGAGAAGACTGGCCTCTCTCACCTATTGTGTAGAAGTTGTATTGCTTTGTTTTTGGCCAGATCTTGCATTCTCTGGCTTCAAAATACGGATCTTGATAGTTCACAGTGCTACCCTGAAATAGAGTTCATTGCCGCATGGGAGCTTCTTTATCCACAAGTCAATTGCCTCTGTAGGAAGGGAGGGACTGTTCCCCATCATCTCTCATTGATTTAATCCAGTGAGATGATGCCCATTTTGTATGGAACTAGATTTGTTGCTCTTGATCTGTTCAGTTGGTTGCCAAGTATGTGTGGAGTAAAAAAAAAAAAGCAGCATACACAAGTCTGTAACTTCAAGTGACTATAAGTAAAGAAATGTTTTTTATTCTTTCTCATGCAAATGTCTCCAAGAGCGTTATTGAGACTTTAAGTGCCAATTAATGAGGAAGGGGTGGACTCTGGAGGACTTGTAGCTGTTCTCCTGTGTGCATCTCTTTTCTTCTACTGCATAGCAAAAAAGTAATTTTTCCAAAAATTCAAAACTCTGCAACACCCCCACTAGCCTTTTCTTGATTGAGCATCCAGTCTCCTAACAATAATGTTTACAACCCTTTACGCCAGAAATGGGTTATGGCCTGGGGTGAGATCAGGTGGAAGTGGCATTGGATCCCCAGTCACCCACTGGGGATTACATCTTGCTACTGAATTTGCTGTAGAACTGCTGAATGTTATTAAAATGGGTGGTGGCCACAAACAGCGGGGAATTCCTTTGAAAACAAGCCATGTAAGAAATCAAAATCACATTTCTGTTGGGCTAGTGATGACACTATTAAGCTTTAGAACATGGTGAATGTTCTGCATTTACCTTATGATCCAAGAAAATTGTGTCTTTTTTTTTTTGCCTCTGTTATATTACTGCAAATTCAGTGTTATACTGGGGGACATGGAAGGAGCCCCCCCCTCACAAAATATGAGGACTGTATATACAGTCAGGCACCCCTTTGGAAATAACAGCATCATGTCAGCCAAACCTTCACTCCATAAGCACCACTGGCCTGTTTCCAACATGCATGAATAAGAGGAGGAAGTGGCATAGTGGTCATAATTGACCAGATAGGCGGGGTATAAATGAAATAAATAAATAAATAAATAAATAGTATCAAGTTTGTCAGCAAGGAAACCACAGAGATAGGGGGGAAATGGGTAGGGGGAAAATTTAGCCTGCTTTTCTCTCCTTGAGAGACTTTAAACAATTCTCAGACCTTGGAAAACTGGTCCTGAACTTTCCAAGCCTTGGAAATAGGGTGGGGAAAAATGCCTCCCTATGTAGACAAATTTAAACCAGGCCCAAAATACATCACAGACTCCGTCTTATTGTGCAAAGTGTTTTTCACCTGGTCTGTGACCTCACCTTGTTCTGAAGAGCCCAGCTTTACTAATCTAGACATTTTGCAGCTGAAGCGGTAAGAAAAAGAAAAAAAAAGTACAGCTACTGGATGTGCCTGAGGTGGGGAATGGGGATTGCTGGTTTTTGTTTTGTTTTAAAGCAGCCACAGAAAAATAACACTTATCCATAGAGTGAGGGACATGGGAAGAAGGGAGCAGGGGCTGTCTTGCATCTTGCCAGAGGTTTGCAAAAGAAACCACACTGAAACGAAGCCAAGAGTTAGCAGACGCTAAGTCATGGTGTTTAAAAATACAAACATCTAGATAATGAGGGGGAACTTGAAGACGGTGTCTCCACAGAGTTTCTAGCGAGATGACATTGTCAGCTATTCTATGTGATATTGATTCCCTTACTTCTCCCCACAAAGTGCAGTTATTTCTAGCCTCCGTCTCTCCCCCCCCCCAACCCCACCCACAACACAGCACCCTTGTTTCCCTGGTATCTCGAAGCAAAGAAACTAGATAAAAACTATTGATTTTCCAGGCATCACAGGGAGGGAATGTCTCTAACCTTCCTTTGTGTTCCCCGGCTGCAGATGAAACGGCAATAATAGGATTCTGTGCGAGTAGAACCTGGATGAGGTCACAGTGCTGAGAAGGGGTGTGTGGGGGTGTGTGTGTAGGGGTGTGTGTGTGAAAATGCTGCAGTCAGCGAGATGCCTTGGTTTTCCAACCATTTCCGATATTGTTTGTCATATTCACAAGTGAAGGCTATTTCTCCAGAGACTAAAATTGTGTCCATCGCCCGCTTCTGTTCCTTTCTCTTTCATTTGCTTGTAATTATTTCTAAAAATGATTGTTAGAAAGAATTTCTGTTGAATAAATAAACAGAAATACACATGCGTGTGCACGCACACCATTTTTCTCTTCCTTTCTGCCTGTGCACTGGAAAATGGGTTCATTTACAGGAGCGCAGTTATTTGTTTCAGTAATTCGGGGCTTTTTTGTCTGTCTTTTGGGACCCCCTCCCCCCTTGTGGCCCAACTCCCACCCGGATCTTCCCACGACTGGAGTATGTGTTACAATCTTCTCCTGTTCAAAATAAGTCTAATGAGCAGTTTGAAGAGAAACAGGAGCTCCTTTCGTTTCCAGCTAAGTGCTGGAACCTTTCTTTCATTGTAACTGTTGCTCAAATGGGAAAGAAATGAAGGGCTTGGCTTATTTTAAGCTCAGCATAATCAAGCTACCAATAAGCCACATACAATACAAAGGCAAGCGAGTGCAAACGGGTGGCCATGAATACGGCAGGACAATGCACACAGCGCCGCCCTTCATACACCAAATTGTTCGGCTGAATGTTTATCACAAAAGTACCTAACCCACTGAACTACCCAGCAATTGAGAACTGAGTAGGTAATCCTGAATAGGACTGCCTTGCCTAACAATAGGGCTGGCCCCAGTCAGAGCAGGGACCCAAGCATTATGTTTAAGGTGAGAAACATTGACACTTTCCTGACACATGTTGGAAGCCTGATCGTGGAGGTAGTAGAGGTGGTTTCAGTGCTGTCCACTGTCCAAGACATTTTGTGGCCTGAAACAATGGACAAAATGATGTTTTCTATCTTAATCCATATATAGAATTTAACTTCAACAACAGTGAAGGGACTTTCTCTTCCTCTATATCTCAAGCAGGTGAGGGTGCATCGTGCATACTCGTGCTAAGCACACATTACTCTGTTCCCTTAATATCTTGCTGCTGTTCTTAGTCTTCAACATCTAACTGAGGCAGCTAACTTGCCCGACCTAACAATAGGGCCATTCTATTGTTCGAGATAAAACTAATTTTTTAAAAAGATGCCAACTAGTGTTTGCAAATCGTACTAGCACTATCTGCAAATCATACTAGTACTGTACTCATATATGTGTGTATGTATTTGCATGTTTATTCACATAGGATGTCCCATCTTGTTTCATCACACCTGTTTTTTTAAAAAAAAGAACATTAAAATGTGCACTACGTAGAACTCCCTCCCTGTAGATAAGGTTACTTGTATTTACATTATACTAATATTTGCATATTTGTACATACAGTATGTTGGGATTTTTTAAATCGGAACATTGAAGAAAGGGGAAAGAAAACAAAAAAATAACTGTGTTTTTACATAGCTTAAAATGAAGAAGAAGAAAATATTTGAGCACCCCTACTGTAGACAAGTGTAGTGTAATTAGTGAAGGTCCCAATTCTAAGCAAGGGAAAGGTAGACCCAGATAAGAAGCTTTTTGTCTTTTCTTCCTGCCTCTACCTTTATCTCCTGGAGTTCAAAGCAGCTACAGTCATTTTGAACACCACCCAAATGGCACTGTTTCCTTTTCGTGTAATGGGGGTAACGGTGACTTTGCTACTAAAGCAGAATTTCATTAAGAAACAAAACAAAAGAGAACAATATAAAGGTAAGCGGCCTTTTGATCTCTAGAGTTACCCTGCCAGCATAATTGCTGGGCCTCTTAAATGACATGCAAATTCCACACTTGATATTTTTTTTTCCTTCCTCTTGCCTTATTTATTCTGTATTAACATACCCTGTTTCCCCGAAAATAAGACAGGGTCTTATATTAATTTTTGCTCCAAAAAACGCATTAGGGCTTATTTTCAGGGGATTTTTTTCCCCATGTACAACAATCTACATTTATTCAAATACAGTCATGTCTTATTCTGGTTGCTGCACAATGGTGGAAGATGGGGTTTCACTTAACTGGGGCTTATTTTTGGGGTAGGGCTTATATTACGAGCATCCTGAAAAATCATACTAGGGCTTATTTTCAGGTTAGGGCTTATTTTCGGGGAAACAGGGTATGCGTTCATCAGCAGTCCTACAAAGCGAGCAGAACAAAGGTTCTCAGGAAAATAATTCATGTCCCTATAAGGGCTTGGATTCTAATGTAAGTCAGTTCAGGTGTGGTTACAGCTAACAGATATGCACAAATAATAATTGAGTATTCCACTTGTGTAATACAGTTGGGTAGCGGGGGAGCACAGCAGCTTCTGCTACATCTTCTTGGTTTCCCACCTGGTACCCCACAGCTTCCTCATAATATGTGGCCCTTTCATGAAACAAGCTGCCACATGATCTTCTGTACACATCTTCTCAAACATTATGTATGTGAGCAGTTATTTGTGTTTATCAACCAGCTCTACCAGTGCCTGGGCCAGATTGTGCGGTTCAGTCCTACACAACTCTCTAGCTACCCCACATCCCTGCCCCTGACACAACTCCAGGCACTCAAGGGTTGATGTTCAGTGGGGCTTAATCTCAGCATGTAAAAAGCACCTGCCACATTGTTGGTTCTTGTTGATTGTTGATTCCGCATGTCTTGACTTGAAAAAATTTCTGGAAGAGGAATTTTTAAATCATTTATTTATTTATTTAAAATATTTTTACTCCGCCTTTCTCTTTAAAAAGGAGTCAAGGTGGCTTACATAATCAAAAAATACAATAAGATAAAGGTAAAGGTTCCCCTTGACATTTAGTCCAGTCGTGTCCAACTCTAGGGGGCAGTGCTCATCCCCGTTTCCAAGCCATAGAGCCAGCGTTTGTCGGAAGACAGTTTCCGTGGTCACGTGGCCAGCTCGACTAGACACGGAACGCCGTTACCTTCCCACCGAGGTGGTACCTATTTATCTACTCACATTTTTACATGCTTTCGAACTGCTAGGTTGGCAGGAGCTGGGACAAGCGACGGGAGCTCACTCCGTCGCTTGGATTCGATCTTACGACTGCTGGTCTTCTGACCTTGCAGCACAGAGGCTTCTGCGGTTTAGCCCGCAGCGCCACCACATCCCTTCAAAAATACAATACTGAAAAGCTAAAAGCAGTAAGAATGCAAATATTAAAAAATAATTAATCAAACATTGTACTGTCTGTGCACAAAGCTAGTATCCTTTACCTTAGAGAAACAAACACACCCACAAAAGTGGCTGATTGCTGCTGATTGATTTGACACTAACCAATCATCCAGTGCTTCTGATCCTTGACAGTCTATGCAGCAAAGCATTGGACATTGTTGTGTTCACAATTCACACTAAAGGGTTATTTGCAATAACTAAATAAGCATTAAATAAAATAAATGTTCTCACATTTTGCTTAATATGTGGGGGGAAATCCTTCTCATTCTCTTTTCTTGTAAAGAGTAGAACATAATACATCACCTTCTTATGGAACAAAGAAAATAACTTTTTTTTCTTGCATGCAAGAATGTGACAGGAACAAATTTACATTCCTAGCTTAATCCCTAGCAAAATACAGATCTGGGCTCCCTAAGAGAAAAATAAAGTGATCTGCAAAATGTCCTGTCTTTGACAGCCCTGCTCAGCTCTTGTAAACTCAAGGCTGTGATTTCCTTTAAGGAGTCAATCCATCTCACATTTGGTCTTCCTCTTTTCCTGCTTCCTTCCACCTTTTCCAGCATTATTGTCTTTTCCAGAGAATCTTGCCTTCTCATGATGGGCCCAAAGTAGGGCAGCCCCAGTTTCATCATTGTTGCCTTCAAAGATAGTTCAGCTTTAGATTTGTTCTAATATTTGCATTTGTTTCTCTTTCTCATCGTTTAGGGTATCCACAAAGCTTTTCTCCAGCACCGTATTTCAAATGAATCATTTTTTTCCTGTTAGCCTTCTTCACTGTTCCACTTTCACAACTAAACAATCACTCTGCAAACACCTTGAGAACAATGCAGTAATAACTAGAAGCCAACCTGGATTTGTCAGACTAATCTTATCTCATTTTTTAAATCAGATATCCTCCCTGGTAGATGGTAGGAATGCTGTAGACGTAATATATCTTGACTTCAGCAATGTCTTTGACAAAGTGCCCCATGATATTCTGATTAGCGAGCTAACTAGATGTTGGCTGGATAGCACAAGTGAAAGGTGGATACATAGTTGGCTGCAAAATCATATTCAGAGAGTGCTTCTAAATGGCTCCTTCTCAAAGTGGGAGGAAGTAACAAGTGGGGTACCCCAGGGCTCAGTCCTGGGCCCATGGCTCTTCAACATTTTTATTAATGACTTGGATCAGGGAGTACAGGGAATACTTATCAGATTTGTGGGTGACACAAAATTGGGTGGAATAGCTAATACCTTTGAAGACAGGAACAAAACTCAAAAAGATCTTGATGGGCTTGAGCACTGGGCTGAAAACAAACAGAATGACATTTAACAGGGATAATTGCAAAGTTCTACATCTACGGGGGGAAAAACCCAAATGCACAGTTACAAGATGGAGGATACTTGGCTCAGTAATATCATGAGTAAGAAGGATCTTGGAATTGTTGTAGATCAAAAGCTAAATATGAACCAACAGTGCAATGTGGCTGCAAAAAAGGAACATGCGATTTTAGGATGCATTAAGAGAAGTATTTTTTTTAATCCTGTGAGGTACTAGTCCCCCTCTATTCAGCACTGGCTATGCCTCATCTAGAGTACTGTGTCCAGTTATGGACACCGCACTTTAAGAAGGATGCCTAAAAACGAACAAGTTCAGAGGAGGGCAACAAGGATGATCAGGGAAATGGAAACCAAGCCCTGTGAAGAAAGACTGAAGGAACTGGGCATGTTTTAGCCTTGAGAAAAGAAGATGAGGGGAGATATGATAGCACTTTTCAAAAACTTGAAAGGCTGTCATACAGAGGAGGGGCAGAATGTGTTCTCAATCATCGCAGATGGCAGGACATGTAATAATGGGCTCAAGCTACAGGAAGCCAGATTTCAGCTGAATATCAGTCTATATTCTGTCCTAACATCAGCTTCTTGTCCATAAAACAGGATATGTATCAGGACAGTCAAGTTCTGAGACACACCCATTTCTTTCAGAACTATCCATAGCTTCTCATGATCCATGCAGTCAAAGGCTTTGCTGTAGTTTATAAAGCACAGACTGATCTTCTGAAATTCTTTGGTGTGCTCTGGTGTCCAGAAGATATTTGTGATATGATCTTGAATGCTCCTTCCTTTTCAGAATCCAGCTTGAACATCAGGCATTTCTCACTCCATTTAAGGTAAAAGCTTATGTTGTCATCATTGGAGCTATCCATTGTCTTCTGCTGAGGCAGCTGTTACTCCTGACAAGGGTTGATGCATCTTAGTCTGGTGCCTCAGCTGTGAACATTCTGCCAAGGGTAACCCTGCTAGGAGTCCAGCATTGTAATGGGCACATTGAATGACACATTGAAACCCCATCATCATGTTAAAGGTATGGGTCCAAGAAGGGGCAAAAACATTGCACATGCTAATTATGTGCACAGATGAATATTTAGAAATAATTATTACAATCTAAAGAGAAATACAATACCTTTCAGCCAGAGTGGGAAAGACTGTGGTCAACAAGCTTGTATACTCACTCAATGCTAACTGTTGATGAGTGACTTCAAGGCCTTGCTTTCTATTCTCATGGTTTTGCTTAAGCTTTAAACTAGACTTGAAATGAGCAACTCTTCAAATAGATGGCCATCTTACCAGGAGGTAGCTACCAATTCAACTGGTGACACCTGAGAGTTTGATGTATTTCCCTTAATTTAGACCACTGAATATGAATGGAATGAACCAAAAAAACAGCGTATTCATATTTTTCTCTGCAAGCATTCGTTTTTTTAATAGCTGAAAATGGAATCTGATGAGCTTCATTTCTTATTCATAAAGAGAGTGGTGCATACATGCCTCTAGGAAGCAGGGTGATCCTTCCAGCAGGGCTGCAGTTGAGAATTTGGAAAAGTTATATTTTTTTTGGTCAAAGCCTCCCCCTCCCCCTGAGACTCCTACTGGCTGAGGGAATCCTGTGAGGTATTCAAAAAAGGAACTTTGCCAGCCTCTGCTACAGAGAAAGGTAAATTGCTTCTTTTAAAAGGAACTTACTTTCCCTCATGTTGGGACAACCAAATTGAGGAATAATTTTCGTTACTAAACTAGAAGCAGGTTGCAGCCCTATTACACAATGATCTGCAGGACAAGAGGAATGAGGGAGATACAATCTTTGGTATGCAGTTTTTCTTCTCTTTCTCTCTCTCTCTTTCTCCTGAATGTTCCAGAGGAAAGATGGCAGTATGCCATGAGTAGTGGTATCCCACTCCCTGGCAGATGACTGTGTTGAGAATTTTGATTATAACGTGTATTCTCATAACATCAGCAGAGTAAGGAGATATTGGTTAGCAGAGATACTTATGACACTATGACACTGAGAGAGTAAAACCAACAACTTAGTCTATTTACATATATACATAGAGAATAGACATTCCTCTGGCAGCATGACATGACATGAAGCAACACACAGCATAGGAAAAAGTGATCTGACTTACAGCAGATAAAGACGTTCATTTTACACATGACTTACGTACAGTTCTGTGACCAATCAGAAAATACATTACTTCATTTTCTGTTACACAAAGTTTCATCATGTACACAGCTGTATAACATTAAGTCTTAATCCTTGATACCCACACCTGAATACAATCAGTACAGTGACTCAGGTAAAATCAGCCATTTTACATTTAACTATACAACATTGTATAGTTAATGGGACGTGGTGGCGCTGCGGGTTAAACCGCTGAAGCCTCTGTGCTGCAAGGTCAGAAGACCTGCAGTCGTAAGATCGAATCCACGCGACGGAGTGAGCCCCCGTCGCTTGTCCCAGCTCCCGCCAACCTAGCGGTTCGAAAGCACGCAAAATGCAAAAATGCGAATAGATAAATAGGTACCACCTCGGTGGGAAGGTAAACAGCGTTCCGTGTCTAGTCACGCTGGCCACGTGACCACGGAGCATTGTCTGCGGACAAACGCTAGCTCTATGGGTTGGAAACGGAGATGAGCACCGCCCCCTAGAGTCGGACACGACTGGACAAATTGTCAAGGGGAACCTTTACCTTTTTTTATACAACATTAATATTTAATATATTTTCATATCAAAATCTCAACAGACTGCACATGCAAGACTAAAGTCTGTGTCTCTCTTGATCCCTTCTGTCCTTGCCAAAAGATCTGTTTAAGGCAGTGGTTCCCAATCTTGGGTCCCCAGATGTTCTTGGACTAAAACTCCCAGAAGCTTCACCACTAGCTGCACTGCCAATGATTTCTGGGAGTTATAGTCCAAGAACATCTAGAACCTCAAGGTTGGGAACCACGAGATTAAGGCATGGGCTTTAATACAGGATTATGGTCCTTCCTTTGGTGTATATCACCTTTTTGTCTTCCTGAAAATTTGTTCTTCCTTTGGGTAACCCAGCTGGTGGAACACATGATGCTGGGAAGAAAGTCCATTCTACAAGTTCACTTCAACATTGCATTGAAACATTTCCTGACTGTATTTATGCACTCACATTATTCAACAAGAATTTATTTTCTGGAGGCTATGTAAGCTTCAGCACTAGCTACACACTTCCAGTGAGAGAAAAATTTAAATAATGTCAACACACTGAGAAATTAGAAAGTCACATTCAGGTGTGTTTGGTGGGAACAATTCAGAGCTTTGCATTTAATTACTGCCCCGGGGGCTTTCAAAATATATAATCTTATTTTTCCCCTCCTCATTTGAAATGTAAACTGAGAATTTTCCTAGGAGATAAAGAAATCCATCTGCATATAAGGATGCTGTCTCTCCCTCCACTCCACTCCCCCTGCCCTCTCTCTTTTGGCAATTTGTTCCTTTAATTATGATGATAAATCTCTGGCATTTGGCAGCAGAACAAAGAATTATGCTTTTGCATGTCTTTATTCCTTGGGGGTGGAATAGAAGGAGAAAGAACTGCCTTCAAAAGGAAATCCAGCTAAGTATCTGCATGGTTCCCATAATTCACTCAGCACCACCTGGGAAGTCTTCATTCCTCAAGGAAGACGTTCTCTGGTGATTCACAGGGCATGTCTTTCTGTTGTCTTCAGGGGTGAAAATTCCCTCGTGGACTTCTGAACACTACATTGGTCTAATGTTACCAACATTTTTTAAATTGCTAGATTGTATTTGGTGTGGCATAATGTGCAGAATCTGTGACAAAAGACTCCTGGAATGACCAAAACTGTCAATTCCAGATTTACTTGAGGTCAAACTGTTGGGGTTGCTTGATTTGTTGGCAGAATTTGGCGTGAGGAAACTGAGTGTGTCCTTAATTTTAAAAGAATAAAGCAGATAAAGGTTGTTTGGTCAGGAACCTACAGAGCAGATTGAACTATAGTCTCCCTTAGAAGAACACCCCTTATTTGTTAGTTTACCTCAACTGGCACATATTTGTTCTAATACATTTACTCAAGAGACTCTGGTAAATTAGCAAGAATGAAATGTTTCCGTTTACTTACAGTTCTTCTTATTTATTTATTTATTTATTTATTTATTTATTTATTTATTTATTACATTTCTATCCCGCCCATCTAGTCATTTCGACTACTCTTATATAAAAACAAGCATCATGTTTTGTGAAAATGTTAACATTACATTATTGAGCTAAACTGGATAGTTTGCTTAATTATTTTCTAATGGATTGGTTACATAGCTGACAGAGCACTACACTCTGTCTTCCTTCGACTCCATTATTCTAACACACGGACAGAATGCTAACTGAACCTTGATTGCAAAAAAGGCAGGAGAAAGAATCCGAGGTAAAGAGGTGTGGTCTCTTCAAACTCTGAGACAGAGAGGGAAACAAATAGATGCTACTGAGTTGATTTACATTAACTGCAGCTCCCTCCCAGCCAAAACCTCTGAAAGACATCCTATGAGGGTGCAATATATCCAACACAAACTGTTTGTATAAATGTTTTCCTGCTATAAACGTTTTTGCAAGCAATGTTTCATAATATATGTCATTTCACAATTTACTGTCACTAATATATATATTTTTAAACATTCTTTTTCTTCCACAGTGTGATGTGGCTACAAAAAAGGCAAATGCTATTTTAGGCTGCATTCATAGAAGTATAGTTTCCAAATCCCACGAGGTGCTGGTCCCCCTGTATTCAGCACTGGTTAGGCCTCACCTTGAGTATTGTGTCCAGTTCTGGACACCACACTTCAAGAAAAATGCTAACGAATTGGAACAAGTTCAGAGGAGGGCGACAAGGGTGATCAGGGGGCTGGAAACCAAGCCTTATGAGGAAAGGCTGAAAGAATTGGGCGTGTTTAGCCTTGAGAAAAGAAGACTGAGGAGTGATATGATAGCACTTTTCAAATATTTGGAAGGCTGTCATACAGAGGAGGGGCAAGATCTGTTCTCGATCATCCCAGAGTGCAGGACACACAACAATAGGCTCAAGATAAAGGAAGCCAGCTTTCAGTTGAATATCAGGAAAAAACTTCCTAACGGTTAGAGCAGTACGACAGTGGAGCCAATTACCTCGGGAGTTGGGGAGTGCTCCAACCCTGGAGGCATTCAAGAAAAACTTAGATAATCACCTGCTTTGATTGTATTCCTGCACTGAGCAGGGGGTGGACTTGATGGCCTTGTAGGCCCCTTCCAACTTCACTTTTCTATGATTCTAGGATTCCTGCATTTATTCCATTCTATTTCACCTCTCACCTAGTTCTCTCCTTTCCCTTCAACCTTTTGTGTTGTTGAGTTGTAAGGGTTGGTTTGCAATTTTGCCATCTTAAAAAATATGTGTTTGTGTAAACCTCAAGGTTACTTTGTTTGTACTTCTGGTACATTTCTCTCGAGCCTTGGTAGTGTGATTTTGGTGCCAATTCCACAAAGATGGGAAAAGTTGACCCTGTTCAAATATATATGATGCATATACAACATATATAACCTCTTCCATTCTGACAGAGTTCTGTTTGATAATACTGAGAATGTGTGTAAATTTTTACACAGGTTTGAAGGGCACACCTTGTAAAGTTCTTCAAGCTTTTTAGATGGCCTTTTAATCCTGCTGTTTTATGCTATTATTCTGTGGCTGTTAGCATGGTTTAGTCTTTGCATTTACATATGAAATGTTTCAAGGTTTTTGTGAACCATATTGAGAATGAGATTGAAGAACAAAATGAAAATAACTTTTAAAAAGATAAAATCATGGTCATACTCTTGAGGTTTAAAAGATCAGCATTTCATTGTATTTTGATGGAATGTAGTTAGAAATAATGCTAGCCAACTAGCTGTAGTTATACTGCTGGAAGACATATAACAACTGTTGGATGCAATGGCAGAAGACACAGAACCCATCAAAATCTTGTAGTTGGATTTCTCAATGTAAATAATGGCATAATGGCTTCCTTTGTAGTTCTGATTCAAGAGCTATACATAGCAAAAGAGATAACATTGCAGAGAAAATGACAGTGTATAAGGAAGAAAGATGATTTTCTCTTCATATTTGTTTTGGTCTTAGTTCTCAGTAGATGGCATCACCTGGGGCAGGGAATTCTTCTAGCCCCCCCCCTTCCGTAATATCCCTAAGCATAACCTCTTTCTTTGTACCATAAAAGACAGGAGTGGAAAACATGTAGGCCAAGGATGACATGTGACCTCTGCCCATTTTTCAACCTTTCAATACCTTCCAATATATATATTGAGAGTGCACTCCATAGTGGGTCCTTGAGGAGAAAACTGGTTTCCAAATCTATCAAAATTGTCCATACCAGTACAAGTGAATGACTTCCATTCAGTTTTAAGGGAACAGTAAAGAAGCTGCATCCATTTAATTATAGCACTTTCTATCCCGCTCATCCACCAAAAGGCTCACTGAGTGTCTTACAAGCAAGCAGTTAAAAAAGATGTCTCCTAGCAAATAAATTCATGTGTCAGCTTGAAAGGAGTGAGCTGTTGTCTTCCCCTTGCTGCTAAGATATAGTATATTTCTGTCTACATTATAAAGATTATTTATTTATTTGCATGCCTCTATGGGAATTAGAAGTCAGTGTCCTCTTTTTTTCCTCTTTTTGGTGGTAAATTTCCTCCTCCCCTTCCTTCTCCTCCTCTTCCTCTTGCAGCGTATCTTATTCTGTGACCATCACATTCTCTTCCCCTTCCCCTTAGCTTTCCAGGAAACCAGGTGTCTTCTGCTATAGCAGCACCATAGTTCAGGAGGAAGAAGTGGACAGAGAAGACTTGAGGAACATTGTGACAAATGAGGGATTCTACAGATTGTGAAGTCAACTGAATAGCATCAAGAATTAGAGTTGTCAGGTCATCAGCATCCCATGAGATTTCAAGGCAAACACATGAAGTCAAATAATGGACATTTGTGATGTCATAAAGGTGGGGCAGCCTTAGTTGAGATGAGAGGTTTCTCTTCCAGACTTTGGACCACTTCAGCCAGAACCTAAGCAACAAGAAGATTTGTGAATCACTGTCCTGGCACTCCACTTCCTGCCTTGTTCCAAATGGCATAATGGGCCCAATGCCAGCATGCCAAAAAGCCAGGAGTGAGGGGAGGGAACAGAAGAGGAAACCAGTGGGGTGCATGCACTTGAGTCTGTCTTGACATATGGAGCAACACACACAAAGAGAAATGCCTTCATGCTGAGCCATTGAACCATGTCACCCAGCTGAGAAGTGGCGAATATGGGTGTCTAGGGTTTAAAGTCACCTTGCACACAAAAAATAGTTTTTCCTCTTCCAGTGCTGTTCACTCTGATATGTTTTCTCCTGCCCTGGAGAAGAAGCACAGCAGTTCACTGAAATTCCAGCCAGTGCCTTGAAACCGGCAGTCCTCTCAAGAGGACAAAGACTCCATGAAATGAAAGAACTTAAGTTTGTAATATGTGCAGTAGGGAAAGAGACAACACTTCTAGAGCTGGAACTACGCATCACAAAAATGCCACGTTGCAGTGGGTTAACAGTTAATGTATAATGGCCCCAGTCCTATTGCATTTTTATGCCAGCACACCAGAATCATCAAAAGTTCCTGTAGCTTATGAAGTCTGCAGGGGGATTGGTTGTTACAGGTGTACAGCTTGATGCACAACTACAGCTGCCTACACTGATTTTTGAACTGATGGTCATTTGTTGCTGAAATTTATACTGATTGCATTACATTGGTGGGCCTACATAATATGATTTTGACCATGATTATATTGTAAAAACAGAGGCTGGTATTGCTGTGGAGGAAAAAAAATATCTCAGAACAGTAGCCATTTTAACCCAGACTGGAAGAAGCCGGGAGACTGTGTGTGAAACAACAGGAGTGACTACAGAATGAGGAAGGGTTAAAGGGGACATGTAGCTATGGCCTGCTTGTCAAGGCAGAGTTATGACATAACTGCCCTTTGGGCTTTTTTCATCATGAGAGTCTCAAGATAGCTTTTCACCTTGATGTGGGTTTTGGCCCACAAGGAGTGGTTTATTACTTTTAAATAATCAGGCTACAATCAGACAGTTGCATCAGCTCTGACAAACAATAAGAACATGAGTATTTTTCACAGGTTGCACAACACACCTGCTTTGCCAGGTTATGCCACCAGCCACTCTAAGGAACTTTTAGCACCAGATTTTCAGAAACCATCAGATGTGCAAGTGAAGCCACCCCACCCAGACTAACACTTCATAGATCAGGAACTGGCTTTGGCTAAAATGGTATATAGGTGTGTGCACATTATGGATTTGCACAAAACTGTTTGGACGCTTATGTCAGATTGATCAGACCAACTGTTTCCAATTAATCTTACTTACTTGTTTAAATTCATGCCACCCTTTTTCACATCAGTTTTCAAGGAAGGATGCAGCAAAAATTAAACATATAAAAATAAGAAAATATCTGACATAACTAGTAGAGATTAAACCCTTCATAATTAAATCTGTAAAATCTCTTATAACATGTAGATAAATGCAAATTTTCCCCTAGTGATCAATCACGGCATGGAAAAATAACTTTTTTGGACTGCAACTTCCTGAATCTCATGGCTAATACGGTCAAGGGCATTCTGAGAAATGTATTCAAAAAAGTAGACTCTTCTGAACTCTGCTCAATTATAACAATACTGGTGGCCTGCATAACCATTTGAAAGGGGCATTCCATAATTAGTGTGTCATAAGTGACAAAGCCCTTCCTCTTGTATAGGGTTAGATTTCAGAGTAGGCAGTCTTGATTTCACATAAGGGTTCCACTTCACCCCATGAATTCCCTTGGACTCTTTGCTCTGTCCCTTAGTCACCCCCAAAATGCTCAAATAATCCAGGTTAATGATTTAACAGAGCTATAGCCCAGAGTTATTATTCTTATGCCCAAATGTTACAAATAGATAATCCACAGCATGTACGTAGACTTGGTAGGAAATGGGACGTCACATTTACAGGAAGACTTTAAGACTACCAAGAGTGAATTCTTAGTAGGTACTATGCAAAACCTATGTCTCACTTGGATTACTTGTAGAATCACTTGTCAGTTCCAGGAAAGAAAAACTGGCTTATACCAGGACTAATGTAGTCCATCAATCAGGATCTTATTTGGTGTCCAGAATCCTGTGCAACACGCTTTGTTTCTTTGACCAATCCTGCCGAGGCTGTTTTTCTATGAACTTCAAGGATTATGTCAGTTCACATTGGGAATGGGGCACTATTGGTTGCTGTGCCTCAGGCAGCAAAATGTCTTGTGCCCCCCTTGTACTTCTCGAAACACCACTGCTGTTGCTATCCATGGTGGTGTGCTACTGCGCCCTGTGCACAGAAGGTGTGTCCTTAGGCATCCTTTACACAGAGTCTGTGTAAAGGTTAAACCTAGAGTCTGCCTAGGTCCTAGAAATCAGCAAGAAGAGATAGAAAGTGTGGGACGGCTTTAATACCATAACAAGATGCCAGAATGTCTAATCCCAAATTAAATCCTGCCCACCCCAAAATTGTCAAAACAATGTGTCTGAGTTCCAGGGAGTAGAGAGGGATATCTTTTCTGCCCCTGACTATTTCTTTGTCTCCATGAGCAGCAGAGACCTCCATGAAAGGCTGGGCTGTTAATGAATACTGCTTTGACTTCCACCCTCCTTGGCAGTCTGCTGGGAAAATGAATCTACTTCAGGCTAGTTAGCAGACAGCCATTCTAGAACTGATAAGGGTGACATGTGATAGATGCCTGACTGCTGCTTCTTATCTCTCCCGACTCTTTGAAAAGTTTCTTTGGCAAAATAAAGAAAGAAAGAAAAGAAAAGCCAGGGTACAGGAGTAAAGTTTTTCCCTCCTAGATGAAAGAAATGGGAGAGGTCAGGAAATTATTATGAGACCTCTGTGAACCAATGATATCACCTGTCTATCCATTTTTGGTCACTAACCTTGCATGACAGATAGGCCACCTCTCAACATCAGACTTTGGAAAGTTCATTTTAACAAGTAACTAGTAACTGTTATAATTCCAAAGGCCCTAAACTGAATCAGTTGCCTTCACAGCTAATCATTAAAAAATAATTCTTTCAATAGCCATGAAACAGTTACTTTTCAATTACTCCAAAACAAACATCTGAATGCTAAAAGTTGTTTGTTTGTAATTCCAAACACACACTCCTCCTGCCTACCTCGTTGTTGCCTCAACATCTATTACCAGAGCAAGAAACAGTACTTGAACTCTGTAACGTGCCTCTTCTATTCTTTAGTGAACCCATACTCCTGTCACTAGGAAAGTGACTAAAAACATTATAAAATTGTATAGTTGTATGAACACTTATGCCATAAAAGGAATGAATATATTCGTTAATAATTTACAATCTTAGTGTCACATACATTCGTGGAAACAAAAAAGTGCACCCTCTTTGAATTCTATGATTTTATGTATCAGGACATAGTAAAAATCATAGCTTGGACTCAGGGCATTTAGAGATTTATAAATTAAACCAGCACTTTGAATTGTGCCCAGAAACTGATCGGCAGCCAGTGGAGCTGCTGTAACAGGGGAGTTATGTGATCCTTGTAACCAGCCCCAATCAGCAATCTGACTGCTTCATTTTGGACCCACTGAAGTTTCCTGACACTTTCCACTGGCAGCCCCACATAGAATGTGTTACAGTAATCCAGCCTGGGTGTTATTAGGGCATGTATGACAGTGACCAGATCAGACTCAAGAGACAGACATAGGTGGTGCTCTAGTTTTAATTGTGCATTTGTGTTACTGGCCACCACTGAGACCTGGGCATCCAGGCTCAGGAATAAAGCCGAGAGCACCCCCAAGCTACGCACCTGTTTTTAAAGTGGAAGTGTAATCCCATCCAGCACAGGATGCATCCCTATTCCTTGATCTGCCTTTCGACTGACCAGGAGCACCTCTGTTTTATCTGGATTAAGTTTCAGTTTATTCACCTTCATCCAGTCCATTACTGATACTAAACACTGATTTAGAGCCAAAACAGCTTCCTCAGATTTCGGTGGCAAGGAGAGGTAGCGTTGGGTGTCATCCACATACTGGTGACACCGAACCCCAAAACTCCAGATAATCTCTCCCAGTGGTTTCATGTTAAATGACATAGGAGACAAAACAGAACTCTGGTGGCCCCACAGGGTGTCAAACATGAATCCCCCCAGAACCAACTTCTGAGTTCTATCCTCTAGGAAGGACTGGAGCCTTTGTAAAACAGTGTCCCCAAGTCCCATTCTAGAGAGATGGGTCAAGAGTATGGGTCAACTGTGGTTGATAGTATAGTAAGCCACTGAGAAGTCCAGCAAAACCAACAGGGACACAGATTCCCTATCCAGTCATCCACCAAACAGTCTCTGTCCCATAACCAGGCCTGAAGCCAGATTAAAATGGATCTAGATAATCTGTCTCATCCAGAAGTCTGTGGAGCTGAGAGGCCACAACCCACTTTAGCACCTTCTCCAAGAATGGGATATTAGATACTGCTCGGTAATTCTTCAGTATTGTGGGGACCAAGGAAGCATTTACCACTCCTCCTACCCAAGCAACCAGTCCCTTTCTGGCAGCTTTTATGAGCCAGGAAGGGCAAAGATCCAGAAGACATGTGGTAGCTTTCACCTCCCCAAGGGTTCTGACTGCTAGGCTGCAGAAGCTGAAACTCATCCATTAACACAGGGGCCACAGTTCCATTCACAGGACCTGAACCAACTACAGCATCCAAGTCAGAGCAGATCTGAGCAATTTTGCTTGCAAAGTGTTGTGCAAATTCTTCACAGCAAGCTATAGCATGATCTGTCTTATCTTCCTGGGAGCTAGCATGTAGCAGGCAGGCCCTTGACTATTCGACAGATTCACTCCGAGTTTTCCACCATCGTCGCTCAAATCTATACTCGTTTCATCTCCACCAGCTCCCCGGAAAACCTGGTAAATTACTCAAGGGCATTTGGTTAGCAGCACCTGGCAGCGACTTACCTTCATAATTCCTATGGAAGCAGTAAGGGTGTACTTAGTTTTTCACACATGGCTTCTCCATTTTGGGTTTATGTTTGTAAAATAAATAATGACACAGTATAATATGTCATGTGCTGTTGTTCATCTGAGGATGTATTTACCTAATTTTCAGACCTGCTAAGAGCCAGATGATTTTTATCATGTCTTGATATGTAAAACCATAGAATTCAAAGAGGGTGTACTTTCTTTTTCACATGACTGTATTTTTGCCTTCTTTATTGGAAAAACAAATCATGTACAATTAACTTGTTAATGGTAGCTAGATGCTTCCAAGCTTTGCTCAGAATATAGGATGATCAAGGGGAAAAAAAATAGAAGCAGCTGTTATTGGCCAGCCAGGGGTAGCTTAAGAAGCAACAAATAGAAAAGGCAGATCGGGAATTGCTGAGGCTACATGATCCGTTTGCAGGAAACACAGCTTTATTCAGGGTTTCCAATAGGAAACCAATAGAAAATTATTCCTATGCCATAGCTTCTTCCCCCATATTAAAAGATTGCAATACAGCATGCAGGAGTGCTGAATGAAATCCACATGCACCACTGCAGAATGTATTTCAACATCTCTGTAAAGCAGATTAGAATTATAATCAACAGAGCCTCTGACTGAATGTGTTTGTCGCATGTATCCCATCTTACCCCTATTGAGTTCCAAGGTGGTATACAACATGACTTCGTTCTCTCTACTTCATTTTCTCAACACCCCTGTGAGTTAGGTCAGGCAGGGAGAGCCCAAGGTGACCCAATGAGTTTCCTGGTTCATTAAGGACTAGAACTTGAATACTGCAAGCACTAACCCAGTGCTCAGACCACTACAGTATAATGGATGGCTCATAATATAATTATTTTTACAGCCTTTAGGCTTTGTGTTTTAAACATATTTGGGTCTTCAGAAGGCTTGGCATTATTGTTGCTGGGGTTGCAGAATGATCCTTTATCCTTCCATTTTTTTAATATTTGTATTTGTGTGTATGTGTGATTGTGGGGTGGGTTGTGTTCTGTCTGGCTGTGTACTAGAGCTTATCATTTGAAGTGCATATATGTCCAGACATTGCCCTTAACAGCTTGTGAATTGTCGTTACTCATTGTTCAGGAGTGGACAAAACCTCTAATAACTTTTTCTGTGAACAGAATGGCTTTCCTGCTGTTTGGGCTTAAATGCTTCTGTGTCAATGTGAAAGGCAGTTCTTTGCTCATTCTGTTTTCTGGGCCTGGTTTCAGTATTGTTACTAACTTGAAAAACTCTTAAGCAATTCTTTTGCAGACACAATAATAGCCTCATCTCCTGAGTTATTGTGAAAGCAGAGCATGGAATATTTTTGTCTGGGGAAAATCCAGAAGTCCCTAAGAGCTTAAAGGACCATTAAATGCCTATTTGTTTAATTTTTTTTAAAAAATAGTTTTTAAAATATCTCACCATAAAAACAGTTCTATTTTGGTTGTTTACCCTGCATTTTTGCTATGCTAATTTTTTGCTATCAGCAGTTACCACCTGGGAGTGGAACTTGTATTCATTTGTCATCCCACAAAAACCAAATTACAATAACTGAACCATTATAACTTTTCCCTCACAGTTATTGTTTTTGTAGTTTTTAACAGGGGCATGATGAGCCTGGTTCCATTGCAGACGAGGGGTAGCTGAGTTACTCGGTAGTCTGCTGCGGCAAAACAAAAATTGTTGTGGCACCCTAAAAAAAAACTAAAATATTTTTATTTGTCATAAGCCAGGAAGTGGGTTGTTGCAACACATGAAAGCTTATTTCACATAAAATGTGTTAGTTCTACAGTGCCATAAGTTTCTTGATTGGTCATTAGTCACTCTCATGCATGCCTGATTCTACAACATATAAACGTCTAGGCAATTTAGAAGAAAAGGATTAACATGTAACAATACTGGAGATAATTGGCTGCAAGGATATTCAAATATCATGCAGTGGTACAAGATCACAAGAATGCACTCAGCCTTTAAGTAGAACAGCCCAAGATATCTTGCTGCTTTAGGGCCTTTTTCTTCATCCCGCCACCTTCAGAGGTGCAGTTGGTGGTTACACAGGAGACGGCCTTCTCTGTTGCTGCTCCCGGATTATGGAACTTCCTCCCACAGGAGGCTAGGCTGGCCCCATCTTTACTATCCTTCAGCAAGCATGCAAAGACCTTTCTCTTCAGCCATGCTTTCCCTGAATGACTAGCAGCTTGAGTGGGATTTTTAAATGGATTGGTGTAAATCCTGTTACTGCTCTTACTGGCTATGCTAATCTGTACTAAAATACCCTGAATATTATCATCCCAAAGATCAGTCAAAATGTCCAACAACTTACCTAATAAATCTATTGTCCTGATAAAGATGTTGGAATTTTTCATCTAGCTAGCATGCTACTTTTACTTTTTGCAAACAAATTGAAATCCTGTTACTATCACAATAAATTGCACCAGAAGAGCCTATTGAATCAATGGGGATTTGTCAACTCTTCCATATAGATTCTGTAGCATCATGCCATCCAAAGCATACTTATTCACAATTAAGACCCATTGAGCTTCCCATATTAGTGTGCATAGCAGAAGGGCAAATTTCTCCAGATTGCACACTGCACTGATCCTTCCAAACCCTTAGCGGGCCACACCCGAATCCTGCTGTCATCACGGCGCTATTTATAGCAGAGTGATACTGTCAGTGAAGAGAAACATGTTTTTCTTTAAAAACAGGATTCCACTGCACCTTGCTGTAAATTGTGCTTCCAGGAAGGAAGCTTCAGAAAATGCAATTCTGTGTTAAAACTAAGCATGCACTCCCTGCACATCTTGTTTTAAAGACAAATGTAACTGCCATCATGTTGCCAAAAATTGGTTGTAACTATTTCAGCTGTGCTAGTGGACCACTGGGAAAGCTGCAAACCTGAGTAGGGCCCATGTGTTGCCCACCCCTGATGTATAGGTTTGCAGCCTTTAACCTTCTCTTTGCACGTCTTCCAAATATGTGCATACAATGCATGTGGGAGAGGCAGTTACAGACAAGCTGTTGCATGGAGAAGTATATTGCACATCCACCTGCACACAGATCAATTCTCAGAAACCACAGATAAGGTAGCCTTTTACATGGGCATTTCAACAGCACATCCACATTCACCGCAGAAGCCCTCTTAAATAACAGAGTATGTAACTTGCACAGAAGAATGCCTGACACAGAGCTTGAAACCAGATAAGATCCTTTGTGTTCGGAAATAAATCACCCTTTGTATCAGCTTGCTTTGGTAGTAGCAGGCATGGATTTTACAATGATAGCCTTCCAATCTCTGTCCCTAGTACATGTGGAAGATAACTCAATAGCCACCTATTTGTTCAGGTAAAATGAATGTTATTTTGGTTTTGAGTTTTTGGGGTTTTTTTAGAAATGTGCCATGGAAACCATTTCTAAACAAGAGCATATGCCATTGGAGTTTCTGTAGGTTACCATAATAAGAGGCAAATTTATTCATATATTTTTCCATTGCAATGGTGGGAAACCAGTTGCCCTCCAGGTGATGAGGGACTCCAGCTCTTATCTGTTCCAACCAACCCAGCCAGTCTTGAAAGATGATGTTGCCTACAGACAGTACTGGTGCTATTGAAATCTCTGTATACATTCTGTAGGTACATATTAAGTCCAGAGCACATTTGCATGGATCCAGCTAAGCTGCCTATGTGCTTTCTTACAAGAAACATGATAGTCATCTTGTGCTAATTCCCAACCATCCATACTGAAGACCTCTGGGTGAATTTGTGTCTAGTGTTAGATCAAACCTTTGAGATGCATCTACTTGTGAAGCCTATTGTGTTTTCTTTCTAAGTTTGGTCTCATATATAGGGATGGGGAACGGGAATAATTGAACAGGTATGGCTTTGTGAAGAGCTAGTGTAGACAGAGTATCAACTTAGGTCTCAAATCCCCATTTGGCCACAGAAACTCACTGGGATAGTGGCAACGGTAAATACCTCACATGTCTTGAAAACTCTACTAGTCCTCCATAATTCAGATTCAGCTTGAAGGTATATAACAGTAACAGGTCTTTGTTGCTTTAAGAATTGTACCACCTTTCTGTATTTTTAGTAAAAATGGTGGTTTACAAGTGTTAATCATAAGTGAACTTCTCTTTTAAAAGACATGTTCTGGGTTTCTCAAGGAGACAGCTCTGCTTCAAACTGGGTTCTTCTTTTCCTGTCATAATTGGGTAGTCCATGTTCACATCTAGCTTTCAGTCTCACCTCTTGTTTTCAAAATGGATTCAGGGAAGAAGCTGAAAATTAGCTGCTGGTGTCCTTGAGACTCGGGAGTGTGAAAAGAGACTTAAATGAGTCTAGCGCCCTCAGAAGCACACTCGGCATCTGTTCACACCAGAATCATGTTTCCGCTTTATCAAAAGGGCAGTTTGTCTCCCCTCCTACCTGACATTGGTGATTCTGTCATGTTCTTGCTTAGGAAGTACAGCTAAAACTGTACATCATATAGTTTTCTCTGCATTGCACTTACTTAATATGGGCAGCTGGCCCATAAAATAAATACAAAAAAATGTTCAAATGTCCAAATGCTACATACCATATATTGTTTTCATTTTAAACATTTATCTACCTTTCTTCAATTTTATTTTACAATAATGGACCATTTATAATAGGTTATAGAACACACTAAAAACTATAGCAAAGCAACAATTGACAATTGCAAAAACCAATGAATGGTTGGTTGCTAAAATGAATGGAACTGGTATTTTAACATAATAACATAATTAAAAGGGCTTTGTTTGGTGCCAAGTAGAATAAATTAGCCCTCATACCAGGTCAACTTCCCTGGGAGAAGAGTTTCATAGGTGGGAGTGTCACAACCAAAAATTGTCAGAACAGACAGCCAATCAGTGCTTTGGGTGCTAGAAAAACAGGAAGAATCAGTTGCTCCTGAGCAAAGCTGCCTGTTGAAGTCGAGTGGAAATGAATGCAGACAAATTGATGGCCTGTCTTGCTCTCTACATGGCCAAAGAGCTCACACTCTGCTTTTGCATGGACAGAACACTTTTGCAATCAAAATAAGAATCTTTTGTCTGCCTTCAGAACATATACTAATAAATTCAACAGCAAATAAATTTATTTTCTCCCAATCATTAGGACATTTCAGCAGCTGGTATATATATATATACTGGTATATATATATACCAGAACATCTCAGGCGTGTTCTGTTTGCCCGGGAGGAACACCTTGTGCCCGGTGCAATGTGTGTCCCTCTTCTATACTTATATATAAGTATAATTTTTTGCATGCAGACTAAGCCTCTCCAAAGAGGTGTGGCTTCATGCTGTTTTTGGTTGTGGGGGTGGCTTTTGTGGCTGTTTGCTGTTTATATCTAGGTGATCCCTTTTCCAATCATACCAGAAAAGTCTTGTGCATCTCAAGCACTTGCTGTTCTGCTAACAGAGTTGTTCCAATAAGTGGTAGCTTTTGAAAAACTAATAAAGGCCCGTCCGTACTCTTACTTGGAACTTTTGGAAACTTTTGGAAACAGTGAAAATGCAGGAAATGGTTTTCTACTGGACATGCATGAATCAGACAGAGACAAATGGTAAAGCAAGTTTTTTAAAAAATAAAACATTCTATTCTACTTCTCAGTTCTAAAAATAGCTCACCTGACCGGTGAAGCCCAGCAGTTTTCAACAATGCCATTCAAAAGGGCATTCAAGACACAATAACAACCAATGTCTTGTAGCACTTCAAAGGCGAACAGATTTTGCTGTCAAGTTTCATGGATTGCAGCTGATGAAGTTGGCTACAACCAGGAACATTTATGTTAAATAAAACTCATTAGCCTTTAAGATGCCCAAGGATTCTTTGTTTGCTTCCGCCATGACAGACTTACTCTCCCTCGCACACTCCCAAAAAATGGTTAAACATACCTTGAATACTTTGATCTTTCATTGTTTGATGGATACAGATCATCTCTCAGTGGTACAGTCAGCAACAGTTCCACACGGTCATTGTATTCATTTGTTGTGGCCAGGATTACCTGGTGGTCAAACGTCTGGTGAATACGGCCTCTCCATCTTAAGCAAACTGCTACATATGTAAATGCAAGAGCAGGATGTTACCTTTATTGAACCACTTAAAAATCACTCAAGTTGCAAGCTTTTGTGGGTAAATATCTCACTTTCTCAAGCTGTGTACCACAGTGCAGAAAAACTATAGGTATTACAGGTCAGAGTCCCAAAAATTCATAGTAGATGTCCATGCTGAGTCTGTATGCATGACGTGAGTTAAAGTGATTTCAGAAGTGTGGTTTCTGCACTATGGTGTACAACCTGAGGAAGTGGGACATTTACCCATGTAAGCTTGCAATTTGTGTGATTTTTAAAGAATGGTTCAATAAGGGTATCACCTTACTCTTGCATTTGTGTAATTTTGCACCACACCGCGTTTTTCTCATTCTATATGCTACATAGATAGTGTTCAATGAAATGATGTTAGTAGCTCCCAGACTCAGCTTAGGCAAGTGTCAGCAGCTAGCCCTGCCAGGGTGTGGCCCATACAACACCTATTCACAGATGCTATGTGTGGATAGTGGATAGGAGTCTATACGTTACTTGGAGACACCAGAATCTCGAGCTATATCATTTTTGTCTTGCCTATTTAAACTATGAAATCCCCAGTCAGTATCTGATGGTGTCTTTCCACTAGCATAAACAATATTAATGCTTGCAGGTGCCTAATTGTGGATTATTCATTAAAGGTACATTTTTCAGTTGTAGCTTCTAGTTGTGCAGTCAGTTGTGCACCTGGTCACTTGCCTAGAAACCATGTGAACAAATACAGGACCGTATTGTTTCCTAGTTCACTGGTTTCTCAAAATGAGAAAATTAGGTCAGAAAAATAAAACACATGAATTGGATTTCAAAAAGGCTGTTCCAACATTTAAACAAAATATACATTTTGAAAAATTATGACTTAATTTTAAAAAAAAAATCTCTAGACCTGCTTTCGTGTTTCATGGAGTCTTGGGAAAGGAAACGGGAGCCAAATATTAAAGATGCAAATACTTGTGCAAGACTTTCACTTTCACAAGTTAATGCTGTCTTTATTTAACAATGCTAAATCTATCTCCACCACCCAATTTCATGTTACTTCAGTGTCAGTAAGAATGAGCCGTGATAACGTATCCTGGTGTTTTAGTGAAAATGACTCTTTTCATCATTAGGCATTCAACTATTTCTTTTCAACAGTTAAATTCCTCTTTAAGTTCTTGGCTTGTTCATCGGTAACGCTGCTATACTGAAAGATGAAATATCCTCTCTGGAAGGTTAATGTTACAGCATGCTTCTCTATGATTAGGAACAAAAACCACCAGCAGGTGGGCTACTACTGGAGCCGCAACTGCTTTGAGAATTTTCAAGCATGAGTGGGGAAAAAAGGCAATAAATTCAGCAAAAGTATTTCAGACTATATAAGGCCTCCTGCTGGAATGATCTATATAGTACAAAGGAAATATCCATTGGAACAAGGCTGCTCTTCCCAGAATGACTACAGCCTCAAACCCATGGAACAATTTACCAGTGGGGTGCTGTTTTCACTGGTAGGTCGGCACAACATGTAACCTGCCAAGCTAAATGTATCCCATCAGACATGTACTGGGGCTTATCCATTGCTAGACAATACCTCCACCCGTACCACCACCCAGTTTCTTAAGACAAAACCTGTTGGATCAAAAATTTCCTCTTCCACGCAGCTATGATAAGAGCCCCATCCTCCATTTCATGTGGCCATCTTATATCAGACATGATAGATTGGCTGGCTGGGTGGATATGTTACATGCTGTTGAGTTGGAACTGACTTACAGGGACCCTAAGAGGGCTTTCAAGGTAAGTGAGATATTTAAGGAGGGCTTTTACCATTTCCAGTCCCTCTCCCAAGTGAGTTTCCATGGCCAAACAGGGAGTCAAAGCCAGGTCTCCTGAGTCCTAGTCCACCATGCATGGAGTCTCTCTACACAAACCAGAATTCCAGCTTTCTTGATTTGGTGGACTAGCTCCATGCATAGAAAAGTTCTCTCCTTTAGAAAATTGTTCTCCGTGTGAAGAGAATAGGAACAAAGGAGGATGGGACTAGCATACTCTTCTTCCTTGCATATTGATTTCACCCAGATACATAACAAATGAATGGAGACCCATCTGGTCCAGCATTCTGTTCCCCCAGCAGCCAAACAAATAGCTTGGAAAAATCTGTATGCAGAATATGAGGCCAAGAGCATTTTCTGTTCGTGTTCCTCAGCAATGGGCATACTGAAGCATGCTATATCCAGCACTGGAGCTAATACAGTATATGGCCATCATACGTTGTAGTGACCAATAGAATAATTCCCCCTGAGTTTGTCTGTCTGATTCCTGGTTTGGAAAGGTCCTTGGCTGCCAATAGCCAAGTCAGGTGAGGAGAATCCAGAATCCAAATCAGTGAAGAAAGCCAAGGCTAAAGAACATGATCCTAGCAAACAGTAACATAAACCAAGAGAGGGTGATTCACAACCAAAGTACACTAACAGTCAAGGGTCTCACCAGTTGAATTGTAAACACCACACAGGCAAGGAGATCCTATATAAGTCAAAAAGAATTCAAGCTTAAACGCCAGAGAGCAGGTCTTAGCAAGGTGGCAGGATACAAAGAAGGCAGAGTCTGGAGCTCCTTAGGTATTATACAGATTCAAGGATGACTCTTATATTGCTCAGCTACTTAGCTGCATGCATTTGGGTAGCTGGTCTCCCTTCAGAAGAGGAGCTTTTTATCAAGACAGCTGCTTACCTCTGTGGAGAAATCTACTCCAAACGTATTTCCTTGCAGCTAAGCACTTCACTTGGGGTCCTTAACCCAACCTTGTACCTTCAATCTGTGCCAGTCTCATAGACTGGGTAAGAAATTCAGCTGCCTTCTTTTCTGACTACACAGCCAAGCTGCCTCTATCTTGGCTTTAGCCTCCTATGTCACATCTTCTGATTCTAGGAGTTGTAAGTCTTTGAAGGGATCCTCCAGCAGAGCCATGACATTAACCCAGTTCAGATTTGTAGAAGCTAGTGGCCATCACAACATCTTGAGATAGCGAACTCCATATTTTAATTATTCACTGAATAAAGAGGTGTTCTCTTTACCTATCCCAGATCTCTCATTATTCAGCTTAAATAGATGACCATGGTTCTACTGGTATCAGAAATAGGAAGAAAAAGTTACTCTGTACCTATGCATAGTTTTATACTATAGGTAGTAGGCAGAATGAAGTGGCTGCCTCAGGCAATGGATTTTGGTTGTCACTTTGAACTGTGCCCAGAACCTGATCAGCAGCTGGTGGAGCTGCTGTAACGGGGGGGTTGGGGGGGGTTATGTGATCCTCGTAACCAACCCCAGATAGCAATCTGGCTGCTGCATTTTGGACCCACTGAAGTTTCCTGACACTTTCCATTGGCAGCCCCACATAGATCAAGTTACAGTAATCCACTTGGGAGGTAACTAGGGCATGTGGTACCAGTTCCCCTCTTATCAGCACTGGTTAGGCCTCATCTTGAGTACTGTGTCTAGTACTGGACACTGCACTTCAAGAAGGATGGCAACAAATTGGAACAAGTTCAGAGGAGGGCAACAAGGATGATCAGGGGACTGGAAACCAAGCCTTATGAGGAAAGGCTGAAAGAACTGGGCATGTTTAGCTTTGAGTAAAGAAGACTCAAAGCTAAACAAGCCCAGTAAAGAAGTGCTCACTGGAAGTAAAGAAGTGCTCACTGGAAGTAACAGATCCTGAAGCTGAGGCTCCAATACTTTGGCCATCTCATGAGAAGAGAAGACTCCCTGGAAAAGACCCTGATGTTGGGAAAGTGTGAAGGCAAGAGGAGAAGGGGACGACAGAGGACGAGATGATTGGACAGTGTCATCGAAGCGACCAACATGAATTTGACCCAACTCCAGGAGGCAGTGGAAGACAGGAGGGCCTGGCGTGCTCTGGTCCATGGGGTCACGAAGAGTTGGACATGACTTAACGACTAAACAACAACAACAAAAAAGAAGACTGAGGGAAGATATAATAACAATTTTCAAATACCTGAAAGGCTGTCATATAGAGGAGGGGCTGGATCTGTTCTCAATCATCCCAGAGTGCAGGGCACGCAACAATGGGCTCAAGTTACAGGAAGCCAGATTTTGATTGAATATCAGGAAAAACGTCCTAACTGTTAGAGTAAAATGAGAATGGAACCAATTACCTTGAGAGGTGGTGAGTGCTCCAACACTGTAAGCATTCAAGAGAAATTTAGACAACCACCTGACAGAGATTCTTTGATTTGTGTTCCTGCACTGAGCATGGGGTTGGACTCGATGGCCTTATAGGACCCTTCCAACTTCATGATTCAACAATTCTATGTATGACAGTGGCCAGATCAGATATCTCCAGAAATGGACGTAGTTAGCATAATAGTTCTAATTGTACAAATGCACTCCTGGCCACCACCGAAAGCTGGGCATCTGTGTTTTCAGAGGGAGTGTAACCCCATCCAGTACAGGCTGCATCCCTATTCCTTGATCTGGCTTTTGAAGGACCAGAAGCACCTCTGTCTTGTCTGGATTAAATTTCAGTTTATTCGCCCTCATCCAGTCTTTAACAGTTGTGTAGCAAAGGAGATTTCAGCAGATGTTAATTCTGAAATTTCTTCTTTCACACACTTGTTAAAAGTATAGAAGCCCTGCTGTCCATGCCATGTGCCCACAATACCTTAGCTGTGAATGGTGATGATGACCTCCACTTGATGCTCCACATCAGACAAAGAGGCTCATGATCCAGGTGCTAAAGTATACTGAAAAAAATCAGAATGATGTCCATTTGTTCCCCACTGACCCCTGCTCAGACTATGCTGTATATCGCCTTAGACCACAAGATGTATTGGACTAGCCTGGATCTATATCATGCCTCCTGACCTCTTTTCTCATGTTTCATTGAAAATGTTCCCTAAAACTCTACTTGTCCAACAATATTACTCTTGTCCTCCCAGGTACATTGGGTACTAGAAAGACAGAATGTACTATGGTGTGTTGTATGTCCCACTCTCAATTCATGCTTAGTACCACTGAAGTACAGAGGGGCTAAGGCAATCCCTTGCCATGTAGGTGAGTTAAGGTGTGATCAAGATAGAAAGGATTGGATCTAATTGCATTGGAAAGGGCCACTTTACTGGGGGACGTCTACCTTAAAGTGACCTTCCACACACATAGAAATTGCTCCAGCCTGAACCCAGAAATGAATAGTCCTGCTGCTGGAACCAAAAAAGGTCCAGCTTGGGCATGAGTAAGGATTGGGCTGTTTCATGATCTCCCATGCGTCATGTGATTGCTGGTAAATAGCTCAAACTGTACAGTCCGAAACACTGGCTATTCCCCTTTCTGATTGCACTCTTAAAATGTTTCCCAGAATCCTCTACAACACCTGAATTTCTTTGGTTTGCTCAGCCAAGGCTTTCCTCTGGAAAGTTCATCTCTCTCTCTCTCTCTCTCTCTCTCTCTCTCTCTCTCTCTCTCTCTGAGTACTCTTTGATTATATACTTACTGTATAGCTAAAATTTATTGGCAGTGATTTCAGTGGGAACAAGATAAAATGCTGTCTTCAGAAACATTTTACTTCTTTCTGTTACTTTGGCTTTAAGTGATATATATCTTCTCTGAAAAATTTCCCCATTATTCACACAATGGATTCTTTCTCCACAGGAAACTTGTGAGGTAAAATTGTACTAAATAACCAGTAAGCCATCTGGCTTCCCAACCCTCTCGTGTTCCAGAATTGGAGCACATATAGAATGCAACCTTTCTTGTACTCAGTAGTTGAAAAAATTATTATTTTTGGACTACAACTCCTAAAATACCTCAGCTGGCACAGTAATTTATGGGTACCTCAGTAAAGTGCTACCTATCAACATCTGTCCTATATGGGTGCCCCCAGATGGCTAACCTGCTGGCTGAGCTTGGAAACATCATTGTTGTTGTTGAGTTGTAGGGGAATTCTGGGAGTTATTGTGCAAAAATGTAATTTTTCAGCTCATAGCTATGTCCTAGTATTTTATTTATTCTATTTTAGCTATTAATATATCTTACCCCTCATGCTGTTGTACTTTTTTCTACTACTACTACTGCTGCTTCTGCTGCTGCTGCTGCTACTACGACTAATAATAAATGTCAATAAAAGGGAAATATTGGGTCTGTTGCTGTGCCATTGGTCAGAACAGGAAAGAATTTTATTCAGCTTGCATTTCAATAAGTCTTTAACAAGCTTACAGTTCTTGAATCACTTTATGGACCACAACACAATTATCCTACAGTATTTCACTGACCTCAGAATTTTGTGAGGCAAAATTGATGAACAAAAATGAATATACTTACAGGGCAGTAGAAGCAGGAGTGTGCATATTAACAGAAAAGCACAAAACAATATTGTTGCAAGTGACAAGATTGCTTGCAAAAAATGACACATAGTAAGCAACATTGCATGCATTTATAAGGAAGATTATATACAAAAAATCAAAATGTGTTTTTGTATGAATGTTTTTAAAGTCAGAAGCTGACATAGAAACAGCACAGAACAAACTAAAAACAGAGGAAATGAGAGAAACTGAAACTGACAGAATTGTTTATTTCCTTCAGGCCAGTGCTGTTTATTGTCTGCCTCTGCATACCTACGTTCATTCTATCTTGACCCTTTGTTCCCAAGCCTGTTAGTATGGGAGGCTTGTCCTTTGGTTGCCAGGCATGTAGAGATGAGGGTGAAGACTGCTCTAATATATGAGGGCATTTCAGAACTCCTAAGGAAGTTATGTGTGCTTGCACATTTCCTGTGGAGGACAGCCATTTGCCACACTCTCTTCCAAGAGACAGATGGAGGCTCTGTAAATTAACTTCTTTCCCAATTACCTGTCCAACCCATACCTGCATAGTGGTTCAAAAGATGTGGAGCATCAAAAAGGTGATTTATTAAACTACACTTTCCAGAATTCCCTAGCCAGCATGCCCTACGGAAGGACAAAAACGCCTTGTTTTATTTGTGTGCCATTGCCACCACTGATATAGTGGTGCTATTGTTCTGTTGGGCATGGAACCATAGTTCTCTTGGCATCAGTGCCAGTTTGGGGAACAGTGGAGAAAAGGGAACCCAGCCTTACCTGGGGCTTCCCTCCCATTGCTGGTGAGGTGGCAGATTCTGGGTGAGCAGGAGCAGCAGAGCAATGACAAAGGACTCATTGTGGTGGCCACATAGAGCCATGGAGACTTCCAGGATCTATGTCCCTCCTTGTTGACCTCCTATCGGCCAGTGGGAATGAAGCCCCCTGTCAGGCCACGCATGGGCTGGTGGGAGATTTAAAATTTAAAACTGTGAGCTGGCAGACTGTGAGTGAGGGGTTTTCACTCTGGTCCACCAGCCCAGCATAAAATCAAGGTGCCAGGACCCTCCTGATGCACTGAATTTAGTTCCCAGTGTTAGGCCAGAGACTGCTGCTGTAACCAATAAAGTTGAGCCTTTTTCTCTCTAATGATTTACGTGTTCTGGTCTTTTTTAAAAAATAAGGGGGTATAGCTCAGCAATAGGCCTGCAAACATGTGCCATAAAGGCTGCAGAAGCAGTTGGAGGGGGCATGAAGCCTGCCAGCTGCAAGTCTCCCATCCATGCTTTGAAAAAGAGGAGACATCCAACTTTAAAAGTGATGTGGATTATGGGCAATGCATAATTGCCCATAATCCACACCAGCTAATGGCCTCTCTATGGCTCTCTCCTCAGTCACTTTTCTGATGGCAACCACAACAACAATTAGTACATTTTGTTCTTATGTGTCATCAAGTCTTATCTGACTTACAGCAATCCTAATATATGGTTTTCAAGATATGCAAGGAGTGGTTTACCACTGCTGCCCCAGTAAGATTCCATGGCTGAATGGAGATTTGATCCCAGGTCTCATGAATTCTGGCATGACACTGTATCTCCTACATGACATAGGGCTCCCACTCCCACACTATCAGATGTATCAAACTCTGTTACTTTGGAAAATTTAGTTGTTGTTGAGTAAGTATACAAGAAACTGCCTTCTCTCACTAGGTCAGACTGTTTGTCCCTTTATCCCACTACCATTTATTTTGACTGGCAGTGGCTCATCATGATCTCAGGATGAGGCCTTTCACATCATCGGCTTCATCCTTTCAAATGAAGATGCCAATGATTCAGTCTGGGGCCTTCTTGCATGCAGGATAGAATTGTGCTCTATCAGCATTTTGCTCCTTTCCCCAAATTTGAAGCACTTCATGTATTTGATAGCTGTTGTCGCATAAAGGCAATTTGAGTAATCACTGTATCACTTCAATTTTTAATATATTCACCACTGAAGTAAAAACAAACTGAACACACAGAACTGCCATCTCATCACCATCTGATCACACCCAGTTTGGTCATCAGAAGCTGAGGGGGGGGAAAGCAAGGTGTGTATCATATTTATTTCTGGGCAGGGATATGAACTCAAGGGAGCCGGTCCAACTTTTGGACAGAGTGAAGCAGCTGCCTTAGGTGGCAGATATTAGGGGAATGGAGAGAAGCAGCAAGACGCCAGTGTTTTGTGTTCCATGTAGTATGCTCTGTGCCCCTTTAGCTGCCGTCAGATATAGTTGAGGATGAAGTCCCAACACCATTGTCCAAGTAAGATTGAATTGACAGTCTTGTCAGCTTCTGTACATGAAAGGCACTATCTTGTCCATCACCTCAGGCTGCAAAATATTTTGATAGAAGCCTGGGGCCACATTCCCCAGCTCCCAGATTAGAGTTTTCTAATCTAAAGCACAAAGTAAGTTAACATCCTAGATTTTCAAGTATACAAAACCAAGATTTTTATGGGACAGATGTTTTCTTCCTGCCTCTGGACAGTAGGCAGATTTTGAATTTGTGTTAACCAAAGGAAATAAATGAGAAGCGACAGTGCTTTGTAACAAATTACTGCCAATCGAACCCCTCATACTGAAAACCTGATAAGGGTGTTGAAATGATCTTTATCTACTGACAGTAGTGATGGAAGAGGCTATTCTCTATGGAAATGCATCTTGGGTGGCATTTCTATTTTTTGTGTAGTTTGAATTGTGCGAGGCATTGAACTTCAAATCAATGTTAATTCACATGTCGCTTGGATGGCTGTGCTCTCTGTCAGGTGCTTGCAGACTTATTTAGGAAGCAGACAGTCACATTTAGGGTTTGAAAATGACAGGGGAAACTTTCCAGTGCTCATGCATGAGATCCTAAAATGTAGCTGCAATGAACAAAAACAAAAGCCGCTTGGCACCCTTTGTCTTAGAAACAGAATAGTGCTCAAATGCAAATGTGAGATCAGGTGCCCTCAGATCCTTCTTTGAGCCTCTGTAGGGCTGATGGGTCCTTGGACATCTAGACATTCCCATGTTCAGTCCCCCTTCAATTAAAGACAAATTAGTGGTGTATTCAGAAAGTACAGGAGCTTATCATTACAGTCCCCATAGCCATGGCCCCACAGCAAGTTCAAAACTCAGCTAATGTCTTGAAGGGTATCAGACTTTTTCTAGCACTCATTTCCACCACAGTCAGGTCTTTTGTAAAACCAACATGTCTAATTATTTATTTCACATCCCTCCACACAAATACTTAATATTACAGTAGGAACAGTTTATGAAAAGATAGATTGATAAATAGATAGATAGATATGGGGAAATCCAAGCCATTTCCAGTTCCAGGTGCTGTCCGAATTACAGATGTCTGCAGAAGGAACGGGGCAACCAGGTGGCAGATGGTGTCAATAGCCTCTGCCAGCTGAGGCTAGTGACTCTGATTTCATGAGGGCTGTAAATCCCCTGGATGTTTTAGTATGAACTTTATTAGAATGATCTAAAGCACTGAACTTTATGCCCAAAACAGATCTGGTACCTTGAATGATTCTTGTAAAGTTCAGACTAAAACCTGGATTAGATTCATGGCCCCTGTGAAATTGGAGTGCCCAGCTTGCACTGGTCCCTGTTAATCAAATAATCTCTTCCGTCTTCCTCCACTGCACCATTGTTCACACTGCATAGCGCCATAAGATCTTTACCTGAGGAGAATTGTTCCCAGCCTGATAGATAAATCTCAGTCAGTCAGTCAGTCTGTCTGTCTGTCTGTCTATTTATTTATTTACAGCTCAAATGCCAGTAGTGCCCATTTCCTGAAAATGCAGTAATGAGGAATCTTTCTCCCAGACCTCCTTTCTTCCAGCACAAATGGCTGTATCATCATTTGAAGCTGTGTCAAGTAAGTGAATTAAATTTGCACTAGATTAATGTTCTCTAAGCAAGCTACTGGGGGAAAAAAACAGTGGTAAGGATAGTAAATAAACTAAGCTCTGTGACATGTACATCCATTAAATCTGCAATTGCTTGGTTGGCAAGTTGATGCAACCTATCCACTGGCTATAGAGGCAATTTGTCCCTGAGACTATGGTGTCCAACTGTCAGTGCTTTCTTTGGTTTGCCAGGTATTTTACTGGGTCTTAGTTATGGGGCATGGGGGAGGGGGAGGAGATACTTTAGAGGCAACTCTAAAACACAGTTGTACATTTCTGAGCTCAGCAATATGGTTAGCTGAATTAGTGTAGCTCACCAGTGGCAGCAGAACCATCAGAGGCAGAAATCATGATGGTGTGATAATTTAGAGATATTTCTTGACAGAGCTTTATGCAGGGGAGACGGGAATTGCAGGATTGCTTTTCCAGTGAATATATAATCTGGATAAATATTCAGGTCCTTCCGTTATTCATTCCCACACAGCACTTCCATTTGCCTCTGTGACAAACTGAAGGGAATGCTAGCAAGGATAGAAGCTTTACAAATCATACAGAGAGTTGAAGAAGGGAACTGAGTGAGTGAGCTGTCTGATCATTGTGGGGAAAAGAATAGACAGTTGAGAACGAATTTGAATTCCTGGGACTTTAACAAAGTTGTCAGAATATTTCATTCGTGGCAGAGAATGTGCTTTGAATGCAGAAGACGCCAGGTTCATCCACCCCCAAACCCACTGGATGTAGCAGGAAAAGAAGAGAGAGAAAATGAGGCAAGGAGAGAAAATAGCAGCAAGGTGGCTCCTTCACCTTTTAAACCTTGTTGTTTAGTCGTTAAGTCGTGTCCGACTCTTCATGACCCCATGAACCAGAGCACGCCAGGCCCTCCTGTCTTCCACTGACTCCCGGAGTTTGGTCAAATTCATGTTGGTAGCTTCGATGATACTGTCCAACCATCTCGTCCTTTTAAACCTAGCCTCCAGTTATCACTGGCATGTGCCCTCCACATAGGTTTCCCCAAGAAAATGCTTTTCTCTTCAGGGAGTGACTGATTTTCTTGGAGACAATAAATGGGATGCTTTCTATTTCATTGCTTCTAATTCTGTTTTTAGTAATGCTTTGACCTAACATTTTTAACAGAGTGTTATTCATTCTTTTTTAAAATATTTGAAAAATGTACTGTTTTTAGCTTTTAATATTGTGTTTTTAATTATGTAAGCTGCCTGGGGTCCTTTTTTGGGAGAAAAGTGGGGTAAAAATATTTTAAACAAACAAACAAACAACAACAAACCAAGATGCCCCTGGCATGGTCTGGAGTTAACAACAGCACTTACACTTGGGTCCAGAAATTAACTTATTTCAAGATTCATGACAAATGTTTCTGTAGCTCATCTAACCCATCTGGTGCTTGCAGTTTGAGCTAGTTAAAGTTTCCATAAACTTTTCAAAGTTGAGAGGTTTACAGTAACTGGAATGTGTTGCAGGCAATCAGAGCTCCAATTTTTTTAATGAACGAGACTAAGTTTATAATTTTGGGAAGGGATACAGAAGAGATATTTGCATTGAAGGTGTTATACCTGCCAGGGAAATTAATTCAGGCTATTTAAATGATGCTGTGGCCCCATTTTAAAGGTTTGGCACTTTCTAGGAAGGATGAGCAGCCCTGTCAGTGAGCTGACATGGACCAAATAGGGTTGCCTGAGCTCCAAGTGTCATCTGGATGCAAGGATAATAATACCAAACGGCATACTGGCCCTCCTAGCGACCCTATTTAGCCTGCTCCAAAGAAACAAATCCTTAGTTATAGTTATGGTTACAATACCCCTGCCCTGCCCCAGCAATTAGTTGTCCTCAAAGTTAGAAATCTAAATGTAACTTTCTATTTTACTTTATCTCACAGTAAGCAAATAAAGAAATAGTTATTGGAAATCTCTTTCGGGTTTTATCCACACATTGGTGTTCTCTCTGGCTTTTTCTGATTTTTTTTTTATTGCAGTATTTGCATGAGAGGAGGGTATTTGTTGCTGGTTCATCCCAGTATCTCCATCTCACACATATTTGGAACTGTTTCCTGATGACTTGTTCCAAACACAGATTGTCTTCCCCTTTTGCCTGTCTTCTCCACTCTCGCCTCCCTTCAGTTCTTCTTTTGTCTGTTCTTGTTGTGTGGAGGAATAGATGTTGGCCAGCAGAAAAATCATCAAATGACACAGACCCACAATGTACATGAATGAGCATGGAACACAGTCATAGGATCCACGTGAGTAGATTGTGCACAGAAGCTAAAAGGAGCAAAGCAGAAAACCTAATGGTGTTATTAGGGTGGGTGGGTGGACCCAGAAACCAAGGTTTTTGTCCCACTTTGACCCTTTTGGCCCAAGTTTCAACCATGTACTTTGTGGACACCTCAAAGTAGTATCACTATCATGAGTGCAGGGAAAGTTGATCATATGCTCAGTGTGAGTGGGCTCTTCCTTGTGAATTCTCTCAAGCAATACCAGGGGCAATCAAGGGGCCCTGTGATACCACTCCAGGTCAAGTAACTGTTGGACAGCTCAGTGATTTAGGTCTCTGGCTGCAGAGCCAGAGGCTGGGAATTTGATTCCCTGCTAAGCTTCCTTGACAGGGGCTGGACTCGATGATCCATAGGGTCCCTTCCAGCTCTGCAGTTCTAAGATGATTTCTGCTATCTCCAGATGTTGCTCCCTTGAGAGAAAAACTACAAGAAGTGTCATTTTCTACTTCAGGAAGCCTGTGGAATGGAGGCTGTGCAGACCAACAAAAATTACAAGCATGCAAAAACAAAACTGCAAGTGAGTTTCAACCAGTATTTGGTTTTTATTTTATTTAAAAAAAGTCTATGTTCGCAGGGCTTATCATAAAAATTGCCCTCTTTTCACCCCATAGCTGCCCATTCATCCTTGCAATATATGGATAGAAGGTTCAGGTGAAAAGACCCAAAGCACCACAGAGTGCTGATTAGCAAACTGCTGAATGCCTACACTTGGAGAATTCAAAGAATGATGACAATGTTGTGAAAATATGAACCAAGCATCACCTACATACACCCCAGGTAAATTTATGTCTGCTGTGGATGCCCTTTCTAGAGCTATAAACTTGACTTTGAAAGCCAAAAAGACCTCTGAGCCTGAGGTGCAGGCCTGTGTAGACTTACTTGTCAAATCAGTCCCTGTACCAGACGAAAGACTGGAACAGATCAAACTGGAAACAGAGAAGGATGACTCACAGAGAATGTTAAATGAGGTGGTCATTCAAGGAAGCCCAAAAGACAAAGGCAGCTGTGATTTCAATATAAGACATTACTGGAATAACAGACAGACATGGCATCAGCACCTGCATAAAAAGGCAAATGCTAAGGCTTAGGGAATATGGATATGAATATGGCCCTGCCCTGCTAATACTGGCCTCTTTTCTTTTCCTGTTCATTTTATTGCCCAGTGTTTCTCTTCATAGGGTCAGGCTGTGCTCCACTACCCCTCCCAAGGGTACTGTTGCTTGCTATTCTAGCCCCTGATAATTATGACCCCAACTGAAATAAATCAGTCTCTGGATAGATGCAAATTCATGGCATTCTTCGGTTAGGGCGGATGTTTTTGTTAGAATACCTAGAAATAAAGGCCAGCTTCAAAGGTGGTGAGAGGGACCGGCCCTACCTTCAACCAGAGTGAAAAAGCTGCCTCAGGTGGAGTGGTAGTGCACCCATTAAGCTAGCCAGCTGCCAACAGACATTGGGAAGAATGCAGTTTTTTCAGGAATGTCAAAGATTCAAGAGTCAGTCTGATCAGCTTCTGTATGTGAAATTATGGAGCAGAGTGTGTTCTGCCCCTTGCCTCAGGCAGCAAAATGCTTTGAGTTGCCTCTGGTGTTGCGTAAGACCTTGACTCTGCCTTATGAAGAAGTGCACAAAGACAAGAGGACAATAGACTTCTTTCAGAGCACCCTTGTTTGTTCTTTGCCACTCAAAGCATTGCCTTTTACAAAGCATATTGGAGGTACTTCTTAGCAAATTACTTCTAAGGAAGCACTCTGCAGAAAAACCAGAAAGGATGGGGAAAATGAAAAGGGACAATGTTTCTTAGAAGAACAGCTATTAAGGGATTGTCAAGTTCTAATTTTGGGAAAGCTCATTGCTATTATTACTGTAACCTCTACAAACCTGCAACTTTATAAACAGTCTGCATTGCATATGTGGCTGCCCAGGCTTTTATGTCTTCCTCTTCCATTTCTGGAATTTGCTCTCTGTTTTCCTGGCAGCACATGTTCAGGAATAAATATGGTGGTCAGAATTGCAGAACTGCCAAACATCTGGCCCTATATACACCAAGGAATTGTAGTGTTAAGAGGCAAAGACCTGGAAACCTCCCTTAACTTGATTCTTCATGGGTTCCTGACAGAAACAAATTGAGTCTTGGATTTGGGGGCTCATATGACGAAAGGCTCGTCACATTCCTGGTGATGTTAGGATGACTAGGATGGTGGCTTAGACATCTTTCCAGACAGACAGCACTGAAAGACTTCTGTTCAGTTTTCTCTGCCTCCCTCCCTTGCTAAAGCTTGTCTGGTGATGATGAGGATGAGCCACAGTCAGTAACCCATAGATTAAATGAGTATTAGGGTTTCTCCTTCTTTAGAGCTCCCTTGGTTTGCAAAATCAGTTGCCAAAATCCTGTTCCTTGGTGTAATAACTTGCACTAGAGTAGGGTAATTGAGTCAGTGGGATTTGGTTGTCAACTCCTCCTTAAGTTTCATTGATTCATATGGGCCTACTCTAACAGCTACTTAAGTTGCTTTTAGAGTAGGCCCATTTGAATTAATGGAACTTAAAGAGGAGTTGACTCACTAAATCCCCATTGATTCAATTGGCCTACTCTGGTGCAATTTACTATACTAAGCAATAGGATTTGCTTATCATAATATCTTGTTACTTTATTTTGAGATTAAATAGCATGACCTAGAAAACAATAGCTCTGGGGGTGGGGGAGAAAATGCAAAGGGGATGGGACCAAAAACCAAATACTGGCTCTTATCCTGTTGCCTAAACACAGAGCAGGAACGGAAGTTACCTAGGTGTCCCTCCTGATACAGCAGACTCTACATTACAAGCCTTGCGCTGGTTGTGAGGTTGCATCAGCCATGCAACCTTTCATGCAAAAGGGAGCAACAGAGTACTACACCATATCTTCCCCTCAGCGCATTACCACTTGCCACTTAATGAAACCTAGGAACTGATTATCTCTGTAGGTGCTGATATTTTACTTGTATGTACAAGGCATCTTGAGGATGGCTGCTATCGGCTTGATTTTATTTCCCACACTTTCATGTTTTTTTCTCCCTATGTGGAAAAATTTAAATATCTATGAACGCTTCTAGAAATCTGAGGACCATCTGGTTGAGCCCACTTCCAAATCAGCTTGAAGCAGGTCAGTCCTAATTTGTATGGTAAATATTTGGATAAAAATCAGATCTGAATGTATTTGAACATTCCAGATTTTTGCACATTTGTCTGAAGACACTGCAGAAACCTGATAAACACTTTATTTATTTATTTTTATTTTATTTCTTACATTTTTATCCCGCCCATCTAGTCGTTTTGACTACTCTTAATACACTTAAGTATTTTATACCTCAAAAATCTTAGGATAAGACACTCCAAATGAAGGAAAAGGTAGTGCAGGAAGAGGAGATTCCCAGGTTGGAAAGCACTCAGTCAGCTATTAGGGGAAAGCAAAGGAGAAACAGAAATAACGGAGTAACTAATGAAGCAACTGGATGAAAGCTGAAAGGACATCTTGCTCCTGATGTCTACAAAGGGAAGCCAGTGTTGCATGATGCATGTAACTAGAACATGGAATACAAGTATGAATCAAAGTAAGTTCAAAATTATAGAACAAGAAATGGAATACTTAAATATTGCAATATTAGATGTAAGCAACTAAAATGGACTGGTATAGGTCTGATTCAATCAGATAATTACAAAGTACTTTATTCTGGAAACAAAAACTCAAAAAACTGTATGGTTCTATTAGTGAGACAAGGTATAGAAAAAATAGTTATGGGCTATAATGTTAAGTCAGACTTCACAGACAGTTTATTAACATAACCATTATTAACATAACCATAACATAACCATGTAAGCCGCCCAGAGACCTTTGGGTAGAGTGGGCGGCATATAAGTTAAATAAATAAATAATAATAATAATAATAAATTACTCAAGTGTACATTTCAGTTAGATCAAAACAAGGCTGAACTCTCACTAGAAGTTAAAGTGCCTAAACTGAGGATCTCATACTTTGGATGTATTATGAGAAAACCCACTGGAAAAGGAAACAATACAAGATGGTCTACAGCAGGGGTCCCCAACCCCTGGTCCGCGGCCCAGTGCTGGTCCGTGGACTTATTGGAACTGGGCCGCGGAGACGGATCTCCGCTCCCCCCACATGCATGGTGGGCATGTCGCACTTGCGGAGGGGCGTGTTGTGCTTGTGGAGGGGTGTGTTGCACTTGCACGCATGCGCGGAAGCGCAACACACCCCTCTGTGAGCACGACACGCCCACCTGCGAGCGTGACACACCCACCTGTGAGCGCAGGGGTGCCCCCGCCCCCCCGCACACGGAGCCCGCACCTCCCAACCGGTCCACGGTCCCAAAAAGGTGCTCACTATCATTCACACTTTTTGAAAATAGCCCTGACACTTGCTTCGTGTTTGAATGAAAAGTGGTGAACTGACAAAAAAGGAATCCTTTTTCCTGCCATTTGCTGCCATTTTTGACATCCTTTTTCCTGCTGGCAACAAAGGCCACCATTTTCTTACTTTTTGAGTCATGGACGCAGAAGCACAATATCCCACATTCATAAACCAGAGTGTTCTGGGTTTTTTTTTGATGAATTGAATTAATAGGATCTTCTGGAGGTCATTGATTCATAAGGCCCTTATATATCAGAAGAGACTTAATGGCACGTAACAACAGAGATGTAACCCTTGCTCAGTTTGGTGACTGGCAGAATTAGTTTAAAGACAGTTCAGATCCAATGGATCGTTTAGTGGAAATTCAGATGGGAAGACTATTAATCCCCCTGTCTGATTTTTAAATGTTTGTATAATAAAAACTTTTTAAAGGCTCCAACTAGTGCCTAGTGAAACCTTTTTTCATGTTCCTTTGTGAAGTTCAAGAAAGCACGCTTTTCAGCATTGCCACAGATAAGAAGGCTTGAACTACCCCTTCATAAATGTTGTGGCACCAATTAGATTTTTAAAAATTATTTTTAAAAAGGCTTAATTTCACTGAAAACGTAGCATTTAATATCAGATGCAGAATGTTTCTACCATCTGATGTCTGTCTGAATAATAGCTTTCAATGAGGATATGGAGCATAATCAAATGAAAGTACTCAAGTGATTCACACACATGTGCAAATCAGATCTGAGTAATTCTGTCCTGTATCATCTGAGGTTAAGGTAACTGCCCCCCTGCTGCAATAAATGTGTGACATATTGTTTAATATCAAATATTGCTCTTCTACTTTTCTCCAAGTTTGATATGCACTGTGTTAATTTGGTTGGCTGCCCTCTAATAAGAACTACCTAATTAGACATGATTAGTTTTCAGATTGCATTAAAGGTGATGCCCACCTATAGAAAGCTCTGGTGCCAATTGAAAACTGTAGCAGTCCTTGGAGAAATCTGCAAATAACTAGTCTCATTTCATGAAAATTAAAAAAGGGGGGGAGGGGAAAATGGGAGGACAATAGGGAAAACACAAAATTGCTCTGATCTCACAGCGATGCTGTCTAGGTTTCCTTAAAAAGTGAGTGAAGAATGGGAATTTCAGAGCAAAGGGCTTGTATGGAAAAACATGAGTGCATTTAATGTTTTCGAAAACAGAACACGCAGCAAATTATGGATGCAAACGTTTCTTTCTGTAGCTATAGTACCCTTCTGGTGCAGTGGTAAAAACTGCAGTACTACACTGAAAACTCTGCTCACAACCTGAGTTTGATGTCAAGCTCAGGTAGCTGACTCAAGGTTGACTCAGCCTTCCATCTTTCTGAGGTCAGTAAAATTAGTACCCAGCTTGTTGGAAGAGGAGAGGCAATGTGTAGTCTACATAATTAAATTGTAAACCACCCAGAAAGAGTTTTAAGCACTATGGGGTTGGGGAATTATATAAGCAACATGCTTAACTTTTTTCTTTTATTCTTCAGCAGGGGCGGGGGAGGGGGATGAAAAAAAAATAAACATTTTCTCACAGTTTGGCAAGATTATGAGAATTTTTGTGCATATTTCAGGGTTCATCTAACACTTGGAAGTTTTTTGTGAGTATGTGCATAACCTTGTTTTTGGCACACACACACAAATGTATTTACACAGAAAATCTTGTATTCTATGCAGAACCCCCTTGAATTCTACCTAGAAAATATTATAATCTGTCGAGAAAACATTGCATTCCACACAAACAACAAGGGTTCAAAGTACAAGATTTTTTGCTATTGGTGAAAAGCAGTAATAATCGTTTCTCTGTTGTACCGGAGCAAAAAACCTTGCAACAGCTGACTCTTTTTTCTCCCCCCCCCCCCCCCCCCACAGAGCATCTGGTCATGTTGAGACACCTTCTTGACGAGGATGAGAAAATGTGCACATTTTTGTTACGTTCTTATGGCATACCTTTTTGCCCTTGGGGAGGCTCACATAGCTTGTTTTTCTGAGTCGGAGCAGCTTGCACTGATAAATTTGAAATTCATAGACTCAGCCTGAGACTATCCAATGTGAAAAATTCCCCCACAACCTGCCCAAATTAACTGTTTTGAAAGTTTGTATGTTGTTCGGATTTACAATGAGTTAGATAGCCATTGTACGGATTTTCATCCCACCCCAACCCCAACCCTGGTTTCATAAGTTATCCAGAATAAGATGGATTGCATCATTACAGGGCAATGTAAATTGTTTGGGGCTCTGAAAAAAATGCAGGAAAAATGTGTCAGAGATTAATAACTGGAGCAGATGTTATCAAATACTGGATAGCTCCAATTCAAGGTTAAGGAAACACCTGCAGAGGTCTAATTTGAAAAGTCACCTTTTCATCAGCTCTAGAATTTTCTTTGTTGTCTCCATTTATTTTTATGACCCTGTTTGGATGATGAAGGAAAACCTTGATGCGGTGTAATTCTAGTATCGGCCTTTATTTCTTGGAGATAACAGCATGGCTCCAGTGCCTGCTTGCTGCCATTGCTGACAGCACTCTGCAAATTGTGGTTTCCTCACAGCAGTTTACTATCCTCATAAGCAATGTATTTTCTTATTTGTTTATTTAAAATATTTTACCCCTCCTTTCTCTTTAAAAAGGACCCAAGGCAGCTTACATCATTAACAAGACAATATTTAAGAGCTTTAAAAGTAAGTATACAAATATTTAAAAAGAATTGACCAAATATAATGTTTAAAATGGCAAATAATATCAATACTAAAAAGACATTAAAAAGCAACAAATCACAACCATCCATTCAAAATACCGTCTCAGACAGCTGGTCACTCAGGGAAAGCCTGCCTGAAGAGAAAGTGCTTCATCTGCTTGCACTAGGACAGCAAAGATAGAGCCAGACTGGCCTCCTGTGGGAGGGAGTTCCAGAGTCTAGGAATGGATACAAAGAAGACCCTCTCTCGTGTCCCCACCAAGTGTACCTGTGAGGGTGGTGGGACAGAGAGAATGGCCTCCCCTGCAATCCTCTGGCTATTTCTGTCCTAACTGCTTGATTCTAAGATTGCCAATATTTTAATGCCAATACAGTATGTATTTAAAGTGTTTTTGCCCTAGTCTTTGGCCAAAAAGCCTTGTGAAGCAACCTATATACAGTAATTAAAAGACAACTCAATTTGGCTTGGAAGGCATGGCTCAAACGGGTGTGTGGCAGGGGCAGAGAAGGAGAGGTGAATCAAACATGGATACCACTATTCCATGTTAAATAATACTTCTACCAACTGGGCTGGGTTCAACTGTGCAGCAAGCAGAAATTCAACAAGTTTACCTTCTCCAGACATGCAAACGTTTGCTGAGGAAACACTGTGCCCCTATTTAAAGGCATTTCAAGGGCTGTCCAATCCAAATACAATTAAAATATGACAAAAGACAATGGATACATTGAGTTGTGACCCACTGACTTTTAGTATTGACCTGAACAGGAGACAGAGCAGAGACCATGTTCCAGGCCTTCTCTCAATGCTGAAACATGCTATATTTCTGTGTATTCTCGAAGGCTTTCACGGCCAGGATCCGATGGTTGTTGTAGGCTTTTCGGGCTGTTTGGCCGTGTTCTGGAGGTTTTTCTTCCTAAACTGATCCCACAGCTACAAATATTCAACTATCCCACACACTACACCAGAACACAGACAGAGTTCTAGCTCCTGTCCTCTGAAGATGCCAGCACAGAGACTGGCGAAACGTTAGGAAGAAAAACCTCCAGAACACGGCCAAACAGCCCAAAAAACCGACAACAACCATGCTCTATTTCTATTTGTATATAGTAATGTATGCAAATTTTATCTCAACCAGCATCTCTTTTTTTCTGGTGATGCCAAAGTAGCCACCAACAAAAGAATTCTCAGTAGCTGCCTGCATTCCACTCGTCCTTTTACCTGCTGTTTTTAATAAAATGTTATTAATTCGTCTTTAATATTTGAATAATTTACTGTTTTTAGCTTTTGATATTGTGTTTTTAATGACGCAAGGTGCCTTGCATATTTTTAGGAGAAAGGTGGGGCAAAATATTTTAAAGAAAATAAATCCTTCTAAAGACAAGGCCATGATGAGCATCTCCCCTAATTGTTGTTTCTCTTCCTCTTTCTCATCAGATCCTCTTTCAACATCAGATCCCTTTGACATCCGAAGCGGAGTGAAACAGGGCTGTGTCCTCACGCCGACTCTGTTTGGGATCTTTTTTGCTGTCATGCTGAAGCACGCCTTTGGAACTGCAACAGAAGGTGTCTATCTGTGGACTTGATCAGATGGAAAGCTCTTTAATCTCTCTAGATTGAGAGCGAAGACCAAAGTCAGCTGAAATGCATGCGGGACTTCCTCTTCGCCGATGATGCAGCAGTTGTTGCCCATTCTGCTGAAGACCTCCAACAATTTATGAATCGTTTTAGCAAGGCCTGCCAAGACTTTGGATTAACAATCAGCCTGAAGAAAACACAAGTCATGGGCCAGGGCGTGGACTCACCTCCCTCTACAGTGGTGCCTCGATTTACGACCATAATACGTTCCAGAAGATGGACGTAACTCGAAATGGTTGTAAGTCGAAGCACCATTTCCCATTGAAATGCATTGGAACGCGATTAATCCATTCCAGAAGGAAAAAAAATACCCCCAAAAAATAAAATAAAAATAAAACACTGCAAGCCCCATAGGAATGCACCCGGGCTGCAAAAAACAACAACAACCAAAAATAAACAACAGAGCAAGCCCCGAAGGCGCTGGGGCTTAAAAACAAAACCAAACCAAAAATAAACAATGGAGCAAGCTCCATCGGAAGGCACTGGGGCTGCAAAAAATAATCACCAAAAAACAAAACAACAACACAGCACAGAAATATAACGCCCCCCCCAAGCCCAAACCCACCCTGCAAAATCCACCCAGAACAGGCAGTTTTTAAAAAGCAGAAAGCAGCACCTTACCTTACCAGGCAGTCCCAAGCCTCCCTGCAAACAAAAACACTCTCACTCAGAAGCAGAAGCCAGGCAGTCCCAAGCCTCCTCCGATCGCACTCACTCTAACTGCTGGGGCGAAAGAGCTACAAAGAAGCAGCCTCTTCGCCACCAACAGTTAGCAATTTGAATTTCCCGCCTTTTTCCCCTGCCTTTTTGTGTTCATAACTGGAAGCTCCGGCCGCAAGTCGAAGCAAAATTTTGCAGCCGGAGCTGGTCGTAACTCGAAATGGTCGTAAGTCGGGACGTTCGTAAGTTGAGGCACCACTGTATTACCATCTCCACACAAGAATTGGAGTTTGTTCATGATTTCGTGTACCTTGGCTCAACGATCTCTGACACTCTCTCCCTAGATGTCGAGCTGGATAAACGCATTGGAAAAGCAGCTACCATGTTCTCTAGACTCACAAAGAGAGTATGGCTTAATAGGAAGCTGACAGCATATACCAAGATCCAGGTCTATAGAGCCTGTGTCCTGAGTACACTCCTGTACTGCAGTGAGTCCTGGACCCTTTGTGCATGGCAGGAGAGGAAGCTGAACACGTTCCATATGCGTTGCATCTTTGGTATCACCTGGCAGGACAACGTTCCAAATAGAGTAGTCCAAGAATGAGCTGGAATTTTTAGCATCTATACATTACTGAAACAGTGACGTCTACGTTGGCTCGGGCATGTGGTGAGAATGGCTGATGGTCAAATTCCAAAAGATATCCTGTATGGAGAATTAGTGCAGGGAAAGCGCCCCAGAGGGAGACCACAGCTGCGATACAAGGATATCTGCAAGCGGGATCTGAAGGCCTTAGGAATGGACCTCAACAGATGGGAAACCTTGACATCTGAGCGTTCAGCCTGGAGGCAGGCAGTGCAGCATGGCCTCTCCCATTTTGAAGAGACCTTTGTCCAGCAAGGTGAGGCAAAGAGGCAGTCCCGAAACCAGCAAAATCAGGGAGCTGGACAGGGGACAGATTGTATTTGTCTTCAGTGTGGAAGGGATGGTCACTCTCGAATTGGCCTTTTCAGCCACACTAGAGGCTGTTCCAAGTCCTCCATACAGAGCACGTTACCATAGTCTCTCAAGACTGAAGGATGCCTAATCCTCTTTCTCATCCTCCAGACCTTGGAAAGTTACTTTTAAGGAAAAGAGAATTTTCAGTGGGCTGTGGGCAGTGGTAAGATGATACTCTGGGACACATGATATCATCCTACCATTACTCAGCTATGGATGCCTTAGGCATATTTGTAGCTTTCAAAGTGGTAGCCATGTATGTTAGTCTGTGCAAGCATCTCTGGCAAGAAACAAAGCAAAACCAAAAAAATAAAGAAGACAAAACGTTGTGATACCTAAAAGAGTAACCACTATATTTTAATGTGTTTGTGGATCAAGTCCACATCCCTAGACATAAGAGTGAGACTATATGGCAAATGTTTCTACATTTATACATGCCCCCCAAAATAAATAAACAGTGGTTGGTTAGTGGACACAAGTTGCAAATGGTGTGAGTATTTCATATTATTTTATTTGACATATTGTTATATTCACTCATTATAAAAGCAGCTCTCCAAGCTCTGTGACATAATAATCTTCATTACTGTAAAGCATCAAAACCTACTTTATGCCTCTGGGTTATGTTGGAAAATAATAAAGAAATATCAATGAAATTTAGTTTGCTAAAATCTTATTCCAATTTGACAGTTTTCCTTTCTCCATCTCGCTTTTGTCTTTATTTTACTTCTGAAGTATTTATTAAGATGGTGAAAATTTTTCCCCAATAGATTATACTAGGTTATGAAATCAAGTGGGGCTTACCAAGATCCATATGAAAACTGCAACCATAAAAAGCTAAGCTTGTGGAAACCAATTCTTCTCAGGAAATCTTTGAAATTCTTGGAGGGAAAAATTCCTTAGAAATCCATTCCTCTGTTGGAACTCTGCAGATGGAGCTACTTTTTGAATCATTGTCTTAAATATTTGAAAGCCACAGCCTTAAGTTTACAAGAGCTGAGCCGGGCTGTTGAGGATAGGTCATTTTGGCGACCACTCACTCGTAGGGTCGCCGTAAGTCGGAGGTGACTTGGCAACATTTAACAACAACTGAAAGCTTGCAACTGGGAACCTCTCATGTGAAAATGAACTTTCTACTGAAAGAGTCACAGTGCTAAGTTCCACCTCCCAATACAAATCCGTGGAACAAAATAAGCAATGATTTTATTGGGGACCGAAAAGCAAAGGAAAGCAGGAGAAAAGATACCAAACATATTGGCACAAGCCTTGCATCATTTAGAGGACAGTAAAATACTGAAACCAACTGTGGAGAATCTAATACTTTTACAAGAAGTTTTGTCCTGTCTGGAAGAGTCCTGGGATTTACCAAAACATTGCTACGTATCTCCTTAGATACTTCTTTCTTTCAAATTTCACTTCTGGGGGTATGGGTGGGATTCTTATTTGGAATTGTTTCTGGGCTGAGAGATTCTCAACAAGAGAAATTTCAAAAGTATTACTTTTTTGCACAGTTGACTCAATCATGCATAACACAGCATAACACAGCAGACCAGGTAGAAATGAAAACAAGATTGTCACTGGGTTGTCCTGATGCTAATGGATAGAAATAAGCAGTTGGAAGCAAGTGAGTAAACAAAAACAATATAGCATCCACTAGAAACTCAGAATTAATAAGCACCCTAAGAAGCCTGACATTTAGAGAAAAGTCTAGAACATTCTGCCTGGCACATTAGATTCTGCCGAAGAACTCAGTCGGCACCTGCTGTTCTCAACAGGTGTATTTGCTACTCTGTTGTGTTCGTGCTCATTTGCTTCATTTATCTATTGACTGGGCAGTCACCTAGCTCAAGCTTGACTCAAATTAAGCACAAATTCCTCCTCAGTAAGCCATCAAAGTGCTTTCTTGAACAAACAGTAATCAAATTCATCATCTCAACAGAGATGGAGATCTTGACTTCCAGACAAACTTGAGAGATGAGACATGGAGAGCACTTGACATGCATCTAACCGTCTGTACATCTCCTTGACTCCTAATTAGTTTTTAATCTATCAGGTTGCCTCATCAAATGAGCTTCTAGTTCATTTCAGGACTCCCCTCTCTGCCACCCACCTGAGTGTTCATATCTATTTCTTCTGTGACACCATTCAATGACTCTCCAAAAGGTCAATTACTTTGGTTTACCTCTAGGAAGGAAGGAACAGGACACGAATCTTTTTCATTGTCACTTTTAAAGTGACTACCATAACGGCTTCAGAACATCATAACTGCTTCAGAAAGCACCTGTTTTTCCTTAATAAAATGTAATATCTAGATATAATAAATTCTTGCATGAAGTCACACTAGGTAGGTACCACATGATCCTCTCCATATTAGGAATAAATATACTTCTAATACAACCTGTTTAGATAGTGGATACTTTTGTTTAGCTCTCTGTTCTTTTTATAAAAACATGCCAAAATTAACAATTTCTTTATAAATTTGATAGAAAGAAATTCAGATTTTTTTGACCCATGTCCCTAGGACTACAGCCAAATTTACTGTGTTATTCTGGGGCTAGGCCCCCCCCTCCCTATGAATTCTGTGGAACTGGGCATCTATAGAAAGACACTGAGAAGTGCCTTTTATAAGTAACATAGTTTTTGAATGGATATCCATTTGGGATAGCTGCTTCTCCAAAATGCTATTGTTTTTGTTATGTGCTGTCAAGTCACCTCCACTTTATGGCAACTTTATGAATGAGTGATCTCCAAAACGTCCTTTCCTCAACAGCCCAGTTCTTGCAAATGCAAATAAATCCTATTATTATGTGATTATATTGGATGCTCACCATGTACTGCCATGGCTATTTACGATTTTGAGCTTGGATCCCACCTAGACTTGTAGGCATAATAGACAGCCAATAATTTTAGTAAAACAAAGCAGAATATAGTAGCCAAACATATTGCTGTCCAATTTGAATCAATACACAAAATGCAACTCTCCAACCTTTATGTACATTTGTCCATCAGTGACACCCTATTGAGCCATGAATCTCATAAGGTAACGTTGATTCAGTCACTTTCCCTCAGCTCAATCTATTTTACAGGCAGAGTGATGTTGCTCAGACGGCAGATGTCAGAGAGTAGGGGTTGTCAGTGAGACATTGAAGGGTAGTGCTGTGCGTGTCACACAAGCTGTCCAGCACCTGTTAAGCTACTGTGAAACTCTCAGGTTGGTGGAGGATGTCATTCCTTATGAGTGCTGAAGTGTACTAATCAGCGGTAGACAAAAGTACAGCTTCCAACGCCCTCATAATTCTGTAATTTACAGTGTAAATGATAGATATCATAATAGAATGCCTGTAAACACATCCTTATTGGGGAAAGTGGCATTTTATCACAGTGGGAACCAGGCTCTTTGGTAGAACAATCGGTGTGATGTAGAACAGGAAATACTGAGATTAACCACTTACGAACAGTCTGACATATCAGTTTGTTGAAAATTACGCCAGTCACATTTCAGCTGATTTTCAAACTTGCTTACAGAAAAACTGACAAGGCCCTTCCCACAGGCCAGGGGGTTCATTACTGGTACCATCAGAGAAACCAACATGCCATGTCTTGTTGTGACCCCTAGAAACGCAGTGGGCATTGTTTTACCGCCAAGAGGCATATACATAGTGGAGCTATATGGAATCACCTGTCAGGATTGTATATGCAACAGGAAAGACAGATCCTTGGAGCAATCAACTATGCCTCCCTCCTCCCAGCAAAGGATTACTTTTTCATCTTGAGAACAAATTCCAGGAAGCAGTAAAAACGGCCGTACAATGTTTGAGGCCTGGATATCTTCATCTTCTAGATTTAATTTTCTAGTATAAAATACAATCTGTTTAACATGTGTTGAAAGGCTAGATTCTTCTGTCCCGAAGATGAACTGCAGCCAAATCAAATAAAACTCTGTTTCAGGCTAAGAGGGTTTAAAAAACAACAACCCTCAACTACTTGGAGTTGCAGACAGAATTTAATCAAAAGGAATAGGCAATGCCTAGCAGTCTAAACCATCCTACTTGCCGGAGACAAAACAGTGTCTGTGTTGATGCAATAAGACTAGCTTCCCTAACAACATGATAAAGCTTCTCCCACCGACACACACACACACACACACACCCTTGTTTATTCCCAAGTCAGACTTGGAACATATTGAACTTTCTATGAGTGTTGCAGCTTTGCCCTGCCGTTGACCTGAACGCTGCCCCACGCAGGTCACCCTCATTGAGGACCTAACAATATAATTTGCATTGCTGGCTTAGCTGAGGGCCTCTCCAAATGCTAAAGATGCTAATCACACCACATTTTGTTGAATAATCTGGAGCTTTCTCCTTCCCTCTCCCCACCCTCTTTTGTCTCCCTAGTGCTCAATATGGACTCACAACTGAAACTCAGCCAGCCTAGCTCACATAGTAAGTAACCAAGACCAATCCAGTGGGTGAATAAAAGAAAAGACAAGGCTTTTCCTATTTACTAGCTCACCCAATTCCCTGCCTAAGACAGCGAAACCATCTTCAGTAAATACGTCAAAAAGGCTAATTTTCAAAGGGTCTTGGGCTTGCATTCCAAAGTCCTTTTACTTCGCTTGGGTTTGGAAAGGTGGAAAGAATGCAGCATGGCTGCAGGGAAAATAAATTACATTCTGCTGATATTTGTTTTGATGATACCCAGTGTGGAGTAGTGGACAGAGTTATGGACTGAGACTCAGGAGGCCTGGGTCCAAATCCTTGTTCAGACATGGAAATTCACTGGAGATATGGAACTGGTAAAACCACTCTTTAAATATATCACTTACCTTGGAGACCCTATGAGGGTCGCTATAAGTCAGTTCTGACTTGGAAGGCACATAATAACTACTATTGCTTTATATATTGCTCAATGACGAAAGTGCTTAACCTTAAAATATTTATGGAAAGGAAGGTTTATAGGTGAACCTCTGTTAAACAACTCACGCTTTACGCAAGAGCTATTTTGGAACAGGAGGGCAGTTGTGGAAATGTTCAGAATTCCAGACTGAACGGTCTTATCAGGAGCTGGATCGTAACATGCATTCTTCAAAACACTTCAAAATGTGACAATGTTTTGTAGTAAAGTGCATTTGGGGCCCTTCCTGGTCATTCTGCTGTTGAATGTGGAATTTGCCTGTGTTCTCTCACTCCAATTGGGTGGAATAGCTAATACCCTGGAAGGCAGAAACAACATTCAAAATGATCTGGAGCACTGGGCCGAAAACAACAGAATGAAATGCAACACGGATAAGTGCAAAGTACTTGCACCTTGGGAAAAAGAAACCAAATGCACCGTTAAAAGATGGCGGATACCTGGCTCAGCAATGCTACAAGTGCGAAGGACCTTGGAATTGTCATAGTAAAGGTAAAGGTAAAGGTTCCCCTTGACATTTAGTCCAGTCATGTCCGACTCTAGGGGGCGGTGCTCATCCCCGTTTCCAAGCCATAGAGCCAGCGTTTTGTCCAAAGACAGTTTCCGTGGTCACGTGGCCAGCGCGACTAGACACGGAACGCCGTTACCTTCCCACCGAGGTGGTACCTATTTATCTACTTGTATTTGCATGCTTTCGAACTGCTAGGTTGGCAGGAGCTGGGACAAGCGACGGGAGCTCACTCCGTCGCGTGGATTCGATCTTACGACTGCTGGTCTTCTGACCCTGCAGCACAGAGGCTTCTGCGGTTTAACCCACAGCGCCACCACGTCCCTGGAATTGTCATAGATCACAAGCTAAATATTAGCCAACAGTGTGATATGGCTACAAAAAAGGCAAAGGCTGTTTTAGGCTGCAGTAACAGAGGTACAGTATAGTTTCCAAATCCCACAAGATGCTAGTTCCCCTTTATTCAACACTGGTTAGGCATTGCATTGAGTATTGTGTCCAGTTCTGGACCCAATACTTCAAGAAGAATGCTGACAAATTGGAACAAGTTCAGAGGAGGGCAACAAGGAAGATCAGGGGGTTGGAAACCAAGCCTTATGAGGAAAGGCTGAAAGAACTGGGCATGTTTAGTCTTGAGAAAAGAAGACAGAGGGGTGATATGATAGCACTTTTCAAATACTTGAAAGGCTGTCATTCAGAGGAGGGGCAGGAGTTGTTCTCAATCATCCCTGAGTGCAGAACATGCAACAATGGGTTCAAGTTAAAGGAAGCCAGATTTCAGCTGAATATCAGCAAAAACTTCCTAGCTGTTACAGCAGTACGACAACGGAACCGATTACTTCATGACGTGATGATCTATGAGATCTACTTTGATTTGGATTCCTGCACTGAGCAGGGGGTGGGACTCAGGGGCCTTATTGTTGTTTAGCCTTTAAGTCGTGTCCGACTCTTTGTGACCCCATGGACCAGAGCACACCAGGCCCTCCTGTCTTCCACTGCCTCCCGTAGTTTGGTCAAATTCAAGTTGGTAGCTTCGATGACACTGTCCAACCATCTCGTCCTCTGTCGTCCCCTTCTCCTCTTGCCTTCATACTTTCCCAATATCAGGGTCTTTTCCAGGGAGTCTTCTCTTCTTATGAGATGGCCAAAGTATTGGAGCCTCAGCTTCCGGATCTGTCCTTCCAGTGAGCACTCAGGGTTGATTTCCTTCAGAATTGATAGGTTTGTTCTCTTTGCAGTCCAGGGGACTCTCAAGAGTCTCCTCCAGCACCACAATTCAAAAGCATCAATTCTTCAGCGGTCAGCCTTCTTTATGGTCCAGCTCTCACTTCCATACATCTCTACTGGAAAAACCATAGCTTTGACTATGCGGACCTTTGTCAGCAAGGTGATATCTCTGCTTTTTAAGATGCTGTCTAGGTTTGTCATCGCTTTCCTCCCAAGAAGCAGGCGTCTTTTAATTTTGTGACTGCTGTCACCATCTGCAGTGATCATGGAGCCCAAGAAAGTAAAATCTGTCACTGCCTCCATATCTTCCCCTTCTATTTGCCCTGCTCTATTAAACTCTATTAGCCTTTGCCCTGCTTCATTTTGAACTCCAAGGCCAAACTTACCTGTTGTTCCTTTTCTCTCTTGACTCCCTACTTTAGCATTCCAGTCCCCTATAATGACAAGAACATCTTTCTTTGGTGTCAGTTCTAGAAGGTGTTGTAAGTCTTCATAGAATTGGTCAATTTCAGCCTCTTGGTGGTTGGTGTATAAACTTGGATTACTGTGATGTTGAATGGTCTGCCTTGGATTCGTATTGAAATCATTCTATCATTTTTGAGATTGTATCCCAGTACAGCTTTTCCCACTCTTTTGTTGACTATCAGGGCTGCTCCATTTCTTCTATGGGATTCTTGCCCACAATAGTAGATATGGTAATCGTCTGAACTTAATTCGCCCATTCCCGTCCATTTTAGTTCACTGACGCCCATGATGTCAATGTTTATTCTTGCCATCTCCTGTTTGACCACATCCAGCTTACCAAGGTTCATAGATCTTACATTCCAGGTTCCTATGCAGTATTTTTCTTTGCAGCATCAGACTTTCCTTTCACTTTCAGGCACGTCCGCAGCTGAGTGTCCTTTCGGCTTTGGCCCAACCACTTCATTAGCTCTGGAGCTACTTGTCCTTGTCCTCCGCTCTTCCTCAGTAGCTTGTTGGACGCCTTCCGACCTGAGGGGCTCATCTTCCAGCGTCATATCTTTTAGCCTTTTGTTTCTGCCCATGGAGTTTTCTTGGCAAAGATACTATAGTGGCTTGCCAGTTCCTGCTCCAGGTGGATCGCGTTTAGTCAGAACTCTCCACTATGACCTGTCCGTCTTGGGCACGGGCCTTATAGGCCCCTTCCAGCTCCATTTTTCTATGATTCCATTAGTTGGACTCTGTGCTTTGATGTAATTTCAGTCCTGCCTTGTGGATATGGAAGAAGCCTTCCCATAGAATTACAAAATTGTGAATACACTTGGGCATCCCTGGACAACAGTAGCACCTGTCGGCTAAATCTTCTACTCTAAATTACTTCTAACATGAACAAAGAAGTTCTGCCTTCATCATGGACAGATCATGACCTGGGTGGTGTGCAGGTTACCAGCTTAGAGCATCTATGTGCAACACAGGGCCTCATAAGACAGTCCATATTCCAAGATCAGTGGATAATATTGGATTCACAAATACTGTGAGGAGGATTTGACCATTGCCTTTACAAACATTTTTTTTCTATGGCCTAATTGCTATCAGAACACAGATGGGTACTCTCAGCCCATCTGGTGAGCAGGAGATTCAGTACTACTATAGATTCATCCCAAGGAAATCTCCATTATCGCTCCCATTTTCAAGTTGGAAAAAAACAATTGGAGCTCCTTATGTGTATTGCTTCTCAGTTTCCCCACACAATAGCCCATGCGAGAAAATGCTCTCCTCTGAAGAGATTAAAGGCCCTGGGAAAAAAGTGGGGGTGTTGAAGGTGCCCACAAACAATGCCCAGTGGCTCCTCAGGCACAATCACTTTTGGTAGATCCTCTGGCTAACCAGTGGTAAGCCAAGATTCTCTTTAGTTCACTGTGGAGTTGCAAGGAACTGAGCTGCATGGGATATGGTTGCAATGTGAACAGCAGAAGGAAAACTTGGGCAGAGTCCAACAGAACACAGCTTAGAGCCTCTTTGAAGGTTAATAGCATAAAACACTCTGCTGTCACAGTGGTGGCAGGAATGGCAGCAAAGAGGGCTTCTAACTCTGCCATTATTGTTTCTGCCCTGTGCCATCTGGTAGGGATGTTATATACTTTGAGGTGGGAAGAGGGGTTGGTATGGTTTTTATTTCAGAAGAAAGCAAGGCAGCTAACCAGAGTTAAAATCACACAATCGAGCTGTCATGGCTCTGACAAATAAACAAACAGAACAAGAGCAAATCCCATCAGATATAGGACCACAAGCCCATCACAACAATAAAATCTGCAGTCAAATAAATATATAAAGGGGCAGAAAAGGTAATAATCATGGAAGCCAGACATTATTTACATCTTCGTTCACCTGATGAGGTAAGTGGCCTCTCACCAGCTGGCCGGGACCAGCTGGTGAATAACATGGTAAATAAATATTGTTTACAGCTGCTCCAACTTGGACACAACTGCTTCAGTAGTTCTTCTGGCCATGCTTCGCTCCTTAGATATAACTCCCCTTCCCCTTGATGAACGAATTTGTGGTGTTCAACGTGAGTACGAAAGGTATCAGAAGGGCTGTTGCCATTGTTTGGAACTTATTTTGATCAAATGGAAGTTACTGTAGCATCAGTGAGGCATCCCATTCTTGACCGACAGGGTTGTAGACTGCATTTACAAAGGGGAGAAACCAACCATTATTTCCCAGTATTTAAGTGGTGAACATTTAGTCACTGGAACAATTACTGTTGATAAATCCAGCCCAGCATGGACTTCTGCACGTGACAGAACTTTGTTCTTATTGATCTGTGCTAAGCCTGTTGTCTGGGAGGGAAATGTCTATATGTTGGGCGGGGGGGGGGGGGAATAGCTCTCTTCTGTATGGGGGCAGTACCCCTCTTGTGTTCTCCTAGGAATTGTGTGATAAGTGTCAGCCGATTATTCTCTCTGGCAATTTCTCTCGCTGTGTGATGTTTGACTGCAAATCTAAACTAAACAACACTCTTCAAAATCAGATAGTGATGGCGGGGAGGAGGGGAGAATAGCAGAGATAATTTCAGCATTATTTGCTTCAGCATTTAAAATCGTTTTGTGTCTGAAATTTTCTCCAGTGTCTAGACAAGATGGACTGCTTGCCAGTTGGAAATATTAAATTTTATAGTATAGCATATAGTCAACAATGCTCCTCTGGTAGTAAGCATACAGATTCAGTTTAAAGGTGTTCTTTCTAATTCGGTAAGGCTTTAAAAAAACACACACACACAAACATCAAATGATGGGATGATGAAGCTGAAAGCATGAATTTTAAGCTGATAGTTGGACCTCCTGTTTTGTTCAGTTCAACCTGCTGTAGATTTTCATCTTTTAAAAGCAGGTACAGCTTGCTCGTTTTGCAGTGTCTGCATTTTCTGTCATTGAGCCATGAAGTGCAGCAATTATGCGACATTAGGCATAATTCAAAAACTACAGGGGATGCCATGTTTGCATGAAAGAGTGGGATTTTCTTGCATCCCAGTTTCACCACGATTTTGTGCTTGTATAGCTTTTCACAACTCATTTGTAACCTGATATCTGAAAAGGTCCAATTCTGTCATCCATGAGTTTTTAGAATTGGGGCTTCCCTTTTAACCCTGTAGTCGTTGACACCTTATCCCACCTCAAATAATCTGCATTAGTTTTGAAGATATACAGTCCTCTGTATCTGAGCAACCAGAATGCAAACTAAGCCAATGTTTGACTCCTGATGGCCAATCACAAAACAATGTGGGCTAATTTGTAAGATACAGGATAGAGATGGGGATATTCGTATTCGTAAACGAGTACGAATATCCCCCTCCCAGCTGCACCTAATGTGGGTCTGGCCCCCAGAACTGGCCCATCCACTCACACATCACCGTGCTGCCAGCATCCCGTTTTTCCTGCAAATTACAGAAATAGCTCCTCCGTCTTCCTGCTCGGCTGGTCACTCAGCAGCCATTCAGGGAAACTCGTCCTCCCACCCCCCTGCCTGGAGTGGCCAGCCAAGCATGGAGATGGAAGAGCTACTTCTGCAATTGGCAGGAAGAGTGGGATGCTGGTAGCACCGTGATGTGTGAGTGAATGGGCCGGTTCTGGGGTCCAGACTCACATTACGTGCAGCTGGGAGGGGGATATTTATATTTGTTTATGAATGCAAATATCTCCATCTCTAATACAGGATGTCAGAAAACCTCATGGGATTGCAATAAAACAGCTTTTGCTATTTAATGGATTACTGCTTCTTACAATGAGCAGGCTATAGCAAGTAGTTTATATTAAGGACCTGAGAGGGAATCTACACTGCCAGGTAATCCAGCAGACTTTTGTATTTGGGCTAAAGTCGTGTGGACTTTCGCCCGAATACAAAAGTTTTGAGTTGGTGTGTGCATCTGCCGCTGCCGCCTCCTCTCAAAAAAAGAAAGGTAAGTCATGGGCAGCAGGAGGAATGAAAGGGCGATGGTTGGGCAATTGGGCAGGCAATGGAGGGGCGATTGGGCGGGTGATCGGGAGGAGGTGATGTGGCTGGTGGGAGGTAGGTGATCTGGCTGGCAATGGGGAGTGATCGGGCAGGCAATAGGGAGGGCAACTGTGTAGGCAGTGGGGGATGATTTGGGTGGGGGAAGATCAAGCTGGCAATGGGAGACCATCAAACAGGTGGTGGCCGATTCAGAGGGGGCAATCGGGCAAGCAATGTGGGGGCAGGCGCAGTGACTGAATAGGCAACGAGGGGGTGATCAGGCAGGCAATGGGGCTCAATCGTGCAGGCAGTGTGAGGGTGATGGGCTATCGGGTGGCTGCAAGCACGGTGCTTTATTATTATTATTTATTCTTGCTATCTGATATAGCACTGTATCAGATATCAGGACTGTGATGTTTAAATAGGCATTCAGGTCCATCCTCCCTGCATGAGAGATATCTCAACACATTTTGTGTAAATTTCAATTGATCTGCTATTGCCATCTGTGAGGGGTTTGTTACATGATACTAGTTTATGATGCTTAGTTAGTTATTCTGTTATTGTTATTTTTATATTTCTGTATCATTTTGTGTTCAGTGTTGTCTTATATCAGCGATGGCGAACCTATGGCACTCGTGCCACAGCTGGCATGCAGAGCCCTTTCTGCGGGCATGCGAGCCATAAGTCACCGGATTGCGACTCCCCCCCCCCCGCAGCCAAACCTCAGGAGGCGGCTGCAGTCGCGATGCTGGCGCTTCAAAAGGTGGCGGGCCAGGATCCAGAGAAGCTGGCACTGGAGGCGGATCCGGAGTGGGGTCTCGAGGCACCTCCGTGCCCGGGATTCCCCCTTCCGCCACCACTTCCGGTTCTGCCACCGCTGCCGCCCACTGGGGTTTTTTGTTTGTTTTTTGTTTTCAGTTTGGGCACTTGGGCCCAAAAAGGTTCGCCGCCACTGTCTTATATGTTCCTCTGTAAGCCACCCAGAGTAGTGGTTCACCACTAGATGGGCGGGATACAAGTCAAATCAATCAATCAATCAATCAATCAGTCAGTCAATCAATCTCTTAGCTAAAGTATTGTGATTCAAGTAGCCAAATTTAACAGAGACAGTCATGGATTGAGGCCAAAGATTTAAAATTTTATTGTCTAGCTGTGGTGCTAAACAACACAACCAGACACATTAAAGGTTATGATGTGAATGATTTTACAATAGCATGGGCATTCTTGCCATTTCACAGACAGCAGGCTTATTACATCATGCCACCCATGGCAAACCAGGTGATGCCTTTGACTCTAAAGGATCAGAGTGAACAAACTACAGGGCGAACCACAGTGACTGTCATGCCATGCTGTGTCTCTGGGTTCCCAAGACATGTGAACAGTTCTTGTGAACAAAGTGCTCTACAGTGGACATTTACTCTGACCTAGTGAAACAGTTGCTGCTTTTGGAATCAGAATGGCTAAGAGTCTTCTAGGAGGTCATTTCTTTCTGTTTCATCCCTTGAAGAAGAGTGTGTGATCTCAAAACATGCAGACTTGATCACAGCTGAAATGTTAATCTAGATAATCCGAATTTCCAAAGAAAAAAAAAGTGTGGAGAGATTGTTCTGGGGGGGTATTTTTCCCTTCTTCCACACTAAGAGGGGTCAAGCCATTAGCAGTAATAAAACAGTCTTTCTCAAATAATACATTTAAAACCCTTCTTTGTAATACTCAAAGCACAATACTGATAGAGCAATTAAGTGGTGTGCCTTATAATAGCTAGATGCCGAGTAAATTCTCAGGGGACATGCAGGTCAACTCTTCAGAAACGTTGCTGTAAAGGCATTTAATAAGGCTCCTGGTTTATTTTCATAATTCATTTCCTGTTCACTCTTTCAATCATGGAGATCATTCCTCATCCTAACATGCCCGCCTCCTTATTGGTTTCCCAGGCTGGTGTGCTGGTGTCTCTGCATATTTATTCATATTCTGCACAGAGTTGTCCAACCTCTGGCATTTTTGCCACAAGTAGCATGCACAGAAGAGGAACTGGAGCACAAAGTTCTGCTGGCCATGTGGCACCATAAAGGTTCCTAGCCTTTTAGCCTGTTTCCCCCATAATGCACTGCTGTCTTCTATCTCACTCACTATACCAGAGCTAAAACCCTTCCTAGGTTTAATGAACGTAGTTTGAAGCAAACAAACCTCCACTGTCCCTCAGAATCAGATAGACAATAGAGAAACTGACGAAACTAGGAGCTTCTGAATTAGGAGGTGGTAGCACATTATCCTTCCATTATCCTTCAAAGATGTTGTGTTTGCAAAATCAGCATGGAAACAGAGGTCATAGCTTCCTCCCAATTATCAAATAAAAGCAAGCTAATTTTCAACTTGTGAAGCTGTTCTAATTGGGGAGCTTCCCATCTAATCAGTTTTGGTCCAGAGAAAGAAAGAGTGAGAGAGTTAAATGGACTTTTGGCTAGATTCAACAGGGTATGTTTTACAGTCTTGCCACAAAGTTTAAAAATGACCATGGTAAATAATGGCTATATCGTGTGACTGCCTAACTCCTCAGAATCATTGGGCAAATGTCATCATATCCCACTGTCTTTGTCTCATACCTGGACATTTTCCTTTATTATGCTTCAAAATGACCTTTCTCTGTCCTTGATCTTGTCACTGATACTAAATGTCTTCTCAGAGCTTTATTGTACCACTAACCCAGGTGAAATGATTAAGCTAAACTATTATTTAGAAAATGTTGGTGGCAAAAGCAATGAGGTTGCTTGCAAAGAAAATAATACACTGATCAACTTCTACAGTGCAAAAGTGGAAACATTTTAAAAACAACAACATGATTTGAAATGGGGGTGGCATGCCTTTCTTTGGTACAGCAAAGTGAACGATTTTAAACAATTTAATAATCATATTTTGAGAAAATCTTTACTATGGTCTTGGAGTAAAGTTCAAAGACAGATGTATGTCAAAATGCCATGTTGGGTAAGACCAGTGGAGGCATTTTCTCTTTTGAATTTAAGAGAAAACAAGAAAATCTTAAGATATAGAGAAGTACTAAAACCAGACAGGACACTGAAAAACAAAGATGAATTAGCAGCACAGGGATTTGATATGGACTGGTGGTCACATTCCCAATTAATTTCAAGATATGGTAAATATATAATTTTATATAATTTTTTATTAGATTTTGATACCCAGGAGGAGGTGGTTAAGGAATGTATGATAAGGTGGGCACAGAATATTGGGCACAATATAAGTTTGGATCAGTGGGAACAAATATGGAAAAACAATGTAAAACTTACCAAGTCAGTAGCATTTAAAGAAAATATATAAAAAATGTTTTACAGATGGTATGTAACTCCCACAAAACTAGCCAAAATGGACGTAAAAATTTCAAACCTCTGTTGGAGATGTAAACAAAAGGAAGGTTCTTTCTATCATATGTGGTGGTTATGCGGGAAAGCCCAAAAATATTGGGAAAGGGTTGGAATGCTTTTGCAAGAGTTTCTAGAGTGTCCAATAACTGTAACCCCTGAATTCTTTCTTTTAAACATAATTCCAGAATCAATAGAACCAATGAAAACATATTTAGCCATCGATATCTTGACAGTTGCAAGAATTCTCTTTGCTAAACATTGGAAAGACCTGGAGAATCTATCACAAGATGAGTTAATAGCAAAAATTTTGGACACGGCGGAATTGCATAAATTATCAGAATGGTTAGATCTGACAAGAAAGACGAACCATTAGGATTGTTGGAATAAATTTTATGACTGGCTCAGAAATAGAATGCAAATTAATATTTGATAATTGAAAGCCTATGATCAATTTAGAAATAGAATGTATATTATAATTAAGTTATACCGGGAACTTATGTATATATGAAACAGATGAGAATGAGTATCTTAAAATGTTTATGTTGATTTGCACCCCCTGTTTATCCCATGCCCCCCTTTCCCCTATCCCTATACCTAACCCATTAAAAAAAACACCTAACAACATAACAGGCAATATTGTGATGCAGTAAAATTGGCACATAGGTAGAATTTGGAAGGCTTGAGAATTGGTGATATGGTTAGATGGCGGGTGGGTGAGTGGAGAAGAGAAAGAACTGGGCAGAGAAAATAGGCAGAAAGGGAGGGTGGTCAGGATGTACCAGTTCATCCCAGTACATTCAGCAACAATTGCCTTCTTATATCTGGATGCAAGGACTAGAATGATCAGTTCAAATCAGCATCAACAACAGCAAAAAATCAGAAGTACCTTAGCATGACTAGAATAATACCATTGCATCGATATGATCAGTTACACTTTCATTATTGAAAAAAGGAGTTAAATTACAAGTAACAAGCTCAGATACTGGCATTTCGAGTTATGAAAATTAAAAATAAATGTTGTGTTGTTCCTTGTACGTCTACCATTGAATTTCGAAATTAGCACATAAAGTATTCTGTTGCATGGGATTCTCAGCATCTTTTGTGCTGCAACTGCCAGAATTCACCACGAAAGTCTCCCAGCCAGAATTTTGGGAGCTGCAGCCAAGAAATTAAAGTCCTCAGAGTCATTTTCAATCACTCATAGGTATAAGCCTCAGATATCCTCCTTAGTAGCTTCCATTTTGGCTGTGAAAAAGAAGGTAGTGGCTGGGAGAGGCCATGTTGCAGGGGAGCAGCAAGGCATTATGGGACTGGTAGTCTCTCTGCCCATTAGGCTCTGTACAGGATGGCTCTTAAAAGGCAGTAGGTTGTTAAGGAGACTTTTGGAGGTCTACACCTGTGAGTGACAGAAAACACCTCTGAAGACTGTATCTCCTAGAATTCTGGCTGGGGGAATTCCTGGTGAATTCTGGTGGTTGAAGTGCCAAAAAAACTCAAAAGTCCCATGCTCAGTGGCAAAAGTGTTTCTTTAAAGTGTTTGATTTCACTGAGTATTTGATAGAAACAGGCCTTTGGTCAGGTATCAGAGAGGCTCGGCTTTCATCCAAGCCATTTGCAACTCATCTTTTCCTCTTCACTTGTAGCACTTAATTGTAAAAGCCTCAGGGGCAACATTTAGTGGGCAAATTAATTACCAGACTGGTGACAGAGAACTGCATTTGGGGTGTAGCTATTTTTCTGCAGCAGCTTAATATATGCCACATTCAAAGGAATAAACGCGACTGTTCTGCAATTCTTCTAGCAGAATGCCACAAAGATAGGGAGGCAATTTGAATAATTTAAAGATCCAGTGTTGCTACAGGGTGATCGAGGACTTAGTGCTTGGACAGACCCACCAGAATCAATTATTCCCTTTGCCAACTCCAAGACTTACTATGGTGATACAAATTAGAAGTTTATCTCTCTGCTCCCTGGAAAGAGAAGAAATTTATTTTATAATCTCATCCATCATATCATCTTTTTTTAAATTCCCCACCGTAACAAAAGAGAAAGCTAGGATGTATGAAATGTATGAGACAGTGTTTCGAAAAAATTCACCAGGCTGCTGTTGAGCCTTCACTCTCTTGTAATAGGCCTCAAACTATGACACAGACCCAGAGCTTAGAAAAGTTACTTTTTTTATTAGAAGTCCCAACAATGATACCGGCCGGTGGATTCTAAGAGTTACAATTAAAAAAACCATAACTTTTCTAAATTCTGCTATTGGAGAATATGTAGAGCAGGCACTGGTGGTTCAGATTGTGGTCTGAGCAAGATTCTAGTCAAGCCACCACACCTTGAGTAGGCTACAGTCAACGGGAATCTACTCAGCCTATGCCTACTCATAAGTAACCAACTAGAGACACTGCCAGTTACTGCTTTGAGCACCTTCTCCCCCCCTCCAACCCACATTCCCTAGTCATATGTACCCTGTCATGAGGTCAGTGATGGAGAGAAGTCAATTTGTAATTACAGCAATGCACATGCAGGAACATACTTGAAATTACACTGATGTGTAAAATCTGTAACATTGGTCACTCAAGAGCAGAGTTTGAAAAAGTTAGTTTTTGGGGGGGCTGTAATTCCAGAACCCCCAGCCAGTGTGCTCATTTTGACTGAGGGAATCGTAAATGTCCATGCTGGGTGGAGGATTTGGGAGTCATAGCCAAAAAAGCATGTTCCCCAAGAGGAAGAGGATTGAGTTGAGTTTTGTCCGAATTCTCCTGCAAACAGAGTTGGCCTCCAAACTTCAGGGGGAATAGAGAAGGAGCCGGGATACCTGCACTCTGCCTGCTAGCCTGTTCTCTCATACAGGATCAGGAAAATCACTCTGCCTGATACCACATTTTTTTTATCCCCTCTCCTTCTGTTCTCACAGTGAGAATATTACTGCAGGAAATGGCAGTCTGAATCCAAGGGATGGGATTTCAGGTTCACAGGCTGCGCCTGCCTTGATCACAAATGGCGAGTGCTCTTTGAAAGCCATTCAAGGCAACACTGAGCCTTTGCGCTTTTAACTAGGCACCAATATATTCATCCAAAGCAGCCTTTAACTGGGATGAATGTGGCTCGCTGAGCCATCAGTCTTTCTGTAAGACTAATTGGCCCAATGCCCACCGAGTGAAGCTGTTCCAACATGTAATCAAGTAACTCCTGAGGGGCCCCCAGCTGCTGCCTAATATAGCCGTACCTGCTACAATGAAGTGATGGCTTTCGCTCTCAGCCAAGTGGAACAGTGTCCCTTTGGAGTACAAATCTATCAGATGCCTTTTTTTTCCCAGAGAAAGAGAGAAAACCTATGGAGAGCAATAAGCGAGCAGAATCTTACTGAGGTTATTATTACAATGACTAAGAATGAGATTGAACCCAGCAACAATTGCCCCATTGGCTCACAGCTGCACTCCTGCCTCCCAACCACACACACACGCCTCCCACCACCACCAACCCTTTTGGCCCCAAGGGTTAGAAGCAGTGCCGAAGCAAGAAATGTGTATGTAAGTGGAATGCAGCACATTTAGAACAATTCATAGATACTGAGTGCAAAGTTCTACACATAGGGGGGGAAACCCAAATGCACAGTTTCAAGATAGGGGACACTTGCTTCAGTAAAACGACAAGTGCAAAGGATCTAGGAATTGGTGTCGATCACAAACCAGATATGAGGCAACAGTGCAATGTGGCTGCAAAAATGGCCAATGCTTTTTTAGGATGCATTAACAGAAGTAGAGTCTCCAAATCCTGTGAGATAATAGTCGCCATCTGTTTGGCACTGGTTAGGTCTCATCTTGAGTGTTGTGTCCATTCTGGACACCGCACTTTAAGAAGGATGTCAACTAACTGAAACAAGTTCAGAGGAGGGCAGCATGGATGATCAGGGGACTGGAAACCAAGTTCTTTGGAAAGACTGAAAGAACTGGGCATGTTTAGCTCTGAGAAAAGAAGACTGAGTGGAGATAAGATTGAGGGGAGATATGATAGCACTTTTCAAAGACTTGAAAGATAGTCATACAGAGGAGGGGCAAGATCCATTCTCGATCATCCCAGAGGGCAGGGCATGCAATAATAGGCTCAAGCTACAGGAAGCCAGATTTAGGCTGAATATCAGGAAAAACATCTTAACTAGAGATGGGGGTATTCGTATACGAATACGAATATCCCCGCACAGGTGGAAATAATGAGGGCCCTGCCCCATGGGGCCGGACTGTCCACTCACGATTTCGCCGCTGGCTCCGCGGAGGCTTCCTATCGTGCTGTTGTCCGCAATCGATTACCCACTTCTGGCAGGAGGCGGGATGACAAGCCTCTCTGCTAGGTCGCAGAGTGGCTAATCCATTGCAGATAATGGCGCGATAGGAAGGCTCTGCAGAGCCGGCAGCAGTGGCAAAATCATGAGTGGACAGTCCAGCCCCATGGGCCCAGACCCTCGTTATTTCCACCTGTGCGGGGATATTCGTATTCGAATACGAATACCCCCATCTCTAGTCTTAACTGTTAGAGTAGTATAACAATGGAACCAACTACCTCAGGAGGTGGTGAGTGCTCCAGCACTGGAGGCATTTCAAGAGAAAAATGGACAGCCACCTGTCAGATATAATTTGATTTCGATTCCTGCACTGAGCAGGGAGTTGGACTCAATGGCCCTATAGACTTCTTCCAACTCAAATTTTCTATGATTCTATGTGGTGTGTTTATTGCACACCAAGGCTAGTAGAATACAGTTTTTAAGAATGGGCAGATGGGATGAGAAATATTAGAATTTTATAAACGACCTTGAAAATGAGAATCCTTACTGGAGAGCCAGTGTGGTATAATAGTTAGACCCAACGAAGCCACCATTCTTGCTGGGGTAGTCCAAAGGGGTAGCTTTTCCTACATCTGATTCTGATCCCTCCCTAATAGCATGAGCCCTGCTTAGACTACAGTTATTCATGCCATTTTCCCAAGCTGTGAAAAACCCAGGGAAAGTGCTACAGGCTAGGGATTGGTTTCTTTAGAAGAAGGAGTACTGGTGACACATGGTATCTTTACAATATTTACATACATAACAGCAGAAGATAGCAGAAGTAAATAAGGCTTCTTATAGCAGCCTGCAAGTCCAACCATGTATGCATACTCCATAGTTTGTCTCCCTCTGCATCAGATTCCCAGAGAGAACTTTATACATTTTACACAAGACCACAATCCTGTTTGATCTAACTCTGGCTAGAAATTGTCATTTCTCTCTAATACTCAAACTGAAATCTGCTTCCTTCCTGTTTAACCTGCTCCTCAGCCTCAGCTAAAAAGTGTTAGGATGGGATCAGCGGGGGACGAGTCCTGCAGTTTGGTCTGGTTTGGGGACAGGCTGGTTTGCTTCTAGCTAGGGGGCTAGTGTTTGTTTGTTTGTTTGTTTTTAAACACAGGTAGGATCACTCCATTTTGGCTTTTTGACTCCAACATGTGAGATCATGGGGATCGAACCAAAGCAGGTGGCTAGCTGTCCCTTTCAGCTTAGCTGCTGCAGGATCTAAGTAGTTATTAACAAATCAAAAGCTTCCTTCCACTCTCCCATAGAGAGGGAGGCAGAAGAGGATGCAAAGTGTTGTGGGGTGTTTTTTTCAAATGCCCTTGGCATCCAGTGCTAAATTGGTTGCTGACCAAGCTAATTCAGAGCTATTCCTCTGTGAAATAATTCATTTAACTGAAAGCTCCCTCCTGTTCACCCATTGAGACAGGAGGGGAAAAGCAGGGGGATTTTCTTTTCTTTTCTTTCTCTTTAAAAGGAGGAATAGACTAAATGGGATTGCTTGAGGTGTAGTGATGCAAGGATGCAAGGATGATCCATAGGGTCCCTTACAGCTCTGCAGTTCTGAGATGATTATGATTGCCCCAAATGACATACCACACCTCAAAGCAAGCCTGTTTAGTATAATCGAGCCCAATCCAGTGTGGACAATTTGGCTTTCCAGTTGCATCCTTACTTTCCAAAAAGTCAGATGGGCAATACATGACAAAGATTAAAGAGAAATTCCCAGTTTCAAAGGAGTGTTAACAACTTTTATTAAATTGCAGACCGCTCATTCATAAAACCAAGACAACCTAACTGGCAATACTATTGTAATTGGCGGATCTTTATGACTCATCAAGAAGATGAGTTGTAGTTCATACTTCTGGGCATTTTTTTAGTATGTTGATGTCCGAGTGCCATTTTTATGAGGACTCCTTTTAATCCTGAATGCATAAGTTGCAAATGCTATTAAATAAACAAAAACAATGGGAAAGAATTCTTTTAAATCCAGTTTATATTATCATGGGGCAACTTTTTCATTCTGTTTACAGAAGAGCAGCAGGCAAATAACATGAAATAAAATAAAATATTTAAAAGGTTCAGTTGTGTTGTGTGGAGAATTCTGCTCAGGACTATTAGAGAGCAGGACTGCTGCTGTATGTTTCTGGGCACTGAATGTACAACATCAGCAGATCCAAGCCCTGATAAAATTCTTATTTCAAATTGCCTTTCCCCTCCAGTGTCTGACTGTATTATCAGGTTGTATTTCAAAAATCCCTTCCCATCACTCTAGAAGGATGACAGCCAATGTCTTTGGGCTCCTCTGAGAACCAGCAAATCATTTTTGTCTAGACTAGAGAGATGTTCTCCTGAAGACTTTTAATAAGCTTCCAGGACTTTAATTATGGCTTCTGCAGAATAAAGTTCCACAGATGTGATGCACTTCCCACTATAGCACATGAATGGAGATGGAAAAGAAATTCACATTAACTGACTTTTAAAAAACAACAACACAATCTTTGTGGTCTGAAACGCTAAAAAAAAAAAACCAAACAAACCAGCCGTCTGCACATATCCTTCTGTTTCCTATCATGGGGGATGGGCAGTGCCAAAGCATCTGATTTTTTTCTCCCTCGTAATGTGCAGGCAAATGTGTGCAAGAGAAAATGTTATATTTGAAGAAGATCCGGCAAAAACACATTTTAGTCCATTGGAAAATGTGTACAAAAAATATATGTTTAGAAAAACGCATCAAAATATTTACCTTAGAAAAAGAATTTACCAAAAGACACACAGATTTCAATACAGGAAGGAGGGAAAGGGCTCACAGCCTCGAATAAGAATGATAATAGGAGGATTCTAAAAAACACAACAAAAACAAAGCTGACACGTTTACACATCCAGGGTGTCCCATAGCAAAGCTATTTTATTTTCACCAGTCACCATTCAGGTAGTCCCTCTCATGTCTGAGGAAGTTGACTTGATCCATGAAAGCTCACATTAAAATACAGCAGCTAATCTTTAAGGTGCCACATTTTTATCTTCTTAATTTTAAAAAAAATTCTTTTGTTTTTGCCTGATATGCGAGCACAGAATAACACGGCTACCTTTTCTTAAAACAATTATTCACTTTGTGCTATTCTCATGGGCAAGCTCTAGTTTCCTGCTTCTCTTTTATCTACACCTACAGCAAGGTCGGAAGACCAGCAGTCGTAAGATCAAATCCACATGACAGAGTAAGCTCCTGTCGCTTGTCCCAGCTTCTGCCAACCTAGCAGTTGGAACTTTTACCTTTACCTTACAGCCTTCAAGATTGAACCTTCTGGCCCCAAATTTTAACAGATTGTACTGTTTTGTTCACAGAAGTGGTGGAAAATCCATAAAATTCAGCAGATGTTGCTTCATTAGGGATGAGTGAGAATTTTGTCGCCTTTCCTTTTTGTCAAGAATTTACCAAATTTCACAAATTTCTTTCATATTTAAGAGGGAAAGAACTTCTCTTTGTTTTCTTAAAACAAATATGAGAAACCATGACACTGGCAGCTTCACTCATACAGGCCAAGGGCTTTGGGTACTTAACTCAAATACTTAACCCACAGCGACGTCTACGTTGGCTTGGGCATGTCGTGAGAATGGCTGACGGTCAGATTCCAAAAGATCTCCTGTATGGAGAATTAGTGCAGGGAAAGCGCCCCAGAGGGAGACCACAGCTGCGATACAAGGATATCTGCAAGCAGGATCTGAAGGCCTTAGGAATGGACCTCAACAGATGGGAAACCTTGACATCTGAGCACTCAGCCTGGAGGCAGGCGGTGCAGCACGGCCTCTCCCAATTTGAAGAGGCACTTGTCCAGCAGGCCGAGGCAAAGAGGCAGTCCCGAAAGCAGCAAAATCAGGGAGCTGGACAGGGGACAGATTGTATTTGTCTTCAGTGTGGAAGGGATTGTCACTCTCGAATTGGCCTTCTCAGCCACACTAGATGTTGTTCCAAGACCTCTATTCAGAGCATGTTACCATAGTTTCTTGAGACTGAAGGATGCCTACTACTAACCCACAAACCACCCGTGAACCTCTGGAAAAATGAACCAGTTCATGGTTGTGCCCAGGGAAGGGGAACCTACCACCTGTGCTCCTTCTGTCATCCGCCTGCCCCCTTACCACAGCCACCTCCTCTGCCGCTGCCTCCTCCACCAGCACCATGAGGTTGTCTGTCTCTAAAGCTGTTGGTGACAGAGAAGGAAGAGGAGAAGGTGGCGGGATCCGGTAGGGAGGTGACAGGGGAAGCAGGAAGGAGGCGGCCGGGCATCCAGGAAAAAAGTTTGGCACTTCATTTCATTTTAGGAAAAATGGGTTGTACAAACCAAGCCATGAACCAGCCTGGTTTGTGCTTTTCGCCTCCATTCATTGTTCAATTCATGCGCATCTCTGCTTACAACTCTTGGGTTCGAATCTCTGAATTAGAGCTGCCATATCCCCTTCCCCGTTTGTTTTTAATTTGATGCTCTTCATTAGAGATGGGGGTATACAAATACGAATACCCCCGCACAGCTGGATGTAACAAGGGGCTGGCCCCCTGGGGCCAGACTGTCCACTCACACATCCACTGCCACCGCCAGCGCCACTCTCCCTTCCAATCACTCTGGAGCTCATGGTCAGCTATCCACTCGTCAGCCTGGTGGGGAGACTCGTCTTCCCTACTTCTGCCAGGAGTGGCTAGCCGACCGTGAGCTCCAGAGCAACTGGAAGGGAGAGTGGAGCCACCGCTGGCAGCAGACACGTGAGTGGGCGGTCCGGCCCCAGGGGGCCGGCCCCTTGTTACATCCAGCTGTGCAGGGGTATTCGTATTTACACCAGGAGGGCCTGGCATGCTCTGGTCCATGGGGTCACGAAGAGTCGGACACAACTAAACGACTAAACAACAACAACACGAATACCCCCATGTCTACTCTTGATCTCTAACACCCAGGATAATCTCTCTGACAGGAATAGCTGTGTATATACAATACAAGCCTCAGAATCCCCAGTCAACATAGTTTGTGGCCATGTTGGCTGGGGATTCTGGGAATTGTAGTCCAAAAAAGTAACCCAATCCCTACCTCACCCCAAATGGCACAGCAGGAACGTTCCAGTTGAGTCTCTCTGATCCTTTTTCATTGTTCTTGCCTTTTTGGTGTACCAATGCTGTTTAAGCTCAAAAACAATGTACAAACATCTTTACCATGCCATCTGGGAGTGAGGAGGGATTGGTGCCTAGTTTTCAAAGCCATCACACACACACATAATCAAACTTGCTCCTCCTCCAATTCTGTACATCCCAAGATTTCTCTAGCTGCCCAGAGACCCAATGAAGCACAGTATTTCTCTAAGACTTCAATGGGCATCTGGAGACCCTTAGTGCAACCATTCATTCCCTCATAAGGTCAAGTCCTCCAGCCACTTGACCTTGGTGCACCTGTTCTAAACTAAAATCTCAGAAAGAAATGAGGACTTGCATGCCTCAGCGCCACATCCTTCCCACTTTTGTGCTCTGTGTTTTTCTTGTCCGCTCGACACATTCTTCAAGCCAGTCCAGACCTGCTGATCCCAGCATATCTCGGCATCATTAGGATGCGAAGTGTACAGATTGAACGCTTCTCACAGCTGCTTCTACGAGGCAGAGATATGAGAGGTGCAAGTATGAGACTGACACCTCTGCGCAGTCAATGACTTTTTGCATTACCACAGTCTGAGTATGGCGTGACAAGTGCAGTGCCTCCCAACCTGCTCCAAGGGGTTGTCTCAGAATGTAATCAACCCTAGATGCCTTGTGTTTGTTTGCTTCTCAATCTCTCTCTCTCTCTTTAAATGGGCTTTCCTGGTTTCATATCCATGAGCCATCCTGAAGGCTGGCCTAATGGAGGGCTCTGGATGTCTAGGCCTAACACAGCTTTGCCTTTCCTGCTGGGTTCATTATATCCCCTCCTCCCCACACCCACCACTCTCTGCCTGGGAAATTTCAAAGAAAATGTCAGCCAGTCCAGCTCATGAATCTGTTATCAGTTCAACGAGAGGTCTAAGTGCTTTGAAAATAGAACACCAGTCTGGAATCCAAGGATGCCGTTCACAACCTGTCTGCCCATCGATCCGTCTAGCGTTGTGAAGCTTGAAAGGAGAGCTGAAACAAATATTGCTCGTTTGGTTTTTGCCTCATGGATTACATCTGCATTTGCAAAACCGTCTCAGGTCTCTTCAGGGTCATATCTCTAAGCCTCCTTGGGAACTTGCTATTGATTCTGTCTTTGGTCTTGTAAAACTAGATTTTGTCTAGAGGTGAATTGTAACTTTATCTGCTGCTCACTACTGGTACGGCCTTATCATTAACACATGCTGTTTGTTCCTCTAAGGAGTTCAGAGTAGTTTAATAGTGCTATACTATCCAGTGCCATACATCTTAATGCTATATTACCCAAGTATCCTACAGAAACGAGTTTCAGTAGCAGAACTGCATTGTGTGCTTTCAGAACCCAGATCCAGGAGGAAATAGGCCACATTTGGATTTAGATACAGCGTACATGACACGTTGGGAGGGTTTTTTCCCCTCCAGTCACTGCATTGTTGCTGGAATTTGCAAAAAGTACACTGTCAGCCCATGGGGCATTCTTCCAAGCCTGCTGCTGCTACCAGAACTCATGAAACAAGAAGGCTCATGAGTCACAGTGCTGATGCTCCACTTCTTGCCATGCCCCAAATGGCACAATGGGCCCAAGTGCATGCATTCATGGGGTCTCTTTCTGGTGTCCTCATTTTGCCTTTGGCTTTTTGCTATGCCAGCACTTTAGAAGCACAACACACATACAAACATCTTCATGCTCAATCAACAAATCTTGGTGCTAACTGGGAATAGATAGAGAAGGGATATCCACTACCCTGGCTTTAAAACCTCCTCTCTCACAGGAACAAAACAGTTCCCTCCTCCAGTATTGTTTACGCTGAGATTTGCCTCCCCATCCAGGAAGCAATTTTCAGAGATTTCAGCCAATATGTTGAAATCTGGCAAGCACTATCAGCTGTTTCAAGGGAAGTGCTATGAGAAAGCTTCTCCAAACAATAACACAGTCTGAACAGTACTACACTTATAGCACCGCATCCACTGGGCCTTTCTGTGGAAAATAGGAACAGTGCCTGTCTTCCGACTGCTGTGCTGCTGCAGGAGAAATACCTTTTTTGTTTCAGAAAAGGGTGGTGGTGGGAATCTATCTCTTTAACTTGGTACGTCTTCCAAAGCACACCCTTTCCTTCAGTCCCTGAACTCATTGGAAAACTCTCCAGCAAACACTTTGGCCTAGCGCTGTTCTGCACATCTATATGCAACAATCTTCAATTACTGTATTGGTGCTGGTGTCTTAAGAGCAGGATTGATCAAGCAGCAAGAGTCTGAGGTGTAAAATGCTTGGATATTGCAGATAAAAGCATATATCTCTTTCTCTAGTTGTGAAAAGTTTGTATGCAACCTTGCATTCTAGAGAATCTTTGTACTTACTGCTAGTTAAATCCTATAGGATGTGTTGTTGTTGTTCTGTTTTAGTTTTCTTTTTTTTGTTTTTGCAAATGCCTCTAAGTCTATCTAAACAAAAGTTTGTGTAACGCTGACTCCAGGAAAAAAGTGAGATGATTGCAGTAGGGCCATCCCACTGTATTTACAAAACCAGAAAGCATATTTTGGTAGATTTGTGGGCTAACAAATGTGAGCTTTCCAAACAAGGAGAAGTGGCCAGGCTTGAACCTGTATTTATTGTCTGTGGCACAAAAAGCCATTTTTAAACAAAACACCTGTGGTTTCATTATCTGTGAAACTTTCCCTGGATGTTGTTTTAAGAACTATACACCTCTCCTCTTTGCAGCTGTATGGAGTTTTAAATTAGAGTATAGTAGGACCCCTGTATCCACAGGATCATTATCCGCACTTTCATTTATCTGTGGATTGTTGCAGCCCTATATACAACATACAAGGGCACCCCCTGTGGCCTTTGTCCCATCCTCTGTATGTTGTTCATAGGATTCCTCTTATCCACAGTTGACCTCATAAATCCTACACCCTGCATGGGGGTGGGTTTTTTAAAAAATATCTCCTCTATTGGAGCAAATTGAGATTTTCTTTCTTCTTTGCCTTTCCCTACCTGTGTGGTGTCCTTAACACAGATTGGAGCCCCACACAATTGGACCAAGAATATATGTAGTGGGGATATGTTTGTGTGTGGTGCCTTACAGAGCAACAGAAGCAAAAGCAGAGTTTAGAACACATGCTTTTCTGGAAATAAAAGCTTCCAGATTCTGCCAGCAGCAACCATGTTGGCTAGAGGACTGTAGGCATTGTTATCCTGAAAAGAAATGTTTCCAAGTCATGAGAGCAAAAATACAGACTTCTGAATTGGCATAAAGACGTTAACAACCTATATTTATGCAATGAAATGATAGATTCAACAGAGGGAGAGGTAGAAAGAAGCACAACAGTACTGTATGCTGTTCTGTGTTTTTGGACTACAACTCCACATCTTCACAACTCTATCAAGAGCAACCAACTCGGGACAGGAGGCAACAATAATAAGGTGTTAATATGAGCAAACACAGTATGCATACCCAGATTATTAGTCTCCTTTGGTCAGTAAGGAGCTGGTGGTAAGCGTGCAATGACATCTACATTATATCAAATACTTCCTCGGGTGCTTTACCGGCTCTTAGGCAGTAGCTGGCACTCAGAAGTGGGTCTATGGGGGTTTCTTGCTTGTCTCTAAATTGGAAACGTCATTTGTGCTGAGGATACAGATTTTAATACCCGCCTGCCTGTCAGAGTGTACAGTAAAAGATTTATCCTTTACAGCATTTCACTAAAGGCTGGCCACAGGGGATTGCGCCCCCTCCACACGCACACACCCTCAAGTCGAGACACTGTGGAAGTCCCAGTTCTTTTTAAGGCACCAGCTAGAGTTATAGATCTGATTTGGCAGAAACGGATGACTGAGATAAAGTTATAACTCTTGAGCCAGATATTCTGCAGCCCGGATGTAGTCTGATGCCAAAAACTTGGGGGAATGGGTCTTCTTTTTCTTTTTGGATGGGGTTATACTTTTTAGATGGGGGGTATAACCCTTGCCAGCATAATCCATCATGATGCCAACTGGAAAACTGGTGGGCTTTGAGATTAAAAAGAAAGTCACATTCCCAATTTTTGTCTGACCCAGTGATTAATTGCTAAGAAATGGAATTTGTGCTCCTCATAGATCCTTCCCCCTCCCCAGTTAGAATCTGAACATCAGAAAACCAAGGGAATGCAACTACGGCCCACTGCATTCCAGTAGATTCAAGACCTTTTCTGGAACCTCCTCATGACATAATTCCAGGCAAGGTCCTGAAAATACCCTGAGCCACTCTGTCCATTTCTGCATGTGTCCAGAATGGATTGTGGTGAATCTATGGCAGATTCAACGAACCATTCATGAATTTGGAGAGAGCTCATTGAATCCATTCGTGCCTCATACTAAACATGCCAGACAAGAGCACCCTGCAGTGTTGCTCATCCTTCTTAATAAGTCAGACCCTTATTGCTCTGAGGCAAATCCTTATAATTTCCCTCATGTGGATGATGGTTGTGACTTCTCTGCCCTCCCAGGAAAGAGATTAGCCAGGGTGAGGTTTCTATCCCAGTTAAGGAGCAGCCCAAGGTTGTCTGAGGTGTGTACTGAAGGTATTGCAGAACTGGGCAGTTCACCATGCACAGTGACTGTTCCAAAATGGAGGGACAGAAGGAGCAGAATTGCCCCTCCAAGTTCTCTACAGCCTGAGGCAATTGTTATGCTCTGCTTAGTTGTACCATTGTGTCTGCTCCAACCAGAAGAGCTTGTCCATGCAGCTCAGTTGGGAGAGAAGCATTAGGCAGGGAGTGGGAACTGCCTCAGGTATCAGCTGCTGGGAGGCAGCAGCTGTAGTCACAGACTGTTCCTCCTGAGCCCCTGTTTGCTCCTCCATGTCGGAGAATGTAGCTGTATGTGTTTCATGGCCTGTCCTAGATGCACTAAACTGGTTCTTCTTCCTTAAGTGTGGTGAAAGACACTACCGTAACTGCTAGCAAGACTCAGCTGCCACTTCAGTTGACTTCTGTATATGGAATACGATGCGTTCACCGTATTGTCATCAGCCTCAGGCAACAAAACATCTTGGGTCAGCCATAGTCTATCTTCAGAGTAAGTTTCCTCCTCACCATTTCAGAGAATAATCAGATTGCCCAGTTCCACCCCATTATGTTCTGCCATTCAAAGGGGACCACGGAGGGTACGACATCTATTTTGAGCAATGGGATATTAGAAGAACCAATGTCCCCCCCCCCCTCCGCTTAGGAAAGCTACAAGGCTGTCAATCTCGATGATAAATATCTGCACTGTAATAACAGACCCCTTTCCATTGTATTCAGATGCTTGTTAAACTAACTGTTTAAAATGAGAACTTTGGCTCTTTGTTTTTATGGGCAGAAATAAATCAGCCAGATTTAATGAAGAAAGGGATATGACTTGTCCGCAACTGTGTATGAAGACCAAGGGGCAAGTTAATGAAAGTTAAAGGGTGAGAGGGGGAGTGGTGCTTTGAAAGATCATAAAAATGATTCGGCCGCCATAAAAGTGTGTGACAGGTCACCTGACGTACGCACCTTTATGTAAAGCAATAGAGCAAGAGGGGGGGTTGTTATCTCCTCCCACCCCTTTAGATAAAAACAGATTGAGAAATTATATTCAGCTAATGGAAAAAAGAAGAACCCTTCCCTCATTTGCGAGCTGGGCTAGATATTAGCTGTTGTGTAAGAGGCAGAAAAATCAACCAATGAAGCTTATTTCAGACATGGAGCTGTGGTGACGCAGATAGCTTGTTTGTCCAATTTCTGCCTGCCCTGCAGCTGTCAAAACTACAGCACGCCTGTCGAGATAAAAAGCAGCTCACTCCAGAATGCTTGGAGAATGAAAGTCTGTCTAGATGTTACCCTTTGCTACAAGGAACAGTCTCCTTATGACTTGTTTTCCATGGCATTCATGGTTTGTGTCATATGCTAGAACTCAGCTCATGGGAGAAATGTGCTAAAGCAGTGCTTTCCAAAGTTTCTCCCCATGAGGGAACCCTTTCCTCATTGCCAAAGAATCTGTACTGAACAAGGACAGCTATTGGCACATCACCAAGAGGACATGTATTACTAAAAAGGGACACTGATCTGCAAAAACTACACATCCTAATTTAGATATGTTGTTGTTGTTGTTGTTGTTTAGTTGTTTAGTCGTGTCCGACTTTTCATGACCCCATGGACCAGAGCACGCCAGGCCCTCCTGTCTTCCACTGCCTCCCGGAGTTTGGTCAGATTCATGTTGGTAGCTTCGATGACACTGTCCAACCATCTCATCCTCTGTCGTCCCCTTCTCCTCTTGCCTTCACACTTTCCCAACATCAGGGGCTTTTCCAGGGAGTCTTCTCTTCTCGTGAGATGGCCAAAGTATTGGAGCCTCAGCTTCAGGATCTGTCCTTCCAGTGAGCACTCAGGGTTGATTTCCTTTGTTGTTGTTGTTAGGTGCCGTCAAGTCAGAACCGAGTTACAGCGTCCCCAACAGGATTTACAAGATAAGTGAGATATTTTCAGGAGTGGTTTTACCAGTTCTGTGGGACGTGGTGGCGCTGCAGGTTAAACCGCAGAAGCCTCTGTGCTGCAAGGTCAGAAGACCAGCCGTCGTAAGATCGAATCCACGCGACAGAGTGAGCTCCCATCGCTTGTCCCAGCTCCTGACAACCTAACAGTTCGAAAGCATGTAAATGCGAGTAGATAAATAGGTACCACCACGGTGGGAAGGTAACGGTGTTCCGTGTCTAGTCGCGCTGGCCACGTGACCACTGAAACTGTCTTCGGACAAACGCTGGCTCTATGGCTTGGAAACGGGGATGAGCACCACCCCCTAGAGTCGGACACGACTGGACTAAATGTCAAGGGGAACCTTTACCTTTACCTTTACCAGTTCCACTCCCCCAGTGAATTTCCGTGGTTGAGTGGGAATTCAAACCCTGGCCTCCAGAGTCTTAGTCCATCACTCCATCACATTGAGTAGTTCAATTTAGATATATAGACACAAAATGAGAAATGATTTTTATATTTTAAACAGAATGACAATACATTCCATTCCTTTAAGTGGATAAGACCTAGATGAAGTACATATCTGGTGAGCCTGCTGCTCAGGTGCTCTTCACTGTGGATGGGCATCTTCAAGGTTGATGATCTCCCTTCTTTTGGCTGTTTCTCTTTACACCCCATCTTGGACTGGACAGCCATTCAAGTAGAGATAAGACCATCATCTGCCCTGTCTAAAAGAGGACAGATGGCCATCCTACACTCACTATCACCCTGCATAAATGGAGGTCTTCTGTATAACATGTGCTGAGAAAGCTCTCGGGAAGTAGAATTAGATCTGTCATATGTCCTTCTTCACAGAGGGCAGCCCTCCATTTGAAGTCTTGTAAGAGGACCGTCCTCTCTTTGGAGATGATCTTTATCTGAGGGGCAATCTTATCCCCATCTGGTGTGAAGAAAATGAACTCTAAGAAGAAAGAGCAGGGCCTTGAAGCTGCCTCTCAAGAGCTCATGTCTGGAGAGTGAACTGAGCAGGCACAATCTTCCCCACTATGGCAAGATGTTTCATATTTCTGTGTTAAATATATAGATTATTAGCAAATTTGCATCTATATATGTAGATTAGCACTGTAAATGTCCAGCAAGCCTGTGTCTTCTTTTTTGGCTTATGTATAAGGTAGAATGGTCACTATCACTTCAAACTGAAAGGAAGAATCTCATTGATGAATGCTCACCTGTTTTGTTTTGTTTTGAAATGACAGAATAATTGCAGTTTGAAATAATACACTCTATTCTATCTCAGGCACAGAAAACTTGCATGACAGGGATCAGGCTAAGCTAGAATCTTTTTATAGTAATAATGTGTGTACTCTACCTTTTCATAGATTCCATCACCTCATTTGGCTATGTAGGGTAGATCCAGCTGTCTTTTAGGAAGCTTGTCCATGAAACATATTTTTCCTCTACAGGGAGAAAGATGGGGCAGAAATGAATGGCTAAAACCAACTAACTTCTGGGTTTCAACTTTTGGATTGAGTGGGGAGAGTCAATTTTGGCTGTTGGTCTTTCACTGCTTGAAGCAGGAGGAGGAGCACCATTACTGCCCTCATCTTTTGCTGGCACCTTCCTCCTCCTCCTCTTTGCTTTCCTTCTTATCTTTGTCGCTGCCGTTTGCCTTTGTTTAAAGAATTGTGGGCCTCAGCCTGCCAGCTCGGCTTGCAGATGCAACAACTGCTTTGTGCAGCTGGCACTCTCTTTTTTTACATAGAGTAGAGGGCGGGCAGGCACATGAGCTAGCAAGTGATGGTGGCAAGATGCCAAGATGCTATATTGTGGGAAGGAGGGAGGGAGTTGGATGAGAAAGTGACGCTAAGGAGCAAAGGAGAGACAAGGTCAAGGTAGCACCAGCTACAAGGGGCCTGGTTGTGTGGCGTTTTGCTGTTGCTAGTGTCCTGCCACCTGAAGTGGCTACCTCATTTTGTCTAATGGTAGGGCTGGCCTTGGGGAGATAGGCAGAGTAGAACCAGATGTCCTTCAAGAAGCCTGTCCACCATTTTTGATCATGTTACTGAGGAAGCATTTGAGGAATCTTAGGTTTCTGAAGAATGTAATGTGAAAACCCATAGCAACAGGCCAAACAAGAGAGAGCAGGTATGATGGCAAGGACCCTGCTCTTACTTTCCTTTCATATTGAAGCTGGCAGAACTGCTGCGCAGTTTTAGTTTTGAATGAGGGTTGTGTTTAAAGCATGCTACCAGTCCAGCTGTTTTGGTAGTCCATGGCTCTCCTATAAGTCAGAGCCCCCACTTCAGCATTTACCACACATACAAAAAGACCAGTGTTTCAAAATTGCGAGTGGACAATTAGTTATTTCTGGTTTTAATTTGTATGTCTTATGAACTCTGTGACCCCCAAAGAATCTGGGGAAGGATTATTAGCTCCCAGATGATCCAAAGTCACCCATCATTGCTTTAAAGCCTAGGCATTCATCTCAACCAATACCAGGGTTCAGTGGTTCAGCATGAAAGATATATGTTGGCTTCCCTCCTAACCCTTGCATTCACAGAATCCACCCTATGACACTGAAAGAGCCCTCCCCATGACATCACAAGGACCCTCCTCTTCTCGCAAGTTTTGGCCCCGGAATGTCAGATAGTATGGGATGGTATGACCCTGGCAATCCTAGCTGTGCCCTAATGATAGCTAATGGTTGTGCACATTTTATATCACAAGCAAGTTGACATGGGGGTTTATTACAAGAGAAGACTCCTTAGTACCTTTAATAAACACAAAGTATTTTCAGATCTAGAGTTCCTTCGAAGTGGGTAGTTGTCACAGCTTGTTTGGAGGGAACATCCTTGCCTTTGATTTTCTCTCTCTTAAGGCTGCTAACAAATGGGTCGTGGCCCAGTTGTGTGATTACACAATGTGTTTACAATTTCAATCATGCTGGAGATGCCCAGAATATGTCTTATTTATAAACTGGGGCCATGGCATAGCTTTCAGCATGATGTCAAATGCTTGTTGCTTTTGTAACACCTACCAATGTTTGGAAATGCAAGAGAGGTTGATATTATTGACCTAGAAATGCTCAAGTGAGACCTAGAGCTTCACCTTTACCTGTGCATTGGCACAGCATCCATCCACTGTGCTGAACAGAATGAGAAAATAACTTCATTTCAGCCATTTAAATTCTTGCAGTCATTCAGGTTACATCCCTTAAATCTAAATTAAAGCGTCTTGCTCTAAGATAGTTTCTGTGCAAATGAACTGGCATCTGATTTTTAAAAAAAGGGTCAGCCCAGACATAAACGAAGTTAACCGCTCAACTATTAATAAATAATAATGAAGTATTTAATCTATTAGAAAAGCTATGCCAATGAGCTCCTGGGCTTGGCTTTGATACTGCTTAGGTGCTTCAGAAAGCCTCAGTAAAACAAAAGCATTGGAGCTATTTTTAAAAAATGTACAAAAACACAAGAGGATTGTGTGGATTTCTTGAACTACTCCTGCATAATCCAGTCCTTTCCAGAAGCTGCAGAAACCACATGAAGGCCCCTTCTCTGTGCCACAGAGAATCAGTAGTAGCCCTGCCTTCAGGCCATTTGTAACCTTTGCCACTGAGATGACAGCATCTTTGCTTCTGGCATCTTCTGTCCCCTTTGCTTGTTCTGATATGATGACGCTGTGAAACATATGGCCAACAGGAAGAGCTTGTTGATGCCGGGAGGGAACACAGTGGAAGCTCTCTGGAAAAGGTTGCAATGTTGAGGGATCCATTTTCAGGGATGGGTTATGTGCAAAGACGGCCCTACCTTTAGGGAGAGTGAGGCAATCCCCTCAGGCAACAATGCTAGTCCCTTTTGGCTGTTCCTCCACAGCCCCACTTCCATTCCCTTTCTTTGGAGCACATGTGTTTCATGGCCTCCCCTTAGCCAAAGCTGGGCAAAGTGCAGTCACGGGGTCTGCCCAAAGCAGTAATTGTAGGCCTCAGCCCATCAGTAAACCCTACTTTTTCCTGCAACAAAAAGTGAATGTCAGCTCCTGGAAGCCTTTTAACACCTTTTAAACAGTCCACACACACACACACAGTTCAGTTTAATACTGGGGGAATAATGCCATTTTTCAAAATCTTGTTCCTTTTTTATTTTTGCTGTTTTGTTCTGTTTGGGGCATTTAAAGTAGTCTGTTCAGCCTCTGGAGAGTCCTAGAGGTGCAAACGTCGCTCTCTCATGAGACACTCATTAGGCCCATTAGGAAGAAACCGAGCTTGGCAGCGGACGATATTGGTAATTATAGGCCCATCACAAATGTTTTTTTTTCCTTAGCAAGGTAGTTGAGAGGGTGGTGGCCGATCAGCTGCAGGCTCTTCTGGATGAAACCAATGCCCTGGATCCATTCCAGTCAGGCTTCAGGCCGTGCCACGGCATGGAAACAGCATTGGTCGCCCTGTTTGATGACCTGCTGAGGGAGGCCGACAGGGGCAAAATGTCTCTGCTGGTCCTTCTCGATATCTCAGCCGCCTTTGATACCGTCGACCACGGTATTCTCCTGGGGAGGCTCTCCGAGTTGGGTATCGGTGGCCTGGCTTTGGCCTGGCTCCGTTCCTTCTTGGAGGACCGTCCCCAGAGAGTGCAGATTGGAGAGAGTTTCTCGGCCCCGTGGAGCCTCAACTGTGGGGTCCCGCAGGGCTCGATTATCTCTCCAATGCTGTTTAACATCTATATGAGGCCGCTGGGAGGGGTCATCAGGGGATGTGGGGCTCCGTGTCATCAGTACGCTGATGATACTCAGCTCTACATCTCCTTTTTTCCAACAACAGTGGATGCTGTCTCGTCCCTTGAGCGCTGCCTGGGGGCTGTTCAGCAATGGATGCAGGAGAACGGACTGAGGCTGAATCCGGGCAAGACGGAGGTCCTTCGGGTGGGTGCCCCAGACATCAGTGGTCTGGGAAACTCCCTCTCTTTTGGGGGGGTGACTCTTACCACCAAGAGTGAGGTTCGCAGCTTGGGTGTACATCTGGACCCGGCGCTCACCATGGAGACCCAGGTGTCGTCAGTGGTCCGTTCCGCACACTTCCATCTTCGGCGGATTGCCCAGCTGCATCCCTATCTTGATGTGGGGGCGCTCACCACTTTGGTCCATGCGCTCGTAGTCTCAAGATTAGACTACTGTAATGCGCTCTACGTGGGGCTGCCTTTGAGATTGACGCGGAAACTTCAGATGGTACAAAATGCTGCGGCCAGACTTCTAACTGGGGTGAAGAGGTACCAACATATTTCCCCCACGCTGGCTGCCTTGCATTGGTTGCCCATTCGTTTCCGCGTTGATTTCAAAGTTCTTACGATTACTTATAAAGCCCTAAACGGTTTAGGACCTCGATATCTGGCAGAGTGCCTTCTCCCACCCAGTTCTGCTAGAGACACTCGTTCTAGCCAGGCCGGGCAACTGAGGGGCCTAACGCCGAGGGAGGCCCGGAAGGAAAGAACGAGGAACCGGGCCTTCTCGGCAGTGGCCCCTCGCCTCTGGAACAACTTGCCCGTAGAGATCCGCCTGGCTCCCTCTCTGGGTGTCTTTAGAAGTAAACTTAAGACATGGCTATTTAGGCAGGCTTTCCCTCCTGCTGTATCTTAATATTTACATTTTAACATCTTGGATTTTTGCATGTTTATTGGTTCTATTGTTTTTAAATTTTGTAATGCCGTCCAGAGTAGACCATTGGTCTAGATGGGCGGGGTATAAATCTAATTAATAATTAAATAAATAAATAAATAAATAAATAAATAAAATCTCTGTCTCACCTAAGTTGCTTAGTTTACATCTGCCCGAAACTGACCTGTTAGGGTTAGGCATGGTGGGGAGGGTTATTACTTCACCAGTATTCCATTGGCAAACCAGTGAGCTTCTGCTACCTTGCTTCTGTGCTTCCTAACACTCACCTGGTCACTGCAATTGTTAATTAATCCATACTCACTTTGTTCATTGAGAAGATCTTGTAGAATTATGCTCTGTATTCAGTATTCGGTTGTTTGAACAATTAAAGTAATGGTGCAAAGCTTAACATGGGTGTATATACATACTGTATAGCCAAAAGCAAAGAGAAATTGAGCCAGTGGTTGAATAGATGGGCATGAACACCATGAGAATGAAATTTTCTCAAAAAACAAAAACACCAAAATGAAGAATCACTAACAAATATGAATGCAATGATGGGCATAAGAACACTTGTTATGGACGTGTTCTGAAAGGGTGATATATTTAATAAGCTTGTAACAGCTACTTTCTAAACTACTAATTTGCAGCAAAAATAGTGGAAGCAAAATGGAAATCAGGATATGGCATACTGTCAAATGGAAGTAGGAAAAGCTATTAATGTAGGGATTCGGAACCAATGAGGTATGATTTTAGCACCATCCCTGAGAAAAATTGCACTTTGTATGAGGAGTGCCTTTGACATCGCTACCATCTCTGGTTATTTCTGGAAGGCTATCCAGAGGACGTATGGGGCCCTGGGTAGATGTGATGTTAGAGGGCCCCATTGGGAACCTTTGCCTACATGTGTGGAAAGCCAGGGGGGCACATGCAACAATCACTGCATGCATGAAAAATGTGGAAATTCTCACCTGCAGCTCCTCCTTGCCCTGAAATCCACAGAATGATAGATGTGCCTCATTTTTTTTCTTGCATAGAGAACAGGGATTAGGTTGGGCTTCTCCTAAGTACCTGCACCAAATTCTAGCCCTTTACTGGCAGAGCTTCTTTCTGTTTTGTGAGGCTCAGTAACACAGGACTTCTGGTTTTGCCTGCTGCTGGCCTTCAACACTACGCAGTCATGAAGGGTTTCTCCCTTAGGACTTGGCCTCACACACAAACAAAAAAGCAAAGTGTGCTGCTTATATATCACCCCATAGTGTTTGAAGCACTCTCTGAGCGGTTTACAAGTTAATTATTACACATTGCTGCCCCCCCCCCCCAGCAAGCCGGGTACTCATTTTATCGACCTCGGAAGTGATAGACGCTGTTGCGTCTGTGCCTTATTCCTTGCCAGAGAATCTTAGAACCCAGGTTTGGCCGGTAACAGAAGGATAGAAGGCAGAGTCAACCCTGAGCTGGCTACCTGGGATTGAACCCCGGGTCGTGAACACAGTTTTGGCTGCAGTACAACAGTTGAACCACTGCACCATGAGGCTCCTTCACACATTGCCCATATCTCTCCCTGTGGTTATTGTCAGAGAATTACTCCCTAGTAGCACCTTGCCTGAAAATCCTAGATAGCACACACTCACCTCCTGAACTCTTTCCCTTACAAGTCTAGAGTAGAGATGGGAGCTTTGCATTCATCTCCCAGAGGAGACCAAAAAAAGAGCCACCATAAGTGACTCTTGCCCCCCAAACCAGGCATCCATTTACCGCTTGTGGCACACTGTGCACAGCCATCATCCTTCGCACCATGCCAATCACAGAAGTAGCCCAACTGAGGCTTCCCCACCTCCCCGTGCTGCTGACCAATCAGTCACTGAGAGGGGAGGCTTGTCATCCCACCCTCTCACCAGATTGGCTAGCAGTGCAGTGAGATGGGGAAGACTCAGCCGGGCTACTTCCACGATTGGTTTGGCGCAAAGGACAAAGGACGCACGTGCCACAAGTGGTAAGCGGATGCCTGGTTCGGGGGAGGAGGGTCCAATTGGACTGGCCACCTGGGGTGGCGAGCTTCAGGAGACGAATATGAAGCTCCCATCTCTAGTCTAGAGTCTCTTTCTGTGACAGAGCAGGCCACCTGCTCTCCCACAAAATCCTTGATTAAAGCATTCCCTGTTCCTTTTTCCTTAAAACAGACTCTGCCCTTGGTCTATCCTATCTAACCGGACTAATAGTATTGCTATTGCTGCTTCAACATAAATTTGGGGGCGGGGGAATGACCTTACAGTGATTGGCTTAGACTTCCCTAGAATTGGTCAGCAGGCCTATGGAATCAACTGCTTCTCTCTCCCAGCTGCCATTCATATAACAGCGAGCTTAATTTTGGCCAAAGGGCCAAAAATAATTCCTGTCTTTTACCGCACTGAATGCACACCAATGCTTTAAATGACCACTCATGCCTCAAATTGCATTTATTCTATTTCATGCACCACTGTATAAAATGTTTATTTCAGCATGGCTAGTAGGGAGACATCTCAATACATCACAACTGCATGTTGAGGTTCAGTGTCATCTTACACTGAAATATAACATCTTCTAATGAAAATGTTGAACAGAATACCCAGAATCCTGGTAAGCAATGTGTCACAGCAGGGGCCAGTAATATGTATGGACTGAGGCGGGGAGACCTCTTGCTTCGAGGAGGCTGGGGTCCAATTGTCAAAGTCCCCTCAAAACCTTGGAAACTCTGCAGGATTCTATGACTTGTACACAGTTTCAGAATATAGCATAGGCTCTGCTGTTCCCAGGCTTTTTTCCCTAGCAATATCTATTAAAAGCAGCTTGAACTACTTATTTGCTGCTCTAATTTCAGTGCACTCCTGCTCCAGTTCTTGGACCCCAGTGTCGGTGACTTGAGAACGATATTGTTCCAAACCTTGATTTCTCTGTCAATGTGCTCTAGTTTGGCACAAGCCAAAGTACAAAGGCTCATATTCTGAGCACTGGCAGTGCTTTATACGACACAGCAGAAGAACTACATATTATACTCTTAATTGTTGGTTTTGTAGCATTTCTTTCCCTTTGATAGTCTACTGCAAACACATGTCCAGGACCAGCTTGGTGCTCCCTTCAACATAGTCCGCACCTTCTTCAGCTCAGTTTGGGGGCCTGAATGAAGGCATGGGCATTTGGGGTCTCAAGATTCCAGGGGAGGCCTGTGCACTTTGGGAAAAAAAACATATTCAGTATAGCTCTGGAGCTAGGAGTTCAATTCCCTACTGTGTCTCCTTGATAGGGTCTGGACTCAGTGATCCATACAGTCCCTCCCAACTCCACAGTTCTAAAATGATGTTGATGATAATGATAATGATTTTTAAAAAATTATTTGGAAAATGAGTTTTAAAAGCAATAAAATTTATTATTAGCTCAGTTCACAGCATACTGCATCACTGTATGTCACACAGTATTCCTCCTTTATTTCTCTTTATCTCTGATTACATAGCAATTAACACTGAAGATCAAAATAATTATTTGTCTGAATTTAGAAATGCTTCCATTTGTTTTAACTGCAATGTTTCAGATTTCAGTTAAAATTGCTGGTGAGGGGACAGGTTTCAATGCAAACATCCAATTTTTACATTTATCAAAAGGGGAATGATTTTTTCTCTGAATGATAAGAAATGTACTTACATACTTAAAAATCACACAAATATGTCCATTATTGACACACTGGCACTTCCAAACAGATTGTTTTAATCTGAACCTTTTGATTGCTGCTGAAGTCAAAGGTGTGCTGCTTATATACCACCCCTTAGTGCATAAAGCACTCTCTGGGGGGTTTACAATTTAATTATGCAGGCTACACACCCCTCAGCAAGCTGGGTACTCAATTTACCAACCTCAGAAGGATGGAAGACTGAGTGAACCTTGAGCCAGCTACCTGGGACTGAACCTGGATTGTAAGCAGAGTTTTGGCTACAGTATTGTGAACATATCCAGCAAGGAGTGCCCAGCTCCACCTTTCCACTGTCAAGTTCTTCGTGGTATTGGCCTGAAGAGGAGAAAGGTTGTGCTAGCACAAAGGCTCTGAGTGAGAAAGAACACAAATTTGCCAGGGCTCTTGCAATAGGCTACCTGCTAGCAGAGATCTTTCAGTGATGAAATCTTGAAGAACATACTGACAGAATGGGTAGGGCTCGGTGTTCTTCTTTGTGTGTGTTCACAATGTTGATCTTTACAATGCTAAAGTCTGGGTTGAAGTTTAGGGGGCATGATCTTACAGCCAATTCTTCAAGCAGCTGCTTTCTGCAGTGGGGAAACTGATTAAAACTGTGCTGAATCAAGATTCCTGTGTTATGAAGTATCTTCTTCTAGACCCTTCAAAAAAAGACTTTTCCATAGTTTCTTGTGCAATACGTTCGTTTCTTCTCTCACACTCTCTTTGGAAATCAGTCACTTGAAAATGCACTTAAGAAAATTGCTTCTTTTGCCGTTTTCACAACAGCTTTGGAAAAGCAGCCTCCAGTTTAGAGCTATAACTGCTTTTAATCACAGCCTGGCTTGTTGCATTTTGACAGCCCTGATGTGGCAAATTATTTATTTTCTATACATTTAAATATATTGTCATTCTGAGCTCCCAGAATTTTGGTACGGCAATGCGAACCGCAACAAATGACAAAGCTTGTATCTCATTAAGGTAATTTGTGTCTACAGAAATTGCCAGTAAACACAAACTATAAAATAACAGTCAATCTTCTCCAACAGTGTCATTTTGAATCCATTCTGCCTTGGTTTCAATGTTTTGTTTTTAAGCCTTTAAAAGTTTTCTAAAGGTAGTAGCAAATCTATGTACTTCATTACTGCTACTGGGCAGAATTGCTGGAGGAGACCTCGCCAAAATGCTTAGATAATCAGGGTTGTAAACAGAAATGTTGGATGCCTGGAGTCATATTCAGAAGATGTGGAAATCTGCATGCCAGCAATTACACCAGAGGAAGGCATCCAATGCAGAATCCAACAGCTGGAACTAAGACTTCAAAATCCACTTTGTTTGGGGGTTTTTTCCCCTCCCTTCATTATGAACCAATCTTCTAACTTTTCCAAATGGTTGCAGAAAGCTGTTGCCAGTTTTTATTAAAATGAAGCTGTTGGTATGTATGATCTGAAATTATGTCTTTTTTCACTTATTGCTGGCAGACCTTGAAAAGAAAACAGTGTCTCTATTTATGACCAGCGGTGACTTGTGAGTAGAGCAGGTCAGTCACTGAAGTCTGAAATGCAAGGGCGGGCCACAAGTTACAATGGATGGTTCATTGTTCCTCAATCTGGGCTCTCTGTGTCAAAAATAGTTATATACAATTTTAAAACAAAAATATCGCGCCATGTTAAGGGTAACAGCACACAAAAAATTCAATAAAATAAAACAACTGTGACAGAACAGAGAGTAACGTAACCCCATTCACAGTCATCAGAAAGCCTCAAACATAGGGTTGAAAAGACATGCCACCACCAGGAAAAGCAGAGACAAAAATATCAATTTTTAAAAGTGTACAATATTAAAGACATTGGAAGGTACTGGATAAGCTGCTTTAAGCGGGGCATCCTGCAACTAGGAGGCCAGAAAAAGCCCTCTCCCTTGTAGCCAGTCTCCAAAGCTGGCCATGTTATGGGGCCCACTGAGGGGGCAAACTACAGGGTATGGCCAGTTTACCACTGCCACTAAGCCTGTTCTGTTGTGGAGAGCTTCTCCTAGGGAATTGTATAGCAGGCTGTTTCTTGAATGCCTGGCTTCAAGGGTTCTTCAGATTCACTGCAAGATGGAAGACGGGATCTACAGGATCATCTGGGCATGGCCCATAAGAACCGGGCATTCAAGAAATAACCAGCTCAGAACTGCTCTCTGGAGACCATAAACTCCTGCTTCTGTTCTAGCAGCATAACAGGGTATGGGCACCAACCATATTCACAGTGGCAACTCACACATATCCAGCCCGCCTATCCACTCTGTCATACAAGTTTCTGGATAGGGTTCCGCATCACAAGCAGGTAATCAAGCCAAGAGAACAAAGCCAACTCAAGAAGCCTGCCAAAGGGGTAATACAAGCCATGTGAGGAAGATCCAAAGATTAACTCCAATAAAAATGCATGGGCTGAATCAGTCTAGCTGTAAACAGCAAACAGGGAGGAAGATTCCAAGAGGTGAAGTCAAGGTAACCCCAGATTCATACATAGAAAAAATTGGGACACAAGGAACACATCATGTCAGGTCTGGAGCTAAGGCGAGACAATGGGAGGAAACCAGACAGGAATTTTAGCACACTCCCAGCTGATGTACAGAGATGGAACAAATTGCTAGCTGTTTTATCATCTTAACTATCCACACCTTAATGTGGTATTTGATCATTTTAACAGTGCACACCACAACATCTGTGAAGTTCTGGGAAGAACATTTTTCCATGCCTGAAAAAAGTGATGAGATCCATAACTGAGAAACTAATAAGAATTGGCTTTGCTTAAACATTACACTGTCTGTCTCACAAAGTAGCAATGCGTGTCTGACCAATTAAGGCAAAGAGGGACATGTCCCCTCATTCTACAGTTTCCTCATTCCCTTCATTCTGTAAGGCTTTTTTCTTCTTCTTTAATTACAATTTTCTCCTTGTTTCCATCAGGATTCCCAAGGTTTAAGGTGCTGAGCTGTTGTGATCCCATCCAGAGTTCATTATGTCGGACAACTTGTCTTCTTGTGCAGAAGATTTCCCGCAAGGAGACTCTAATTCTCTGGAAGCCTCTACTCCCGAGAAGCCTTCAGAAGTGGCTTCAGTCTATACTGTTTTTCTCATCCAAGAACAAAGCTTCATCTGTAGAGCCAGTCAGCTGTGCCACCTTGCTTTTGGGATTCTTCTAGTGCATCGCTAGTAAGGATTTAAGTCTTTCCACCATTGACAACATATTATCCTTCCTTCCATCCCAGTCCTTCATTTCCTAAACTAGGGGTGTAAATCCTTACTTGTCTGAAACACAGATGCATCACAAAATCATTCTCTCATCCTTTTGTTGTGCGTGCAAAGTGAACAAAATCGCATATATTTCAGAAAACGATGATGACGGCTTTGGTGTATGGACTTGTGGTGTATACACTTTTAAGGATTAGAAGATCTGGAGTGGGCATTTGTATGTTTTTAAAGAACCAGCCAGCTGTTCTGTGCATGTTGTGTGTGTTGTGTGTTTCACTTCTCAGAGATAACAGAACTTTCTTTTGTGCAGCGAGTTTGCACAGATTCTGACTCTAGACTTCCCAAAGGAGGGCATTCCCCCATCCCCACTATTCTGCAGCCTCATTACAACGGCCTTTGAAAAGATGGAAAATGTTTACTGTGGCTGTGAATGCAGGGGAGCTGCTAACATAGTAAACAGCTGGGGAGGGCAGCTGGGGGTACATTGTGTTTTCAGAGAGATTGTACTGGGCCTTGAATCTTCCTATAAACAATTGCTGAGGTGACAAATATCCACCAGTTTCCCTCTGAGTGATGCTTTTTTGCTGCTCGCCTGTTAATTTATCTGTTTTCAGGCTGTCTAGACATTGTTTGGGTCAAAAAGTGCCGTCTCTCCCTTGTCGTGGGATTTGCATGCTCAGCTCTTACTGGAGGGAGACTTACTCGCCAACCAGAGTTTATAACATAATACTCCCTCTGTCTGGGTGGTTTATTAAACAGCACTTAGAACGGGAACATTTTATTATCAGGCTCAGACTTCCTATCCAGATAAAGCTTGTTTGGCTTTCAGCACCAAATATTCTACAGACCAGTGTGTGAGAAAAAGAAAATTCAGTTTCCTTTTTTAATTTATTTTTTTAATAAAGAAGAGGTAATGATGGGTTAGGATTACATATTTCCTTTTTGTTTTTAAGGAAATGCTAGATGTGAGTAAACTGACTAGAATGCATCTGGATTCTGGTTTTTACAACTGCCTTTTAAAATTGTTTTAATACCCAGATACGTAATTTGTACATTGCTCTGGAGGGCTTAGTATGCACAAAGACAAATATATATATCTTTTAGTAAAACAATAGAATAAATAATAGAAGTACAGTGAAAACGCCTGTATTTCTGGGTCCTGATCTCAGTCTATTATGATGTTTTGCAATGGCATGACAAAAATATCGCACTTTTTAAAACATAATGAACAGTTATATTTGTGATCCACATATACAAGTGGTAGAAAATGTATGCCTCTCCAGATGTTGCTATAGCGGCTAAGGCTGATAGGAATTTTAGTCCAAGAACAGCTGGTTTACTGCTGGCTGCCTGTTCCTGAAACAGGACAGTAGAGTCTGCATTTTGAATGTACATATGTCAATGCAGTGCTTCTTAACTAGTAGACATGTACCACCAGTGGAACACAAAATTAGTGTAGGTGGGACTCAGAAATGTCATAAAAGTTACTAAAAAATAATTTTGATTATTTTCATCAATCCTGAAGACCTGCTGCAAGTGTGATATGCTGCCTCCTACCCAGACCAATGTCACCATCTATGACTTTTTAGCATCCTCGTAGACATGCATTGTTTTTCCTAATTCTTCTCTTCCTCTGCCCACCAATTCACTGATAAATATAATAAGCAACAAACAGAATGCAAAAATCCCTGGAAATCTCCTTAATTTGACTTAACTCCACAAGATACCTCACTGAAGAATTTTCAAGCCCAGTGTTGGAATTTTCCTTGCTTCCATGTGAGAGCAAGTCACAGAACACTATTTTTTCTCATCAAGATCTCCACAGCTTGTGCAAACACCATCTGCACAAATCTAGAGTCCTTTCTGATTGAGAGGCAAAGCAAACACATGCATGCACACAGAGCGCAAGGACTGAATACTAGCTGATTGTTTAAATGTCACTAATAATCTAGAGGTGGCAAGAATACACAGAGGAATTATACCAGAAAGATCTGGATGTCCCGGACAACCCAGATAGTGTGGCTGCTGACCTTGAGCCAGACATCCTGGAGAGTGAAGTCAAGTGGTCTGAAGCTCAACATCAAAAAAACTAAGATCATGGCCACTGGTCCAATCACCTCCTGGCAAATAGAAGGGGAAGATATGGAGGCAGTGACAGATTTTACTTTCTTGGGCTCCATGATCACTGCAGATGGTGACAGCAGACACAAAATTAAAAGACAAATGCTTCTTGGGAGGAAAGCGATGACAAACCTAGACAGCATCTTAAAAAGCAGAGACATCACCTTGCTGACAAAGGTCCGCATAGTCAAAGCTATGGGTTTTCCAGTAGCGATGTATGGAAGTGAGAGCTGGACCATAAAGAAGGCTGACCGCCGAAGAATTGATGCTTTTGAATTGTGGTGCTGGAGGAGACTCTTGAGAGTCCCCTGGACTGCAAAGAGAAAAAACCTATCCATTTTGAAGGAAATCAACCCGGAGTGCTCACTGGAAGGACAGATCCTGAAGCTGAGGCTCCAATACTTTGGCCATCTCATGAGAAGAGAAGACTCCCTGGAAAAGACTCTGATGTTGGGAAAGTGTGAGGGCAAGAGGAGAAGGGGACGACAGAGGACGAGATGATTGGACAGGGTCACCGAAGCTACCAACATGAATTTGACCCAACTCCGGGAGGCAGTGGAAGACAGGAGGGCCTGGTGTGCTCTGGTCCATGGGGTCATGAAGAGTCGGACACGACTTAACGACTAAACAACAACAACAATAATCTATTGGTTGCTTCTAATCCATCAACTTCCACACAGCTAAGCAACATAGTCCTTTCCCACAATTTGTGGTAGTTGCATTAAAGCATTGTTTGGGTTAAAGCATTATCTATGCAAATCTTGCTCAGATCGTAGGGGAAAACCTTTTTTTTTCTTTTCTTGCTTAGAATTTATAAAAAGAATAATTCAAGAGTTCATCATCCTCATGCTATAAGAAAGGGATAAGCTCTGTGGTTTAGGTCTCTGGCTGCAGAGCCAGAGGCAGGGATTCAATTCCCCACTGTGTCTCCTTGACAGAGGCTGCACTCGATGATCCATAGGTCCCTTCCAACTCTGCAGTTCTAAGACGATGATGATAAGTATTAGACCACACTCCTTGAAGCACTTTATCTATGTTGTCAGGCCTCAAAAATGGGAAAGCATGCAACAATATGGACATGTTTACTAATGCAATTGTGGACACTAGGCTGGGAATGCAAGTGATCATATCGTCAAAGTGCTTTAAACAGTAAGTCATAGCATGCTTCTGAAGGCTGCATAAGCATCAGCTTGTTGGCCAGGTGGACTGAAGCTAAGAACCACCTGGTGTTCTTTCTCTCTGTTTTTATGATTTCTTTCCTATTAGTTGGAGTGGGAGGTAAATTATGAAAGCTAGCTCCAGGTCTGGCAGGCATTTCCTCAGCTCCAGAGGATTGCCTTGGTACATCTCTTTGGAATCAAACTGGACTGAATCGTAACAATAGCCTTGACCATTTCTGGTTCTTTCAATCGATGGGAAATGTTTTGGCTTGGACTACAGCTCCTACAACCCTGAAGCCAGCATATCTGGCTGTGGGATTCTGGGAGTTGTAGGTTTAAAAAACCCAGAATCTTCATTCACTGGTTTGTTCCAGGATGTACTTGATGTAGTATTAGTCTAAAAAGCCAATCTCTTCTTGTTGGGGTGACAGTCACTTCCATCTGATTGGCAGCTGCAGACTTTCTTCAAGGGCTTCTTGAAAACCAAAGTGTTCTTCTTAAGGGAGTCAAGGGCCCTTAGGGTGTGAGGATAGCAAATGTTTTATTAACACTATGCCCACAACGATGACATCACCAGGCTTATGCCGCATAACTCTATGCTACTGGACTTCAGCCAGTCTCTTATTTCCTTGGCAAGCTGCAATATATTCAGGTGATCTCTTTATTTCCCCTCCCCCCTCCACTTTAAGGGTTTTCTCCCCTTCCCCAAGCTCTTGCTTTACTCCTGTGACAGTTCGTTGTTATTATTTCTCCTGTAATTGTGGTTATTTTAGAACAAATGTCACTCTTCTGGAAAGCTTTAAGGACCTTAATTACATAGTGGCTAGACATGAGGCTGTATTTCTATAAGGAGGTTTTCATTCTGAATCATGTTTACTTCTTACTCTGCCAAGTTTAGGAGCTTCAGCATTTGGGGGTTTTTTAAACATATTTTTAGAGATCCCCTGGAAATTCTCTGAACATTAATTTTAGCTTGGTGTTGTTTTCTAATCCTTCTTTATGGCAAAATTCCAGGAGAGACAACTACAGATTTAAACTAAGGCAAACAAATTAAGTCTAAAATTAAATCTGAAATGCTGGAACAATTTCTGGAATCAACATGTTGCTGCCCAGAGATTTACCAATCGTTTTCAGGATACCAATTAGGGTGGAGATGCCCCACTTGCACCTTCTACTTCCATTGTCTTAGGCACTCATTCAACTTCCTACCATTTATTCTAGACAAGCAAGATAAGAGAATGGACAAAGGGTAAATCATGAAGGAAATATACAAAGGAGGAGGTTGGACTAGCTAATCTCTGGTGCCCCTTCCAACTTTACTATAAAACTCCATATGTTGCAGAATCGTAAAAAGGAAGCCACTGGATTTGAAGTCACTGGGAAATCTTATTGCAAAATAACTTTGTTTGTTTGTTTGTTTGTCTGTCTCATTTATAGGCCACCTTTCTCTCAAGGCAGCTCACTGTGTTAACAAAACTAAAATTAAAAACACAATATATTATACATTAAAATACACTTAGCTTTTAATAGGACTTAAAATACAATGGATGACTAAAAGCATTTAAAACTTAAAAAAAAAAAAGTATTCAGCTAGCCCAGACTCAGTTAGGATTATTAAAAACCTGCCTGAAGAGGTGGGTTTTCACCTGTCAGTGGAAAAACAAAAGAGAGGGAGCCAACCTAATCTCTTGAACAAGAGTATTCTACAGCCTGGGAGAAGCTGCAGAGAAAGCCCTCACGTCCCCATCAAATATGCCTGCAATGGCAATGGGACCAAGAGGAGGGCCTCTTCTGATGATGTTAAGGACTGGGAAGGCTCACATGGGAAGATATAGTCCTCTAGATAGCTTGGACCCAAAGCACATGGGGTTTTATAGGTAGTTGCCAGCACTTTGAAATGGGTCCAGAAATGGACTGGTAGCCAGTGCAGTTATTGTAGCAGGGTTGTTATATTCTTTGCATGCTTTTTGTAATTTGCTGGCTCCCAACTGTCACACTTTCCATTGCACAACTATGACAAACAGACAGCAAATTGTTTGTTATTGCCTACACAGGCACTGGTACATAATCTCATAAAACAACAGGATTCTTGCCAGTAACCCAAAAACAGTATCACATCCCAGTGCAAAGCACAGCTCTGTAAGGCACCAAGAACCCTATAAGTAGTTAGTGGACCCCAAAATGTGGTTGCATACCCAAAACAGGAGAGTCATGTCTATGCTAGGCAGAAAGACTACAGGTAAGCTCACAGTGCAACGGGGCTGTGCTCTGAATAGAATATAAAATGGGTGTTTAATATCTGTTCATACTTTATCTGGATATACAAAGTGACACATTTCCCATACAATGCAGGGAGGGAGTTCTGTTGCAGACACCTAGACAAATTTTGATCCAGGAATCATAGGGTAGGCAGTATGTTTAGGAAAGCAGTGACATGCACTGACTTATAAGCCAAGCAACTCCTACCTGACTTCTTGGAGTTGTATGACATTGGGTCTCAAGATTAAGAAAAGCAATGTGTACCCAAGTTCAAGGACACTTTCAATCTTCAAACAAAGAGGAAATTACTCTGTTTTGGATTTCAGATACAGGGTAGAACAAAGAGATCAAACTGATGAAACAAAAACGGATGAAAGGAAACCTTAAAGAAGTTCCTGGCTACTTGACTCAGTTGAAGCAAGTATTGTAAATGCCATGGTTCCTGAAGACAGATAGAGTGACTCAGAAAAAAGGTAACCCAAGGGGTGTCCAAGGTAGTGCTCCCCCCACCCATTGATCTACAGTATCTTGAGATCAGAATGTTGCATGATTCAGCCACCTTTCCCACCAAAGCTGCAGGTGGATCAATTTAATGGTACACGAGTGTGTACACGAGCTGGCTCAAGACTCAGCTGTCTGGAAGATATCTGCACTTATTTGGTTTTCCTACTTTGCATGCAGGATCAGAGCAGCTTCTTTCAGGTTTGATTAAGACAGAGGATGTGAGGGTCATGAATCTGTAATACTCCGATCAGGATAGTGTTACTGAATCTCTTGCTGGTAACAATCTTTCTTAGAATGAGATTTCTATTAGACAAATTGACAGCTGGGGTGGTATCAACCAAACTCCAAACAGAGACTTATGTGGCCTCAAATTGCTTCTGACTTATGGTGACCCTATGGATCAATGATTCCCAGACAGCCCTGTCATTAGCAGACCCTGCTCAAGTCCTACAAACTAAAGATCATGCCTTCCTTTATTATCTGCCTTGTGTTAGTTCTTCATCTTTTCCTACTGCCTTCCACTTTTTCTAGCATTTTTGTCTTTTCTAATGGCCCTTGTCTTGTCATGATATGTCTGCAGTAAAATACTCTCATTTTACTCATTTTAATTTCTAGTGAGACTTCAAGTTTGATTTGATCTGCAACCTACTCATTTGTTTTTCTGGCAGTTTGTGGCATTCATAAACCTCTCTTCAAATACCATATTTTGAATGAATTTTGCTTTGTTTGTTTTTTCCTTGTCAGCTTCTTCACTATCCAGCTTTCACATCCATAGATAGTAAATGGGAACATCATAATATGGATGATCTTGGCTTTGGTCTGCAGTGACACATCCTTACACTTAAGAATCTTTCCTAATTCCTTCAAAGGTGTCCTTCTGAATCTCAGTCATTTTCTGGTTTCTTGGTTGCAGTCTCTGTTTGGAGTCCACTTGGATTGATAATTGAACCATAAAAGATTTACAGCCTTATGTGGAAGTTGAGTCATGGCAACTGGACTTCTTTCTTATTAGGTTGAAACGTTTCGCTACTCATCCAAGTAGCTTCTTCATTCTGAAGAAGCTACTTGGATGAGTAGCGAAACATTTCAGCTTAATAAGAAAGAAGTCCAGTTGCCACTACTTAACTTCCAGATAACCTCACCTGGATGACTGAGAATCTTCACAGATTTACAGCCTTATTTTGAGGATAATAAATCCTCCCAAAAATTGATTTCTTCATTACCAACATTAAAATAAACAAGATTTATTTTAATTAAGTACAATTAAATAAATAAAATTATCTAATACTTCTATAGTCAATGGGCAAAATCCTGTTAGTGTAAAGTTATGTCAGATAAACCAGATCTGGCATAGGAAATAATTGAAATCCTCCCCAGTCCCTCTTTGAGGTTCCAAGGTTTCCTAGAGCTCCCTTTTGCTCTGGGGAAGCCTTTGGGAGCCTGAGATGCAAGAGGAGCCTTTAATTGCCCAAAATTACTTATGGATCACATTGCTGGAATCGGGATCACTGGCAGCAATTCAGTATTGATGGCAGCACTTCGGTGTTGATTAAAGCCTATACAGACAAACACCCCGGGACCCAAAGGCTTCCCCAGGGCAAACAGGGGAGGCTTAGAATCTGAAAGGGGGAGATAGAAAGCTTTGGATTGGTTTAAATTAATCCTTTCTGGCACCAGATTTGGTTTACACTGGTGTAACTATGCAGCAGGATATTGCCCATTATTTTCATCTTCTTAATATCCAAACATCATCTTGCTTTTACACTTTCTACTTTATCAGTGGTTATAGTTTGATGACTGAATATCTAATAACAAAAGGCAGAATGGGAGACCTAGCACTGGGGAAGTTCAGTTGCAAAGGTCAGGACAATAACAGAAGCAGGATGGGAGACCTAGCATCCTCGCATCTTTTGCATAATGCTGATTAAAGGCACTCCTCCATTGAATTGCAGCATGGTTTTGGTTATACATGGATTTTTTTTTCCAATCAGTCAATCAAACATACAATCAATATTTCAATAAACAAATGTATATTCAATAAATAAATATTCAATAAATACTGTGCTGCTATTTGTCTCCAGGAAGTGGCTTGAGAAAGGTGGTTCTTGGACTTACCAAAGGTCCTGTTTTTGGCAGTGTGGCAGCCCCTGGTCTGATGGTGGAGGACCGGCTGGCCCCCTTTCCTGGCATGGCGGTTCCACATGGCAGAAGGGTACAAGGGCATGCGGGAAGGCTCTTGTGGGTTGAGGGAGGTGTGTGTGTCTGTGTGAATCAACTGTTTATGGTTTGTAGTTACGTTTTTTGGGGACATAAGAGTTATACACAGATTTTGAACCAAACGGGGGTCCAGCATGCCTAACCCCAGCATTGTTGAAGGAAGAAGGGTAAATTATTTTGTGTGGAGGAACATTCAATCATGTGAGTGTGTTAGATCAAGAAACAGTTACGGCATTCAAATCACTGAAAATTCCAGTATCTCCCAGGCACTGAATGAGGCCAACGCAGAGTGTGACTATCAAATAGTATGAGATTTGCTCCACTTATAAAATGGGACAATTCAAAGTAAAATGTTTTACTCACCATACAACACAAAGGCTGCATTTTTACACTCTGCATTTTTTTTTTTTTGCAAACAAATGGCACTCAAGGAAGTTAATAAGGATAAAATAAAATCCATTAAAACAGATTTTAAGAACAATTTAAAATGAACTAATAATAATAAAAAAGAAAATTGCAGCCAAGTAGTCAAAGGCCTCATCAACAAGAATCCATCTTAGATGTCAAAATCCTCTCTGGAGAGAGAGGGGATTTGCTTATGAGCAACTGGACAATGGTAATTGAGGTTTGCTCTTGCAGGTTCAGGCCTTGCGCATTCTCTTCTCCATATGAATTGTGGTGTGTATGTGTGTTATGTGATTTTGCAACACTTTGGGGAATCTCAGAGGATGACAAGTACTGCATGAAATTTAATTATTAACATCATGTCTTGCCATTGCCACAAACCATTTAAATTTTTTATACCTCTGCAAGGAATACTGAAAAGGGGATCCAGTGGGAAGGCTAAAAGTTATTTCCTTGAAGTTACATCCCCTGCGATTTGATTCCTCCTGACAGCGTATCCATCATGTTATGTGTTTATTTAGAAAAACAAATAAGAGAACGTTGCTGCCCTGCCAGCCTGGCCTGAAGGTTGGGTAATTAAATTTTGGCAACACTTGCAAAAAAAAGTGTTGCGTTCCCGCCTTCTGCTATTAAAGGTATCACTAGGAAACAATATGCTAAGAATAAAGCTGGGTGCTATTAGTCTTATTATTCTAATCCAATAGAAATCAATGAACCTTTCCCCAACCCCAGTTGGATTGCTAATAAGTTGAACTAAAAAGGGCATCTGGGACTTAAGAACAAGTCATTACCTTGGTCCTTCACCAACAATTACACAAGTAATGAATTTTGAAGATCAATGGTATCAACACCAAACATGTTAGTGTGCTCAACTCTGTAAGGCATGGCTGCCACTTTAAAGTGTTCATCCCAAATAACCATGCAATGGTGAAAAAAATGAACATCTTTGGAGAACAGTGTGTGTCGAGGGGGGATATTTTAAATAAATAATACATAAATTATTTGATCTACATTTTTAAGAGTCCATGTAGTTCAGAAATAACAAAGTGTCACCTTATGGCACCTTAAAGACCAACAAGTTATATAAGCATTCATAGGCTGGAGCTCATTCCATCAAATGCACAAAGGGTTACATGAGCACAGAGATAGTTATACACCCAATCATGTATATAAACAGCTGCTTAATTTGTTCCATCATAAATCCAAATGGAAGTTTCAGCCAAGGAATCAAAAATAGCCTGAGACTTAGAAGGGCAGTTAGAAAGGAACTGGAAAAGATCCTCAAGTATAAGGATCCTGAACTCCCACAAATGGGTTTATATTGATCCTAATGCCAATAACTATTCTGATGATTTGAAGAGTGAAATTTTCACTGAGATAGTGACATGTAGATCTATGCACTAGGCCTCTGAGAGATACAGATCAGGACATTTCATACAGGAATTGCCAAGATCTGAATTCCTCAAGTGTTAGAGTTTCTAAGTCAGCAACATTCCCTTCCCTGAAATTTCAGGGCCAAAACCTGACACCACGGAGCAGGTCCTTGTGATGTCATAGAATAAGGGCATGCGGAATTGGGAGGGTTGGAACTGCTTCTGGGCCAAGTGATTATGGAAGTAGCCACAAAGAGAATTGGGTAAAGGGGCACAGAATCTAGGTAAAATCCACTGAACAAAATAAAACCCGACTAACAAAGCAACCCAGAGAGAGAAGGAGGAAATACTTTTTTTGGTGGCCAGCCCAGTGACAAAATGTACTCAGCAGTGACAACAGTGTCCACTCTTCTTGTGAGCACTCAAAACTGTATGGCTTTAGATATCTATCTGGCTGCAGAGCCAGGGGACGGACGTTTGACTCCCCACTGTACATCCCAGGAGAAGAACCAGCTTCTATAGCCTTGTGCAAGCTTCACAGTCCCAGGGTAGCCCCCAGAAGAAGGGAATGGTAAACCATGTCTGAGTACCCTTATGCCTAGAAAACCTTGAAAGAATTGACTTGATAGCATGTGCTTGTTATTATGTGCAGCACAGATATTTTTGCATACCTGTGCTGCTACGATATGTGGAAGGCCCACTATAAAGCCATTATGTTGTTGTTCTTGTTTTTTGAGGTCTTGGATCGCGGCTCCCAGGAATAATGTAACAAGAAAGTTCCTGTGGACACTGGCACACCACTCCTTGCCTTGCTCCAAACGACACAATGTTCAAGCACCACCACCCTGTCTCTCCCCCCCCCCCCCCCCCCCGGCCTTCTTCCTTTGCTCCTGGCGTTTTTACAGGCCACAAGTACAACACACATAAAGACACCTTTGCACTTAATCAGCTAATCCTGGTGCCAGCTGGGAATGGGTGAAGATGGGTGCTGAGGCTTTAAAGCCACTTAGGGAACCCTGAGATCTGGCCAATCCATCAACTATCCATATGAAAAACTGCCTGATTTCTCGCCTGCCTAATTAGCAGATTCACTATATGGGGAATGTGGGTTACTTGCTGATAATTAATTGCTCAGTCACGCTCCACACATATGTGTGGTGCTGGAAGTGACTGAGGGCAATTCAGCTTATACTCAGGAAGAGGCATGTTTCTGCATGGGAAAGAGTATAGAGAGAGAGGACTCCCCCTAGCTTCCTAGACTCTCCTTTATGTGGTCTGACCTGTCCTGGCCTTCCTTCAAACTTAGATTGCTATTCTTTGGGTTGCCAGGGTCACCTATTTCCCTCTCTTGTCCCTCCAAAGAGGAGACATCACACCTTTGTTCTTGAGAGATGAAAAGGGGTAGCTATGGCTCCTGATACCTCCAACTTTGTCAGCCAGAACTAGGAATTCTGTTGCCGTTCCTATCCCAAGTGTATTCTCTAATAAGCACAAGCTTTCTTATTTTCTTAGACAGAAGTGTGGATGTGATTCCTTTACAGACAGGGAAGCATGCTCAGGTAATTATTTTGAGTTTCAAAGGGCTGAACCCACATGTTAAAATTGCTCTCATACCACTGCATGCTTACTCTCCAACACATAGTATAGTGCTTAGGGCAAGAATGGGCAACTTTGCCAGATGTGAGAACCAATCCTTCTTTGAAAATCCACTATGGGCCACACTACTATCAACATTTGGTGGCAAATGGCTTTAAAGTGTTTTAAAACAAAAACTGCTTTCAAAAAAGAGCAAATGCAGGTTTTCAAATGTGTTTGGTTTGATTTCATTTCCAATTGGTGAGCAATTTCAGCCGTCTATCATGAAAAACATACATCTTATTCCAGCTTGCCACTTTGTATCTTGCATATTTACCTGCGTTGCTGCTGAAATTCAGCAAGGTGATTTATAGCCATATGGCAATGGCGCTGTTTGGTGGTGGTGGTGGGACCCTAGGATCAGGAAAATGGTCTTAGGGCATGGGGTTGCTTAAGAGAAACCCTACAGCAGGTTAAAATCCCTGCTCAGCCTTGAAACTCAATTGGAGGGCTTAGTTCAGTGAGTTGTTTGTCAGCTTGACTTATTTAACGGGATTGCCATGAGGAAAACAGAGCAAAATGTGTAGCTACCCAGACCTTCTTGGAGAAAGGCAATATGTTAATATAACAAATGAATATTTAAGTTGCTTTACATATAGCCTCATCAACAGCATAACTCTTGACATTGAAAGCACTTCATGTACATTATGCTGGAGCTGAGGAAAAATACCTTACCTAACGCAGGATGATTCCTAATTCATTGTTTGAGCCACTGCAACATACAGCTTAAATTGCTGCACTTGAGGAGGCACCCACAGTTATCTGCCCACAGTTCTCTTCGAAGTAACTCTGTTTGGACCCAGTGGGACTTACTTCTGAATGTCCATGCCCACAGTGGCACTGTAAATACAGGAGACACCGTTCTATATTTCATTTTTTATTTTCCTAGCACCATTATTGCATTAATTCTTTTCCCTCTAGCAAGGCTAACAGCAGCTTAGGTGGGGGGATAATTTTTGAGTTGGAAAATGGTAAAAGGAGAAAAGGGGTGAATACCCTCTCCATTACAAGTCTGCTCATTATTTTGAGCATGAAATGGGGTGTGTGGGGGTGTGCCATCTTGACCTTTGCCTCTGGCAACCAAATATCTGATGCTGCTCTGAGAGAGCAAGAAGCCAAGTTGAAGACTAATGGGGAGGGACAGGAAAGGGAGGGAGAATTGAGAAGGGAGAGGTGAAATGCCAAAAAGTGAAGTTTCATTTCTATTATTCTGTCATTTACCATCAGTACTATAACAGTATACACTGTCCACTGCTGGACACTAGCATGGCATAGCTGTTAGACCGATGAACTAAGCCTCGGGGAATCTAGGTTCAAATCTCCGCTCAGCAACAGTACTAAGTGCCTTGGGTCCTTTTAAGGAGAAGGTGGAGTAAAAATATTTTAAATAAATAAATAAATACTGTCCTGTCTCTCAGGTTTGTTGTGAAACTAGAAGTGTGTGTGTGCGTGCACGCCTGTGTGTGCACACCCCGTCAATTCAATTCTGACTTACGGCAACCCTTTTCCAGGGTTTTCTACGTGCAGAAGGCACAAAAGCGGTTTACCATTCCTTTCTTCTGGTTGCACCCTGGGACTGTGCAGCTTGCCTAGGACTGCATAGGCTGGCTCTTCTTGCAGGAAGCACAGTGGGGAATTAAACTCCCAACTTCTGGCTCCACAGCCAGAGACCTAAACAACTGGGAAACTAGAATAGGGAGCATGAAAGCCATGAATGCAGCCTTGAGCTTATTGGAGGAAGAGTGGGATGTACTGTAAACATAACAAATAATAATAATTATGAAATAAATATTATGCATTAATTTTTGGTGCCTTTGGGAATTCCTTTTACATTTCTCTTTAATTTAATATAGGATCACCTTCAGCACTTTAAAAACCCTTCCAAGGTCCTTGTCTGTTTCATTTTTCATTTTCTCTCTTCAACACTCCCCCCCCCCCATGCACCTTTAGATCCCACAACTGCTATAATTCTGGCTCTGGCTTTGCATTACACAAAATATATAAGGGCTTCTATTTCCTTTCTTGTTCTCTTTCTTAAAAAAAAAAATCTAGTACACCAGAGGATATTACAACCTACCTTCTTAGAAACAAGTTATGAATATGACTGACTTTGAAATTACTTTGGTCTTTTAGAAGGGTTTTTTTCTTCTTCTTTTCCAAAAGAGGTTTATTCTGATTAACTGACCTGAATGTTAACAGAACTGGAATTTTAATTTGTATTCAGGCTGTAAGAATATCATCCACTCAGATGAGACAGTACTGTTTAATTAGGTCTAGTAGTTAACTCAGAAGAAAGTAAATGCACTGCCAGGGGTTTGGAAAGAAGGCTAGAGCCCCCTGGGATCTAAGACTGAGTTTGGAGAAGCTTAAAAATATGAAGTCAGTAGTTTTTTAGGAATTAGAAATGAATGCCTTAGAAGAATTTGGAAAGAGAAAGAGAGAGAGAGAGAGAGAGAGAGAGACTTCAACTCTGTAGTCAGCAACTTTTTTTACTTAGCATTGCCCATTAGTTTTAATGAACTTGGTTAGAAGACCGTATGGAATTCTGCGTTGGAACCAATAAATAAATAAACAGAAAATGCTCTTCTTTTAGCATTTCCAGAGAGAAGTGTCTGATATTATGATAAATATGGTACCTCCAGGGTGTTCATCTGCCACCGGATTTGTGTCTCATTTATGACACAAACAAGCTGTGAAAATTATAAGGAGTGAACGCTCAGCAAACAACCACCATTAATAGCCACAGAAGGATAATATCCACACAATTATAGGGGTGAATCTTCTTTGCAATTCTCCCTGTGGCTCGTGAAATAAAAGATACAAGCTCTCTGCATTTCCCAAGACCCACATGGCTTAATACAGCTTGCTTTGGGTTTTTCATTAGGGTTTCTCTGACTGTTTCTCCCCTCCCTCTGCTTCCCCCCCTTTGATTTGAAAATTATTAAGTGACACACTTTTTGACAAGACAAGCATAAAGCTGACAAAATGAGGGTGGTGGGGAATGAAGGAATGAGGCTTTAGAGTTCTCAAAAGTGAAAATTGATTTGAGAATGCTGGCTGTTTTTAATTTTTCATTACCACTTCTTGTAAGGACACCCAGGTTCTTCACAAGCTCGACATTTGTATTCCAGTATAAAAATATAATTAACACTTGAATTGACATTTACTATCCTGTAGAATGAGAGCTGGACCATAAAGAAGGGCTGACCACCGAAGAATTGATGCTTTTGAATTGTGGTGCTGGAGGAGACTCTTGAGAGTCCCCTGGACTGCAAGGAGAACAAACCTATCCATTTTGAACCCTGAGTGCTCACTGGAAGGACAGATCCTGAAGCTGAGGCTCCAATACTTTGGGCCATCTCATGAGAAGAGAAGACTCCCTGGAAAAGACCCTGATGTTGGGAAAGTGTGAAGGCAAGAGGAGAAGGGGACGACAGAGGACGAGATGGTTGGACAGTGTCATCGAAGCTACCAACATGAATTTGACCCAACTCCGGGAGGCAGTGGAAGACAGGAGGGCCTGGCGTGCTCTGGTCCATGGGGTCACGAAGAGTCGGACACGACTTAATGACTAAACAACAACATCCTGTAGAATAGGAGTATTCTATTGGGGTCACGAAGAGTCGGACACGACTTAACGACTAAACAACGACAACAACAAATCCTGTAGAATGGATTTTTAAAGCTTATATAAGACATAAAGAAAGATTGTCCAGGGAAAGGCAACTGATTTCATAAGTTTAGGGTTTAGGGGAATGCTGTATAGTTTTCCAGGTCACTGTCAATAGTCATTATGACAATCCACAAAGCCATGTCCTCACAAAGAGCCCCCAAATGCAGAGAGATATGCTGATCCTTATCAACAAGTAAGGTCTAGCAATTTTCTTCTTCACTGGAGTCAACCTTTTGTAAATCAAATGGGTCTTAATTTATTGTCCATTGACTACTAAGCATCAGTAAAGGCATGGTGCAATTAAAACATTGTTGCTGGGAAAATCCTTTCCCTTTACAGCAACTGCAGCAGCATTGTGGTAAAGCGAAGTGCAAGTACGTTGTGGTAAAGCAAAGTGCAAGTACTTCTCATGTCAATCCTGACAATCAGCCAATCATAGTTTGATATTGTGAAGTTACCATATCTAAAGGAAAAACCATTGCACATACTGCAGAATCTACTGGACACCCTCTGGAACATAGAATTATGATCCCCTTGAAAGGATTGGAATACTGCCAATATTCTAGTTTCAGAATGAAATGAAACCGAACATAGTGGAAGTTGATTCCACTGGCTTTCATTCCTGAAAAAAATCTTCATTATTTTGAAACTGAGGGTCAAAACTGCATCAAGCCAATGACTTTCTAATACTGTACTATGGAAGACAGACTCAACATTCGGAAGGATCTAGACAGATTTGAACATTGGGCCTTATCCAATAAGATGCAGCTCAGTGGCGGGAAAAGTAAGGTCCTGCACTTAGGCAGGAGAAACCAGATGCACAGGTACAGTATAGGTGGTACCTGGCTCGACAGTAGTACCTGCGAGAGGGATTTAGGTGTCCTGGTGGACCACCGCCTAAGGATGAGTCAGCAGTGTGCTGCAGCTGCCAAGAAAGCCAACACGGTCCTAGGCTGCATCGACAGGGGGATCGCACCAAGATCACGGGTAGTGATAGTACCACTCTATACCATGCTGGTGAGGCTGCACTTCACCACAATACAAAAAAGATGCTGAAGCCCTGGAAGGGGTGCAGAGAAGAGCAACAAAGATGATAAGGGGACTGCAGGCTAAATCCTATGAAGAATGACTAAAAGAACTAGGTATGTTTAGCTTAACGAAGAGAAGACTGAGGGGAGACACGATAGCAGTCTTCCAATATCTGAAGGGTTGCCCACAGGGAAGAGGGCATCAATCTATTCTCCATTGCACCTGAGGGTAGGACAAGATCCAATGGGGTGGAGACTCATCAGAGGGAGATCCAACCTGGAAATAAGGAGGAATTTCCTGATGGTGAGAACCATGAAGCAGTGGAACAGCTTGCCTCCCAATGTTGTGGGTGCCCCATTGCTGGAGGTTTTCAAGAAAAGATTGGACAGTCATCTGTCTGGGATGGTATGAGGTCTCCTGCCTTGGGCAGGGAGTTGAACTAGATGACCTCCAAGGTCCCTTCTAACCCTACGACAATTCTATGATTCTATATGATTATATGACAAAAGATTCTCTTCGTTAACCAACCAGAATAGAGAACATCATACTCTGAAAGAACTAGAGGATATGTTTTTGAAAATAGGAATGAAAACAATAAAGATGAGAATTATCAACAGTTTATTTATTTATTTAAAATATTGTTACTCCACCTTTCTCCTTAAAAAGGACTCAAGGTAGCTTACATCATTAAAAGTATTTAAAGATAACAACAGTGAGTATACAAATTCTAATAAGGATCAAATAAATACCATCATAAAAAACATAAGCAACACTAAAACACATTCAAAGCAGTAAGGTACAACAATCAATTAAAATACCCAACTCAGGCAGCCAGTCACTAAGGCAAAGCTTTCCATGAAGATAAAGGCCTTTGCCTGCTTGTGGAAGGGCAGCAAAGATGGGGCCAGCCTAGCCTCCTGTGGGAAGGAGTTCCAAAGTCTGGGAGCAGCCACAGAGAAGGTCCTCTCCCATTTCTCCACCAACCGTACCTGTGAAGGTGGCAGGACCAATAGAAAGGCCTCCTAGCAGGCTCATAAAAGCAGATGTGGTCCTTGAGATAGCTTGGGCCCAAGCCATTTTGAATTGTGGTGCTGGAGGAGACTCTTGAGAGTCCCCTGGACTGCAAGGAGATCAAACCTATCCATTCTAAAGGAAATCAACCCTGAGTGCTCACTGAAAGGACAGATCCTGAAGCTGAGGCTCCAATACTTTGGCCATCTCATGAGAAGAGAAGACTCCCTGGAAAAGACCTTGATGTTGGGAAAGTGTGAAGGCAAGAGGAGAAGGGGACGACAGAGGACGAGATGGTTGGACAGTGTCATCGAAGCTACCAACATGAATTTGACCCAACTCCGGGAGGCAGTGGAAGACAGGAGGGCCTGGCGTGCTCTGGTCCATGGGGTCACGAAGAGTCGGACACGACTTAACGACTAAACAACAACAAAGCCGTTTAAGGCTTTATAAGTTAGAACCAGCACTTTGGATTTGCCTGGCAGCCAGTGAAACTGCTGTAGCAGGGGGGTTATGTGATCTCCATGAACACATGCAGCATTTCATATCATGGTCTCTTTTGTTTTTGAAATATTTAATATCCATGAAAGGAAACTCCTTCTACTTCAGTAGAGTTAAATTTTCTCAGTTTTGCTGCCACTGTAGGCAGCATGCAGGCATAGCGCTACCAGTGAAAGAGGTGCATAAAATCAATAATTACTTTTAGAAAAATTATAGGCCTGAAGTCAAATTGAAATGGATCTAAATAATCTGTCTCATCCAGGAACCCCTAGAGCTGAGAAGCTACTACCCATTCTAACACCTTGCCTGAGAATGGAATATTAGAGACAGGACAGGAATATTAGAGATAGTTATTAACTTGCAGTACCAATGGCAATTTTATTGGGATCAGTTCAAAATTTGGCACAATTGTGGACCTCAATGATAATGCTAAATATCAAGTTAAAATAACATATTACTCCCACTCTGGCCGCCTTGCATTGGCTGCCCGTTCGGTTCCGCGTAGATTTCAAAGTTTTAATGCTTACGTATAAAGCCCTAACTCCTGCCGACCTAGCAGTTCGAAAGCATGTAAATGCGAGTAGATAAATAGGTACCACCACGGTGGGAAGGTAACAGCGTTCCGTGTCTAGTCGCGCTGGCCACGTGACCACGGAAACTGTCTTCGGACAAACGCTGGCTCTATGGCTTGGAGACGGGGATGAGCACCGCCCCCTAGAGTCGGACACGACTGAACTAAATGTCAGGGGGAACCTTTACCTTTACCTATAAAGCCCTAAACGGTTTAGGGCCTCGCTACCTGACGGAACGCCTTCTCCCACCTAGATCTACCCGTATCACCCAATCTAGCCAGGAGGTGAGGCTGAGGAGCCTAACGCCGAAGGAGGCCCGGAAGGAAAAAACAAGAAACCGGGCCTTCTCGGCAGTGGCTCCTCATCTTTGGAACAGCCTCCCTCCTGAGATTCACATGGCCCCGTCGCTGGGCATCTTTAAATGCCAACTGAAAACCTGGCTGTTTAAGCAAGCCTTCCCTCCACCCACCGTCTGAATTTTTGTTATTTTGTGTTTTCTCCCATCTTGGATCATTGTTTATTTAGTAATATATTGTTATGATTTTAAATTGTTAAATTGTTACATGATATGTTGTTACCCGCCCAGAGTAGTCTATATGACTAGATGGGCGGGCTATAAATGTAATAAATAAATAAATAAATAAATAAGTTACTAACTCAATAGATGTCATTTTGGTAAGAAACACAATAATGATGGTACCTCCAAATGTAGAGAGCCCAAGATCTGAGAAACCATACCCAAGCCTGCAATCTTGTATTTTTCTTGACAGAAATCATCAGCAAACTCAGTGTGAGTCAGTTCTCAACAAATATGCATAAGATGGTGCTAAAACAGCAGAATGTCTCATGGCACCTTAAAGACTAAAAGGTTTTATTTTCCATAAGCTTTCGTGCACAGTCATGGAGAGGATGGGAGAATGAAATATAATGGAACAGGAAAAGGGCTGGGCTGGCAATGGTCAATCAGGAGTCATTAAAGGTTATTAGTCTTTGGGAGTAGGTAGGTAGGCATCTGGGAGGCAGTGGAAGACAGGAGGGCCTGGCGTGCTCTGGTCCATGGGGTCACGAAGAGTCGGACACGACTTAACGACTAAACAACAACAAAGGTAGGCATCCTTCAGTCTCAAGAGACCATGGTAATGTGCTCTGAATAGTTCTGAATTGGGAATGGCAGACAGAGATCTTAATAGTACTTGTTAAGAGTAGTTCAAGGCTCATTGGTAGGTGACAAGTACAGAGCATAGATAAACAGATTAACACAGGTGAGACGGGAAAGGTTTAAACTGGAATATAATAGAGAATAACAGCCCACACAACTGGTCTAGAGTTGAATTCGGAGGGAACAGAAGTGCAAAAATTGCAAATAGAGAAATGAAACAAAAGTGAAGAAAAGTACCCATACAAACATCAGAGGTGTGCTGAAAGTCCTGTTTCACACAACTAGTACTTTAACCAGAAAGCTACAGCACATTACAGAAGCTAGTCAAAAATATTTTGAAAGAATCTGCATTACATATATATTGCCAGTATGAATTATGCAGCCTGAAAGGTCTCTAACGTTTCAAGAAATTCATTTGCATCTATTTCTGAGTAAGCTTCTAGTCTTAAGGCATTTCTTCAGCACTGTGTTCTGATGCAAATACTGCATATAATATATGCACTTATATACACATACACATATGGATCAGAAACATGTTTCAGAACAACACAATGCTGAAGAATTACATTAAGACTAGAAAGCCTAGTTTGTTTCACAGAAATATGTACAGCAAAGGAATGCTTGAAATGTCAGACTTCGCAGGTTCTAAAACTCGTACCTGCTTTATGTCGCCTACCTGGGCTTTAACATAAAGCCAAACACCTACATCTTCAACCAATAAAGCATGACGTTGGGCCATTACGTCACCAACAAAACCTTTCATTGGTTGACCATGTCTTAACAGCAGATGCTTTTTTAAAAAAAGGGCTTTTATAAAGTCCCTGCTTCTTACAAGCGATCGTCTCCGCGGGAGCGCAGCCCTTTCAGTACGCGGAGATCCTACGTGTGGTTTGTAAATACGGACCTCTCCCAGTATAAAGGGCACACACTGATCCCTCACTTTCACCAAAGAATGAATGAACCAATAAAATAAAGGGGAGAAGGGGGGGGGGCAATCTTAGACTGCTAGATGCTTTGTCTCATTCACAAAAACGGAACCCGATCAGCCCTTGCCCTGAGACTTCGTGGCGTTTAGGGTCTAAGGAACGGAACACAGAATGCTCAGAGGGAAGAATCATCATCATAAAAACCCAGTAACTCATTCTTTAGAAAGAGACCTGGTGGCGATGGTGTAAGAACCAAATCTTCTACCTGGCTCATTGGTAGAGAAAAGAGCGAGAGAGAAAAGGTGCTGCTGCAGACGCAGGTTGGTTCAGCCTGTCTTGTATTGTTCTCCCTTGGTTTCAGTCGCTTCCAAAAATAGACCCTTGAAGCTTAAACGACATCGTGCGTGTGCTATTTCTTTCTGCCTTTCCATTTTGTTTAAGAACTTTTAAAAAAAAATTTAAAAAATCATTCATTCATTCAGAATAACGGTAACGTGGAATTACTTTCCGAAATCGGAAGGAGCGAAGCAAAGCCCTTCGCGTTCCCAATGGTGCGGTGGCGGTGCTTATGTAACTTCACAAGGAGGGGGAAGGGGAGGGGGTGTTGAGAAGGCGAGAGATAGATGTGAGGAAGTTTCTGGAAGATTATTCCACACCTAACTTTCCTTATTCCTCCGCCCGTCCGCGTCCCGTTCTTCTTCCTCTTCTCTCCCCTCCCCCCCCCCCCACCGCCTCCCGCTTCTCTCCCCGGGAGTGTCTGAGTGGTTCTGCAGCTTGGCAGCAAAGCCAGACGTTACCTCATAGCTGCGGCCAGACAGTCCCCTCTTCCATGCCAAGCAACCACTGCAGCCGCGCGCCCCGGCGCGGGCCGGGCTGGCTTCGCGCGCTCGCGGCTTTCGAGAGGCTGGGCGGATTTTGTGCCAGGTGGGGCTGCTGAGCGTGTGCGGAGCGGTTCCTTTTTTTTTCCCCTTTCCTTTTTTCTTTTTGTGCGCGCAAGGGGAGAGCGAGCGGGGGTGCTGGTGCGCGCACCGCATCACTCTGGGGAGGGCAGCGGAGGAGACGGGGAGCAAAAGAATGGAAATGGCTATCTAATATATTTAAAAAACCCTAACCCTTGGTGGCTCGTGTTATCAGCCGAAAACAGGAACCTGACCTCTTTTTATTTTAACACTGTCAAAAGGTTAGCATGATGATGATGACGATGATAATAATAATACTAATGATGATGATGATGCAGGGTAAAAAAAAAACCCCATATATTGAATTGTTAAGCATATTTTTTTTATATGTGAGGAGAGTGCGTGTTCATATATCTGGTCCACTTACTGTCTCGAAGGAAGAGTAAATCATTTATCACTGACATTCAAAACACTGTAATATTTTTTAAAAGGTAATTATCAATTTTGTGCACCTTTTTCACGGGTAGCGCTGTGCGTGCATGCTGCCTTACAGTGGCAGCTGAACTGAGACTGGATTTAACTCTAATGAAGTAGAAGGAGTTTCTTTTCAAGGATATTAAACATTTCAAAAACAAAAGAGAGAGAGAGCATGATATGAAGTGCCGCCTGTGTTCTTAAGGAAGGGTGATGATCTACTGGGTCTTGATTCACCAGTCATTCAAGAATGAAGGACACTTGTTAAAATAAAGGCCACTCTGAAAAGGGTTGTGTGACAACTCACACATACTTGTGGGAAATAAATGAATCAGTATGGCCTTTTTCAGGGTCGTGAGCCACACTCTTATCCTTCACACTGCAGGGAATTACAGCTTTTTGAAAGACAGCAAGTTTCTGGACCTTATGATTCCAAAACATATGGAAGGCAGTGACAGGAGTGTCTTTGAAATCTTGATGTATAGAGCATGGATTAGTTTAAGGTAGACAGAAATTATCCTCCACTTTTTCAGGATAAACCTCATAATTTTAGTTAGGGGAAATGGGGAAAAAATCAAATTAATATCAAGACACATAAGTGACTATTCCCCCACCTTCTTGCTGATGTCTATGTATCACATATCTCCTCCACCGGCTGAGGTCAAGCAAGCAGCTACAACAAGGGAATCTGGTTTCTCCTCTGTTTTGGCTTGACCAGAGCTGATGGACTCCTTAATGGCGCCACTGAAAAGCCCAGTGCAGAGTCTTTCATAGGGTGCAATCAGATGGCCAGAAAAGATTGCATCTGATTAGTGGAAAGAGATGCTTTGCTGGGAGTGATCTCCCTTAGAATCATAGAATAATGAAATTGAAGGGGGTCCAAAAGGCAATCAAGCCCAATCAAGCCCTGCTCAATGCAGGAATCCAAATCAAAACAGATCTGACAGATGGTTGTCTAATTTTCTCTTGAATGCCTCCAGCGTTGGAGCACTCATCACCACCCAAGTTAATTGGTTCCATTCTCATACTGCTCTAACAGTTAAGAAATGTTTTCTGATATTCTAGCTTCCTGTAACTTAAGCCCATTATTACGTGTCCTACCCTCTGGGGTGACGGACAACAGATATTGTTCCTACTCTGTATGACAGTCTTTCAAGTACTTTAAGAATGCTACCATATCCCCCCTCAATTTTCTTTTCTCAAGGCTAAACATGTCCAGTTCTTTCAGTCCTTCCTTATAGGGCTTGGTTTCCAGTCCCATGATCATCCTTGTTCCCCTTTTCTGAACTTATTCCAGTTTTTCAGCTTCCTTCTTAATTTCTTGCAGTAATGCTTGATGATGAACAGAGGCAAAAGTGGATGAGAGGTCAACAAAGCCTACCCATGTGATCTTCCTAGTTTTAAAGCCATCCTGAATATGTTGCCTTAAATGTACGGTTTGTGCTGTACAGTTCTTCTCAGATCTAAAGCCAGTCTGTTATGGGATGAGGAGTAGTTCCATTACCACCATTAGTTAAGAATAAATTTTCACTTCGTGAAAGTGACAAAGTCCAATCAACCTACAATTTTTTGGGATCTGTGGATCCTTTGCCACATTTCAGGACAGCAATCACTCACTATTTTCTCCCAAGTTTATAGGATCCTGATAGTCAAGATGGTTCTTGGAGAAATTAAGGAGCCACTTTTTTGTTACCGTGTCAAAATGGTCTATCCATTCTATGCAGATGTCATCCAGGCCTGCTGCTTTGCCATTTTTGCAATTGTGAATAGTTTCTTCCAATTCAATTCTGAATGGTCTTGTATGGTTATTGGTCTCCAGTTGCTTCATTTTTTTCCACATTTAATTTCTACTTTCCTGTGTCAATATTCAGAGCTGCCATTAATGAAGAATGGATGGGCAGTCTGACCTTCTGAAATGTTTGAATGAGTAGGGTCTTCACTTCCAAAGCACCATCAAAAGCACAAAGTGAAAAAGGGCAATGCCATTCTGCCTGTTTTCAATGGATTTTTTTTTCATGCCATTGTAGTGCAATATACAACTACAATGTTTAATGCAGAAAAATGGCTTTCTCTGGGGAAAGTTGAGCAAAGCATGGACACATGGACTCCCCAATGTTGTTTTTGCAGTGCTAGCCCTCCCTCGTTCTCCTCGCTTACTAATAGTTAAAGAAAACGTGTGTGGGGGGAGAGAGAGAGAGAGAGCATTGTAGCTCTTGGAAGCTGCCACAAGTGCCAATTTACCTTTTAAATAGATCACAGGACTCCTGATTAATTTAACACCTACAAATATAAATTTTTCAAATGTGGAAATTGAGTCCTACCCCCTTTCTTCTATTTCCTTTTTTGAGCTTACTGCCATTTTTTGTTGCCCATGTAGCCCCCAGAAGTTCCCAGGGACAGAAGATTAAACTCCAGAATACCCTCTCCCCATTGCCCAACCATGCTCTAAGTGTCCCCCCAAACTGGTGTATTTCTATATATTGAAATTCAGACAGAAGAAAACGGCTTGGCTGTCGAGGACAGGAGCGAAGTAGAGGTAAGTGTTGTTGATCATCGGTGCACTTTGAAAGTCACTGTATTGTGATAGTAATGATGAAAAAAATGATATTGAGGATAACAGCAAGAATGTGGTATTCTGCACAAACAATAAAAGCAGGACTATACTGGACAGTCTGCACAACAGTTGGCCAAATTTCAAAACAGTCATGAATATGAGAGCTTTTACATTTGAATTTCATTTTGCAATCTGTCACTCTTTCTGTGCTGGAAACTATAAGAACAGACTGAGCTATACCATTATTTCCTGCAGTAAGAAGACTGCCAGATCATCCTACACCCCAATGGAACCACCATAATTATGTACCATCTGTGGGTTGAGGGCCTGGTCAAGAAACCGAAATAATTTTGATCACTGAGAAGGAGTTGGACATGCATTCCATCCCCATTATTCCCAGTTTCAAATCCTGTTCATATATTCATAGACAGCAAACCTATTAATGCTGTATCTCCTTTCCTGTTGCTGTTTGATTATTACGATTGCTCCTGCTCCATTTTGAAAGTGATTTTTCAACCTTTCCTTTGTTTACATTCACCAAAAATGTGCTAAGCAATGCAGCTGGCATTGCAACTGTCCCAACAACATGGCAGAGGTGGTTTGATGGTGCTACTGCTGTTCTGTAAATAAGTGTCTGTTTAAACATCCTGGGATGATGTCTGGAAAACTCATTCTGCAGGTTTTCTTGAAATGGTGAAAGTCAACTGTGGTGGATACATGCTCTCTGGTACTTTGGTATCACTGTTTCTCCTCCCCAACCAACTATCCACTCATGATCTCCTGCATTGTTTTCGTAGTTTTGCAACTATCTTTAAATATTTATATGTCTAATCATCATCATCGTCATCTTAGAACTGCAGAGCTTGAAGGAATCCTCTGGATATTCAAGTCCAGCCCCTGTCAAGGTTTTGAACTCTGAACCTCTGGTTCCACAGCCAGATGCCTAAACCACTGAGCTATCCAGCAGTTAATTGTGTAAAGTAAAAGATGACTATATATGTCCGTAGATGGAAAAAGTTACTTTTTAAGACTAACATTCTCATAGTCCTCCAAATAGTCTGGGTGCATGAGATATTTTGGTACTCCAAAAAGATAATTTTTGACATCTTTGTATATGACCCTTGATCTCAAGTCAGAGAATTGGGAATATTGCTTTCTTGAGCAAGGTTCATGATTGTGGCTTCCATGTAACTCCATACAATCTTGGATGAAACTGATTTGTTAGATCCATTTCTAGCTGCTTTTAGCTTTCAGCTGATTTTGAGACAGAAACTACCTTGTTTCTCCTGACAGATGACCTCTTCTGGAAGAACAAGGGCCTTCTCAAGAGTTTTCAACAACAATGGATATATTATTCTTTCAATTAGTTTGTAGTAAATGGGAATCAGAACCTGTTGTTTCAATAGTACCATTTGTATTTAGAGAGTGGAATCCAGGAAATGACACTGGGGAATTATAGTGTTGTCCCAGATTAATTGTGCTGTAATGTTCAGCAGGGTTCAGTCTTCACCTCATTGCTTTTTAACATTACATGAAGTCATGGGCCTAAATCCAATGGTTTACCCCAACAAGAGTATGCCTATTGAATCAGTGGAACTTACACATTTCCATTGATTCAACTATATCTAGTTTTGTCTGGACTAACCACTAGCTTAAGGCCATGAAGAGTCTGGAATGAGAATTTGGAGTCATGAGTCATCATCAGTGTGTTGATGAGAACACCCAGCCCTTTATCTCTTTTGCTTTTGATTCAGGTGACGCTTTAAAAATACTGAATTTGTTTTCCAGGAGCACATCAAGGATCCATTGAATATACCCCTGAATCTTGTTTCAAACAAAAGTTAGCCAGATTGTAAGTGTGGCACAAAGTCACCAACCCTTTCCCTCTGCTCTCTTCAACATCTGGCATTGAAGGGAAGGAAATTTCTATGCCTGAATGCCCTGGAGGGAAAACGGTATGAAAGTGTGATAATTAAGCAACAACTAAACCAACATGGGTATATTGCCTGATAGTGAATCTGGCACCTTCCTCTGACCTTTGAAGAAATTATGTTTTAAAAATTTTTGTTGCCCTCTCCTGTTCCCTTTTTATGATCTATTTATGTGATGAACATAAATTATATTAGTGGTTTTTAATCTGCTCCACCTGTCTTCATTTTACCTGTACCCGTTTTATTGCTTTTCACTTGAATGCTGAGTTCACAGTTTTATTGACTTATTTGCTGTTAGCCTCCCTAAGAATACAAAACACATTATGAAGGCAGGATGCAACATTTCTAATAAGCCAGACTGGAGTCCTAACTAGGCAGGATGGCTGAGGCCCTGCTGCCTGAGAAGCACACCAGATGAAGCTGTGCTGTTTATAAACCCGTCACAGCTTAAGGATATTGGAAATTATTTAGGACTGCCTTCCTGTCATGCTGTGGAGCCATGGTTTGCCAGGTTGAAGCCCTGTCTCTTTTGATTGTCATGGACTATGACATTATTTGCCACCCCCATCAAGCTTCCCTGTTCCCTCTGAGCTGAGCTGCAACCCTCTTAGTAGCAGGGAGAAAAACAGATTTTTCTGGAACATAAAACAAGCAAGGCATGCTGTTTATATACCACCCCGCAGTGCTTAAAGCACTGCCTGGGTGGTTTGCAATTCAATTATATAGGCTATACATTGTCTCCCCACCACCACAAGCTGGGCACTCATTTTACCAACTTCAGAAGGGTGTAAAGCTGAGTCAACCTAGAGCCAGCTGCCTGAATCCATTGGGATTGAACGCAGACCGTGAGCACAGTTTTGACTGCAATACTGAAGTTTAACCACTGATTCAATGGTTCTATTCTACTTGGGACTAGCACTTAGATTTAAGCCTTTATTAGTCCAAGATGCCTCTGTTGGTCTTGCCAATGCCTGAATTCTTGCTTGAGATTAGAAGTGTTTCTTCTCACTGTCTCTGGAGATATGAAAAGGCTATCTTCATCAAGGTTGTCAAATGCAACAAAATTCTTTTCCATCCCTGCATATTGCTACAGGATTGTGTTGAACTTATATTGTCCTAAAAATCATCCCATTTTTTGTGAATGGACAAAAGATCTAAGGTTCTTTCTTGATCTCTCAACTTGGTCTTTCACCATTCAGAATGATATAGACCACTGTCAACCTTTAGTCTTCATCTTTCATAATTAAAATACCCAAACTTTCTGGCTTTTTCTCATAGTAAGGCTGCTTCTTCCCTTTTGGTTCATCTTTTGTTACCAGCTCAGTGGTGTCCTTTTTGAGTAAACACTGCCAGAGTACTACAGATATTTCTGAGGCAACTATACAGGACCAGCTCATGGACTAAGGACTCGATCACACATGCCAAAAGAACCCCAGTTATACCGATTTTGCTGTTTTTAAATCATTTCAATTTTTTCCATTCACATGACACACAGCTAATATCAATTCATTTGCCCCCGCAATTGACCTATTTCCTCCTTGCCAGTGAGGTTGTTTTAAATTGTATCAATGGTGTATCGGTTCAATTCATTTTGAGTCTGCATGTGTCAATGTTGCTGTTGATTTATTTACTTTGCAAAGGGGTCAGGTTTTTGAACGCTGTGGCCACTTCATGGCTACTGTGCTTGAAGTTGTTGTTTATTTTAAGGCATATCAATACATTGAAGCAGCTGCCACAAAAAAATGGAATACATTGCTCAGAAGCACTCTTGCAGGTGGGAAAAAGAACTTTGCAGAGAAAGGACCGTATCCTGCTGGGGATTGTTTGAAAGGAAAAAGAAGGATGGGGGGAAGAAACAGGAATACATTGCTCAGATGTGAGACAGTCTTCCCCCATCTCCCTTCCTTGGGTGGCCACCGTCCTTGTAATGCTTTTTTCGATATATCGGCAAAGTTATTTTTAAAATATTTTCTTAAAAAGGGGTGGGGTAGGGCCGGCATTTGCCCAGAATCATCGCGATAAAAGAATCAGTTAAAAAAACCTTGCCAAGTGTAGTCTGCTAAAACGATTCACATCGCTGGAAATGAAATGATTCTTTTTGCAACAATATGAATGTACCCACCAATATATATACCACGTTACCAATTTTAAAAATGTATTGATTCCAAAAAGGCATGAAAATGAAAACAACGTGATCAAGCCCTAAGCAGGGAAAGGGGTGCCTCACCATTTTCATGTCTTTTCATTCAATTCTTTAAAAAAAAAAAAAAAAAAAAAAACAGAAAACCCTGTTTTATGAATGTGAGATATTGTACTTCTGTATCCAAAATGCCAGGAAATTGCCTGATATTGTTCCATAATATTGTGTCTGCATTTCCAGCAGGTAAAGGATTCCAAACTTTACAAAGCAAAGGGAAGATTGAATGTGAACAACACCCAGTCAAGATGGTATTCAGGATGCCCTCCTGTGCTCACTACCATTCACAAAGAGACACCAAGCAAGGAAACATTTGCTGCAAGACGATCTCTTGAGAGAGGCAGATGAGGAATGTAACCTTGCTGGTTCTCCTGGATCTGTTTGTTTCAGAGCTTTACATAGTTTGTGTTTTTAGGTTCCTAAATTACGTGGTGTTGTCTATTTCCCTGGCTGCTTACCCGTTCCAGATAACGATGTTAAATAGCACCCATTTCAGAACAGGTCTTTGAAGACTGTTGTTGTTTATTTCTTTCTCCACTGTGAAATTTTTCAATTTGTATCCTTTGCTTCCTGTCCTTTAGTGAGTTACCTTTCCATAAATATCCCATATTTACTTAGGAGTCTTTGGTAAAGAATGTTGTCAACTATTTGGAAGGCAAATTATATCATGTATATTTTAGACTTCATCAACCCAGCACTCTCCAGATGTATTGAGCTCCTACTGACTATGCTAGGCAGGATGATGGGGGTTGCAGCTCAATACATCTGAAGAGCATCATGTTGACAAGGCTGTTTTATTGGGCCAATTTGATCAAAACGTTTTTTAGTCTTTCACAGAATTTGGCAGAATAAATAAGGCAAAAGTTTGCTTTGTCGAAACCACTCTACTTCTTCTTTATCAAGTTTCACTCTATGTGGATAATAATTGTAGGGTTAAATAATGTTTTGTAGTATTTTCTCTGGGACAGATGCTAGGCTCTCTGTGGCTGTCTGGCTCCTCTCTTTCCTTCTCTGTTCCTTTGGAAAGTTCGTTATTACGTTGGCTGCCTTTTAGGTTTCATGCTTGGAAGCTGATTTTAGTATGCATTTCGTTATTATCTTTACATGATCAGAAAACCATACTTGTGTGATAGTGTCTGCATATCAAAGACATTATCATCACAATGTTCAACACCCATTGACTTTCTCACCAACCAACCACAACCTTGATGACATGTATAAATATTTGCCATGTTATATCTCCTTCTCTTATACCTGATGAAGTGGGTTTGTTCACAAAACTCACATTAAAAAATATAAAAGTTAGACTTTAAGGTGCCACCATGTTTTTGTCTATTTTTTACTTTTAACTTTTATTTTGTTTTCACCTATAAAACTCATACTTGAGTTCTGGAAGGATATGTAGGTCTGTTCTGCATGATCTTTGCTGTGTGACCTTAATGAGGGCACTTAGGTCGATGCTGAATTACCAGTGGAGTCACAATTATAATGTTGAATTTGTCATAGTTCTGTTGAATTTGCAATTTATTGTCCAAAATCCTGTTGCCTGCTGTAGTAAATTGAGGATTTACTAGGTCAGCTCTGTAAATTCAATTGATTCGAATAGGACTACTCTAATTGTTACTATGCTAAAGTTGTGCTTAGAGTAGGCCCATTTGAATCAATAGAACTTATGGAGGAGTTGATTCACAAAATCAATGAGTACTCTAGTGTTATTCGCTACTCTAAGCAACAGGATTTTGGCTATTAAAACTAAAACTAAATCCTTTGTCACCTCTTCTTAACTTCTTCAGATACCATTCTAAACCGGAAGAAATTAATTCAGCTTTTCTGCTATTTTAGGCATATTCAGCTACACATTTACATATTTCAGGTATATTTACACATTTCAGGTATATTCAGCTTCTCTGCTGTATCATCCTTGGGTGTTTCCTACATTTATAATCAGGTTTGAACACTTTATTCACTAACTTCTTGCTTCTGAAGTATTTAACAACATTGCCTTTTTTGTTTCTTGTTGGAAACTTTATGTACAGACAGATTTTTTTTTTAATTCACAAAGCCTTTCTTATTTCAAAAGAATTAATAAAATAAGTGGGTGGCTGCAATGTAGGTTTACCTACTTTCCAAATATCCAAAGTTCAGTTTTCTAAAACAAATGACCATCTGAATCCAGGAAGTCTCCACCTGGAAATTAACGTCATTATCTGCATTGTGTAATGAGTTTGGTGCCAACTTTGCAGGCAAAGTTATTACTCATACTTCACGCTTGCCAGGTTAGGCATGATCCAGGATCTGCCTTCTCACAGCAAATAATCTCCACTTGCAGAAGGTGTCTCTGCTTTATTCTTAGAGATCTGCTTTTCTTCCACATGCAACAGCTCACCTCATTCAACAGGTTCTCTGATAAGGAGGCAGGCAGGGAATTCAACATGCTGTTGTAGTTCATACAGAGATGGTTTGGCAAAGAGACAACTGCACTAGAGTTGTCCTGCTCTTCTTGTCTTCCCAGCACAGAAGAATGATGCACTTCTTAGCTGATTCTTCTAGCCTTCTTTGTTTGCTAGCTTTGAAACCTCACTGAGGAGGAAGGTTTCAGCTCCATCTGGACATTACATTTCATGCAATAGCTTTGCATGGGGTTAATCAAATCTTCCTAGAACTCACTATTAAACATCTGTAGAATTTAGGTAACCAACCAGGTGGGATGTTTCTGTACCACAGCTATCAGTATTATTGCTGCACAAGAGGGCAGCAATTATCTTGTGCTGGCTGAGTAAATCAACATTCTGCATATAAGGCAATTCTAAAAATGGAGACAGCCCAACCAAAAAGTTGTAACTTTAAATTGGGCTTCAGATCAGCATTTGGGTGATAAGTGGTTAACTGGTGAAGAAAGGAGTCAGCTTTTGGGATTTTCCCTTGCTTGGTGTCTCTTCATGAATGGTAGTGAGTAGAGATGGGCACCAATTTAAACTACGAATCACCAAATCACCAGATTTGTTCAAAAATCACTTAATACATTGATTCATATTTGTACAAGTCAATGCCCCAACAAATCATGAATCAGTGAATTTTGTAGTGATTTTTGATTGGACCAGCAGCCAGTGAAGCAGATGTAATAAGGGAGTTAAAGGCGCTGTGTAGTGTCTAGACAAAGTCTAGCTGCAGCGTTTTGAACCAGCCAAACTTTCTAAACACCCTTCAAAGGTATCCACGTGTACCGTGCACTGCAGTGATCTAAATGGGATATAAGTGAGGCATGGGTCACCATAGTCATGTGGTCCCTCAATAAAATCCATTTTGTTGGGTTACGTCAAACTTTCCTCATTGCTTATGTGTAACTAAGAAGTTAAGCAGACTACAAACAGACAACAACACACTCACATCACACTAAGCTATGTGTTACCAGAAGGAACAAAGAAATAAACTGAAACAGAAAAACACTTTCACTAAACACCTGAATGAGTAAAGCAAAGTGTGCTGCTTATATACAGCCCCCTAGCAATTAAAGCACTCTCTGGGTGGTTTACAATTTAATTATGGTGAGGCCACCCCTGAGTTGGACCAGGTGGCACCCACTCTGACCCTTTAGTGTCGGTCAGACAACATTGCAGTTCGGTGAAAGCAACATGAAAGTGGGGATTCTTTACATAGCACTGTCTTAAATGATGGTGCTCCTTCTATGAGATTTACTTGCAAGTAACGGCTGAGCCACCTGGAGTCCTTTCACTGGGATAAGAGTGGATAAAAATACAAGAAGTCACATTCAACAAAGTTCCCAGGCAATATCAATTTTAAAATAGCTCCTTTCTATAGAATCATGAAGTTGGAAGGGGCCTATAAGGCCATCGAGTCCAACCCCCTGCTCAGTGCAGGAATATCAATCAAAGGATATGTGCCAGGTGATTGTCTAAATTTCTCTTGAATGTCTCCAGTGTTGGAGCACTCACCACCTTCACTGCCATACTGCTCTAACAGGAAGTTTTTCCTGGTATCCAACCGAAATTTGGCTTCCTGTAACTTGAACCCATTGAGTCCTTCATTCTTGCCCAATCCTTTCAGTCTTTCCTCATAAGGCTTGGTTTCCAGCCCCGTGATCATCCTTGTTGTTCTCTTCTGAACTTGTTCCAATTTGTTGTCATCCTTCTTGAAGTGCAGCGTCCAGAACTGGACACAGTACTCAAGATGAGGCCTAACCAGTGCTGAACAGAGGGGAACTAGCACCTCACGGGATTTGGAGATTATGCTTCTGTTAATGCAGCCTAAAATAGCATTTGCCTTTTTTGTAGCCACATCACATTGTTGGCTCATATTCAGCTTGTGATCTTCAACAACTCCAAGATCCTTCTCACTCAAAGCACTGCAGAGCCAGGTACAGTGGTGCCTCGACTTACGAACTTAATTGTTTGCAAAAAGCAAACAAACCCTGCAAGACCCATCGGAAATGGGAGGGGGGAAACCAAAAAACAAACAAACCCTGCAAGACCCATTGGAAATGGGGGGGGGATCCAAAAAGCAAACAAACCCTGCAAGACCCATCGGAAATGGGGGGGGGGGATCCAAAAAGCAAACAAACCCTGCAAGACCCATTGGAAATGGGGGGCGGAACCAAAAAACAAACAAACCCTGCAAGACCCATTGGAAATGGGGGGGGGGGGAATCCAAAAAGCAAACAAACCCTGCAAGAACCATCGGAAATGGGGAAAAAAAACCCCAAAAACAAACAAAGCCTGCAAGACCCATTACAGCATAGAAACATAATCCCACCACCCAGCCCAAAACCACGTTGCAAAACCCACTCAGAACAGTTTTTTAAAAGTAGAAAGCAGCACCTTACCAGGCACTCCGAAGCCTCCTCCGATCGCACACTCTCTAACTGCTGGGGCGAAAGAGCTACAAAGAAGCAGCCTCTTCGCCACCAACGGTTAGCAATTTGAATTCCCTGCCTTTTTTCCCTGCCTTTTTCTGGTTGTAACTCGAAGCTCCGGTCACAAGTAGAAGCAAAATTTTGCGGACGGAGCTGGTCGTAACTCGAAATGGTCGTATGTCGGGACGTTCGTAAGTCGAGGCACCACTGTATCTCCCATCTTGTAACTGTATGTTTGCTTTCTTTTTCCTAGCTGCAGTACTATGCACTTATCCGTGCTGAATTTCAGTCTGTTATTTTCAGCCCAGTGCTCAAGCCTATCTAGATCACTGAATTTTGTTCCTGTCTTCCAGGCTGTAAACTATTCCACCCAATTGTGTGTAATCTGCAGATTTGATTAGCATTCCTAGTATCCCCTGATTCAGGTCATTAATAAACATATTGAATAGCACAGGGCCCAGAACTGAGTCCTGGGATACACCACTTGTTACCTCCTCCCAGATTGAGAAGGAGCCATTGATCATCACCCTCTGAGTACGATTCTGTAGCCAACTGTGTATCCACCTGACAGTTGTTCTATCCATCCCACACCTAGTTAATTTGCTAATCAGAATATGATGGAGCACTTTGTCAAAAGCTTTGCTGAAGTCAAGATATACTACGTCTACAGCATTCCCTCTGTCTATCTGGGAGGTTACCCGATCGAAAAATGAGATCAGATTAGTCTGGCAGGATTTGTTCTTGACAAATCCGTGTTGTCTTCTAGTTATTACTGCTTTGTTTTCTAGATGTTTGCATAGTGACCAATTTATAATCTGTTCCAGAATTTTCCCTGGTATTGATGTCAGGCTGATTGGTTTGCAGTTCCCAGGTTTCTCCTTTTTGCCCCTTTTGTAAATAGGGACAATATTAGTCCTCCTTCAATCATCTGACACCTCACTCCTTTCTCATGATTCCAAAAAAATAATTGGCAGTGGTTCTGAGAGTTCTTCAGCCAGTAAATTCAGTCTGTTTTATTTCTAAGAAGACAGGGCTGGGGAAAGTGGATCGAAGCTAGTAATATAACATATACAGTCCAGCAGAAGAGGAAGAAAAGTGGTAGAACTGAAACAACTTTGGTAAGTCCCTGGATGAGAGGTCTCTAGGAGGCCCATGCAGGCAGAGATATAACAGGCAGTTGTGGTGGATGGCACTTCATTGCATTGTTGGTTAAGTTGAGCCACATGAGATCAGCATGTGTGGAAAGGAGATGGGGGAATTAGGAGAAATGCCTGTATCAAAGTTTGGCTTGCTGCACACTTAATTACAGTTGATTTCTATGAGATTTAAATAACCTCAGAAAGCAATGTTCAGTCAGCTCAAGCATAAAGCACAGCAGAATAGTTGTAAACACAAGCAAAGCTCTCTGGATCCTCTTCCTGCTCACTGGATGATGCAAGGATACTGCAAGTGACAAGGCAGACGCTTGGCCACATACTTTATGTGCATGGTATTCTGTGTTTGGAAAGGTACAGGTTGTCCACAGAAACTTTCCTTGCAAAATCCTGGGCCTTAATGTGTAAGAATAGAAACTTGTTTAAATTATTGGGAGGAAGGGAAGGGAGGAGGGAGAGGACTCCAACGATGATCTGCATGTGCAGATCTAAAGAAGCAGAGACTGGCAGTACTGTGTCATTATGGGTTGCAGTTGGAAACGTTTCAGAGACTGAAACTAGCAATAGAAATATTTTATAGGCCACCTAACCAGAAAGAACAACTGGCCTGTGAAATGACTGTGCAAATAAAACAGACACGTTTTTAAAAAGAGGAGGGAGGAAAGAGTCTCGAGGAGGCAGAGCAAGAATTGTGGATTTTAACAACCTAGGCTTAGCCTGGAATACATTAAAACAGCATTCCCCATCTTCTTCTGAATTAAAATGGGAGGAACACTTTGTTCTTAACACTCAACAACGTTTATTTTCAGAGTGTGAAAGCAGAAGAATTGCCCTCTGGCAGAGGGGCCCCCCTCCCCCTTTTGCAGAATTAATTTGTAGAATCCTCCACCACAAGATTAGGGTGGGCACTTATGCATTGCCAAAATGAAGGGACAAAAGAGAATACCGATTTGCATTAAATTTGCATTTGTTATTTAATACCTGTAGGTGCAAATTCAGAGAAACAAAAATACTGTGATTGAAACAGAAATACAGTACCTCTCACCATAGTGGGGAACACTATGATTAGGACAACCCATGTGTCTGTTCTGCTGCCTTTTCTTTTTTAAAAAATTGTCATAGCTGTAGGGGGGCCCCAACATCTTGGCCCTCTTTCTTACGGTTTTTTAACCTTTAAAATGGATTTGGACCTCACAGCCCAGGGAACAGAGGACATCTAGTGTGAAACTCTGATGCACAAACAATCCCCTCCAGAACATAGCAAAAAATAAAACATGCTGAAACGAGGGGTGGAACAGCATGAAAAAAAGGTGCTGAACTAAGTGAAGCAAAGGGTGTGATCCCACGGGGAAACAGATCACATTCGGGACTGCTTGTGGAGCAATCCAGTGTGATCTTTCCCTGGTGATCACACGGCACATGGGGTTTGGGTTGGGCTCTAGCCCAGTCTCTGTCCCCAAGCTTGATATTTTTGGTCCAGCTGTAGGGCTTTTACTTTTTAAGGATGGACTGGAGTGACTCTCCAGCAAACAAAAAGGTTGCTTTAAGGAACATAGTTTCCATTAGTGTGACATTTTCCAGAGCGTTCATGTGCACACCTTTGCAGCCAACTGGTCACATCCAAACTTTATGCTGTGCAGATAACAGGAAATATGCTGATAAAATCAGTACAGGACCTACTATTTTTACAAGAACAAATGCTCCATCTGATTCTTTTTATTTATAATCTTATTGCCATTGGGTTTTATTTTAGCATTGCAGTAATGGGCCAGTATATAAATTAAAGAAATAAATTAGATAGATAGATAGATAGATAGATAGATAGATAGATAGATAGATAGATAGATAGATAGATAGATAGATAGATAGATAGATAGATAGATAGATAGATCGATCGATCGATCGATCGATCGATAGGCAAGCCCTGAGTGGAGGAAAATGAGCAAACAAGCTTAATCCAGGTAAGACGGAGACGCTGCTGGCTAACCAATCAGAAGGCAGATCTAGGAATGGAGTTATACTCCGCTTAGAGACTCAACTCTGCAGTTTGGTTCTGACTCCAGGGTTCAGTCTTGAATTTATTTGTCAAGAATTAGGTGGTGACCAGAGGAGCACAGCTATAGGCAAGTGCGCCAAATAGGTCTGTTCTTAGAGATGTTTGTTGTGGTCACAGTGCCCCAGGACTTAGCGGCACACTATGCGGCCCACTGTACTGTACTCGGTGTGGATCTATCTTTGGAAAATGTTCAAAAACTTCAGATGGTCCAGACTTCAGCAACCAGACAGTCTACCAGATATTGTTGCAGAGACCAGTCTGTTTCTAGATAAATTCTTGTCACAACTATCAAGTTCCATACAACCTGGAACCAGGGTGTTTGAAAGACAACATTCTCTCTTGCAAACTTGCTCCGTTCTATGTTCTGCAGAAGGTAGCCTTCTCTTAGTCCATCTGTCAGTAGAGGTACCCTTGGTGGAATGTGTGAGAAAAGCCCTTCTTGGTGGCTACTCTCAGGCTCTGGAACCCCTTTTCAAAGGAGATGAGGTGGATTCTATTTTTCATGTTCTTTAACCAGCAGGGTAGTTGCTAATGGGATTCCATGTTTTGATTTACAGAGTAGGAGGCAAGAATAATCTGGGGAAGGATATATACTTATTTCAGCTTATTTCAGCTTCTCATACTTGAGTTAGTTGCAGGAGATCAGAAGTGCAGTTAGACAAGGATGGGCCACATGTGGGCTCTACCCATTTTTCCTGTCCCCTGGAAACCTTGTAGCTGTCCATGGCCAGTTTTTCATGTGTGCATAGCAACACATTCCTGGATGCCTCCAACAAATTTGTTGGCCAAAACAAAACAAAACACCTAAAACACCAAAGGGCAAAATATTGTGGCACCTTAAAGATTAACAGATTTGTTTCATTGTGAGATGTCATGGATCTGTCCTTTGAGTACCTCCTGCTTTTTCCTCTTAAATTTGTCACCAAAAGGAAACAGACTAACATGTAGGTTTCTGGAATTGATTTCTGAATAGAAAATTGTGCCGTCATGGTTTGGTGCAAATATGAGCTTCATGAGAGAGCCTCGTGGTGCCGTGGTTAAACTGCAGCACTGCAGCCAAAACTCTGCTCACAATCCAGGTTCTATCCCAGGTAGCTGGTTTGAGGTTGACTCAGCCTTCCATCCTTCTGAGGTAGTAAATTGAGTACCCATCTTGCTGAGGGGGTGGGGAGAGGTACCAATATGTAGCCTCCATAATTAAATTGTAAACTGCCCAGAGAGTGCTTTAAGAGCTATCCTGAATTTGGCCTAATCTTTTGCTGATGTTGTGGCTGTGTCTTAAAAGGCAGTAAAAGTTTGTAACTCAGCCCCTCCATCCTACCTCTTCCCCATCCCTTTCTCAACTCTTCTGCCAGCAGATCGTAGCCAGCAAGACAGTTCTTCTGACAGATTGCTCTGCTGGGAAATCGCTGTGATCAGAGAGCACGGTATGGTCTTGCCCACAGAAGAAATTTGTACCTAATCTTAACCAACCAATATATGGGTTGATTTAGGCTTGCATTGTAAGTCTGCAGCTATTTCTTCAGCTCAGCAGAACCAAACACATGCTTCCCAATCCAGCAGCTGCACCATGTTCATGTCTTGGATATTAAGGAAATAATACAAGAGAATGACTGAGGCCGTCTGCAGTGTTTCCACACACACACACGTACACTTCAGCAGCAATTATGATATCTACCCAGGGAGATCATTTTCCAAGGTGAACTGCAGAGGAGGCAGGGAGGGAAAAAAGTTTTCAGCCTTTGAAAGTGTGCTGTTCAAAAGGGAATTTTCACTGACAAGGAACCTTCTTACAGATTACGACACTTTCATGCCTATTGACATGATCATCAAATAATCATCTCTTGTCTGCTTAAGAACTTCCTGTCTGTTTCATTCTTAAGAGGAAAGACTATATAACAGCCTTCAGCATTTTTGCAGTGTTCTAGATGAAGAAAATATGGTGACAATTTTTTTTTATTTTTGTCATATTCATTCTCACAACAGCCCTGTAATGCAACGGAAAGATGTGTAAAGGGAAAAGGAGTGTATTCTGTTATAGACTGAGTTTGCTCCCTAGACATCCCTGTGAGATCTTGGTGGAATCATTTATGCATTCCCTTCATACTGATCGAGCCAGAAATTGCACTGGAACCCAAGTTCTAATTCTTTGAACCAGGCAGTGAAAGTTGGTGTCCAGGACAGTTGGTGAGGCACAGCACATGTGGGCTGATAGGTCAAAAGCATATGTTCATGTATGTGCACACACACACACACACACACACAGAGAGAGAGGAACTCAAGCATTCACACATACTACAAGGATCAGGAGATAAACACAGGGCCTTGAACTGTCCATGTCTGATAAAGAGACAGGCAAGTGGGAGCAAACCACCACTGCAACAAGGTGGATGCTGGCTAGGTTATGCTGCTTGAGGGAACATTCTGGAGTCCAAATTGAATGGGATGAGTTCTCTGCAGTGTACAATCTAGCTGTTGGAAGCTGCTTTGGGCGGTGAAATTCAGCCAACACCCACTTTGTTGAAAACATGATGGAGTTTCAGTTCCTATGCTGATTCTGAGATTCTCACTGTAGGAGTTTTTCTCACCTCCCCTAATTTGCAAATCCTCTGGCTTTGTTTTGTGATTGGTCTATGCATGTTTTTACATCAGAATTATCAGCATAGAAAGATTGCATCAGCCCGGTCTCTCCCAACAGAAGTGTAGTTTTATCTTTCATGGTGACTTAACGTAGAGCTGAGCCCCTAGTTCTCCTGTACAATCAATCTGGCTACAGCTCTGCCATATTACAAAAATGGAAGGGTAAAACTGTCATTTTCAGTTTTTCATCATTTCTCATTTTTCCAGTTTTTCCTTACTTCCACTCCGTTTCAGCATAATTTGGTGATCCTTGGGACGAAAAGGCCAAATAAAAATCTTTATGCACTTTGGTGTATGTTTATCCTGTGTGCTCTTTGGTTTGCACTTTTGCTTAATAGATGCTCTATTTTTTCTTTTTTGCAATCTCTTCTCTCTCATTTAAAGTTTATTTCCGTTTATTCTAATTTATGCATTTTATGTGAGTTTTTCTTCAGTATAAACACTTCTGTATCCTATTTTTAAAATGAAAAACTGTGCCAAACTTCTGAGTAATGTGAATACTGAAGGATAACCGTGCATCCCAGTTCTTGTTTCAGAAGGCTCAAATTTGGCAATTTTGTATTGATGTTGAACTGAAAAACATTTGCTGCCATCACTGGCCAGTGACTTGAGCCTGCTCTTCCTGCAAAAAGCTGAAGGGGTAGTCCCATCCTTGCAACAAACTTGAGAAGGTGGATTCATTTTCCAATGAGGTTCATGGCTGTGGTTAGCTTTCCCTGATCAAAATACAGTTCATGATTCTCTGCACCAAATTATTTCAGCTTGGATTTACTACGGAATATGGGCCAGGTATTAGAGATGGGCATAAATCGCTTTGTGTCGGGATGTCTCAAGTTGTCAGTGTGGCATCACAAGCGCCACATGTTCCCTTCCCCCCACCCTCTGACTGGCTCCCCCACTCACCAGCCAGTGCACGCTACTCATCTTCTCCTCGTCACATGAGCTGGCCACTGCTGGCAGGAGCATCTGCTTCCCTCCTTCGCCTCCTCCAGCAGCTGCCCGCTCAGACAAGGAGGCAGGGCAGGGATTCCTGAAGCACAGCCTTTGAGTGGGCAACTGCCAGAGGAGGTGGAAGAGGGAAACAGAGACTCCTACCAGGACTGGGCAGTCACATGATGAGGAGATGATCAGCACATGCTTGATGGTGAGTGGGGGAACTGAGCGGGCAGTGGGAGAAGGGAGCACGCAGCACCTATGGTGCCGCACTGACAACTTGAGACAATCCGGCATGAAGCAATTCGTGCCCATCTTTACCAGGGATCAAAATAAAAACATATGTGGATTGTACGCTTGCCTTTTGTGGGCCACAACTACACCTACAGAAAGAACCAAAGCTGCTTCACAGCAACTTTGGTCCTTTCACATGACAGAAGCCCTGGTGCATAGGTACCATTTTTAAAGCACACTCAAGCTTCCACCCCAGCTGGCCAATACTTGGAGGTTTCCCTGCTAGTGCCAGAATCAGAAAAGGAGCTTGTCATGAGGCAAAAATGGAGCTACTGGAGCTGACCATGAGGCAAGAACAGCCCTCCAGTTCCATGACGGCTTATCAGCCACCTCACTGACTGACGGGTGATGTCATTTAGCTGGGGTGGGGGCAGCTTCAGCAGCTCTGTTTTTCAGCATGGCAAGCAGGTGAGGCTGCCCTGACCCTGCCAGTAGCACTGGGAAACTTCCCAGTGCTGGCCAGCCTGCAGGCTGAAGACTGCCTCACATCCTGATTCAATGCAAGGATTTGCATTAAAGTAGGATGTGTGCAGCAGGTTGTTTTACACCTGTTTTCAGATAACCCACATTTTAAAAAAAACCTAGTGTGGGTTATCTGAAATGTGTAGTTCCTGGCATGGTTTTGATTGTTGGTATTTTTAATAGCTATGGCAGAGGATAGATTTAGACCGCTATAAGGGAAGAGTTATCCCTTGCCTCTTGTGTCACATTCCCAGTTTGCTATAGATAGGAAGCTGAAGTTCATGTGTGCCCATCTTTCCTTCCAGAAGGAATAGCTGGTGAGTGGGGAAAGCATCTGTTCCAAGAGTGAACAGTGGGGGAAGAACATCCCTCTTGTACCAAGAGTCCCAATCCTGGCAACCCCACCCCACCCTCTACCCCATAGCTGCTATTTAAAACAATAGCAGCAGCAACAAACATTTAATTACCTTAAATGCAATGAAGCACTATCACCAGTAACATCAGTTATAGTTTGGGTCACGCAAACAGACAAGGAGTAACAAAATTCCAGCATCAGCCAGTCTGGGTAAGTAAGCTTTTCCTACAATATGAAGTCTTTCTTTGGACCAAACAGAACAAAATATTAGAAAATTAGCAACTGCACTTTTAAAAAATAAAATAAGTAGTGCCTCTGAGGTTCCAATTCAGATGAAAACTGATGTGGAAGGTGTAATCTCGTTCAGAGGCTTCTACTATGTCTATTTGCATGAGGGGAAAAGCTGCCATTGATAGCGACCAATTAATACAAAGTTGCTGCAACTGCAGTATATTAGGAATGTTGCTATACTGCAATATGGACTATGAGTTTGTTTATAGGACAGTAACATGTAAGAGGTCTGATGGCAGAAAGTGAGGAGGAATTAAAGAACCTCTTAATGAGGGTGAAAGAGGAGAGTGCCAAAAATGGTCTGAAGCTCAACATCAAAAAAACGAAGATCATGGCCACGGGCCCCATCACCTCCTGGCAAATAGAAGGGGAAGATATGGAGGCAGTGACAGATTTTACTTTCTTGGGCTCCATGATCACTGCAGATGGTGACTGCAGCCACGAAATTAAAAGACGCCTGCTTCTTGGGAGGAAAGCAATGAGAAACCTAGACAGCATCTTAAAAAGCAGAGACATCACCTTGCCGACAAAGGTCCGCATAGTCAAAGCTATGGTTTTTCCAGTAGTAATGTATGGAAGTGAGAGCTGGACCATAAAGAAGACTGATTGCCGAAGAATTGATGCTTTTGAATTGTGGTGCTGGAGGAGACTCTTGAGAGTCCCCTGGACTGCAAAGAGAACAAACCTATCCATTTTGAAGGAAATCAACCCCGAGTGCTCACTGGAAGGACAGATCCTGAAGCTGAGGCTCCAATACTTTGGCCATCTCATGAGAAGAGAAGACTCCCTGGAAAAGACCCTGATGTTGGGAAAGTGTGAAGGCAAGAGGGGAAGGGGACGACAGAGGACGAGATGGATGGACAGTGTCATCGAAGCTACCAGCATGAATTTGACCAAACTCTGGGAGGCAGTGGAAGACAGGAGGGCCTGGTGTGGTCTGGTCCATGGGATCATGAAGAGTCGGACATGACTTAACGACTAAACAACAACAAACATGTAAGAGGACAACTGTTATGTTACACATGCAAGTTAAAAAAGAGAAGCAATACCCTCCCCATCGCTCATTCCTATGACAAGGAATAAAACATTTCACAGTAGTGCAGTGGCTTGATTCCAGTTGGTAGACTCAACTAGAGTAGACCCATTGAATAAATGGGATCTCAATAAGTTTTGACCCTGGATTCATCCATTTAATAAATGCATTCTATTTGCAACTAGCAATCACATTTAGTCCTATAAATTTAATGGTTATATGCCATGCTCAGATGCTATTGAGTTGGATCCAGAATTCTACTCAAAGAAGAGTCCTCTGCTGAAGAAAATTTAAGAATTAAGGTGCAGGAGGAGCCATAGGCCTTCTAAAGATGGTGTGGGTGGAAGCACCTGTAGATAGTTGTGTTTCTAAGATGGTGGTTATAGCTAGAGCTTCCAGGCTTCCTCTTGCTTGCCCAACTTCATTATCTTCTAAAGCAGTGGTTCCCAACCTGGGTCCCCAGATGCTCTTGGGCTAAAACTCCCAGAAGCCTTCACCAGTATCGGTGCTGACCAGGATTCCTGGGAGTTGTAGTCCAAGAATATCTGGGAACCCAAGGTTGGGAACCACTGTTCTAAAGGAATAGTTTCCCATTTTTAATAGAGCTCCAGCAAAAGAGTTGGCCGGTTGTGGCCCACTCTGTGACTCATGTTTTAGGCTCCCTTCTCTGCATCTCAGGCTTTGGGCATGAATGGAATGCTGGCAGTTCTAGATCTTGGGGTTTATCTAGAAATGCACAGAAGGACGTTTTCACTGTCTTGTATTCTCTAGTGCTACTACTAGAATTCACATATCAGCCTTTAGGAGTGTCTACACTCCTAAAACCACCTGTACCGTTTTGCAGTTGTTTTTCCTCTTCCATGTGCCATCAGAAGGGGCTGCCCCTAAGTCTCGGACTGTAGCCCTGAAATCTTAGGGAATGAGTTGGCTGGTGACCTGGCAGTTCAGTTTTGAGAAGTCCCTCTGTAATACTGCTGACTCTGCTCAGTGGCATCCTGGAACGAAGCAGTGCTTCTTTCTCCATTTCCCCAACACAGCTAGTGATTGGACAAAGAAAGGAGAGCCTTTCAGCATCTCAGGACGGTGCTCAGTTTGGGGAAATGATTGATGAAGGGTAGGAAGTGGGGATGTGAATAAACAATGGATTCCTGCCTCCCACAACATCTCCTGCCCATCAAAACTGAATGGCATTTTGCTGGTATTAAAATAGTAGGGTGCCTCAAAGAGTCATAAGTATTCAGTCATGCTCTTCCCAATGACTTTGCAAGAGCAGTGGGGAGGAATTCTTTTCGAGCACGAGCTCCATCTGAGATTAAGGTAATGATATTTGTGCTGCAAATGTTTGCTTAACAAAATGCAAACTCTCCGCCAGAGGTGCACAAATGTATTACAGTATACATAGAGGGAGGGATGGGGGAGAATATATGACTAGAAAGAGATGTAAATTGCAATTGCATGGGACAGAGATGAAATCTAATCAACCAGGGAAAGTGTACTATTCTATTAAAAGTGCCACTTAAGGCTGCAGTTCTTGTTGTTATGGGAAGAAAATATACCACTCATTCATTCATTTTATTTACTTCTCATCTTTCTCCCCATTAAGGGACACAAGGCAGCATACAGAATATTTAAAAGATGAATACAGCTTTAAGATACAATAAACAACACTATTAAAAACAATTAAACATTACCATATTAAAACGAACAAACGCAAAACATTTAAAAGGAGACTCGTGGTGCAATGGTTAAACTGCAATACTGGAGCCCAAACTCTGCTCACAACTGGAGTTCATCCTGATGGGCATAGGTGACCAGCTCAAGGTTGACTCAGCCTTCCATCCTTCCAAGGTTGGTAGACTGAGTACCCAGCTTGAGACCGGGAACCTGCATAATTAAATTGTAAATCACGCAGAGAGTGCTTTAAGCACTATGGGGCAGTATTTAAACAGCACACTTTGCTCTTTGCTCTAAACAATTTAAAAGCACATTTTAAGAAAGGTTAGGAAGTACAGCATCTGCCATTAAAGATTCTTTTGGCAATCAGTGTGTTGCTGAGTACCTGCCTGAACTGAAAGGTCTTTACAGTTGTAAAGGACCTATTATATAAGAAGCCTCTGCCAGCTGGGACGAGTGGAGATATCTTTCTTAACTCCCATTCCATTCAGTATATGTCTGCTCCTTCTACAGGCAGTCTGTCCCAAGAACAAGCAAGAGCAGTGAATAAGCAAGACTCGTCGGAACTAGAGATGGCAGTTCATGCTGGTTCATCCTTTGGACAAACAGGTGTTTGGTGCTTCCCAGCTCCACCTCCTCTGATGGGCACCCACTCAGAGACAGCGCTCAGAGGAGGCAAGGCAGGGAAGCCGGGGTGTTGCCAGCAGGTGTTTAAGACCAGGGGACAGAAGGATAACTGTGCCAGCAAAAGGATCATTTTATAACACTTAACTTAAAGTCGAGCCCTAACTCTTCAAGGTATCCAAAGCGTAGGTGAAGTGTACTGAATCCGAACCCCACCCTGGCCAGGATGCTGGAAATTGTATAAGACTATCCTTGCCCTGATCTAATATTGTGTCGGTGTTGTGGTGGTGTCCTTGGGCTGAGGGAGATTTGGATCTAGTATACCTCAGGTCCTCTCTCACCTTCCCTTCTCTGAATCTTTTGGGGTCTTCTTCTGGCAGATCTTAGACAACAAAGCACTGCTGACATATCGGGCAAAATCCTGTTGCTTAGCATAGTAAATCACACTAAAGTAGGTCCGTTGACTCAGTGGGGGTTTGGTCACTCAAATCCTCCATAAGTTCCATGAATTCAAATTAATGGAATTTATGGCCTACTCTAATTGGGACTTACTTTAGCATAGTAAGAGCTTGTCCACACTGGCATGTAGTTATGGTCTATGGTTCCCTGATAGCATGGGTGTATGGTATGTACTTTCCTGATAGCATTCCCTGTTTGATATGAGAAAAAAGACCTTGTCCACTTCTGTTTCTATTTCAAATGATCCATCCTTCCCCTTTGAAAGCTGACCTGTATCCTTCTGGCACTCACTAAATCCCCACTGATTCAGTGGGCCTACTCTAGTGTGATGTATTTACCTTGAGCAACAGGATTTTGGCCATTATTTTGTCTGCAGATCTATGAGGTCAGTCACCAGAGGAGGGTTCTGCTGGCAGAAGGGATATCTGGTAGCAGAAGAGGACTAATCGTAACACTGCACCATCTCTTTTGTACAATGACTTACACATTTAATAAACATTGCATGAAGACAAAGAAAAGGAAGCCGATAAACCTTTGGTGAACTCTTTCAAAAAGAAACCATAAACTCGGGAAAGCACTTTGGTCCTGGAATGTCCCACTTCTCAAGAAAAGAGAACATCATACAATCGTCCTAAAATTTAATTCCATTGTTACACTGCTTGGTAATCTTGGATGTTATTGTCTCTTCCAGTAGTTTATACAGTATAAGAAAAATAATTTTAAATGCAAGAGCCAGTAAACACTCGTGCTAAAATGGCATCTCTCCCCACAAGCCATGCCTTTCAGAGCCAAGCCAAACCTTTTCTACCCATTCAGTTCTCTGTTCTGCCACCACCTTTTCTGTTCCTTCTTTGTTTTCCCTGTTTAATGGTGTTTTCTGTGTATCAAACAGACATGACAAGCTGTTATGTTTCATAGTTTTATTAGAGTTGCAGATGTAAATCAACAGGGATCTGTGCCCAATTACGGATGTAAAAAACAGTGCCTTCTAGAGGTTGCATGATACTGTTTAGATCCATTAAATCCCCAGCTAGCTTCATGGAGTCCTGCATAATTATTTCAGATTCATGACTTTCAAACAAAAGCTTGAAATATCCTTCAAATTAGCTAGTATATTCTTCAAACCTTTCAGCTGTAAACCCAGTAATGTTGGTGCCTAATTACACCTCAAGATAATACTTGGATGTATTAAGAGGCTGAAGGATGTTTTTCATATTTTAAAAATCCCAGGCTTGTAAGAAGCACATCACTAATTTGACACCGTTTGGCCATGGGAAGAGAGGAATGACAGACAAACAGCTAGGGACTGAGCACCTTCATCTCTATTGGATTTTCTTTGCCTTTAGGTAACTTCTCTCTTCTTAATGGAAATTTTTAATTCTTTGATCTCCTTTGTGTATGATGGATGAATGGATATAGGACTCTGTCTCCATGATGGCCAAACTAGAGTGGGTCCACTGAGTCAATGGAATTTACACACATGTCAGCTTGCTATTCAGCCGTAGATTCTGTGGGTCTACTCCAGCTGTGATGACAAATTGGATGTAAGCCCATCCTCACAGTCACTTGGAGTGTATACCTGTTTCCCTCTATGAGTAGATCTGCACTGTGCAATTACACCAGTTTGACACCACTTCAGCTGTTATGGTTCCAACCTACAGAATCCCAGAATTTGTAGTTTGCTGAAGTACTTAACAACAGGAATCAGGGCCTGAGGCAGCCGTGCAGCCTTGGACGTAGCTTGCTGGCTGAGATCAATCCGTAAAATGGCTTTTTAAAAAGCAGGAGTGAGAGAGGGGGAGACCAGGGAGGAGCTGGGTTACATCAGCCTTGACCTAACAGTCACTCTGCCAGCACAGAATCAGGCCAGGGTCAGGGTAGTCCTAAGTCATTTCCACTATCCCTTGGCTGTGAGGGGTTTGGATCCAGCACTATTCTCAGTTGGCTTTGAGTGTCACCTCAGCTAGCCTTCAGCCATCTTGGCTAGTTAGGATTGTACCCCTATATGTGTTTCTACTGTCAAGTCATTTACATGGTATGACAAGAAAAATTACAGTGACATCCGGTGGTGGTGAGGAATCATCCTGGGCAATTTAAACTTTTTTGGAAGGTGTGAGTCATGAAGGAAAAGAGATGATGGAGGAGGAGGAGGAGGAGGGAGGGAGGGGAAAAAGAACACCATCTTTTCATTATGAAGCAGCATGGTGCAAGGATTACTAAATTTATTTCTGTGTTTTCTAGCACTGAATGTGTTTTGACGCATCGTTATGGAAGTCGGACTTGAGTACACTCTCCAAATAGAAAGGCAAAGATTTATCATCACAATAGCAGCTGCCTTCAGCACAGTAACATCTGACTCAAATAACTGAAATGTAGTCAGGTGGAAGCCATTAGGTTTTTCATTTTTGTTTTCAGTTTTTTAAAGGCGAGCATTATTCTGGATTAACTTTCCACAGCAGAACTATTTTTATAAGAATATATCTGTAAAATAAATGAACTCTCACAAAATATCAAAAATGCAGGGAGGAAGAAGGTGTAACCTTTGGAAATTTTGCCTTTCTTATTTCACATTTTTGGCCAGATAAAGCTGGCTGGATAGCACAGTGGTTTAGATATCTGATTGATTGATTGATTGACTGATTGATTGATGTATTGATTGATTGATTGATTGATTGATTGATCTTCTAGACCAACCACCTTAGTGAGATACTACTACTCGGGGTGGTTTATGTAATTAATAAAAACATACAAACTAAAATAATAAATAATGCATAGATAATATCACAAACAAACAAAAACAAAAACAGGAAGGGAACCAAAGATTGCCACCTGGTGGCTTAGGTATCTGGCTGCAGAGCCAGAGGTTGGGAGTTTGATCCCCGCTGTGCCTCCTGTAAGGAGAGCCAGCCTTCGTGGCCTTGAGTAAGCTGTACAGTCCCAGGGCACACCCAGAAGAAGGGAATCACTTCTGAGCATTCCCTACCTGGAAAACCCTGAAAAAGATTGCAATAAGTCAAAATTGACTTGACAGCATGTTGTTGTTGTTTTTGTTTTTGTTAAATATACCACTACTTCCCACTGGCTGAAGTCCAGTAGTGTACCACATGTAGAGTAGGTGTATTGAATCCATGGGAAAGGCGTACACTCCTCCATAAGTTCAATTGATTCAATGGACCTACTCTAGTTGTGACGTATTTCAGCCATTGTTGACTACACAGAGCATGATGGTAGCATCTGTTTCCATCTTTGTTTTTGCATCATCTTTGAGAATAAGCTTCCCTTGGTATAGTATAGGGGTCCAGTTAATAAGCTTACCACTTAAACATTGCCAAATTAAGAGGACATGAGAGCTGAAACTATACGCTCCGGAAAAACTGGATCGAATCCATAGCCATTCCTGATGTGTCACACAATATCAAGCTCTATTATGGTTCGAGGTGGTGCCCCATTTGGTTCTTGGCTGCTCCAGATTTTACAGCTGTACCTTCGCTTCAGGTGGTTCAGGGCTGCCCCTTCCCCCCCCCCCCGTTGTCTGTCGAACCCTTCCCCACCTCCCCCATTTCCCACCACCTCACTCTCCCTCAACCACTGTTGTGCTTTCAATGTTTTTCTCTTTTGCTTCTCTGTTCACACATGCTAATGTGTGATTCCTTTCTAAAAAAAACTAATTAAAACCACACATCAGAAGATACATATAAAAACGTTTTTTAAAAGCTTCTCTTTCACTGTCTGAAGGCTCCCGAAGGCTGCTCCAGGGCAAAAAGGAACTCTGCAACCTGAAATGGGCATTTAGGAAGCTTTCAATAAATTTAAAGTAATGATTTCCAGTGCTGGGATCCAGTTTATGCTAGTGAAACTAAGCCAGGAGGCTTTTGCCCAGCGTCTTTGTGATCACAATGGAGCAACCGGGCCATATATCTTTATTTTATTTATTCAAAATATTTTTACCCCACTTTCTCCTTAAAAGGACTCAAGGTGGCTTACATCATTAAAAGACAGTGTGTATACAAATACTAAAAAGAATCAAACAAATATCATAGAAAAAACCAGAAGCAACACCAAAACACATTCAAAGCAAAAAGGTACAGTAATCAATTTAAAAAAACCCACTCAGGCAGCCCGTCACTAGCAGAAATCTTGAGAAAGGTCTTCGCCTGCTTGCAGAAGGACAGCAGAGATGGGGCCAACCTAGCTTCCTGTGGGAGGGAGTTCCAGAGTCTGGGAGCAGCAACAGAGAAGGCCCTCTCCCGTGTCCCCACCAAACGCATCTGTGAAGGTGACGGGATTGAGAGAAAAGCCTCTCCTGATGATCTTAACACTCGAGCAGGCTCATAAAGGGAGGTGCGGTTCTTGAGATTGCTTGGACCCAAGCCATCTTTAGTTTTGGTGAGCCATTAGTTCAAAAGCTGCATTTAAAAAACAATTAAATAAATATAAATAAACTAGAGAATAAAACAAACCCCCACTCTGCTGAAGACCTCCAACAACACATGAATCGTTTTAGCAAGGCCTGCCAAGACTTTGGACTAACAATCAGCCTGAAGAAAACACAAGTCATGGGCCAGGGCGTGGACTCACCTCCCTCTATTACCATCTCCACGCAAGAATTGGAGGTTGTTCATGACTTTGTGTACCTCGGCTCAACTATCTCTGACACTCTCTCCCTAGATGTCGAGCTGGATAAACGCATTGGCAAAGCAGCTACCATGTTCTCTAGACTCACAAAGAGAGTATGGCTTAATAAGAAGCTGACAGCATATACCAAGATCCAGGTCTATAGAGCCTGTGTCCTGAGCACACTCCTGTACTGCAGTGAGTCCTGGACCCTTTATGCATGGCAGGACAGGAAGCTGAACACGTTCCATATGCGTTGTCTGCGACGCATTTTTGGTATCACCTGGCAGGACAAAGTTCCAAATAGAGTAGTCCTAGAATGAGCTGGAATTTTTAGCATGTATACATTACTGAAACAGCGACATCTACGTTGGCTTGGGCATGTCGTGAGAATGGCTGATGGTCGGATTCCAAAAGATCTCCTGTATGGAGAATTAGCGCAGGGAAATTGCCCCAGAGGGAGACCACAGCTGCGATACAAGGATATCTGCAAGCGGGATCTGAAGGCCTTAGGAATGGACCTCAACAGATGGGAAACCTTGACATCTGAGTGTTCAGCCTGGAGGCAGGCGGTGCATCATGGCCTCTCCCAATTTGAAGAGACCCTTGTCCAGCAGGCCGAGGCAAAGAGCCAGTCCCGAAACCAGCAAAATCAGGGAGCTGGACAGGGGACAGATTGTATTTGTCTTCAGTGTGGAAGGGATTGTCACTCTCGTATTGGCCTTCTCTGCCACACTAGACGCTGTTCCAAGTCCTCTCTTCAGAGCACGTTACCATAGTCTCTTGAGACTGAAGGATGCCTATGATGAAAACAAACCCCTGTTTCCCCAGTGGCAAAAATAACTTTTGATGTGGCTGGGGAAGGGTTTTGTGTTCTGGATTCATAGATTTGCAGGGACCAGGATGTTCTCTGTTGACTTCTGTTTTTGTTTCATCTGCACATTTCCCACTCTTCCCCCATCAATTTTACTTCCCCTCTCCCTCCCCCTCCCTCTCCCTGGCTCCCTATTTGCAAAGGAAAGTTGAAAATAAAACTGAACAGAACTGCTCCGTGTTTGTGATGTGCAGCATCCCTCCCACAAGGGAGCTGTTACCTTCTTCTGATGTTTTTTTCCCCTTTACAGAATAGAAAAAGATCATGTTTTGTTATTTTCTGCAGTCCATTGCCTCAAAACACAGGATACTGTCAGACTGGATTGTTGTTGTTTATTGAGAACAAAACACTCTACAGCAGTCACCTTTGCAAAAAAAATCTTTCTCCATCTTGTGAAGGTGTCTTTGAAAATGACATCCTCTCCCTCTTTTCTTTGCCCTGCCACGTTGTCAACATTCAACATCCAGAGCCCTGTGAAGAGTCAATCAGTCCTATCTCTCTTTTCAAATTGACTTTGGCAAGGCAAAGAAACCTCTAGAAGTGACCTAGCAGAGCCAAACTGGCGAGTTTTGACTTTCTACCCACTTGTTTTTATTTTAAGCCAACTTCTTTTCGTTCTGCCTATAGAGCAATTTGTCAATATGGGTGTGTTTGCTTTAAAACATTTTTCAAAATCAACTAAAATTCTCCCCCATTTGCACTGGACAGATTCAACGGCCAAAATCCTGCAGCAAACTGCACTAGAGTGGACCCAATCAATGGGGATTTGGTAAGCCAACTCTTACGTAAGTTCCATGGGTCTACTCCAACTCCAGTTTACTATGGTGTTGATAAAGCAACGATTGCCAATTTGGAGATCCTGTGTTGCTGGCTTATAACTCACAGGACCCCAGATTAATATCACAGACTCTTGGTTAGATTAATTGAAATGTCTGAGTAGTAAAATCCAAGTGTATTTACAGAGTAAAGCTAAAGCTATAGTTGCTACATGGAACTACAGAACCTTTTCTCTTAGGGGAGAGATATTGCAGACTGACATAGTCTTCTCCACAGAGGGACATGCAGCTAACATTTTATAATATAAAACTCCCATTAATGTATTTTGCATTAATGACACGTTATTTCTGAACTCTGAGTGGAATAGCGTCCAAGGCCAAGATCGGCCACACTATTGTATTCCCAATTACTCTATACAGGCTGGACAGCAAAGAAAGCTGACAAGAAAATTTGATTTGTTTGCCGGAGAAGAGCTTTTACAGATACCTTGATCACCAGAAAGATGAATAAGTGGGTCTGAGATCAAATCAAGCCTGAACTATCGAGGGGGGGGGGGGGAACGATGAAACTGAGGCTGTTCTACTTTGGGCACATCATGAGAAGGCAAGATTCTCTGGAAAAGACAATAATGCTGGGAAAGGTGGAAGGCAGCAGGAAAAGAGGAACACTGAATACAAGATGGACTGACTCCCTAAAGGAATCACAGTCTAGAGCTGAGCAGGGCTGTTCAAGACAGGAGATTTGGGAGGTCGCTCATTCATAGGTTCACCATAGGTGGGAGGTGACTTGACAGTATGTAACAACAGCAATGACATGGGTACATATCATCTGCCCTTTATCTACAGGCTATGCTATACGTAGTATCTCTTGCTTGTGGATGGTGCCAGTGCACATCTTCCCTTATAAGTTTTCCCCGCTAAATCTACTAGTCCACAGAAGGCACCTGGAACTAACTTTTTTATTACCAGTGGCAGCATTTGATTCAGGGCAGGAGGGCAGGACCCATCACTTTTCAAGTTTCAAGTAAAATTATCAGACCAGGTAGTTTTGAGAGGGAGACATCAGATTTTTATGTAGCAAAAGGGAGCATGGGTTTCAGGAAAGCTGCAGAACACTGCCTTAAAATGAAGGGGCTGCTTGGGTTCCTCTCCTCTTTGCGTGTACCTTTCACAAGAATAGCTCCCTTTCTTCCTTCCAAAGCCGGCACTCCGATCTATATATTTTCTGCTTGGGAAAACCCAGAGTTCTGGAGTTGGCAAGCATTCAGCAATGCAGAGGAAAGTTACCAGCCTTCTGAGCTTGGGAATAGGAAGGCTACAGCTTGCACAGTGTTAGGTGCTCTGCGTGGAACTGGCAAGACAATAAATAAAACCAGCAGCTTCTGTCTAGACCTCCCCTGCTGTTCAGGGAAAAGCGAGGGTTTTGCAGTCAAGCAGCCCGCGTGGGTGAAATCCTAATAGATCCACCGACATCAGATTTGCCGGATTCACCCCACCAACACCCCATGTCCCATCAATAAAGGTTTCACATTTGAACTGGCTCCCTTCTGAGATTTAAGAGAGCTGCAATAACTCCAGCTGTGTGCTTCCCTCCAGCAAAACAACTAACATATGAATTAAAGCAGAAAAAAGGCAGAGTTTATTATTAACTAACAAAATGCCGGTTGTTGTTATGAGCGCTGGGCAGTGGAAGAAAGAATTGTGTATTAAAAGGACCTTGATGTAGAAGAGGAAGAAGACAGAATCTCTGCCTGCATTCCTGGAGGAACAACTTAGAGGGGATGTTTATCATCGCTAATTAATTTTCCGCAGGACAAAGGGGGTAGACATGTCCACACATCTCTACAGTATGTGTCTGTGTGTCATGTCTGTCTGCCTATTTTCTGTCTATCACAGAGCTGAACAAAGTGTATCCCTGGATCTGTATATTAGCCAGAAGGCTATTTTTGGCCCCATCAGACTCCCCTCTGAAAAACTGTTTTCCCTGGGAGAAAGGTGTACTGTTACTTCTAAAAGCCTTCAGGAGCCATGATTCACCTTTTAAATAGGTTGCAGACCATACCCATCACTACCACCACTAATATTTACTCAGCTTTTAAAACCAGAAAATGACTGCTGGCTTTTTCTGGTTCCCCCTGCCTTTATTGTTGTTAGTTCATAAGGCTCCCGAAGGATCCTGAGGCCAACATTTAGCCCCTGGGCCCTCCAAAGTTGCTCCCTGCTCTGTCAGCTGTTGCTACAAACATTCTGCCTTGATCACCCACATTCTGTCACCTTGTGAAGCTGTGTTCAGTCATCGTGAAACTTGGTATCAGTATGGGAACTGGAGGGAAAGGCCAAACGTGTCCATCTCCCTCCTCACTCTGCTGATGCGAGTCACCGAGGAGTCCAAAAAAGAGACGTTCCCACTTAGGTGCAGGTTCGACACATGAGGAAGAACCCTAGAGAATCTGGGCCCTTGTTCATACCTAGAGCCTTCTTGTGGGCAGACATGTAGATGGCCAATGCAGAAGAATGACAAGGGGCAGTCTAATGTGGTATGCAGTAATATTCTTCTCTGTGCCCAAAGCTTATGATGCTGGAAATGCTAGTGCCTAAGATGCTATAAAATGCCTAAGTGACTGCTGAACACTGACAAGACATTAGAGGTTACTAGAGGCTACTTGGGAAAGACGTCAAGGGCTGGAAGGTAGCTGAAACCAGGCTTATCTGACCAAATGAAGAAGTTGTTTACTTTAGCTGTGCTGGGCTGAGAAGTTGAAAAAGAGATAAGGTCAAACACTCCCAATAGGTGTTATGTTTTGACATCTGACTCTGGCATCCTTTGATGTCTCGTTTTGTTATCCATCTGGTCATTAGTAAGATGCTCTGTTATCATTTTGCCAGTTAATGAAATATAATCATCTGAGAAGCTGGTGGTCCAGGGGTGTGTTAATGAACAGGTACACGGCCTGAAAAGGTTTATGAGGGCTAGAGGTTTGGGCCAGTGCAGAGTTTCAGTGTACACCATATTCCAGAGAGGTGCTGTGCAAGAATGAATTCCCAAGGGTTGTCCACCACCTTTCTTCAGGGGTTCCTGCATGCAAGGTTTCTCCCTACTTTATTCTTTTACTGCTGTTCTTTCTGCTTTATTATCATCTTTTCTGTTTAATAATGTTTGCAGTCTTTTCTGCCATTGATGAGTTCATTGTCAATGAATTCCAAAAGAGCCCTTGTCAGCCTTCACCAGACAAGTCACAGCTGACATGAACAACGAGAGGCAGGGCTATCCCTTTCCTGTAACCATGTTGACCACTCCGGCTTTCCAAATGACTGAATAGGGCTTAAAATGACCAAAAAAAATCTAGAACCTGGGGTATTCCTATGGAGACAGGTGTGGTCTTCATTCTCAGCATGCTGCCATTCAGTGGGCTGCTTTCTGAGATGCATGGGGTTGGAATCTGTTACTCATGGCAAAAGCTGGAATCATCAAGAGCAATGGCAGAGGAGCAAATGTAATGGGACCAGTGAAAGGACTGGAATGCTTAGTTCTTCCTCCTTCCCTGCCTTTCAAATATATCAGGCCTTTAGAGAGTTTATTAAGAATTTATAGAGCTCTTCATACTGTTCTCACTAGTCTAGGAACATGGGAAGCTGCCTTATAGGAGGTAAGATGCCTGGGAAAAGTTTTTTCTTTTTAATTGCCATTCCTCAAATCCTTTAGATAGCATGGTGACTGGGAAGGGAGTTCTAGAAACAGAGTGCCACCACCATTAAGGTCCTGAGTAAGCAACTGCCTAGCCTTTGAAAGGTCAGCGCCTCCACTTTTGATTCCAAAAATATTATTGTCCTCCAGATATGGTCATTGGGAGACTGGGGCACAGTTGTTTTGCCTAAGCATACCTCCACCAAAAGGGGTTGAAATAAAAGATAAGCATGTTGCCTATCCACAGACATACCAGTCTGGACATGGGTCATCCATAGTTGCTTCCAACACTAGTACATCTATACTTCATTGTTTTCCTACTTCGGTGCTGCTGCTACAGTCTTCCCATGTTGCGACTACAACAAGGAAAGGCGATAGGGACCAAACTAGCAGAGCCCAGCTCTGGCCCCACTGACCACTTTTCTTTTCAATGGAATCTTAGCTTAAATGGTCTGCTGTCACTTTCTTGAGTACCTGCCTGTGAGTTCTAGCTCACAGCTGGCATTTTTAGTCATTATGTGCTTCCTTGCTTTCTGTCCTTCCAAAAGACCCTAAAAACACAGAATGATGAATACAGTTAAATATTTGAACAATAAAAGATAAGGATATGGTCACATCCTCAACCTCCACAGTAATTTTTGTGACAGTGATGAGAATTCTGATAGCATGTTCATGGTTATTTTTTGAGTTGCTGTTGACTTTCAGCACCTACTGTTCGGCTAACAGAGAGGAAAATAAAAATTTTATAGGTTCTTCTGGAAGTCAAGTGTGGGTGGGTTGAGTGAGGATCGTATTATGAAGTTCATCTATTGCCATCTACCATATCTTATAACCATTCTATAGATGCCATGCTCCACCTGAAAGAATGGCCCAATCTGTATGTGTGTTTTGAAAGGGGTAACTACAATCTATAAATCAAAGCTTTTAGTTCAGAAAATGAAGTTTCATTTAGATTAGGTCTGTGTGAAGCTGAATTCATCCTGGCAGTTATGTATGATGGCATAGATTGAGTAGCATTGTTCCTGGGTGTCTTTATCATTCATTCATTCATTTATTCATTCATTCATTCATTCATACCCCAGGAAAATGACTGTGCTGCTGAGAGCAGCCGAGATATATTTATTTTCTTTTAAACAGGAAGGAAGGAAGGGAAACTGACCCTTGGCCATCTCAAATTCAAAAGGAAGATCCGAAAATCAATGAATGCTCTCCATATTGTGTCAGGAAGGGGGTTCTAAAATTTCCTCTGAGAATGGGAGATATTCAACACAGTAACAATACTGCAAAAACAACTTAAGCCTCTAGTACAATCTTTCAAAAGGAAATTAAACTGAAGTAGGAGGCTGAAATGGAATGTCCCACTGCTTAGGGAAGTGGGAAACATGCAATTGTGTGGTTCCCCAAAATTACATCTTCCCCATTTTTGCAGAGCATAGTGGCTCCTGCAGCCTTGTTATGATTGGTGTTCCACTTTTTCTGGAACTAGTTTCTTCCCTGCCCTGTCATTTCATTTTCAGTCACTCTGAAAAGTGTGGGTGGTTTGACGGCAAGATCTTATTATGAAGTTCATCTGTTGCCATCTAGCAATCTAATATCTACCCACAATCTCCTCTACCTGTCTATCCATCTATTGCCACACAAACCCAGAAATAACCCTTTAAAAACATTCACGCACCTGTTCTGGTGCACCACCTTCTTCCTTGAGGAACCTGGGGAGGGAGGTAACAGCGGGGATATGGCAAGTATGTCTGTGAGAGAAGAGCAGGGCTTGGACAGCTGCTTCAGAGGGGGATCCATTTCTTTTAGTCATTATAATGCTTCAAAGCAACCATTTGCTGTTATTTGTTGCAGCACCAAAAGATTAACTTGTTATATTATGGTGGTGCTCTTTTTCACCCATTATTAGAATCAGAGAATCAGAGAATAACTGAGTTGGAAGGGGCCTATAAGGCCATCAAGTCCAACCCCCTCCTCAATCCAAGAATACGAGTCAAAGGATATCTGTCAGGTGGTTGTCTAAATTGCTCTTGAATGCCTCCAGTGTTGGAGCGCTCACCACCCCTCAAGGTAATTGGTTCCATTGCTGTACTGCTCTAACAATTAAGAAGTTTTTCCTGATATTCAACCAAAATCTGGCTTCCTTTAACTTGAGCCCATTGTTATGTGTCCTGCACTCTGGGATGATTGAGAACAACTCTTGCCCCTCCTCTGAATGACAACCTTTAAAGTATTTGAAAAGTGCTATCATATCCCCCGCAGTCTTCTTTTCTCAAGGCTAAACATGCCCAGTTCTATCAGTCTTTCCTCATAGGGACAGGTTATTACTTTTGGACTTTTAATTGCTACTTTAACTAGATGAAACTTGGAAAAGAAATCCTGCTAAAATCCTTCTGAGATGCCTAAAAAGACCCTTTAAAAGTTAATGTTGCAAGTAAATAAAAGTCTTATTTGTTATAAAATAACAATGATCCTATATGTTACATTATTTATTTATTATTTATTTAAAATACTTTTATCCCGCCTTTCTCCTTAAAAGGAACCAAGGTACCTTTGACATGTAACTTCATTATATTCTTGGTACACTTCCCAAAAGTAACTGGCTACACATAACTATGTTACTTATAACTTGTTACTTCCAAGCTTTGGATAAGAGGAGGGTGCATAGAACAATTTGAAATGGCAGATACGAAACTGCCTAAGTGACTCCTGCCCAAAGCAGATTGGAGCAGCAGCAAATGATGGCCATTTTAAATGGTTTTTATTTTGTTAAATTGCAACAAATCATGTCTGTAAAACAGTAACAACACAGCAAACTACTGCCAGGGTGCTTTCAGGTGGCAGGCTCTAAGTTCTAACAAGCAAATAACTCTGCACAACTATTCTTCCCTCTCCTCATAAATTTTCCAATAGTGGAAAAGATGGAAAACACCACTTGAAAAAAAAAAAAGGCATTCCAAACTCTAGTTGTGCTCAGTATGCAGAATTTTTGTTCAGAACTATCTAATATATATAAAAAACACCATGAACATAAAAGCAAAAACCAATTAAAACAGCTCCAGAATAAAACCAGCAACTGGGAATATACAAATGCCCACAGCTGATAAAGCACTAAAACGTTTTTAAAAACGAAAAGCCCAAATAAATTTAAAAACGTATGTCGACTGAAAAGTCTGGAGCTGCCAAGACCACAGTATCCACCTTTCACACAGACTTTCTAACCACACATCAAGCTTCCATTACACTGGCATTGAAAGAATGGAAACAACTCCAGTCAATGTTAATTGAAGGCATTTTGCTGCTTGAAACAAAGGTTAAATGCCCCCTTCCTCCATACCACATACCGAAAGTGTGACTTGATGGCGAAATTATCCCAGCCAGGATCATGCTACACAGGGTCACTTTAAGGTGCGGTATGCCATTTGAGGCGATCCTTGTATCCACATGCAAGGATCCATCACACTGTACCTCAAGCAGCTATATTTAACTCTTCTTTCTCTTTAAAGGGAAAGCTAGGGCCAAATAGGGTCCCTTTAGGTACGGTGTAATTCCCTTTAAAGGAAAAGAAAGTAAAACAACAAAGAAATCCCCATCTTATTCCCCACCTCCTGTCTCCTAGGGACTAGGCTCAATGATCCATAGGGCCCCTTCCAGCTCTGCAGTTCAATGATGATGATGGCTTGACTTAAGCCATTTCATGATTGTGGGAAACTGAAAGCTTCCTCCCACTCCCCTGAGGAAGGGAAGAAAGAGGAAGTTTTCAATTTCTTTTTTTTACTGGTATATTACATCAGCACTGCCTTGGAGCTTTAAAAAAAAACACATTTGCTTTCTCTCTCTCCCTTTCTGTAGGAGAATGGGAGGAAGCTTTCCATTTCCCAATATTGTCAAGTAGCTTACACAAATGGACAGCATAAGCCATCTACTTTGGTTCGATCCAAAAGGCTACACATGCTGGAAAAAAAAACCAAAATTGAGTGATCCTTCCTGCTCCAAAAAACAAAACCAAAAAAAAAAAAAAAAACCACAGACCAAAAAACAAATCAAAACAACAGTAGCCCCATCAGGGACCCAAAAATGTGTGGGTAGACAAAAATCAGAGAAAGGCTTCTATGTGATAGTCTGTACATCATGTGGTTGCTGGGGAAAAGAGTGAACCTGCCTGTCTGCAGAGTGGACCATACACTGGGAGAAATCCATATGTGATTACACCCAGATGCTTTCCCTTTCATAGCAAACATACAAGTGAATCTTATGCACAGCTGAAGATAGCAAAGAAGCCTAGGATGTGTAACACCTCTGGCTTAGATCTCCAACACTTGAGATGGCTGTCTTGTTGTGACTTGTGGAAGGGCTAAAACTTAGTAAGCCTGAGGTGGCTGTTGTTGCCAGCCCTTACTTATTATTCCAGCTTTACTGGTATTTCTGTTGGACTCATCAAACTGTTGTGTCATCTAGTATCACCAGTTCATGTCATTAGTGACAGGTGAAAATGAGGAACCAATCTTATAACTTGTCTTTACCATAGATTGTGCTTAATTCCTAATTCTAAATTCCTGAAACCCATGACTTCTTGCTGAAATCCTAGGGTCAAACTAGACAACAGTTGTCTAGAACCACTGCTTCCCTAAGTGGTGAAAGACTTATGACAGTGAAAGAACTAACTTTTCCTCAACTCTATATTTTGTAAAGCTAGCTTTGTTTTGTCATTTGTCAGTGGAAGAGAAACACATACTTTATTTGCAAGTTTAATTGTCCAGGTGATTGTCGGTGTAAAAATTAGGATAGTAACAGAAAGAATGTGCCAACGGCAGGGAATTTGCATTTCCTTTCATGTCTAGTATATTAGTTCCAGGAATTTAGAGATCTGACCCTGAATTCCCAATGTTAAGACACAAGGCATTCCACAATCATCCATAGGCAGGGTGCAAATAGTCTGTGCCAAGGACAGCTGAATTTTATAATTTGTGCACTAGTTCCTTCATAGCTGTTATTTCAAGTCTTGGTTGTCTTCTGGTGTCTTGGCTACTATCTCATTTTGACAGATGATTGATTAAAGTGTTGAAGATCTTTAATGATCTAATTTTTTATTGTCAGCCTTACTGTTATATAATTGTTATATATATATTATTTTTGTCTTAATGCTCAGTTATAATGCTGTTATTGCACTTTCTTCTTTAACCTTCATCAATAGTCATTTCGAGTTGTTACTATCGTTTGCTAGTAGTATGGTGTCATCTGCATATCTTAAATTATTGACACTTCTTCCACCAAATTTCATTCCTTCTTCATCTGAATCTAATTCAGCTTTTGGGGTGATATGTCCTAAATAGAGATTGATGAGCTAGGGAGATATCTTTGCCAACTGGAAGCCATTTGATTTCTCCCTATTCTTTCCCAGCAGTAGACTCTTGTCCAGAGTATCAGTTATGAGGCCTTTGTGTTCTTTTGGTTACCAGAGTTGCTATTTTGTGCCATTCACTGATAATATCTCTGGTTTCAATCCACAGTTCTTCTAGTTCATGGTCAATTGAGTTTAGTGATACAAAGCTGTTCTTTAGATTATCTTTAAATTCTTCAGGAATGTTATTTAATTGATATTTTGACACCATGAGTGTGTTATTTTTCTTCTGCGGCTTCATTCTATTTTTTTTTAATTAAGACTTCAGTGTTTGTGTCTATGCTGATCTTGTTTTTTCTAGAAATAATAAAAGTCCTCTCTCTTCCAATTCCCATTATATAGTCTATTTGATTTCTGTATTGGCTATCTGGTGATCTCTATGTGTACAATTGTCCATTAGATTCTCTGAAGTATGTATTTACAATGAACACAGCATCACAGAATTCTATGAGTGGCTTTCTTGCTTCATTTTTGACTCTTTAGCCAAATTCTCCAACAATGTTTGGCCCTGCTATATTTTCTACTTTTGCTGTCAAATCACCCATGATTATCAGCACATCCTGTTTCGGAATATGACCAATTTCTTCCTAAACGCTTGCAAAAAACTTTCTGTTTCTTCTTGTTCAGCATCTGGAACATAGACCTGAATAATAATTATGTCAATAGGTTTTCCAAGAGTTTGTTCAGAGTTGTATTATTGCCTCTTACTGTTTGTACTGCATTGCTCCTCATTGTTAAGAGTCAAACTGTTTCTTCTGAGCTGAGATGCTTTCCAGGACAGAATACTCTGTAAACATCTGACTGAAAACATCCTATTCCAGTCCACTTTAGCTTGCTTGCAACAAGCAAATAATTTTTAAACATTTCATTTCTTGTTTTAGTGTGTGTGTGCGCGTGAGAGAGAGAGAAAGAGAGAGAGAGTATGTTCTGTGCTGTCAAGTTGGAACCCACTTATAGTGACCCTAATAGGGCTTTTAAGGTAAGTGAGACATTTAAGGAGTATTTTAACCAATTCCACCACCACCCATGAGTTTCCATGGTCAAGTGGGGATTCGAACTGTGTTCTCGAAAGTCCTAGTCTGTCACTCTATCCACTACTTTAATTCATACTTCTGACGATCCATGTTCCATTTATATGCCTTGTGGAGCAACAGATTTTCTTTTGCCTCTGTGCACATCAGCAATTAAATGTTCTTTTAGCAACAGCTCTATGCTTACTTACATTAGCTTTTTCCAATAGCTGATTGAGTGTCTCCTGATCTAAGAGCATCATCTTCCAATACTACCTCTTGCTTTATTTTGGATTGTCTTATCATAAGGTTTTTGAGGTATAAAATGCTCAGAAATCTTTTACCATTGCCAGCTTCTGCACAGTTCTAACAAGTTTTAGCATCATTGGCATCGTTTGTGAAAGATCTTTGAACTGAGGCACCTTCTGCTGTTGCTGCTGCTACCGGTGGCTGTCCTTCAAGGATTTGTTTACTCTGTCACGGCTGGAATGAGGAATTCTCATCACCTGCTGTGGCCATTAATTCCTGAAGAGGGGGAGTGCATCTTAATCTGGTGTCTCAGTCTTGACCATTCTGCCTTGGATGACCCTACTAGGAGTCTAGACTTCTAAGAGTTTAGCCTCCTAATAATAATGCTCTCAGCTTCCCTAACACAGTAAAACTCCTTCGCTACATGAAAGTAAACATTTAAGCTCCCTCCCCCTGTTTGTTCAACAAACAAGGGAGAAGTGTTCTTTTTTTGAACGATAACATCCAGAATACCTCAATCAAGATGGCATTGGACATATTTCTAGAAACTCGTTTCTAGAAATCAAATCCAATGGTTCATTCCTGCCCACCTCCACCCCCTTTCTATGGTTTAGACACATCGTGGGTTTTTTTTACCACTTTGCATAAGCCAGACATAGTCTGCCTAGTAATATGAATACATTTAGGGGCTGGGCCACGTGGTGAGTTCTAATTCAACCAGAGCCCCCACACAGAGAGAGAACAGCAGTTGTTGCCATGATTAAGTCAGTTGTGATGATGAATAGTTTTGCTTATCTTCAAGCCTGCAGGAACAATTGATCATCTTTGGTGATGAAATATTTTATACATTGAGGAGGATGCACTCCACAGTAACTAGGTTAGGGGAGTCACAGGAGAGAGCATTAAGGGGGGGGGGGTGTCACATTCCTCTCTAAAACTTCTGTGAAAGTCTGCCATCATCCCCTGGGATTAATTCCCACCTCCTGGTCCAGAATCTTACATTTCTTGGTGACTCAATTTTTTGTCCTTGAACAATAATTTGATGTCATAAATAACTTGGACACTCAGTCCCAAAAGACCAGAAGAGAGGCTGAGAAGAGGCTGCTTCAGTTTGGGTTGATTCATTCGACTTTTCTTCTTCTCATGGCAAGGTTTCGGTCACCCACAGCTCAAGAAGAGTGTCTATGTCACATACTGGAATGACCAGAAGCAAAGGGGGAAAAAAAGAGAGGCTCTTGTTCCTCTTAAGATTTAAAACAAAATTTAAGTTGCAGGAGGCAAATTTAACAGTGGGTTAGGAAAGGAAGTATGGCAGACAAGGCAGTGGAAAACCAAAAAAGGAGTGAACAAATTCATGCTCATGACCTCTCTTTAGAACCTCTCCTCTCCATCCTGCCACTGAACCCCAAGATGTTGAAGAGCACCAGCAGGGAAGATCTATGATCTTAATGTCCTACTTGTGAGCTTTTGAGAGGCATCTGTTCCCACAGGCATTGACCACTATGAAAGCAGGATGGACCTTTGGTCTACTCCAGTAGTTCCCAACCATGGGTCCCCAGGTGTTTTTGGTCAGGCAAGATCAAAAGGAAAATAAAAAATACAAAAGACGAAAACATTGTGGCACCTTGAAGACTAACTGCTATATTTTAATGGAAGCTTTCGTGAACAAATCCACTTTCCCAGACAAAGAAAAGCCCACATTAAACCTTGACGTGTTCACCATGGAGAGTTGCAGAGATTCTCCAGGAGTTCTCCTAGCCATAGAAATCCTGTAAGAGCCTTTGCAGACCTTTTAGGATGAAGAAACCTGATGTTCAGGTGCAGTGGGTGTAGAGATTACAAGCATGACTCCCATCCCACAACCCTCCATGGTTTCAGGCTCAATGCCTCACCATCTCAAGCACGTGGTCGTAGAGGCCATGGGTCAATTGTGCTGCACCTATTCAGGAGCAGAGCAATTCTGTCAGATTGCACAACCAAGACAGATGGAAAAAGGAAGAGGGAGAGTTTATTTTTTCCTCCCTGCCCCATCTTCAACTCTGACATGGGTCTGTAGAATTAGACATACAGACACCTATGCAGAAAGAGTTGTTATGACAACTTTAGTCATGCTTCTGCATAATATAAAATGAATAATGAGAAGAAAATTGCAAAGATAATGCATTTACTGAATTCTCACTTTTCAAGAAATGTGGCTGATCTTAGACACGGAGGAGAAGGAGAAGGAGAAAGCCATTGAACGTAATTAGATCCAAGCCACACTGGCTGTTTTTTCCAGCTTATTTTTCTGTCCTCTGAGCACATGGGGCTCCCTGCTTGTTTATATACTTTATGTGCCCCATCAGCTCAGGATGCTGGGACACAGTCCTCACTAGGTGAGACACCCATAAGAGGAAAAGATTATCCGTTTATTCTAACACAAGTTTTTTCTCAATCCACATTAGGCAAATTAGCTTGCTTTTTGCCCCCTTCTTTTTCTTTTTCGGTTAATTGGTTGACAGGGAGCCAGCTTAGCTTTGTTCACATGTTTGATGTCTGAGGCACATAGCACTGCAAACAGTTGCGTGCCTGGAGGGATAATTATGTAAGAGCAAGAGATAAGAATTTGCCTTGTGATCTGATCCATAGTAATGTAAAATATTAAAATTACTTCTTATCACATATTATTAAATGGCCAACAGCTGAAACCGCTTTTCAAAGCATCAAATCCCTGATGGTCCTAGCAAAGGTTAATCAGGTTGAGTTTCTTTGCCCAGTGTTTCTAAATTTTTTGTTCCCAGTTTCCTTTGAAAGGAACCAAAGTAAAGGTTCTCTGCGTTCCATGTTTTATTTTACACACAGAGGGTTTTGCTTTATTTGTCAAAGCCAGTAGTCACAATTCATTGGTAGAAAGAATAGTAATTCTAGAACAAAAAACCAAGAAGGAGCAATAGGAGAATTCTCTGGTAGGAGAATTAAGCCACAGGCACAGAATTAAATATTGTTATGGTGACAAGTCACATTAATGCAACACAAACAGCTGCAGCAAACAAAACAACTTTGTAGACTCTCTAGAAATCTTTACCATGAGCTCAATTTTGGAGACAACACAGACCCCAGGCTTCCTTGCCCCACAATACTTGTGCCCTAAGGAAATTAAAATCCCTTCTCCAGCTCCTCCTGTAAGTCTTACCATATGCTGAGCAGAATGAGTTTCTAGGTTTCCCAGAGGCATCTACATAGCCACTGCAGGGAACAGAATGCAAATTAAACACAACTTCGGTCACCTCCAGCAAGATTTTCCTTGCATTCTTATTAATAAAATCCAGGGACGGGAACTCATGTTGATGGACAACTTGACATGGACTCAATTCGAGGATTGAGGGGGGACTCAGGACTCAACTCAGGACTCAGACTCATTTGTCCAAGTTGCATTGTCAAGTCCCTATGGGACTTGGACGTGGGACTCGGTCCCAGAGACTTATCAACATCCCTGATAAAAGCCAAAGATGGATCTTCTGTTTGATGGTGTAATGCACTGATTCCCATCCTTGGGTAACCCAAATGTTCTTGGACTGCAAATCCCAGACATCCTGGCCAGCACAACTGTTGGTGAAGGCTTCTGGGAATTGCAGTCCAATAGCATCTGGGTTACCCAAGGTTAAGAAGCACCAGTATAAAGCATTCAGCTCACATGGCAGTGCTACAGGTTGCAGATCCCCATACACAGGAGGATCACCATGCTGTTGCTCCAGATAGCCATTATCTTACTTACTATTCTTATATTTGCATATTTTCTCTTTTCTGCAGTGAGCTCAAAGTGGTATACACTTTGATGTCACAACAACCATTTGAGGTAGATCAGACTAAGAGTGTGCAATAAACCCAAGATCAACCAATGAGCAGTCTGGCCAAGTGAGGGTCCACAGACAGGTCTCCCTAGTACCTAATCCAACAGACTGACCACTATACTACACTGCTTCTTCAGGATTTTTTTTCTCCTTCCTATTGGAAGATTCTTCTGGAAGCATAAACTCTGTGCACCTATCTGTCACAAATGTCCAATAGGAGCATTTGGGAATAGAGCAGCTTGTGTCTCTTCTCTTCATTGACTGTTTCTTCACCTTCTGGTTGCTTCCCCCCCCCCCCCAAAAAGGAAAATATTTCCTTTCTCTCTCGGGGTGCAACTACATTGACAAATAATGTGGGAAATGCTTCAGGACTGAGACGGTCTGATTTGTGTTACTTTCCACTGACTACATGATGTAAAAGTAAATGCAAATCTCCCCAGAGTTTTCCTCTCTAAAATCTGTGGTCCCGTCCCCCCACTGCTGGGGACTCTACTTTTTTAAAATCAGTTGTATTTGCATCAGTTCAGATGGTGTGACTGCTTGAGCTGATATGGAGGGGATATTAAACCAGCACTCTCTGAAGTTTTGAATGCTATCCTAGTGGCCAAGGCTCAACATTGTCCATCAGTGTTGGTGCTGCCTGACTTGTCGATAGCATTTGATACACCTGACTACCAGATTCTTCTGGCAATACTAGCCCCTTTGGATGTTCTTGGTTTTATTCTTATCTTTTAAATAATTCTTTTTCAGTTTCTATGGGTACTAAAACCTCTCAATCCTTCCCCTTCGCTGTTGGTGGTTCACAGGGCTCAGTATTGTTCCTACTTCTTTTTTCGCGATATAAGCTTCTCTTAGGTACTTTAATTTCTCGTTTGGGTTTTTGTTATCATATTTATCCTTATGATACCCAAATGTACCAGTCTCATCCTGAGCTCAGTGATTTGGACTTCCTTGATGGACGGCCTATTGGGCATCTTGTAATGAGTGACCTCTTATCATTTGAGCTAAACATGAATAAGACTGAAGTCTTGGACTTTCATCCAGATTGTCTTGCTCATCCACTGACTGTCCTTCCTCTCTCCCTCTAAAGTTGTTGGGTAATCCCTGTCTTGGAGAGCACAGAGCTCAGTGTTCTGTCACTCCATTCATTTGTGAATGTGCCACCAAGGTATGCAATTTCCATCTTACTAATATCCACTGGATCCATTACTTCCTGAGAGACTACAAAGCTCCTTCTCCATGCTCTGGAGGTTTCACACCTGGATTACTGTAACTGCCTTTTGGCAGGTCTTCTTCACTTTATCCTCTTACCCTCGTACAAAATAGTGTAGTACAAGTGTTTTTTAAATTTACCATGTTACTCCCATATTTCTTATCGTAGGGAATTGCATTGGCTATCTATCAGATCAAGGACATATTTTAAGATCCTAATCTTGAAATTTTCTTGCCCTAATTATTTAACAGAGTTGGTGGTATCCAGATCTTTGTTGGTCCTTTCTACTAAGGTGGAAAATTCCAGGCTTTGGGCATTTTCCCACTTGGCCCCAAAGCTGTAGAATTCTTTCCCTAAGCACCTTTGTATGGAACCAGACCTGAACAAATTTACATGAGGTTTGAAAACCTATTTGTTCAACTTTGAGCCACAGCTTAACCAAAAACCTAAGTATCTGTTAAAATCGTCACAGTATGTGTGCTGTTCCTAATATTGCAGGGTTTTTTGTGGCTCTGATGGTGTTATTTCTGAGATCTGCAACTGCTTATAGTACTGTGTGAAATTTCTTGATATTGTTCCCAAAGCCCCAATGACTACGGGGACCACTGAAGCGTGTTTCATCCACAAGCGAGATGTTTCAATTGCCAGGTCTCTGTATTTTGTTAGCTTTTCCAATTCTTTATTTTCAACTCTGGCATCTCCTGGTATTGCAATGTCAATGATCCAGACATTTCTTTGTTCTATTACTATGTCTGGTGTGTTATGTTCAAGGTGTCTATCAGTTTAGATCTGGAAATCCCAGAAGATCTTGACTTCCTCATTTTCTAACACCTTCTTTACCTGATGTTTCCAGGGGTTTTTGGAGGCTGGCAAGTTTTATATGTATATATTTGCATAATGACCAGTGCACTAATTTTGCCACTCTATCATGTTTAATTTTGTAATCTGTTTGTGCAATCTTTGGACATTTGCAGATGAGGTGTGACAGAGTTTCATCTTTTTCTGGGCAGAGTCAACATTTGCTGTTAGCACTAATTCCTTGGATCTTAGCATCACGTTGGTTTGGGGTGCTTCTTCTTGTGCAGCAAAAATCAAGCCTTCGGTTTCTTTCTTAAGGGTCCCCAGTTTTAGCCATGCCCATGTTGAATTACGATCATGCTTTCCATCAATATTTCTCAGGTGTTGTCCATGTAGTGGTTTATTTTTCCAGATGTTTAATTTATTTTCAAATCATGGTTTCTTATATTGAGCCTTTGTTTCTGTTGTTTTCAAAATATACTCCATTTTCACCACCTTAAGTAATTTTTCTCTGTTTGTACTGATATAACCATTTAGGCTTCCTTTTTCCTCCTCTACTACCTGCTGTATTTTCAGTAAACCACGACCTCCAATTTTTTGTGGTAAATATAATCTGTCCACATCACTTTTTGGATGTAGTGCATGATGTTGATGATGATGATGATGATGATTTTGTACTTGAAGCCATCACAGCAAGCTCTAGCAGCCAGTGCCTGCATAGGTCTAGAGGTTATTTTTCTTTCTCATATATTATTGCCTACTTTTAGAGTAGATTGGCTACCAACATGAATTTGACCCAACTTCGGGAGGCAGTGGAAGACAGGAGGGCCTGGCGTGCTCTGGTCCATGGGGTCACGAAGAGTCGGACACGACTAAACGACTAAACAACAACAAGAGTAGATTGATTCTTTCAGTGGCCATCCATTTAGATAGATAGATAGATAGATAGATAGATAGATAGATAGATAGATAGATAGATAGATAGATAGATAGATAGATAGATAGATAGATAGATAGATAGATAGATAGATAGATAGATAGATAGATAGATAGATAGATAGATAGATAGATAGATAGATAGATAGATAGATAGATTTGGAAAGCAGAAATGGGGAAACACAAAACCAATGACCCGAAAGAGGTTTTCCCTTTTGTGTATCATGAAAGGATCAGTGCACAGAAAATACAAAAATGAAAGAGCCCCCCCAAAAAAACCCCAACCCCAAATTAAAAGAAATACAGAAATTTTCACTGTGCACATCCCCACATTAGAGCTTAGCTTTCTTGCAGAGTATTCTAAGTGCCTTAGTAATACATCCTAGTATTCCACGGGATGGAGACATGGCAGTTATATCAAACTGCTCTAATTTCATAGTGCAGAAACCAAAGCACTGAAGACGTGGGCTGCATCCCGTGTACACAGCCTGCTTTCCTCAGTTCCTTCAAAGGCAGCTCTGCAAGGTAAATCTCAAAGTCATGATTTTGTTCAACATGCCCAGACCATAGCAAGAACTCTGAAGTCAGCAACACGGCTGACTAAATGTGTCGATCTAATAAGACATCATCTATATTTTAACATCCTGCTATCCCCTGAAAAATTCTGGAAAGAACAGAAATGGCTGCCAACCTCCCAAGGTGTATAGGTGGGTTCTGAACCACCTCCTTAGCTCTCAGTCCTGTAAATCAGCTGCCAGGATCAGTAAACCAGAAGGTGGGAGATCTTTTGTTTAACCCCGTAATCACTATTTTCATTCTCTTGTTTATGTGATGCTTGCTAGTTCACTTTTAACACTAGCAGACACCAAGGACAAAGTGAAACAAGAGGACACAGAAAGGAGGAGGAGATAGAAGCATCCCATCGCTGTACACTTCACACATTGATCTTGCACAGAACATGGTATGGAAAGTAAGTCTTTGCTTGCAAATTGTGTTTGTTTCTCGATACAGAGATGCTAGGCAGGAGACCAGGATCGGTGTGGTGAAAGTCAGAGCAGGGCCCTCTGGCACCTTGCCAAAGCCACTTCCCTCTATCCATTGCCTCTACCTTCCCTACTTTCCTTCTTTTATCAGTTGAACATTCATATCTAGAGTTGCCAAGTCAGCAGCTTTCCATTTTCTAAGATTTTAGGGCCAGATCCCAAAAAAAGGAAGTGGGTCCTTGTGACATCATAGGGAGGTAGGCCTTCTATAGCAGTTACAAAACAGTAGGTATGCTGTGTGATGGAGCTGGTGGGACAATGTGTATGTCCTGCCCTACCATCTGAACAAATATTGTGGTGTGCAAAACACACACAAACCCTTTGTGTTGATCCAGTAAACTCTGCCACCATCTGGGTATGGGGAAAAAATGGCATGCATTTAAAGCCACCATGCACCATAAAATCAGACTTTCTGCTGCTGAGGTACTGATTGCCTTGAATTTTGTTTCTCTGCCTAGAAATGCAAGGAAACATAGCAATTTCCTGAAACTTCAATTTTGAATTACAATTCCCAGAATTTCTGATCATTGGCTATGATTGCTTGTATGGTTAAGGGTTGTATTCCAGAACATCTGGAGGTATTTTATTTATTTATTTATTTATTTTATTGGATTTCTACCCCGCCCATCTAGACCAATGGTCTACTCTGGGCGGCATCACAAATTTAAAAACAGTTAAACCAATAAACATGCACTATAAATCCAAGATGGTAAAGTGTGAATTTAAGATACAGCAGGAGGGAAAGCCTGCCCAAATAGCCAGGTCTTGAGTTTGCTTCTGAAGACACCCAGAGAGGGAGCCAGGCGGATCTCCATGGGCAAGTTGTTCCAGAGGCGAGGGGCCACTGCCGAGAAGGCCCGGTTCCTCGTTCTTTCCTTCCGGACCTCCCTCGGCGTTAGGCCCCTCAGCCGCCCGGCCCGGCTGGAATGAGTGACTCTGGCAAAACTGGGTGGGAGAAGGCTCTGCCAGATATCGAGGTCCTAAACCGTTTAGGGCTTTATATGTAATCGTAAGAACTTTGAAATAAATGCGGAAACGAATGGGCAGCCAATGCAAGGCGGCCAGCGTGGGGGAAATATGTTGGTACCTTTTCACCCCTGTAAGAAGTCTGGCCGCCGCATTTTTTACCACCTGAAGTTTCCGCGTCAGTCTCAAAGGCAGCCCCACGTAGAGCGCATTACAGTAGTCTAATCTTGAGACTACGAGCGCATGGACCAAAGTGGTGAGCGCCCCCACATCAAGATAGGGACACAGCTGGGCAATCCGCCGAAGGTGGAAATGTACAGAACGGACCACTGACGACACCTGGGTCTCCATGGTGAGCCCAGGTCCAGATGTACACCCAAGCTGCAAACCTCACTCTTGGTGGTAAGAGTCACCCCCCCCCCAAAGGAGTTTCCCAGACCACTGATGTCTGGGGCACCCACCCGAAGGACCTCCGTCTTGCCTGGATTCAGCCTCAGTCCATTCACCTGCATCCATTGCTGAACGGCCCCCAGGCAGCGCTCAAGGGACGAAACAGCATCCACTGTTGTTGGAAAAAAGGAGATGTAGAGCTGAGTATCATCAACGTACCCAGCTAAGGAAGGCAGTTCTAGAATAAAAGTGTATGTGTGTGTGATTGACCACCCTTCTACATCTATGTTTTCCAAGCTCATGTGCTCCATACATCACAATCTCAGACTTTCTGATAATGCCATAAGGATTTCTTGTGAGTTTTCTTATCTTCAATGAGAAAAGACATCTCAAATCACTGAGACTCAATCCAAAAGAAAAAAAAAAGTCTGTCGTTGCAAGATTTTTCACTGCTGCATGAGGGCAAAAATGTCAGCATCCTTTCCATCAACAGCACCATTACCACAATAAAAACAGGCACAAAAGCTTGCATTAAAAACCTTTTGTGTATTTGTGCAAAAAACAAGGTTTGCTTTACAAAATACATAGTTTTGCGCAACCAATACTTTCAGGAATTTAATTTTTATTTTAATTAATCAATTTATTTTCAAAAATAGTGCTAGAATAGAAAAATTATTCTCCAAGTATTCTTGCGTATTCAACAGAAAACCCAAGATAATGCAGTAGAGGAAGAAAAAGAAGAAAACTTATATCCCTAATTCTTGGTGATGCCACTTCAATATAGGATTAGACCATCCAGGAACACAGTTACAATACCGAAGCCCACAGTCTGGTTTCTGAAGAACTGTGTGATTACTGAGGATGCAGAAGCTGATTGTCCCTGATTCTGAGGACCTCCAGAATGAAATGAAATGAAAAAGCTTTTCAGAAACAACTTGGCTTTTGTTCTGTTTCTCAAAGACCAAACATTGCCACAGCAGAGTCAAAACAAAAGCTTTTACAATCAAAAAGCTTTGTGCCGGCTCCATGGTAAAAAAGAATCATTATGAAACTGTGCCTGGCCTGAAATGGATTCACTGATCAAGAAGCAGATGATGAGACATCCTTCATTCCTGGTTTCTTTCTTTCTTTCTTTCTTTTAAAAAAAAAAATCATTTTACATGGAACTGTCACCCCATAAATCAGAACACTCTGTATTCAACATTTGTTAAAAAGCCAAAGAGGCAAGTTATTAAATGCAGCTTCTTTATTTCATTAAACTCAAGGTATTATTATTTTGTGTTCTCAGTGTTGTTTTGAAACCTAGATTGTATATCTGGGAACTCAGTCAGGGACTCTTGTTTCACCTTTGCTTGATGCCTGCTAGTGTTAGAGTGAAGGAGCAATCACCATGTAAATAAGAGAATGAAAATATGAGAATACAGAGCTAAAATAAAATCCACAATATGACTGAAAGGACAGGGTGTTCTTTTTAATTTTTGTTGATTCTTCTAACCAATTCCCCCTCCCTGCCTCCCCCAGTCCAGGCAGGGAAGTTTTGAAAGCATGAGCCATGCTTTTAACTAAGTGGAAATTAGCGATTCTATCTCGCTCTCTGTCAGGTAATGTCAGGTGCTTGGCCGAGAAAAGAAGAAAGCCAAGAAGAATATAATGTTTTGTATAATGAGGAAGGGGAAATCTCTCAGTTTCACTCTCCCCATATCGAAAAATTTTAAAACTCAAGTTCTTTCCACCCCAGATGTGATTTGCAAATGTTGGTAAATTCTTCAAAAACAAGTTCAACCAAAATTTTCACCCATGTGTACTATGAAATTTGAGAGGAACAATTATGTCCAATAAGGAGGGCACCATGCTGTGTCCACATCTGTGAAAAAAGATCAGGAACCTTTCTGAACAAAATCTATGGCAGTGCTAATTCAGCAATAATATGGTCAAATACACAGGGATTAGTACCCAGACTTTAAACAGTTAAGCATTCAAGGCAGTGTGCCTGAGTGAACAAAGCCAGTAGTTTCCACTTCTCTCACAAACATACATGAATTCTCACTGGATAATTAAATTAACCTGAAGCTATCATCTAATCTAATCTAATCTAATCATACCTTGGGCACATCATGAGAAGACAAGGTATACCAGAAAAAGACAATAATGCAGGGAAAACGTCAAGCCAGCAGGAAAAGAAGTCCAAATATGAGAGAGGTGAACCCACTAAAGAAAGCCATGGCCTTGAGTTTGCAAGATTTGGGCAATGTGGTTACTATAAATCAAGAGCAACTTGATAGTACACCAAAAAAATGACGCGACACTACAGTCCGTGCTTGTCCAAAATGGAAGCCAAATCTTTGGAACGTCTCACAGACAAGCTAGGGAGAAAGGTGGTGAGACAGAGTCCAGAAGCCCAGAGATCAACATGCAGGTGAGCAGTATTTCCAGCTTTCTAATGCGTGTAACATGGAAAGTGGAACGTAGGATCCATTATTATCAGCCTCTCTCTTCCCCATCCCGTCAAACATGGAAATACTTTGTCTAAGGAAGGGTAAGCAGCATACAGTTCCCGAGCCCGATGTAGCCCATCCCATCCAGGAATGTTTTGCAACCCTGAGGGCCCTACAAGATATGTATGCCACCAAAATTCATCAAAAACCTGGGGAAGCCCTGAAATCAAGCAGGAACTGATCATTTTAATGAGGGTTTTTGCCATTTGCTACCAAATTTTGATAGCGGCCTGCAGTGAGTTCCCCATGGGTGGGATCTGGCCCCTTAACCACTGAAGGTGCCCACCTTGGGTTAAAAAAACAAAACAAACCTAAACCAAGAAACCTACACACCACGTTTCAGATGAGAATTTTGCCACACGCTATATGCTGGATTTAAGATTAGGACACCACCATAGGTTTATCACTCTACCCTTTTAAAGCCTCTCAGGTCTTTGCTGAGAAGACTTGCCCTGGAGATGAACAAATATCCCAGTTTGTTTCATATTTAAACATTTGTCCAAACACAATGCTCATCTCAAAAAATAGCAGATGTTCATGTAATGATTGCTGTCTATACTTCTTGCACTTGAACTACCTCTGATCTCACTGATTATAATCTCCCCCTCACTCACTTATAGGTAAGTTGTTGACTTGGGAGCACCATTCCTCAAAGTCAGTTTGTGAGTTGCAATGTCACTTAACCCCTCCACCAAATTGTCCAGCAGTTATCCACCAAAGAATTGCTGGATAGCTCAGAGGCCAGAGGTTGGGAGTTTGATTCCCCACTGCACTCTTTGACAGGGGCTAGACTTGATGATGCATAGGGTCCCTTCCAATTCTGCAGTTCTACTGTGTTTCCCCAAAAATAAGACAGGGTCTTATATTAATTTTTGCTTTAAAAAAATGCAGTAGGGCTTATTTTCGGGGGATGTTTTATTTTTTTCAAGAACAACAATCTACATTTATTCAATTACCATCATTTATTTTATTTATTATTATTAATTTATTCCCGTTCTCCTTCCCCTTCTTTAAATGTAGCTGGTGCCACTTCCTCCAGGGGTGCCTCTGCCGCTGCCAGGAGGCGCCACGGTGGTGGCTCAGGTTCCTCCAGTGGCAGTGCCTGGGCTGAGGCTCCCGTTGGGGCTGGTGGGCACTGGGTTTGTTTTGAGGGAAACAACGGCAGCAGTGAAGGGGGAGGCGTTGGTGTGGAAGGGAGTGGGGTCCGAAGCCCGCGAGCCCAGTTGAGGAAAGGGCAGCGGCTGCTTCAACATGTGGCCCTGCCAGCAGCACCCAGCACCGAAGGGGGAGCCGAACAAGAGGAGGGTTAAAAGAGTTATGGTAGGAGAAAGAGGGGAGGGGGGAAATAAAGGCAGGGCGGGGGGCCGGTGGGGGCCGGAGCTCCGAAATCGCCTCCACCCCTCCAACCTTGTGCTTTGTTAGCCTCGCCTGGACGCACACTGGGGGGGAGCGCGCACACTGCAGGGGTGCGAGCCCCAAGAGCCGTTGGGAACTTAGCAGCCAAGAAGCAAGTTCCTGGCGGCGCGCAGCTCCTTCCTCCCTGGCAGGAAGTGGGAGAGGAGGGGAAGAAGTTTTAAGTCTCTCTTGAGGGCTTGGGAGGATCCCGGTGAGTCCCTGGTGGAGGGCAGGGTTTCACTTAACTAGGGCTTATTTTCGGGGTAGGGCTTATATTAAAATCATCTTGAAAAATCATACTAGGGCTTATTTTCAGGGTAGGGCTTATTTTCGGGGAAACACGGTAAGATGATGATGATGATGATGATGATGATGATGATGATGATGAATAATAATAATAATAATAATAATAATAATAATAATAATAATAATAATAATAATAATAATATAAGCTTGTGTATCATAATCTGTCACCTGAAGAAACACTTCAAGCATCTGAGGAAATGGGTTGCAATCCACAACCCCTTAGGTCAGATAAAACACATTACTCTTTAAGGTGGTCCAAGATGCTTTGTTATTCCTGCCACAATAGAACCACATGGCTATTGCAGCCTTGGAATTGTTTCTCCTTGTTAAAAAGTAAAGAATACATAAAAATAGCAAAGCCCTCTTCTGTAAGCTTTTCCACTACAAAACTGCAGAGCTTGGGAAAGTTACCTTTTTTTTAAACTACAGTTCCCAGATTCCCTAGCAACATAATCAGTGTGGCTTATGAGAGTTAGAATACAAAATATTAACTTTTCCAAGCTGTGCAGAAAATCAGCACACTTCTGACAAACTCCCCTCCCCAAAGATTATCACAGATTTTTGCAGGCTATTTTTGTTCCCCTGAAACAGATGAAACGGCTTAGGCTGAACACTTTGGCCAGCTCTGATACGGGCAAATTTCATTGCTGGTCACAAATCAAATGCAGTAAGCTCTTCAGTCTGCATTGGATGTGTAAGTCTCATTGAGGCTGTTTAGGGCTCAGAGGCCATTCTAGGTGAATTCCTATTGATCCAGCTAAAGTTGTTTTCCCTGAAGATAATCACTCTGGTGTGTTGTTTGGAAGGGATCAAGGAAAGCAACTGCCTTCATCAGTCAGCTTTGTCTGCACACAGAAGAAGAAAAGCAGCTTGGAGGTAGGGAAGAAGGGTGAGTAAGAAGAGGACAGTTGGGTAGGAAATTCAGGCTGACACCAAATCTGTATAGTAGCCTAAAACCCAGAAGAGCAAGATAATGAGATGATCAAATAAATAATAGATACATGAAATAGGAGCAGTGTCTAGACATGGATTCATCGAGCACCTGAATCATGCCTTTCATAACGGCACTTTCAGTAATAAGATATTTAATACAAACTTGAGAGAAAGCACTCTGTCCATGCCATGGCCTACAGAGTTCCCTTTGGCAGTGAAATCAAGTCGAGACGACTCTGTGGTCATGCCCAACTTAACTAAATCACTGTGACATGCAACTTGACTAACTCCCCACTGCAATATACTAGGTCTTGATGCTCAAATGTTCTAGGCATTTTCCAATAAATGTTTTTACTGTGGCTTTCCTGAGCCATGAGCAGTTGGAAGTGGCTGGTGCACTGTGTCTTTCTTCCTGGTATTGTAAACCCTATTTGGCATTGCACAAATGAAGAATGGTTATTTGATTGGTTTTGTGTTGTGATGGGCGCGGGTCGGTGTTTCTGTTTTTATGTTGGGCAAGATGGGGGTTGCCCCGGGATTTTTAAGCACCAAGGACCCAGGTACTCTTATTTCCACCTGAAGTAGAAATAATGAAAAATTAACTTCAGATACAGTTCCATAACTCAGTGTATGTCCTTCACATATTTCCTATTAGCATTAATAACCAGTCAATCATTCCACAGGGAAAGAAAATCCATGGAAACTAACATCCAAACTGGCAGGGAGTGTGGAGAGATGGAGAACGACAAAGCTTGAGGGAGACCCAGACATCTGAATTATTCATCCTCCATTTTCTGTCTGTGACAAGTCTTTACTTTCAAGTGCTAGTTTAGATGTCACTGGAGGTTGTAGAAAGCTATCTATTGAGAGTGTCCTCTTGGCTTAGGTGGCTCATAACCAGTATAAGGGAGGTGCCCACCTGCAAATTTTGGGAGTGATGCACCCTCTACTGGCTCAGACCACAAGCCCCTACCTACCGAGGTTTGGCCAAATAGCTGAGCAGTGAAATACTTAACACCCTTCCATATCCCACTAAAGGAATCCACTGACTTGTTAAAATGTCCCAGCTTGGCTTAAGAGTTTCAGTTGCTGGGTTTGGGAGGTAGATTTGATTGCATGCTGTCCTGGTCTGACCCCCATCCTTTCTTGCTAAAGTCAGGGGTTGCTATTACACTCCCCTATAGGTCTGGTGACCTCCTTTGCCCCATAAATAGTAGAGATGAGAAAGAAGTCTGCATCCGCAAAGGTATGTGAGCCTTGTAATAGATTAATCCAGTTTCTACACTGCAAGACATTAACAAAAAATATGCATGGATCTTTTGCTTCACCATAATGAGGAGGAAATCATTTCTGCCATTTTCCCACTTACCTTGTTTTATTCTATGAAGCCATGGAATTATGCATGACTAAAATTATTTTTAAAACTTTTAGAGAGAAACAATAACACATTTCAGCAATTTTATCCAGATTTTATCTATAGAAAGAGATGGGAAGCTGGCCACATCACATACACTAAGAGATGCCTTCAGATTCCTCTTCATCAGCTTCTTTTGTTCAACCTGGTCATTACTGCAACTTTGTTACTAGGGTCATGCATTGCCTCCCTCGTCTGTTCACTAAAAAGAGCACATGAAACAGAACTGATTTACCCTCCTACCCTTTTACGGCCTTTCTCCATGCCAGCATTTGTGCATTTCCACACATGGTGGGGGGCAACCATTGGGAGATGCAAATAGTCACAAGAACAGGATTGCCTGCCTCTTTCCATGTATAGGGAAAGACAGATAGAAGGAGTTTGACCCTTTGGCTGGGTTACAGTAGCACTACCACTCCCAACAAGAGGAGAAAAACCCAAGAAAGAGGAGAAAGACAGGCCCTAACATTCTGAATTCTGACCTAACCACTCAAAATCCATGCAGGAATGCAAGTGTTCATCTGCAGATACATGGACATTCAGTCCTAGTAGTGTGATAAGTTACAATAATGAAGTTAAGAAGTACATGTAAAAAAAGAAAATCTGAGAATGCAAAGTCCAGGCAATATGCTACACCAATGTAAGTCATTCACTTCACAAACCAGCAAAACCAAATATCATGGCGAATATAAGGGAATATAATCCAGGGACCCCACGCAGAGATGCTCTTGAGCTTCATTGGAGGGGCAAAACTATCAGTCTCCTTCTCCACTGGTGCCAGCTCAGCATCTTCTTTATAAGATGTTAATACTTTCTGTTTCCCTTTCCTGACTTTTAGTCATTGCTTTTCAAATGTTTAATATTTTGAACCCCAAGAATACTGGATTGCACAGAAGGGATTCATGGGGAGTGCCATGTTGCCATGAACACTCCTGGGCTCTTTCTTCTTTCCCATGGTCACCACAGAAATGCACAAATAGCCCAGATCAGGTTAGTGTTTGGGCGTTATTCTGAATGTGGTGCACGGCCCTATTTATAACTTTAAGAATGGGTACCTGCATTGTTCTGTTCTTTATCCTAATCCCATCCTTTTTTCCTAGAGCTATGTGGGTTTATGTTTTTGCTGCCTGAGGAATTCTGCGAGCTGTTGTCCAAAAACATAAATCTGCACACCTCTGCTGTTTTTCTGTCTGTGTCAAATCTTCTAAACTGTAAGCCTGAGGGGCAGGTCCTGCCTTGTTTGTTACCGATCTTATGTAAGTTGCTCTGGGAACCTTTTCAGCAGTAGAGCAAAGTAAAACAAATGCTAGATAAATAAATAACATTCCCAGAGTCCCTGCTGGCAAGAGAGCATCTTTAGAGGTCTTCATTCCAGAGTAGAGGAAACTGAGAGGGAATTTTGGCTAGATGTCTCAGCTGTTGTTTTCCCCCTTCCACCCCCTCCCGTACAACGTGATCAATTTGAATAAATGCAGAGGATGGAAACTGGTCATCTAGCAGGCTGATAATGGTGGACTTCACCCCACAGGCTGGGTTTTTTCCAAGCTGAAGAGACTTCTTAGAAAAAATGGGATTTTTGCATTCTAGAAAAAAGTTCAGTAGTCTTCCCAAAGTCCCAAGTTTGGAAAAGCTCAACCCCACTCTATGTCATCACCACCATTTTGTCTGGAGTACTATAAAGATCATTGAGATGGCCTGGTGCTGACGCTCCTGACCCCTGAAGGACAAAGCACAGTTGGTTTCCAAGAGAAATATCCAGCTGCCATGGCCAAGGTCTTTTCCTGCACTTGTTAAAAAGTGCCTTTGTGCAATGTTTAGATCCGTCCTGAACTAAATTCCCAGGTCTGCCAATTGGACTTCTCCCAGCCAGACAATGAAAGGTGAACTTTTACCTCCTTGTCTGTGAGAAAATAGGGAGGAAATGGTGGCGGCTTACATAAACAGTGTTCAGGTACAAAGTACATAAGATAAGGAAAAACGGGAGAAATAGAATGAGGAGAATTCCTAATCATTCTGAGGGTGGCTGAAGGGTATAGAAATGCATTATGGGAACTCTGGGGGAGTTCAAATATGAATAAACCAGCTTTAAAATATCATTCTAGTGACAGGAACTGCTGTGCTGAATTTAAATTACCATCTATAACTGATGGAATGCTTTTCAATACTACTAGAAGGTGAGGACTGTTTGTTCCAAGCTTTTATGTAACTTTCCAAGAAATCACTGCAAAATAGCTGGATTTTTGTTTTGTTTTGTTTTTTTAAAGAAAAAAAACTCCTGATTTCTAAAAAATAAAATAAAAATTGGGCAGCAACACTCACTTTTCAAAAGCCAAACAAAATGCTTGGTCATAAGATAAAAACAACACATAAGTGCTAAACAAGGACATCCATTGTTTCCATTTCAGAATTAAATGGATGCAGACAGAGCATTTGAATATGTATCACCCAAAGAGTAAATTGCTTGGTTTTCTGAATCTCCCACCATCTTTTACAGTTACTCTCAGCTTGTTGGCAAAAGTAGCGGGAATTTGTGGAGGCAGGAAATACCATAATATTTTGTCCAGTACTTTGTAAAAGGCTGCTGTGGTTCAATTTCAGCAGAGAAAACATGCTACAAGAGTGGAATCAAGCACCTAGTGGGACATAATGGCTGATTTGTCCCATTTCTGAGAACTGAGAAAACTTTGGTGTCTGGTATCAGCATTTAAGGATAAAATCCAGTGAACACAGGCTTGCCCAGTCCAGTAGAAACAGAAGCACTGTTCTAAGAGGACTGAGAGGTTAATAATGTAACTAGCAGGCCAGTCAAGAAAAGTTAGCAAAGAGCAGAGCAAAACTGCCAACTACCCAATATTTTCAAATTCGGTTCTATCTTCTCTCTAATCTCTCAAATGTCTTTATACAACAAAATGTTATTTCCCTGCCTGATATATCCCAAAGGGCCTAAACTTAATACAATATTTCTCTGTTGATTTATAACATATTAATCTATGAATCTACTGATCCTAAACCTTATTCCTAACTATATTAAGTAAACAATATACAATAAGATGTAGAGAATATAAATGTACGTTGAGGGTTCAGGAAAAGACAGAGGAAAAACTGCTGCAGTGTAGGCTTGCACCAGAGCATATCCTAACAGTCAATGCTCAGGAGATTTATAAGTAGCTATGCCTACCTTTTCATTGGAAAGGCCCAATGTGGGGAAAAAATACAATCTGGTGTGTGTGCCTGCTTCTAGGTTTCATTACTGCAGACATACATGATTTACAGCTTTGGCTCTCACCCCAGCCCCCTTTCTCTTGGGAAACCTATGGCAATCCCAGTCAAGAGACATTGAGTTCTCTGCCCCCAGTACCCTTGGTACCAGAGTATCTTTAATTTTCATTTCTCAAGAAATCACTCCAGAATGCCTGAGAAATGGGTTTCACTTTCACTTCTTCCTCTAGCAAGCAGAAACCTAGCCTTTTGCTTTCCAATTGATAGAAGTACAGTGGTGCCTCGACTTACGAACGTCCCGACATACGACCATTTCGAGTTACGACCAGCTCCGGCCGCAAAATTTTGCTTCGACTTGCGGCCGGAGCTTCCAGTTACGAACAGAAAAAGGCAGGGGGGAAAGGCGGGAAATTCAAATTGCTAACTGTAGGTGGCGACGAGGCTGCTTCTTTGTAGCTCTTTCGCCCCAGCAGTTAGAGAGTGTGGGATCGGAGGAGGCTGCCTGGTAAGGTAAGGTGCTGCTTTATGCTTTTTAAAAACTGTTCTAGGTGTTTTTGCAGCGTGGTTTTGGACTGGGGGGGGGGGGTTATGTTTCTGTGCTGTGATGGGTCTTGGGGGGTTTGTTTGTTTTTTGGTTCCCCCCCATTTCCGATGGGTCTTGGGGGGTTTGGTTGCTTTTTGGAGTGTTTTTCCCCATTTCCGATGGGTCTTGGGGGGTTTGGTTGTTTGTTGGGTTTTTTCCCCATTTCCGATGGGTCTTGGGGGATTTGGTTGCTTTTTGGGTTTTTTTTCCCCATTTCCGATGGGTCTTGCATGCTTCCCTTGCTTTTTGCTTTGTTTTCTGTGCATTTCCGACATGCTCCATTTGTTTTCTTTGCATTTCCGATCTGCTCCGTTTGTTTTCTGTGCATTTCCGACGTACTCCCTTTGTTTTCTGTGCATTTCCGATCTGCTCCGTTTGTTTTCTTTGCATTTCCGATCTGCTCCCTTTGTTTTCTGTGCATTTCCGACGTGCTCCCTTTGTTTTATGTGCATTTCCGACGTGCTCCCTTTGTTTTCTGTGCATTTCCAATGTGCTCCCTTTGTTTTCTGTGCATTTCCGATGGTTCTTGCATGCTTGATTGCTTTTCTTCCCCCCCCCCCCCCCCTTCAGCCAGAAGGGATTAATCGCGTTTCCAATGAGTCTTGCAGTGATTTAATATATATATATTTTTGGTGATTTTTTTTCTTCAGCCGGAACGGATTAATTGCATTTCAATGGGAAATGGTGCTTCAACTTATGACCATTTCGAGTTACGACCATCTTCCGGAACCAATTAAGTTTGTAAGTCGAGGCACCACTGTAATAAGACTCAAAATATTAGGAATTATTATCACATATATTTGAAAGTATCAAATTCAGATATTCAGAACTATCCGAATATGGCATTATTCAGTGAACTCTGAATATTTCTAGCCTCTGGAGCACCATCAAGCGCCAAAGACTCAGGTGGCATGGCCATCCAGGATCTGTTGGTGCAAAGCCAGTCTGCACATCATCCAGACAGAGTTCTAACTCCTGTCTTCTGAAGATGCCAGCCACAGAGACTGGCAAAACGTTAGGAAGAAAAACCTCCAGAACATGGCCAAACAGCCCGAAAAACCTACAACAACCATCGGATCCTGGCCATGAAAGCCTTCGAGAATACTTATGTCTACATTGAGACCATCTACACTGTAGGAACATGGGAATGCAATGATACAATTCAGCAAGGTCAAAAAACATCAGTCCCTTGATTTGTCATTATTTGTGTCATTAATTTTAGTTTTATGATCATTGGAGAGAACCTCTGGCAAGCCAAAATGGTAGGGAAGAGAGCAATGGAAAGTACCCAATATGAAAATGTCCACCTGTCTTTCCTGAAGTTTAAAAAAAGAAAAACAGCCTTGGTGAGAATTATAGCAGATTGGTAAGAATTTTATATTTATATTTGTTTGTTTTTACTTTTTTTAAAGTGTTATTTCTTAAAAGCCTGGGGAATAAATAATCTCTCATTACAGTTGCACTTACCTGTTCCCATTCATCTTCTGCCATGACAGATTAGAGAATTACCGGCAATTACAATGATTTGATAAAGCTCTTATTAATGTTAAGAACACATTTTCCTGCTGGCTTTAGTATGGGAAAATGTTTCACTGGTACTTTAAGGGAGAGAAGCTGGGATATTGGGAGCCATGAAAAGGAAGGGGACCTATACTAATTCGAAAGAAGTAGGGATGGCTCTTTATTAGAGATGGGAGGATTTGTATTCGTATATGAATATCCCCACGCAGCTGGACTTAACAAGGGGCTGGCCCCTGCAGCTGGCCCGTCCACTCACACGTCCAGCAGTGGCAGCAACCTTGCTCATCCTTCCAATCACTCCTGGAGCTCTGCTGTCTTCCTGCTCGGCTAGCAACTCAGTGACTCGTCCTCCCTCCCACTGCCTGGAGTGGCCAGGCGAGCAGGAAGAGCGGAGCTCCAGAAGCGACTGGAAGGATGAGCAAGGGTGCCACCGGCGGACACATCAGTGAACGGGCTGGCCGCAGGGGCCGGCCCCTCATTAAGTCCAGCTGCACAGGGATATTCGTATACGAATACGAATACCCCCATCTCTACTCTTTATATACCATGCATAGAAGCTACCACAGAGTTTGAGAAGTCTACTTTCTTGGACTAACATTCCGAAGGTCTGCTTTCAAATTGAATAGTCATGGTAGCTATGTAAAATCTCTGTGTTCAAGGGCAGTCTGCTTTTGTAAGGAGCAGCAGTGGAGATGTCTATGGCCTTTAGGTATATTTAAATTTCATCTTTTCTCCATTGAGCAAAAGACAACATACATGGCTTTTTGCTACCCCCATTTTATCTTCATAGCAACCTTGTGAGGTAGGCTAAATGAGAGAGAGAAGGTGGCATAGGGTCATCATGCCTTCATGCCTCAGTGGGACCTAGAATCATGATCTCCAAAACTCTAGCCCAACACATTAACCACTGTACCATACTGTGATTCTCTATGTTTCATGCTTGTTGGGTTTCCCATCTGACTTTTGGGGGCAGCAGGATGCTGCTTGACAAAGTTACTATTGCTGGGGCGGGGGGAGATTCTGAGAGCTGGCTGAAAGATTCTGGGGAGTTGCTGAGAGGTCGACCATTTTGGGGGACTATAGGTCAAAAGGCTTACTTTTCCAGGGTGTGGACCACTACCAGGTTATTTCAATGATAAGATCAGCATCAATTTTTAGCAGATGCCAGTTGCAAGTATATGACCCTAACAAACTGTTTTGCTAGAAAACACTTAGGAATGTTCTTGTTGAGGTCAATGTTCTATGAAGGACAATATCAGCTGGGACACTGAAGATCTACACAGGCTAGCTGCACAGTGCATACATTTGCAGGTTAATGCAAAATTAATCTGAGTTCTTGAGAATTAGCTGCTGGTGGTGGTTTTTCAAATGGGCACGGTAGATTATGAATCCTCACCCCTATAAACAGCCTGTAATTACTTGCTAAAACTTGTATGTCAGACCTCATGCTCCTTCTTCTCCAGACTGGATTTAGGCTGGCTTTTTCCTACTTAAACTCTTTGACTGCATTACTAGGACAGTCTGTAGACACCATCTGCATCCCCTCCTGTTTTTTTCAGATAAGATTTCACCTTTGAATGTCTGACTGAAGTCCAACCGGCTGTCTGGCTATGCTTGGTTCTTGTGGCTCTGTGCCTAGGGAAATCAAAGAGAGCTGATGGGAGATCTCAGACTGAAAATCCAGATTCAGATGATTTGGGGGAGTGGGTGAGAGTCGTACGTCAATCATTTCCTGGATTGATTTGGGGAAGAGAGCAGGGGCATTGGAATGTGTTGTCTTTTGCGTGTGCATGTGATTTGTAAGTTGGTCAAAGTACAACTAATAAAGGAAAGAAAATCAAAAGAGAATAGATAAAGCAGAGCTTGGAAAAATTACTTTGTGTGAAGTCTAACGCCATGTTGACAGGGGAATTCTCAGTGCTGTAGTCCTATTAATACAGAGAGAGAGAGTTACAGATAGAGCTATAGATGTAATACTATATATAGAACACCTCTCCTTTGAAATTTGGAACCAAGATGGATGTAGATCCAAACCATAACTCATCTCCAGAACCTCTGAATGACAGCCCAAAATTGTACATGCACTGTACAATTGTACATACACTGTACCCTTGTACACATGACACATAATAGGGTACAAACCAAGAGCAAATGTACTCATCAAGAGAAGCAGCAGCCGCTGAAGAAAAGGGAGTAAGAGAGAAGAAAATGATTGCCACAGATGTTGTTGTTGTTCAGTCGTTAAGTCGTGTCCGACTCTTCGTGACCCCATGGACCAGAGCACGCCAGGCCCTCCTGTCTTCCACTGCCTCCCGGAGTTGGGTCAAATTCATGTTGGTCGCTTCGATGACACCGTCCAGCCATCTCGTCCTCTGTCGTCCCCTTCTCCTCTTGCCTTCACACTTTCCCAACATCAGGGTCTTTTCCAGGGAGTCTTCTCTTCTCATGCCACAGATGTATCCCATCCTTTTTCTGAGGATCATGGAGTTATTCCATTTATTAATTCTATGTATGTATTTGAGGTATTTTTAACCTGTTTCTTAGTCAAAACAGGCTATTTACGCTGCTTCCATATATGCAGTAAAACATATATGCAGTCCCTGTCCACAGGTTTCAAAATTCCCAGGGTGGTATGAGCAGGGCTTGGAGGCTTACCCTATCAATTTTGGGGAACATCCTCTCTTACTCAGACAGCAAGGCACCCCTGAAAAAGATGTGACGCAAATGGAGGGGGAAAGGGTTGAGCGGAACGAGGTGGGAAGTAAGTAGTATCTCCGCAGGGCTGGCTGTAGAACTGCCTTGCTTTCCATTTTCACACCTCCTTCTGCTAAGGCCTGCTGAAAGGTGGCAGCTGAGAAAAAGAGCTGGCTTTATCTTCCCAATACATTGCCAAGGATTGGGATGAGGGGCAAGTTTTATGTGACACAGGTAGTCCATTAAAAACAATAGTGAGAGTTGGATTTGGGTCAAAACTATGACGCTAACCTGCATATGCGGAGAACTCGATACACAAAATGTAAAACCATCCCATCTGATATTTGGACTCTGGCTTGAACACCACCTGCAGCTCTTCCCCCTTCAATATTTCTGTTTAAAAAACCAAACCATGAATATTGGTGGTGCAGTTCTCCACTGGAAATCAGTGGCACACCTTCCCAGCTGCTCTTCCTGCTTCTCCACGGCTATTTTATCTTTACTTCACCTTTTTTTCTAATCTTATTAGATTAGATCTAACCTTATTTAATGGTTAAACACAGTTTACAGATTTTATTTTGGTGTAAAAACTGTATTTCTGTATCTTAATCATCTTAATTGATTAAGGAAGTCTTTTCTTGGAGTAATTACTTCCTTGTTTCTGACCGCCAATTAACCTGGACAGAAGCCAGGAAGTACATGCTCTGAGTGAAGATTTCCTACCAGAATTAAGTCAATTAGGGTATGCTTTCCCCCCACCGCCCCCATACTCTGGGTTATCATACTATCTGGTTATCCAGATAGTGGAACTGGAAAAAGACAATACAATCTACATGGCCCAAAGTGAAACCAGATATCTCTAGCTGATTCTAATAAGTTTCAGCATTCATTTTGAAGCTCACTATAAGCGAGAGAGCTTGACCTTAACATCAGGCCAAGGTTATTTGGGGGACTTCTGTAGAAAAAAAATATTTCATCCTCCACTCCAAGCTTTGGAGAAGGGACCCGATAAACTCAGAAATTACAACATGCTATCCTTCCTTTCCCTTTTATTATTTTTTATTTTTACGGAGATGTGAGTGAATATAATAAAGATACCCCCTCACACCCTTGTCTCTGCTAGCTCAGTTTTACTCTGATCCTGGATCAGTGTGGCTAGATTTCCCTCATGCCCACTTCCACAATCAGTTGGTTCCTCAGGGGTTCATCTCCTCAACTCTTGTCTGGCCCAACTCTGACATCAGAAGGGATTCGCCCTGTGTCCATCCCCAAGTCTCATGTTTTGGCATTGAGAGTCCAGGGAGTCAGATGCTGCTCACCTGACAACACTAGCTGGGGAAGTGTCATTGGGAATTGTTTATTTCCCCCTTCTATTGTATAGTATATGGAAGTTAGTACGTTCTTCTCAGGAGACCTGTTAAAAGAGATCTGATGTCTGTGTTCAATTCAAGGTTAGTTTGTGGAATGAAAAAATGGTCACAATTTGCAGGTCTACTATTTATTGCTATTCGTCTTTTTTAAACCTTTGATTCTGCTTTCTTTTTAATCATTTATTTGCCTAATTTCTAAACCACCACTCTTTGAACAGGTCAGATATATACACAAAAGGGACTGAGTTTTTGGAAGTCCTTCACAGTTCCAGTCATTTTACTCCATTTGGATGATCAGCTCAAACCCACCTCCAGGGTGGAAAGATATTATGTAAAAATAAATGACCTGGTCAAGATGTGGGGTATCTGAAGAGTGACATGGGAAATTTTCCACAATATTCGAAGAGAGTTGCTAAGAGATTTCTGGCTGTCACCCTAAGGATGATCTAGTCTCATTCCCTACTACTACTGCAGAAATCCAAAGGTAAAGCATCACTGATAGATGACTATCCAATGTTTGTTTGCAATCCTCCACTATCTTCTGACGTACTCTATTCTGCTGTCTATCAATAAAAAGTTCTTCCTCGTGTTTAGTCAGAATTCGTTGTAGTTTAAATCAATTTGCTTGGGTCTTACTGCTGTTCCATCTTTTATCTGATAACCATTCCAACCTCTGAAGACCACCATCATTGTCACCTCTCATCTTTCTTTCTTATGCTAAATATACTCAGCTCCCTTAACTGTTCCTCATAAGCTTTACTTTCCAGAATTTTTACCACATAGGTTGCTCTCCTCTGGACACCCTCTAGGCTGTTTCTATTCTCCTTAAAGTGTGGTGCCCAGAAGCAAACAGGTGAAGTCTGACTAAAGGAGAATAGAATGGCATTATTACCTTCCTTATTCTAGGTTTATTCAGCCTTGAATTGTATTAGCCATGTTTGCTGCTGCATTACACAAGCCTTACACAGTCATGCTTAAAAGTGTGTGAAGCCCACACATGTTGAAGGGAATGCACTTACCATGCCCCCTTGTTGCCAGTTTAATCACAGAAATGTGACTATCTGAAGAGGGGTGGGTTGCTGTACCTTTGCAGCTTCTCCACATGAGCCAGAAGCACACTTTTTGGAGAGAGGAGAGCTACCAAAGCACAGCAGCCTTCTGTAACTAGATAAATAAAAATGTAGGTGGGGCTTCAGGTGCAGTAAAGAACAACTGAATAGAGCTACTGTTGCTCAGGTGTTAGTACTGATGGCTGTACACTTGCCCCCGTTTCCCAGTAATTCTTCTTCAGTTATGCTTCTGTGAATAAAAAGAATATTACAGAACTCTGAGTCATTATTTTGATATATCTGCATAGCTTTTCTGCAGAAGACGGGCAATCTTTGCTGGAAGGAGAGAATCCTATGTCATGCTGTACATCAGTGGTGGGTGTCTAAACCCAACACATTTTGCTGTTCTCTCCCACCATTTACATCAGCTGTGATTTGGCACCATGGACAGTTTCGGCTCAGGCAAGAAAGTCACGTCTAAGGTAGTTAGCAGACTATCAGAATCACAATTTCTGTCCTCAAAAGGATGGTCTTTCTAGGTCACAGCTAAATATACCAACCTGAAAGATGAGAATAGGAAAGAGCCTTTTCAAAATGACCCATATCATGCCTGTTCTGAATCTTGAGATGGAACACTTGAAAGAATTCTCCTAAACGTCTCTTCCTTTTAAAGGCAGAGGTAAATGGCCAGTCTCGGCACCTTCCACTCACAGTGCAGAACCCTGAAACAGTGTGTGTGGAGGCAGGAGAATATTGGAAAGGCCCAGTCCATACTTAACCAAGAGGATGACTACACAGGCATTAAGCCAGCTGTTTGGTCTGCTGCAGGGATGGGCTGGTTAACTCCTAAAGACAACGATCAGACATCATCTTGGCTGGAGCAAACCATCCCATCCCTGGAGCTGCCCTACCTGCAGAAATCCCTGTAAGAGACTTGTACTTTTTTTGGTGCGAGGAGGATCACTCTCTTTCGATCCATTTTCAGCACGTGTCATCCCTGGGGGAAAACCAAAAGACTTCATTTTTTGATTTGGCCACTTAAGGATATTACTTAATTAAATGGAATCAATTAACTTGAGAGGTGGTGAGTGCTCCAACACTGGAGGCATTCAAGAGAAATTTAGACAACCACCTGACAGATATCCTTTGATTTGCATTTCTGCATTGAGCAGGGAGTTGGACTCGATGGCCTTATAGGCTCCTTCCAACTTTATGATTCTATGAAATACTTCCTCTGCTTCTTGGCAGAGGGGCAGAGGAAGTGAAAATTTTTAGCCTCTATTAGAGCAGTGAAAATGCATTGAATCATTTATAAAACAAAAATCTTTTTAATTTTTTATTCCCCGTGTCTTAAACGGCTGGTCAAGAAACTTCCCGCAGCTGAATCTGCAACCGTGGCAGTATCTCTGCTGGTCATTTAAGTCAAGGGGAAAAGTTGTATTTGTGTATTAGGTGTGTATAATAGGCTGCAGCAAGTTCTTGATTGGACCTTTAAGAGAAGTATTAGGTACACACATACCTAATACAGTTCTCCTAAAGAGAACTTGTAAAAGGCAGATCAAATAGAGTCCCTTGAGGTCCGTATGCCATTTGGATGTGAGCATTATTGCATCAGATGGCATACTAGACCTAACAATTCTGTTTGGCCCGCTCCAGCCTGCTCAAACCTAGCTGTGTAGACAAGACCCAAGTTCTCTTTTGTTTTTCTGAAGCCCACCTGCATTTTCTCTCTACTGTTGATCTGTCTTAGGTTGTGAGATTCCTTTTTATTTCCACATAGAAATGCACCAGCATTTTAATGCATTTTCCCCCAATATGTACCTTTATTTAAGTGTTCTCCTCAAATTGTATATTTTTCCCACAGACCAAAGCATGCTTTTGGATATTTTCAGATTTATTAGCCTTTGTTATGTTGAAACCCATGTGCATACTAGGTGAGTTTCCTGGGGTGGTATTTTTCTCAGCGAGTAAGAGGAAGACAGTGCAGGCTCCTGTAGCTAAGGGGAGTCCAGGGAACCTAGGTGCACATGGCAGTTCTGCTTACTATTGTTTGATATTTTCATTTTATTCTCAGAGTGAGAACAAATTGAGATTGTAAATCAATGGCCAGAATCCTATTGGTGGTTTAGTGTTACATATGGGAAATTTCATAAGTATCAGTGAAGAATTGCTGCTTCTTAATGAGGCGCTCTCTGTGTTCCTGGGCACATGGTTGCTTGCTTGCATGATTGGGTGCATGCTCAGGAGTACAGTCAGCATCTCACTACACCATCCTGTGATAAGACTATTAGACATAGTTCTGACCTATAGACAACTCCAGAAGCCTCGAAGGTTTTTGAGCAAGAGGAAATTTGTTTCTTCTCACAATGAGTCTCAGGAGGTGCAAAATGCCTGCTTTCATCAAAGCAAAAAAAGAGCAAAATGTGCTGCTTACATACCACTGAAAGCACTGTCTGGGTGGTTTGCAATTCAATTATACAGGTTACACATTACCCCCTCCCCAGTGAGCTGGGTACTTAATTTACCAACCTCAGAAGGATGGAAGGCTGAGTCAATCTTGAGCCGGCTACCTGAGCCCATCAGATTGTGAACAGAATCTTGGCTGCAGTACTGCAGTTTAACCACTTCCAAAAGTTACTTTACAAAGGCATTTAAAACCATTTTAGAATCATTTTTCATATAAAGTTTTCAGGGCTATTGTCAATTTCTTACCAGTTAGTCTTGTTCTATATTTATTTTTATTTCTACAAACACTTACAAGGATTCCTAAGGTGCAATATCGGAAACGGCCAATAGAGGTGCCAGTATTTCCTTTTCTTTTTTCTTTTTCTTTTTTTGCCTATAGTAACAACAACAACTGCGTAAGTAACACACCCTGCAACAAATTCCTACTGCAGGCACAGCAGCAGTAACAAAAACCTAGCTGCCAAGCACACAATGAGTGTTTTTTTTAAAAAAAAATGTTTGATATAAGCCATTTGTTCGCAGGCGCCTTGCTTCTTCATTTTCAGCCCATCCCAGACTTTGAACAGATCTTTACTAAGTACAGTATTGTGGAAAGCAGGGACACTCTAAGGCTTAAAATGTAGCATCTGCCTCTTATCATGCCTAAAGAGCTCTTGAAAAGCTCTTCGGTGCTGCCATCAATGCTCCTCTCCGTTGCCTACACTTGGGAGAAATAGCAGTGTTGCTTTTAGCAACTCATGAAGCAGTGCAAAAGGCCTAGAGTGTGTCTAGAGGCAGAGCTGCTCATCAGAACAACCACACCCTCCAGCAAGAGGTATCATCTGTATTTTAAAAAAAGATTCGGAGACACGTGACCTATAAAAGGCATGGGAATAATTGGCTGCATGTCGCCCCATGTTCATTGCATGGCCCTTGGAATGTTGTGGGGGCTCATGTTTGGCACCCTGGGGACTCCTTCCCTGCCTAAAAATGGGGCGAAGCATGCCCATGGCAGAGTGCTTGCTTTGCCCACTTCAGGCCCCAGGTTCAAGTCCTGACACTCCTGCTTGCCAGCATCAACAGAGTCCAAAAATGCAAACAGATTAATTGGTCTAGAGCAGTGATGGTGAACCTTTTTGAGCCCGAGTGCCCAAACTGCAACTCAAAATCAACTTATTTATTTCAGAGTAAAGCCAACACTGCAATTAAAACCCGAATACTGAGGTTTTAGTTTAGAAAAAACAACTGCTCCTGCACTGCAAGGGTTAAATGCTTGTGTGTGGTTTTTTCCCTATGGGCGGTATTAACAAAGAAATACTTACTGGTCCTCCAATCCCCCATTGGGCTAGACTGGTAATGGTCGCCATTGCACCCCTCCGCTGGACCACTGCACCAGCAGAGAGGAGTGCCAAAATCCAGGATCAGAGGATGGGTAAATATTTCTCGATGGCGACTTATAGCTCACGTGCCCACAGAGAGGGCTCTGTGTGCCAGCTGTGGCACACGTGCTATAGGTTCACCATTCGCTGGTCTAGAGGAACAAATAAAGAGGAGGTCTTCTGCAGGGGTTATGGCTCTTAACTGCCTGCTCAAGACTAAACCCCTGGAAACCAAGACTAAGAATTCCACAAGTGTGTTGACCTTGCTGAGAAGGCTGTTTTCCTGGTACAACCCTCTAGCAGTAAAAACCTGCATCTTCTTATGATGTGCTGGAGAGGAGAGCCCTTGATGCTGATCTTAAATCCCAGGTGGGTCACATGGTTGAATATAGGTCCCAGACCCAAGACTTTTGAGAGTTATAATCTGCACTTTAAACTAAGCCCAGAAATATCACAACGAAGCTACGAAAACTAGGCTTCCTGTGCATTAAGATCACATTTAGTTTTGGTGGTTTTTTGTTTTTTTATTGTCAAACGGGGCAAAAAGCCACCGATGCAATGATGTTTTTAAAATCATGATTTAAATAACACAAACTTTTGTTCTCTGTGTTAAATTCATTAGTTCTACCATATACTCTATAGAGAGCGATTCCCAGTGTAGTGGATAGAGTGATGGACCAGGACACTGGACAACGGGTTCGAATCCCCACTCAGCCATGGAAACTCACCGGGGGAGGGGGGGAGTGGAACTGGTAAAGCCTTAAATATCTCACTTACCTTGAAAACCCTATTAGGGTTCCTATAAATTGGTTCTTAATTGACGGCACAGAACACACACACACTATGAAGCACCACACACCTCCAGTGAAAGACTGGCCCTGTAAATAATGGTTTGCAAATTTAACTTCTGGCAGCTCAACTAAAATTCCCAGAAACCTTAGTCAGCTTAGCCAACAGCCAAGGCTTTTGGGAATTCAAGGATATGAGAAGCCCTAGCTGCATCCTCAATGGTTAGGGCTTCTGAGAATTGGGACAGATACACAGATGAAAATGAATGGTTTCCAATTTCCTCAGTTCATTTAGTTTAAGCAAGGTATTTATAAGTTTGAATTAGGAGCAAAAAGCAGCCTCCCACCTGCACATGCAGGTGCTTATCATGAGAGTCCCCATAGCTAACCCCCTCCATTTGAAATGGAAACCAAGATAATTTTCATGGCCACTCCCCTAAACTAGCTCTGAAGAATAAGCTTGTTAGTCTTGAAAAATGTCACAGGACTCTATTCTCTGCTTTGGTGAGACTGTAATACAACAGCTGAGCCATATCTCTTTGGAAATTTCTTCAGTATGAAATCCTGGAGACCTACTGTCAGAGCATTTCCAGAAAGGGGGTAATTGGAAGAGATTATGCAGTTATTCAGTCTTTTTCTTCTTAGAGGATTATTTGGAAATTTCTTTGGTATGAAATACTGGAGAGGTACTGTCAGAGCATTTCCAGAAAGGTGGCAATTGGAAGACATTATGCAGTTATTCAGTCCCTTTCTTCTTAGAAGATTTTCTGCAGGAAGAAAAAAAGGTGGAAGAAGCAGTGGGAAACCAGGAAAATTAAAAGAAGCTAATGACACTGTAAAAGTCAATGAATGAGGCAAGGTGAGTCTACAATAGAAGCCTCACCTAAAGTTACTTTAACTATTAAGCTTTGCAAGACACTAAATTTGCAACTATACAGAGTTAAATAACATTTGTTTATTCTAACATAAGGTTTCCACAGCTGGGTAAGTTGCAAATTAGCTTACCTTTGTATGGAGATTGGTCATCAAGAAGTAATAATGGGTTTCATTTGTAAGTCGATTGTGCTGCAGATACAGCAACTTTTAAAGAATGGGCTTTTGGAGCCATAATGTTTTATCACCTTCTAATTGTAAAGCTGTGATATTTCATGTGAGTTGGCACTCAGCTGGCATGGTCATTATTAAACTAGATGGGCCAAGAGAAGCATAGTTTTATTTAAAAAAAAAAAAAAACACCACTAGTTCCAGCCCTCCTTGCTTCAGCTTATTATTTTACCAAGACAGAAAGAGAGAGAGAGAGAGGTAGTTAAATGAGAAAGGAAGAGTTGCTTATAATGCAGTTCTGCCGTTGGCAGCAGGAGCAGAACAGCCTTAGCTCCCTGACATTTTCCAGTAAAACAAACCTGTCGAAGACAGAACAATTTTTAATTAAACTCTATATATCTCATGTGTCAAGGAACGTGAGCAAACTTCTCAGTGGCTCAATGGCAGACTCCAAAGTACACACCAGTTTCACTCTCCACAAATAGACTGGAACCAGGAGGTGAGCGGCACAGACGGGTGGGTTGCTAAAAATGTGCCTAGAAGTGAAAACAAAAAGTGGTTTTGCCAGTCCTCTGTTGATATCTCTCTCTGTCTTTCTTTCAGTGCCAAGCATGGTATATGAAATGGAAGCAGCCCAACAGTGTTACATATATTCCTTGGCATTTTAAATGTGGTGTAAGCCTTTGAATGGAGTCTTAAAGAGCTAGTGGCTAAGAGGACCAACTAAAAAGTCTGCCACTCAGATCTGACCTCAGCCACGAACTGGCTACAGAGTTTTAGGCAATACTGTATAGAGAAGGAAGGAGGAGAGGTTGTCAAAGGCAAGACCCAAGAGAAGAGCGCTCAGAAGTGCTTTGATGTGGTCTGTTGGGTCACTGTACCAGCAGAGGTTCCTTTTCCAGCAATAGCAGATGCAAGGGGTACATTCCTTGGGAGTCCCAAGGGTTAAGACAAGGAGAGGGCATCTCTTTCAGCCCAAGGACCAGGTTCTGTTTCAGAAAAGTTCTTTGGGGCTGCCTTTCAGAATACTGGAAATCAATCCATATAATCATTGCTTGGGTGGTTGAAAGGAGGAAATAATCATGATCTTGTGGGTGGAGTCAACTTCAAAAACAAGGTAGAAGCAAAAATAACAGTAAAATTGAGTTCAGTGGTCTTGGCGCCGTTAACTACTAAACCACTGGAGAAGTATTTCAACTTTTTAGATTGGAGAAAAAACATGTACCAAAGTTGGAAATATCACCAAATGGTGATGCCACAGAGAAGCCCAGGAAGGAATTGGGACTTCAGGAGGGACTTGTTTGGCTCCAGGACCTGAATGTTCCCAACCCTGAGTAAAAACTCTCCTCTCTGTACATTGATAAAGACCATCACTATGCTTTGATTAAACTGCACCCTCCCCCTTAATAAAAGCATTACATTTTGTTTGGCCATAGGTTAGATCACATTGGATGCAAAATAGATTTCTGATTTGTGCCCAAAGTTTCTGAGCGGATGATATATCATGATTGTTTATTCCAGTGCTTTCCAACCTTGGGTCCCCAGATGTTCTTGGACTACAACTCCCAGAAATCCTGACCAGCACAGCTAGTGGTGAAGTCCTCTGGAAGTTTTAGTTGAAGAACATCTGCAGACCCAAGTTTGGGAACCATTGGTCTATTCTCTCTCTCACATACATCCCTGGCAACATAAGCAGTGATTGTATGGATTGTTCTCCAGTGCTAAGAAGGCCATGTGATCTCTAGCAAGGCAGTTCCTAGTAGCAAAGAAAAACAGGACCCCATCCAGTAATTCAGCAGCCTGGTCAATGAACATATGTGTGACAGTCCACACCTCCAACTTACATGCATTCAGTGAACCTGAGCCAAGTCCCACACACACAGCAATTTCCATAAAACTGGTAGAAACACAAAAAATTTTTGTCACACACCATGTATGCTAGCAATGGGTGGAGCTGCAGTCCAAATCAGACAGGATCATGCCCACCATCTCATGCTCGCCTACTGTGTGTGCACATACTTCGATTCCTACACAGTGCACACATCTCATTCCTATACCCCATGCATACATTCTCACCATTCATACACATGCTTTTCATAAGCAACCCCATAGAAACTCCCCATGGATGTGGATTACTGGCTGGAATCTGACTGAAAAGTTACACCGATATTAACTCCATCAGCATAAATTTCACTAGCAAATTTCCTCACATTTAAAAGACAGTGCAGAGAATTCCTCTTGGTTGCCAAATTGTGCAACTGGTCTAGGACAGCAAACGTCTATGCCAACTTGTTAATTTGTGACAATTCACAGGAGAGTTTTAGGCTAATGGAGTTACATCAGCAAGTGCAACTAATAGGATCATGACCATTGTGTTTGGTTACTCCCCCGAAAAAAAGTGAATTCAAAAAAGAGACATTCACACAATCTTTCCATGGAGGCACAAAGAGGTATACAAGCGACTTATCCATGGAGGAAGACCCAGGTCTCTTCCTCCTGGTTCAAATCTTTATGTTCTCCTTGTCTTTGTAGAGAAGCACTGCCCTGAGGTAGGGGAGGGGAGCAATCTTTTCATAGAGTGAAAGGTTGTATGTGTATAGTATATGTGCAAATGGGATGGATCAACAGGGCTGTGCTGTTGTTTTCCTACAGTGTTCTCTCAAGGGCAGGGTGTTAGGAAGAAGTGGAGCAAGGAAGTGCAGAAACCTCTACCAGAGCCTCAGTGGGCTAGATTATCCAGCTGGTGCATAATGAGACCAAACCAGCCCAATCCTTAGCAGCCAAGATGGCGAAGGACCAACTGACCTTACACTAGGGCCAGCTGAAGCTGGCGGGAATCCAAAATCCTTTCCAACCTTGTGTTTTAGGGATAACTTAAGACTATCCTCATTCTGACCTAACTTTGTGATGGTGTTGTTTCGGTGTCCTGGGGCTGGAGAGATTTGGAGGTGGAATAAATTGGTTCTTCCTTGGTTTTACCCTCTTTTCTCCCCTTTTTCAGCTTGTCTAAGATCTTCTACTGGCAGATCTCAGGCAGTAGAGCAGTTCTATTGAGAGATCATTCAGTTGGCAGCAGATCCGTGAGATCAGCCGGGAATCAGCCGGAGAAGAGAATTCTGCCACCAGAAGGGCATTTCTGCCTGCAGGCTTGTGCTGAATTCTGACTCTCTGTAGCCAGAACATCTTTGAATTGGGATTGTACTGCAATTTATCTCTTTGCATGCAACTGGCACTGAGGTGTTTGTTCTTCCGCTTTAGCTGTTTTCCTGTTAGCTGTTACTCTCGGAAATACCTTGTGTGACATTTTGTTTCTGAACCAACAGTGCCAAACTTCAACATGGCTCTTTCTCCCTGGCTCTCCTTCGTTCAAAATAAAAAAATAAAAAAAAAAATCCAATTGCTTTCTGGTACAGTTAAAGGTTTCCTCCTCCCCCTTTTCATTACTTTATGGCAGATGAAAGTTAAAGAGGCCAATTACCAACATTTTATGATAGGCTAGAATATTATGAAAGCTCTTAAGAGGTTATTAACACCTTTTCTGTACCTCATTATTTAAAAGCCTGCCACGCTTAATCATTTTAACACCATTAAATTGGCATTAACAACAATCCCATGACTTTCGCTCCCAAAAATGCCACACATTTGACAACAAGGTGGTAATAAAATATCGCAGGGAAACCTGCAGGCACCAGGTGAATTGTAAAGCTTTACACACATAGAGCTCAACATGGTAATGTTTGATTTCTTTACCACCAGAGAACCAATAAAGGGAATGAAAGGGAAATCTCATATGCAGTGCCTTTCAAAAGAAAAGAAAAAACACTTTCCCCCATAATCTTCCAAGAGCTACTGTGCCTCAGTAGATAGATAGAAGTTTGAATTCATTGGACAGGCCATAGCTCAGTGTGGGAGCACTGATATTTGCATGCAGTCCTATTTCTGATTCATAGCATTTATAAGGTTTGGGTTTCTTTTCTTTTGTTCTTTCAAAGCAACGATGGACAACACATGATTAGAGGGCCATAGGCACACATATCCAGATATTTTGTAAGTCTCTTCCCAAGGTTTCTGGTTTAAAATAGCAATAAATAATAAAAAGAAGACCACAAGTTCAATGCACTGTGGTGGCAATTGCCACTTTAAGGGAAACTGAAATGAGTTATGTGAAATTTAAATGGATTTTGACACAGAGTTTTCAATTTCTGATAAAATTCTTTTTTGCTACACAATAGCAGTACAGAGATCCACAGAGGAGAATAACTGCAAGTTCCCCAGAATTCTCCCCTTTCTCATTAACTGGCACTTAAAGTCTCAATAATTCACTCTGAGACATTTGTAGGAGAAAAAAATTAAAATGTATATTTACTTACGGTTGCTTGAAATTACAGACTTCTGTATACTGCTTTCTTTACTGCACACATATTTAGCAAGCAACTGAACAGATCAACAACAAACAAACAACAGGAGGGATAGACACACAGCAGAGAGATGGGGCTCTCTTTGAATTTCAAAAGCTTAAAGGAACAATCACCCCAGCCCAGAAAGGTTTATCCCAGTCATTCAAATTTCATACAGCATGTATGTAAATAAATAAATAAAGCTGTTGTGATAAATAAACTCTGATTAGTAGTCCAAACAGTACTGCCATCAAGCTCTAATGCAGAAGGTATCTCACCTGCAAACCTGCAAACTTTCTGAAAGAGCAAATGGATGATACTACAGTTAAGAGCACAATCTACCACTGCAGAAATCCCAAGCAACAGACAAGTAAGTTTCACTCTCCACCCCTAAAATTCCCAGCAACTCCTACCCTGTGAAAAGGGTGGGCTTTGCACAGCAACCCTAATCAGTAATCCGCTGTCAATACCTTGACTACTAACACCTGAAAAACAGACCAGCTTTCTAGCCCTGTTCATCCACATGAGCCGTCTAGCTAAGCTCAATATATCCTGTGAGGTGTTACTTCTCCTGAAGAGTTCCAGCCAGTAGGACTGAAGTATGCCAATGGACAGGGGAGTTGAAGAAGCATCAGTCATGTGCCATTTAGGATGCGGCAACTGGATACAGCAAGGATTGGGAAATTGCTCAAGGACCACTTGGTTTCAGGGGCCACATCGTAGCGCACTAAGTAGGCCACTCCCATAGCTCCCCTGACGCACTTCCCTGAATGAACAGACATTCACAATTCACACATCTCCTCACTGCCTTCATATCCATCCGCACAGAGAACGTGGACAGGTAGCAAAGTGATAGGATAGTCTCTGTCTATGGGCAACATCCACAGGGAGGAGAGTAGGAGTGTGTGAAAGCCACATCCTTTCTCATCATGCATGCAAGGAAAAGGAAACCTGGTGGGCCAGGGATTCAACCCTGTTGGTCATAAACCAATGAGGAGGTTTCATCTTAGAACTGCAGAGCTGGAAGGCACCCTTTGGATTATCAAGCCCAGCCCCTGTTAAGGTGGCCCAGTGGGGAATCGAACCCTCAGCCTCTGGCTCTGCAGCCATATACCTAAACCACTGAGCTATCCAGCAGTTTCCATGTGCTGGGCTATGGGATGTCCATATGTGTTAGGACTGGATGTATCACCAGAGGGGTGGTGGGAGAGATTAGGAGATACATAAACTCATGAGAGTACTGACCCATAATTTACCCATGATGTGGATGGCGGTGACAGAGTTATAGAATTGACTCAGATAAATTGGCTGCTATACATAAAGGGAGAAGAACCTGACACCAGAAACAGGTAATTAAACATGCCTGACTGGCCCTCTATCCCCACTTAATTCTGCATCGCATCCCTTTTGGAAAGAAAAGGTTTTGTGAAAGCCAGAGAGTTCACATAGGAAGCGGCCAGATTGTTATGAAATATTCACAAGACATTTAGTTTAACTCAGTGCTAATTGAACACTGACAGCATAAGTTACTCCCACCTACAGCAATTGTCTATCATGTCTGGATGAGTGCCCAGTGTCCGTCCCCCCCCCCCCCCCCGCCCTGGTACTATCATAGGGAGTAGCTTGAACACAAAATGTTACTAAGAAATCTGTAAATATATGTACATCTCTGTAAATAACATCCAGCATCAAAATAGGAATGAGAGTTTTAGCAACAGAGGGCAGCTTTCCCACTAATTGGTGGCCTCCATATGTGCTAGACTACAACTTCTATATTCCCCATGCTGCACAGTGGCCTTGGGATGAAAGGGGTTGTAATACAGTACATCTGGAAGGGGCTGGGTTGGGATGGCTATTTAAGGCCATTAATACACAGCATTACAAGTATTCTCTTTAAAAGGTATCTATGGCCCAAATCCTGTTGCTTAGCACAGTAAACTGCACTAGAGTGGGCCCACTGAATCAATGGGGATTTGGTGAGTCAACTCCTCCACAGTTTCCATTGATTCAAATGAATCTCCTCTTGCATACAAAGTCATAGTCCAGACTAGACCCTTTGGAACCAATGGAACTCAAGGAGGAGTTCTCATAAAATCCCCATTGATTCAATGGGCCTACTCTAGAGTACTCTGGGTCACCATTTTGTTGTTTATTATATATTTACTTCTGTGTAGTTTGTTTTAACTGTCTGTAAACCACCCAGAACAGTGCTTTGGCACTAATGGGGCAGTATATAAATCAAAGGATTTTAGCCACTCTCTCTCTCTCATCAAATTTGGTGGCTGCTTCGTGGTGCTAGAAGTAAACAAGCACTTTTTATATGTGTGCCCAGCCTTTCCACTCACTAGATGAGGCTCCCCTGTGTGTCCCTTTACCTTCTTGTCATCTGAGGTAAAGATGATGATGAGAGGGCCTCTTTGGTTGCCGTGGCCAAAGTAAAACAACTTTGCTGAAAAGTCAGTGGCAGATAAAAACCCTCTTGTTTGCTCCTGCATTTTAACATGCAGTGTAACTTGGACTGGACTAGTCACTCTTGGAATCACTGGACTAGTCACTCTTGGAGTCACTAAAGACCATCCCAGAGCTTTTGGAGACTTCTCAGTGGAACTTTCCTGCCCCTTCTTCTATGAAGGATCCCAGGTAGCAGGAACCAACACCCACGCCAACCTCTGCACAGATTTTCCCATAAGCTTTATCACCCCCCTTTTACATGATCCCCCACTTTTTTCAGTCTAATGCCATGATTCCCAACCTTGTATCCCCAGATGTTCTTAGACTACAACTCTCAGAACTCCTGGCCAACACAGCTAGCGGTGAAGGCTTCTAAGAGTTTTAATCCAAGAACATCTGGGGACCCAAGGTTGGGAACCACTGGTCTAATGAGTGGTAAGAAAGACAGATAGTCATGTCCCAGAAGCTTTCATGCAATGAGAAAGACACCACATCAATGGGCTGGATCACACGTTCATGTTCATCATTTTTGAGGAGGTCACAGATCAAACATCACAGAAAGTATACAGTATGTCACCTCAGGTGTCATTGCTGATCCGTGGCAGTCACTCTTTACTGAGCTGAGAATTCTGAGTGAGGAAAAATTAATTTCTCACGTGAACTGGGGTTTCCAAATGTGATTACAGTAGCTCTTGTTGGCCTCAAAAAAAAAAAGAAAGAAAGAAAGAAAAGAAAAAGAAACAATCATAGAACCTCAGAATAGTGAAATTAGAAGGGGCCTATAAGGCCATCAAATCCAACCCCCTGCTCAGTGCAGGAATACAAATCAAAGGATATCTGCCAGGTGGTTGTCTAAATTTCTCTTGAATGCCTCCAGTGATGGAGCACTCACCACCTCTCGAGGTAATTGGTTCCATTGCCGTACTGCTCTAACAGGATGTTTTTCCTGATATTCAACCGAAATCTGACTTCCTGGAACTTGACCCCATTGTGCGTGTCCTGCACTCTGGGATGATTGAGAACAGATCCTGCCCCTCCTCTTTATTACAGCCTTTCAAGTATTTGAAAAGTGCTATCATAGCTCGCCTCAGTCTTCTTTTCTCAAGGCTAATCACGCCCAGTTCTTTCAGTCTTTTCTTATAAGGCATGGTTTTCAGGCCCTTGATCATCTTTGTTGCCTTCCTCTGAACTTGTTCCAATTTGTTGGCATCCTTCTTGAAGTGTGGTGTCCAGAACTGGACACAATACTCAAGGTGAGGCCTAACCAATGCCAAATAGAGGGGAACTAGTACAAGATTTGGAGACTATACTTCTGTTAATGCAGCCTAAAATAGCATTTTCCTTTTTTTAAGCCACATCACACTGTTGGGTTATATTCAGCTTGTGATCTTCAACGACTCCAAGATCCTTCTCACTCGTAGAATTGCTGAGCCAGGTATGCCCCATCTTGTAACTGTATGTTTGGTTTCTTTCTCCTAGGTGCAATATTTTGCACTTATCCCTGTTGAACTTCATTCTGTTGTTTTCAGCCCAGTACTCAAGCCTACCTAGATCATTTTGAATTTCATTTCTGTCTTCCAGGGTGTTAGCTATTCCACCCAATTTTGTATTATCCACAAATCTGATTAACAATCCTTGTATCCCCTGATCCAGGTCATTAATAAAAATATTGAATAGCACAGGGCCCAGGACTGAGTCCTGGGGTACACCACTTGTTACCTCCTCTCAGTTTGAGAAGTAGCCATTAATCATCATCACCCTCTGAGTACAATTCTGTAACCAACTGTGTACCTACCTGACAGTTGCTCTATCCAGCCCACACCTAGTTAACTTGCTAATCAGAATATGATAGGGCTGTTTGTCAAAAGCTTTGCTGAAGTCAAGATATACTATGTCTACAGCATTCCCTCTGTCTATCAGGGAGGTTGCCCGATCAAAAAATGAGATCAGATTAGCCTGGCAGGTTTTGTTATTGATAAATCTGTGTTGTCTTCTAGTTATTACTACTTTGCTTTCTAGGTTTTTGCATAGTGACAGCTTTATAATCTGTTCCAGAATTTTCCCTGGAATTGATGTCAGGCTGATTGGTTTGTAGTTCCCAGGTTTAGGATTTCAAGAAAATAATGGACAGTGGTTCTGAGAGTTCTTCAGCCAGTTCTTTCAATACTCTTGGATGCAGTTTATCCAGCCCTGGAGATCTGAACTCATTCAAGGTAATAAGGTATTCCTTGAATATTTGTTTCTTAATCTCCAGCTGCAATCTTGTCCCCTCCACCTTCACTTCATATTTGTCTGTAGGGTCATAGTCTGTCCTTTGGGAAAAGATTGAGCTAAAATAGGAATTGAGCACTTCTACCTTTTCTTTGTCTTCTGTTATCATTTTTCCATCTCCTTTGAGTAGCTGAGCCACTGTTTCTTTTCTTTGTCTTTTGCTACGCACATCCCTGAAGAATGCTTTTTTGTTGCTTTTAGTGTCTCTAGCTAGCCTCAGCTCATTCTCAGCGTTTGCCCTTCTAATGCAATCCCTGCAGTTTTTTGCTACTTGTCTGTACTCTTCCTTTGTGGTCTGGCCTTTCTTCTACTTCCTGTATATATGTCCTTTTTTGTTTTCAGGTCCTTTTTGATCTTTTTGTAAAGGCACTCTGGCCTTTTCTGGTCTCCCACCTTTTTTTCTTGTTGGAATTGTTTGTAGTTGTGCCTTTAGAATTTCCTTTTTTAGAAACTCCCACCCTTCTTGGACTCCTCTTCTTGTTAGGATCTCCTGCCATGGGACCTTACTTATCCTGGTTCTGAGTTCATTAAAATTGGCTTTTTAAAAATCCAGCATATATGTGTGGCTACACTCTGCTTTGGTTTCCTTTGAAATCAAGAATTCTAGTAGAACATGGTAATTCTCGCCCAGAGTTCCCCTTACTGCCACTTCTTCCACCACGTTGTCTCCATTGGTTAGAATCAAGTCAAGGATAACTAGTCCTCTAGTTTTTTCTCTGTTTTTTGTAGGAGAAAATTATCAGCCACACAAGCCAGGAATTTATTGGAACGGCCGTGCTTGGCAGAATTTGCCTCCCAACAGATAGCAGGATAATTAAAATATCCCATCACTTCTATGTCGTGTCTCTTTGAAATCCTTGCAATTTGTTTTTCAAAAGTTTCATCTGCATCCTCTCCTTGATTGGGCAGTTGGTAGTAAAATCCAACTACCATGTTTCTTTTGTTTTTTTGCCCGAACTAGATTGATCCAGATGGTCTCAATGGAACAGCCAATCTCTTCCTCCTATATTTCTGTGCAGGGATGTGTAATTTTGACATACTGCAACTCCACCTCCCTGTGCCTGATGTTCCTATGCAAACTGTCAATGCTGTCTGTTTAAACACCTAAGATTCATGGAGAAAATACAGTTTGAAAGTTCATTTTTGGACTAGTCCAATCAAAAATATATGACTTTGTTTTGTGGCTTGATTCATGATTGCATGGTAGCTTAGGTATTCTTGTAGTCCCAAAGAACTCTAGTAAAAATAGTGCTATATGGATACCTGGAACGCACATGGAACCACCTTCACATTATTGTATCCTATTTGGTAGCTTCCCTGGCACCAGGGGAGTGACATCAGTGGCAGGTTGATGCTAATTAAAGAGCTTGTTTCGGGTTGCATGACACTTCACATCATTGCATCTGAGCTGCGTGTAAACCAAAACTGAAGAAAAAACTTTAATTAGTGGCAGTCTGCCACTGCTGGTGACATCATTCCTGTTATGCCTGTTGTGCTACAGGAGAGGATATTGACTGAGATGGGTGATGTGGCTACTTGAGGTGTCACTGACATTCTAGACACCAAAACTGATAATGAAAACAAGACATTATAATGAAGACAGTGAAAGGTCTGTGGAACTGTGGACAGCACCCCCTCACACAAACAACATGCCTCCATGAAATCTATGCCATTTCTTATGCATGTGATTCAGGTTACAAAACAAGAAAAAAGTGGAAGAAAAACTGCCTCACAGCTGAATGGAATCAGACAACAAATGAGTAATAAACCTCTCCACGCCACAACCGCTGACAAAAAAGAATTTTAACAACCACTGCCATCCAAAAGAGCCAAGTACATTGGCTTGTGGCCAGTGTCTAAAAGAAATATTAAAGCATCTTTTAGACCAGAGTTTCAAAAGCTAACTACCTATGTTGTTCTCCTAACAAAATTGCATTTGAGCTCTCCCCTTCTATGGAAATTTTATGGCTCATTTCCAAATGCAATTATAGGACGCTGGCCGGATAGCTTAGTGGTTTAGATATCTCCAGATGTTGGGAGTTTGATTCCCCACTGTGCCTCCTGTGAGTAGAGCCAGTCTGTGTGGCCTTGAGCAAGCTGACCAGTCCCATGATGCCCCCAGAAAAAGAAAATGGTAAACCACTTCTGAGCATTTTCTACCTAGAGAACTCTGAAAAGGGGTTGCATATAAGTGAGAATTGTCTTGATTGCACATTGTTATTCTTCTTTATGAAGCAAAGGAAATTTAATTCTGGATACTCCTCTGCATGCTCTTTAATGAACCTCCGAAATTGTTCAAATTTCTGTCCTTTTATAGGGTCTTCTTCCTCCTTCTCTTCTACTGTAGACTATCTTGGCTTTGGATGTGGCAGCTCTAAACAGTGACATGGTGTTCCATCCAAAGCAGCTTCCTAGGTTCTTCAGTTAATAAGTTCTTCTCCTTCTTGTCCTTTTCTCCCCATTGATTTTACTTTGAATGATCAGCTGTAGTGACCTGTGCTTTTAGTCTCTTACTATGTGACCAAAGTATTCTTGTTGTTGTTTAGTCGTTAAGTCGTGTCCGACTCTTCGTGACCCCATGGACCAGAGCACGCCAGGCCCTCCTGTCTTCCACTGCTTCCCGGAGTTGGGTCAAATTCATGTTGGTAGCTTCGGTGACACTGTCCATCCATCTCGTCCTCTGTCGTCCCCTTCTCCTCTTGCCTTCACACTTTCCCAACATCAGGGTCTTTTCCAGGGAGTCTTCTCTTCCCAAAAGTATTCTACACTTCCTCTAATTTGTATGTTTTGTGACTTCTTGATCATTAGAGTGACGTAGTGAGTAAAGCATTGGACAAGGACTCAGGAGATCTGGATTCAGATCAACCACGGAAACCCTCTGGGAAGAGGTATCAATAGTAAGTCACTTCTTAAACATCTCACATATCTCAAAAACTGCATTGGGGTCACCTTAAGTTGAAGAGATGTGATGGCAGATAACAATGATGATTTTTTGATCTTTATTCTTTTATTATTATTATTTTTGTTGGCCACTTTCTGAATTCAAGAAATTCTTAGTATTCTGTAATAAATCAACATTCCAAATGTCCCCATCTTTTAAAAATACATTTGCCTGTTTTAAAGTCCATGATGCCATGCTGTCCAGCACCACCAAGAATACAATGTGCATTCTCAAAACCAAATATAAATTTTTGTTGCATATTACATTTTTCACCTTGCAAAAGTGGCTCCAGGCCATCTCTATTGTGACTTTTATTGCATGGCTATGATGGGTCTAGGCACACATAAAGGAATTAGAAAGATTCCGCTAGTAACCGAGCTACTCTGTTTCCTGAAAAGAGGAGTGTAGTAGACATTTAACACACTAGCAAATTATGGCCTCTTTTATATTTTTGTAGCTAAAACGTTTTGTTTGTGGTATCTTGCCAGATGCCTTTCAACGCCAATACAAATGTGATACAGAGGTTTACTCGAAGGGGGCGGCAGAGATGCTGCAATTCATGTTTGCTGCAAATAATAGAATATCTGGTATTCACACAAGCACAACCTCTATCATTTATTAGTAACGAGAGCAATTAGCTGTACAGTTTTAAGGAAAGAAATTGAGGTAGGGGAATCTACACTCTTTAAAGAAGCTGCAGGAATGGAAGGCTTGAGGCAGCCTCAGCACCCTGACAGAAGAACATAAGAAATGACAGTCTTTGTTTTTACTCTTACCTTTTGAGTACATGTTCCCACATGAAGCCTATGGGGGATTAATCAGACTGTGTTGGACAGTTTCAGGTAAAGTAAATCAATCTGAGCCAAGCAGATCATGTTAAATTATTAAAAATAACTGTGTACTGTCAAGTCAATTCTGATTTATGGGGGCCCATTTCAGGGTTTTCCAGGGAGGGAATACTCAAAATGGTTTACCATTTCCTTATTCTAGAGTACCCTGGGATTGTGCAGCTTTCCCCAGGCTATACAGGCTGGCTCTACTCATACTCACAGTGGGGAATTGAACTCCCAACCTCTGGCTCCACAACCAGAAACCTAAACCACTGAGATATCCAGCCAGCTCAGAATAGGGTGTGGCTATTTGGCAAGTCGAATAAGAACAATTCAGCTTTGCACTGGCTTTATTCTCATACTCTTTTGCAACTGCATTCAGTTTAGGTGTCCACACAAAGACACCAGGTTGTTTCAGTGCCAGTATGTCCCCACTCTCAGTCAGATGTGGTGGAATCTGCACCCACAGCCCCACTTCCTTTTATACCACCCTCCTGCTGATCCCCAGTTCTCCTTTTATGGTCTGCCATTGAGCCACTGGGGCTGTTTAACGGGTTGCATGGTGGAAGGGGAAAGGAAACAGTTTTGTAAAGTTCTCCATACACAGACAAACATACACATATACAGTGGAAACACTATAGTCTGGTAGAACTCGTCGAGAGTGGTTTTGATTTTATATAGATTTTTATCTCCTTTTTCTGTTTGGAAGTGATTTAGTGCAAGACTAAAGTAGCAATGCAGTGATAAGGTGATCTAGCACTAGACTCATATATTTTTTAAACAAACAAACAAACAATACTTTGGGGCAATTAGAGAGAAAGATAACGGTGACAGGTGTTCCCACGATCCCAAAATATGACACCCCACTTCCTACATCACCAGAAAAAAACACCTAAAGTCACACCCTTTTGTAGAACAAAACAAACAGCCACACAGGCAAAACACCATTCGTTTCATTGCTATTAGAAAAAAGTAGAAGCCCCCCTGGCAGGGGGGAAATGTCTGGATGAGAAGGAAAAAAGGACAGGCTTATTCACATTGACCTTTATGTTGTGTGACCATTGAATAATACTTCAATGGAGGTTATTAGAGGAGGAGACTGATGTCATGCTATGTCCTAAAGCTAGAAATGTACAGAAAGGGATCTGAAGGGATACCTCTGAAAAGGGGTGACCAGTGCCTGGGCTGAATTTGATTTATCCTTTGGGACAACATTGCCCTTTGGAATTGGGAGATATGACAATGGACAACTGGAGCCCCTGCTTTGCTTCCTAGCATGCCCTTTCCATTGTTCAGAAAAGGAAAGCTAACACATGAACTTAATTTGCAGGTATTTCCATCCTCAGATCATACATGCTTTAGCAGAGGCAGGGGAAACTCGTGGACCTTCCGATGTTGCTGGACTGCAACTGATGTGATCCCTTGCCCCTATTGTGCTGCCTAGGTCTCATGAGAGCTGCAGGCCAACAGCATCTGGAAGATCACACATTGCTCACCTTCAGATACTTTAACAGAACTTGGCTCCTCCACTCTTGATTAGTATACAGTTGATGACTGGCAGGTGACTTGAGTGAGCAGAAAACTATTGAAAAGCCTTGTGTGCCAGGTGATATGAATGTGCCATGTGCTGTGTCAGGCCTGTGTTAGCCTACTCCCACGGCCAAATCATCACTTGATATGGCAAGTGAAAGGGCTGAGAGGTCTTGTGCTTCAGACTATTTTAGGGACAAGACTGACATTTATGGGCGGGGGGGAGGTTGAGTTCTTCCTTGACAATCAAGGGTTTGTGGGTTGTTGTTGGCTTCCCCCCCCCCCCATAAAATAAGCATTTTCAGGGTTTGAGGCTGTTGATTGGTACAGAATATATGCATAAAATACTGACAATGTGATAGAATGCCACCGTGTTCTTTGAGGAACAGATTTAGCTAATAATGACAGGCTGTGATTGCCCCGCATATGTTACATTTTTCATACTCTCTTTCCTCTACCCGCCCCTCCTTTCCTTTCCCCATCCCACTGTCCTCCACACACATCAGTCCTACTTGCTGCTGGGAAGAAGCACTGCTTTATGAATACAGCCTCTCTTGCAGATGTGTTTTGTGACTGCTCCGTCATACGATCAAACCTATGACAGCAAAATTAGCACTGGTGAAATGTCAGAAATCTTTGAGCTGGGCCAATAGGAAACTTATGTTGCATATACAAATATAAATGCTAATTTGACAAGTTGCTTACATTGAGAATTGTGTGACTCAGGGTTCTTCCAGATGGAACATTTCTTCTCCTTAATTCGACGGGTTCTGCGCTGATGCTATCAGTTTTCTCTCTGCCATCCACATGACGTTTCTCTTGTATTACTTTAGCACAGTGACTTTTTCTGCGACTCTTCATACCTGTTTATATTTTCTGAAACATGCTTTAAAAAACCCTCAAGGAGATGCCTCCTGTTATTCCATTGTAGCAAAAGCAACAAAGAGTTCTGTGGGGCTTTTAAGACAAATGGTTTTTATTTTGCATAATATTTGGTTTTTATTTGGTACTGCAGTCTATGAAAACTTGTGTCAAATAATATTGTTAGTCTTAAAGATGCCACTAGATACTTTGGGATTTATTTTTTAGCATTGCTTTGTTCCAGGTGGAGGGGCATAATTTAATGCTACATGCTTCTCATCTGAATTTCATTTCTGGTAAATCTAATTTAGCCCTATATGTCCAGATGGATTTCCTACAATAAATTAGTTTTTCTTTCACTTAACATATTCTTTGTGGCATATCCTAAGCACTAGTTTCCATGCATGCCCATCACTTCATACAAAGCAAGTACTATGTTATGAATCTATGGCCCTTCTCAATGCTTGCATTAGCCAGTTGCCCACTGGGTCCCTGTTTGGAGAAGTCTCTTGAGGTGGGCAGGCAGAAAGTCTGACCTGTAGCATCCCCTTCTAACTGGCTCAACAGCCTGGACCCTTCTGGATTAGCATTATGGCACCATTCTCTTTTATAATGTGCATGTATAATGTGCCTCAGGGTGTCCCCATTCACTTGAGCTCATTGGCTTTTTCCATGTGTGAGCAGCATGAGGAGATTACTGTTAGTACTGTCTTTCATGGGAGGGCTGTAGCATTCTTTCCAAGGATTTGGGGTGGGGTGGGGAGAGAGATTGTTGTTGTTACTACGTGCCATCAACTTGCTTCTGACTTATGGCAACTCTATGAATGAGTGACTGCCAAGATATTTTGTCCTCAACAGCCCTACTCAGCTCTTGCAAACTCAGGCTTGTGACTTCTTTTATGGAGTCAATCTATCTCATATTTTATCTTCCTCTTTTCCTACTGCCTTCAACTTTTGCTAGCATTGCTGTTTTTTTCTAGAGAATCTGGAAAAGTTAATATTTTGTATTCTAATTCTCAGAAGCCACGCTGATTATGTTGCTAGGAAATCTGGGAATTGTAGTCTTTAAAAAGGTAACTTTTCCAAGATCTGTAGTTTCATAGTGAGTCTTGCCTTCTCCTGAATATAAGCCCAAAGTATAAGAGCCTCAGTTTAGTCATTTTTGCTTCCAAAGAAAGTAATGTAGGACTGAAATTCCTCTCCTGAGGCTTAATTACTGGCAATGACATCTTTAAAGTAAATTACGTTTAGTCTCATGTTACCACTGCTGGAATATGTCTCAATGTGAAACTGAGTCCAGCACTTGGCTGAAAGAGGGTCCCTACACTTCCATTAGATACAGTAGTCATTTGGCAAGCATAAAAGTGGTCGGTGTATTTTCCCAACATTTGCTGGAATAATATGAGTTATAGGGTCTGCACTGTTAAAGCTTCTTCTCTTTAGCACCATCGTTATATTCCTTGGAACCAAGATTGTTTTAAGACTTGATAACAAAGCTCTGAGGAAATTTCCAGCAAGAAGTTATATTCATCTTCTTCTTTTTTTTCTTTTTGCTTAAGCTAAGGGAATATGACAGATCTCCACATTTCAATCTGAAGGAAACTGATTAATGTCATGAATACTAATGCGTCTTTGATAATATCACATAAATTCAACCCATTTTCGGAAACGTGAAGCAAACAAAACAAAACAAAGCAAAAAAAGCTGTAGTGTTTATTTATTTAGAAGCTTTCACTTCGCCCTTCAGTTTTACTCTTTCCAGGGTGAATGACAAAAATATAAAAACAAATATTATTTTCAAAAAAACCCTTAGGATATTAGAATTTAATACAAGGCCTAGATGCCACAACCAATAAAGCCCTCTCCTTGGTTGCCATCCTTCTAATCCCCAAAGGCAGACAAGCATCCAGTGCAGGGGCTATGCAGATTATTTTAACACATAACTAGAATTATGAGGTTGGAGGGGTCATTATCAGAACCTGGCATGGTGGAGTAAAGGGCAAAGCCAGGGCCCTTTGAGAGCCCACCAAGGCAATTGCTGCCTCACTTTACTTTTTCCTCTATTTTACAAAGGTGATGGGCATTCTGACAAGATGCACAGAGCACAGCTCTTCAGTTGCTCTTCTATTTGTTGGTTGGTTTAACCTCAGAACAGGGCTGGGCAACTGGTTCAAGGCCCCTTCAAACCTGGTTCCAGCCCCAAAGACAGCATTTAGAGAGGAGACCACAGTTCTAAACCATCGAAGGTTTTCAAAAGCAGCAGTTTGGATGCGTCTTCTTAAACTGCTGTTGTTTTTGTTGTTGTTTACACTTGTATCACACCTTCCCTCCAAGGGACCCAAGAGCAGTCTATCAAATGAGCTGGAAGTGTCGCACCTACCTATGGCCAGCTACTTTCCCCACTCGCCCAGCAATGGAAAGATAGTTCATCCTTGTATTTCAAGATAACTTAAATAGTTTGAACAAAGTTACTTTAGCAATGAGACACTAATAAATTCTGATAAGCAGAAATTTAGCCTTTTTTGTTGTTGCTGCTCTAGAGGCAATTCAGGATATATATTTTTTCTAGTTTTATTCCATGCTGTCTATACACAGACACATACTAGGGAAAGTATTAAGAGCACTCTCGCTCTCTTGTTCTGGTCCATCTCTTTTCTCTCCCTCACCCCCTAATATTCATTCTGACTATACCAGTTCTGCAGGGTTAGAAACACTTCAGTCCCCTCTCCCCTGTTCAGTTTCTCTTCCCCCTTCCTCTCTTTCTTCCTCGCTGGTCCTTCTCTCACCTCTCCAATATTCCTTCCGTCTTCCTCTCTCCTAATTCTCCTGCACACACTTACTGAGCACCAGAAGCTGCTCTCCACACTCTCAAATTCACACAGGCCCATTTGTGTACTATGGAAATCATTTACAGTACAATACTTGTTATGCAAATCATAGGGTGGGTCATGAAAGGGTAGACCAACACACACAGAGAGAGTGCTCATTTCCTATCAACATGGCTTAGTAGATAAGAAGTAGAAATATAGGTTTGTTTCGATTTTTGGCAGGTATTGTGGGGTACCAAACCTATGGTTTGTACACCCTTATTACCCCTGTTCTTTGACACCTTTTAACCACCTTCCTTCCTCACACACCTTCTGTGCATTTAAAAGCTGCAGGAGATGTAGATATTTATTGTGTATAGCTTTCCCACGAATTCAGGAAGGAACAAAGTTTGAGACCCTGCCTGAGGTGTCTAAAATTACCAATGGCACCGAGGCTCAGTATCATGCCCACATCTTGTCCACAAAACAGGAACAATCATACTGACCTCATTCAGGGCTAGACTAACTGTAAGAATAACTTGGCTATGGAAGAGGAAGTGCTGTGGGTGTTGAAAAACACTTTTGGTATGTTAATGATCAGTATTACTAATGACACTATATAATAATGACAGGGCCAGAATTAAACAAGTCCTCTTCAGAATACCTTTCCTCTGAGAAAGGAATTAGCTTGTAATTTAAGAATGGATCCAAGATCAGGTGTCTCTGAATATGTATAGAATGTTTCACACTTTCCCCATAACTTTACTACCTTTTAAGGAAATCCATTAACAGTGCAAACCTGTACATTTCTACTGAAAAGTACCATTGAGTTCAATTAGGCTTGCTCATGGCTAAGTGGATATATGATGAATTAAAAGACAAAGTGATTCTAAAAAGAGACCTTTGCACCCAACTTATTCTCCCTTCCTCTCTTTACTTCTCTCTCACAGAAACAATTTAAACTGCCCCCCCATCTTTTCCTAATAAAGGCAAAATACAGTTGCAAAACACACGCAAAAGCACCTTCCCATGATTGAGTAGTTCTACCCTTAGAAACAGGGTAGAACTTAGTGACAGATTTTACTTTCTTGGGCTCCATGATCACTGCAGATGGACTGCAAAGAGAACAAACCTATCCATTTTGAAGGAAATCAACCCAGAGTGTTCACTGGAAGGACAGATCCTGAAGCTGAGGCTCCAATACTTTGGCCATCTCATGAGAAGAGAAGACTCCCTGGAAAAGACCCTGATGTTGGGAAAGTGTGAAGGCAAGAGGAGAAGGGGACGACAGAGGACGAGATGGTTGGATAGTGTCATTGAAGCTACCAACATGAATTTGACCCAACTCCGGGAGGCAGTGGGAGACAGGAGGGCCTGGCGTGCTCTGGTCCATGGGGTCACGAAGAGTCAGACACAACTTAACAACTAAACAACAACACCCTTAGAAAGTGAGATACTTAGAATTGGAAGGTGAGGTATTTACAATTTTCCGTCAGAAAGCCCTAATCAACTACACTTCACAAACTATCCCTAGTGCCTGTCTACACTACACAAATAATTTCATTTAATCCTTACTGCTTTGAATGTGCTTTTGGTATTGCTTTTGTTTACCGTTTCTTAGAATGTTACTTGATTGATCCTTTTTAGTATTTTTATACTTATGATTTTTAGCTTTAAATATTGTCTTTTAATAATGTAAGGTATTTGTTTAATCCTTTTAAGTATTTGTATACTTACTATTTTTAGCTTTAAATGTTGTTTTTTAATGATGTAAGCAGCCTTGAGTCCTTTTTAAGGAGAAAGGTGGGATAAAAATATTTTATATACATAAGAGAGAAAAAGAAGCTATGATTAGTGATTATAGAAGTTCCAGTACAATGCCATTGGGGTAGACACATGTTCCCCATTCCTGTTTTAATTAGCAATGCCAAAAGCTGAAGCTTGTGTTGCACCTTCAAAAAATGTGCATCTTCTTGCCAAAGAATGATGGTCCCTTCCCAGTATGTCGTCCCCCAACACCCAGTGTAAGAGCATGGGAATGTAGACTGAGACATTCTGGGAAGTATCATCCAGAAAAGTCATGTTTCTAAGCTGTGGCCAAAGCACACACATCTTTCTCCATACCTTTTTGGATTGTGACTGTTCCCCATGTGCTTGCTAGCCTCTGGGCTTGACCTGCAATGGAAACACCTCACTCCTTTCGTCTTTATCCATCATGCCAGTGCTCTGGGCAACAGTAGCTGAAACAGCAGAGAGCATTTGTTGTTCATTAGAAAGATTTGCTCTTTCTTGTCTGATGCAGACCCACTGCTGCACGTTCATTAAGGGATTCGAATGAATTCCAAATATTTTGTCGTGCTGGTGAAGCAGATGGTGGAAAAGAATTTTGCAAACTGCATTCCCAAAAGGAGGAGAAAACAAGGGGAAGAAACCCTAGGTACCTTCAATATGATGTATTTCTTTCTTTTAATATCCCTTTTAGAGTTTTAACCTCACAGCTGGAACAGATGTTAATGGTGGTTCACCTAGGGGAAAGGAAGGCAGCTGTTAGACATCGTCCTATCATGGTCCTGTTTGCATTGCCAAGAACAGAAACCAGCTCCTAGACAAGGATTTACTACAGCTTCCTCTTACAGTAAGTATCCTGGGTAAAATGAAGTCAGAGTGTGTGGATCGAGAATTACTACAGATCCCCTGTTCTGATCTTCTAAAGAATGGGAAGCCAGGTTTTGAAGCAGTTTCATCAGTGATGTCTCATGATCCAAGCAGCAGGGCACCTCAACATTTTGGTGTCAGGTACTCCCTGGCTCCAGTTGCAAGCTCCCTATGGGTTTTACTATTCATTTCCCTGGATGTGATCCAACATTTTAGCATTGGCTGCTCTCTTTGTAGGTTGCCTTTCTATACAAGAAGAAGCAGGAAGTCACCTCAGTGGGAGAGGGGACAAGGAAGCCTAAGAGTATCAATCTACATACAGATCTAGAAAAGGCAAAAATGGAAAACACACTCCAGCCATCTAACTGGCTGTTTTATCACCCTTCCCACCCACCCCATGGTTCAAAATACTTGCTACATATGCTGGTGATCTATTTCAACAAAGGAAGCCTTACTTCCGTGGCAGAGTATATGTTTTCCATATAGTTGTTTCCAGGTCCGGTCCCTGATATCTCCAGGTGGGAAAAGCAGCCTGAAACTCTGGAGAGCCACTGCCAGTCAGTGCCAACAGCTATTGGGCTAGATGGAGTAACAGGATGATTTAGTTTAAGGTAGCTTCCTAGTTTCTTATTTATAACTGTTTTAGCACATTGATTTAATATCACATCTCCTCCTCCTACAAATGCTTTGAAATACATCTATTTTGTAATTGAAATATTTGGGTCTCAGGTTTCTTCTGTGAGACAAACAAAACAACTCTATATATGCCATATATGGTGCCTGTGACTGTGTATACATGCTCATATAGGTATAATAAAAATATAAGATAATTGTCATTTTAATTAAAATCTGTCAGAAAAAGCATTCACTGGTGAAAAGACAGAACTCAGTATAAAGTTCAGAATTGTTTTAGCATTATTCTGAGAGAATGCAGGGACATATTAGTTTCCTTGGAAACATTGGCAGTGTATTAACTGTATCAAATCAACAAAAAGAGATTTCCAGAAGTAAAGCCTTCTGGCTGCAGACAATGCTGTAACTCTTTTTGTTTTTTTAAAAAATCAGATGAATGTGAGCTTTCTGGAATGAAATCACTTTTTTTCCTCTCCAAGCACTCAAAAAATAATTGATTTGACTATCAGTAGAATCCTACTGTTGGTTCACACTTGCATAAGGGAAACTGTATCAGTTTTGGCAGCACGTTGCTGTTCATTAACCAAGTGTTGGTTGCATGCCTGAGCCTGTGGCCTACTGCATGATCGGGTACGTGCCCAGGAACATGACCAGCACCTCATTAATGAGCAGCAATCTGCCACTAAGACTTATGCGATTTCCCTTACACAAGCATAAATCAGCACTAGGATTCTAACCTATAATTTTGAAAAACAAAGCAGAAAAAAGCGTTTTAAAGTATAAGATTCTGGACTGAAATATCTTAATAAAGCAATAGTTTAATCATTATTTGTCTCAGTTCTGTAGAATTTAGGCAACTCGTTTTGTGGCTGCAGAAATCTGGGTTTTAGTGTTTCTAAAATATCAGCCTTACAGTTATTTGTGATGTTATTCAATTCAAGATGACATCTTCTTTGATCATTTTCTTCCTTCCTTCTTTCCATTCTTCTTTCTTCTTTTTTTTGCTTTAATTTTTTTTGGGAGGTGGTAGTAAAAACAGATGAGAAATGTAAATGATTAGAGTATTGATTTATAATTATGATTGTAAAAGTGGTGAATCTCTTTAATTCAACAGGACGGGCAGTATGCGATATATTTTTTAAAGGAAAAAACTATGTTTTGTTTGCTTTTTTCTGATTTTGAGCTTAGTTCAGTTGTTAGTCCCAAGTAAAACAAACTCACTGAATTAGCGGAACTTACTTAAATGTTGACTTACTTGATCAGTACCATTCATCTGATAGTTGCCATCCCATGTTGTGATTGCACTAACACAAAAACTGTCGGGCTGATGGTTGTGCAATTTCACAGTCAGGGAGCAGGGCATCCAATGCAGGATTTTGTTGTTGTTGTTGCACAAGTGGTGGGATAAAAGATTGCTCAACCACTTGCACAACTGTTTGTGTGAAGGTGCAACACAACACAAGTATCCTAGCAGGGATTTTCAGTCTGCTAGCATTGTGCTGGATTTACACGTATAGGTTTATTCCAGGCAATATGTTATGATTATGTTTGGTTTTCTAGCTTCATGTATCCAAATCACAAATTGATTTGGAATACAGAGATACGTAGTTTTAAAGCAACAGAGAAGGTGGCCCTATGCGTTACCTATCAGCCATGCACCTGTCATCTTTCCTGGATCTATCCATTGTAGGTTGATTGGAGAATTCCAGTAGCAAACAAGTAATAAGAGGGCATGTTGGTGGAACATAAATAGGTGAAAAGCTGGTATGGTACAGGATATTGAACAGGATATCAGGTTAAGACTGATATCATAGTTTTCTAATCATACCTTGCCTATGGAGCTAGGTAACCTTGGGTGAGCTATTGACTCTCAGACTACTCTCAGATATGTAATTCTCAGAATAGCCTACAAATATATTAATTAATACATTTCGTATTAGGCATCCTTCAGTCTCGAAAGACTATGGTAACGTGCTCTGTATGGAGGACTTGGAACAGCGTCTAGTGTGGCTGAGAAGGCCAATTCGAGAGTGACAATCCCTTCCACACTGAAGACAAATACATTTATTTGTTTAATATCTTGCTTTTCCCATTTAAAATGGTAGCTAATGGTAATTTTTTTTAAAAAAGGATAGCTAAACCATAAAAGCACCTCAATTAGAACACAGCTGAAAGTGTGCAGTCATTCAAGACTGATGATTTCTTTATCAGGCAAATGTAAGTAAGTGAGAGGAGAAAGGTTTGATCATAGGCCCTTGTAATGCATGGCATCTAGATCCTGATGGAGGAGGAGGACTGTGCAGAGATCTAATGAGGCTCATCAGATAAGGTAACAGTGTTTGGATTCACTCGCTGGAAAGTTAGAAAAAATATTTATTTATTTATTTATTTGATTTACATACCGCCCATCTGGCAGCCAGGGCCACTCTGGGCGGTTTACAACAAAACTATAAAATAACAAAATAATACATCAAAGTTAAAGTGCAAATTAAATATCATAAATAAGGTGAAGAACAAAGTGAAAAAAAACACAATACATACAATTAATATAATTAATAGTATAAAATATGGTGTCATATAGCGCATTATCAGAGATATCGTTGCATCAGTAGTCGTTTACTCCAGGAAAGACTGTCTGAACATCCAGGTCTTTAATAACTTTTTAAAGGTGCCTAGTGAGGGAGCCAGGAGAACTTCGGGCGAGAGGGTATTCCACAATTGTGGGGCAACCGCCGAGAAGGTCCAATGTCTGGTGGTTGTTTTCCGGGCCTCTCTCGGGGTCAAAACTCTCAGGCGCCCTGTCTGTGATGATCTTATTGGACGGGCAGACCTAACGTGTCCCCAAAGTAACCGCAGGCTGAAATCCAGTAGAAAGTTGCAAGTAGGCCCATTGAATCAGTGGATATTTGTTCCGTCAACTGGGCATACTCTAATCAGGATTTACTGCCAGATTCCAGCCACAATGTTATTTCCATCCCAATCTGAGCTCACAGGTTCCTTTATCAGTGTGTGTGTGTGGGGGGGGGGGGAAGCAATCAGACTTCCTTTACATTAAGAAAGGTGGGGAATGGGGATGCTTGGATTTGGTAATGGAATGACTGAACTCGTACTCATACTTTGAACAAGGCTCACTAGAAAAAAACAATAATGCTAGGAAAAGTGAGAGGCAGTAAGAAAAGAGGAAGGCTTAACAAGTGATTCAATAAAGGAGACTGCAACCTTCACTACAAAAGACCTCAGCAGCAGAGCTGTTAATTACAGGGATGGGGTGTCATTAATTCATAGTCCACATAACTCAGACATGACTTGATGACACAGATACCAAAAAAGGAAGTCAATAGTAACCACACTAAGTTGCTTTGCCTATTGTAGGACTGCAACTTTGGAGAATAAAATCCCCATTTCTAACAGTGTACACTCTTATTCCATCCACAAAGTCTTAAAAACATGGCTATACTTGCTTTTTCTTGGCCACATCTGAATACCTCCAGAAAGAGACATAGCTGGCATACCTGCTTGGCTGTTCCAGCATGTTCTTGGTCACTACCTGGCCTAAGGTTCAGGACTGACTCGAGATACGTCAGAACTGTGAGTATAATCCTATGTAACGTGGGTTCAATCTCCATTCCTTGCACAGCTACCCAGGAGGGCCTCTCTCATGACTGGTTCAAGCTTAATTTTGTTTTATTTCATCCAGTCCACTACTGACTTCAGACACTCTTTTAAAACTAGAACATCTTCCTTAGAATTAGGTGGAAAATATATACAGTTATGTTGCAAATGTACTAGTGGTATTCAACTTCTAAACTCTTGATAAAGTTTGTCAGTGCCTTTATGTATACATTAAATAATATGACGGATAGAACAGAATATTGAGAGACATCACTGGCCCATAAGCCAAGAATCTTGGCTTATTGTTATGCATGAATATTGGCAGTGTCTCCATTCAGCAAGCAGAGAAGCTATCATACCCTTTGTAACTTATGAATTTATAACTTAGTCAAACCAAGCTGTTCCAGGTTTAAAATTCAGTTCTTCCCAGCTAAACCTAATCTCCATAGCAACAAATCAGAAGTGAAGATGATACGTAGAAGCCCTTTAAACAAAAATAACTTTCTGAGCATGTGCAGCTCAAAATGCTATTCCCTTTGAATAGCCAGGCTGTACACATCAATGTCCAAGCTCCCAGTGTTTTAAGTCTACCTTAAATACTGAATTACATTAAGATCCAAATCCTGTCTTTCAGAGTGTGTGATCTTACCATGTCCATTCTGCACTCAGGCATGCTGAATTGTATATTCAACCATGTGTCCAGGTGCATGATAAGACAAAATGTGAAAAGTGTGATTTTTCTAGAGCCTGTGTCCTGAGTACACTCCTGTACTGCAGTGAGTCCTGGACCCTTTGTGCACGGCAGGAGAGGAAGCTGAACACCTTCCATATGCGTTGTCTCCGACGCATTTTTGGTATCACCTGGCAGGACAAAGTTCCAAATAGAGTAGTCCTAGAACAAGCTGGAATTTTTAGCATGTATAAATTACTGAAACAGCGACATCTACATTGGCTCGGGCATGTCGTGAGAATGGCTAGTGGTCAGATTCCAAAAGATCTCCTGTATGGAGAATTAGTGCAGGGAAAGTGCCCCAGAAGGAGACCACAGCTGCGATACAAGGATATCTGCAAGCGGGATCTGAAGGCCTTAGGAATGGACCTCAACAGATGGACCTCAAACTTGACATCTGAGCGTTCAGCCTGGCGGCAGGCGGTGCATCATGGCCTCTCCCCATTTTGAAGAGACCCTTGTCCAGCAGGCCGAGGCAAAGAGGCAGTCCCAAAACCAGCAAAATCAGGGAGCTGGACAGGAGACAGATTGTATTTGTCTTCAGTGTGGAAGGGATTGTCACTCTCAAATTGGCCTTCTCAGCCACACTAGACCCTGTTCCAAGTCCTCTCTTCAGAGCACGTTACCATAGTCTCTCGAGACTGAAGGATGCCTAATCTGAATCTGATTTTTATGTATTTGGTACTTCACAGAAAGATTTTGGTCTAAATAATTTAATGTATCTGTATAATAATTCCCCCCCCACCTTCTCCTTGACCTGTTTTTTTTAAAGGGAGGCTATTTGCAAAATCAGAAGTGATTGGAAGCCAAAAATATAAAAGCATCTATATATTGTATAGCGAGCAGAAAGCAGCAATATGTGGCTAGCAAGGGACTGTCATTTGTTTAAATACCCAAAATGTAAGGAGCTGAGAATAGGGATTTTAATAGTCTTGAAAAGGATTATGTACTTGATGGACAGTCCCTGAGAATTCCACTAATGTTATTCATATATCACCAACATTAAAATACTAATGCAGTGTTTTGTCCCCAATCACAGCACAGTTGAGATCATGTCAGATCCAAATCTGTGAGCTCAGAATATCATGGTAGATGAAAGCTCAATGTTTTTTTGAATTCACTCATCAAAAATAGATTATGTAAGATCTCACCTCAAGTGGAAGTCATGTTTGTGTGAATTTCTGCAGGCATATCCGCCTTAGTCTATTACAGGAACAGCAAAAACAAGGAGCTTTCTGACTATAGATCAACAAATCATATTTTATTATTAGCATATGTTTTCATGAGACCTCACGTGTCACCTGAAATAGATACTGTCCATGAAAAGATGTGCCATAATAACATTTCTGAGTCCTTAAAGTGCCACAATTTTTTTTGGTGTTTTTTTTTTCCTCTGTTGAAGGATGGGGACCATATTGTATACTGCTCATTTAATCTGTGTTAAATATGTGTTAGTTGGGCATATTTAGCAACAAGAACAACAAAAGGGGGGGGGCAAGCCCCTAAAGTCTTGTGACACTTTAAAGACTAGAAAATTCACCTCAGTTTCAGCTTTCGGGAGATTAACTTCCACCAATTTTATGTTTGAGGGCATGGACTGAAACCCACAAAAGCACACACTGAAATCTCATTTTAAAAAATAAATAAATAAAAGGCCACAAAGCTTTGTGTTTTGTTTTAATAAGGCTGCAAAAGAATCAAGTGTGCCTTCCTGAGTTTCTGGAGGAAAGCTTGGGTATATATCCTAATAACAAATGCATGAAGGAACATTAGTATTTTTTTTTTAAAAAAAAATGGAAATGTCACAAAACAGATGAAACTCCGTTGGGATTTGAGGGAGCAGGGTTAAGTGTGATGATACACCTTCATTCCTGGCCCTCACCTGGACCATCCTGTGCTGTTATACATAAAAAAAGTCAGATGGGCAGACTGGCCAAATGGCTGGTAAATCAGAGATGGATGCCAGAAGGTAACATCCCTCCGTCTATATACACTTAACTTCCCACCGTGGCTGGGAAACAACCGCAACGTTAGGGAAATTCTCTCTCCTTTCGATGCTGCTGAACAAACAAAAAAAGGTGAATGCAGCTCCGGTCTCTTTCTCTCTCTCTCTCTCTTTCAAATAGATGTGAGACAAACTCTGTCCCTTTAACGAGCCCGCCTGGCGAGGGAGGAGGAGGAGAGCGAAGGGGAAGGCGAGGAGTAGGAGCTGTTCATCCTTTTGTGATAGCATCGGGTCAACCTGAGGTTAGTAGAGCCCTCCCGCCGCCGCCGCCGCCGCCTTTCTTTTACAACCGTCCCGATTGCCCGGGTAATGAATGGTGTCTGCCTCTCCAAGACACTCAGCCCTCGCTCTCCCACGTGGCTCCCCTCTCCGCCGGCTGAGCAAGCCGCCTTCCTCGGCCCTGACGGGCTGCTCCGGCAACCAGTGCGGAACGTCCACCTGCGAGACGGGAACTTTTGATTGGCTGGCGGAGCGGGAGGGGGCGGGGTGGAGGTGCCCTGAAAAAGTGTCGCGTACATGTCGAGACGGAAAGTCCGTGCAGCCGCCTGAAGCGGGCAGGCTCTTGTGGTCCCGGCTCCCTACCTTTGCACAGAGAGCGGCCTGGTTATATGGTGCTATATAGGCAACGGCCCTCTCAGGAGAGTTCGCCCAACAGGGAGTGGAAACTGTGTCTTAGGTAGCCCCAGATAACGGGGCTTTGTTTGGGTTTCTTCTTTCTTTGTGGGTGGGGGGAGTGGCTTACCACCTCCCCCCCACCCCACCCCCAATCCCCCTGCGCTTCTCCCTTCCCAGGGAGAAATCAGGATTTAAGCCAACGTGGCAAGAGGCAAATACTGTAGGTGCATTATTTCCAAAGAGGCGAGTAGCCTTCAAGCACACCCCCCCCACACACACACCCCGAATTATTTCTTGTTTTTCCAGTGCATCCCTTACAAGAAAGAAGAACTTCCGAGTCTTGTCGTCGTCTGTGGTAAAATGAATGCTCCACAGAAAGAACATGGTTACAGATTTCCTCTCAAAAGTTGCCAGCCTTCCTCTGACAGCTGAAAGAAAAAATGAGCCAAACTTTCTCTCTCCCCCCCCCCCCCCAATTCTCCCTTCCTTTCTTTGCAAAGGATAGAACATCAATTAAGACAGGAGGGAAGATGTGTTGCCAATTTGGGACCCTCCTCCCCTGCCCTTTAAAGAGATTTTTACAGCCAAAGGGGGGGAAGAACAGCATACCTGCAGTGATAATAGAGCCCTGTTCAAAATAGCTATGGTGCTGTGCATTTTAATATGTTACTAAATGGGAGTGACTCAGAAATGTCACAGATTTTTTTTCCCCTAGCCCGCAGTGGGACGAGATAATTTTTCTAGAAATATCTCCATAGTTCTCCCTCCCGGACTGTACATTCTTCGTGCTCAGTACTTAGAGACATAGAAAATGACCTTGTACCAAGTTCAACGGTGCATGTTGATTTTGCCGAGGTGAATAATCCAGTTGGGTTCTAGTCTGAACTTTACAGGAGTTGTCCAGGGTATTGAACCCTGTCCCCAAAGTTCAGATTAAAACACAGTCGGGCTGATTTTTCCATCTTGCCCAATGTATCCGGAAGTGATTCGTCCAGCTTTTTGTCTTAAGCCTTCCCCATCACCTTCTGTTACTAGATCTTTAGGCACTGAAATAAAATTAGGGCTGCCAGAAATTAAGCCTGAGTTCTTCTGTATTCTCTGAACAGAAGTGTCTCTCATCACATCCAGCCATCCGGTATCTGTAATAATAAAAGTGTGCATGTGTGTCCTTCCACCATATATTTAACAATATGAAGTTGGACACTCGAATCTTAGCATAGATACTGAGAGACACTAGGGGTGTGCTCCCTGATCTTATTTGTTTTTTAAAATCTGCCAATTTTAATCTGTTAAAAGAAGTAATGCACAGTAATCCTTCAGCCTCTAGGTGGCAGACTTCACAAAACATGACATAGATTTTATTCAGGACAACGGCTTCTGTTAAAAGAAGGGATTCTACAGTGGCCATATCCAGAACAGCTGAATTCCAGAAAAATGACTTGCAAGAAAGAAGGCATAATCATGGATCAGGCTGCACAAAGGAGATGATAACTCCAGAACCACGCAACCCTGGAAACAAACAGATTAACAAAGGCAGAAGCCAAGAAGCAGTTCTGAAAGGAAAGTGTAGACCCTACATTTGCCTACAATCAAGGCATAAATTAAATCTAGCTCAGTGACAGCTTCTTATATCCAAGAGCTAGGATGGACCAACCTAGTTAGAGTTCATTATTTTATGTTAAGTGCTGTCAAGTTGGAATCAACTTGTAGTGATCCTAACATAGCTTTCAAAGTGAGATATTTAAGGAATTGTTTACCAATTCCACCCCTACCAGTGAGTTTCCATGGCTGAGCAGGGATTTGAACCCAGACCACCTGCGTCCAAGTCCATCACTCTGTCCACTACAACACACTGGGTATCTAAACCATTTGATAGACGGGGAAAGATGAGGAACAATTGTACATTATGCTTGAGCGTGTTTATGCAGGAAAAGAGAAAAGTACAGGAGTCTCTGTTTTGTAAAGTGGGTGGGGAACATGTGGCTGAATTACTACAACTGGCACCATTCCCTATTATTGTCCATTGCTAACTGGGCCTGGAGAATTCTGTGGTTTAGGTATCTGGCTGCAGAGCCAGAGGCTGGGAGGTCGGTTCCTCACTGTGCCTCCTGCAAAATAGAGCCAGCCTGTGTGGTCGTGGGCAAGCTGCAAAGTCCCAGGATGCCTCCAGAAGAAGGGAATGGTAAGCCACTTCTGAGTATTCTCTACCTAGGAAATCCTAAAAAGGGTTGCTATAAGTCAGACTTGACATGATGGCACATGATTATTATTAACTGGAGCTGGCGATCTTCTGGTTGTGAAGTCAACTGACATCACCCAGGCCAGTCCTGCCCTGCAGCACATTGTCTATCTATCTGACTGACTGAAGATCTAGAGTGCTGGTGGTATAGGTTGTAAGGTATCAGGTGTTGGCTGCTGTGGGTCCTGATTGAAGACCTCACTCACCCCAAATTGGTAAACTTTCTCCATTCGTTTATCTCTCTGGCCTCCTTCCTTTGACCTAATTCTTTAGAACAGACACTTCTCCCTCCTCCTACCATAGGCCCTTCTCCTCCCCTGCTATGTCCTGGGGTTTCAGTAGCTCAACTGTAATTAAAGGCTTTGTTTCTGCCCTTCCCTATTGTGAAATCACAGCAGCTCAGCTAGCCTATTCCAGCAGATTTCCCTTATCTGTAAAAAAAAATCCTTCAGGTACATTGCAGCCTGAATGTTGATTTTTGTTGCAGAATGGTTTGTAGTGTTTTGTAAGGTGTTAATGTTGGGTGGGTTAAAAGAAACAGATCTTGGGCAGAGATCAGAACAAACTCCCCGGTGCTATGCAGTGAACTCAAATGATATAGTGATTTTTAAACCTGACCCTGACCATGGTAACAGCAGTCCCACATAATGCTGCATAAGCAGCTTCTCAACCTCCTCAGCCTTTGGTGGAATATCAAAAGCAGTTTGCTAAGCAACACAGCAAGAAAACTAAAAGTTAGAAGCATCACTGAGCGCATGAAATCTCGTATGCACATAAAGATGATCTCTGGAGTGCGGCCAATATTAGCTGGGAACAATGTACATTGCACTCAATAACTGAAATCCTGTTGCTTAGCATAAGAAAATTCATAACTTTCAGTTCATTCCTAGCCAACAGAGTTCTCACCATAATTTTCAGGGGTGCACACATACTCTGGCTTCTGCATATGTACCCTCCCCACCGCCAAGAATCATAGTGGGGACTTGTTATTTCCACCTTGGGAATGGACTGAAAGTTATGAATTCTCTTAGCTAAGCAACCGGATCCCAGCTAGCATGTGTATAAATGTCTTAGACAAAATCTACCAGTTATGCTTCATATGCACTGGGTCCATTGCACTGGGTCCATTGAAATCAAGAGGCTGCTGTTCTTTTCGTTAGTGTACTCTAAGATGGATTTTGATTTTAAGAATGCAAAACTGAGAAGTACAAAACCTGAGTATTTACAGTACAAACCCAAGTTCCCAAAGCACTGGAGGGAGTTCAGATCTCAAAGGATGCTTCTCCATTAGCAGAGGCAGTGGTCTTTAGGGATGGGCACTGCAACCTGACCCAGTCTGTGCCCATATGAGGGCACACAGATTGATGCCCGACCTGTCCTGTGTCCTTATGGAGACACTCTGACCCAGACCTTGTCCAGGTCCTTACCGATATTTGTGTATTTCCAGATCTCTGTGGAGAAAAATCTATTCCCATGAATGGTGAAAAGCAAACAGCTGTGACCTGGGGGGGGGGGGCGGTTGTCACAACATTATCAGAATTATTTCTGCCAGAATTGTTTGTGCACCTTCAGCTCAGAGAACACAAGAAAACAAGAAGCAGGAGAAGGCTATTCTGAACTTTGGCAATGAGACCATTACCAAAAAGAAAAAAGAAACCAAATTTATGGGCGGGGAGACAGACTTTAATGTCCTAAAGCGAAGCAACTGCAATCTGTGCAGGAATCCAGGCATTCATTTGTACACTCACATACACTCAATCATAGTGTAACTAACAATGTTTGCAAAGTTTTCATAAAGTTTAAGCTTTTCGTTCCTCGTTCCCCACTTTCTATCACATGATCTCTCTTTTATTTTAACATTTTTTACCCTGCAAATGCCAGATTTGATGTGAGGGATCTTTAAGTAGTGCCACTCTGCCTACTGCTCTTTGCTTTGCAATTCCAGGATCTGGTCTGTAGACAATGCCCATCTTTCATCATCACCTATATCAGTGGTGGAAGTAGAAGGACTATTTTCTTCGTTTTCTGGTCCATATAGATCACGCCATTGGATAGGAAAGCCAGAAGCCTTGAGAGGCCTGAATAGCCACTGCTCTCTGTGTGTTTCCAAACAACTAGGACTAACAAGAAAGTGAACTTCTTTCAATTCCACCTCCTTTGAAACAGGTTAGAATACATGGTGTGCCTTTAGTTCTTTGTTTCTCTCCCCCCCCCCCCAAAAAAAAATACTACTCTGTATCTTCTACCAGTAAGATAGCCAACCCTTTTCCTCTGAAGTGCCCTGTAGCACTTAGGACTCTAAGTACCACTTCAGAATTTTCATCCTGCTCTTTCTACTCATTTGATCTACCATAATTCTCTGTCTCCATATGCTGTCATTCTATCACTGACTGTTGCCTTTGAAATGTAGATTAGGGGTGTGCTCTTTCTTTTCTTTTTTACTTTTTTCTTTTTTCGGACTCCAACTCCCATGATCCTACTGTAGATGTAAATAAATTGAATACTTTCAAGAAGTATTGGCTGTGCTGAGGCAAGAGTTTTGCCAAGGCAAACTGCTTTTGGGCTTGAAAGCAAGACTATACAGATTGGAAACCAACTTGTTAATATGTATATTGTACTGAAAAGTAGGGGACTGGAATGCTAAAGTAGGGAGCCAAGAGATAAAAGGAACAACAGGTAAGTTTGGTCTTGGAGTTCAAAACGAAGCAGGGCAAAGGCTAATAGAGTTTTGTCAAGAGAACAAGCTGGTCATCACAAACACTCTTTTCCAACAACACAAGAGGCGACTCTACACATGGACATCACCAGATGGGCAATACCGCAATCAGATTGATTATGTTCTCTGCAGCCAAAGAAGGAGAAGCTCTATACAGTCAGCAAAAACAAGACCTGGAGCTGGTTGTGGCTCTGATCATCAGCTTCTTATAGCAAAGCTCAAGCTTAAACTGAAGAAAGTAGGAAAAACCACGGGGCTAGTCAGGTATAATCTAAACCAAATCCCTTATGAATACACAGTGGAAGTGAAGAACAGATTTAAGGAACTCGATTTGGTGGACAGAGTGCCTAAAGAACTATGGCTGGAGGCTCGTAACATTGTACAGGAGGCAGCAACAAAAACCATCCCAAAGGAAAGGAAATGCAAGAAAGCAAAGTGGCTGTCCAACGAGGCCTTACAAATAGCAGAGAAGAGAAGGGAAACAAAATGCAAGGGAGATAGGGAAAGTTACAGAAAATTGAATGCAGATTTCCAAAGAATAGCAAGGAGAGACAAGAGGGCCTCCTTAAATGAGCAGTGCAAAGAAATAGAGGAAAATAATAGAAAGGGAAAAACCAGAGATCTGTTCAAGAAAATTGGAGATATTAAAGGAACCTTTTGTGCAAAGATGGACATGATAAAGGACAAAAATGGTAGGGACCTAACAGAAGCAAAAGACATCAAGAAGAGGTGGCAAGAATACACAGAGGAATTATACCAGAAAGATCTGGAGGTCCCAGACAACCCAGATAGTGTGGTTGCTGACCTTGAGCCAGACATCCTGGAGAGTGAAGTCAAGTGGGCCTTAGAAAGCATGGCTAACGACAAGGCCAGTGGAGGTGATGGCATTCCAGTTGAACTATTTAAAATCTTAAAAGATGACGCTGTTAAGGTGTTACACTCAATATGCCAGCAAGTTTGGAAAACTCAGCAGTGGCCAGAGGATTGGAAAAGATCAGTCTACATCCCAATCCCAAAGAAGGGAAGTGCTAAAGAATGCTCCAACTACCGTACAATTGCACTCATTTCACACGCTAGCAAGGTTATGCTCAAAATCCTCCAAGGCAGGCTGCAGCAGTATGTGGACCGAGAACTCCTAGAAGTACAAGCTGGATTTCGAAGGGGCAGAGGAACTAGAGACCAAATTGCTAACATGCGCTGGATTATGGAGAAAGCCAGAGAGTTCCAGAAAAACATCTACTTCTGCTTCATTGACTATGCAAAAGCCTTTGACTGTGTGGACCACAACAAACTATGGCAAGTTCTTAAAGAAATGGGAGTGCCTGACCACCTTATCTATCTCCTGAGAAATCTATATGTGGGACAGGAAGCAACAGTTCGAACTGGATATGGAACAACTGATTGGTTCAAAATTGGGAAAGGAGTATGACGAGGCTATATATTGTCCCCCTGCTTATTTAACTTATATGCAGAATACATCATGCGAAAGGCAGGACTGGATGAATCCCAAGACGGAATTAAGATTGCCGGAAGAAATATCAACAACCTCCAATATGCAGATGATACCACTCTGATGGCAGAAAGTGAGGAGGAATTAAAGAACCTCTTAATGAGGGTGAAAGAGGAGAGTGCAAAAAATGGTCTGAAGCTCAACATTAAAAAAACTAAGATTATGGCCACTAGTCCCATCACCTCCTGGCAAATAGAAGGGGAAGATATGGAGGCAGTGACAGATTTGTCTTTCTTGGGCTCCATGATCACTGCAGATGTGGACAGCAGCCACGAAATTAAAAGACTCCTGCTTCTTGGGAGGAAAGCAACGAGAAACCTAGACAGCATCTTAAAAAGCAGAGACATCACCTTGCCAACAAAGGTCCGCATAGTCAAAGCTATGGTTTTTCCCAGTAGCGATGTATGGAAGTGAGAGCTGGACCATAAAGAAGGCCGACCGCCAAAGAATTGATGCTTTTGAATTGTGGTGCTGGAGGAGACTCTTGAGAGTCCCCTGGACTGCAAGGAGAACAAACCTATCCATTTTGAAGGAAATCAACCCCGAGTGCTCACTGGAAGGACAGATCCTGAAGCTGAGGCTCCAATACTTTGGCCATCTCATGAGAAGAGAAGACTCCCTGGAAAAGACCCTGATGTTGGGAAAGTGTGAAGGCAAGAGGAGAAGGGGACGACAGAGGACAAGATGGTTGGACAGTGTCATCGAAGCTACCAACATGAATTTGACCAAACTCCAGGAGGCAGTGGAAGACAGGCGTGCTCTGGTCCATGGGGTCACGAAGAGTCGGACACGACTTAACGACTAAACAACAACAAACTGAAAAGTTCCAGTCCTTACTTCAGTCTCTAGATGCATACTAGAATTTTTGAATATATGTAACCCAACTCCGCTATTTCCATCTCAAATCTTCCTTTGCAATACCCTTTCCCTGAAATAAAACAATCAGTGACAGAGTGTCCTGCAGGTTGAAATGTTCTATCCATGGGTTCTGTGTGTTGCTATTTCTGATGCCAGATTTATGTCCATTTATTCTCTTTCACAAAGATTGTATTGTCTATATATAATTGAAACCAGTTCCTTTTGTAAATATCTACAGTACAATAAAATGTATGTTTTAGATTTTAGTTCTAAAGAGGGGAGGCTGCTGCTTGAGAAAGAATCTCTGAGGTTACTTCTGATAACGTAGGAAGCTGTTTTATAGAAGTCACAACTTAGTCCTTCTAACCAAGTCTTCTCAACGCTGATGAGCAGCAGCTTTCCAGAGGTTCAGGCTGGATTCTTTCTAAGCTATATCTGGAAATCATTAATACTTCCTGTTGGCTCCTCAGCCAAGCACTGATTTGATTAGTTTCCCAAATCAGATGAGATCTGTTTGTCCAAAAGCCCTACCAGGCTCTCACTAGCAAAGCAAAATTGTCAATGGAGCTAATTTTCACCTCCTTCTCTCCCTCTTCAGGACCTGGTGTTTTTGAAATTGTTATACAAACATATCCTTTGATTGTAAACAATGGGAGGGAATTCAGCTAGATGTGCTCTGAGTATGTCTATATTTCTCTTCATGCTGATGGTGGGGATTGGGACTGACAGTTTCCTGGATCTGCCAGATTCATATTTTCTCCTTCCCTTCCCACTGCCAAATCTGAAAACTTATTTTGCACACACACACCCAGCTTAGGGTTGTAATGTGGGGAAGAGGGGCCATCATGGAAAACTCCATGGATTCCCCCCCCCCCTTGTAGCCTATGAGAGGACCATGAGGGGGAATATCATGTCAGAGCTATAGCTCTAAGGTCACAGTTTCAGCAGTCAGTGAGGACCTCAAAGAAGAAGACCAAGAGAAATCTTTCATCCCTAATGCACATTCCTGAGATGCACAGTTAATGGCCTTAATCTTTCTTCGTTAGCTAATTTCTTAACTTTATCTAAATCATGCCATGTGCAGGCCTATGTCCTTGCCAAAGTTGCCAGTCTTCCCATTTTAGGTGAACCTCCATGCCCATGTGCAAGTGGGCACATACATGTCAATGAGGACACACATTAACGGTCAGGCCAGAGCCCCCTCTTGCTTCCACAGGCAGCTCTGTGACTAGAAGGCTATAGCCAGTGGCTCTCCCCCATGAGAGCAAGAGCAGGTCTCATGAATGGGGCATTCTTGAAATGAGCTATGGGTCCATTGGATCCAAAGCTACCCCTTCCCCTGTGAGGGGTCATGATCTGGACCTTTGACCTTTGGCAAGCTGAAGCTGGCAGAAGAACATCCCATCCCACTGAAAAAAACAGGGACAAGAGAAACAACATTTGGGGGAAGATGTTTGTTTGTTTGTTTGTTTGTTTGTTTCCCACCTTTCTCCTTAAAAGGACCCAAGGTAGAAGCTTTGCCCTGCCAAGAATTTTGTGGTAGCGAGTGCAAATCAAGTGGAGCTGTGGACGATGTATCAGATGCTCGTTCTTCATGTCACACAGCATTGCTCTACCATACTGGATCTTTGAAGCAGATGCAGTTGTGTCTTTGGAGGGCAAGAAATGAGAAATATGTCAAGGATAGTCATGATGAATCATTCAAGATTCTGTGATGGTTTTTATAGTTTCACAAGCTGCATCTAAAGTGACTTTAAATATTCATTCTTAATTTGTGGTACAGATGAGTTAGTGGATCTAGCATTTCCATTTCAAACTGAGCTCATGTTAAAACCCTGCATTTTGTTTTAAAAAAAGTTGGTTGAGCAGGGGTGGCGGTGGTGGGGGCAGCGCATTAGCTTTCAACTAATGTCTCTTGGTACCCATATGGTGTAGATGTAGTAGATAAGGCATTGGGAGAGGTGAAAAATATGTTGCCCTGTTAATGAGAGATGTCTTTTTAAGTCTGTTAGGTTAGCCAATTAATAAATGAAGAGCTTACAGCCCACAGGGAGATGCATGCCGTACTTCTAAGCTGCAAAGTCAAAATACAAAGGATGTGGACCAGCAGGAACAGATATGGAGGTAGAGGGAATGTATTTTTATCCCTGCAGAAAGTATAGTAGGGAGCAAACTACTGTAATGGAAAAAGCCGTAAGGCTGTCTTTTTAGAATATTATAAGCACAAATGAATAACTGATCAGAATCATAGAGATGCAGAGTTGGGTCCAGTCTTTGCCATACTTAGAGCAGATCGATTGAAGCTGATAAATTGTCTACGACTAACTTGACTAAATCAAGTTCCATTGATTTCAATGGGCCTGCTCTAAGCATGACTGAGCATGGATTCAACCCACTACATTCAAACTGAAGCCTTGACAGCACTAGATCCTAAAGCACAAAACCCAACAACTCTTTTAGCACTTAATTCAGGCAAGGCAAGGCCTCACCCTGTCGCCCCCAACCAGCTTGCTGGAGGCCTGGAAGCTGGCCCACAGATACCTGGCTCTCCCTGAAGCCCTACCTCCTCAGAAAGGAATGAGGGCAAGAACTGGAGATTTTCACAACTGGGAAATAGCCCCGCTTCTCTTTGTCCAGTGTGGGAAAGGTAAGGGGAAAGCAATGTATGGTTGGCTGAGGCCTGAGGCTGGTGCTGGGCTAGCTTCAGAACCATCGACTGAGTGAGGAAAGTAGAAAAATCGTGAGGTGCAAGAAGATCAACATTAGCTTCTGTCTCTTGTCATGGAGCTGTTCTGGAATTACAGAATTATAGGACTGGAAGGTTCATTGAGTCCAACCCTCTGCCAAAGCAGGAAATCCTCAGCTAAAGCACCCCTAACTGGTGGTCATGTAGCCTCTGTTTAAGAACCTCTAAAGAAGGAAAGTCCACCACCCTCCAAGCCAGGCCATTCCACTGTCAAACACTGTTTAGTATCAAGAAGCGTGTGTCCTCTTGAGGAGATGGGCAGGGTACTGTATAAATATTTTAAATAAATAAATAAATTCTTCCTAATGCTTAGGCAAAATGCCCATGTGGACCAGCAATCTCATGACAGCATGGGAATAAAACCAAAGCACAAAGGGCATACTGTGTGGATGGATACTATGAAAGCAATCACAAATATAGTAAAGAAAGTTGGCAAAAGCAAGTAAAAAAGCAAGCAGACTACTGGTGCACTGTGTGGATAGTGCAGTAAGGGGGCTGGCTTCCATATCTGTAAATCTGCTTCTCTCACTGAAAGAGAGGAATAAGAGGAATTACAAGTGACCTTGGAATGAGAAGGAAGAATACCAATCTGCATGCTGATCTAGTAAAAGCAATTTGGGGAAACACCTAGACTATCTATCTATTTACTGCTCCCTCTAACACACGTCACTCATACATTTGCTACATGTTTTTGTCCTATGCTCCTGCTTTTTTAAATACAGTATACTAGCCTTATTAATAGACAGGACCTATCTCAAGGCTCAGATTTGGGGGTTCTATTACAGGACTCAAGGACTATCTTGCCCAGTAAGGCCTCCCTTTTGTGTGACAGGTTAAGATGTTTATCTGCTCCCAGGCATCTGACATGATGGAACTGGATAATTTAAACATTTCAGCCATATCTCAATAGATTATACTGTGTTTTGAGGGAGGGAGCCATTGGGTTTCCTATCCAATGGGGTGATCTATATGGACCAGAAAACCTTGCACTCTGCCACTGAATCCTGTAGGGTCACTTTTGCTGGAAATAGGAAGGTCAAAGTGTCCATGTTGACACTGCTTTGGAAGAGGGCTTGATGAAGTGTCCACTGGTTGCTTACAATGAAATTTCTATGTAATTTGCATCAAGGGAACCCATATTTGTCTTTGATGATGCAAAGAGTTGCTAAATAATCTGAAACTGAACTGGGTTTAAATACGTTGTCGTTATGTGCGGTCACGTGACTTTTGACTTATGATGACCCTAAAAGGGTTTTCATGATATCTGAGAGGTTTACAGAATGGTTTACTATTGCCAGCAGCACCCATTGAGTTTCCATGGCTGACTGGGGATTTAAACCTAAGTCTTCTGACTTCTAGTCTTTCACTCTAGTCACCACACCACACAGGCTTGTTAAATCTATTGATATTGGCAAGAATGCCTCATTCCCTCACCTCTACCATTTGTCTCCTTATTTTGTCTCTAATTTCATTAAAGAACATACAGATTTTGACATCTAAACAGTGCCTGAGCAGGACTGGGAATGTGGCAGGAGAAGAAGCCTTAAACTTCCCTTCCCCTACACACTATGATCTCTGTGAAAATCAGTCTATCCCTCTGAGTTGCTCTAAGCCTCAGGAGAGAAGTCTCTGATTGTACCAATCAACAACCTATTTCTCCCTAAATTCCCCAGATGTTGTCCTATTTAGATTTTGTGCTCCTGGGCCAGGATTATTGGCAAGTATTATTTCCCTCTCTTCCACAATGGCTTGAGTAAAATTTGTGTATGAAATTTCATTTTTATCTTAAAAGTTGCCCCATTTGGTCCCACAGATAGATTTCAGGTGTGTCCTGTTAAATTTCAGTGCGAGAAGCTGAGAGTGAATGAAGGTATATGTTGGCACATGTGATTTCTGGGTGGTTGTTTTTAATTTTGGCCTTAACGCTTTTCAATTCCCTCTATGCTCAGATATCCCAGAGACTAGGAAGAACACCTAAGAGCTGGCTAGGGGGAACCTAGTCAGTTTTCCTCTCCTGTTGGTAGTCCTATAATAATTTGCAACCTTTCAGCTGCTTAACTTCCAAAATCACATTGTCCTCTGCAATACAAGACTTCCTCACCCCCATTCCCGCTGGATTATCAAGCTTTACTGAAGCTGTGCATAGACTGTCAGGTGGCAAAAGTGTGAAGATTAAACAACCTTCTGGGAGTCTGATTCTGTTTTTAAAAAGGCCTTTTCATCAGAGAGGGGAGAGTTTCCAAAAAGACTCTGGAGACTGTAAAAGCTTATTTAATACTATTTCTAATTCCCATTTTCCATGGAAGGCAATAAAAGTTCACACTCCCATTAAGGGAAAAAAGCACGCCTGGTGCTTCGTTATTTTCATAGGCTTCCAAGTGCTTTCAGTTTTGCACATGATTTCATTCCATGTCCTATATATATGTATAAAATATAATTTCCCCTTGTATTAGCACATTTGGCACTGTTCCTTCTCTATGGAGCAGAGGGGCAAGATAAAGAGCCTTTAACTAACTCCAAGTAGTAAATCATAGCTATCAAGAATTATAGGGAAAACATTCTTTTTTACAAGATAACCCAAAGCTGTCTTTATCTCTGAGTAACAGGATTCGCCAAGTATTTTAGCAGCATGTTCACACTGCTATGGTTAAGCTTGCATCAGCATTTTGTATTATAAATTCCTTTCTTCACACAGGTTTATTTCACTGCTTAGGGAATAAAAAAGGCGTTTTGGTCTAAATCTTGGTGCAACGAGAAGCACGGTTTTAGGAGTAATCTTGTCCTCCCCATCCAGCACTACCCTGTTAAAAACAAAGGTAACTTTAGAACAATCTTGAATCTTTTGAAAAAAGGCTTCTTATACATTGGATTAACAACAACTTTCAAAAGTTACAAGAAGCAAACTGATCTATCTGCAGCCTCCAGTTACATCTCATCTTTCATATGTAAAGTCAAATATACCAATCATTAAAATGCTAGAAAAGGATAAATGAAGAGTGTTTAACTATACTACACAGCTATAGCAGTTTGATGCTACTTTAGTGGTAATGTTAAATGTGCCATCCTGCAGAATCCTGGAGTGTGTGGTTGTGTGAAGTGCTTATAATTCTCTGCTAGGCAGTTCCAGTGCACTCCCTTGAAATAATAGTGCTACGGATTTATAGCCAAAGATTTTGAGAACCTCACTGTACCACTGCTTAACGCAATTGAGGTGGTATCCAAAGTGTTATAGTGAAGATCTCCACTCACACCATAAAGATTCTGAATCCTCCCATGGATGAGGGGAACCACTGAACCTACAAGTTGGAGAAGATTATATATAGTGGTTACACACATATATAGTGGTTATATAGTGGTTACACACACACACACACACACACACACACACACACAATTCAACATTTACCATTTCCAAAAAAATTGCTGTCTTGCCTTGGCTTGAAGACCTACCAGGGAGGGACAGCCCACCACCCTACGAGGTAGATTGGTTCTATTGTTGAATGTTCTGGTGAAATCTGCCCACTTGTAACTTAATTCATTGGGTTTAGTCTTGCCCACTTGGGCAACGGAAAACAAATATTGGTCTCCTTAAGAGACATGGAGAGACAAGGCTAGCCCAAGACATTTTGCTGCCTGAGGCAAAAGGCAAGACTGTGCACACTCTAGTTCTATGTACAGATGTAAGCACTGGACTAGTAAGTGAATTTTTACGTCTGGATTGGTGATGGGAAGATGTAATCCACTACATCTGAAGACATCAGGTTAATGTAAAAGGTCCAACAGTTTAGGCTTATCACTCAACTCCATCCATACCTAGATGAGGGCTCCCTCTGGATGTTGGTGCAGACACTGCTGATTTCCCAGATCAATTACTGCAATGCTGTCTATGTGGGGCTGCCCTTGAGGCTGACCGAGAGACTACAGCAGGTCCAGAAAGCAGCAGCCAGATTGGTGGTCAGTGCAAGCAAGTTTGATCACATCACTCCAGTGCTGGCCAGTCTCCACTGGTTACCCATTGTGTCCCGGATCAGGTTCAAGGTTTTGACACTCATGTATAAAGCCCTCCACACTTTGGGACCACATTACCTGTCGGAGTGTCTTTCCCCAATGTCATCTGCCCAACCCACCAGATCGTCTCTGGCTAGGGTCCTCCAGGTAGCCACCCCGAGAGAGGCCCGAAGGTCATCTACCAGAGGTAGGACCTTCTCAGTGGTGGCACCAAGCTATAGACCAAGGTCCCAGAGAGCTTGCTACCAAGCTACACCAGGCCCTCTCTCTGTATTCTTTTAGGAGACAGTTGAAAACACTTCTTTTCAGGGAGGCTTTTCAGTCTGACCCCAGCTGAGTGTTTCGCCTCCAACTCTACTTTTCTGTGATAATTTGTTGGTGCCACTGGGTGTTTCTCCCCCCCCCCCCCCCCGTAAATGCTTGTGCCACATTACTGTTATTTTGGTTATATTTTAGTGTTTTGTCGTGAAGCTTGTTCTAATTCTTTGTAAACCACCCAGAATAGTGCTTCGGCACTAATGGAGCAGTATATCAATTAAAGTAATAATTAATTAATTAATTAATTAATTAATAAACAGAAGGGAATAGCTAGGAGGCTCAGGAGGAATGGCCACTGGTGTCAGGCATTCATAATTTATTTTGTATTTTCTTATCAAGACTAGAAGGGGGACCTGCAACCCTCCCTAATCTCTTTCCGATGCCTGGTCTCCTTGGGGTTTCTTCTCCATATTAGTCAGAATGTTAATTCTTCACAGTCCTGATTTATATGGAGAGTCCCCAAGGGTAGTGGGTGCTCTTCTTCTCAAACACAGTGCACTCCACATATAGAAGAGTAATGGCATTGGAAACTGTGGGTGGAGAGATAAAGCTGCAGCATTCCCCTCTACCCAAAGTAAAGAAAAGTGAGCTCTGAGTGGGTGAATAGGACTTTTTGTTGTTGTTCTTTAGTTGTTAAGTCATGTCCGACTCTTCGTGACCCCATGGACCAGAGCACGCCAGGCCCTCCTGTCTTTCACTGCCTCCCGGAGTTGGGTCAAATTCATGTTGGTAGCTTCGGTGACACTGTCCAGCCATCTCGTCCTCTGTCGTCCCCTTCTCCTCTTGCCTTCACACTTTCCCAACATCAGGGTCTTTTCCAGGGAGTCTTCTCTTCTCATGAGATGGCCAAATTATTGGAGCCTCAGCGTCAGGATCTTCAGGAGATAGACAGACAGACAGACAGACAGACAGACAGACACACACACACACACACACACACACACCATGGTACCAGTTTATTTATATATATTCTGATATATATATCTATAAATAAATCAAGGGGCTAAATTGCCCCATGAAACAAGAGAGAAAATAAACTGGTACCATGGTGTAGGCAGCCATAAAGATTCAAATAGGAGGAAATATAGTTCTAAATATAGTGCTAAAAGTTCTTGGGACATTCGTCCTGGGATATAAATCACGTGACCACGATTCAGTGCGACAGAGATATGGAAAGTATCGGAAGAACTAGAAAACATTTCCTTTGTGTGACCAGGGTCTAAGACTGCTACCTCATTGAAAACATTTTTAGGAGGAAAAGGTCTACCAGCAGCTATTCAAATAGCCACTCATCCAATGGTACAACCCACTCAAACTCTATTAAAATCAAGGAATTCCCCCCGAATATCTATGAGTCTTGAAGGAACAGCAGAGAATTTAATGTGGAAAGGACTGTAATGTTGAAATCTCTTAAAATGGATGGGACTCCAGGAAAGTCTAGCCCCTGCTCACACAGCGAACTGAGTGACAGGCTTCAGACTGGAGTTGGCAGAACCAAAGTGACCCTAAGAAAATGTGGGTTTACACTGACCCAGTCCTTTGCAAGCATGGAGAAGAAGAAGCAACTTCACACCTATGACAGTGTACTCTGTGCCTCAACATGTACTCTGGAAGAATTGATGCTACCTATCCTCAGTGCTTTTGATGTTGTCCATTATTGGATGAAAATTATCTGATACATTTTATTAATTGTACTGTGATGTTTGTGACATGAAAAAAGAAGAAGAAGAAAAAGACAAAAGAGCCAAATGTAGTTTGGAATTTTCCAGATAGCATGGCCATTTCCACTCGCTCCTTTCCAAATCATTCTGTATGTGTCACACCCCAAAATGAACATTCTGTGCTTCCTCAACGGTTTGGGAGCCAACATTTCAGAATAAAAAAACCTTTGCCTAAGGAACCTCTACTTCTGTTAAATTCTACAGTTGTATCATTGACTGACTAGATTATTTGTGGAAGTATTTGTAAGTCCTTTTGGGAGTTGATGGGTCGCAATAAAGCAAAACCCTTAAAATAAAGGATGCGGTTTTGTATAAGAGGCCTTTAGATAATGACGGTAATTATCATCTGGTGCTTGCATTGTTTGCTCAGTTGAACCACTTCTCAAAAAGTCTAAGTCCCCAGACCTTAGGCTGGGGATTTCCCCTTGACTTCATTTGCCCCCTATTGTCCTCTGAGTATGTGCAGCATTACTTCTTATGCAGCAAATATGACTGCTGTGAGCACAGCAGTGTTTTTAAGATTGTCATTCATCTATGCGCATGAGGCCAGATACTTCGAGATAGATGGATAGGGGCATATAAAGTTGTACATGTATGTGAAACCCTCATTTAAGATGTAAGGTAAAGGTTCCCCTTGACATTTAGTCCAGTTGTGTCTGACTCTAGGGCGCGGTGCTCATCCCTGTCTCCAAGCCGTAGAGCCAGCGTTTGTCCGTAGACAGTTTCCGTGGTCACGTGGCCAGCGCGACTAGACACGGAATGCCGTTACGTTCCCACCATGGTGGTACCTATTTATCTACTCGCATTTACATGCTTTCGAACTGCTAGGTTGGCAGGAGCTGGGACAAGTGACGGGAGCTCACTCCATTGCGTGGATTCAATCTTACGACTGCTGGTCTTCTGACCTTGCAGCACAGAGGCTTCTGTGGTTTAACCCGCAGTGCCACCACGTCCCTTCATTTAAGATGTACATGCAGCAATAAGAATATAAGATGAACCACGCTGGATCAAAGCAAAGGCCCATCAAGTCCAGCATTCGGTTTACAGAGTTGCTAATCAATAGCCTATAGCACCTACACTTTATATATGGAGGCATCCAGCCTCTGGGACTGGAGCCAGTATCTGTCCACCATGACTAGTAGCTGGTGATAGCACCATAATTTATCTCACTCCCGCCCCCATTTCGATCCATGCAAGCTGGTAGTCATGACTGCATCTTGCTGGAGTGAATTCTACAATGTAATTTGGTGAAGTTTGTGAAGAACTTTCTTTTATCTTTCTTGGATCGTTTGCCATTCAGCTGCAGTGGATAAGCTGTTTCTAGTGTTATGAGAGAGGGAGAAAATAATCTCTCTACTTACTTCCTCCACACTGTGTATAACTTTATACACCTCTGTCACGACACACACACCTTTATTTTCCCTTTTTCTAAGATAAACAAGCCCCCCCCATACTATAACTTGTTCTCATTGGGAGTTGCTTTTCCACCGATCATTTTGGTTGCTCTTTTCCTGCAACCTTTCCAGCTCCACAGTATCATTTTCCACATGTGATAATCAGAACAATACATTCTACATGTGGTCACACAATACATCTCCACAGGGGCAGAATGATATTGGCAGTTTAATTCTGATTCCCTTTTAAATTATAGCATTGAAATCCCCTCCCCCCACAATCTACTTTCTCCCCTAGTAGTCACAATCTTTGTCAACATTTTTATTGAGTTTTCCAGTGCAACCAGTTAGATCTTTTTCTTGATCAGTTGCTGCTGGCTTTTTTTCCCTATCAATGGATAGTTAAGTTGGGATTTATTTATTACGTATTTATTTTTTGCCCAGGATGCATCACTTTATATTATGCTGAATGTATTCATGCCCATTCCTTAGTCTGGAAAGATCCTTTTGGAACTCTGTGCAATTAGTTTTGCAATATTAAATAATTCAAAATGGCCAGCAAAAGAGGCCACCTCGCCTTACGTAATCTATGAAACATCCCTAGTCCTTAAGCATGCAAAGGCTTTTGGGACAAATTTACCTGCCCTGTAGAAATTGCAGTATGAATAAGGCAAGATACAGATTGAATAAGGCTACATCCAAAGGCGATGCTGACGCAGCTGATTTATCCAATAAGCCAAAATAGGAGTCTCCTGTTGCTGCCCAAATTTCAGGGGGGCTAAAATAAAACACTTATTAACTTAAAATCCAATACTTTCCTAAAGCTTGTATATATGCTGAATTATTCCATGAGATTTCACATGAGGCAGTACACCAGTGGGGCTCAATGCCTTGCATGCAGGTCTCTTGCAAGGCAAATACATCTTAGAAGAAGTCCCAAAGGCTGCAGTGTTGGGGCTCTTTAGTCTAGAGAAAAGGCGCCTGAGGGGGGACATGATTGAGACGTATAAAATTATTCAGGGGATGGATAAAGTGGATAGAGGGAAGCTCTTTTCCCTCTCACGCAATACCAGAACCAGGGGACATCCACTCAAATTGAGTGTTGGGAGAGTGAGAACAGACAAAAGAAAATATTTCTTTACCCAGCATGTTGTTACTCTGTGGAACTCCTTGGCACAGGATGTGGTGATGGCATCTGGCCTAGATGCCTTTAAAAGGGGATTGGACAGATTTCTGGAGGAAAAGTCCATCGCAGGTTGCAAGCCATGATGGGGATGTCTAATCTCCAGGCTTCAAAGGAACGTGCCTCAAAATGCCAGATGCAGGGGAGTGGTATCAGGAGACAGGTATCTACTTGTCTCGTGTGCTCCCAGAGGCATCTGGTGGGGCCACTGTGAGATACAGGAAGCTGGACTAGACAGGCCCTTGGCCTGATCCAGCAGGGCTCTTCTTACGTTCTTATGTAAGAAATTCCAGTAAATGTCCTGATAGACAGGAATTTTGCATTGCAGCAGCAGGCAGTAAAGGATGAACCTGGTAACCTCATCTTCTGAGTGTGTAGATGGTATGTTTACATTTTAGTTCCACCAGTTCTCGCTAGACAGTCCACTGTAAGACGGCTGCTGTATTGAAGAGCTTAAGTGTGCACTTTTATAACAACTGGAACATGTGGCTTGACAGAGCACGAGCATCTGGCTGCAAAGTAGAGGGAGAGATAAAGAGAGTGATTTCACTGTCTTTCTGGAGACCCTCCATCCATCCTTTGGCCTTCCTCAGCTATGATGCTGACAGCCCTTCCAGCAGGTGGCTTACTTGAACTGTTTTGTTCTACCTGGCCCATAACTTGATCTTGTTTTTAATTCCTCTATCCTTTTGTCTCGTATCTAAAACTAGAAAGCCACTTCTAATAATAACTAGCTACTACTGAAAGCTCCAAGGCTGGATAGCTCAGTGAGTTGGAGCAGCAGAGCTGTGAGTTTGATTTCTGTAATGCGCTCTACGTGGGGCTGCCTTTGAGACTGACGCGGAAGCTTCAGATGGTACAGAATGCGGCGGCCAGACTTCTTACTGGGGTGAAAAGGTACCATCATATTTTCCCCCCTCTGGCCGCCTTGCATTGGCTGCCCATTCGTTTCCGCGTTGATTTCAAAGTTCTTACGATTACATATAAAGCCCTAAACGGTTTAGGACCTCGATATCTGGCAGAGCGCCTTCTCCCACCCAGTTCTGCCAGAGTCACTCGTTCCAGCCAGGCCGGGCAGCTGAGGGGCCTAACGCCGAGGGAGGTCCGGAAGGAAAGAATGAGGAACCGGGTCTTCTCGGCAGTGGCCCCTCGCCTTTGGAACAACTTGCCAGTGGAGATCCGCCTGGCTCCCTCTCTGGGTGTTTTCAGGAATAAACTTAAAACCTGGTTATTTGGGCAGGCTTTCCCTCCTGCCATATCTAATTTCTTATACTTTCGCCACCTTGGATCTATATTATATGTTTATTGGTTTTATTGTTTTTAAATTTGTAAACCACCCAGAGAAGACCTTTGGTCTAGATGGGCGGGATAGAAATCCAATAAATAAATAAATAAATAAATAAATAAATTTCCCACTGTGCCTTGTGAAGTCTTGGGCAAGGTAATAATCCCAAACCACCCCCAAAAGAAGGGGTTGGTAAACCACTTCTGAACCCTCTATACGTAGAAAACCTTGGAATTTGATGCCATAGATTGGAATCATCTTGATGGCATGTAATGATTATATTCTTATTACAAGCCTCGAAGTAGTCAGTTATAATCATAGTAACAATTTTTAAAAAAACATGTATTTTTTCAGTATTCAAAATTAACTAAATTGTCACTTTTTGTTGCTTTTTCTAGCTCCCCATAATTAGTAGGGGGAATGGCATTTGCTGCCCCTTTCACCCCTCCACCCTCCCACCCTTTGCTGATGTCCACTGAGTTTAGTTGTGATTCTCACAACAGCTGGAGAGAAAGGGCTGGAAATAGTTTGTTGACTTTGAGATAAAGCGTTTCTTCATGATGTTAGTGGGAACAATTCCTGGAAAATCTTGGGCTGGGGATTGTGTACATAAATGTATCCTGCACACAGAAAAATAAATATAGGTCAGCACAACTGCCTACATTTTTGGTCCTTCCTTGGGGTGTAAGTGTGGGGACTGTCATGAATGTGTGCATTAAAAAATTGGCCATGAGCACCATGGCAGTGCAAGCCAGAATTGTACCATCCTTGCCTACCTGCCACCTCCTTCCACTTAACAATGTGCTGTCAACTGGCTCTAAAACAGGACCGAAAAAAGGTTAAGATGGTGTAGCCCTCTTCCCATGAGCTCATAGCTAGGTCTCACCTATATCTGCTATTTCCAATGACAGGTACTACAAGGTGTTGTAGAATTACCAGTGCCATTGATATAAACAATTACCAGCTAGTAAATTCACTTACATGAATGGCCCTACACTGATAGCTTTAGGAAAATGGATTTCACAATGTGTACTGGGTTCTTGAAACTCTGAACATTTTATGTGCATTGTGACAGTGCAGTACTATGGATTAGAAAAGAATGTGTGCCTTTAAGATACTCAGATACAGAAATGTGCTTCCTGAGAATGCAGGGGCGAGAAACACGGAACTCTTCGGGTGTTTTGGTCTCCCATAGTCGGTTCTGCTGGTTGAGGCTGATGGAGGTCGTCCTTGCTAAACATGACATCAGCCGGACTAGGGTTGATCTAGGCTATAAATACATACCTTGGATACCTTGACGTTGAGAGTTCAAAGCCCTTTGGTCCACAGCGGGGTTGGCGGCATTGATAAGAGTAAGCGAATACAGATGGTCAGTAGCAATGGGGAAGGCTACTGCCCAGTTCTGTGGACCTGCCTGTCTATTGCTACAAGGACATGGAGATGAGGCGAGGCGGGGCGGGGGGGGGGAGCCCGCTGCCCACCCTCATGAAGCGGGATGAGAGCTTGTGGCAGCAAATCACCCTTGTCAGTCTTAAAGTGCCCCAAGTCTCCTGTGGGCTGCCTCTGGGTTGGGTCAGGGGCCAAGATCGCTACATCCGCAACTTGAGCCGTCGCAGGAAACGGGTCGCCCAAGCCAAGCCCCCTCCCCCGGGCTATTTCCTCCCCTCCTTTCCCACACGGACATGTGCGTGGTCTGCTGATGTCGTGGACAGGGATCGCTCCGGAGGGCTCCCGCCGCCGAGCCAGAGAATGCCGCCGGTGATCCGAAGACCCTCGCCTCCTCAGACCCCACCACCACCACCGCGCTTCCTCCTCTGAGTTTAAGCCCGGCCGATCTCCCTCGAAGAGCCCCCCTCGAAGGCGGAGCAAACGCTTCGGGAGCGGATGCGATTTAAGGGAGAGCATTTCAGTGCTCGGGGGTGGCTCCTGTTTCGCTCAGTTCCTCAGGGAGTCCCCGGGGGATGATGCCTGCCCTGCATAAATGGACTAGACTAGATCCAGCACAGCGAGACCCGCAATCTCCCTCTGTTGGTTCTTCCCAGTCTCGCACCGGATTTTTTTCCTTTCTATTCCCTGCTTTACAGATCTCATTCTTCTCTTCCCCCCCCCCCCCCCAACTTTTGCACCAAACAAAAATCCACCAAAACCACCCTCTGGCCCAGCAGCATCTTTAAGAGGCTGGACCAAAATCCCCAGCGGGGGAGGAGCTAAAAGGATGGCCGCCGGTGATTGGGGCAGGAGGGCCGGTTATTGCCCCGCCCCCTTTCCCCCTTCTCTGCTCCGCCCCGCCTCTTCTCTTCTAGACTTCTTGCGCTCGCTGGCCCCGCCCGCCCGCCCGCCGGCCCGCCTCTCCTCCCGGCCCCTCCCCTCGGAAAGGGCAGTTCCAGTCTAGCGCTGACGTCACCCCCGTCTGTCTGCCCCCCCCCCTCCAGCCTCCTCGCGTTCCCAGATGAAACTGAATCTCCTTGGACTTGAATGAGGAGCAAAGGACGGGAGGGGGGGGGAGGGAGAGGAGGGAGGAGGAGAGGAAAAAGGAGGAGGGGAAGGTGGGAGGGAGTTACGAAGATCTTGCCTGGACAGGCGGGCGAGGAAAGGAGGGAGACCGAGGCAGAAACAAAGTCGCAAGTCCCCTTTCCACCCAGCTCGCGGCACGAACTTCGAGAGCTGGCCGGGGAGGGGGGGGGGTTGGTGGTGGAAATGGGGGGTCACACGGGAAACCTCCGAGCCCAGGCCGCCACTTTCGACGCTTTGATTTGCCGAGATCGGTAAAGGAAGCGACCGACACCCCCCTCAGCCCCCCCACCCCGGTGCATTTTTGGGGAGGGTGGGCATTTTTTTTTCTCCCCCCCTTCCACAAAGGTGGCTCCCCCCCGCCCCGCTCTCCCGAATCACTCCCGATCGTCTCGGGTGTTTCTGCTCGGTGACCCCCCCCCCCCCCCCACTCTCCGCCTCCCAGCCCGCTCGCCGCCGGTAAAAGAAGAGCCAGGCTTTATGCAGCCCGGAGACCTCCAAGGTCTTCCCGTCCTTTCTTTCTTTTCCTCTCCTTTTTTTTTAAATGTATAACTTGATGGGTCTCAACAGCACAAGCGGAGCCAACCAGCCCAATGTCTCCTGTACATGCAACTGCAAGCGGTCTTTGTTTCAGAGTATGGAGATCAGTGAGTACTTCGCGGAGTTTTCCTCTCTTTTTCTGGATCTCCACCCTCTGCCTCCCAGCCCCGTTTCCCTTCTCGCTCCTTCCTCCTCTGCAGCCCTCTTTTCTCTCGGACTTTGATAGTGGTTTGGGGTGGTGGTGGTGGTGGTGGTTTCCATCCCTCGTCAGGTTTCGGTGCTTCCCTGCGGAGATCGTTCCGCGCAAGAGTTTCTCTAAACGGGGTGGGTGGGGGGAGGGAGGGGACCCCGTTTCCCCCTTCTCGATATGAACACGTCCAAGAAAGTGGGGGGGGGAGAGGCGGAAAGAAAGGGCGCCCCAAAAGTGGTTCTTGTTGTTCTTGAAATCGGGGTCTTAAGGCTCTTGTTTGGCTTGTTCTGTTTTCCCCACTTGGTGGTGCGTGGGGATAGATCGGTGCCCAGAAGTTCACGCACGCACACATTTTCGGAAAAGTTATTTCTGTGTGCAAAAGAAGAAGAAGAAAAAAAGCTCTTTATTTGCATATTTTTCTCCCGTTCCCTCCTTTCAGTTTTCTCCTGTTCAAAATCCGATGCTGCCGATCTAAGTGTACCTTTATCTCCCTTTCCGCCTTGGCCCATAGTTGTGATCCCGAATTATAACCCTGCTTTGCGATTCCCATCCCTTCTCTCTCTCCCCCCCCCGCCCCTTCCCCCAAAATCCTTGGAACCAAAAAGATCTGAACTTCAACTCGGAACAAACGCTTCCCCGGTCGTAGGCACGTTGCCCTTTTTAGGTTTCGCTGGCGGGGGCGGGACGGGACGCGGACCGTGCGGGGCTTGGCTGGGGCAGACGATCGGGGTGGAGGAGACGAGAGAATGACGCGAAAAAAAGTCATTACAGATCGATCGGCGTGTTTCGCTTGCGTTCGGAGGGCCAGCTGGAAAAACGAAAGGGGGAACGAGGCGCTGGAGCGGCGCCTCGAAACCCCCCCCCCCTTCCCGGCCTTTTCTTTTTTAACCGATGCTGTTGGGTTTCCCCGTCTTGCAGAGGAAGAGGAGGCAGGGGGACGGAAGAACCCGGGGCGGAGGGAGCCGGGAGGCGCGATCGCCCGCAGGAGCTTTGTCTCTTTCCCTAAGCCAGACGGCGGAACAGCCTGCTCGGGCTATTTAAAGCACATGCTCTATTGGAGAATCCAGCGAGCAACCCCGGGAGCCCTTTCCCTCCTCTCCCCCCCCCCCCGAACGAGACGGTCGCGCTCTCTCTCTCTCTCTCTCTCTCCCTCTCCTGTTTTATGAGCGCTGCCTCCGTTTATTGCCTCGCTGCAATCTGGTGCAAATAGGGTCCTCTCCTCCTCCTCCTTTCCGATCCTATCTTTTCCACCTTTCCTTTCCTCCAAGGTCTCCCCCCCCCCCCCCGTAAGCCCTCATTCTTCCTTCCCGCCCTGTTTATTCGTACCCTTCCTCCTCACCTTGGCACAGCTTTTTCTGGAAGAAAAAGAAATTTCATGCAGGCTAGGGCTAGGTTCAAGTCACATGTCCTTTCAACCAGGGAGAGCCTCCAGGGTTAGAGGCAGCCCACCTTAAATACTGGGTTGCTGGGATATTAGGGCAAAAGAGGGCTTGGAAGCTTTGATCCGCTGCTGCCTGTAAGTTTCCCAAGGGAAACCAGCTGAGCATTCTGAAAAGCAGAATTCTGGACCCAGACGGTCCAGTCCAGCTCAGCTCCAAGGGAGAAGGGGTTTCTGGCCTCATGCACCAGTTCCGGCTCCAAAATGTTTAGTCAGCTGCTGCTAGGATGCCTCTTAAAGCTTCAGTTTCAGATGGCTTGGGGATTTGGGGAAAGTACTGGAAAGGGGGGGGGGCTCTTTAAGGCACCTCCTGCCACCATGGAATAAGAGAAAAATCATTTAGCAGTTAAGTGTCTCCCCAAAGAGTCCTGTGTTTATGTGTGTCTCTCTGTGTGTTGAGAATGCAAATGTTATGTCCAGCGAAGGAGAATTTGTGGCTATAAATAGTAATCACTAGGTCTGAGAAGTAGATTACAGCTCTGTCTAGCCTTCCGAAAGGCCTAGTCAGACAAAGTTGGCTTTTTTCCTCCCTGCCTGTGTGTCTGGGTCTGTAAAGTGGCTACAAAGCAAGTAAATCTGGAATTCCAAAACAGTATTTTAGTGGAGTGTGCGCGCGTGTGCATGGGAAAGACGCTTTATAAGGGTGGGGTGGGAGCAATGAATTCAAATATGAAAGCTCCAGACCTGTATCTGCATATCCGACAGTTCGTCCCATTGAACTGGAACATTTCCGAGTAGACATGTCAAGATAGCATTGCATGGTATGCAGCAAAATAAAGTAACACTCTGTTCTTTCCTTGCCACTCTGTAATGTTATGCACAAGATATGCCCTATTCGGAACTCCCAGCAAAAGCACTGGGAGATAACCAGGCCTGGAATATTTTAAATAGTTGCCCAGTTTTGATGGGTTTGGCTGATGGATACCTCCACCACCACCACCCCTCCCATTCTTTACAAGTACAGTGCCTGATATTTTAAACACAGAACCTGTGTGAAGGATACAAGCCATGCTCAGCCACATTCTCCTTAATTCTTAGTGTGCCAATGCCCTTGATGTAGCTGCTATTTCACTAGACTGCCAGACACAGCAGGTCTCATAATGACTATGGGGAAGTCTGCTCTCCCCCTCACCCCCTTTTGAAGAAAGAGGTGTCAAATTATTTCTTCTTTAAAATCTGCAAATTAGAAATCAATGTCCATGGCAAATGTAATTATCTCTCTAAATATTGCAGCAATTAAAATAATTTGTCTTCCCCCTTCCCTATATTTCACTCTGATCTTTAAACTGTTTTGGCTGTAGCTTTTGAATATTTATCTGCCAGAGAATCCCCTACACATGACAGTATTTTCTCTGCTAATAAAAATATGCATGCGGCTTCTGTCTACTGTGTAATGAAATTCCAAATGTTCATCTTCCTTCCTCCAGTCCTTCTCTCCATATTTTTGTTTCTTTTATTTTCAAATTCATCACCTTTATTTTCAGTCCCTTCCTCCAAGCTAATCAGCCATAATGATGTTTTGGCTGACACAGAGCCAGCCTTGTTAATTTAGTTGTCTCCTCTTCCAAAGAGACTTCATTTCTCACTCTTGATGAAGTGATCCTCAGGGGAATTTGACCTGCAAGGTTAGGATTAGTACTAGCTGCAATATATAACAGATGCATTCTTTAGTTAGTTAGGACCAAAGTGAAATGCAGAGGGAGGCATTTTTAGGAAATTAATTTTGATATAGTTTCATTTTTTATTTAAGTCTTTGGAGGAACTGAACCCCCACAAAACAGATGTCTAATTTTTATGTTTGCTGTTTAGCTCTGATTGAAATTTAAAGGGTAGAAGCAACTATCTGTTTAAAAAGCCAGATCTCTTTAGATATTTGGGCAGTTTAGAAATCCAACCATTTCATAGGTACTTGAATTTAAAAAATAAAATAGAAATATAGAGAGAGGCCGGTTTATTCATTTATTTAAACTCTGTGCACTTCCAGGGAGGCTATTGGCAAAATCTAAGTAGGCTGCAGTGCATATGTATTATATGCTTACTTGAAAATAAGCCCCATTTAAAAAATGCTTAAATCTCACTGCTTAAGTGTCTTGTATCAAAGCATATTATCATATGGCACAAGTTAATAAAGGCTGTATTCATCCCAAAGTGGAGTTTGTTTCCTCCATTATACCAAAATGGAAAGCAGTGGAACCACTGACTGGAAATGCCAACAGAGTACATATGCCTCTGTACCACCCCTGGCTTCCCAGACATATCCTACAGCAGTACACAGACTATTTAGACGCTAATAGTAACTGGAGAGTGTGGCTGATTACATTTGAGAATTCTTTCACTGTAACCTTCCACAGCAATTGCCTCAATTCTAAGAAATCTGCCACCATGAACTGGTTTATGTGACATGTTTCTCTGCATCTTGTCTGAAACTTGGATTCAAGTTTTACTTAAGGTTTGTGTGTCTACCCCTCCCCCCCCCCCCACTGCACCCTCAAAACACAAACTAGTATGTTTCAATGGCTGTTCCTGAAAATGTGTGAAGCTGGATTTGCTTGACTGGGTAACATCGTTATTATTGCTAAATCTAGCCTTTCTTAATTTGAGCTAACTCTGTAAAAGATAAATAATAGTGATACAGATAGGTATATGGATGTTGTGTGACACACCATCTCTTTTATTTGACATAGAATAAATGGCTACAAGGAGTTCCCAAAACCAGCCCACAAGCAAGGAGCTAATTTAATTCAATTTTTAAAAAATTTCAAGGCATTGCATGACTATAGAAATTAATTTGACAAGAAAGATCAAAGAATGTTCTCAACTTTCTTTTAGAGAAGAAAGACATAGCAAAAATTCCCTGTTTTGGAATAGTTTGTTCTCTTTCAAATAATCCATTGGCACTATGAAGATAGGTCTTAATGACAGTGTTATTCAGTGGAGGAATTTTCTGGGTTAAAAAATCCTTTTGCTTTGTATAGGGGGTGTATTAATCTTTTTTTGGGAAACTGATAGGAAGAACTGAGCAACATCTGTTCAGATATTGCACACATATGCAGGGAGGTAAACAGTGAAAGTCAGTGGCTTTAATCCTATTGCACTTAGTGTAGTGTAAAGTTATGCTTTTGGAAGTTCACAGGGAGTTTCTCCAAGGCAGTCTGCATTGTGTGTCTTATTGCACAATTGATAGTGCAACTTTGTGAGTAGTTACTCAACTCTGCCCATGAAACCGCTTACTGAGTCTAACTTCCACCTTGGTGCAAATTTTGCAAATGCTTGTACAGCTCTGAGTTATGCAGAGGTAGCTAGACAGCAGGATTTTGGCCATTGGGTCTTATTTCTTAGTTAGACATTCCATCTTATGCAGATACTTTTCAGCAGACTCCATTGAATTTGGTTGGTGTCTCAAAGCATCACTTTTTCCTGTTTCAGAATCCACTTTTTGAATCACTGGTATAGATTTTAAGAAGAAGCACACTTAAAACATTGGAGCATTTTTGCATCTAAAGAATTTTTAGTACTTCTCGAAACTAGTATTTCAGTCTTTATGGAATGCTATAGCTCTCTTGATGGAGGATTTATGTATGTTTTAATAATGTAAACAGCTGAAAGTATTTCCTTCAACTTAATTTTTAGTCTAAGTATTTGTATGTACCTTCCCCCCACCCTCTGGCTTAATCAATGTGAACTAATTTCACACCCTTATTTCTTTTCCACAATCACTAAGAGTTGTTAAAAACCCTCTTCTATCTATAAGAGTTGTAGAAAGTCCACTGTATAAATCCCTCATGATTTTGTGTTTTATAAAGTTAAGAACTGATGTGTGTTAAGTAGTGACTGAGCCATACTTTGACTCTGTGTACCTTGAGAGTGATGAATATAAACGTATAATAAACATAAGAAGCAGCAAACATATTTCAGTTTGATCAAGATGCTAATTTTATTCAATTCTGGAAACCAACGAGATAATTCTGCAAGGAGAAATTTGTTTTTAAAAGGTTACTGTCTCAATGTACATATGTGTCTCATTGTGAATCCACACTTAGGTTCATGTCTGGATGATTTAGGGGATTGCTTATTTCAAATTAGCACCTGTAGAGAGAGGGAGCGCCTAATTTCTGTGCTGTACTCTTAGGTCAGGGTTACAAAGAAGCTCTTTCCTGCCTCTTTTCCTCCTCCTCTTTTCAAGTTCAAAGTCTTGACTACTGTAGAGACTAGCAAGTACTTTGACCCGTCGTAGCAACCATGCATTGTGATGCTTTCTGCGGCAGCCAGACATCTCTGATGTTGTCCTAATCAGTCAGACGAAGTGAAATGAGGTCAAGGCAGTTCGCACTGTTGGCTGGATTTGTAAATAACAAATCATCCAGATCAGCAGAGTAAGGCTACATCCTTCATTAACCTACTGTGCTTCCTCAAAACGTTTAATTCTGCCCATTGAGTTTCTTCAGGATTGTTGTCATTGACTTTGTTTGTTCAGGGTTCATAGTTTTTTAACCCAGAGCAGTTTGTTTCAACCTTAGGGGAGTCATGTTTCCTGAAGAAGGTAGGTGTGTGTCTGTGTAAATGAAAAAACTAGAGGTGTAAATCCTTTGCAATTTATTCCTTCTGTTTATTCCTACTATAACTCACAGTAATGCCTCAGATGATCAGAGTCTTGTAACAAAAGGTTATGGATTCACAGCTCCATGTGAGGCATTTGGGGCTGATGGTTGGGGAACTTGAACATTTAAGGCAGTTGGTAATAGGCAATGCTCCTGTATACCTTTTACACCGTACTGTGATGTCCAAGGTGGAATGGCCAAGCTTATGGTATTAAGGTACTAGCTAAACCCAGCGTGATCATTCTCATCCAAACGCATTATCATTCTCATCATTTTGGTGCAGATATTTGTCTTGTGAAGTATGACCTAGAGTAGATAAGGTGATTCCTTAGTAGATTCCTGCAGCCAAGTAACTGATTTAAATTAATATGTGCAATTCAGTTTAGGCCTTGACCCCCCCCCCCCCCGGGACACATAGTGGACTTTGATTCTCATGGTTTGTTTGGGCTGCCAGGGCTCAATGGTTTAGTGATAGCAGAAGCCACACATAGCACTGTTGCCTTGCCAAGGCTAGACAGGGTCTAATAGCATTGTGTTCCCTTGTCTTTCTGTTCCTCAACCCCCAGCCAGCCTTTGCCCACTTCCTTTCTGTCTGCAGTGCACAGCTGTGACCCTACTTCACTCTCAGTTCCTTCCTTGTTTGAACTCTGATGTTGCCACTATTTATTGTTTTATCCGGTTTCTGCTTTTTGAACTATAGTCTCCTTTGTTCTGCAGGCGCTCTTGTCTTGTATCCAGCTTTCCTAATGATTCTCTTGCAATCACCCACAGAAACTTTTTTATTTGTGTCAGAGCATTGTACAATTTTAAAATTATGGACATATATGAAATATAAAATTCAAACACATTTAAAATGTTAAAAAGATTTGTCTACTTTTGACCCACAGTATGACCCCTCCCAATCTCAAATGTTGTGGTGTTTCTTCAGAGCTGGCCCTCCACCCAACAACCCTGGGCAAACCCATACTTCCCTGAGTTTCCTGTCTTTTTAGCTCTTATACTCTACAATCCTTGTCTACTTATCCTATCTTCAGCCTCCTTACATCTTGTCTTGTTGTGTCCTGGGACCTTTTCCTAATCTCCACACACTGAGGTTTTATTTCCAAACTGACAATGTTCCCTTCTGTTCCAGGAGCTGGACTGCAAATAGTCAGTTCCAAGAGCAACTGAACATGCCATGTTGCTACACCAGCTCACTCAATCAGTTTTGGTTGGTTCAGCTCCACAGACACAACAGAATATAGACTAGTCTCTAAAGAAAACAGAATGCTGTCTCCTTTAATCTCATCACTTTCACTCCTCCTAAAACTAAGAAGCTAATCATACAAATTTCTTCCAAATGGCAAGCCATTATGATCAGTAAATATATGTGGTTTGTCTGAGTAGTAGTGCTTCATCTTAAAACATGGTGATTGAAGGCTCAGCTATGGCCAGTCATGACTTCATGTTTTGTTCGTATGTGTATGACAGAACATGTCTGGAAATGTGTTGGTTGTACTTATATTTTGCATTTTCACATGTACCAATTAAACTTCTTACAGTGTGTAGTTAAAACGGTCATGTATGAAGTGGTGCTGAGATGCTACATGATGTGTAGCAAACACTTGGTTTTTTGTTTTGTTTTTTAGTACAAAGGGACATTTTAGGTAGTATCTGAATAAGCAAGTCATGGGAGCTTGTGATGTTGCTGTCTTATTGATATAAAAATACAAACTGTGGTTTACTGTGATATGGATGGACTTTGGGCTTTTGTGTTTCTCCCTGACTCCTCTGGCCCATCTGTGAAGAGAAGATCCAGAGTGTTTGCTTTTATAGTGAACTGTCTATCATTCAGAATTTTTTCTGACCCTAGAAAATACTGTGGCTACTTTAATGATGGTTTACTGAAACAAATCAACAACCCATAGCTTATGTAACCAGCCTATTTCAATAAACCACAGTTAAAGACTTAACTTTAGTTTAGAGTCCAGCTGTAACAGTAAACTGATTATCTGAAAGTGGATGCAGCAAATACACAGAAATGGAGAGAGGAAGGGAATCACATGAGTCCAAGACTCATTCATGTAACACTAAAATGTAGTTTAATATTAAATCCATAGGAAGCCATTTTTGTTTCACAACCAGGTCTTAACGGTTTAATGTATTTTCTGAGCCCTCCTGTGCCTGTAGAATTGTGTCAAGATTACTCCAAAGTGCTTGTTTTATATAGGATAACCACTCTAGAACAGACAGAAGAAGCTATACCCATGGCCTTTTGGGCATAAGGTACTAATCCTTTCCTTCAAGCAGTGTTTTGTACCTTTTTTCGCACTCTCTTTTTGACTTGCGAGAAATTGAGGTGTTATTAACGTGAGGGTTTTGACTAAGCAAATAGGCCCAGATGCTTTTTAAAGAGAACACCATACATTAGAATTTTCCCTTGATATATATATGTGCCAAGAAGTATTCCTAGAATGGGCTATCAGACATGTTGAAGAGGCGTATATCTAATTACTAGAAGTTCAAAAATGTTTGAGGATTTGCTGTAGACCACAGTGGAGTCAAAACTGAATCCCATAGCAGACACTCACTGCATGGAAGTCAAAGACAACTCAGTAGTCCTGAAAACAGCTGTATTGGAAACTTGGATGCATTCCAACCTGTGCCACAAATATACGTACCAATAAAACTCCCTTTAAGAAATCTTGCATTTGTAGGATGGATACATTCCGGAAAACTGATATTACAACTTTAATTCTTTGTTTTGTGCACCAACTTACTCAGATCTTTCCACATTCAAAAATTACTCGTTGGACTTGAATTAAGTCATTGCTGGAAATAAGAAACAGAGCTGGAAAGATAATTGGCTTAATCCAAATGAGTTTGTTCCTACAGCTGCATGGGGAGGGTCGTTCACAGCAAACAAACATTTTTCCATTTATCCAGTAGAAAATTACATGCTGTGAGTGGTAAAATCTGAAGTATAGGTACTTATAAGTCCTGAGAGATGCATAGTGTCCAAGGGGAGACCCGAAATGCAAGCAGTTGTGTGAATCTGTTTCAATAGAAAGCTCGGATGGTGTTCATACGTCTTGAGAGCAGGTCTGTTGTAAAGGTAATGGGTATTATTTGACCATTCATGACCAAGCCACCCTGAACTATCTGTACCACTGAGGTATCCAAATACCTTTTTACTGGGAAGATCCATTCTTTTCCCAATCCTCAACTGTGAAGATTGCTGCTAAATTCAAAGGAAAAGATTAAATCTGAGTAGGATGGTTAATGGCATCGCAATGCCAGCTAATACAAAAGTGTAAGTGCTTTGAGCTCTGGTTCAGCTGTAATATTGGCTAAACGTACAATTGAATGGGAAGCTGGCAGCAGTCAACATCAGAAGCAAATGCCATTCTCCTCCGTGATACACTTTAGAAATTATGGGAGGCAGAGGATATATTAGAACTCTTTGCTGAAGTGCTGGACACCATAGATGACCATCTTCACACCTGGTTACAAGCTTGGTTGTAATCTGTAGTTTTGATCAAATTGCAGTTTTAACTAGGCTTGTGTCAGAAGGCTAACTCAACAATAGAATGTTTGTCTTCCTGGATCTTGCAAAGATTAAGACCCAGAAGTGAAACTTTTCTAGGTCATGATAGTGGATTGTCTGTGTAACACCCAGATCTTTGTAATCCACTATCAAGGCTCCAATCTCCCCAGAGTTTGGAAAATTGATCATTTTGAATTACAACTCCCAGAGTCTCAGTCTCTCTAGCCTTGTATTATCTGTTCATAGTTGCAGCTGCAATCTGACAAATAAGGTCTTCCTTATCACCGGCTACTTGACTATTTTATCTGGCAGTAATGAGTACTGGACATGAGGCCTTCTGCAAACAAAGCATTTACTCTGAATGATCATCTCTTCCTTACACCAAAACTTTTCCGTGTCTCCTTTGTTTTGATCCTAAAGTGTTGCTTTACTATTGCCTATTATGAATACAAATCCTCTTTGGTGCACCAGGGTAAGAATTTTGGACAGACCATTTCAACCTAGGAACCAGTTTTACTTCATCCTGGGTCAGTCAAGAGCAATTGATGGCTCACAAGTGTGAATCTGCATTACTTTATACATGCACACCATCACTTTCCTGTCTTGCTTTCTTACTTGATGTCATTGTAGCCAAATATATGTGACATCCACATATTCAACGGGATTGCAAGCACTGTAATTGAAGGACATCAGGTGGTGGGCATGCATGTGTGAATCAAGCCTAAGGCTACCATTGCATTTATTTGATAGTTACCTACATTTTTATCCTACTTTTCTTCCAAGGAACTTCAGGCTACATACATGACATACCTCTTCCACACTTTACTTTCACACCAATATAGGAAGTTAAGTTAGGCTGAGAGAGCAAGGGGCTTAAGGTTGTACCATTGTGGTTCAGTGCAGACTCCCACCATCTCTCATATCCCACCACCCACCACTCTAACTACTATAATACACTGTCAGGAAGAGGCTTCTGAAGGAGACTGGGTGGTTTTTGGGGCTTCAAGGACTCACACATATTTATGTGCAGTTCCTATGAACACCTCAGGTGTTCTCTATTAGAGTAATCTCAACACAGGTAGAGGAGAAAACTGTGGCTTTGCCTCTTTCCTCTGTAGTTTCATGGCCTTTTTAGATACGGAGGGAGTCAGGGTCCCAAATCATGGATAGCAGAGCTTCCACTTCCCATGTGCAGAAGGACAACAAGGAATGATGTGGAACAGGATAGTTTATTTCTACTTGTGGTGAGGTTATCCTGCTATATCACACCTGAATAGGGTTTGACTGGCATGAAGATATAAAATAGTAACGTATGAGTAGTATGCCCACAGATTTTTTTAAGGATGTCTGGTTTACAAAGAATAGCTCTGCAGATCTTAGAGGTATCCTAGACTGACATCAAGGGAGATGATCTAGCAGACCTTTTGATACTTTGTTGAAGATTTTGTTATACCTTGAAAATCTTTGTCAACCATGTGTGAAATGTTATGTAGAATGGTTAGCTGTTATTGTTTAATTCTGCTGGTTGTAATAAGCCTTTTGGAATCAGGGGCCAAAATCCTATTGTGGAGCCACACCTATGTAACTCGAAGTTGTACAAGCCATTATGAAATTCATGCCCAGGTAGAAGTCATATCCAGCCAGCACAGTCCATTGCATAATTAGGTACACAGTGTGGACTGTGTAAGAGTAACGTCCTGCAGACCTCTGCAGGTATAACTCTGTGCTATGCTAAGGACAATAGGACTTCAGCCAGAGCCTATTAAAATTCAGAAAATGGGAAAAAAAATATTTACAGCTAGAGAATTTATTTTTATGGGTTGGTTAAGTATTTTAGTAGTTTTCACTTATTTATCAAATATCTGTAAACAGTGCAAAGCCAGAAGCTTTAGAATTATGTTCAGTGGGGTAATCTGAATATACTGGGTCAGCTTGTCTTTGGCCTGATCCTTTGCCATTAGTTGATAAAGATGCCTCTACAGTGGCAAAAGAGCCACTGGCTGCCTGGGTATACTTTTGGTCGCTTAATAATGGCTCATAGCCAGGAGTTTGTCCACTTTTAGAGCCATTAGAACAAATGGTTAACCAATGGCGTTAGTCAGAAATGACTTAACAACAAGATCACCATGAATACAGAAAAATCTCATTCCACTTTCTCCACACAGTTCATAATCATATAAGCCTCTAGCAGTTCCCTCATAATTTCCTTCTCCCTGCTTTCCCCACCCAGTTTCCAAAGCTGTAAATGCTTGAGCCTTTTGTACGTAATAAGAAAGATGCTCCAACCCCTTAATAAATTTGGTCGCCCTCTTCTGCACCTTTCCCATTTCTTTTAGAGATGGATTGACCAGAAATGTCCACTCCTGAATTACTTCAACCTTCCAATTCACGTTTCCTGAGCAGTCCCCTGCCCCAACATACCAGTGATTTCTAGCAATAAATCTTCAGCTCATGAATCAACTTTGATTAGCCTTGTGTAAAGAGCATGAGTAATTTCTTTGTTCTCTTTTCTCACTCCCCTCCCCACAGCCCACCTTTTAACTTTGTGATTGGTGTCTGCAGAAGGCCAAAGGTATGGCTTTATGGAAAGCGTGATTCATTTATTGGTTTGTCTGTCGACTAGTTATCTTTCAGTCATTCCAAAGAGCTCCTACTAGCCAAAAATGAATCATACATGGCTAAGTGCACAAACAAATGGGGTCATGCTCATCTGCAGCAACTTTTCAAATCTATTTATGGTGTCAGAGAAAGAGGTGGGTGTATGACGAATGATGGAGTGGGTGCCAATTATTCTTGTGAATATACCCGTTAGGTAATGCTTGCCGTTTTATATATATTACAAAAATCCTCCCTCTGCACTTTGCTAGTGCATTTTCCAAGGGTAGCTTTTATATACTATTGTATCGACTTAAATCTTATATCTTTCCCAAGTATTTCTGGCAAATTCCTTTTGTTGAAAGCTTCTAGCATCACCATGCCTACAGAGGAATCTGTTGCAGGAAAACCTATCCTCTCAATTCTATTTAAAAGGCATGTATTGGCTTTTAGGAGTTGTATCAGGTACATGAAGGATCTGTGAAAGTGTGATGTCCAAACTGTAATGTGCTTGTCTGTTTCAGAGACTAAAAACAGATGCATACAAGACCAAAAATGTACAAAACCCACTTATCTATTCCATTCAGTCTTGGCATTTTTTCTAAAGGGACCATAATCAAGGAGCTAGCCCATAATTGGATAGTGTTTTAGTCTGGATTTGTCAGAGACTGGTAGCATGTGTGTACTGCATGATTTCTGTGACCTTTAAAGAACAGAATGAGCTAAGTGGAACCATACCTGTTGGGAAACCTGCATCCTTTTCTTGCATCCTTCCTTCATCATGTGCAAGTCAGACTAGAAACATGCTATGTTGAGTTTTGCTACCAGAGTTCAGCTCTTCATTCAGTTTCTCTCCAGGTCATATGCAGGTATGCAGATGATTTAATGCAGTTTTGGATAGACATACACCTGTACTGAGGGCATTAATATCTTTAATATGTCATAGTTCTAAGCTATTCTTAGTGGGTTTGCACTGTCAGATTGGGCTTGCTTTTGTACAGATGTCATTGGTTAACAATTCTTAGAAACCCCTAGGAATGGGGGATTCTGGGATATATTGTCCAAAAATATAATGTTTCTAAGCACTGCTTCATGCTATTTTGTAGCAGCTATTTTGTTGGGATCTTAAGTTAATCTCTGTTTTATTTGGTTCATCTCTTTCTTGCTTGAAATGATTAACCCGTCCGTATGCCCTTATGGATTGCACTTCCCTTTCAGGACCATAATTCAGTAGTAGAACACATGCAGGAGATCCCTTGTTCATTATGTTTAGAAAGGATCCAGATTGTTTGGCGAATAGATGGTTACCCATTGCTGTACAGTTTATTTTTTAATTTATTGTGGTTTTGAACCATATTTCCACTTAATGAGTGCTTCAGGAGATTTGTACTAAAGCTATTTTTAAATACTGTACAAAAAATGAAATACAGTAGTTGGAATAACAGGTGAAAGACATATATTACAATGAAATTGGAGAATCTTCTAAAATCAAGGAAGTAGCATCAATCTTGGAAAGTCTGATGGAATGGTATAATTTATATCAGCCCACTGAAGGCCAGCAAGGGAGGCAGCCTAACCTTCATATAAACAGAACAAGATTGAATAGTCTTGTTCATAAATGAACTAACTCTTAAAAGAACTCTTTAAGCTAAGTTAGTAAAAAACAAACAAACCATGTATTGGGAAGTTGAGTTGTGGGATAGCAAAGAGAATAGCTGATCTTGAACCCTGAGTTTGGAAGGAAGTAGCTTTGGATGACAGCCTGATTTCAGCCAGTTGGTAGCCTCATCTAGAGTAGACACAGTAAATGAATGGGATTTACATGTGTCGAGTCACTGTTCAGCAACCGATTCCATGAGTCTACTCTAGTTGACGCTAGAAACTGGATTTCAGTCAACATTTTACTTGTTATGAGCCAAAATCATGTTTTGTAATTACATCTGCATAAGGGCAATGGCATCGCCAGCAAAGAGAGATTTCCAGTGATTAAAGAGTTCTTGGTTCTGTCCTGGGGCTTGCACGGCTCACACACAATGAGACTGATTAAAAGCAAGTTGAACAAGTGGCAGGACTGAAGCAGAAACTTTAATTACTGAAAATCTCCCCCTACCAGTCACGTAATTGCCTTTAGGTAAAGATAAAGGTTCCCCTTGACATTTAGTCCAGTCGTGTCCGACTCTAGGGGGCGGTGCTCATCCCCGTTTCCAAGCCATAGAGCCAGCGTTTGTCCGTAGACAGTTTCCGTGGTCACGTGGCCAGCGCGACTAGACACGGAACGCTGTTACCTTCCCACCAAGGTGGTACCTATTTATCTACTTGCATTTGCATGCTTTCGAACTGCTAGGTTGGCAGGAGCTGGGACAAGCGACGGGAGCTCACTCCGTCGCGTGGATTCGATCTTACGACTGCTGGTCTTCTGACCCTGCAGCACAGAGGCTTCTGCAGTTTAACCCACAGCGCCACCACGTCCCTAGTTTTTACAATACAAAACTCTAAACTTTGTTTAGATGTTAGGACTTCACAGCTCATACTCTCAAACTCACAGAACTACAAAACAATTGTGGACCCAGTTCCACATTGAAATAATTATTCACTTTTTTCTTTTTTTTTCTTGGCAAAATGAGGTGGAGGGGAACCCAGTCTCTGAAACACATAACAGCTTCGGAATTGTAGAAGAGACATCTGTGTTAGCCTGTGCAAGCATTATAGATAAAACAAAAATTTAAAAAAGAATAAAAGAACTTTTATTAATATTATTCAAAAACACCAGGTACAGTCAAAATTATAAAAACATTGACTGGTATTATATAACAGATACAATTTTTAACCAAAAACCAAAGTATCTGTTAAATATTGGTGCAGTATGTATGCTGTTCCTAATATTGGTTTTTTTGGTAGCTCTGATTGTGTGATTTCTGAGATCTGCAACTACTTATAGTACTCTGTGAAGTTTCTTGATATTGTTCCCAAAGCCCCAATGACTACAGGGACCACTGAAGTGTGTTTCTTCCAGAGAGGTGAGATGTTTCGATTGCCAGGTCTCTGTACTTTGTTAGTTTTTCCAGTTCTTTATTTTCAACTCTGGCATCCCCTGGAATAACAATGTCAATGATCCAGACATTTCTTCGTTCTATTACTACTATGTCTGGTGTGTTAGGTTCAAGGTGTCTGTCAGTTTGGATCTGGAAATCCCACAAGATCTTAACTTCCTCATTTTCTGACACCTTCTCTACCTGATGTTCCCACAGGTTTTCGGAGGCCGGCAAGTTATATATTTTTTTGCATAATGACCAGTGCACTAACTTTGCCACTGTATCATGTCTAACTTTGTAATCTGTTTGTGCAATCTTTGGACATTCACAGATGAGGTGTGACACAGTTTCATCTTTTTCTTGGCAGATTATTATTATTATTATTATTATTATTATTATTATTATTATTATTATTATTATTATTATTATTATACCACCACACCTGTCTGCATACCACCACACCTGCTCCACATTCCATGTTCTGATGAAGAGGACTAGATGCGTATGAATCTCTACTGGTTAGTCATGGGCTCCAAGTTTTCTTTCAAACATTCCTTTGGTCTGTGATGACAAAGGTGACGCCCCAAAGAATAGCTGGGTTACTTTTAAACTGTAGTTAAGTCCTGCTGATGCATTTGAAATGTTTTAAGGGGAGGCAATTCAAAATTCTTCATTTCTGGTTAAGATCAGTGGACATTTTGGTTTAAGGCTTGCAATTGGAACCTTCTGGGCCTTAGCAGAATGGAATGAAACTATGCTGAAAGGGGAACGGGTTCCTCCATTGTAAAAACAATGCTTTTAGCTCTCGCTCTCTCTTTCTCTGTGTTTGTGTGTGTGTTTGTGTGTGTGTGCGCATGTACACACACACACACACACACACACACACACACAAGCTGGCTTCAGAGTTTTGCAAACAAAAATTTCTCCTTGGACACCAGTTAAAGCACAATAATTGTGGTAGCAATGACCCATGGTAAACTATAGGGCAGGTTTATTCTCTTTCAGCACTGTGGGATTTTACTGCTTGGTGAAGGCACATACACTTGATTTATTCTCAAAAGGCTTTTGAAAGAAGTGTGTGTCATCTACAATTTTGCTTTAGGCAGGGTCAGGATGTATGTATGCTTTTCCTGACTATCTGTCTAGGAATTTTTACTGAAGTCACTGACAAAGTCAACCTTGCACAAACAGAACTCTTACTTGAAGGTTTCGACAATGATCTTTCCTCCTCCATTATTATTCCTTTATTGTGGTTGTTATATTGAAAATAAGTTCTCACTGTAAAGTAAACCTCACTTGTGAAAGGAAGGAGAAGCAGTCCTTCTGGATTAGGAGAAGTCAAAAAGGGCTGTTGACAAAATCCATTGAAACAGTGAGGAAGCATACTACATATCCCCTTTCTCCTCAAAACCTCTTGCTAGGTAATGTATAGGAAGCTATATGAACAACTTCTGAAATTGCTGGAAGGTGGAGTACCTGCAAAGTGGCTTGACAGCAGCTGTTGTGCTCCCCCCCACCCCGCAAATCTGCAGGAGATCCAACAACTGAAGCTTTGTTCAGTGCCTCAGTAGGTGCTGTGTATTCAAGTGGTTGGAATGATTTGGGAAACTTAAGCTGAGGGGTGGAGGGGCAAGGAGAGTGAAAGCTTGCTGTGCTTGCGTTGCCTCGCTCTTCAGAGGAAAGAGAGTGGGAACATTTCTCTTGGAATAAAAGCTTTCTTTTTCCTGTCTCTCCAAACTATCAAATGACACTTTTGACACAGCTTGAATGTCATCCATTTTAGGACAAAATGAATCTGGGTCTTGGGCTTTAGTGACACTGAAGAAAACAAATGCTTCCCGCAGTCAACACTAGCGGTTTTGGAGGGCTAGACTGAGACACTGAAGATTATCTTCCTCTCAACCACTTTTGAACTTCTTCCACTGCCTCTACATTGGCTTAAAAAAAAAACAGAGCTAGTCAACTTCCCCACCACATGTTTATTTGTTCACTGTGGTTTCTTAAGCAACTGTTATTGCCAGTCAAGATGAGCTTTGCCAGAACTGGGAGGTCAAAGCAGTCTGCAAATTTAATTGTCTTGTGGCCAACGTGGCTATCCCTGCTTTTAGCAAAAATAGGATCTTTTTTGTCATTGACCCATGCTAATCTGTTCTTCCAAGCTGACTTCCAAATTCTGCAAACAAAAATGTAGCCTTGGATTCCAGCTAATGTGGAATAATTATAGTAGTAACAATCCATGGTAAACAAAAAAGCAAGCAGGAAAAGAGGTTTCATCAAATCATGGAATAATGGAGCTGGAAGGGGGCTATAAGACAATTGTATCCATGCTCCTGTTCAGGACAGGAATACCAAACGAGATGGATTGGTGCAATAAATGAAACCACAGCCTTCAATTTGCAAGATCTGGGCAGGACATTTTGGAGGTCATTAACTCGTGGGGTAACCATAAGTTAGAGGTTACTTGATGGCACATGACACGAACTCTCAAGTTCTTTTTGACAAACCATGGCAAAGCTTTTTGCAAAGGTTTTCATTTCAGGAAATGAAGGCGGTGGTTTTGCACAATCTGTTACTAGAGATTGTACTTGTTTAACTTCAGTGCTCTGCAAGGAAAGCTTTGGATGTGGTTAACAGCTTATTAACATCTGCAAAATGAACAGTTTGCTTAGCTTATGGTCAGAGTTGTTTAAAGTATGACAACATGAATATTAATACAAAAGTAGTTGATACCTTTATATACCACTAACAAATCATCATATAGTCTGCAAGCTTTCATGGATCAAGACCATCCACTTTGTCAAGTGTGTACCAGTGTGAAGAATTTAAAGTCCAAAAGTTCTTGGCAAGATGGATTTCGCCATGCACATCTTTCTCGTAAATCAGGAAAGATGCAGGCAGCTTTAAAATTGTTGTTCTGCAAATATTGTTATACTATGTTAGCACTTTTGTTTTCTATCTATCTATCTATCTATCTATCTATCTATCTATCTATCTATCTATCTATCTATCTATCTATCTATCTATCTATCTATCTATCTATCTATCTATCTATCTATATAGAGAGCTATAGAGAACACCTTGAAAGCAAAGTGGGATACAACTATATTGGCTATAGTTGCATCCCAGTTTGCTTCCAAGGTGCTCTATATAGCTCTCCTTTGTACTTTTATCTTACCTGTAAAGTAGTAGGTCCAACTGAGAGAGAGTGACTGGCTCAAAGTCACCCAGCACATTTCATTGCTTATTGGAGAATAGAAGCTAGTTCTGAGATGCAGCCTAACCATTACACCATAGATGCTGTCAATATATGCATTTAGGAATACAGTGTGAACTCAAGTCCATATATTAACAAAGGCAACAAGTTCTTAGATTGCAGTTTTGTTTCTTAAAGAATCTAGCTTTCAATATGTGCTGGTAAATGGAGGATTTCAAAGTTACAGCAATCTGCTTAAGTTGTTTCATTTCCCACTTAGGCCCTAATAAGTAGTTAGTTGCTACTATAAATTTCTGTCACTGGTGAAAAAAGAGTTCTATCTCTGGTAAGAAAAACAAAGAAAGAATGAGTAGGAATGGCTTCCAGATGCTGAGGAATATATTTGACAATCTTGTTGTGCATTTCATTGCTCTACTGGAATATTTTGCAAGGGTGGTCACACCTTTGCGCCTTCATTTTCCATAAAGATTCATCTGGAAAATATAACATCCCAGCCCTAGTGTCGTTTATTAAAAGAACTGTCAGGGTGGGACTCTGTATAGCTTTGAAATGAGGATACTTCTGTAGTGTTATAATGAAACACTCCCTGATCCAGTTTCCGTTCATTATCATGGGAAAAATAGACTTGTCTGTAGTAGAGCAATATTTGAGATCAGCTTGAGCTTAGGTCTTCTCTTCAGTCAGAGCCTGAAGTGAGCTTTCTGTTTGATATATTGCCAGTGGCTGGTTGGTTTTGGACTTGAAAATACTGCTTTAGTCTCTGCTCAGTCAGGAAAGTCAGTGGGTGGTCTTGAGCAAGACAATTTTTTTAAAGCCTAACTTATCTTGCAGGGTTGCTATGCAGATAAAAGATTCTTCTCAGCTTCTTGGAAGGAGATATCACGTGTTTCCTTTTGTAATGTTTCTCACAATAGATGAGCTGCCTCCTGTCTGTCTCATTCTGTTTTACTCTCTCACACACCTATCCAAGTATCACTGCAGGTCAGTCCTGGGATCAGAGTGCTGTGAACCCGGAGGGGTCGCTGGTAAGGAATTTGCTGTTTTAGCACCTGGGGTGGCTCTCTGTATTGCAAGAGGGTGCTAAAACCCTCCTCTAGAACCATAGAACACTGCAACACCACAGGATAGAGTGTTTACTTCCCTTTCTAAAATGAGAGAATGGAAGAAGTACTCTACACCAGTGGTCCCCAACCTTGGGCCTCCAGATGTTATTGGACTACAACTCCCAGAAGCCTTCACCACCACCTCTGCTGGCTAGGATTTCTGGGAGTTGAAGTCCAAGAACATCAAAGTTGGGGACCACTGCTGTACACAAAGGACATCAAGAATAAATCATGGCCTACTAATAATAGGATCCCTCTTTTAAAAGATTATGTGTTAGTGAATTGTGGGGATGCCGTAGACATAATTTATCTTGATATCAGCATTTGTAAATTTCCCTGTGATATTTTGGTTAATAAATCAGTTAAATATTGACATTATGTTGCAAATACTATCAAATAACCATTTTGACTGATGATGATAGAAATTATAGACCAACATATCTAGAAGTCACTAGACTGAGAAATTTGATTTTAAGTTTTGGATGGTGTCATTTCTTTCCTAAATTTCAGTTGCAAAGGCCCCACAATCATGCTAGTAAGATAATACATATGATGTACAAAAAGGACAGTCTACAAAACATTTATTACAAACCTTGGAAAGTTAAAGGAATTGGTTATAGTTATAATTCCAAGCCCCTTACCTGTAGTTAGATGCTGTTATAAATTTAAAAATTACTTTCTGATGTCTCAGGTATTAGTAAAATATTTACTTTCAGTTGCTTAAAATTGTTTGAATATTACCAGGCCCCAAACTGTGCTCACTTTCCTCTCTTCCACAATGCCATCACATTAGCACTCACAACAAAGCATGTCTTCCATATAAAAATCTTGTGAGCAGGTTGTCCCCAAATATATCCATGCTGATTTCGAAAACCATCTCATATATCCAATTAAAATGTGTCATGGTCCACACAGCTGTCCTCCATTATAAGCCTGTGTTTGTGATGCTCCTTATTTAAAATTAGATGTGGTTTGTCTGGTCCTCATTTCTAATGTAGGCTGCTTGAGTTGTGACTGGATATATATGCATAGATGTTCTTGTAGTTTTTGTTGGCATTAAAAAAGTTTAAATGAATAGATTGTTTCCCCTTTGATTAGTAGGTTACGAAGGGCAAGGGATGGTAATAAACTTGTTGGCATTGATCTTAGTGGCATTTTTCACTTCTGTCTCCTTACCCATGATTAATGGTCTGACGTGTTGCATTTAAATAAAGATTTATCGGATGCACACAAGCTAATGGTAACATGCTACTTGGCAGAAGTTCAGGTGCTTTGCTTTGTATATCTTAGCAGATAGTGTTCTAATGTGTTCTATACACGGAAGCCTTATTTGCAGTCCGTCTCCTAGTGTTAATGCAAATCAGCATGACTTAAAACTGGTGACTCATCTGAGACAAGTCTCAGCAGTTCTAGGCTGATAATTTACAAAAAGGCTGTGAACCATTTCTCCCAGGAAAGTGGGAAGGTTGGGGATTTTTACACTGGAGTGTCCTAGGTCAATCTGTAACGTGGCCAAAGAATAGTTCAGTCTTGGGGATGGCAGCGAATTTGTTTCAGTTGCTATTTCTTATCTGAATTTTCCAGAATTGAAAATTTTCTTCTAAGTCATAATGGAAACAACCAGACTAAATAAATAAATAAATAAATAAAGAGAGGAAGGAAGGAAGGAAGGAAGGAAGGAAGGAAGGAAGGAAGGAAGGAAGGAAGGAAGGAAGGAAGGAAGGAAGGAAGGAAGGAAGGAAGGAAGGATCGAAAATGGCAGATTCGTCTATCCAAACCAGGGCTTTAAAGGCTTAACTCTTGAAAATTTGGATTGAATCCTTGTAAATCCAACAATGTTAGTTCTTAGTCAGGGTTGTCACCTATTTCTCCTGGGGGCATCTCATCACTTTTAAAGCAGGGAACCAGAACATGGTCTTCTCCATATTGGGAATAGCTGTACCTGTCAAATTAACCAGTGCAAATCATTTCGTGTCAGCATATGTATATATTTTAAAGGATCTATCAGAATTCCCAAATCATAAATTTGGGACATTTAAAAATCTTGTAGTTTTAGAAGAGCTAGTCATGTTAGTCTGTGCTAGCATATCTGGCGAAAACAAAAGAAAAATAAAAAACAAAGAAGATAAAAATATTGTAACACCTTAAAGACTAACTGCTATATTTTAAAGTCTGAGCTTTCGTGGACAAGTCCACTTCCTCAGAAAAAACCTGATTTCCCTGTGACTTCTTAGGCCTTATGAACTGAACTTATGACTATCTGGTTTTGGTTGCCAGTCTTGTAAATGGACTTTGCCTCCTCAGGAGAGGGCTTTGAATCACAAAGGGATATGTGGCAATTTGTGAAATAGTTACAAGTAGTTCCAGTGATATTATGGAATTTCTTAGGAGGGACTTGATTGACATTTGTCTCTTCCCTTCCTCCTTCCTCTTAAGTTGCTAAGATCATTATCCTGGATGTTGGGAATTTAAGTTTTAAAAATACCTATCAAATAGTAAAATTTAATGATGTCAGGGAGTTGGCAGACTTGAAGTGTTGCCTAATACCCACTGCATGTTGTAATTCACATGTTGTGAGTCATAGTATCTTTCCAGGGCTGTTAATTTACTAGGCCATATTTCAGAGTTTTAGGCTACAGTGGTAAATAGCCCCTCACTCAGTAATCTGTGGCAGGTATGAGCGTTGCATGTGATATAGCATTGGTCAGTTCTTGTGAGGTAGAAGAGAGGTGCTTTATTTATTTTATTTTTATTTTATTTTACCTTGCCTTTCTCCTTAAAAAGGACCCAAGGTGGCTTACATCATTAAAAGAGGATATTTAAAACAAACAGACAAAAAACCTCCAACAATAAGTATACAAATACGAAAAAGGATCAAACAAATAGTACTCTAAGAAATGGTAAACAAAAGTAGTACCAAAAACTCATTCAAAGCAGTAAGGCACACCAATCCATTTAAAATCCTCACTCTTGCAGCCAATCACTGAGACTAGTTACTTTTGAAAGGTTCAGAGGAGGGATCTAGGAAGAACACGGACTGGTAACATGTTGTACATGTATTCATAAGGCAGTTATTACTCACAGACAGATAACAATAGATGATACTGTTTTATCATGAGTCAGTATCTGCAGTGGTTTCTGCGATGTTCAGAGGTGGGGAGGCCCTTGCAATGTTCTTGCTGTGCAGCTCCCATCAGCCTGAGCACAAATAGGCAGTAGGGAGGGAAAATGGGTTTTGTAATCCAACATTGGAGGGAAGGTGAGACAGCCCCCATCTCTGGAGTAATTCTTCTGTTGCTATTTTATTCCATGGTTTCCCAGCCTGTGGGGTCGTGACCACCAAGAGGGGGTCGCAAAATGTTTTCTGGGGATTTGCCACAGTTATTTTCAGTTGCAATTATTTTTATATTTATTACACTAAATATGCTATACACAATGCTGTTTTATTTTGTTCCTCTTGACCCACAGAGGCAACCTAGAGTCCTAGTTATTTCTGTACCTTGGGCGGATTTTCCTTTTATTCATGTGCATCACTTGTAGCCACTCCAAAAGAACAGCTCTTGCTCTCTTCTCTGCTCCTCCACATCCACCTTTGGAGGACTGACATAAGCCCTTCGGACCTAAGCGTTAGCCCAGCTCAAAAAGGTCTGATTGAGGTGGGCGTGTGGTGCATACCTGCCACCATCTTGGGTGGGCCAATGCCCAAGATGGTGGCAGGATTGAAAAGCCATTGCTGCGGTGGTGGCAGTGGCACCTTTCACTCTGTCTTCTGAGTGCAGTGATGGGTGGCACAAGGAAGGGAGAGGGGACCTGAGTGGGGGATGCCTCTTGGCCCCAGCCTGAGTGATGGAGGAGAAGGCAGAGGCAAAAACATGGAGAGGAGAACCAGGGAAGTGGTGGGGCATGGGGTGGAGCCTCGGGGGGGGGGGAAGGTGTTTATTTGGGCTCAAGGCAGGGGCTCTTCACTGAGGGGCTTTTTGGGAGAAGGAGATATGAAGGCAGTGTTGTTTACGTCTCCAAAAGAGTAAATTAAACTCAAAATATACTGACATTGTTTTTCCCTCCCAAATTTTATCAGGTAGAGGCAAATTTACTGTCCCCCATCTTTATGTATTATTATAGTCGTATTAATATATTAGGTAAGAATTATATTCTAAAAATCTGTTTTGAATGTGTTTTCTTTACCCTATTAAAATGCATTTTTATGCAAATATGGCAGGGGTTGCAGGTTACTTGGCTGCTATAAAAGGGGGTCACAATTCAAAAAAGGTTGAGAAACACTGTCTTGTACATAGGACCTTTTATCCTGAGGGAAGAGATTCTTTCTAGTCTAATTCTGCTAACAACTATACAGAAGAAAAATCCAAACGGTACCCCCATGGAGGAGAAAAGGGCAAATGGGTTGTTGGGGGGGGGGGAACTTGGCTGCAGAAATAGTACTAGTGAGGTATGTGGAAGCTCAGGATGCCAGCATGTATGTAGGACTTCTCTAAGGTGAGATATTGCTAATATTTGCAGACACATGCAGACATTTATGAGAGTCTCGATATTTACAGCTCTGAATACTGTCAGAAGATGCAATTTTCAATTTTGGATTTTATGATTTAAAAAAATCAAATCAAATAAAACTGTGACTGCTGAAGGAGATGCCGGTTGTATTATGCTTGGCATTTTTATTCATGAGTGCATTTGGAGTATTATTGAATGGGCTCTGGAGAGGTAACAATTATCATTTGATGGACTCCGTTCATTTCAACTGTTTTGTATGGTCCTGGGAAATGAATGCTAACTTCCTTGTCTGGAAGTTATAGAAAGGAATGTATACTATATCCAGGGAAGGAATACACAAACTTATCTTGATATTACAAGTGGGATACTCCCTCAGTCAGTCCCACATGCATGTGCAATGCTCATAGTCCTAGAGGACCGAACAAGATGCTCTACAGTGGTAGTCTCATGTAAGAGATGCTCCATCTGAGGCTACTCAGACAGAGGCAATGACATGGTAATAGACAAGTTTGTTATGTTTGGTTGTTGTTGTTTGAGGGTTTTTTTGGTCACAGTGTCTTCAGGCACTGAATGGTTGGCTGCAGCTTTCCCAGGTAAACTAGTTTGGCTACCTATTGCTGAAGCTGCCAGGGTCTAATTATATTCCTTGCATTGCTGCAAAGAATTGCCATTGTAGGCTCCATAAAATAGGCTGAAATTTCTTTTCTGGTGCTATTCATACAATGGTGTCTCTTACTGCTTTCTAGGAAGACTGTGAGGTGCTTGAGACATATCATGAACAATAAGTACACTTAAGATTTATAAAGCAAGTTTCAAGCAGTTCCAAGACTTTGCTGGTCATCATTGCCCACATATCAGAAATGTATGACTTTATCTAAGTGACAACAGAAGCTCTTGGGAAGCCGGGTTTTGTGGCTAGCATCATATCCTGCTGTTTTTCTTGTGCTTCTAGGGAATTTTGGAATATCCCAGAGTGTTGCGATTTTCAGTATTTGGAGGTGCTAAGAATAATGCAATAGAGAGTGGCAGACAAATTGGCAAAGAAATGTGTGGTTTGACAAAGCAGTTTGTAATAAAAGCTCTAACTGTGATAGTTTTCTGAATCAAATTATTATTGAGAATTCCCATAGAGTCAAGTCTGGCCTCCTTCCTTTTCACTATATCGTAGGGGCAGAGGGAAGAGCTATTTTTGATTAAATGTTAAACAAAAAGGAAGAATGTGTAGCATAACAAAACCAGAAGAGACTTCTCTAAGGATTTGAAAAAAGCTGATTTAAGGCAGATCTCCCCATATCAGATAGTTATTCTCAGAGCCTTTGTTGTCTCAGTCTTCTCTGCAGCTAGAGTCTGCGCCTCTACATTACCGAAAGAAGGGGGGCACTATCACATCCAGAAATGTGTTTTGTTTTTTTAAATTCACAGGCTTCGCCATTGTTTTTGTAAGGTTTCAGGCACCCTCCCAGGAGACCATTCTGTACATTTCCAAAAGATAACAGCATATCCTTGTAGCATTATCGGGCATTTCTAGATTTATCTCCCAGGAACAAGTGACAGCTCTCTCAGAGATAATAGCTGCCATGATGCAGTGGCAGGGCTGGCACACTTGGGTACCTGGTGAGGCATATACTACACTGCACTTCCTGTTCCTTAAAGACTTTGGTGTGGGTTCTCCTTCCTCTCTTGTCGCCTGCCCTATCTGATATATGAACCATGGCAAAGTATGCAATGCAAACAGTAGCCTTTGTCTTTGCTCTTCTTAAGGAAGGTGGTGTAGATTTAGTTTGTGCCAGTTTGTTTAACGGCTAAACAGGTGTTCAGCACTTCAAAGTCTCGCTTCATCTGAGTGAGTGCCCACTGGAGGAGGTAGGATTTTGAAGCGCCAAACACCTGTTTGGCTGCTGAACAAACAGGCATGAGCTACCGAACCGGTGGTTCGTGCCCATCTCTATTTAGACTCAAAGATAAAAGACTAAGAGAACAGTCAGTCATGACACTAACAAGAAAGTGGGCTCACCCAGGGCATCTTACCCAATGACTCTCCAAATTTGGAAGCTGAAATCATAGAGTAATTTCATTCTGGTAATGTATGTCATCTTGCCCTCCAGAGACCATGGTTTCCATTCCTCCTCCACCATTCTTGAATCAAAGTAGGCAGACCTGAGATAAATTAATCAGTGATCAAAACAGCTTCATAATTGTTCATATTTTTGCTGGAACTTTGTGTGTTCTCAGCTACCCAAGGAACAGAACAGCTTTTAACCACAAGTGATGACTGTTTTGCCTTTAGCAAATAGATAGTGCACCAGCTCTACTTATTGTTGTTTTTCAGGGTTAGATTTTTTTTTTCTTGTACATGGTCTTGTTAAATTCCTCTATCCTTTGGCAGAGTTTTATTTTTTGGAGGGGTGCTTTTCTAAAATGTTGCTGATGTGAGTTTTGGGGCGCTGTACTTCAGATTACAGACTTTTCCATGCTGTTCTCACATTGTCAAGACATGCTCCTATGGAAGCCAGTCTTATGGAACGCAGTGTGACTTACTCCTCAGTAGACATAACAGGAGTAGAAAGACGCATCTTCTGTTCAATGCACATGCCTGTCAATGCACACACATGAATGAAATATCCTTGTATGTCCCATGTACAACAGTATTAGGTACACAATATTAATGGTGCATACAACTTGCTATTTCTCACATCCTAGTGAGACTATTTTGGACTGTGGGCAACTGCGGTCTATGTATGTTTTTGTAGCACATTTTCAATCAAAAGAACAAACACCCTCTTGGCTTTTAAATTTGTGCCAGCCAGGCTCCTGCAGAGCAAATGAATGCAAAGTACAAAAGGCAGAGTAGGACCTTCTGCATGGGGTATGCATTGGGAGAAGAGAGCACTTTAAGACTGCCTGTGAAGATTAGTGCCAAACATGTTTATGCTGAAATAAATCCTGTTGCATCCATGGAGCTTGCTTCCTTGTTAAGTATGTATAGGATTGTAGTTAAATGGGGCTGTATAAAGTATTCAATGTGTAGCTGTTGTCTACTGATGTAAGCACAACAGCATGCAGAACAACATTAGTACGTAAAAATTTGTAACCAACTTTTGTGCAATTGACAATCACTGGCCTCATCAGTTTTATTTGTATGGGGTCTTTTATGGTGGACCATGTTTAAAGCAGCTCACAATGTCATCAGAAAAGTTTACAGTACAGCAAATGGGCAGAGTGCCGTTCTTCAGATGTTGTTGGTTGGCAGCTCCTGTCAGCCCATGGTGAGAAATACTGGGAGCTGCAATTCAGCAACATCTAGAGGGCTTCATGCTGACAAATCTTGGCCTATAGCGGTATATCAAGACAGTTCACTAACAATTGCAAGACCTATGGCAACACTTGCACAGGTGGGTGTTTATTAGTAGCCTCAGCAGAACATCCCTAATGCTGATTGTATGACTAAATAACTATTTGCAGGTGCCAAGATTTTAAAAACTACAGCTGCATAATTCATACCAAGGCCTGACTGTAGAATTTGGAAGCTGTCCCTCATATAGTAAGCAAAATGCATCTTATCTGAACTTCATTGTTGCCCTGTAAGAACTGCAAACCAGACCCCACCCTGATGGTGACTGGGATCCTTGAGTAGCAAAAGCAGGCTTTTCAGGAGAAGTCAGGCAGAAATGAGCTAGACAGAGGTGTGATATTTCAGGACTTGCAGCAAGAAAGTCTCCTCTGTGCTGGCATCATGCAGTGGTAGGGTGGTTACATTTCCTTTTCTTTCTTTTTTTAAAAGTGAGGGCGGTCCTCTATTTGAAGAACTGCCAGGGAACAGTCCTCTTTGTAAAGATATTCTGCAGCTCGAAGGCTGTCCAGTCCAAGTCTCTGTTAACGATCAATAGCCATAAAGCAGAGAGATGAGGGACCTTGAGGTAGCCTATTCACAGGTGGCAGTATCTGGAGAGCAGACTGATCAGGCCCACAGGTCACCTAGTTCAAGTCTCCCCCACTCCTTGAGTGAGCTGTATTGTGTAGTTTTGTTGAAATTTCAATTTCAGTTTTGCATCTATATACTATATACAAATCAGCATTGGCAATGTGTAAACTGGTCACCCTGCTTGGTGGTCCCAGAGTTCATCTCTTAGTAGACTGAGATGCAGCTCACTCTCCAGTAGAAAGCTTCATCCAAAAATGGGGTTAGGGGTTGGGTTGGGGCTTTTGTTGTTCTTCTGCCTGGTGGCTATAACCCACCTAACAATGTAGCTTTGGTTTAGGCATTTGTTGCCCAAGGATTTCCATCCGCGTGGAGGAAGTCAGTTATATCTGAGCCACTGCTTCCCCACTTCCAGCTGCTGCTTTTCCTTGTTGGTCGTGCTGCCTCAGCTTGACAGCTGAAAAATGTATCTCCGCACTCCCACAAACTGCTACTGGAAAGTAGCAGCTGTAACTTCGTTTATGGTGGGATCAGGGCTTGCTTCAGCACCAGGCATGCTTAGCCTGCTCCATGTGGGGGAAGGAGCCAACATCTAAGACAGCACCTCAATGTGGGTCTTGGCCTTTTAATCTCTGTTAAATGCTCCGTCGTGGCTATATTTTACCTTGTGTATTAGTTCCAGTTGGCTCTGCGGTGCTGCAGAAGGTCCGGGACTTCATCAAAAGGCCTCTGCAGAGGGGCGATGTGCATCCTTGCCCTGCAGAGACATGCTCTGAACACACAGCAAGTGCTGCTTTCAGCCCCTGTTATCTCCAGTCACTTGAACGATCAAGCAGCAAGTATCAGGATGGGCCTGTATCTGAAATCCTGAGCCCTGGAGAGCTACTGCCAGACAGAACCAGTGATGTTGCACTAGGTCAGGGTGGGAAAAGCGCAGGCGAGGGGTTACACGTAGCCCCAGCACTGCTTTTAAGAGCCCTAGACTCCTGTTTTACTCTCTCACACATATAATGGATAATTACAGTTCCTGGAAACTTCAAGGATTGGTAGGTCATTTTTTTAAAAGTCTCAGGGCCACTTTTGATTTCATTGCTTGTGTATTTGCCAGCCTGAGTCCCACCCTTTCCAAGGATCCCAGAACAGGCAGAAAAGCGGGCCCACCAAAGACTGCTGCTTGTGTTTTAGATGGGCAAATTCATATGACTTGGCAGAGAATAGCTTCCTATTCAGCATTTCAGTGTGAGCATTAGTCTAAGAGTCATCAGTCTGTGGCCACCAAATATTTGTGACACTCTTTGACACCAGCAGGTGGACATGTGGCACAGTGTGAGACTTGTATTCCTTGTGGATCCCCAGAAGTGGAGTGTCCCTTTTGTAGGTCAGTAGAATGAATAACAATGTGTGGCTGCCTTCTGAACTGCAGCACCCAGCATTCGGCACCATTGGTTTGTGCTAGAAGTAGTTGATGAGAGTTGGAGTCTAACCACACATGGAAGGCTCAGTACATTTCCCACCCCTGTTCAAGGAGCTGTTGAGATCCCAAGCGCTAGCTGACTATCCAAAAGAGCCAGTTAAAGGTATGCAATACAGGGGCAAGCGGAGAGTGTTTTCCAGGGTGGCAGACAAAGTTCCGGGGGGGGGGGGGTTAGAGGGTGTATTAAAATATCAGGCAGAGGTTAAGCTCCAAAGCAGCAGTTTTTTTAAAAGGGAGCAGGAATGTGATGATAAATAGGTAAAAATTACTTCTATCCATCCGTATCGCCTCAAATGCACCTAGTTTTGTTTGATTTTGGAATCTAATGAGGCCATCACAAAATGCCAGGGGCCTCCAGCTAGCTCTGGGAAGGAATCATGGCTGAAACTTCCAGGAGCCACTGCCAGCTAGTCCTGAGCTTAGATGGAAGAATGTCCTGACTCACTCTGAGGTAGCTTCCTGTGTCCCTAAATTGAGACGCTAGCTCTGGAGCCAGACTTTTGCAGCGAGATTGATCCTTCTAGGGCTTGAGACTCTGAGACTGGCCGTTGTGGTCAGAAGACTTGGTGCTGATATTGTGGGCTAGATGGCACTGTTTGACATCCAGAGCCCAGCCTCTGTGACTTCCAGAAAGAGCAAAGCTGTGGCAGAACAGGTCGAAGACTTGTAGGAGATTCAGTTTAGTACACAGGTGTGTTTTTCCCCCCACCCCGCCCCTGTAATGACAACCCCAAAAATCCTCCAGCTGGCATGGCTGCTGACCATGCAGATTGGGGAATTCTGGAATTTCTGCTCTAAAAAAGTAACTATTCCAAGCTCTGGTGGGATACATTGCCACCCTGTGTCCTGTATATCAATGTGTGTCCAAAGTGCTTGTTTGTTTCTCCTTTACATTTCATGGTGCAAGAATGTTCAGCTTTCATCATATATATATATATATTTGGCCAACGTAGACATCTGTCTCCTGAATGCGACCTCCAGTGTGCGTTGGGGCCGTTTGTGAGCATTCAGTTAACAAATCTCGAATGCATGAAATTGCCAAATATGAGTTGATATTTTTTGTGCAGGATTCAGTGAATACGAAACACAAATTAGTAAGCAGATGAGTAACCTTTTGCTGCAACATGTTTTCATTTGGCAGAGTTGATGTCCTTGTTTTACTTACTTAACTTAAATTTAAACTGCACCAATTGCCTGCAGTCCTTGTACGTGTAAGATTCTAGAGGAGGTTGCACATCTTGTAACCTGCTTAGAAAGAAACCCAGGTTATTCATTAGGACAGTTTGTGGAGGTATTACAGTTCAGCGCCCAGGGTGCGAAAGAGAAGGATGCGGGTTCAGATTTCTTCCAACTGTCTGAATTACGCTCAGGTTAAGCTTAGATTATACCTGTGCAGTCTGATATTAACTGGTATTTAGGAGAAGGTTCCACTCAACTCGGTGAGAATTACTTCTCTCAGGTAATCACATATAGGCTTTCAATTCTGGTTGGATTGCCTTAGAAGTAAAGAGTAAAACATGAAGAGAGAAAAAAGTCACAATGCTCTTCAGGCAAGGAAAAAAGGGAACAAAAATAGAAACAATTGCTGAAGATGTTTTGTCCAGTGAGTTCTTGTCTCCAGCGTAAAGACTGGTATTGTCTCTGTGTGCTTTGGCTTTCTTGCTGTGTCCAGAGATGGGAATAGTTATCTTTTGAATTATAATACCCAGCATACCCTAGCCAGCATGGATGTTGGTGTTGTCTTCCAGCCGTCATGGATGTTTCCCCCACCCTTTATCTGCATGCTGCAGGACTGTTTTCTGACATACAACTTGCGTTTCCTTTACCTTTTTCTGATCTTTCCACCAAATGCTACTTTCCAAGTTGCACTCTGCTTTCTCCCCCTGTCTCCTCCCTCCCCACCCGCATAAATATATGCCAGCCTCTGTTCTCTGAAGCAAGCCATGTATCTCAATAATACAATACTTGCCTTCTCTTGCATTCAGACTGAAGGTCTAGACGCTTTCTCTACCTTTTGTTAGGAGGGGTCATAGGGTTAGGATAGTGTTCCCAGCCAATTTTCTCCCTCCTGATCACTGGATGCTTTCCCATAATAGGAGGTTATGCTTGGGAAATAAAACCAGGACTCGTCCACAGAGTGCAAACCCTGCTTTTTAAGTGTGCTCAATTTTTATAATTACCAAGGCAGCTCCCGAAGAGAAACATGCTTTTGAAATACATTCAAGATTACTCCCACTTCAGTTCTTGCATGCACAGATTCTCAGCTGACACCATCTAAATAAAAACCTTTTAGTCTATGCCAGTAAGTCTCAAACAAGCTGCCGAATAGCAACAAGGACCAAGATTAAAAATAATAATAATAATCCGCACCCCTAAAAGACTGAATTCAGGTCTAAGCAATGTATGTCTCATAGAAAAGGGTACAACTGACATGCCTCTGTCTACTGCGTTCTACACGCAAGATGTTCAGTCTTTGGGGAAGAAGGTGTTGTTGAAACATATTAGCAGAATTTTAAATATCTTTGTTACAGCCACTGTCATAGCAACAAAGTGCAGCCAATAGTTTTGCTCATGTAGATTCTCCACCCACTTTTTTTAATGGTAATTTTTTTTTCTATTGTAAAAGTTTTCTGCTCTTCATGTTTGGTTTATTCGAACAGTTCTCCCAACTCTACAAGTCTTGTGACGGGACCATCTGCTTACTTTGTTGCTAAGATCTAGGTTGACTTCATTGCTTGATCATCCTAGTTGTCAAAAGAATAAGACGGCAAGTCTAACCATGCTTGCAAGGAAGTAAGTCCCACTGAAATCAGTAGAACTTAGGTCTTAGCCAGCCAGCCCATGTTCAGGAAGAGCATGATTATAGCAGGGGCCATTGGTCAGTGGTGGTAAATACAGCTTGCATTGCAAGAGGCACTATATATTTGATTATCTGGTGCTGAGGGTAAGGAAGACAGGTTGGCTATCTCATTCTTAAGCTGAGACTGAGTATCAAACGGCTGGGACTCCAAAGGGCAGCTATCAGGAAAAATCCTCAAGTGTAAGGATGTGCAAGGCAGTAGAAAGAGAAAATTAATATAATTGGGGAGAAAAACAAAAGAAACTTGGTTGGAGTCTATTACCGACAACCCAGTCAAGGAGAAGATGCAGATGAAGCCTTTGAAACACAAATAGTAAGAATTTCAAGGGGAAATGATGTAGTAGTAATGGGAGATTGCAGTTATCCTGATATCTGTTGGGAGGCAAATTCTGCCAAATATGGCCCTTCCAAGAAATTCCTTGCTTGTGTGACTGAAAATTTTCTCCTACAAAAAAAATGGAGGAAGAAACCAGAGGATTAGTCACCCTTGATTTGGTACTCACCAAGATAAATGACTTGGTGGGGAAAGTGGCAATAAGGGGAACTTTGGAGGAAAACAAGCATGTTCTACTTGAGTTCTTGATTTCGAAGGAAACAAAAGCAGAGTGTAGCCGCTGGGTTTTACGAAAGCCGATTTCACTAAACACAGAATAATGATAAGTAAGCTCCCATGGCAGCTTGAACATTTATTTATTTATTTATTTTTATTTATTTATTTATTTAACTTATATGCCGCCCACTCTACCCAAAGGTCTCTGGGCGGCTTACAACAATTAAAATACAATAAAAATACAATAACAAGATAAAACAATTAAAATACAATTAAAATTTCATTAAAACATGAAAATGAGTCCAAGATGGGTGGGAGTGCCTAAAAAAAAATAAAAAATTCTAAAGCTGTTAATGACAGGATCTTTTGGAGGTGATGAATTTGTAGGGTCGTCATAATACAGGAGTCATGTGATGGTACATAAAAACAGTCTTCTCTGTCTTATTTTGTGTAAGAACTGCCTGGAAACATTCCTACTAAGCTGCATAAAGCACCTTCTGCCTTCTATGAGGTTCTTTTAGAGTGAGAGCAATCCCATCTTTAGGTTGCAGGACATGCTGAAATGGGTTTCAGTGGAAGGTAGGTTGTGGTTCTTTCAAAGACGAGATGGTGAGGAAAAGAATCATGTTCCATTCTTCTGCGCTCCTTTTAGTAATTTCTTTCAGATAACCTACGCATCTGTGTCAGTGCAATTAAAAGAGAAATTCTGTCTAATGAACAGTTGTAGCCCTTAGGCTATTGTGGAATGAGCAGTGAAGTTAAGAACAGTCTTATTAAAACAATAATTAAGAAACGAGGGAAAGAGGGGTTGCAGCAGGAGTAGGGGGTGGAATTATGGATGTTGATAGTGCAGTAAGTGGTGATAAATAGTAGCAAATCCAATTTAGAATTTCCAGGGGAAACTTTCTGGCCTCCCTTTACTCATAACAACAGTTGCAAAATATAAAGGTTTGGAATCTACTTATCCCATTCCTCCACCTTGGGGGCATGCCTGAAACAAAGCAAACAGCATGGTCCCATGCATGTCTACTCAGATGCAAGTCTCATTGAACTCAATTGGGTTGATTTTCAAGCACACAGGTATGGGATTGCAGCCTAAGTTTGCGATCCTGTGCATGCTGTCTTCAGTTTAAGCCTCTGAGCATGTATAAAGTGCTATTTCTCCCCATTCCTCTTGTGAAGCCTTAGCTTCTGGTGTGTGTGAGTTACTAGTTACTTCCTGTCTTTTCCGTTTGGTAGCTGCTTCCTCCATATGTAGCTATTTCTTCTTTGGTTATAATTTCTTTTTTTATAAAAAATGTGCTAATTGAAATACAGAGTGTGAGATCAGCACTGATGCAAGCAGTGTCCTTTTTTCCCCATTAGAAGTCAAAATTACTAAAATGAGGCTATCATGCTCTCAACGTATCATGCGAGGACATGACTCACTAGACAATAATGCTAGAAAAAGTTGAAGGCAAGAGGAAAAGAGGAAGACCTAACTTGGGATGGATTAACTCAGTAATGAAGGCCACAGCCTTACGTTTGCTGTGAGTATGCATGTTAACAACAAGACATTTTGGATGTGTGAGGATGGGGATTCATTGATCCACGTGTTATGTTATGTGCTGTCAAGATATGTGCTACAAGTTTGATTTATAACAAGTCTAATAGGGTTTTCAAGGTATGTAAGATATTTAAGGAGTGGTTTTACCATTGCTAGCTGGCTGGATAGTTCAGTGAGTTATGTATCTGGCTGTGGAGCCAGAAGTTGGAATTCCCTATTCCCCACTGTGTCTCTGGGGAGAAGAGCCAGCCTGTGTGGCCTTGGGCAAGCTGCACAGTTTCAGAAATACCCCCAGAAGAAGGGAATGGTAAACCAGTTCTGAATAGTCTCTATCCTGAAAAGAGTTGCTATGTCAGAATTAGCTTGACTTCACATGATTATCATAATTATTTACCATTGCCACCACACAGTGGTGGGCAAATAGGGATTTGAGTGCAGTTCTCCTGAGTCCTAGCTTGACATTCTGTCTGCTACGTTTCAGGCTTGTTCTGCCTGCCTTTCCTGCTTTGTATGTGGCTGGAAAAGCGATGATTGGAAGTAGAGATGGGGTATTCATATACGAATACAAATATCCCCGCACAGCTGGACTTAATGAGGGGCTGGCCCCTGCGGCTGGCCTGTCCACTCACATGTCCGCCAGTGACCGGCACCCTCACTCATCCTTCCAATTGCTCCTGGAGCTCCGCTCTCTCCCTGCTCAACTGGCCACTCCAGGCAGTGGGAGAGAGGACGAGTCTCCCTGCACGGCTGCTGAGTCGCTAGCCGAGCAAGAAGAGAGCGGAGCGATTGGAGGGATGAGCGAGGCGGCTGCTGCTGCCAGACCCATGAATGGATGGGCCGGCCACAGGGGCCGGCCCCTCATTAAGTCCAGCAGCGTGGGGATATTTGTATACGAATACCCCCATCTCTAATTGGAAGTTATGACTTACATATAACTGGTTACTTTTGAGTAGCAAATAATATAACGAATAACTAAAAGTTTACAGTAAAACTAATTTAATAAGTAGATATAAAGTTACTTTTAGGTATGATGAGTAACTCTTTAGCTTCTTTCAAAAGTTACTTCTAAGGTATTTTAGCCATCTTGACAATAATTTTTCCTATTTTATGCTGTTCTGATACCAGTCTTCAGTGGTAAGGGAAATGTTCTTTGGTTTTGTGTCTCACTTTTTTGTGTGTGGATATTTGCACGGTGCAGTATCAGAATTGGCTGTCTGGCAGCACTAGAGAAAGCATTTCTGCCTTGCTGGTAGCAACCCCACAATGCATAAAGACCACATAATGTAAGGAATTATTTGCAGAGCCTGACGGCTGAGCAGTGATGAGTAATGCAATGAGGTCCTTTGGGGGGAAAAATGTTCCAAGCTCTGCAGGAGATTTGGGTTGTTTGGGCTTTATGTGTGGGTTGGGCTTGGTTGTCTGACACCCTCTTCAGGAATCTCTGGGGGAAATGGTGTAATCCATTACAACTGAATGTCATGGTCACTAGCTTATGACTTCTGGATATTTAGACAAGAAACACTTCCGGATAGGCAGGGGCATAACTGCCTTCTCTCTCAAACCACTGTTCAGCGAAGAATACTCTGCTGATAGCATTTTAGCCAAACCGGATTTCCATTTTGGCACTTCAGCTTTAGCTTTGGCAGTTGGGCTAAGGATGAGTCCAAGGGTCAAACTGCCAATTGGGGAATGAAACTGCCATTTGGCAGGTGAAATCAAAAGGCCAGAACAGATCCCTGTTCTGTTAGCATTTGCAATAACTGGAATTAATTCTTATGCTGCTTCAACAGGTGTCTTTCCCCACTGTTTCATGTAGCATCTAAAACTCTATTTTGACTTCCTGGGAGGCTGATTACATGAGCCATGGGCATCACATCTGGCCCAATTTTGAGGACTGCCTGCTTGAACCCCAACTATTATACCATCTTTGGTTGATCAAGAGATCTGGAGAACTCAGAAACTCACCTTATTTGTAACTTCTCAACGATCCGCTAAAGGATTGCCTAAAGTAAAAATTTGCTTCTCTGAACGGGTCATGTTGTTCCCCCCCCTCTTATAGAATCTATGTTTTAACATGCAGTATAACCAGATTACCAGATGCTAGGTACAAATAATCATCTACCTATATCTGCCTTGATTAGCAATGAATGGCTTTAATTGGAGATAGAAGATGTACTTGTACTGCACAATTATATCAGTTTGATAACCCTTTCCTCTACTATGACTCCATCCCATAGTAACCTGGTTTTCATAGTCTGCTGTAGTGCTTTGAATTTTCTGTTGTATTTCAGAGGAGTAAATACACTAGAGTCCTCTAACAGAGAATTTTATAACTACAAATTCCAGGATCCTTTAGAATGGCATCATAGTTGTTAAAGTGGTATCAAACTTAGATCACTATGATGTGCAGATACATCTATATTGTTGGATGAACTGACTTTTAAAAATAAACCTATGTCATTAGATGTTCAGATGTTTTCAACTTGGATTCACACAGTAAGCTGTGTTTGAACTGCATCTCACTTAGTGCTGGTCCAGGACAGCCTTCCCCCTTTTTGATGATTGTGAGCTCCCATGAGGTCCAGACAGTATGGCCATTGGATGGAATGGAGTGATGGAAGTTGCAATCAAAGACATTTGGAGGGCACCAGCTTAGAAACTCTGTTGATGTGAGATAATACTCAGAAGCTCCTTCAGGATTCCTCAGTGGAAGACAGTTAGTAATGGCTGCCAAGGTTGCTTGAAAGACTGGTTGCCCAGACCTTCCCTTGCAATTTTCCACTGAACATTTATATAGTGCAAAGGTATCCGGAGCTAAGTGAGGGTCCATATATTTTAGGAAATTTCTGAATTCACATTGACTAGAGGTGATGCCCAAATGGCTTGGCCAGCATTCTGTGTGAACCAAAGGTGTGCCCCAGCAACCCTCCATATCGAAAATCCTCTGTGATAACAAATGTTGAAACACATGCATGTGGGGTCCCTTGAAAGGTAAAGGTTTGGTAGCCACCATTGTAATGAGCAGCCTGCTACCATCCTCCTAAGAGCACTTTGGGTTTTTCACTTACACCCCTCCCAAGTTCCTCATTCTTTAAGATCCAGAGAAAAACAGCAGCTACCTGAGAGAAGACAGCTGAACCATCTGAAGGAAGAAACCTATATGACAAAAGTGAGAAATGTAGCACAGTTTGGTGGAAGGAAGAAATGAACACTGTTTTTCCCCATCTGGTGTTCTCCAGATCTGTTGGATTGTAACTCCTAGAAGACCCCAGTGAGCTATTGTATTTGGGGGGGGGGGGGGGACGCAGGTCTCTGGGTGATGTAGTCCAACAGAAAAGTGTCAGGTTGGGAAAAGCTGTCATGAGATAACACTGCCTTAGCTTTGTAGATTCAGTTGTCATTAGCAGAAGTCTTCTTGGAGTGAAGACAGACATAAGCTTACAAAGGGAACCTCTTCTGAAATGAACTGTCAGATAAACCATCAGATCAAGTGTTGTGGGAAGCTCTCTAGGCAAGGAAGCCTTTGCTATTTCCATTGCTCTTTAATGCTGCTATTTCCCATGAATATCTGTTCCTTAACCTCCAGTTTCAGGGACCTTCTCTAAGATACCATAGTGGTGAAAGAGGCAGGAGTGTGTAAAGCGAAGGAGGCAGCAGTGGCCGCTGATGGACCAGCAGTGACAGAGGACTCAACCAGATTTTGTGAGCTACCTAAAACATTCTGACTTTCCAAAACCTCATAAATTGGGGGCAAGGGCAGGTGTGTGTGTCCTGTACTGGATCTGCTTTTCAAGGGTTTTTGCTTTGCCCACAAACTTGGCCTTTTGTTTATAAAGCAGGTGTAAATGCTGCAATCAGTTTGCTGCCTAGAATGGAAAATGTTGGCTACTTCTGCCTTTTAAGTAGGCAGCTTGGAAAGCATCTTTGTGCTTCTAAGAGCTGATGCAATTGCGTATGATTTAACTGCTGAGCAACTTAAACATAACAAAATCAAAACTGTGTGGAGGGGTTAGTGCTAAACGATGTCATCTGTTGCTTCCCTTCTCTCTTTTTTAATATTGAGTCATCTCAGTATGAAGCTTGCTTTTCCAAAGTTTTGGCGACTTGACACAACATAATAAAGTACTTAGACATGAGGGCATTGTGTGAAATGCATGAAGTTATAAGCTGAAAATACACATTGCAAATAGCAAGACTAAAGGAAGCAGCATGGTAAGAAATTTGGTCTGTATGCGGGGCTGCCCCTAGGAGAGAGCAACTATGGCTTTGCCCCTGGGCATCAGAACGTAGAAGGCACCAACATCTGGAGGTGATTGTACTGGTAAATGTTAGGAAACTAAGCAGAAACATTTTCCAGCCCTAGGCATGTTCCTTGTTTGAAAACATAAACTCTTTCTTTTGAGGAGACACCATATTCTGTTCCTTCTTTTTTTAATGAAGGGTGCATGCCCTTGTCTCAAAGGTGAGAGACAGTATTAAGCCCAGGTGCCAAAATGGTTAGTTACAGCTCTGTCTTTATGTGCATAACAAGGTTTTTACATTCAGAAAAATCAAAACGTGGCACAGAGGACAGTGATATGCAGTTCAGCTCTGAAAGGTATACACATGGTCAATTCCTGGCTCAGAACATTGAACTTATATTGATGTTTTCTTGTTTAGTCGTTAAGTCGTGTCCGACTCTTCATGACCCCATGGACCAGAGCACGCCAGGCCCTCCTGCCTTCCACTGCCTCCCGGAGTTTGGTCAAATTCATGTTGGTAGCTTCGATGACACTGTCCATCCATCTCGTCCTCTGTCGTCCCCTTCTCCTCTTGCCTTCACACTTTCCCAACATCAGGGTCTTTTCCAGGGAGTCCTTCTCTTCTCATGAGATGGCCAAAGTATTGGAGCCTCAGCTTTAGGATCTGTCCTTCCAGTGAGCACTCGGGTTTGATTTCCTTAAGAATGGATAGGTTTGTTCTCCTTGCAGTCCAGGGGACTCTCAAGAGTCGCCTCCAGCACCACAATTCAAAAGCATCAATTCTTCGGTGGTCAGCCTTCTTTATGGTCCAGCTCTCACTTCCATACATCGCTACTGGAAAAACCATAGCTTTGACTATGCAGACCTTTGTTGGCAAGGTGATCTTACCCATTGTTAAACTGAGTAGAAAGTCAAATTAGTTTGGACAGCCTTTCCCCAACCTGGTGCCAGAGCTTGGATGTAACCCATTACAAATAACAATGCTACCTATCATGTCTTGCTGCCTTGTCGTGGCGAAGGGGCTTGAGTAATTCAGAGAAGCTATGGGCTATGCCATGCAGGGACACCCAAGACGGACAGGTCATAGTGGAGAGTTCTGACTAAACGCGATCCACTTGGAGGAGGAACTGGCAAGCCACTCCAGTATCTTTGCCAAGAAAACTCCATGGACAGAAACAAAAGGTTAAAAGATATGACGCTGGAAGATGAGCCCCTCAGGTGGGAAGGCATCCAACATGCTACTGAGGAAGAGCGGAGGACAAGTACAAGTAGCTCCAGAGCTAATGAAGTGGTTGGGCCAAAGCCAAAAGGACGCTCAGCTGCGGACGCGCCTGGAAGTGAAAGGAAAGTCCGATGCTGCAATGAACCTTGGTAAGCTGGATGTGGTCAAACAGGAGATGGCAAGAATCAACATTGACATCCTGGGCATCAGTGAACTAAAATGGATGGGAATGGGCAAATTCAATTCAGACGATTATCATATCTACTATTGTAGGTAAGAATCCCATAGAAGAAATGGAGTAGCCCTCATAGTCAACAAAAGAGTGGGAAAAGCTGTACTGGGATACAATCTCAAAAATGATAGAATGATTTCAATACGAATCCAAGGCAGACCTTTCAACATCACAGTCATCCAGGTTTATACACCAACCACCGATGCTGAAGAGGCTGAAATTGACCAATTCTATGAAGACTTACAACACCTTCTAGTACTGACACCAAAGAAAGATGTTCTTCTCATTATAGGGGACTGAAATGCTAAAGTAGGGAGTTAAGGAATAAAAGGAACAACAGGTAAGTTTGGCCTTGGAGTTAAAAACGAAGCAGGGCAAAGGCTAATGGAGTTTTGTCAAGAGAACAAGCTGGTCATCACAAACACTCTTTTCCAACAACACAAGAGGCGACTCTACACATGGACATCACCAGATGGGCAATACCGAAATCAGATTGATTATATTCTCTGCAGCCAAAGATGGAGAAGCTCTATACAGTCAGCAAAAACAAGACCTGGAGCTGATTGTGGCTCTGATCATCAGCTTCTTCTAGCAAACCTCAAGCTTAAACTAAAGAAAGTAGGAAAAACCACTGGGCTAGTCAGGTATAATCTAAACCAAATCCCTTATGAATACACAGCGGAAGTGAAGAACAGATTTAAGGAACTAGATTTGGTGGACAGAGTGCCTGAAGAACTATGGATGGAGGCTCGTAACATTGTACAGGAGGCAGCAACAAAAACCATCCCAAAGAAAAGGAAATGCAAGAAAGCAAAGTGGCTGTCCAACGAGGCCTTACAAATGGCAGAGAAGAGAAGGGAAACAAAATGCAAGGGAGATAGGGAAAGTTACAGAAAATTGAATGCTGACTTCCAAAGAATAGCAAGGAGAGACAAGAGGACCTTCTTAAATGAACAGTGCAAAGATATAGAGGAAAAGAATAGAAAGGGAAAAACCAGAGATCTGTTCAAGAAAATTGGAGATATTAAAGGAACATTTTGTGCAAAGATGGACATGATAAAGGACAAAAATGGGAGGGACCTAATAGAAGCAGAAGACATCAAGAAGAGGTGGCAAGAATACACAGAGGAATTATACCAGAAAGATCTGGACGTCCTGGAAAACCCAGATAGCGTGGTTGCTGACCTTGAGCCAGACATCCTGGAGAGTGAAGTCAAGTGGGCCTTAGAAAGCATGGCTAACGACAAGGCCAGTGGAGGTGATGGCATTCCAGTGGAACTATTTAAAATCTTAAAAGATGCGGCTCTTAAGGTGCTACACTCAATATGCCAGCAAGTTTGGAAAACTCAGCAGCGGCCAGAGGATTGGAAAAGATCAGTCTACGTCCCAATCCCAAAGAAGGGCAGTGCCAAAGAATGCTCCAACTACCGTACAATTGCACTCATTTCACACTCTAGCAAGGTTATGCTCAAAATCCTACAAGGTAGGCTTCAGCAGTATGTGGACCGAGAACTCCCAGAAGTACAAGCTGGATTTCGAAGGGGCAGAGGAACTAGAGACCAAATTGCTAACATGTGCTGGATTATGGAGAAAGCCAGAGAGTTCCAGAAAAACATCTACTTCTGCTTCATTGACTACGCAAAAGCCTTTGACTGTGTGGACCACAGCAAACTATGGCAAGTTCTTAAAGAAATGGGAGTGCCTGACCACCTTATCTATCTCCTGAGAAATCTCTATGTGGGACAGGAAGCAATAGTTAGAACTGGATATGGAACAACTGATTGGTTCAAAATTGGGAAAGGAGTACGACGGGGCTATATATTGTCTCCCTGTTTATTTGACTTATATGCAGAATACATCATGCAAAAGGCTGGACTGGATGAATCCCAAGCCAGAATTAAGATTGCCGGAAGAAATATCAACAACCTCAGATATGCAGATACTACTCTGATGGCAGAAAGTGAGGAGGAATTAAAGAACCTCTTAATGAGGGTGAAAGAGGAGAGCGCAAAAAATGGTCTGAAGCTCAACATCAAAAAAACTAAGATCATGGCCACTGGTCCCATCACCTCCTGGCAAATAGAAGGGGAAGATATGGAGGTAATGACAGATTTTACTTTCTTGTGCTCCATGATCACTGCAGATGGTGAGAGCAGCCATGAAATTCAGAGACGCCTGCTTCTTCGGAGGAAAGCGATGGCAAACCTAGACAGCATCTTAAAAAGCAGAGACATCACCTTGCCGACAAAGGTCCGCATAGTCAAAGCTATGGTTTTTCCAGTAGCGATGTATGGAAGTGAGAGCTGGACCATAAAGAAGGCTGACCGCTGAAGAATTGATGCTTTTGAATTGTGGTGGTGGAGGAGACTCTTGAGAGTCCCCTGGACTGCAAAGAGAACAAACCTATCCATTTTGAAGGAAATCAACCCTGAGTGCTCACTGGAAGGAGAGATCCTGAAGCTGAGGCTCCAATACTTTGGCCATCTCATGAGAAGAGAAGACTCCCTGGAAAAGACCTTGATGTTGGGAAAGTGTGAAGGCAAGAGGAGAAGGGGACGACAGAGGACGAGATGGATGGACAGTGTCACCGAAGCTACCAACATGAATTTGACCCCGCTCCGGGAGGCAGTGGAGGACAGGAGGGCCTGGTGTGCCCTGGTCCATGGGGTCACGAAGAGTCGGACACAACTTAACGACTAAACAACAACAACCTATCATGTCTTACTTTTTATTTGTAATGAGGGATTAACAGTGATGTTTTTTAAAGGTAGCATAACCACCTGTAACATGGTGTGTTTTTTTGTTTTGGTTTTTGTTGTTGTTGCAACAAGTAATCTTTACTCTTCACTTTAAAACGTTACTTTGGGCAGAAGTTTTATTAGATATTGTGAAGCTGTTCTATTATTTTTTAAAATAAATGGTGGTCATTTTATTAAGACAAGCAAAAAGTAGTATATTAACTACTGATGACCAAAACTGAGGCAATGATTAATGCCAGCAATTTACTTTCTAAAAAGCAGCAAATAATTTTGAAAAGGTAAATGTTCCAAATGTTGTCTGGTGCTCACCAGACGTTTGAGGCTTCAGCTCTCATAAATTCTGGTCACTATGACTAGTCAGGAAAGATGCAAGCTGTCGATCAAATCATGGAGGTCTTCCATTTGGAAAGGTTGGATCAGGAGGGTAGGGGACAGCTGGTCTGGGCCTTTAGGAAACAAGAACAAATTTCAGGCTCATCTACAGTACTCTCATTGTTACGGTTACATTTGACATGCACTTTCATGGATTACAGTTCACTTTTTCAGATAATTAATCTTTACCATGATGTCTGAGTCAGGTAATTCTCAGAAGTTTATGGATTGACTCACTTGCATGATTCATTGGTTATAGAGACAGGTGTTTCAGTTTCTTGGCTTGATCTGTGAACCCTTGTATTCTGACACAGTCTTGGCCTAAATGCATAGTGGTCTCTCTTCAGTGGTTCCCAACATTCGTTTCCAAGATGTTCTTGGACCAAGATTCCCAGAGACCACCAGCTGTGTTGGTCAGGATTTCTGGGAGTTATAGTCCAAGAACATATGGGGACCCAAGGTTGAAAACCACTGCTCTAGATGAATGTAGACCCCCACCCCCATTTGCATGCACTGATTAACAGTGAACTTTTGGACCAAGGTAGGTCCTAAATCTAACTTAAAGCTACTTGAGAATTCATGGCTATCTCCATAACCAATGTCAAGATTTTGACAGTGAAGGAGATGGGAAGCAGACCACCAAGTATTTGGTGTAGGGATGAGAATGAAAGAGTTAAACTAGAGGCTTTCCAGGAAAAAGAGAGAGAGAGAGAGTTCTAGGAATGATTTGAGGACAGAAACAGCCTGAAACAGTTAATAAGAGACAGGAGGATGGAATGTTTGAATTCATTTAAAATAACAGGAGGCTTTGTAATAGTTCATAGGGTTGCCAACTCTTTTAACAGCTCCTGCTCCTACATTTTATAACAGCTGTGTGAGCTGAAGTCAATGGCAGTAGATACTAATGTTCTCCATACTATGAAAAAATATATATTAACCTAATTTCTGCACAACCGTCTGCCTTTAAGGGCACAGGAACAGAATAAACTTTTTCTGTTCGTTAATTGGCAATCCAAACAAATATGGATTATCAGGGGATTAAAGATTAAGGGATGTAAGAGGAAAGGAAAAAGGTAGGATGGGTCAGACCATAGAGAACCGTAAAAAGATGGTTGTGACAAAAACAATAACACGATTAAATTATGGACTAAAGGATAAATTAGGGGTTGTTTTTTTAAAGGCTGTTGCTTTCATTTTTTAAAAGTTGTAAACTACTTTATGGTTTTAGAAATTACGTTAAAATTGTCTATTTTTACAGTTTTTGAACTAGTTTTTGAAATAAAATTACGGCCAAATATAGATGACTGTTTCAGGTATTTGTTTTATACTCTGAATCATTGGCTTTCAAATTAAGGGAAGGGAAAGCATTAAAGATTTCGACCTGGGTCTTCATTTGAAGACCATCTGACAGATTGTGGTCTACTGAGAAATGTAGTGCTACCTCTTTAAATGGCTACTCTCAGTGCATCTTATAGGGCTTAAATGCCCTTTGTTATCACAGTCTAGACAGGATGCAGGCAGAATATCTGATAGTTGTGTGTGTGTGTTTTAAGGTGCAGGGGGAGAATTGACAAGGGTTAGGTGAATTTTACAGACTTCCTCTAGGAACCAATTATAAGCCCCCTCCCTTCCTCCTCCCCCCTTATCTGGCAAACTTTCCCCTTCCTTTTTCTTATTTTAAAGAAGGGTGGGGATGAAATGCTAGTATTGCACTCTGTGTTTTTAAAATTGCTCTATTTCTCTGAAGGAGACATTAGCCTACTGCAGCTTGCTTCACTTTAATTGCCCTTTTTATGACTGTCTAGACATCATTCAGATACGTGTTTGCAGTGGAAAGACATTTTCCCCTCTGGTTATATGATAGTTCCAGCGAATGCTTCCATTAATTTTCTTTTAACCCTACTACCTGCTTTAAAAAAAAAACTTCTTATCTCTATATGCCCTTCCAAGGCATCATATTTGCCATTGTTATTTTAGTACCCCACCCCAGCTTTCTACTTCATGATTTCATCTTTCCCCTCCTTTCCCCCTCCCCTTTCTTTCCAAAAGGAAAAAAAAAACCTGGAAAATTGTGACTCTTATTATTTGCAGTGTCTTAAAGCAGATCGCATTTCTAAAGCAACGTTAATTTTCTAATGCAACCCCTTCTTCGCAAATTCTCCCCTCCCCTGCCTGTTTTGTCCGCACTGGTGTTGTGGTGGTGTAAGAGAAGAATACATCTTTTCCAACCAGGTTTTTCAAAAAGGAGACTGCAAGTCCCTCTGAATGAGTTTGGGAGGGTTTTAGTTACGCAAATAGGATTAATTAACCCTGTTGCCATAGCTACTTTATTGTTATAAAGGGGGAGGGGGAACAGGCTGTGCTGGGAGACATTCTGCCCTTTACGCCCCCCCCTTCCCCACCCGAAAGGACATCTTCACCCTTATTTCAACCCTCATCAGGATAAAAATTGCCCAATTCAGAAACACTGCATCTCTCTCCCCTCCTTCCCCAGTCTGAATTACATGAAATAAGCAGGGATTTTAAGGAAAGGAAGAAAGTTTTTTTCCCTCTCTCTCTGTCTCTCATTCATATCATGGTCATTTTAAGAGAAAGAGATAATATTACAATCTCTAGAAAGCCTATTAGAAGCCAAGCTAAAATTAAATCTGCAAACTCCGATAGGGGGTGAGTGGGGGGATGGGGAATGGGTCCCCCTCTCTCTTCAGTCTGCAATAAAAGAGGGTTTTATGGCTTTGTTTTCTTCCCCGCCTTGTGGGCAGGAGAGGGAGGGGGGGACTATTGTTGGTGTTGACCTTGCTGAAAAAGCCATAAATATTTGCTTCCATGTCCTCCCTCAACCCATCTATCTGCTTTCTGGTTCCTATGCTTTTGGTGCGACAGATCTCCCTTGGGGGGGGGGGGGGCGGGGAGAGATGAAATGGTTAAGACAAGTAACCAGAAAATCAGAATCCTTTGGGAAATATTGTGTGTGTGCGCGCGAGCATACATGCGTATACAACATAGATTCTTTTTAGCAAGTTAATGCTGTAGCAAAATATATTGATAAAGGAGTGCAAACATAATCTTTCTGCTTGGAAGAGAACTTTTTAGGGTCGAAGGTACCTTACCTTGTTTTATTTTTTAAATAATAATATTATTCTACCTTTATATTTCAGCTTAGAATGCTCAGGGTGGCATAGTTTTATTTTGGCAAATAGGTTTTGATAACCCATGTTAGGAACAATTTTGGGGTGGGAATTTTGCATTGGGGCAAGTGTTGTTTGTAAAAGGAGTGCTGGGGCTGTAGGTTATCCCTCTGCAAATGCCCCTCCTGCTCATTATGTTTCTTGGACGAGGGTACAGACACTTAAAAAGCAGGTTAAAACCCTCCTGTATGGAAACAACTGGAATGTAGTGTGGTTAACAGAGGAAAAAAGTAAAGACTGTCCTTGTCCCTCAAAACAGATTTTCAGTACTGTAGAGTCTGGAGAAAGCCAGAGAGTTCCAGAAAAACATCTACTTCTGCTTCATTGACTACGCAAAAGCCTTTGACTGTGTCGACCACAAAAAACTATGGCAAGTCCTTAAAGAAATGGGAGTGCCTGACCACCTTACCTACCTCCTGAGAAATCTCTATGTGGGACAGGAAGCAACAGTTAGAACTGGATATGGAACAACTGATTGGTTCAAAATTGGGAAAGGAGTACGAGAAGGCTGTATATTGTCTCCCTGCTTATTTAACTTATATGCAAAATACATCATGCAAAAGGCAGGACTGGATGAATCCCAAGCCGGAATTAAGATTGCCGGAAGAAATATCAACAACCTCAGATATGCAGATGATACCACTCTGATGGCAGAAAGTGAGGAGGAATTAAAGAACCTCTTAATGAGGGTGAAAGAGGAGAGAGCGCAAAAAATGGTCTGAAGCTCAACATCAAAAAAACTAAGATCATGGCCACTGGTCCCATCACCTCCTGGGAAGATATGGAGGCAGTGACAGATTTTACTTTCTTGGGCTCCATGATCACTGCAGATGGTGACAGCAGCCACGAAATTAAAAGACTCCTGCTTCTTGGGAGGAAAGCGATGACAAACCTAGACAGCATCTTAAAAAGCAGAGACATTACCTTGCTGACAAAGGTCTGCATAATCAAAGCTATGGTTTTTCCAGTAGCGATGTATGGAAGTGAGAGCTGGACCATAAAGAAGGCTGACCGCCGAAGAATTGATGCTTTTGACTTGTGGTGCTGGAGGAGACTCTTGAGAGTCCCCTGGACTGCAAAGAGAACAAACCTATCCATTTTGAAGGAAATCAACCCTGAGTGCCCACTGGAAGGACAGATCCTGAAGCTGAGGCTCCAATACTTTGGCCATCTCATGAGAAGAGAAGACTCCCTGGAAAAGACCCTGATGTTGGGAAAGTGCGAAGGCAAGAGGAGAAGGGGACAACAGAGGACGAGATGGTTGGACAGTGTCACCGAAGCTACCAACACGAATTTAACACAACTCCGGGAGGCAGTGGAAGACAGGAGGGCCTGGCGTGCGCTGGTCCATGGGGTCACGAAGAGTCGGACACGACTTAACGACTAAACAACAACAGAGTCTTGAGAGCCCTATTCGAGCATTACTCACCACTCTGTAACCAGCTTACAAGCAGGAAGGGTTTGGCTGTGCCCTCTCTGTTACCACTTTCTACACATGAATGGTAACAAGTGTGAGGAACAGAAGAGGTTACTGTTCGTAGGCAGACTCTATGTGAGCAAGAATGCTGCAATACCAGGATCCATGTAATATCTCCATGGGAGATAGGAAGGAAACAGCAACAGAGGGATAGGGGTGAGATGCTGCCTTGTTCATGAGTTTACTATGGTGTGGTAACAGGGCTTAGCTCAGTGTCTTTTCTAAGACTCATGTAGCACATGGTACACAGACAATATGCAATATATCAATCTCTCCTCACATTTGGTTTCAGGAGTGGAGGAGTGTGGGTTAACATTTATATAAGTGAATGCATGCAGTCTTGAACCACCACTCCAAAACAGTAGATGTTTTGGGCGTCCAATGTTTTTGCAGGTAACAGTTGGGCTATGCTTGGTCAAAACATGAGATTCAATGTGACATGGTGGCTAGGGTGTTGAGCTGGATGTGGGAAGTCCAGGTTTAAGGTATCTGCAGATCAATGAAAACTCATTGAGTGACCTAGGGCCAGTCTTTTTCTTTTTCTACCTAACCTACTTAACAGGGTTGTTGTGAGGTAAAGTGGAGAGGAGGTGATCCATGAGCACCACCTGGAGCTCACTGGAGGAATCATGAGATATGAATGTACCACCTAGCTCTTATACTACGGGACAGTGGCTGAAGGCTCATCTCCAACTGATAAGTTGACACAATAATAAACATTCTATTGTGTCCTCTACTGATGAGTTCTTCTTTACTACTCTGCAAGCATATCTTCTCGGACCCTGTAATACTGTCACTTCCATAGATGTTAAAATAAGAGGGTGTTGATTCTTTGGAATAGTTGTCCCATAAATAGATTGTTGGCAGTTTCAGACAGAATCTTTCAGTAGCAGTTCGTGAAATGGTAGATGTGCTGCAACATTTGTGTGCCTGCATTTGTTGACCAGTGTCTCAGACAGAAAACCTCATGAGGTATTAACACCTGCTAGCACGGAAGCTGGCATGCAAGGTATGGCAATCCTAGCAGCTCAGCATTAACAACATTATAACATGACATTCCCTAAAAGCAGAATAAGGCATTCCTTAGAGCAGAATAAGGAGAATTGATCTATGGAGGGGTAATCCAAATAGGATTTGTCCCTAGTAAATGGGGACGATTGTAATGTATTTTAGAACTTAGAAGAGTCATTTTGGGACTAAAATTCCAAAAATGCTCGCCATATTGTAAATTTCTAGGAGTTGCAGTCCAAAAATAACTTTTCCAAGCCGTGGTGTATGCATGGTATCGTATGCCAAAATGTAACACCAGAGAAGTGCAGGTTGTAGGAATGTTCCTTTGAATACTCCGATCCTATATGTATTTCTTTAGATGTCTCAAGTTTAGGAGGCTTGTGCATTTCAGCCAAAGACTCTCAGTACTTTCCAGAATTGCTTCTGCAGTTGCTCCCACACTGCTCCAGCAAGACAGAGAGCTTCTGCCCATTTGGCTCAGGCACATGGTGTGTTTACATAACATGTGCCTCCCAAGGGGGTGAGTGTCACTGCCATGTTATATAAATACAGAGTATGCCCAAACCACATGGGTAGAATCTTTGCACATACCAGGAGCAGCTGTCATGAGTCTGGGCCATAGGCAGCCTAGAAAACTGGCAGAGAAGGAGGCTGCATGCATGAGCCCCTCATAAAGGAATCAGTTGGGGATGGGAAACAAGCAGTGGTACAGGAGCCAAGGTGACAGGCAGAAGGGCCCTCCTGGATATTTTAGAAAAGCTCAAGTCTGTCTATAGAGTTGTAGAGATGGAAGATACACCAAAGATCATCTAGTCAAACCCAATGCTGACTGCAGAAACCCACAGCTAAAGCATCCCTCACAGATGGCCATCCAACCTCTGTTGAAAAACGTCCAGTGAAGGAATCCGCCACTTTCCGAAGCAGTGTGTTCCACTGCCAAATATATGTCACCATCAGGATTTTCTTCCTAATTTTAATGTGACTCTTTTTTCCTATCATTTAAACACACTGATTCGATTCTTAACCTCTGGAGAAGAGAACACCCTTGCTCCATCTTTCATGTGACTGCCACTCAGATGCATGAAGGCAGCTACCCTCTCACTTCCCACTTCTCTGAGAACCCTGTGCCTTTAACTGTTCTTCATAGAATTTAGCTTCCAGACCCATTACTGCTTTGACTGTCCTCTAGATGTACTGCAGCAAGTTTTTAGAGGCCTGCTGGGTCCAGAGAGACTAACGGGCTGCTCCGGTGGAGTCATCCTGAAACCTGAGGGGGTTCGTAGACTTTGGAACAGCTTGGCCCACTTGTCACTGAAGCTGTAAATTGATTCTGAACTGTACCACTTCATACTAGGGGAAAGCCGGGAGGTAGTAGACAGAAGAATGCGCCTTCATATCAGAAACATTGTAAGCTACAGACAAAAAATGAGCTTGTTGGGAAGAAAACTATTTTAGAACCCTTTCTTTAGCGTTATTAAAGGAGTAAAACATGGGGGGGGGGCGACACATGTTCAGAGAGGCATTTTTAAAAAGTTGTATAAATGTGGACATACACACACACAAATGCACACAATGTATAAAGCAAGTGGGAAACATCTATCTGATTGCTGCTAACTTTTTGCAGTAGTAGCGTGGTCTCTAAGGAATGCGTTTGCTTTCCTTCCCTTTCTTCATTATTTAGGGAACCCAGAGTAGACAGCTTGCTGGCGAGACAGATGTGGTTGGGCAACAACAAACATCTATTTCCATAAGTAGAAACAAATTTAGTAATTGCTTCTTTCAGTTGGACTTGATCAAGCAGGAAATGAAATTCCTAAATGGCAGTTAGCAGATCTTATTGCTGAACTCAAAAGTAAGGCATGTACTCTGTTCTTCAGAGTTTCGGGTGGCTAGGAGGTGGAGGAAGATGATGGCTATATTGAGCAAACTATGCCAGCATAGCACCAGTCTTTTCCAGTATTTTAGTGACTCGTTAATTGAAGGATATATATGTTGGTGCGCGCGCACAGCATGATGAAAGAGGTCAGTAAGGCTGTATGTTTAGCCTTGTTCCATTACTAAATCCCCATGGGGTGCACCACTACTGATGATCATGGACAGCATGTTTTTTGAGGCTGGGGGACTTCTGTACTCTAGGAAGCTCTTTGCAGGATGTTGAACTCTCAGAGTACAATCCTAAGCTTAGACAGCACGAGGATACTTGAAACTGTGCTGAATCCAGTAGGGTTTTTTTTCTGGTAGGGATGCTAGAAATTGTTTCAGGCTGCTCTCACCCGGGCTTAACTTTGTGTTGGTATTATGAATATGACACTGGAGAGGGAGATCTGGAGTAACTGAGCTGCTCCACATTACTGCTTCTTCACTCCTTTTGCACCATTTTGTTGACAGATCTTAGTCAACAGGCCATTTCAATGGGAGCACTACGTAGGCAGATTTCTGAGATCAGCTGGCAGCCAGCAAGTGAGTCTTGGGCCTAATCCTAACCCTATACAGCTGGCACATCTTTGAGTTAAGCGAGGTATAAAATTGTCAATTGAGGCATAAAATTGTGTGAGTACAGGAAGTTCTCTGCTTCAGAAATTACGCTCAACACTACTGTGGTGGGAGTAGTAGGAGGCATACAAATTCAGGAGGGATGGGGTTGAAGGTACAGTCAGGGCTGCCATTTTCCCCATGCTATTCACTTGAGTAACAGGACAAAACAGATTCTGATATCCTATTTACTCATTCCATGTGCGACTGGAGTCTTGTGGTGATCACTTGTTACCTAGAGTTGGTCTTCATGAAAGAGACTGATTGAAGTGCTTTCCTTCCAATTCTGACATTAGGAACATGGTGAATAGTTCATAGTTGCTTCTGCTTTTTGAAATCCCCTTTTAGTTTTGACTACAAGTTTGCCAGAATGCAATCTTTACATTAAAGGAGAGAAAGTTGAATTATAAAAGGCAATTATTAATGACTGGACATTATTTTCCTGCCCTACTCCAGCAAACATTCTGTTTTTGTAATGAAACTGTTTGCAACGTTAAGGTTTCATTACATGTGACCTTTTGTCATAGCAAAGATTTAGCACTGTTATGTTGATATCTAACCAGATGTATACAAGAGACTGTGTGTGTATGCACACATGTGTGTCAGAGTTTGTGTAGATATTGGGGGTACCATCAATTGTTTTCTACTAGAGACCTTCCATATAGAGCCTGGCCAAATATGTAGCATCTTGCATTAAAAAGTTCACTCTGCATTAAGAGTAACTCTTTCCCAGGATAGAATTCCTTACAATTTGCAAGTTAATTTCTTTTAAATGTGCAGGAAATTAAAATAATCCCCTTGATTACCCTTGTAGATGGGAAGCAGGAAAACACACACCTTCAAGTCCCACAGATCTAAAAATGCCCAGGTGATAATGCTGCTTTATATTAAAATAATATCCTGAATTGATTTGCTGTTTATGTTCTCTGTGCCATTTCATACATGATTTTTTAAAAAATTGCACACATTATGGAAAATATTTCCTCTGAATAGGAAGAAAATAAATGCATGTCCCTCTGTGAAATCTTTGGAGCCGGGTACTGTCAATTTTTAAAAGTTATTTTATTCCACATCAAAAAATACTAGTCAGGTGGAAGATAAGTTGTTGTAGTTTTGCTACACACACTTGGATCAAGTGCACAGAGGAGTTGCCTGATCCATGTATTCATTCCCAAATAAATGTGTTTTCTAACACAGAAAAAAGCCACATATGATGCAGCTCTGGGCATTTTAAAAGATCCTCATACATTACGGATACCCATGTGTCAACCTACCACATCTTTCAGTGACCATCACTAATCTGCTGTTCTTCAAACCTAACACAGGGACATGGCAACTCATAATCAAATACAGAAGAATGTAATATTAGACAAACTTGGTGACCCAGTAAAATAAGTATTATTCTCCCACTTTCTACTGATTTTTCAAAGGCAAATGTGCAGGATCTGCCTCTAGATAGTTTTGTTGTCTGCTAGCTTGATGAGAACTTTATATCTGCTTACCTTGATAGCTGAGGCACAAAAAGAGCTATAATATAGATGTATGCGCATGTGAGTTGATTAATCAATATGTTTTACTTAGAGAGAAAGAGATTAAGAAGGGGAATGAAGGCTGGCTTCAAATATCTGAAAGACTGTTGCAAAAATGATACAGGGAGTTTGTTTTCCGTGCGTCAGAAGCTTGTATAAGAACACGGAAACATTGGAAGCTGTCTTACATTAATTGAAACCACTGGTCCACCCAATCAGGTTTTGTCAACTTGGACTGGTGGAAGCTTTCTGGGGTTGCTGGCATGAGTCTGTCCCTAGCACTTCCCACAGATCCCTGATATTATCTGGTGGTCTCCTGTCCAAGCACTAACCATGACTTGCTTAACTTCCAAACTCAGACAAGATGGGGTATGTCCAAGGGGGCACAGTGGTGTGTTATCTGAATCAGTGAGTTCAAATTATGTCAAAGATTGGGTTTTTTAATATTAAATATTAGAAGAATCTTTCTGCAGATGTGACTACTATTCATCAGTAGAACAGACTGCTTTGGGAGGTGGTGGACTCTCTTTCATTAGAGATGGTTAATCTGAACCCAGTTGGCCATGCATTGGAATGACAAAGTATTGGATTTCCTTCAGTGGTAGTAACTTTCCTTCTTGAATTCTATGGTAATGTGCAGATTTTCAGTGGTGCAGATATTAGCTTTATTTGCAACTCAGCTGAAGAATCAGACCTAAACAAAGCAGTCAAGAGAAGATTTACAGTTCTCAAAATGCAAGTTTGCCCTGCAGGAGGAAAGGTAGAGTTTGATCAGGGATGTTGGAGTGGCCTCTCTAACTGCTACTAAACAACACTATTCCAGTACATTCAAACCCTGATTTCATCTTCCACAAAAGGTGCAGGTTCCATCTTGTATGAGCTGAGTGTGCTTGTGGCCAACATGGAAATTCAGGTTTGTTTGCTTTCCCTGTAAGACACATTTGCTTTCTCAAAGAAGGACGGTTTTCCAGACATCTTAAAACATAATCGGGTTGGATCAGGAGGATTATAAACTGAAGGGAAATGGCTGCCAGCTCTGTTCCACACATGCTTGCACAAGTGCTTGTGCAAGTGTTCACACAGTAGTTTCACAGTTAAGTTCTCATGCATATGGATTGCACATGTTCTTGCACACACAAAAATAGCTTCATTGCAATTAGAGGCCCTTTTCTGATGCTGACTTTTCATATGAAATGTGAAGACAACCCCATGTGTTTCCAGAAGACATCCTCCACCTGTAAAACCAGGCCTTTGGACTCAGCTCATAGGATATTTGGGTGTGATGCCACTTGTTTTGTGTAGTGTTGACTTCAGATGAGCTGTGAAAACATTGATATAATGTTGAGTTCACATGGATTTTCCATGGAAGATCCACAGGCGAAAGACTAGCTCCTGGTTGCACTGAATTCCTGCAAGTTTCTCTACATGGATATCGAATGTTGATGTTGTCCCTCTTCACAGACATTTTTTCATGTGAAAAAAAGTTACATTAGGAACCAGTCTTCATAGATATCATATGCAACCTTATGATGCTCCTGGGAAGTAGAGAAGCATTACCTACAGTGTATGTTTCTTATTCCTGTTTAGCATTTCTGAAGCACAGAAAAGTCTGTGATCATCATAATCCTCAAAGTATTCTGTGCTTTGAAGTAGTCCTATTGATGTAGAGATGCTGCTATTAAATAAGGACGAAGAGTTGCAACCTAAGGGACTTAACCTCTAGTCAGCTATGGGGCAGGTAAGAAAAATGGAAGTAGGGCCTTGGAATAGGAACAGAAGGAGACATGAGCAGGATTGTCACCTTTTTCTTCTTCTCCTGTGGTTCTAAGCACATGTTATCAAATAGACTAAATCTGATGGTTAGTACCAACTAGAAAAACTGAGTGAAATGAATTTACTAAGTCAACACTTCTATAAATCCCATTGATGCAAGCAATCTATGCTAGTTGGGACAATTGGATTTAACCTGTAAAACATAGCATTTTTTTTTTCCTGGCATGGAATTAAAATTATGAAAAACTTTGCCAGTTTCCCCCCAGTTCCCAGTAAACATGCTCTTATGCACAGAACAAGGATCTGGCTGTTATTGGGGGTTTTTTAGTCAGCAAATCAACATCTAAAGTTTGATGGTGGCACATGTGACTCTTCTGCTGTAGAATCATAGAATAGTGAAGTCAGAAGGGGCCTATAAGGCCATGAAGTCCAACCTCCTGCTCAGTGCAGGAATATAGATCAAAAGATATCTGCCAGGTGGTTGTCAAAGTTTCTCTTGAATGCCTCCAGTGTTGGAGCACTCACCACCTCTCAAGGTAATTGGTTCCACTGTCTTACTACTAGTTCGGAAGTTTTTCCTGACATTCAGTCAAAATCTGGTTTCCTGTAACTTGAGTCCATTGTTCCGTGTCCTGCACTCAGGCATGATCAAGAATGGATCCTGCCCCTCCTTTGTATGACAGCCTTCCAAGTATTTGAAAAGTGTTATCATATTACCCCGCTGTCTTCTTTTCTCAAGGATAAAGTATTACAACTCCGATCATCCGTGACTGCTGGCCATGCTACCTGATGGGAACTGCAGTTGAAGAACATTTGGAAAATGCCACATTCCTTACCATAGGGTAAAGAGAAGCAGGTAGCAGAGGACAGAACACAAGATGTTGTAGGTGTGTTCTAGAAACATTTTTGCATTGACCCAACTTTAGATCTTAGTGCCTTTCATAATTTGCCATTCGTCAGACCTATAGATATGTTTCTTTATGTTCTTTTTATTTTTCTCATATCTCTCACTCTTTTTTGTCTCTGTGTAGCTCCCTGTTTCATTATAATACTTTGTTCTCTCTATATTGCAATTTGCACATGTGTTGGGACTGTGTGATCAGGAGGATTGCCAGCAGCACCTCTAAGAACACTCTTGATGCAAAAATGAATGACTGGGGGGGGGGGGGGAATCCCAAGACAGAAATAAAGTAAGATTGTGGAGGAGCATGATCAGGGGCTGCATGAATGGGTGGAAAATGAAGTTTAAAATAGAACATGGGATGGCTCCTGCCAGTGTTCACTTTCTCTTTTGTGAGTCACGTTGTGATTGCGGCTGTAAGGGTATTAGAGGTGTTAATTTCAGTGATGGAGTGCACCAACACTGGAAAAAGCAAACTCACTGTGGATTTCTTTTCTGGTGTTAATAATTCCAGGACTGGAAAAATCAGACTATAGATAAAGCTGGGTCACTTTTTATAAAGAAATGTATCTGCATGTTTGTTTTTAAAAGCAGTCTCATGCAAGCAGAAAGCTAGCAGAGATGTAGGGCAGTTGTGGTTCGGTCCTGTTGACTATTTGAAGGGAGCCACATTTTTTTGTTCAGGAGGAATTTGGGGTGCTGGTATTTGCTGAAGGACATGCTGGAAGTTTTAAAAAAATTGTTTCAGAGACTTTGTTCTTTTCTGGTAGAGTTATTTGCATACAGTTGAAGGTCCAAAGAAAAGCATTGCAACAACAGTGTTTCATTTCAAATGTTCAGGCAATGTTGTTGTTGTTGTTGTTTAGTCGTTAAGTCGTGTCCGACTCTTCGTGACCCTGTGGACCAGAGCACGCCAGGCCCTTCTGTCTTCCACTGCCTCCCAGAGTTTGGTCAAATTCATGTTGGTAGCTTCGATGACACTGTCCAACCATCTCGTCCTCTGTCGTCCCCTTCTCCTCTTGCCTTCACACTTTCCCAACATCAGGGTCTTTTCCAGGGAGTCTTCTCTTCTCATGAGATGGCCAAAGTATTGGAGCCTCAGCTTCAGGATCTGTCCTTCCAGTGAGCACTCAGGGTTGATTTCCTTCAAAATGGATAGGTTTGTTCTCTTTGCAGTCCAGGGGACTCTCAAGAGTCTCCTCCAGCACCACAATTCAAAAGCATCAATTCTTCGGCGGTCAGCCTTCTTTATGGTCCAGCTCTCACTTCCATACATCGCTACTGGAAAAACCATAGCTTTGACTATGCGGACCTTTGTCGGCAAGGTGATGTCTCTGCTTTTAAAGATGCTGTCAAGGTTTGTCATCGCTTTCCTCCAAAGAAGCAGGCATCTTTTAATTTCATGGCTGCTCTCACCATTTGCAGTGATCCTGGAGCCCAAGAAAGTAAAATCTGTCACTGCCTCCATATCTTCCCCTTCTATTTGCCAGGAGGTGATGGGACCAGTGGCCATGATCTTAGTTTTTTTGATGTTGAGCTTCAGACCATTTTTGGCGCTCTCCTCTTTCACCCTCATTAAGAGGTTCTTTAATTCCTCCTCACTTTCTGCCATCAATATGTGTTCAGGCAATATGTGGGTTAAATTCTTAACACTGCATCCACAGCTTAGCTGAGTCTAGTAGGCAGGTAGTTTGTGAACAGATGCAGTATCTGTGACCTGCATTAGTTTTTTCTGTCTCTTCTGTTTGCCTTGATTGGAAAAGTGTACAAATGGCCTGATCTGTTTCCCCTTTTCCTTTTACTGATGGAAAACTGAGGCTGAGAGGTCCTTTCCCAGGATCCCTGATGAGAGGTTCCCAAACTCAGGGAGTTGCACCTATTCTCTAATGTTCCTGCCTAAATCTTTGCTGATATATAGTCCATAGGAAGCTCCAGTTTATCTCTTCAGCCTCGTAACTTGTGTATATTTTGTGAATCCTTTTTAATCCTTTTATCCCTCTGCTTTTCTCCTCTCTCTGCTAACTATCCAGTATAATCTCTGGAATTCAGCACAGGTGTTAGTGCTTAGCTTGAGGGGCTTTAATGTTCAAGCAACCATTTCCCCCACCCCCTTCTGCCTTCCATAGCTTCCAGCAATGTAGTGAGTAAAATAAAAATAATACTGATGCAGATTTTGGATTACATTCTACAGATGCCTTTTAGAAAAGAAACATCACTAAAGGCTTTGTCATGTTTTTAAAAAACAACAGGGCAGGTTCCTTCAAGGCCCTTCATATTATCCCATGCAGAACTTGGAGAAGAATTTTCTTCCTTCAACTACAGCTCTCTGATTCAATACAAAAGTAACTTTCCTAAGCTCCAGTCCTGCAAGGTTGTGCATAATGCATTTTGCTTCTGTCTTGCAGAGAGACAATTTTTTCCCAAACTGTTCTTAATCTTTCACTGTCATCCTGAACTTTGCACATGCATATATTTGTACCCCAGTGTGCAAACATACACATGGATGTTCCGATCTGAGCAAATGTTTTGAGCTAGGAGAAGCTGTACTCTCATGCACAAGGGAAAAAATTGTATTATGGCATTCTTATATTTTAAAATAACTATGGAATTGTGTGGAAATGCAACATTGTGTGCTGGGCCAGTGTCTAAAGGCAAGAGATGGAATTGCCACTGGTCAGATGTTGTGTTCTGCATCTAACAAAATCTCCAGTCCTTTCCATAAAGCAGTGGTCTGGCCTTTGATTGTTGCTGCTCTCCTTGGCTTTCATTATTGGCATCATTCTTATTGTCCCATTTCAAACCAGTTAGTTCTGGTTTGCTGGTTATATAATAATGACAGGGAAAAACAGCCACTGCCACATTATGCTGTAACCCAATTTCCATTCCATATGCCCAGTTTTGCCTCCCTCTTGCTAAGATTTTGGCCTTGGAGACGCTGAAAGTTATTATGAATTTCCATGTTTAATACGCATACTCGGTCCTCATTAAAGTGACTCATTTCCTGGTTTTTTATAATGTTTTGCCAGATGAAAATAGGGCATGCTTGCTTTACATTGGATGGGAAGACAGTGCTGGACAGAGTGGAGCATTAAGGTTTGCATTGTAAGCAGTGCCTTTGGGGTTAAAACAGAGGGACTGCACAGAGGTCCAGGAGGATGCGAACATAGTTAATGAGGAAATTTTTTAAGAACTACAAATGGTGAGAAGGCTTTCTGTGAGGTGGAGCTCTTGTGAAGATGAGAACACAAGAAAAAGGAGAAATCTGGCAAAATGGGTATGAGTTGGTAATAAAGAAAGGACATTTTTTTAAAAATAGGTAGGTCAACAAATTTTTTTGCAGACATCAGAAGCAGAAAACCAGGTAAGAAGAGAATTGGACTGTAAGAGGGGAATGGCATGAACAAGAGAATAGAGGGACTGGTGAAACTGAATTGATTGCATCAGATTTCAGTACAGAAGATGTTGGACATATGCAGCCGGAGCTTGGAGATATTGTTTGGATTACAGTTCTCAGAAATCCCCTAGCCACCTCTGGGGACTGCTGGCACTTGTTGCTCAAAAAACAACAACCGTATAATAAAATAAAAATTCTAAATTCAGGGATTCAAACAGGAGAGACATCAAACATTTATTGAGGGACCACGAGCCACTCATACTGTCCCTGCCAATTCCAGGTTGGATTGGAAAACATCTACTTCTAGTTCTTTGAGTCAATGACATACCAACTTTCCCCAACTTTTTGCCCTCCTAATTGTTCACTTTGGTTAGGGATGATGAGGTTTGTAGTCCCTACAGATTTGGAGAGCTGGTAAAGGGGCTGAGTCAGACTTGTGGTTTAACTTAACATAATTTATATTCTCTGACTGTGTCCTGTGCCTCAGCAGGCACTGTACCTACTCTGCAGTTCTTTGATAATGCAGCTTTGTGTGATCTCGTAGAATGAACTTGTCCTACCCCATGTGCTCAATATAATCTAATTCACAGGGTTGTTGTGAACCTGAGATTGGGGAGTAAACTCTTTGTGTGCCATTCAGAGCTTTTTGAAGGCAGGCTAGAAAATCAATGCATATTCGGAGGTATGTTAAGAAGAAGCACCCAATGGCCTTTGGCTCTGATGCTTGGCCAAACAAGCAGCGCACCTTTACATGGTCAGGAAGAATAATACTGATCTGAATCATTTTTTTTAAATATTGCACACCCACATAGATAGGGAGAGAAACTAAGTTTATACATTTTTTAAATATCTGCCAATGCTTGATGATTCCAGTACAGTATTTGCAAACACCTGGCTTTTTTTTTCTTTTCTTTTTTGCTTTTAAGTGTCTGCTTCAATTTGAGTTGCAATTCTAAAGAAGCAGGTCTTCATTCAAATCAGGAGGAAACCTTGGCTGGGCCTGTGCTTGGAGCTGAGATAAATGGAATTGCATGCCCGTTGCAAGTCAGTCACATGGGGGCTGCTGGTGAGAATGACAATGAGTCTCCCCACCCCACCCCCGCCTTGTCACACAGATTGCATTGGCTAACAAGATTAGATTTTCATAAATTTGAGACACTCCCCCTCCCCCATGCCTTCATGGGCAGCCAGAGTCCAGACATGACTGGATCTTGCACATACTTGGTTGTTAGCCAGCAAAGGAGGGTGCGTGTTATGAAAGGGGAAGGGGAATTTAGTAGGTCAGCTTTAGATCATTCTAGGAAATCGTTTCTGCCTTTTTCTTTCTTCTGTAATAAAGTATTGCAGCCTGGAAAGCTGAATAGACTTCTTTTAAATGTGTGGGTTTTTATCTTCTGGATTTAAAGAAACACACTAGGTATTTAGAACGTATATAGTAAAGGATCCTAAAAACAAAGCTGTCCCTCCCAGTTCGTTAAAGAAAGCTTTTTCCAGAATTTGAACCATAGCTATAGTCCAGTTCCTTCTTTTTCTCCCCCAAAAGCTCATGAAATGAGAAGCAATACTTTGTTTCAAGACATGGCTAAGTTTCTCAAGATGCTGGATTTCTAAGATAACAACTAAGTGTGAGTTGGGGGGAAAAAAACCTTGTTTTTACATCTTAACACTAGCATACACTTGGTAGGTGAACTTCATCAAACCAATTTTTCTTGCCACACCACCATAGATGACCTCATCTATATGTTGTGGTCATAACTGTATTAACCTGTCTTGTAGAGATGTTCTAAGGATTCAGAGCTGTAACAGTTCTAAGCATGATTATTTCAAGGAGCAGTAGGTACATTGTAACACTCTTCACTAACATTTCCAAATCCACTTCCTTCATTAATGCTGACCGTGACCAGTAATCGTTGTATATGCTTTTGTTTGCATTTTGCACAGCACTTTAAGATTGTGTGGGGAAGGGGTTACTTTAGTGTTCTTCACATTTAACAGATGGTACAATGATAGTGTGAGCAAAAGTTCAGTTGGGTTCGTCTTCTAGAGGTTTTGAGTTGAGCAGGGAATCAATCCATCCAAAACCAAAGCAACTTGGTAGCCACAGGGTCTCATTCCTAGTGTAATTTGGTCATTCCATTATTTTTGCTACTTAGAAGGTTGGATACTTTGCATTTTGGTAGCCTGTACTTCAGTTTAGGCTGAAATCCCGAAATCTCTCCCTCTCCTTCTCTTTTAAAATCCAGTTCACCAGCTGCCAGTCGTCCACTCTGGATTTAGTGCAAAGCCGTGCCAGAGTTTGAGCGTCCATCATGTTTTGTTTACCCTTTACCATAGTTATGTGCATCACTACTTTTTAAAAGAATCAGTGATTGTTAATATATACCATACCGACTCACATAGTTACCTATGAAAATCAGGCTGGAAAACTTATATATATTTGGTTCATTTATTTATTTCATCATTATTGGCTATCTTTAGGCTGCCCTTCCCAGGATCAGTGCAGCTGAACTCAGACTAGCATGCAATGAAGACAGTCACATCAGTAAAAATATGATGTTTGACAACTAGTTAAGAATTCATTAGAAAATATTTTACTAAACTTTAGACAATATTCAGCAGCCTCCTTGTGTTAGAAATGTATTTACAGTTATGATTTCATTTCAAAATTATATGTGAACTCATTGTTTGAATTTCACAACTTTAATTTGACATAGAATGTCAGTAGTTTGGGGGAACACAGTTGCCTGTTCAAGGGATGTTCTTGACTCCACTGAGTTAGAGCAGAAGTTACTTATTCCTAGTGCAAATCTGCTATGAGACTGGTAGATGGTTTGTGACACATTAGACACCAAGAAGCACTAGTTACTGGTGTGTGTCTGTTGAAGGCTGTTAACTTGTCAGATGCTATCAAATTTTGGCAGCATGCCAGCTTCCAAAATCTGTCAAATGCTGACAGTTCGGGGGGGGGGGGGGACCCTTGCAGTTTGGATCTTTGGGTGTCAGGTTCTAATGCTGAATGTCAGAATTTACCGTCAGATATCATTAAACCGAAAGAATATTCAGAAGATACCTGCTACTGGAATCCAGAAAGCAGGTGTTAGTGGAGAAATTCCTTCCAGCTATTGTTAGGCAATAATTATTAGTGATTTTGTGAGGCTTGGGTTGTTGCTATTGCCTGAAAATATTACTTTGTATGGACTACAGCTCCCAGAATACTCTAGCCAGCAGACTGCCTGGAGGATTCTGGACGTTGTAGCCCAAAAGGTAACACATCCAAGCTTGCAGTTGTCGCATAGCATTATGTGTGTACACTGAGACGTGTAGCACTCTATCTGAACAGCGCGCAACTAAGCTCGTTCATGCTGCCTGTAGCACTGTGGAAGTTGTGATCACTGTATTGTGCTGTTAGGCAGAAAGAAACCACATTCTCTGTGAAAGCCTCATTAAGTCCCACTGGAGTAAGTGGTTTGAGGTTTACAGCCATAATTGAAGAAAACTGGCCATCACAAAAACTCCTGAGACAATTGTACAAGTGCTGGCAACCCATAGAGGTAGATGAGTGTTTTCGCTCAGTCCTTGAAACTGATAACATTTATGGGAATGTGCAAAAAACATATATATATTTATTTGCTGAAGCAATCTCTGCCTTGCGCTCTGTTCCTCCTGCCCGGATTCCCAAAGCGTCGGTGTTTGTCTAGACAGAAAATACAAAGAAGCAGGTTGTGCCACCTCAATACGATGTCTGAACCTGCCTCTGAAATGTATTCAGGAGTAAAAATTATGCTAAATTAAATTAGTGTGACCTTACTTTGCATTTCGAAGCCCCGTTTGTCCGTCTCATAAAGCCTGGTGAATCCATCACCTTTCCCTGGGGAAAATTACAAAGAAAAATGGAATGAGGTTTCCTCTAATTGAAAAGTGACAATGATTAGGAAGCCAAATACAAAATGTGTTGAGGGTTTTTCCCCCCAGAAAAAATTACATAAATAGGCATGAGCTGAATAATAAATCCATGCAATTTATTTCCTTTCCTCAAATGGTACTTTCTGTACTATGATTCAGTTATGTGGTAATGTTAGATAGTAATATGTTAATCAAAGATTAGAGTTGGAAAGTACCTCTTCTAAACAGGTACAACTAGTGGTCCGAATTAAAAATTGACCCACGCTGCTTGTCCTGTGTCTACTAGAAATATGTAGTTAATGAATTTCCAAAGAAATAGCTGTATTTGTCTCAGCATGTTGGCAAGAGAGAGAGAGAGAGAAGAAAATGCAAAATATTGTAGCACTTTAAAGCCAAACAGATTATTTTGGTGCATGCTTTGGAGATCAAAATCTACTCAGACATAGGGAGTGCGTTCATGAAGACACGGATTTTGCTCCATGAAAGCTCACACTGAAATAAATCTGGTAGTCTTTAAAGTTCTGTGGTATGTTGGCTTTTCCCCCCCTTCTGCCAGCATAATTAATTAATGTCAATTTCAGAGTTCTCTGAACTAGAGTCTAACCTTTCCTGGACTAACCTGAAGTATAATGAGAAAGCACTCCACTTTGAATGTCTATAATCTTGAACAAAAAATGGAGTTAGAAGGGCTTCCTGTTTTGTGCGTATGAACTCTAATGAAGATTTATCTGTGGGGCAGAAGCCATACTGACCCACAGAGTTTGCAAACACCCCCCCCCCACAAGTAGTATTTTCCACAGAGCTATCTGATCCCACAGGCCTGGCCATGAAGTGGTCTCCCAGTAGCCGTGAGGTGGTCTCCCAGTAGCATTCTGCCTACTGCCTGACCATCTCTAGAAGGTCACGAGCAGGTTCTCTGGAGCTGTAGGGCCCCTCCCAGGTGTATGTGTGTGCATGTGTGAGTGTGTGCACAGTTGACCATCCCTATGAAATACAACGTAGTTTACACTCTGCCCTGACTTCTAAGAATTAAAAAAATCAACATGAGGGAGACTCATACTTATATAGCCACACTACATAGTTCAAATGAATGGCTTAAGATGACCTGCTAGACATCTCGTACTAGGAGTACTGGCCGATATAAATCATTTTACTATTACAAACAAGTTCAAGAAATGATTTGGTAGTACAATATTTATTTATTTATTTACAGTTCCTTCCTACTTTTCAACTCTAAATTGCTTCCGGAGTGATTGAAAATTAATGCCAACAATTTAAAATGACAATTATCTCATTAAATTAAAGAAAAAAGAGAGAACATGACAGAGTCTTAATGACAGAGGCAGCGTTAAAGATGAATAAAAAGATTGAGCAAATGACAACATGTCTAAAGGCCTAGACATTTCCTTTAAAGCCGCCTGGTGCTAAACCAGTATCTGTCAGCACTCAGTAAGCCTATTGGGGAAGTGAGTGACAGTGTTGTTTAGTGGCCAGTACTGGACTCTGACTTAGCATATCGATGATGAAGGCTCCATGGATCCATGACACTCACTGGATCCACTTGGTCTGTCTAGTCATATCCTCTCCATTTCATATTGCTGGCAGACACCCGTTGAAGGAAAAACAGGATATAAATCTAACTAAGAAAGGAAGGAAGGAAGGAAAAAAGTGTTCAGAAGATTAACTAAAAGTATGGGGGGGGGGGAGAGACAGAGAAATAAGAAATCCCAGATATATGGGTGCTCTTCCTATCTCCACTCTTGCTAGAAAAATGTACATTCTGGATTCAAGTTTGGGAGTTTGCTTCTGCATCCTTGTGAACAGCATGCTTCCTCATTTGTTTAGTGTAAAACACTATTTTCATCTGGCATGTCTTGTTCCTGTTACTATTACTGACAAATGTTTGAAAGATACATCATCTGAAATGGAGCGATTGAACGGAAATGGAGAAATTCTGTCTCCCCAACAGAAGGCCTCTGTCTTTCACTTTATTTTTCTTTCCAGCATTATCAGAAAGATGCCCAAGGTGATGTAAAATATCAAACATGCAATGTCATAAGATGTAATGAAACTGATAAACAAACCAAACTCTCTGCAGTTGAGGTGGGAAGAATGCTTTTATCCCACTTTCGGCACTGCCTTCTGCAAATCTTACACATTTTAAACGAGGACATATTCCACACACACATAATGCAGAGTGCCTTCAGCTCCACATCCACATGCCCAGATTGTGTCTGTGGGAACCCTTTCGTGCCCTTGCAGACAAGCAGTCATAAAATGGGGCTGGTTTAAAGGGGGAGCTTGGAGGGGGGGGAGAAGGAGGCAGCCAATTCCATGGACTCCTCTATGAACTTCTCCTGGCCCCCTATGACTGACTCTCTCTCTCTCTCTCTCTCTCTCTCTCTCTCTCTCTCTCTCTCTCTCTCTCTCTCTCTCTCTCTCGTGCGTGATGTGACTGCCAAAATTCGCCTGCCTGAACTCCACCCTGGAGGCTCCCTTGTCTGTCTGGCAGAGTGTTTAAAGCTGTCTAGGACTCAGCCAACCGTACCCAGGGTGAAAGCGGTTAACACAAGGACAAGGGGATTGTCCCTCCGTTGGGTTCCTATTACCTTTAACCCCTCATGGCTGCAAGGAAACAAAAGGGCCCAACACGCCAGGGCTTTTGGTGGCCTCTCCCTCTCTCTTTCTGTGCCCTTCTTTTAGTAATGCAGGGCAGCTTTCTTACAAAAGGAGCCCTTGAATGTTGCGCGCACCCTCCCCCCCGCCTTCTTCTTCTTCTAAAGGGCTAAACATTCAAATGAGGCGGATGGCCTTGTGTACAACTGGGCTTTGTTGTCCCCCCCTCCTTGCCGTGTCCTCGAACCTTGACGCCAGTTGTGCCACGTTTTTCGACATGTATCTCATTACTGTACAAAGGAAATCCCCTGCCTCTTCTCCCCCACCCCAGTTTTGGAGGCGATTTAAAGACCGCTGTTTATTTACAGGCTCTCCAGACAATCCCCTGTGAGAGGCTGTGGCAAGGATGGAGATGTTTGGAAGGAACAATGAGCACGCTATATGATACTCTGTGAATGGAGGACTAGCACTCCTGCTTAAAGCATGGAAAGCCAGTCTGGAGAGGGAAGCAGCAGGAGAGCAGAGGAGAGGGTTGTTCTTTTTCTAAACCCTGTTGCTGGGTAAATATCTCTGTCCTCCATCTTCCACTACAAATTTGGTTCCAGTGAGGGTCTCGTTGACATGTTTGTTCTCATAGAGGCTGAAGGCATTGAGGAAAACAGTTTCGCCAATAAGCCACAGTTGATATGTGAAGTGCCAAGGGTTGTGCTGGATGGTGTAGAAGGGGGTGTCACCTCAAATATTAGAAAGGAATGCTGTGCAGAAGGGAATGAGAGCATAGGAACAAGAGAAAACTCAGTTTATGCCATTCCTATCACATATTACAGCTTTTCTGATTTCTTCTGGACAACTACTGCAAACCCCATGAAGAACCTTGGTGGCATCTTAAAATCTAAAAAGTTTTATCTGGCATAAGTTTGTATGGGCTATGGTCCACTTCAAATATTTCAGTGGGCTGCTGTGCATGAAAGCTGTTGGCAAATAAAACTTGTTCGTCTTTAAGATGCCACAAGATTCTTTATTGGGTTTCCTGCAAAATACTAGAGACTGACAAGTCTCTTCTTCTAGAAATCAAAGTAAACTTCTCGCTTTTTGCATGTTGTGGTTTTTCTGGATACATGGTTTGGGTTTGGGTTTGCCAGGGGAGTTTTTATCAGTCGTCTTTATTATATAATACACTACCAACAGCTACCACACTTGATTAACATTAGGTTTGATGGTTGTGATGTATTGGGTAGAGGGCTGCCCTTGAAGACTGGTCACAAATGCAATGGACTTCCTGCTGAAACATATACATTCCCTCTTCTTCAACACCTGTTTTGTTGGCATGTTTAAGGCTATAATCCTGCATGCAGCTCAGCTGCTTAAAACCTGTGTATTCAGTGCAGAAAGCTCAGTTTATTTGTTTCAAGGTTAGGGCTAGCCATTCTTTACAGTGTTTCTTTGTGAAATATTCTATTGCTGAAATCTGCCTTGGAAGAAAAGGGTATTCATGTGGTAGCTGTTTTACTGCTTTAAACTACTTTTAGGTACGTCTCATGATATGAAAAACAGGACATTACATTTTCTAAACTGAGAAATAAATGTGTATGTTAAAAAATTTATTGTGTCCTCCTTATGAGCCACATTCGACTGACAGGCAAGATTTAGGAGATATGTTGTGTTTTGAATCAAAATTCGTCAGTTTGAAGTTAAGTAGGCAAATAAAACTTCTCATGAGAGTCTGGCTGATTCTTGTTAAGCTTACTTGGGGCACCTTTGGGAAGAAATGTAATACAAGTGGGAGGAGGTATCCAGTGGCTGGCACAGCAGCTGTTACTTAAGCAGACTGTGCTCCAAGGTAGCAGGCAGGGCTGGTTTTCCTCATTGCTTGGTCTTTCATTTGTTTTCACTGGCACTGGACTCCCCTTAGAGGCCAGAAGGAAATCTCACTCTTAATTTCATTCCTACCCCTGCCAGGTCAGTGTTTCTACCCACGTCAGCTCTCACCGATTGATTGCATAAAAGAAATAGTGGAGATGTTGTTCCTTTTGTTCCAAAGGCTCCCTTCTTTTATGACTAAAAACTCTGCTGGATGAGAGCAACTTCACAAAAAGTGGTTTCCATGGCTGCTTATCTGCCTGTGAACATAGTTAAGATAAAAATAGTTAGCATTGGAGTTTGATGCCTTCTTTTTAAGTGCTGGTCCTCATCACCCATGCCAATTTCTCTTTTAGTTTGCTTTTCAAAAGGCACACATAAGAGAACCACAGTTCAGGTCTGCTGGCTTCACATTCTTGTCTCTTAGGTCCCACTGTGTGGATATTGGGCACAGTGCCTTAATGGCTTGAGAAAGGCGCTCCTCTTGAGCTGCTGTGTTCCAGAGGATGGGTTAAGCAATCTTGTCTAATGATAATATGACATGGGACATTTCTGTATCAAGATTCTGTACCAGTGCTTGAGCTACAGAGAGAACATAGGGAAGTCCTGAATTAAATCCAGAGACCCTTTTGCTTGCCCAACCACTTCATTGTTTTTGCAAAACTAATCCCAAGTGCAACATGTGGATTAGAATTTGCCCATTAGCTCTTCAACCTCTCTCCAAACATTGGGGTAAGTGATGTCACAGAACGTTCACAGCCTGAGAAATACAGTAAGGTGAAATATCAATTGCTAAAGGTGGGTAATCATTGTAGCTGCTGCAGCTAATCTGACCGAGAGCTAAAATCTCACACACAGCCCAGGGATAGGAGAAGCAATATGCAGTTCACTGAAGGTAGAGGAGGAGAGCCATGTAGAACAAAGAGGCCAGTAGGGCTGAACTTTACACACCAGCTTTAAAAAAAATGTTCTGCCAGTCTTCGTGGAAGATACCTTCTAGCACAATAGTGTTGGGGGGAAAGTTGGCGGAGAGTAGCTGATGAGATTCACCCTGCATGTGGAAGGTTTGGTTCACATTTGTGCATATAGCAGCCTCATGCATATTTGCACGGATCTATGCTGTGGGCACAATATGAACTATGTCCTGATGGCAATATGGTGTGAACCCAACTGGCTGGAATATTACTTAACAGCTTGGGGCCAAGCTACCTGTTTCATTAAACATGTAGTATGCCCTTGTGTGCCTGGTGTTTTGTTTTGTTCCTGCCTTTAGAACAGAGTAATCTGGTACAGGGGATCAAAACTGAGACTGCAAGAAAGGGAAGGGGTCGTTCCATCAGATCCTGTGTGGGATATCAGGGTGGGGAAGGATATAACTGGTGCAAAATTCAGTCACGTTCTATATACCAATTCAGGAGAATTTTTGGTGTGATTAGAGCAAGGGAAGAAAGGGCAGAATTTGAAATAGAGCACTCCCTGCTCATTCCCCCGGCAGCTCTGATATTTTCACACCTTACATGCGTCCTCATAATCCATTTTAAAACTGGGGAAAAAAATTAGACGAGTCAAGGCGAACGACCCATTCAGTACAATGTGTAGTTTGGGCCTCACTCATATCTATTTTCTAAGGCTCAACCCTGACTTCACTTAAAACTTGGTTCTTGTTTTCACACACACACACACACCCCAACAAAATTCCTGAGTCTGGCGCATCTAGCACATGAAGGAAAGACCTATTTCTTCTTTCTGCCTGAAGCACAGGTGAGCATCTGTGTGTTTTACAGCATTAATCTCTTGGCTCAGAGACAAGACAGAGAGCTGTGCCCCACTATCATTTGTGCTGCTTGGAGAATACATCCTCCCTGGGCTAAAACTGCCTGGGAATTATCTCTCAAATGGCTGTGTTGTGTCTCCAGGATCAAATTCTGCCCCTCTAAAACCACACCCCCGTCCAAGGAAAGCATGGACAACTGTGTTCTCAAGCTTCTGGACTTAACTCTTACCAAATGCCTCCCCCTCCCCGCCCCGCCCCTGCTCAAACTCAGCTAAAGTTTAACTAGTAGCCTGTTGTTGCTTGTTCTTGTTTGCTTGGCGGCTTGGGGTTACATTTCTTCCTTTCTCCCCCGCCCCATTTTTTTTTTCACAACACACTTTTGTGCCAGCTCAAGCCATTCAAGCTGCCACTGCCAGCTGGCTGCACTGAGCACTGAATTGAATTACGTCTGGAAGTCTGGTATGTGGATGCCACTGGGAATGGCTTGGAATCAGCCTAGGTTAAGAAAAGCCTGCACTTTTTCCACAGAAAGGCAGGACTGTGTTGTTGTTGATGAGGAGGAGGAGGATGTTGCTGTCATTGTCCGCTGTGCATCTTCATTTTAGTGAATTTGTTCGTTGTAAATGAGAGCATTGCAGAGGAAATCTGGAAGAAGGTCATGTGGCTTGGGGAAGTGTTTCAAAAGTTCTTGGGAGGTAGTTGTCAAATGAATCCCTAAAATCATGTGAGACAGTAACAAGGCTAAACTTTAAGCAGCTCAAGGCACACCTGTTGTTGTCGCCGCTGTTGCTATTACGTTTTAAGCTATTTTTGTTCTGAAGTGTGACTTTGAGAAAGGATGGAAAATAGAAAAGCAAAGGTGAGCTTTCCTGCTAGCAATGAACTTTTGTTTCCTGAAATACAGAGTAACTCACTTCCCTTCTGATATCTCCCCCAGTTACTCCAGCCAACTTGAAAAAGTTATTTCCCTGGACTATAGGTCTCAGAATCCCACAGCCATGCTGTTACTGGTGGTAGGTTGTCTTGGAGCTAAATCCAATTGCTAGTCTCTCTAATTGAATCAACTGGAGGTCAACACATATGTAAGTTGCATTGATACGCTGTGTCTGCTCTAGCTGAGACTAACAACTAGATGTAGCCCTGGGAATTTTAGTTTAGAGGGGGGGGAGCTTATCTAAGCCCTAACCACCAACACCAGTAAGCACCTATATTTACGTTCTGATAGCATGCAACTTTTGTAGGAACTTGCTGTATACTGAGTCACACCATTGGCCCATCTAGTCTAGGACTGTCAACTCTGATAGCTGCAACTCTCCAGAGTTTCAGTTTGAATTCTTTCCTGGCTATGCTTGGAGATACCTGGTATTACCCTAGTAGGCACCCATGTATGTGCTAACCAGGCCTGACCCTGTTTAGCTTCTGGAACCACACAAGATGAGTGTGTTCAGGATGGGTACACTGGTCCAAACAAACAACTTTCCCAAGCTGACAGTAGTGGTAAGAATGAGGGAGATGTTAGAAAGAAGTGTGAGTTACTCTGTGATTGAGTGTCTTGTACTGTAGTGGTAACCAAATTCATTAAATTCAATCAGTCAGAGCAAGGGCAGATAGTCCGTGGTGGCACCATATTTTGGGGAATTGCTGGACATGGCGTCCTCAGTGGCTTTTCTGTCCACCACCTCCTTAATTGCTGTCACTGCATTGCTTTCACATACTTGATCCACCCTACCAGCAGTGGGTGAGGATAAAAGGGCACTGCTCCCTGCCCTGACTCTTCTTGGCCCTTCTCATTTGCCTGCTTGCTTGGAGAACATGCAGTTGAAGCAGAGAGTAGCAACCACAGTGCCAGAAGGGGGTGTTTTTTGGGGGGGGGGCAAAGGGCAGTAGTGTGCCCCCTGTACTGGGAGAGGACCCTTGTCAAATACCCAACAGTGCTGGGATCTGACATGGACACTGCTGGTGATGAATCAACTCAAAATGCTTTAATTCTTAATCTGTTGTAATCAAATTAGTATGGAGGAGTGGTATAGAGAAATGTGGAATATAGCAATTAATGCTAAAATAACCTGTTAAATTAAGATTAGAAGAGGAATGAGGAAATGTAATGATTTTAAAGAAATATGGAATTTGGTTTTGGTACATGTGTTTCAGAAAGGGAAGGGGTATACACCAGGAGAAGAGTCAGTGTATTACTGGAGAGAAATGGGGTGATTTGAAATACTGTATAAGAATGAAGAACATGAAACTAGTCCTGTGGGGGTAGGTTGCACAGAGTTGAGTTATGTTGAGTTAGTGGATCTATTGTAGTGCTCCGTAAAACTAGTTTTTGTGTATGCCTTTTTCTTTTGTGAAATAAAAAAATTAACTTTTTTTAAAAAATGCTTACTCTGTTGCTGTTAGAGATAAAGTAGCTAGCACAGTATTAAGTTCTGTTCCTTACTAAAAGAAAGAAAGAAAGAAAGAAAGAAAGAAAGAAAGAAAGAAAGAAAGAAAGAAAGAAAGAAAGAAAGAAGTCCATGAGCGAAACCCAAAATCTGAATTCTGTAATTCCATTATTGGACTACTAATTTATCTGTGAAAGGTGAGCTTTTGAATCCTCAGGACTTTTCATCAATTTGGGCTCTCCAGAACATTAGGAATGGGAGAGAAACAGCAGAAATCTCCAAATCATCCTGGCTAGATGTTGGAACTGCAAGATCTGAAGTTCAACTAACATTCCAAAATGAAGACTGTTTATGTATCTCCCCCCCTCCTTGATGTCCAGCCTGATAGAAAGAGTCCTGGTGACATGCAATCTCACCTTCTTTGGAATGTTTTAGTGGTTCAATAAAGGTCTTTCCCAAACCAATCCCAATTTTATTTCCTACTCGTTCAGCTGTGGCATAAATGACAGCACAGATGATTGCCCACAGAGACAACCTTTTTCTGCCCTGCTTTAATTTGTCTCCTGTTTCAGCCAGAAGAGAAAAGTGATGTATGTCTGTCAGTGCAACCCAAGCAGCAATGCCTGTCTTATACATGCCATAAGCCAATGTGAGACTTTCAATACCTTTCACACACACAATCCAAAGGAGCAAACCCTCTTCAAAGCCTTGCTTATGATGAATTTAGACAATACAGAGTATGTGTTTTTTTTGGTGGGGGGGATGTTTTTGTTATTTTACATTGCTGACTACAGTCATCACAAAGCTATGCAATCTGGTTTGGCTGTACAACTCCTATTGGCTCACGGAGCCTTGAATTTCTGCCAGGGCTGTAAACAAAACCACCTACTAGACCAGTGGTTCCCAGTCTTTGTGATTTTCTTAGACTAAAACTCCCAGAAGCCTTCACCACTAGCTGTGCTAGCCAGGATTTTGGAGAGTTGTAATCCGAGAACCTATGGGGACCCAAGGTTGGGAACCACTGTACTGGACTGACACCATGCTTTTTGCATCTTACGTAAAGTGTATGGTGTCTGTACGGCTCTAGTCAACTTAGCTCTACTAAATGGCCATCAGCTCTTGACTGCAGAAGCCTTTTGTTAGTTAAAGACATTTGTTAATCATCTTTCTGGCCACCAAGACTCTCAAGGAGATTTACAGTAAAATTAAAATAGTTATAAACAGGCTAAAAACATTCAAAACAAACTGAAATGTTCAAAAAGAGATCAAAAACTTTCAAAAAGAGATTTAAAACATTCAAGAAGAAAATAAAGACTTTAAAAAATAGTAGAGGATTCTGCTCATTCATGGCCCTTGACCATGACATTATATACGTATTCCATTTTCATCTACTTTCCTTGAAGTCCTTTGTCTCTAATCTGATGCCTTCCAGATGTTTTGGATTTCAACTTCCATCAGAACCACTGCTCAGAAATGCTGGAATATGTCATCCAAAACATTTTGATGGTGCCCGTTGAAAGAACGCTGCTTTAAGCCTAACTGTTTTGTGGGTTTCAGCACATAGAGTTTGGAAAACAGGGGCAAACACTGCACCAATTGTACATCGGCATCCACCCCGCAACCCAGCTTATTGTAATAATGTTTTATTTATGTGGGGCCTTTTTATGTAAGTATTTATCTAAATGTGTGGCCTTCTGTCTCTCTCTCTCTTTTAGCGGAGTTGGAGTTTGTACAGATAATCATAATCGTGGTGGTAATGATGGTTATGGTGGTTGTTATCACGTGTCTGCTGAATCACTACAAACTCTCTGCGCGGTCCTTCATCAGTCGGCACAGCCAAGGACGGAGGAGAGAGGAGAACCTATCATCGGTAAGGAGGCTCTGCCACCCTCAAACTCTTTTCTGCTCCCTCATTCAGTCCACATTGTTTATGGTGTATCTGTTGACTGCCAGCTGAACCAGGTTCTGGATGGAATGTGGTGGGACTTTTTAAAAACATGGTTTTTCTACCCTTCTCCTTCTCATTGGGAATGGTCCATTCATAAATTAGTATGAATAGATGTCCTCTGTTCTCCACAAATGTAAAACATGGGTGGCCAGTTTGTAGCACTGGCATCACAACATCATTCTGAGAGAAAGCTGTTAGCCTTTCCGTAAAGTATGATGAGACACCTGACTCATGTAGCAGCAGATGGGTGGTGAATTGCTATTAATTGCTATTAATCCCAGGAGAACCAGCCTGTGTAGCCCTGGGCAAGCTGCGCAGTCCTAGAATGCCACCAGAAGAAGGGAATGGAAAGCTACTTCTGAATACTCAGAAAAAGGGTAGCCATAAATCAGAACTGACTTGATGGCTCACAATTATTATTCAGTACTTTTTTTTTATCCCACTATTTTATATAAGATGTTCAAAATGCATAACAAAATCCATAGCAACCAAAACAATAATATGGTGTGTTAAATAACAATTGAAAAGTGCTGCCCAGTGTTATGATAACTTAAAATTAAAAAACAAATAGGCAGAATCTTGTTAGATAAAAAGCAGTGGATGGCAAGCCATTAAGTTGTCAAAACAACAAAGATTTTCTAAAATGAAAGGCTAGCAGAAGGCCAAGAAAGGGGGAGAATAGCGCAGACATGCTCCGCCCCTACATGTTGTTTGTTTACTTAATATAATGTACACAAATAAGTGAGCTGTGTTCTGGTCTTGTGGGTTGTGCACAGAAAGGATGTTAAGAAAACCCTGTGCAGTTTTGTCCCTCCCCCCAAAGTTCCATGGATACTTCTTAAAGGTACAGATCCTGGAGTAAAAGAGTTCCAGGAGGTATCATTGGCAAGGCCTCCCTCTCCCATGTTGTCCATCACTATTACATAAGGGATTTGTATAAATAGAATGTAATATACTGTATTGATGTTGCTTTCCTGTCTAACAGTGCTTGTTCAGGATCTGTAACCACCTTATTTTAAATATGCTACAGCCGTATAAACCAAATTACTCAATTTCCACAAACCAATAGCCCGCAGTGCTGAAGGAAGTAATCCTGGTAGTATGTGTGACATACAGGTGTTCCAAAATGGGCTCTTTCACTGTATCTATTCAATACAGTGCCTGGTTTCTTGTTGCATGTGGTAATTACTGGAGGTGTATCTGATTCTAGAAGATTACCTTCCTACTGCCTTCCAGATGGCTGGTCGAAGATACCTCTATGTTAGGACTTTGAGGTTTTTGCTTCGGGGTTTTTTTGTGTGTTGTGTGTTTTTTGGGAGATTGAATCCCGCAGGTTTTCCACACCCAGTTGTTCCTTAACCAGGAGGCAGTGGGACTCCACTATGGTAAAGATCCACCCACCTGGCCATGCTAGTTTGGATTTCGTTTTCGTGTGATCCAGATACATTTTTGGAAATAAACAGAACCGTTAGTTAACAGTTATAGTCCCGAGATGCAAGACAATAAGTATGTCAGGCAATAGGTATGCTAGCACAGACTAACGTGGCTACCTCTTCTGAGACAATAGGTAGTTATTGTTATCGTAATCAGTTTTTTTAAAAAAGCAACTCTTTGGATTTCTTATTATTCAGAAGTTACTAGTTAACTTTTAAGTTATTGTAAAACAAACAGCAGAATGCTACAAGCCAGGATGGGGACTCCACAAAATATGGAGTCCCCATTCAATGTGGAATAGGGCAGAACAGATAATGGGTTCAAAAATTCATATTATATGATCTTTCAATTATGCAACTTTTGTTTATAAAGCTGAAAAGCCTCGTCCTTATGAAACTTCCTGGTCTGGTGAAGGGCTTTCTTACCTTTTCAAACAACCACCACCTGAATCCTCCAGCCAGGTTAGGGAAGGTCCCACTGTGGATAAGATAATCCATGATAGCGCAGGATGCAAGGTTATAAAAAGTATCAAAGCTCCCCCTAGTGTTTAACATGAAGGGCACACTTTGGGCTGATCGATTATATGGCCTGTCATAGGCTCTTCGTTGGAAAATGTCCAGCTATCTAATTAAACTTTTGCTTCCAAAGCAAGAATATGCCCAGTAGCTGGCTGTATTTTTATCCCACCTTTCTCCTTAAAAAGTACCCAAGGCTCCATTTAAGAAATAAATAAAAGGGCCTCCAACTGGAGAACCCACTAACCCTGAGTTATTAGTTGTTGTTGTTGTTTAGTCGTTGAGTCGTGTCCGACTCTTCGTGACCCCATGGACCAGAGCACGCCAGGCCCTCCTGTCTTCCACTGCCTCCCGGAGTTGGGTCAAATTCATGTTGGTCGCTTCGATGACAGAGTTATTAGTTACTGGGTAATAAATTTATCCTAACTAAATTGAAGCTGAAATCTACTCTCCTGGAACCTAGATCTGCTCCTGCCCTGAGCAACAGCAAAGTACGGGACTTCTCCCTCCTCTATAGGAACCTAAGAACTGCCTTATACAGATTCAGACCCTTAGGGGATCTACGTCAGCATTGTCAGCTCTGACCAGCAGCCATGACTCTCCAGAGCTTTCCTAGCCCACCCTCAAAATTCCTGGTGTTCCTTGTCTAGTTACTAACCAGGCTCAACCCTGCTTAGCTTCCAAGACCCAACAAGATCAGTCTGTTTAGGGTGGTAAACAGTAACAACTCTTCATGTATATTTAAGAATGCAATTTTATTTCCTCTCATTCTTCTCTCTGGTAAATGGGCCCAGTTTCTTCAGCCTTTCTTGAAAGAACATGCTTTCCAACCCACTGTCAGTCTGCATTCTCCCTTTCTGAACCTCCACCAATGGGAAGAGCGGTCACTGGAACTGTTGCAAATGAGATCTGAGCAGTGTAGAGAAAAGTGGAGCTGTTACAACTTGGACTTTAGAAATGACACAATTCGCTTGCTTACACTCACCCCCTGACACACACGCATTACTTTTTATTTAGATATGTGCCCATGGTTTCTTTAAGTGGAAATCTAAATATGTATGTAAAGTGTGATGATGACAAATCCATATGTCACTTAGGTACCTTTGTCAGAAAACCATGAGTTCATGCAGGAGTTCTCTTTATGGCAAACTAGTATTTCATTCTGTGTTACATATGATTTTCCCCAATGTACCAAAGCTTGAGCAGACAGATGCTACTGTATAGAGCTTAGAAAGTTACTTTTTAAAAAGTAATCAGTTGTGCTATTTATATTAAAGGATAGCAATTCTAATCCCAATAACTAATCTGTACAAGTTACAGTTTTATATTTATATTTCTTTATTTTATTTTTTTTGCATGTTTATAAAGCATTTGACACTTCGTTTTTCTATATAAAGGTGACCTAACATACTGCATGTGTTGCTGGTAATGAATTAATTACAATTAAAAAGAAACCTAAACAAGTCAAGCCTTACCATGAAGAAATGCAAGTGTTTTAGGGGCAGCAGGACCAGGAATATTGGCTGTAAAGAGCCATTTTTCTGCCTCTCCATTCCTCAGTTTTTAGTTGACTAGATCATCTGGAATAGTATATAACAAGTGAGACAAAGAAGTATTGTTTTGATTTTTTTCTTCAATGGAGAAAAACGTTGAGGAATGTACTTTAGAAATGTAACCTGATGTAATTCTGTAATTATAACAGTAACCAATGCGACAGTAATAATGCAGATGTGTTGTAAGACAGAGGAATCGTAGGATCCTTTGAAATGGTAGGGGAAAAGTAAAGGTTCTGAATCACCAGTTTGTCCACTGCATGGCAATCTCCAGCTGCCTCCATCCATTTCTTTCTGCACACCACAGTATTCTGCCTGACATTAGCCCAAAGACTCTGAGCAGCAGATGGGATAACGCCGTGGCATTGCCCATTGCTAAATTAAATATAAACCAGGGAGCATAAGGTACTGATATACTCACCACTTAGTAAATCTGCCCAAGGGGGTGATGAAAAATAAACATTTATATGTCTCATAGTGATTCCCTCCTCTGTCCAGTAGTGTATCCTATGATCAAGTAGGACTTTGAGCCCAGCCAAGTGGAATTCCAAATGTGCTACCTAGCCATCATAGAACACATGGCTGCCACTCTGTGGGATTGCTTGCAGATTTTATTTGCTGTTTCCAGAGTAATGGATCTCATCTTTAACTTTTACATGGACACAGCTGATTTAGGATCAGCTGCCAGCACTGTGAAATTGTGGAATGCCCTCCCCTTAGAAGCTCCTTTGGCATCAATGTTGGCATCATTTTGGCGCCAAATCAATATGTACTTATTTATTAGAGCCTGTGAGGGTTGGGAATTGAGGCCTGCACAGGTTTTAGTGCTATGCTTTTAATGTTTGATTATTTTGATTTTGTGTTGTTTGATTTTAAATTGTTTTACGTATCTTGTGTTTCTTAATTGTTTTATATAGTCTTGTAACTTGCCCGAAGATCCTGTGTTATAGGGTAGGCCATATATGTTTAAATAAATAAATAAAGGGCTGGGCATATCCGTGCAGGGTGCTTTTGACTACCTTTTAGGCAAGCTAAACCACAGCATTCAAAGACATACCCATCATGTACTTAACAGCTGTAGGCATGTACTATATAGAACTTCAGTACATTTAGAGGGCTTCTATTAAGTGACGTTTGTAATGGCTAACAGATGCAAGCCTGTACAGGTTTATTTGAAATAAAGTCCCACTGAGTTTTGTGGAGTTTTCTCCTGCATAAATACGAATAGAACTGTAGCCTTATGATAATACTTCTCTACCTTACAGGAATGTTGGAATTATTACTCATATGATTCATGCTGATTGTTTTCAATACTTCTAAATCATTCAGTACAACATCTGAAGTGTTTCTAGATGAAACTCTCCTTGCCAAGGGGAACTATTATCTGATTAGGGTTGAGTTTATAGAATCATTTTTAACAGGGAAACATAACCACGAAGTTTAAAATGTTCTGTAATTCTGCCCTAGTTTCATGTCACTTGAATGAAGCTGACCTGACAAAACAGTAAATGTACAATGTGAAAATCTAATAGTTTCAATTTTATCTCTGTTTCTGCCATCGGCCAGTGGATTTATGTGTCCTGTTTATTTTATTTTATTTTATTGCTGTGGTTTTTGTGTATTTTAATTTAAAAGTAGAAACTAAGGCATAGGCCAGCCTAAATGGCTAAGTGATTCCCTAGCTACATATAACTTCCTCAAAGAAGGATATTCCATTAGTAGTGTCAGTCATGTATTGCTGCTCAATTAATATGGCATATGAAACCAATATTGGTAATCCATTATCATCATCATCATAGAACTGCAGAGCTGGAATGGACCCTGTGGATCATTGAGTCTTTCAGGGAGGTACAGTGATGAATCGAACTGTGGCCTTTCACTCTATGACAACTCTTTTATATGTAGCATTTTTGAGACAAAATTCTATATAAAACAGAAGTGGAAGGAGTAGGTATCTGGAGCAAGGTTCCCTCTAAGGCATGCACGCCTCCGCCTCCCTCCACACAGCTTTCCTCGTCCTCCACACAGCCCCTTTGGTTCTGTTCATGATGGAACCCCGTTCGTGCGCATGGAGATGGAGTCACAATTACGCACGTGCACACACAGGGGAGAAATAGAGAGAGAGGTGGAGCCCTACTCAGCGGGGCTGAAAATTAGAGGGTACGTTGATCTGGAGCATCTAATGTCCACTTCAATCTTTACTTTTTGTCTCTTATTATAGCAGTACCACCGTGAGGTTTGTGTGTGGAGTCACGGTTTAAAATATGCACACACCAAAGCAATGCATTTGTCAAGCAACAAGGAAACTGAATGTATTGCACATCAGAACATCATTGCAACATATCCAATGGCTCCAAAGATATACAATGAGAGAAATTATTTTCCTCCTTAAAGCCACATCACAATGCAACCCAAACTCCTCTAAGATATGCCTGCCATATTGGGTTTGGAAAGGACAGAAACCTCTTGACTGGAAGAACTGTCTTTGTGCCAGTACAATTCTGATCTCGGATCTGCTAGCATAACTGCTGTGCCAGTGAACTTCAGATGGCTAAAGAGCCCCAAAAATGGGTGGAGAAGGGGTGGAGCTGAGAAGCACCACGTCTAAACCCCTCTCAGCTTGGACTCACAGCCACTGTGGTGCCATAAAGGCCAAGGGAGTCCTGAGCAATTTCCAACATCCCTAGGCCGGTAGGGATTTAGACTCAGCACAGCCTCAGCTGGCTTAGTATCAGTTCAGCCAAACCGCAGCCATCTTAATGGTTGGAATTTCCCCCTTAGTTTCATTTTACATTTGTTTTAATGTTTTTCCATTTACCTTTATTTTAACTTTTTCCATTGAATTCAATGGAAGCCTATCCTGTCTTCTGCTGCTTATAATTTTGATATTTTCTAACCAAATCACATGAAGTTTGAAACTTCCTCTAGGCCAGTGGTCCCTAACCTTTTTCGGACCGCGGACCGGTTGGGGGGTTGCGGGCTCCGTGCGTGGGGGGGGCACCCCCGCACTCGCGGGTGGGCGTGTCGCGCTTGCGGAGGAGCGTTTTGTGCTCACGCGTGTGAGCGCAACGCCCCTCCGCGAGCGCAACGCGCCCACCGTGCGTGCGTGCGGGGGGGGGGGTCGGAGATCCGTCTCCATGGCCCAGTTCCAGGAAGCCCACAGACCGGCACCAGGCCATGGACCGGGGGGTTGGGGACCCCTGCTCTAGGCCATTGTAACTGCCAGCTTTTTGGTGGGTGGACAAACCCATTGGCCCTCATTTATTTATTTGTTCACAATTCATTTAATATTGAAACAATTGGGCTGCGTTAACTTCTTTCTTTCTTCTCAAAACAATGCATGCCCCTTCTGAGGAGCCTAGATTATTCAGCTTCAGACAAAATAATTAAGGCCAGTACCCTTTTTGAGCTTCTGCTGTGCAGGAAGTCCTGTCAGTGTTCTGGCGTTGGATAGTGCTGTCTGCATAAGGGCTGCCAATGTGGAGATGTAACACTTTTCAGTTCTATGGGTCTATTTGCTTACTTAAATATCTGTTGATGAACCTTGCAAACCCAATTTCACAAAATGAGTCTTTTCTTATTCACAGTTATATAACAGACAACACGAGCAATTATAACAACAAAAAATGATACAGTTTGCTCGCCCAAGCCCTAGGCAACAGCACCAATACAGAAATTATTTGTGGGATTGCAAAATTCAAGTGTCCCTTTGAATTCCAAAATCCAAATTCCAAACATATAGGGATTATATTTAGACCAAGTTGGCAAGGGCTTTTGCAGTTTAAGTGGCAACAGCAGCTCTGGTCTCTTCAGTTCTCCTGCCCTTTCTGATTCAAACCTCTTACTCACAGCCCCACTCTTTCTTAGTCCCACCCTTTTGGGCTGAACAAATATTTCATAGGGGCTAAACAGGCAACCTCTGCTTGCACAATGGCAAGGTTTGTACAAGCAATTTGTACAACTCTGGCAGGATTTTACATTCAGCAGAAACTTGGTAGGTTACTGCTGTGTGAAAATGGCCTGGGAAACTGATAGAAAAAGGCATGATAGAATGAGTCATCAGTTATTTTCTGTCCCATACTTAGTATTTGTAGCTTTGTGAAGCCTTTGAGCACTGAAGTCACATTTAATTGTCATGGCTGATAAATTTATAAATGGCTATCCACCCACCACTTGGCTACCTATTGTTTTAGAGCCAAGGTTCCTGAAGAATTTACAGCCTCCTTACTATATTTGACAGCTTCCATTTTAACCAATCCTTTCCGGTTCCAAAAACGTATTCTTTTGAAATATGACTGTATTAGACTCCCTGGACAATTTCCCAATTGCATATAAGCTGAATTTGATAGTCTTGTGGCCACAGCTTCTGGAAGGTTACATCTTGTACCAGATTTTGAACATACTTTTAAAAGCAGTGGTTTTATAACTTTTAGCCTTTTAAGAGAGGTAGGTGGCAAGCTGAAACAAGACAGAATTAGGATAGAGACACTTATTGATCGGGACATTGACCTCTTAAATATTTGATAGTATTCCACTCTTTTCTTGCGATTGGAGGGAATTGTTTTGAAAAAGCCTACATTAAGAGATGTGCATTTCCTGGTTCGTAGATTTTCACTTAGAATCCAATGAACAAGACAACAGAAAAGATAGAGAAATTGAGAGGGTGGGAATGAATTTATTTTCTGTGAATATGCTTCCAGCATGCAAATCAACAACTGATTGGTTCTGAATTAGGAATGAGAAAAGCATTGAATGAACACCTCAAACACTTGGTATGACATTTAATCTTCGTTACTGATGAGGGTGTCTGAGCTACAAATTTATAGCATTCCAATGTGATGTCATCTCCATCCTATGAAATTCTGGAGTCTATACTTTGGTGAGATGCTTAGAATTCTTCAGCAGAGATCTCTAATGCCTGAGAACTATCTCAGAGAATTCCAAGAATCTCACCGAAATCTAGATCCTAGGATTCCACTGAATGGAGCCAAGGCAATTAAGCTGGAGTTGAATTGCTATAATTCTGTAGTCTAGATACACTGTTAAGGCCCGGTGAAAGTGGTTAGAATGTTGGTCTGGGAAAAGGGAGATCCAGAAAGCCAGCCAGTCTCACTCAGCCTGATCTACCTCACAAAGCTGCTGTGAGGATAAAAGCAGTGTGACTCAAAAAAGGTACATGGGAAACTGCTTTGTTAATAAGCCAGACCCTTGATTCATCTAGACCATTGTGATTGACACTGTCTGGCAATGGCTATTTATTTATTTATTTATTATTGGGCCAAACTTTGGAATACTGTGCTGCAGACCATAATATCCAAGGGCTTTTTTAAAAAAAATGTTTGGGTTGGATTTTTTTAAAGGAGACCTCTACCAAGGCTGATAGATGAAGACAGCATATGAGCAGAGCACGACAACATTTGAGCGTATTTGTTTCTGGTTTATGATTAGCCACTGATTGTTCTTCATCTTAGAACTGCAGGGCTGGAAGGGACCCTATGGATCTTTGAGTCCAGCCTCTGATATCTGCATTATGTGCTACATTCAGCCAAGCATCTCCTGTCTCATAGAATCATAAAATCATAGAACAGTGGCATTGGAAGGGGGCCTACAAGGCCATCAAGTCCAACCCCTCTGCTCAATGCAAGAATCCAAGTGAAAATATATTCAACAAATGGCTGTCTAAAAAGACTTGCCTTTTTTAGCACTTCCTTGAAAGCTGGATTGGAGGAGGCCTTCCCTGCAACCCGCTGTTGTTTTTCATAGCAATTGGCTTGCTCTCCCCTTCACAGCAGTAGGTCTGCCCTCCCCTCCCCTCCCTCCTGTGCAGGTGTTGGGCCCAGGTTCTTAAAACTGAAGCAGACCAAAAGGTTTTATTGATTCTCAGATTAGGCAAAATAATATAATGAAAGTAGCTGAGAAGGTCAGCTATGGATCTGAAAGGACCACATCAAATCTTGCTCTGTTGAAAAAGTTGTGAGATGTCACCAGGGAAAGTACTAATCATCTGCTGGTCTCAACTTTGCACACACACTCCTCCTCTGGCAGCCCCGTGGAAGCTGTCTTACGCTGCTTATCTAGCTCAGCACTTATCGTGCTGTTAGTTCCCAAACTGGGGGGTATGCTTCTAGGGAGAGTCAAGAAATCCCATGGGTGTGTATAAGACTGTGAAAGTGTCATAAGGGGGGAAACGTGTCTGAAGAAGTGGGTTTTTACCCACAAAAGTTCACAGAGAAACAAGTCATTACACTGCCACAATATTTTATGCTTTCTTTTTCTTTTTCCCTTTTAATTTCCTTCTCTTGTTCTTTCCAATTTTAGGAAGGAAGCTTGTGGCCTTCAGAAAGCACAGTGTCAGGAAATGGTGTAACAGAGGTAAGGAGCGGAGTCCAAATAGAGCTTGAAGCACAGCTTGTTGGCTTGCATACAGAACACAAGAGTCATGCGTTTCTCCTCTCTTTGTCTCCAGCAGCAAGTCTACACACCGAGACCTACAGACAGACTAGCCGTTCCATCATTCCTGCAGAGGGACCGCTTTAACAGATTCCAGCCGACCTACCCATACATGCAGCACGAAATTGACCTGCCGCCCACCATCTCCCTATCAGACGGAGAAGAGCCCCCTCCTTATCAGGGGCCCTGCACATTGCAGCTCCGAGATCCAGAGCAACAAATGGAACTCAACAGGGAGTCGGTGCGAGCACCTCCCAACCGAACCATCTTCGACAGTGACCTGATAGATAATTCAGTATACGGGGGACCCTGCCCTCCAAGCAGCAACTCGGGCATCAGTGCGACATGCTACGGAAGCAATGGCAGAATGGAAGGACCACCTCCCACGTACAGCGAGGTCATAGGTCATTTTCCTGGCTCAGCGTTTTACCAGCACCAGCAGAACAACAGTGGCCTGCCTTCGATACTTGAGGGGGGCAGGCTGCACCCTTCGTCACAAATCAATAGCCTTGAGAGCACAACGGCATGGAACAAAGATAAAGAGAAACAAAAAGGGCACCCCTTTTAAAAAAAAAGAGAGAGAGAGAAGAAACATGAATGAAAGAAACACACTGCACTTCTTGTTAATGGGGCAAGGGGGGAAGATATGGAGAGACGGGGAAGCAGTGTACAAAACATGGCACCCTTCTCCACCTCTGTGTAATATAAATATTTACATGTTATGTTTGGTCTGAATGCACAAGCCAACAAAACTTGCAAAAACATTTCTTTGTTGAGCTCTGTCTAGACTTTTTGTTTTTGTTTTTAAAGAAATCTACAGCAGTCTTTTTATTTCTTCCTTTCCCGTCTAGTTTCATTTCTAGTTGAGTTGTATGTGTGTGGGCGTGCGTGAATGCTACAACTATTTTTTTTGTTTATTTCACTTAACTTTAAAGACAAAAATATTTGCACAAAAACGTTTGTTTAAAGATCTGCAATATATATAAATATATATTAAAAAAAATAAGAGAAACGGTATGTGTGTGGGGAAAGCAGGAGTATTTTTATATTAGGAGAGGCCTATTGAGAGGAGAAAAAAGTTTTGTTGTGTTTTTCTGAACTAGAATAAAAAAAATGTGGCAATTTTTGAGAGCCAACTCAAAAAAGCATGTATTGCATTGTAAAAAAAAAAAACAGAGAGAAACAAAAAAACAAAAAAAACAAAAGCAGGGGTTTAGAGTTATTTATATAAATGTTGAAATTTTGCACTATTTTTTAATATAAATGTGTCAGTGCTTGTGTTGGTCAAAAACTTCTATCATGTCTACCACAAAACTGTTAAAAAAATACGGTGAAGACTAAAAAAGGATTATATAGGAGGGAACATCTATAAGACTGAAACCACAGTAAGGAACATCATGTAAGAACTGCATCTTGTGCAATTTTTAAAAAACTCTCCAGAGTGACGTATTCATGTCTCAGACCTGAGTTATAATCCTATGACATCAGACCACAGGTATAGCCAGATACCTGAGTATGAAATGTACATGTGCTGCATTAGTTGTGAAGGGTATATGGGTGTAGGTGTGCAAATTGTCCCTTTCCTTATTCAAAACAAAACAAAACAGATACAATATTGTATCACATCCCCATTTGGGGAGGGAGTTAAAAAGAGACCATTTATGTACGTGTGTGCGCTCTTCCTGTTTTGGATGATGCCTGTATTTTATTTCATTGTGCTGTTAGATACCTATCTGTTCCTCTGGGTCATGAGTCTAAAAATACGCTCTTGTACATTCCCTATAAAAACAAGATTCTCCACCCCCATTTGTAATTTAGAAAATTGGGTGTACGTTTGTTGTGCCATTCACAGTTATTGGAAGGGTGAAGAATTGAGTACTGGGTTTTTCTAGCAATTGCCCCAGTCCAAGGTCTGTCTAGCTGCATATAGAGCTGTGCCCGAAGCAAGGCAGAGAGAGCCATAAAAGCGCAAGGCAAATGAAGCGCTTGCCTGAGGCATGCAAAGCTAATGGGTGCAGAAAAAAATATGCAAAATATGCATGTACTCTCCAAAGCACACTATGACAACAGGAAAAGGGCACATTTTGTAAGGCTTATTCAATTGTTCCCTACCTGGATAAGGTTCTTATGGGCAGAGGGAAGTAGCTGGCCCATCTCTGCTGTCACTTTCTGTACTGGAAAGCAGCATGACTACGCGGGGGGGTGGGGGTGGGGGGCATCCCTGCCTGTATTTCCCAGAGTTCTTGATCGTGTGTAGATCCTGTGACCGATTAGGAACTTGTTGCTTTTCATGAATAGAAAGTGGCAAAGGGGAGGGGCTGGCTGGCTGCTCTCCTCTGAGCCTGGTGAGCTTATCCAGGGAGAGGACAACTAACCGCTCTTTTGAATTCAAATTTTTGTAAATTTTGAACTTTGTGTGGTATCATGCATGATCAAAGTTTCATGCTGCTCCCCAACACTCTCTGGTCTTTTCAAAGAACAGTGATGAGCAAAGGGTAACAACTTTACATTACTTGCCTTGGGTGCAAAATTAGATAGTTATGGCTCTGAAGCAAAGCCGTTTCTCTTTAGTTTTTGCGCTGGGGACATCTCTGTAAATGGGCCCTCCTACCCATAACGTGGGGGGGGGGGGGGAATAGGTTACAACAATAGCTGTGGCATGTTACTCTTGGTGGTAAAGATTTGGAATATGCTACCAATACTATAATAATGCTAGAACATGGGTAGCATTGCTGTTTTCGCCATGTAATGAAGAATGTTTCCTCATTACTTTTTCTTGCTACTTGTGGGTAGGGAGAGCTAAACACACTTCCTTTTTTAGCAGTGTTTTACCCCCCACATCTGCTTTCTTCTTTTTTAGATGGATTTTTTTTTAAAGAACAAAACAGTAACCAAAAATTGAAACAAAATACCCCCCCGGGAACAAAACTGGACTGGTCACAGCAATGAGTTGTAACTTTCTAAGCTGTGCCCTAGGAACTACCCTCAAAATTGGGACGAATGAAGAAACTCCTCATTGATCAGAATTCTGTGTCCTGTGGCACCCTTGATGTGTTGCTTAGTGAAGCTTTACAGGATAAAGTTCTTTAGCAGCAAGCTAGACAAAACCCTCCTATTCAATTGTTTCACTGATTTTTCCAGAGGACCATAAAACCATAAGCAGTCATTAAATTGCCCTCTTTTTAATGACTGAGTGATGGCTTCAAATTATCCTCTTCCTCTTCTTCTTTTTACTATCAAGCTAATTTGGCCATCCTTGAGATAATAAAAGAGGGGGAGGCAGAGATTCCAAATTCCATAAACCTGCCTGATAAGATCACCGTTCAAAATACTATCAAGGAAACCTGGCTTGGTGCATCTGTTTTCTACAAAGTTTTAAATAAGCTTCATAAATGAAGGTTGACCAGATTGTAAAGAAAGAATCCCTGTTGCCACAGAAGACAAAAAGCCCAGTCCTTCGTGGCCCATATTCTAGACCTGCAAAATTTGTCCTGGCTAAATACATCTTAGCCATGAACTGCTGGCAGCAAACCCCTCTCTCCCCACCATCCCACCTTGCAGCTCTCAGTAGACGGAAAACCAAAGAGAGGAGGAGATTTGTCAGCTATTGCAGCCTTTCCCAAAAGTGAGTCCTCAGATGTTGAACTACAACTCCCAGGATTCCTTCACTATGATGATTGGGGATGCTGAGAGTCATAGCTGAACAACATCTGGACACAGCCCTAGGAACTGGGGCAGAAAAGTATTTGCAGACCGATTGAACCACCTGTGTGGGTGATCCTGGGATTCAATCCAACCGTATGCTTTTCTTATACTGGGGTGGTGTGGTCGTCACCTAACTGGCATTTCCTTCTAAATTACCACTTTCTCAGACATTAGAAATGGGATTTAATTTAAAGTGTTGTACTACGGCTCCTAGAATCCTGCCATAAGCACAGCCAGTAGCCATTGGCCGGAGGGTTCCCAAAAGCACCTTTCTTGAGCTGTTCACTTTCTGGACTGCTCCTTGTTAACAGCAGAAGGGGGACATGCAGATAGAAGCACATCCATTCCTACAAGATATTACAAGGCTAAAGAGTTGCCCTTAATGCTTTAGAACCAAGCCTTTTTTGCCTCTTCTGAAAGCCGGCCGTCACTTGTTAACTATTACCAACACAGCGTCCTTCTGTGTCTGAGGTTTGCTCCCTAATCCTCCTTCAAACAAATCACTGCATGCCATTTTTAAGTGTTTTTTTTTCTCTCTGTCTCACCTCATCAAGCATTTGTGTCTTACAACGTTATTGTTTACATTTTTAAAAATACTGTATAAAAGGTCTGATCAGTTGCTTTTGAGATCTTGGTGAATTTGTATGTGACAGTGCAAGTGAGCGAAAGGCATAAATTACGAAGAGGATTTTTTTAAAAAAATGTATAAGGGAATTAAACCCTTGTTCTCTCTATTGTGTGCTTAGTTGAAAAGATTGCCAGCTCACCAGAATCATTCTGTTCTTCTGCTTTTAATATTAATGAACACTGCAAGCAGAAGTCAACAACAGTCTATAAACAGAGTAACCTGCTGAAGGGTGCATGCCATGTCTGTGAAAATCACATTGGAAAGGTTTGTCTGTTGATGTGGGTCAAGGGTGGGTGAGAATTAATGTCTTTATTGTCCCACTTCTGAGTTCTTGAAGGCTAAATGCTTTGTCCCTGTAAGAAGCAGGATGTTGGCCCAGAAGCACCTGTGGTACAACAAGACTCTCCTTTGGTCTTGTGTCTTGAACTGCTGGTAAAGGCACAGCTACTACAGCTGGTTGAAAAGTTGGCAACTTTTATGGCTGCACAGTTCCACTTGCTAGGGGAATGCAAGAATCCCACAAGGGAGAGAGGAACTATAAGTGGAGGGAACTGTACCAAGTGACCATTTATTATTATTTTTTTAAAAAATCTTTTTACAACAAATTGTAACTGCTTGCTGCCAGATGCTAACTAGTAAGGTAACATAAATGAAAGATATAATGGCAATAACTCTTGTTTTTATGCGGCTTTTATATTACTTGAAGAAGATAATAAACAAAAATCACCAACTCCAGAAACCAGCCTGACAGCAGTTTTTAAAGTTCTAACTCTTGGGGATGCTATTTATATATATATATATATTAAAGAGGATGATAATGACAAAAATAAAGAGATGAACTTGAAGTTTTCACCGTTTTAAAATGAAATTTTTTGCCTTTTTTTTTTTGCCTAGTGATAAGTTCCTGAAACTTTTTTTACAGCTCCGCAACCTCCTCTCCATAGCTCCTTGACAATAGCTTTACAAACACCTACAATTTACAGATTTTTAAAAAATAAATAAATAAAAGTACTTAAAGGAATAACTAAATCTAGCTTCCTATGAAAGGTACAAAGTCAATGAGTTTATAGAGGTTTTCTTTAAAATGTATCTTTCCTTTATGTGACAAGTCTATTTAGTGCCTTATTAAAAGAAACTGTAAACCTCCCTTTTTGAAGAAAAAAGCAAAAGCAGGGGGGGAATCAAATCATTACTAGTGATAGGAACTTCCAGGGAGTGGTCACTTTCCCTTTTAGATCCCTGGGTTTCAATTTTCTCTAGTTCCCTTTTCTTTTTTAAAGGAGGGTACCCCTTCTTAGAGCTGTACCCTCAGTTCCTCCCCACTCAACCCCGTTTGATGTGCCTCGCTGCTTAAGGTGCTCCTTCCCTGTCTTGACACCTGATTTCTTGGGACTGTTTGTTGAGGTAACTTGAACACATTTTTATGCACATATCCTACTCCTCCAGTAGGGTAGAAACCTGTGGTGGGTATTGTAATTGAGTATTCCATCCAAAAGACAAATATATCTGCTGCCCTTTTGAGCCAAAATGAGTGAATAGTAATGTTGGTGTTTTTGTTGTTGTTGCTGTTGGTTGTTGTTATTCTTTTTCTTTGTTCTGTGGTCTTAACTAGTGTGTCTGCTACACACACACACACACACACACACACACACCCCTCAACAGTTCTGGGTGACGTGTGGATTGCATATCAGAAAACTGCCATCACGACAGCGTTGTCCGCATGACAGGAGGTTGTTAAAAGTCGCTTGAGTGCCTTGTACAAAATGGGCAAATAGGTTAGGTTTGCCATAGGATAGTGGCAGGGCATTGTTGGAAAGCAGGCCAAGGCCTGTTCTACTGAAGGTGTCCTACCACCTTCTTAGCCCTCTGGCCCTACAGCTCCTCCTCACTGTTATTATATGCCTGCCCTGTCCAATCACAGACTAGGGTACTGAGATGGGCCAGTGTTCCACGTGTGCCCTTCTCTTGATGGCTGTGTGGACTGAGCCAGAGGAGAGCGGGCAGCTGTAACAGTGAGGAGGAAGAAAAGGGACCTGCTCAGAGATATGGGTTCATGGACAACATCTTGCCGAGGACCTCCCCAAAACCTAGCACTGATTGCTGAAATTGTTAATGGATTCACTCCTCTGTCTGCAACAGAAGACCCAAAAGAAAGGAAGGGCCCTTTTCTCGAGAAGAAAACAGAATGCTTCCCTTTTTCCATTTTTCATTCTTGTGTTGGCTTATAAACTGGAGAAGAGGTTTGTTTTTGTTTTTTTTAAAAAGGTATTTGAGAGATAAAATCCACAAAGTAAGTTTTTTTGAGCTTTATTATGGAGGCCAAAACAATTTTTTTTTTGAAAAAATAAAAATATTTCTCTGAACTATTAGTCACCTCCCTGCATCCACCCAAGGTCTCCCAGGAGTATATAGCCTTACATTATGTTTTCACCCCTCTAAACGTTGCTGGTCAATTTGTTGAGTTATCTGTTCAAGTTATCAAGTCCACTACTGGTTTGAGAAGGTACTAGAGAGAGTTCTCTGAAATGTGAAAATTATTGAGGTTGGTTGGTTTATCTATCCATCAAAACTACTTGATGCTGGCAGGTGGAGGTATGTTACCTCGTTTGCTTTTTATTTTTGTTAAGAAGCAGATAGATGTTATGTTTGCTTCAAGGCTGTAGCTGTGATTCACTGAGGCCCAAAGCGTTCAACCACTGAAGTGTATTCCTGGCTTTGGTGGTGTTAATGAAGGGACAGGTCCTACTTCTGTGTTTTTTTGTAGCACCTTTAAACACTTGCTTACATATTTGCAATGAGAAATAGCATTTGCAAATTATTTTGGAATGAGATCTGCAGCTAATGTCAACTGGTGTCCTAGTCTTCTAAACCAGCCCAAACAAACTGGGAAAAAATATGCCAGTTCCATGCTGATATGTGATGGCCAATGCTTAATTTTTCCTAGCCTTTTAAAGGCAACACACCTGAGCAGTACCAATTGCCAGCTTTTTGAGAAACTCTGCTAGGAATATCACTCAACATTTGTGGCACAGAAGAACCTGCTGGTAGGCATGCTGGCTGTGTGATTCTGGAAACGGTAATCCAGAAAAAAAACATTTCCCATATCTGACATTCATACACAATGAGGAGGATGCCATCAATAAGTAATAATAAGAACTCCTGGCTCACTTCCTTTCCCCCACATTAAAGGGAGGCCACCTGACAGCTGAGAGGACTAGAGAGCCTGATAAAGGGAGAATTACAGACCACTGATAAAATGGTAATTGAAATGCTTTACCTTTGAATCAAAGACAGAGGAAATGAGCCCCCAAAGGAGACCAAATTAAAAAGCAAAATATGAAGGAGAAAGAAAACAAGGCATCGCTTCTGTTTGGCAACCTCCTGTTGTCTTCTGTCTATCTGTCAGAAGTTCCATGACTGAGGTTAACTTCAAATGAGCCAGTACATTTGGGAGTTCTCTGCACTGTGTCTTACACCAGGGCAAAGGCCATTCTTCAACCAATTCCACCCCCAAAAATTATATGCGGGAGTTTGGATCTGGAAATAAATTTGTGGCGTATTGAGCTGCTGCTTCTGACTGTACTGTTATTCTAAAGATCTTTTTTTTTAACGAATCTTGATTTCAACAATAGCAAGCATTAGGTTTTAGAAATCTGATCCACTTAAGAATAAGGAAGTGATGGTTGGCTGTTAAGTGTGGAGAATTTAAAAAATCAATATTGTTCTTAATCTCCCTTAAAAATTGCACTAATTGCTATATTTAATGGAAAGAAAAATCCACCATTTTCCCTCTTTAAGAGTTGAATAAAAGAAGCCAGGTGTGTAGCATAAACATACTAACCAGGAACTAAATTAATTCATATTCTCTTGTGTGATCTGTATGGCACTCAGATATATATATATATATCTTTCTCTATATATAAAATATATATATTTTCCCCCATGTACTACACAAAACTAAAGAGGTTGGGGAGGAAACACAAAGTTTTCCATGAACTACGCTTTCAAATTTTTGCTGTAATATAGAAGCTCATGAAGGACAACACTTGAGTCCTTATTTGCCTGCCTTATACTCACATTTCATTGTTTTAATATTTTCTTCAATTTCCAGTTGCATTGCTTTTGGCTTTGGAGTTTGTTATAAACAGTCCTGTATCCTGATTTTTTTTTTGTTCAAATAAAAAAAAACTTACGTAAACGATAGACAGTACATGCAATGCAGTACTTATCTATATTTTGCTGTTTTAGTATGACTATGTACTCTGATGCCAATTTCCACAACTCTATTGTAAAACGCTTCTTGTGTAACAGTAACCAATAGTGGCAATGATATGTCATTCTATTCTTAAAAGCTGCAATACTTAAAACAATAAATTTTACAGTACTTTGGATGCTTGCATTCACCTTCTTGCTTTCTTTTATCCAAACGTATCATATCTTGGAAGTGTAACACCTAGTCTTAATTAAGTAAAAGGAAGCTGTGTTTTTTTCATATATTATATATATTATACATAAATCAGTCAAGCATTCTCAGTGGACTAAATCTAAACATATATGGTAATGTGATTTCTGCCCCTCCCCATAATTTGTGATGCGACAGCATGCTAGGTGAATTTGTTTGTTTGTTTGAAATATTTTTACCCCACCTTTCTCCTTTAAAAAGACCCAAGGTGGCTTCCTTCATTAAAAAGACAATATTTTAAAGCAACAACAGGAAGTATACAAATATTTTAAAAGAACTGAAATATTAAATATTTAAAAATAATTTAAATATTAAAAAAGAATTAGACAAATATATTAAAAACACATTTAAAATTACATTATTATATTAAATAAAATCAGTACTAAGAACACATTTAAAAGCAACAAGGTACAACAATCCATTAAAAAAAACAAAAACCCTCAGACAGCCAGTGGCTAAGGGAAAGCCTGCCAATAGAGAATGGTCTTTGCCTGCTTGTGAAAGGACAGCAACAGTGGGGGCAACTTGGCCTCCTGTGGGAGGGAGTTCCAGAATCTGGGAGCAGCAACCAGAGAAGTGCACTTGTGAGGATGGTGGGACCAAGAGAAAAACCTCCCCTGATGATCTCAACATCCAGGCAAGCTCATAAAGGGAGAGGTGGTCTTTGAAATATTATTTCAATTATTTCTCTTTCAAGAAAAAAGTGTTCTTAATATGCCATTCCTGCACCAACAGTGGACAGGGGAATCTTTGATGGTCAGAAATACTTAACCTGCATCAATTGAGGATTGCGGGACCTGTTTTTAGAAAGAATGCAGTCTAAGCACAGATCCCTTGACACCCACTCTCTCTTCATCGAATCATAGAACATGAAGTTGGAAGGGGCCTATAAGGCCATCGAGTCCAACCCCCTCCTCAGTGCAGGAATACATGCTCTTCCATGCTCTCTCCTCTCTTCTCCTTTCTGGAGCTGTGGACAAATCACACTGATCACATTAAAAATGAGTTTGTAAGTGAACTCAATTCTTTATAGACTTTCCTTCAATGTGCTGTTGAATTTCTCAACACTAAAAACTTGGGATTTTCTCAAGGCACATCACATGCATTCCAAATACTCCCCACTATTCAGCAGCCACACACACACACACACACACACACACACACACACACACAAAGGTGGTTGGGGGAATCTGATGCCATTGATTAATAGGAAGGGAATCAGAAATGTGATGGCTGCTGTCATGACTCACAATGCCTTTACAGAATTCTGTGGTGCTCCTGTATTTGAAACACTGTATATTTCTGAATTCCATACCTCAAAAAGGATATTGTAAAGCTAAAATTAAGGGAAGCCACAGCCTGAACAAGGCTGATAAGGTTCCTTCCAGCTCTGCAGTTCTAAAATGATGATGCTAGGAGCTTCTGGAGGTTGCTAATTCATAAGGTCAGCATAAGCTGGAAGTAACTTGATGTCACATAACAAAAGAGCTGAACAAGGTGCAGAAAGGGGCATCCAAGACAGTGAAGGGGCTGGAGCAGCTCTTTTACAAGAAAGGGCTGCATCTTTGGGAAATCTTCAAGTTAGAAAAATGGTGAGTAAGGAGAGGTGAGATAGAAGTGTACACAGTGAAGCACAGCATGGTGATGTGGATACTAGAAAGAAGCTTTTCTCATCATTCTAAAACTGCTGAAGCTAAATGATGGAGAATGCAGGACATGCAAAAGGAAATACTTTATCATGTAGCAGCCTATTGTTAAACTATGGAATTTGCTACCACAAGTTATAGTGACAACTGCCAACTTGGATTGTTTGAAGGACAGATTATATTCTAAGCTTTCCTTTGAATGAGCAAGCCCGGAACATCTGTGATAATGCATCAAACAAGTATCAAGGCAATGGCATAAGTAAAATGTTCATGAGCAGATTTGTATCTAATGATGCAGATTTGAGAATAAATATAGTTGCATGCTGTCAAGTCGCTCACGAGTTATGATCTGGAGACAAAGCTGCGGTACTAGTGACATATGGTGCTCTGGTGGAGGGACCATAGACTGATGACTGATTCAGGTTTCCAGAATGCAGTGTATTTAGCTTGCTTTTCAGAAAGGGCAAATTGTGTGTGCTTGTGCAGAAGCTTTCTGGTGGCTACGTTTTCCATCATACCTCCCAGAATTCTCCAGCCATCATGGCCACTGGCCATTGTAGTCCAACAGTCCATGGAGTCACACACACAAACATCCTCAAACTGACATAGGCCCTGATTTATTTCCCCTTTTCTTCTTCTCACTCCATTTCTGGCTCCACTGGAGCTCCATCAGGGTCTCTAGCATTGGACAGTTGATGGTTGGAGGTACAGTGAACTGCTGATCAGTTGCAACTATTAAATAAGTATATATAACCAACACATGGTGATGCTTAGTGATGCCCCCAAATCCCAGAAATAATAGCTCTGCAACCCTTGACTGAGATTCCCAAGCCACATCAAGAGCTATTTTGAAGAACACAACAACCTGTTTGATTGTCTCAACGCCTTGCACATATTTCCTTGGGTCACAGTGACTGAACAGCAGAGTATGTGGGTCACAGTGGCTCATGCTTTTTACCAATCTCTCAGCATTTGGTGCTCTGTCTGCTGCATCAACACTTGATGCCGATGATGTTTACAATTGACATGGAAGAGAAATAAGTGGGGCATGTGAAAAAGTACTGCAGTATGTGAATACAAAACTTGGGAAACATAAAAAAGTGACATTTCTAAATTCAGTATCCCAGGCAGTTAAACATGCCTTTTCCTGAGATATTCTGCTGATTCCTCTCCAACCATTGGTCTCCATCCCCTTCCTGACAAAAATTCAGCATTCCATAACTATCTTTTCACTGGACTGTTTAGGTGGATACAAAGGTAGAATGTCATCCTAGCTAGCTCTCTCTCTCTCTCTCTCTCTCTCTCACACACACACACACACACACACAGAGAGAGAGAGAGAGAGAGAGAGAGAGAGAGAGGAGATGCACACATAAAATACCAAAGATATTTCATAATTCTAATATCTTGGGGCTTCTCTTGTTTCTCAGTGGCCTTGTTTTGCCTGTAATCCTCTCTGTACTCAGCAGCAGGGAGAGGAAATCTCCCCATCTTGATTTCATTGAATTGCTTTGAATCTCACTGGCATTTCCTCCCATCTTTTTTTTGTTTTTGGTTGTGAGTCATAGAATCATGAAGCTGGAAGGGGCCTATAAGGCCATCAAGTCCAACCCCCTGCTCCATGCAGGAATACAAATCAAAGGATATCTGCCAGGTGGTTGTCTAAATTGCTCTTGAATGCCTCCAGTGTTGGAGCACTCACCACCTTCCCCCACTGAAACACATATGTAATGTCTTCCTCCACTGAAATACATATGTAATATTTTTGTGCCTTTACCCCTCATATATGCATCTAGTTACAACACTTTACTTAATGTACTCATTTCCACCTTTAATGAAAATATGTTTGGGCCCATTTTCTATTTATAGCCATATTTTAAAATATCAGGCAAAAACAAAAAGAAAAAATACAGAAGACAAAAATATTGTGCCACTTTAAAGACTCACTGCTATATTTTAATGTGAGCTTTCGTGGACAAGGCCATGTAAGGTCACATCAAAATATAGCAGTTAGTCTTTAAAGTGGCACAGTGTTTTTGTCTTCTTTATTTCCTTTTCCTTTTCTTTTTCGCCTTGTATGCTAGCACAGACTAGCACAACTATCTCTTCTAAAACATTTTAAAATGTGTGCAGAGTTTTGTGCACAATTTTATTTTCTCTGAAAAAGAAACCCCACAAAGGCAGTTTTTCAAGGCAACAAATCTTGCTAGAGGCAAAAAGTTACTTTTATCAGGACTGCTGAACCGAACAGAATTTCACCTCCCTGCTTACGAAAAAATCAAAATAGAGATTTTGTATACCTTGGTTCAATCATCAATCCAAAGGGAGTCTGCAGCAAAGAAATCAAAAGAGACGGAGACTCTGAAGGACGGCAATGAACGGATTAGAAAAGATCATCAAGTGTAAGGATGTGTTATTGGAGAGAAAGACCAATATAATCTACACTCATGTGTGAAAGCTGGACAATAAAGAAAACTGACAGGAGCGGGAAAATGATTAGTTTGAAATGTGGTGCTAGAAGAGAGCTTTAGGGACTATCCTGGACTGCCAGAAAGAAAAAGGTGTGTCCTAGATCAAGTCAAGCCTGAACTGGAGGCAAAAATGATAAAACTGGGGCTGTCCTATTTTGGGCGCATGATGAGAAGACAGGATTCTGTGAGAAAGACAATAATGCTGGGAAAGGTTGAAAGCAATAGGAAAAGAGGAAGACATCTCTTTTTGATATGTATTTTATTTTCTCTTTTTAAATTATTTTATTTATATATCTCTTTTCTCTCCAGAGGGACCCAAGGCAAGTTCCAAATAATTTTAAGGCACACATAAGAAAAAAGTTTAAAATACAATAAATTGCAATTTAAAAATAATGAAATAGAATAATTATTTTAAAAGTACTAAATAAAATCCCTTTCAAACACATTTTTTTAAAAAAAGACAACTTTCCAATTAAAACTTTTTCTGTGCAGCAATTTACTGATTAAAATACTACCTAGAAAGAAAGGCATACTAGAAATTCCATTTTACATTTTTAGGAAAGGAAGTGGACAAGAACACATGCACAAGTGTTGAAGTGTTCCTTTTCCCAGTTTCAGATTCTGGGGAGTCAGGGGTGGAGATATCAGATAAGAGAAGGATGCACAAGCTTGTAAGTCCATCTTGTGTTCACTTTAGAGATGGACACAATCAGGAAAAAATGTGATTCATTTTGATTCGTGATTCATCAAGGTTAATGAATCACAAATTACAAATTTATGATTTTTTTCTGAGAAATTGATGAATTGATTTGTCAATTTGTTTTTTTCCTTTAAAACCCCATAAATTTGCCCCCAAGCACCTAGAGACACCAAATTCCCAGAGAAACGTCCTCTGACTCTCCTCTACAAGCCTTGCAAGTTTGGTGAAGTTTGGGTTTCAGACGTTCGAGTTAACAAAGAGGGCCCCCCAAGAAAGTGCCCTTTAGCAGCTGGTTTGGGGAAACTCAATTGTCACCAAACTGGGAGATATTGCAGAGGAGAGTCAGTAGAAGCTTCTCTGTGATTTTGGTGTCTATAGGTGCCTGGGGAGAACTTTTCTGGAGGGCCCTCTTTGCGGGTGTATAATTCGGACATCCGAAACCCAATCTTCACCAAACTTGGATGGATTGTAAGGGAGAGTCACAGGAAGCTTCCCCGCATGTTTTATGTCTTTGGGTTACATAAAAATCATTAAAAGTCATTGATTTGTATTAATTAGGGCATTGATTCGTACAAATATGAATCAAGGAATTAGCAATTTTTTGAATGAACTTGTTTGTTGTTTTTTGTTTCGTGCCGATCTCTAGTTCCTTTAGTCACCACAGGCAATCATTCCTCCAGGTGAGTATGACACATTCCATGTTTGCATGCAGCTTTTAGCTTACATTGTGACAGTAAGGCCCCCCTTGGCAACCAGGACTTTTGCTTGATTGGAACATTGATCAGAATGAAAGTCCTACCTTAACTTCCTGCCCACATCCACATTTTCCTAAAGATGTAATACCCTAAGATGGAACCATGGTGGGGCATTTAGTCCATCTGTCTGTCCAGCTAATTAAAGTGGGAATTTGGTGAGGTGACACCTATGTCTATTCTATTGATCAAGTAGGCCTGCTCTAGTTGTGACTTATCACTGGATTTTGCACCCAAGGGCTAGGAGAGGACCTCATCTCTTCCTCAGACTCAGACTCTCAACCCCTACCACCCAGATGCTCAGGCTTCTGGTTGCCTGAGGGTCCAGTATCAGAACCAGGTAGATCTTCGACCCTATCAGGCTCTGGGGTTTGTTAGGACCTCCTCACTGAAGGACCCCTCTGCTGAGGTTGTGACAGAAACTCCCTTTCAGGGCTTCCGGGCTAGCTCACTCCCTGCTGTTCTCCACTGGCAGGCCAAAGACCTTTTTTCCCAGGCAAGCTAAATGAGTTATTGAATTACAGTAACAAATGAATTACTGCTAAGGAAAGGGTTTTAATGGAGTTATATATTTATCTTTTAAAATGTGTATTTTTAAAAAATGTTTTAAAGGGGTTTTATTTAGCAAAATGCTTAACATCTTAATTTTTTTTAAAATGTTGTAACTTTTTGTATACTTAGTTATTTTAATACTTGTTTATAATTTTTTTGTAAGCCACCTTGGGTCCCTCTGCTGGGGAAAAGGTAAGGGCATCCATCCATCCATCCACCCATGTATTTGTTGCAACCTTGACAGGCTTCATCCATGCAAGGGAGGTTACTATGCCTGTTACACAATTTTGTCACCACCCCCATCCCAAGTATAGGCATTTTTATTTTCCTGTTATAGTCAGTTGGCCAGCCATCTAGGGCTTCAGAAAACAAGGCTTCAGATCCAACCAAAAGCATAGGGAGTCATTGGAACCTCAAGGCAAAAGGCACTCACCATCCCAGCCCTGTGTGATGGGATCCAAGACAATGAAATCATCAGAATCTTTCCAGAAAAAAACTTCTTGTTGTTTAGTCGTTACGTCATGTCCGACTCTTCGTGACCCCATGGACCAGAGCACGCCAGGCCCTCCTGTCTTCCACTGCCTCCCAGAGTTGGGTCAAATTCATGTTGGTAGCTTCAGTGACACTGTCCAACCATCTCGTCCTCTGTCGTCCCCTTCTCCTCTTGCCTTCACATTTTCCCAACATCAGGGTCTTTTCCAGGGAGTCTTCTCTTCTCATGAGATGGCCAAAGTACTGGAGCCTCAGCTTCAGGATCTGTCCTTCCAGTGAGCACTCAGGGTTGATTTCCTTCAGAATGGATAGGTTTGTTCTCTTTGCAGTCCAGGGGACTCTCAAGATTCTCCTCCAGCACCACAATTCAAAAGCATCAATTCTTCGGCGGTCAGCCTTCTTTATGGTCCAGCTCTCACTTCCATACATCGCTACTGGAAAAACCATAGCTTTGACTATGCGGACCTTTGTCGGCAAGGTGATGTCTCTGCTTTTTAAGATGCTGTCTAGGTTTGTCATCGCTTTCCTCCCAAGAAGCAGGTGTCTTTGAATTTCGTGGCTGCTGTCACCATCTGCAGTGATCATGGAGCCCAAGAAAGTAAAATCTGTCATTGCCTCCATATCTTCCCCTTCTATTTGCCAGGAGGTGATGGGACCAGTGGCCATGATCTTAGTTTTTTTATGTTGAGCTTCAGACCATTTTTTTGCACTCTCCTCTTTCACCCTCATTAAGAGGTTCTTTAATTCCTCCTCACTTTCTCAGATATGCAGTGGTATCATCTGCATATCTGAGGTTGTTGATATTTCTTCCGGCAATCTTGATTCCGGCTTGGGATTCCTCCAGTCCTGCCTTTCGCATGATGTATTCTGCATATAAGTTAAATAAGCAAGGAGACAATATACAGCCTTGTCGTACTCCTTTCCCAATTTTGAAAATTGGGAAAGAAAAAAACTAGTACTCGTATATCAGGAATGCTGTCTCAGATGCCAAAAGGGCATAACTTTAACTAAAACTCTGGGCAACCTTCTGAGAGCCATCCTTTTATCTTTGAAGGTAAACCTGTAAAATTTTATAGATGAAAGGAAGGAGGCATCCTGCTATATACATGTGTCTTCTAGATTTATATCAATCATAAATACAATTAATTTTTCCTTGGGATACACTGGATAAGAAAAGATGGGATGCATTAAAATTGCTCATTTGTGGGGGCAGGCTTTCCTGTTTTACATTCACAACAGTTTGAATTGGTCCCTACTAACAGCTTTCGAGGGGGAGTGTGTTGCAATAGCAAGATTCCCCAACTGGACATGTAAGCTTTTTACGTTTCCCTTGGTAATGATTTTTTATAGCTCATAATTATTCCTATATTACTTATTTATATAACCCTGTAGGTTTCCTGAGCATTTTATAGGTATATATAGCAGACTGCCCTCCCCAGCAACACGTAACATACTGGATTTATTTTATACACATAAACACAGGAAAAAATGAGGTTCTCTTTGAAACTGGTAAAAGTGGAGCGGTGGGGAAGCAGGGTTTTGTTTTGTTTTGCTTTGTTTTGTTTGTGTGATGTACCTGACATTCATAATTGTTATCTGTCATCAAGTCATTGACAACGTACGGGAACCCTATGAATTAATGACCTCCAAAAGGTCATATGGGTAACAGCAGTGTCCAGGTCTAGCAAACTTGAGGCTGAGTGTTCCTTTTTTGAGTCAATCCATCTCAAATTCAGTCTTCTCCTTTTCCTACTGCTTTCCATTTTAGCCGTTCAGCCTGGAGGCAGGCGGTGCAGCATGGCCTCTCCCCATTTGAAGAGACCCTTGTCCAGCAGGCCGAGGCAAAGAGGCCGTCCCGAAACCAGCAAAATCAGGGAGCTGGACAGGGGACAGACTGTATCTGTCTTCAGTGTGGAAGGGATTGTCACTCTCAAATTGGCCTTCTCAGCCACACTAGACGCTGCTCCAAGTCCTCTCTTCAGAGCACGTTACCATAGCATTACTGTCTTTTCCAGTGAGTCTTGTCATCCCATCATACTTCCAAAGTATGATACAGGGAGCCTGTTATGGGCATATCAGGATTGCTGAAGATTTCCAGGACCCAACACTCCTCATTCATCCAAGCTGCCATCCCAAAGAGTGGGAAACTACATCAGACTGAGAAATGACACACCCAATTTCCTCTCATTGGTGGGAATGGGTGGGGTGGAACAGTCACCTCCCAACTTCTGTCCTGACAGCGGTGCAACAGAGCACCAGCATTTGTAGGAAGAGATTGGAACAGGATAGGGGATAGACAGGTGGGACAGCTGAGTGTTTTACCCTCCTGTTTTTCTGAATGTATATGATTTCAACACAGAGGCTCTTTTTTTCTTCTTTCTCTGAAGTTAACTACTCCTTTTCCATTCTATTCCACTTGAAGCTAGAGAAATGGTTGCCATCAGCCCTTGGCACATAGGAGTCAGTAGCAGGGAATTATTGTCCAAGTTTTTTATCCTCCTGCACTATCTCTAAATGGGCTATCTATTTGATTGATTGATTGATTGATTGATTGATTGATTGATTGATTGATTGATTGATTGATTGATTGATTGATTGATTGATTGACTGGCCACAATTCAAGTCTCCAGAGTGATCACGTCTTCTCACTAGCCACAAGCTCTTCACTGGGCCTCTGCAGTCTACAAGAAAACCTAAGTACCCCTAAGAGATGGTGCAGCCCCTGAAGAAGGCTTAGGAAGCGATGGTTCCTTTGCCTATTGAGCCAATTGTAGAAAGGCAAAATTGTATTTGGGATTGCTCCTGTTCCCTGCCTTGGTGTTTGGGTTTATTTTTCTTTCACAAAAGAAAAGCAAGACTTGCATGTGAGACATCGGTGTTCACTTTGATTGACAGCTGACTGGTGATGATAATCAGCATTTCAGGCAGTTGGGTGGGGATGGGGGAGGCATCCTGAAATTATTTGACAGGTCAGAGGCACATCACTGGAGACAATGAAGCTGGCTGGCAGTTCCCTAGAAAAGCATAAAACTCCCACAATGCGTGCAAGTCTTTAAGGTGCCACAGGACTCTTTATAGTTTAATGAGTTTCTCTTCTCCCCACCGGCTGGCACTTGCTAGAAGGTACATGTGTTGACTTGAAAGCAGTTACTTCCATGTTCATCTCTTCATTCTTACTTAGAATTTCCTTTTGGTCTTTTGAGGTGTGTGCTTGTGTATTTTCCTTTTGCTCCTTCTCAGAAAACACCCTGCTTCCTCTCCTGTTGTTGGGCAGAGTTTCCAATTCTGTAGCTTTCTTCCTCCTCAGGCCAGGGCTTAATCCTTGTTCCCACAGCTTTTTGACAGCTCTCTTTATCATTTACTCTCTCTCTCCTCTCTCTCTCTCTTTCTCTTTCTCCCTCTCTCTCTCCCTCCCTCCCTCTCCACAGCTGTCTATGCTTGCATTTAATCACCTCTTATTCCTGAAGGCATCCCAGCTTCCGGCAAGGGAGAAGAAATTTCCGCTATCTAGCTTTCAGAAGCTCTTTGCTGAGTCTTTTGGTCATATGGCCTCATTTCAGGAGCTCAGAGTTGACCTATCTTTTTTTTTCCCTTTAAGGAAAATTATTTTTCCTTAAACAAAAAACAAAGCCAAATATAAATTTTAAAACTTTGTATGTTTGCCAACATGAAGCCTGGATTTTTAAACCATGTATCGTCAAGTCAGTTCTGAGTTATGGCAACCTTCCCAGGATATTCTAGGTATAAAGCATTCAAAAGTGGTTTCCCTGCCCCTCTTGCTGAGGCACTTTGGGGCTGTATAGTTTGCTGAAGGCTGTAAGGGTTGTATTCTCATCAGCCAGACATCCTCTGGGTGATTTTGGCTAGTTCTTCTCCCATGAGGCACAGTGGAGAATCAAACTCCCAGCCAGACACTCCAACCCACTGGTGCATGGATTTAAATCCTCCGGTACAAGGTGAGATGGAACAAGAACGGTATCTCTTCTTTCTTCTACTCTACTATCCACACAGATGATGAGCTGCATCTGGTCGGGGAGGGCAGGTGTATAAAGGAGGAGGTACAAAAGGAAATGGCAAGAACAACCTTGTCTTATCTTCTTTAACACTCTGGCATAGTGGTTAGAACAGGGCTAAGAGTTGTATGACCTGCAATCTATTTGCAACCCACATAACGAGCCCTGGGGTGCAATGGTTACACTGCAGTACTGCAGTCAGACCTCTGCTCATGACCTGAGTTCGATCTTGATGGATTCAGATAGCAGGCTCAAGGGGTGGTATATAAGTTGAAACAACAACAACATACTGCCCTAAGTCTCCTGGAACCCCGTTGCTAACTGTGAGGGACCTTTACTTTCCATTCTTATGATTCCCTGTTTTTAAGCAGATTAAGGTTTGGTCAATGCTTGAAGTACAGAATGGTTTCAAATGGAATTCTGGCAGGTTTGCCTCAGTTAATGGGCTGGTGAGGTTTCACTTGCTGGAGGTTATCAAGTAGGATGTAGAGCTAAGGATGTTCTAGTTATGGATTTTCTGCATTGTGCAGGGGTTTAGATAGACAAGATGATCTGCAAGCTGCCCCCCTCCATCCCACAGTTCTGTGAAAACTCTACCTAGCAGATTCAGAGCTTGGGAAAACAATCCCCAGAATCCCCCAGCACAAGCTTTTTAGACTACAAAGCTCAGAATTCTTCCGCCAGCATAAGCCTTGCTAGCTGAAGGATTCTAGGGCTTCTCATGGCCAAAAGTAACTTTTCCAAACTCTAGATTTTCTTCATGGGCTCACATGGGTGTATAGGAAATGAATTTGTAAGATGCTTTGAAAATATTTCCCTTTTGTTATCTTTCTGTACCATCTAGGTCTAGGATGATGTCCTGTGGGGCCAGTAGCCCTAGCTATCCCAGCCTGTGTCTGTGACACAACTGACCAGACCTTGGATAAGTTACTGTTTAACTACTACATTTGCCAGAACCTCTCAGCCAGCAGCTCCTTGGGCATTTGTAGACAAAGGAAGTCACCTTTCCAAGCTGAGGAACTCTTCCAAAGGGATTCTTGCTGCACTGTAGAAGGTCGCTTTTTCTCACATCCCCCTGTATGTCACTCTAATTTTGCTCTTCTTCTGTGGCTGACAGAGAACTTACACTCTCTGTTGGCAGAAACACATCGATTCTGTCACTTTGTACAAGGAGCATCATCCGTTTTCTGACGGTGTAAACATGTTTTGTCCCCTGCAGGGACCAAATACTCTTCTACCGTCCAACTCTGACTAACAATGTGACTCGGATCTGAAGGATTTTGTTTTGAGGAAAAAATCCACAGGGATGTCACGCGAGAGGCACTGAGTCAGAGGACCTATTTTATTCAAGATTTCTTTGCTCACCTCAGCAGAAGTCACGTATCATCTGAGGGAAATCCTTGGGCCTCGGGAGGAGAAATGCTCATTAATCTTTGCCAGACTAGGGAAATGGGGCCTTAAGAGGAAAAGAGCAACCGATAAGAAGCTTTGATGAAAAGCCAAAGCTGAATAGTAATGCTTTTGGATCATTTTTGCATGCACATTTCCAAATGTGGTGGTAAGTATCTAATCAACCATGAGAAAATAATATGACCCAGGGATTTAAGATACACCATAATGACATATATGCTTATTAAAGAACTATTTAAAACAGTTTTTGACCTGTTCCACAAAAAATCCTGAGACTCCTTTCTCAAGATGTGAAATTCTGAATGTATGGTGTTAAAATTATTAAGGGTGTGTGTGTAGAAAAAGCATCCCGGAAAATGAAAGTATTTTAAAACTGAGGTTTGAACCACAGTTTACTAAAAGTAATTGCAAAACAATGAGCTAGTTTCAGCCAAGTCTGAAAAACAAGGTTAGTATCCAATAACATTTCAGTGTTTACAAATGATAGCTGTAAATAAAGAACTGAAATTGTATTGAAAGAATTGGTTCGAATAAGGAGAAAGTTGCAATGTGCTAACATGACAGGCCCAAGGTGCTTTAGGTCTTGTGATTGGCTCTATTTTACTAAACCTCTGTAGTTTCCACCCTTTGAAATGTGTAGTCAACAATAATGCTGGCAACTTGTGAGATTCTGATTTGCAGGAACTGTAAGATCAGGAGTTGTAAACTCAATAGAGATTTCTATTATAAAATCTTCCTTGATGATTCAGGGTTAACCACTGTGCCATGAGGCTCTCCTAATCAAAAATCTCCCCTTGCTGATTATGTCACCATCTTTAACAGAGGTATAATTTATGGAACAGGATTTTGGTTATGCTCTGAAGAACACCATGCACACTTATGGTGCTACATCATCAACAAAAACGTGGAATGATGTTAAAGGATTCAATCCTATGCACATCAGCCTGGAAGAAAACCCCACTGAACACAGTGGAGGAAACATCTAAGTAAAGATCCGTAGAATCACTTGGCACACTTCTCATCCTAGCTGTGTGTTTTCTGAAACAGTTGTGCAGCCCTTTCACAAGTTACCCCAATGTGCCCTGTTGTTGTTGTTTAGTCGTTAAGTCGTGTCTGACTCTTCGTGACCCCATGGACCAGAGCACGCCAGGCCCTCCTGTCTTCCACTGCTTCCCGGAGTTGGGTCAAAGTCATGTTGGTCGCTTCGATGACATTGTCCAGCCATCTCGTCCTCTCGTCCCCTTCTCCTCTTGCCCTCACACTTTCCCAACATCAGAGTCTTTTCCAGGGAGTCTTCTCTTCTCATGAGATGGCCAAAATATTGGAGCCTCAGCTTCAGGATCTGTCCTTCCAGTGAGCACTCAGGGTTGATTTCCTTCAAAATGGATATGTTTGTTCTCTTTGCAGTCCAGGGGACTCTCAAGAGTCTCCTCCAGCACCACAATTCAAAAGCATCAATTCTTTGGCGGTCAGCCGTCTTTATAGTCCAGCTCTCACTTCCATACATCGCTACTGGAAAAACCATAGCTTTGAGTATGCGGACCTTTGTCGGCAAGGTGATGTATCTGCTTTTTAAGATGCTGTCTAGGTTTGTCATCGCTTTCCTCCCAAGAAGCAGGCGTCTTTGAATTTCGTGGCTGCTGTCACCATCTGCCGTGATCATGGAGCCCAAGAAAGTAAAATCTGTCACTGCCTCCATATCTTCCCCTTCTATTTGCCAGGAGGTGATGGGACCAGTAGCCATGATCTTAGTTTTTTTTTTTTGATGTTGAGCTTCAGACCATTTTTTGCGCTCTCCTCTTTCACCCTCATTAAGAGGTTCTTTAATTCCTCCTCACTTTCTGCCATCAGAGTGGTATCATCTGCATACCGGAGGTTGTTGATATTTCTTCCGGCAATCTTAATTCCGGCTTGGGATTCATCCAGTCCTGCCTTTCACATGATGTATTCTGCATATAAGTTAAAGAAGCAGGGAGACAATATACAGCCTTGTCGTACTCCTTTCCCAATTTTGAACCAATCGGTTGTTCCATATCCAGTTCTAACTCTTGCTTCCTGTCCCACATATAGATTTATCAGGAGATAGATAAGGTGGTCGGGCACTTCCATTTCTTTAAGAACTTGCCATAGTTTGCTGTGGTCCACACAGTCAAAGGCTTTTGCGTAGTCAATGAAGCAGAAGTAGATGTTTTTCTGGAACTCTCTGGCTTTCTCCATAATCCAGCGCATGTTAGCAATTTGGTCTCTAGTTCCTCTGCCCCTTCGAAATCCAGCTTGTACTTCTGGGAGTTCTCGGTCCACATACTGCTAAAGCCTACCTTGTAGGATTTTGAGCATAACCTTGCTAGCGTGTGAAATGAGTGCATTGTACGGTAGCTCGAGCCTTCTTTGGCACTGCCCTTCTTTGGGATTGGGATGTAGACTGATCTTTTCCAATCCTCTGGCCACTGCTGAGTTTTCCAAACTTGCTGGCATATTGAGTGTAGCACCTTAACAGCGTCATCTTTTAAGATTTTAAATAGTTCAACTGGAATGCCATCACCTCCACTGGCCTTGTTGTTAGCCATGCTTTCTAAGGCCCACTTGACTTCGCTCTCCAGGATGTCTGGCTCAAGGTCAGCAACCACATTATCAGGGTTGTCCGGGACATCCAGATCTTTCTGGTATAATTCCTCTGTGTATTCTTACCACCTCTTCTTGATGTCTTCTGCTTCTGTGAGGTCCCTCCCATTTTTGTCCTTTATCATGTCCATCTTTGCACAAAAGGTTCCTTTAATATCTCCAATTTTCTTGAACAGATCTCTGGTTTTTCCCTTTCTATTCTTTTCCTCTATTTCTTTGCACTGTTCATTTAAGAAGGCCCTCTTGTCTCTCCTTGCTATTCTTTGGAAGTCTGCATTCAATTTTCTGTAACTTTTCCTATCTCCCTTGCATTTTGTTTCCCTTCTCTTCTCTGCTATTTGTAAGGCCTCATTGGACAGTCACTTTGCTTTCTTGCATATCCTTTTCTTTGGCATGTTTTTTGTTGCTACCTCCTATACAATGTTACGAGCCTCCATCCATAGTTCTTCAGGCACTCTGTCCACCAAATCTAGTTCCTTAAATCTGTTCTTCACTTCCACTGTGTATTCATAAGGGATTTGGTTTAGATTATACCTGACTAGCCCAGTGGTTTTTCCTACTTTCTTCAGTTTAAGCTTGAGCTTTGCTATAAGAAGCTGATGATCAGTGCCACAATCAGCTCCAGGTCTTGTTTTTGCTGACTGTATAGAGCTTCTCCATCTTTGGCTGCAGAGAACATAATCAATCCGATTTCGTTACTGCCCATCTGGTGATGTCCATGTGTAGAGTCACCTCTTGTGTTGTTGGAAAAGAGTGTTTGTGATGACCAGCTTGTTCTCTTAACAAAACTCTATTAGCCTTTGCCCTGCTTCATTTTGAACTCCAAGGCCAAACTTACCTGTTGTTCCTTTTATCTCTTGACTCCCTACTTTAGCATTCCAATCCCCTAGAATGAGAAGAACATCTTTCTTTGGTGTCAGTTCTAGAAGGTGTTGTAAGTCTTCATAGAATTAGTCAATTTCAGCCTCTTCAGCATTGGTGGTTGGTGCATAAACATGGATTACTGTGATGTTGAAAAGTCTGCCTTGGATTCGTATTGAAATCATTCTATCATTTTTGAGATTGTATCCCAGTACAGCTTTTCCCACTCTTTTGTTGAATATGAGGGCTACTCCATTTCTTCTACGGGATTCTTGCCCACAATAGTAGATATGATAATCATCTGAATTGAATTCGCCCATTCCCGTCCATTTTAGTTCACTGACGCCCAGGATGTCAATGTTTATTCTTGCCATCTCCTGTTTGACCACATCCAGCTTACCAAGGTTCATAGATCTTACATTCCAGGTTCCTATGCAGTATTTTTCTTTGCAGCATCGAACTTTCCTTTCACTTCCAGGCGTGTCCGCAGCTGAGCATCCTTTTGGCTTTGGCCCAACCACTTCATTAGCTCTGGAGCTACTTGTCCTTGTCCTCCGCTCTTCCTCAGTAGCATGTTGGACGCCTTCCTACCTGAGGGGCTCATCTTCCAGCATCATATCTTTTAGCCTTTTGTTTCTGTTCATTGAGTTTTCTTGACAAAGATACTGGAGTGGCTTGCCAGTTCCTGCTCCAGGTAGATCGTGTTTAGTCAGAACTCTCCACTATGACCTGTCCGTCTTGGGTGGCCCTGCACGGCATAGCCCATAGCTTCTCTGAATTACTCAACCCCCTTTGCCACGACAAGGCAGCAATCCGTGAAGGAGAATGTGCCGTACCCCTGCAAAACAGATGATTTAACACTGTGGGGGGGGGGGGGAGAGAGAATAAAACCATAATCAACTGGGAAGCATTTCCTTCTCCTTTCCAGCACAATCGGCATCTCCAGCAGAATTTCCATTATGTTCTGAGTAGGATTAGATGTGGCATATTCATACCAGACTTGATTAGAAATGAAATGAAATTATGTGTTAATTGTAAACATTTGTCCAAAATTAATGTTTCTGAACTAATGTTTCTCTTCCCAACCAATGTGCTCAGAAACTAATGTCTCTCCTTAACTGATTTTACAAAAACAAGAAATGTGCATGTTAAAAACAAACAACACCCATGGATACTTGCAAATCCTCCTTTTTGGAGCAGGTAAGCACCTATCAGAGGAACTGGGAAGATGCTGCTTCATTTTTTAGGAGAGTGGCCTGCTCAGAAACAAAAAAAAAACTTTGGATTCTAACTCCCAGGATCCCCAAAAAGCTGTAGCTGCACTCCAGAAAATATATTTTCTCACCTGTGGGCCTAATGGATATCTAACTTGTGTCAGGGAGTTCTAAGGGCTCCTTTTTGTAGACTGAAGACTCAAATGAGGTCCCCTAACATTGCTGGCTGTCAGCTCCCAGAAGTCTCAGACTGCATGGCCAATGAGAGAGATTTGGGAGGAGCCAAAAGCCAATTGGATAAGGGCTCAAAGGCAATGGAATGGGATGGCTTCCTATGCCTTCTGTTTCATCAGAAACAATTGTTTTGGGTACTTCATTTCCAGATGGTAAGCTTGGGGTGTGTTTCCTTTTCTGCCTGTTGGTTCAATATGGGAGACTCAATTTCAATTCTGAAAGAGTGTGTATGTGTGTGTGTGTGTGTGTGAGAGAGAGAGAGAGAGAGCAAAAAAGAAACAAAGAAGGAAAGAGAAGGAGGGCACGGAGCATGGAAGAATCAAAGAAACACCTTAGCCATTTAGATTTGTTGCCAGTTCTTGGGAGCACCTCAAGAAAGCCAAGGAAAACTCCATCAATTGACCCATGATGAGTCTGTGCATCCTCAGCATTGTGTGGGCTCATTAGGATTGTGCATCAGTCTGTGCAGCTGGAGTGCACAAAGTGTGGCCCTTCAGATGTTGTTGGACTATTCCTCCCATCAGGGTTAGCCAAGACAGGTAACAGTGAGGAATGCTGGGAGCTGCAGTCCAAGAACATCTGGAGGGCCACAATTCCCCCTCCCTGGCTCATATTCTTTAGCTGTGTTTCCTGCACATTGTTGACTAGGAACGTCATGCCCTGCTGCAGGTTTTATACCACAAATGAGGGTCTTTGCATGATCTTTTCCAAAGAAACTTAAGAGTTCCATTCTTGATATAGACAGCTGGATCAGGACCTGAGGCATGAAATCAATGGTGGATAAAATGCAGTTGAAAACTGTAATTGTAACTGAAATGCAACTCCGATCATCCCCCACCCTTGGCTATCCTGGAGAAGGCCAAAGCTGGTGGGAGCACCAGTCCAACAACATCCAATGCGAAAAGCATCGCACAGTTTACCATACTTAATATTTTCTGGACTGTGTGCTATATGTTAGAGAAGCTAAATACTGCTACATGGAGCATCTCAATCCTGCCTCGAGGACATTTATTAGCATTAAATGTGTTATCCGCGAAGGAATCCACCATTGCACTGGTGTTATGAGTTACGCAGTGCCATCATAATACGACTGGAAGAAATGGTTCTTTCTCTAGGTGTGGCCTAGCCTGGCTCTTCATAGAACTCGGTGGCCAGCAGTGAACCGCGGATTTATACATGCATCATGTACTTATGTACTGTATTTCCATATCGATCAATTGCCGAAGCTTTCTATATAGTCCACACAATCCTATTCCTTCCAAGCGTCTGCAACACCCATCTGGCAGGTTGAGATCTCAAACCCATTTTGCACACCAAATTATGCACAACAGCAGCCATCTGGATTTGTCTGAAAGCCAACTGATTGATGTTGCTTTGGGATTAGGAAGCGCTATCTGCCTATGTACTTGCTTCTGTGTATCCGTCATGCCAGCTCAACCTGGACCTTTGTAAAGAGATTATTACCCCTACTTTTTAAAACAAGTTTATCTTGATGTAAATAAACATATAATGGAAAAACAAAACAAAACCTGAAGCCTCTATGCTGCCTTGATTTTAATACACCAGGAAGGCATTGTGTTGTTGGTAAGAATCTTTGTGGATAAGTGGGGGGTGGGGGGTATTTATTTAAAATGTCTGCATAGGAAATTGGTTCTCCTCACTGCACCTTAACTCCATGTCAGTGATATTGGCTGTCAGCTGTTTGTGATAATTAATGCTATTGCTAAAGAGATGATTGAAATTCCTCTTGGATAATATCGCTGGGCTGCATATCATGCTTATAGAGCTAAATGACAGTGAAATTCTTCTGCCTGGTATGTTTCGATTTCTTGATTATATTAGCCTGCACCTGAGGGATTTTCTGCTTCCAATCAGCTTTCACAGCTTTAGCGTTTTGAAGGGAGTTGAGTGGCTTTCTATCCAAATCGTCATCCTTTTAGGTTTCTTGATTTCTTATGGGCATGGATATCCCACTTGAGTCCAAGGGCTCATGCTGAGATAGGCAGAAAGAGACAAGTATGGGCCAAGCTACATGTTACACAGGACACAGTCCTGTTCCATAAATTATACCTCATAAGACTGATGACATCACTGCCAGGGGGAGACTTTCAGTAATTAAAGACTTCCTGCGTCTATCCCAGGGATCCCACCACTTGCATGCAATGAGACTGACTACACGTCAGTTAAAAAAGCAGCAAGATACAAGCAGGAACCTCAAGCACACGAAATCTCTCCTGCCAGTGATGTCATCACAATTATGCACATGTAATTTATGGAACAGGATTTTGGTCACAAACTTTCATGTCACTTTCTCTCCAGGTGATGGGTAATGTGGGAATCAAATACCACTTCTAGAATCCACTATTAGAAGCAGGAAGGTGTGTGAGAGTCATGTGTGCACATGCACACATGCATTTGTGTGTGTGTGTGTGTTTGACATGTTAACCTGCTTACTATTTTTCCTTGCTTAAGCTATTTTAATTCTCATAAGGGGAAAGATGTCCTGTTTTGAACCTTTACCTCTTCAGGAGTAGAGAGGCTGCAGAGATTATTTTTAGACTTAAAGAAGGTTTCATATACCTTGGTAGGTTACCTGATATAACAGTTGTTTAGGGCAGGGATTGAGAACTGATGATATCCAGATGGTGTTGGACTGCAATGCCTACCAAACCTAGCCAGAATATTCAATAGTGAAGCATGATGGACATTGCAGATGAACTAGAGGGCATCAGTTGGACACCTTTGTGTAAGAGTATGGCTGGTATTCAGGGGCAATCACAATTTGCATGTAATAAGTCATAAGAAGAGTCCTACTGGATTACATTAAGGCCTATCTAGTACTATATCCTGTTTTCCTACAGTAGCCAAACAGAGGCCTATAAGAAACCTAGAAGCAAGACAGGAGTGCAATAGCTTTCTCAAGCTTTCGTTTCCAACAGCTGATTTTCAGAGGCACGTTGACTCTGATACTGCAAAAAAAAGTACATCTTTTATATTAGAAATGTGAGAAGGTGCCTTACAGTTGACCCTACTATTTGACTGTCCAGCTCAGTGTTCGTTCATTCCAGAGATTGGCAAGATTGTGCCTTATGGATGTTTTGACCTACAAATACCATTATCCCCAGACAATATGGCTAGTGATCAAAGATTACATCCAAAATAACAAGAGCTTGCCTGCTGTGATCTACTTTGACCACAGCAATTCTCTATATCCTCAGCCACTTGATCTTTCCAAGTGGATTTAGCTAGGATTGAACCTAGGCTCTTCTGCACACAAATTGCATACTGTTCTATTGAGTTTTGGTGAACACTCAGGTCTGGGGTTCAGTTTCCAGCACCTCCAATTAATCAGGGTGTCAAGTAACAGAATTTTTGTCTGAGATCATGGACAACTACAACCATAGTAGATAGTGCTTGGCAAGGTATACCAATGGTCTGAGCCATTATATAACAATAATGTATCAGAAGAAAATAAACTTATAGGGATGGACTTTTCAGATTTCCAGGCTACAAATCCCACAGTTTTCCATTATGGAAGTTCTACCCCACAGACAGACATTTTATAGACACCTAATCACACCTGAGAGAAAGGCTTCAACTGGAAGACTTAGCTCTGTCCAAGCTTCCTGTTCCTGCCCCAGTGCTAGCTGGGAACTTTCTGAATAGGAAGCTAGGTGGAACCAGGCCTGACTCAGCTTCAAAGCCTTCCAGTTGAGGCCTTTCTCCCAGTTGAGCAACATTTAGAGGTCTGAAAGGTATCTGCCTGTCAGGTAGAATGGAGAATTATGAGATTTCTACCCCAGAAAATCTGAAAGTCCCATTTCTAGAAGCTTAGTTGAAGTTGTTCTACAAACTATTACATATCTGCTGTGTAAGCCTTTGCATTTTGCATTTTTTTATTTTGTACCTTTTGACCAATCTTTAAAAACATATGATAGCCACCTCCCTTAGAGTGCTATATAGTAGCTGAAAGGGTGGGATATACATCTTCTGAAATGAAAATAAATCCTAGAATGAGCAGGCAAGGAAAATATTGACTTAATTCATGAATAACCCAATGTTTCTCCAACTCCAAGAAGCAGGATTAGCAACATTTCTAGCAAGTGTTGTGTGTGGGGTTTTTTTATTCTTGAATGGCTGACAAACTGACAGTTCTGTAACAATACCTGCAACCCTAAAACTCTCTGATAATCTTTTTTTTAATTAAAGAAGATGGGAGCAGAAGGAACTTTTTTACAAACAATTAAAGCAATATATACTAAACAGAAGGCCAAGATCAAAATCAATGGTCAAGTAACTGAAAATATTCAAATTGAACAAGGCACAAGGCAGGGTTGCCCACTTTCCCCGCTATTATTTATTTTAACATTAGAAATTCTAAACAGACAAATAAGAGGGAATGCTGGAATTAAGGGTCTCAAAATCAGGGGAGAAGAATTTAAGCTCCAAGCATATGCTGATGATTTAGCAATAATACTAGAAAACCCTCTGAACAGTCTGGAAGAATTAATGAGAACTATAGAAGAATTCGGAGCTGTTGCAGGTCTTAAAATAAACTATCAAAAAACAAAATGCATGACTAAAAACAAAGAAGACGTGGAAAGACTGGTAATGAAAACTAATTTTGAGGAGGTACAGAAAGTGAAATAACTAGGAGTTATCATTACAAAAAAACCAAGTAATTTGATGAAAGAAAATTATCTTACAACACAGAAGGAAATTCAGAAAGACCTGGAAGAATGGAACAATCTACAAACCTCGATGATGGGAAGAATCTCGACAATAAAAATGATGATATTACCAAAACTGTTATTTTTATTCCAAAATTTACCAATTTTATTAAATTATAAATACTTCAAGGATCTGGACAGCCTGACTTCGAAATTTGTATGGAAGGCCAAGAAACCAAGAATAAAACTTAGAATATTGAAAGACTTAAAAGAAAGAGGTGGTTCAGGACTACTGAATTGGCTATTACGTTATAAGGCATGTGCTATGGTCTGGATAAAAGAATGGATAACATTAGAAAATCAAAGATTATTGAAATTGGAGGGTCATGATCTAAAAATGGGTTGGCATGCATATGTGTGGTATAGGAAATACAAATTACATTTTGCAGAACATATTCTGAGGATGGCGCTATGCTTAGTATGGCAAAAATTTCAAACACAAACCTACAAGAAAATTCCAATATGGGTAGCTCCAATAGAAGCATTCACTTTGAAAGTATTGAATCAGAAGGGAGCGTTACTCACATATAAAGACTTATTAACTAAAGATCAGAATATAAAAGATAAACAAGATCTAGAGAAACTGGGTCTAGCTACAGATTGGTGGTCAATGTTGAAATTAGAATTGAGATATAAAAAGGATAAAATTATGGGCTTTTTTGAGGGGAAAGTCCAGGTGGATGAATTATGGATTTACACTAATGAGAAAATAATTAAAAAGATGTATACATACTTATTGGAATACGACTTGGAGGATGAGAGGGTGAAGGAGACGATGGTAAAATGGGCACAAAATTTTGGGTACAATATTGATATTGACGAATGGACAAAGATGTGGAAAGACAATCATAAAATGATTAAGCCAGTGAATCTTAGAGAAAATGTCCTTAAAATGTTTCATAGATGGCATTTTACCCCTGTAAGATTGGCAAAAATGTCAGAAGGTAACAGTAATGTCTGTTGGAAGTGTAAAAAAAATTCCAGGGACGTATTATCATATGTGGTGGTCATGTGAAAAAGCAAAAAAAAAAATTTGGATACAGGCTTGGGAAATGGCAAAAGAGATTGTTCAACAGAAATTAAATTTTAAACCTGAAATGTTATTATTGAATATAATGCCAGAAATTATTGAGAAGAAAATAAAATATAGCCTATATATGTATATATTCACAGCAGCTAGGTTACTCTGGGCCCAAAAATGAAAGAATGAAGAGACACCAACGATGGATGGGCTATTAAAGAAGCTATTGGACATTGCAGAACTAGACATGCTTTCAGAGGCACTACGGGATCAGCCAAGAGACTTTGTAAAGCAAAGCTGGAAGCTGATACATAATTGGGCCCAGAAAAAGACAGGAGCTTAGGGGGGAAAATTAGTCTATAGCGAATCAGTGCTCACCGGAATCCCCATGAAGATATTCAATGACCAGACGACGGTGAAATCTCTGATCCATAGGGGAAGGAGTTGGTAGTTTTTCTTTTTGTCTGTTTGTTTTGTTAATTATCTGTTAGATTGTTAATGTTTTTAAGTTTGTATGTTATAATAATAATAATAATAATAAAACAAAACTCTCTGATAATATATAAATATGTTCAGTACCCTTTTAGAACTTCTAGACACACCAGCATAAACAGGCCCTGGGACTTAAGAGCATCAGTGCAACTTGAAATGAGACCAGAAAGATTTTTTTTTTTCATTGCGGAAAAGAACCCCTGGGGTCCTAGACATTTCATGCACCCCCTCAGCCCCCCCCAAAATTAGAAAGACAAGGGACCGATGAGTTGATTTCCCAACCAAGCAGCAGAGAAACACAACATCCTTGCAAATCAGCCAAGCCAGGAATGCACAAATGTTTACACAAACATACAAACTCTATCTGTAACCTTTGATACTGGCAGCATTTGGAAATGGATTCATTTTCCAGGTCATAGCTATACTCTACTCTAATGGCTTCAGAGACTGCTGGCTCTTTTGACCTCAATTATTTTGAGAACTTTTCTGTTTAGCCCAATGGACAGGAAAAGGGCAATGAGAAGCTGGATGTGTGAATGTGTGTGTGTTGTGGTGAGGGAATAACTAAAGGTTGATTTCGACAGAAAGAATGCCTCTGTTTCAGCCATATGTGAATGGAATGACTTGTATCACAGACTGATTAAACTCTTCCCCCATCCCTGAGTGTCTGCAAACATTATTCCACATAGTAGTGTATATTCTTGGGCATCCCAAAGAAAGACAACTGTTAATGCTTTAAACATGTGCTGAGATGCTTGTTGTTTCCAACATTCATGAGCCTAGGACTTGTACTGTACAAGTAGAAATGAACATGTGGAAGGGGTGGATTGGGTCATGCCCAGAAGCTCTGCTCTTGATCTCCATGCATTCAGGTATCTTGTTTGCACACAGCCTGCATACAAACATCAGTATGCGTTTCTGAATGTTGTTAGCCAGTGCTGGGATCATGTGTACAGGAGCACATGTGCACTGTAGGAGCTGTTCAAATTGGGTACTAGGATGCATGGAAGCTGGAGATGCTTGACAGTGGGCACAAGTCAGATCTTCCCCTCTACACCAGTGGCAGCACAACAAAGTAAAAAAAAAATCAGGTTAGGAAAATGGCAGCCAGCAGTTATAACAGAGTATCTTTTGGAAGCAGAATTCCCATGTACAAAATCTAGTCCAACAGTTCCCAACCTTGGGAACCCAGATGTTATTGGACTACAACTCCCAGAAATCCTTGCCAGCACAGCTAGTGGTGAAGGCTTCTGGGAGTTTTAGTCCAAGAGAATCAAGGTTGGGAACCCACTCATCTAGCCTTTCATTTTCATAGAATAAATTTGAAAGAGTGTGAAATAAATGGAAGAGTGTGATCGACCAGCTCTTCAGATTTGGTAAACATGGCAAGGTCATGGCACTGCTGACAGCATCTTTGGCATTCATAATGATCATAATGAATGGTGATGACATTTTTCGCTCCCAATTTTTCGCTGCCCTATGCGTCTGGAAGAGTGCAAATGGCCCACTGGGCTACATATTATCCACCACTGCATTACATGCACATGTCTCATGTTCAGATTGGGCTGAGGAACTGCCCATGTGAAGTCCCCAGATTCAGTGGTCCTATCTTATGGACATTTTTGTCCTTTATCATGTCCAAAGATGGACATGATAAAGGACAAAAATGGTAGGGACCTAACAGAAGCAGAAGACATCAAGAAGAGGCGACAAGAATACACAGAGGAATTATACCAGAAAGATCTGGATGTCCCGGACAACCCAGATACTGTGGTTGCTGACCTTGAGCCAGACATCCTGGAGAGTGAAGTCAAGTGGGCCTTAGAAAGCATGGCTAACAACAAGGCCAGTGGAGGTGATAGCATTCCAGTTGAACTATTTAAAATCTTAAAAGATGACGCTGTTAAGGTGCTACACTCAATATGCCAAGAAGTTTGGAAAACTGAGCAGTGGCCAGAGGATTGGAAAAGATCAGTCTACATCCCAATCCCAAAGAAGGGCAGTGCCAAAGAATGCTCCAACTACCGTACAATTGCACTTATTTCACACGCTAGCAAGGTTATGCTCAAAATCCTACAAGGTAGGCTTCAGCAGTATGTGGACCGAGAACTCCCAGAAGTACAAGCTGGATTTCGAAGGGGCAGAGGAACTAGAGACCAAATTGCTAACATGCGCTGGATTATGGAGAAAGCCAGAGAGTTCCAGAAAAACATCTACAGTACTTCTGCTTCATTGACTACGCAAAAGCCTTTGACTGTGTGGACCACAGCAAACTATGGCAAGTTCTTAATGAAATGGGAGTGCCTGATCACCTTATCTATCTCCTGAGAAATCTATATGTGGGACAGGAAGCAACAGTTAGAACTGGATATGGAACAACCGATTGGTTCAAAATTGGGAAAGGAGTACAACAAGGCTGTATATTGTCTCCCTTCTTATTTAACTTATATGCAGAATACATCATGCGAAAGGCAGGACTGGATGAATCCCAAGCCGGAATTAAGATTGCCGGGAGAAATATCAACAACCTCAGATGTGCAGATGATACCACTCTGATGGCAGAAAGTGAGGAGGAATTAAGGAATCTCTTAATGAGGGTGAAAGAGGAGAGCGCAAAAAATGGTCTGAAGCTCAACATAAAAAAACCCCAAGATCATGGCCACTGGTCCCATCACCTCCTGGCAAATAGAAGGGGAAGATATGGAGACAGTGACAGATTTTACTTTCTTGGGCTCCATGATCACTGCAGATGGTGACAGCAGCCACGAAATTCAAAGACACCTGCTTCTTGGGAGGAAAGCAATGACAAACCTAGACAGCATCTTTAAAAGTAGAGACATCACCTTGCCGACAAAGGTCTGCATACTCAAAGCTATGGTTTTTCCAGTAGCAATGTATGGAAGTGAGAGCTGGACCATAAAGGCTGACCGCCGAAGAATTGATGCTTTTGAATTGTGGTGCTGGAGGAGACTCTTGAGAGTCCCCTGGACTGCAAAGAGAACAAACCTATCCATTTTGAAGGAAATCAACTCGGAGTGCTCACTGGAAGGACAGATCCTGAAGCTGAGGCTCCAATACTTTGGCCATCTCATGAGAAGAGAAGACTCCCTGGAAAAGACCCTGATGTTGAGAAAGTGTGAAGGCAAGAGGAGAAGGGGACGTCAGAGGACGAGATGGTTGGACAGTGTCACCGAAGCTACCAGCATGAATTTGACCAAACTCCGGGAGGCAGTGGAAGACAGGAGGGCCTGGCGTGCTCTGGTCCATGGGGTCACGAAGAGTCAGACACGACTTAACGACTAAACAACAAATGATCATAATGAATGGTGATGACATTTTTCGCTCCCAATTTTTCGCTGCCCTATGGGTCTGGAAGAGTGCAAATAGCCTACTGGGCTACATATTGTCCACCACTGCATTACATGCACATGTATCATGTTCAGATTGGGCTGAGGAACTGCCCATGTGAAGTCCCCAGATTCAGTGGTCCTATCTTATGGAGAGCTGGCTGCATAGCTCCGTGGTTTAGGTATCTGGCTGCAGAGCCAGAGATTGGGAGTTCAATTCCACACTGTGCCTCCAGGGAGAAGAGACAGCCTCTGTGGCTTTGGGCAAGCTGCACAGTCCCAGAGTGCTCACAGAAGAAGAAAGTGATAAACCACTTCTGAGTATTCTCTACCTGGAAAATCCCAGAAAGGTTGACTAGAAGTCAAAATTTACTTGATTACACATCATCATCATCATTGGGGCATTTTCAGACCAACGATAATAATAATAAAAAGGGAACACACAAATGTCATGTTGGTAAGACATGTTGTCACTGTGTTGGTAGAGATATACAATGGGAGTTTGAGATCATTAGCTCTTTGCTGTAAGCTTGCTCTGTGCAGTCTGGGTCAGTTTGCCCCAGGCTTTTCATGAAGTGTGTTAAGAGCATGCTAACAAGCCTACTTGTAGTACAACAACAAAACTGTGCAGTTTCCAGAAAGCAATTTGATTCAGGAAACTGGAATATCTCACAGCACTCATCCCACTGCTTTCACAAATGGGAAGAAAGCAAAATATTTCCCGGTGTTGAAATGATAGGAAGAATTACAAAGAAGACCTGGATTCCTTGCCTTTTGTCACTTGTTGCTATTGTTGTTATTATGTGTTGTCTGACTTACGGCAACCGTTGTAGGGTTTTCTAGGTATATAAAGCACTCGGGCATGATTTACCTGTCTCCTGGTGGTATTCTGGGATCATGCAGCTTGCCCAAAGTCACACAGTTGCCAGATCATGTACTGCCTCAGCTGCTCTTGAGCATTTTAGATGACCAGCTAATGGTTTGAATTGGAAATGGCAGTGACTAAACCCTGGACTTTCTGCATATGAAGCATGATCTGAGTAATGGTCCCTCCCCTTTGAGATCGAATTGCACTGGGCATTGTTAACCTGAGCTCAAATACTGGAACCCAAATAGGTTGAATGCCAACAGGAAAGAACAGGTGGCATTAGGGTACCAATGTTTCCTGGAAGCACCAGGAGTTTTTTGTTGGGAAAGTTCAAGCATCACATGACAGGGATGAACTAGGGGAAGGTGCTTCCCTTGGTGGGGTATAAACCAGCTTTCCCCAACCTGGTGCTCTCCCTATATATTGGAGCACAATTTAAACCATTGCCAGGAAATACGAGAAAGGGCTCTTGGAATCTTTCCAGCAAGAAAGATAGAGCATATGTGCATCTATGAAGGGAGTATATTCTATGCTTCCTAGATAACAGAATGTATATTTGAAAAGAAGTGCAGAATGCAGAACACAACGAGTCTTGAACATACTGGTCTATCACAGGGGTTATTTCACATCTCTGTCTCCCTGATGTTAAGCCAAGTAAGGTAATCGTTGTTGATGTTTTATTTTTCAGTTAATTGCTCGAGTGCCTAAGGGAAGAAAATGATAGGCATCTTATATAAATATGAGAAATATAATAAACTCTGCAGCTGGGCTTTTAAAGAAGCTGATTGTATCTCAGCCAAATAAGATAACCCAAAGGAAGCTCATTGTCACAGTCATGATGGTGACAAGATGAAGGAGTTAGTGGTTAGCCATCTCATCTCTTCTAATGGAAACAGTAAACATGGTCATTGATGCATTAAATAATTCAAGGAGAATTTTCTGAAGGAGAGACAACACCTTAAGACTTGTCCTCGTCCTTGTTGTGTGCTGCCAGGAGCTCAGAGTTTGAAGTTACTTTTAGACTACAAGTCTGAGAACTTCTCAGCCAACGTGAGCACACTGGCTTGGCAGTTCATGGGAGCTATAGTCAAAAAGCTATTTTTTTTTCACACTTTAGCAATATATGCCTGGCTGCGTGGAAGGCAGGGCAGTGTCATAATACAAGAGAATTTGGGAGCATGAAATAATAGGATGTCAGATCTGTCTGGACACAGAAAAAGGCAACATTCAAAGCTTTCTAAACTAACTAGCAGAATTCTGTGTATCTGCTAGCAAAGGTTAAGCCATGAATGGGAGTCCATTTTCTGGGATCTACTTTGCTCTTCACAAGAACCCCAAGGTCCACCAGTTGGAGCTTGGTGCAAATGAAAAACATTTACAATCGAATAATTCTGAGATCAGTAACTTGTTCTGAGTCCCCGAACCAGGTGGAGCTCATAAAGAGATGCAGAAGGAGGACATGTCCTAACAATGGGAATGGCACATTATGTGGAGATGGCAGGAAAGGGTTTTCTTAGCTCTAGTACATCAGTTGTGGGATGCTCTCCTCTTGGAGGTCCGACTGGCAGTAACACAGACTTTATTACAATGCCAAGTTAAAACTTGACTGTTTTATCTGAGCATTTGGTAATTAGAGAAATCAAGGCTTGGTCTTCAGTCCTTCAGTTTCCCACTTTTTTTCTTAATTGTTGGACTACTTTAAAGTGTTGTAATTGTTTTAAAGTATTTAAATTATACTACAGTGGTTTGACGGTTGTTGTAGGTTTTTCAGGCTGTTTAGCCGTGTTCTGGATGTTTTTCTTCCTAACATTTCGCCAGTCTCTGTGGCCGGCATCTTCAGAAGACAGAAGTTAGAACTTTGTGTTCTAACTCCTGTCCTTTGGAGATGCTGGCCACAGAGACTGGCGAAACGTTAGAAAGAAAAACCTCTGGAACACGGCCAAACAGCCCGAAAAACCTACAACAACCATCGGATCCCGGCCGTGAAAGCCTTTGAGTATACTAGTTTCTTTTAATGTGATTTTATTGCTGGACAGCTCAGTGGTTTAGGGATCTGGTTGCAGAGCCAGAGGTTGGGAGTTTGCTTCCCTGCTGTGCCTCCTTGACAGGAGGCTGGACTCAATCCATTGGGTCCCTTCCAGCTCTGCAGTTCTAAAATGATGATGAGGATTGATTGGTTGATTTCTAAGCTATTTTTTAAGCTGTGAGCTGTCAACATAAGATGGGTTAAAACATTTTAATAAAGAAATATCCTTGCACACAAAAATCCACTTGAGGTTCTTCATTTCAGCAATATAATTCAGAGTAGTAGGAAGGGAAAGATTTTGTTGCTTCTGCTGGAGCAAGAACTGGGATCGAGAAATCTTTTCTGATTGTCTGCAGATTCCCTAGAGGGTCTGGCTCCTTCAGCCCACTGTTGCTAAGAATGCTTTCCTGATTATATGATCCCCTCCTAAAGCTTGGTGTGGGGAGGAATAGGATCCTTCTGTGGACTAATGACAGTGCTGGCTTGGGGATTCATTCCAAACAAATGAACTTTTGCAAACTCTTCCCACTCCACATGGGGGGAAATAGTGCAACTGTGCATGTTGGACCTGCCAGAACATCCACAGATTTGTTGAGACATGTGAAAAAGACTCGCTATGTGCCTATAGCTACATATGTGTATGTATCACATGGGGTTGGGGTTGGGAGATATGTAGAAGCTGAGGTCAGGGGTAGCAGCATAGTTCCACTTTGTCCTGTGCGCACACATGTCTCTAGGTGCTCCAATTAGAGACGGACACGGACCTCAGTTTGGAAGTTTGTGCCGGTTCATCACACCCTTTGTAAGCCAACGACCCACTCACTAGTCAGAGGGCACTCCTCTCCTCCTCCTCTTTGGCTGTTCAACCAGTCCCCAGTAGGAACACATGTTTGCCTGTCCTGCCTCCTTGTCTGAGTGGGCGATCAGCCAAGGAGGCGGGGCAGGTAAACCTGTGCTCCTGCCGGAGACTGGTTGAACAGCTGAAGAGGAGGAGAAGAGGAGCATGTGCCAGTTGGTGAGCGGGGGGATCCAGATGGGGAAGTGGGGGAAGGGAACATGCAGCACCTATGGTGCTGTGCATATGAACTGGCACAAACTTCCAAACCGAGGTTCATGCCCATCTCTAGCTCCAAGACAGAGGTGAGATCTGTTGACCTTCTTGATTTTTGCAGTTTCAGTTCTCAAAAGCCCTATCCAATACTGCCAATGACAAAGAATTATGCGAGATTTGGTTCAAAATATGGGGAGTCCCCGAATTTCTCCATCTCTGTTCCGACAGAACCAATAGGAAATTGTATGTTCAAAGGATATCTGGGACAGGGGAGTGAGTTAATGACAAAAACAGCTTTAAAAACTGAAATGTATTCACTGAAGTATATACAATCTTTGGGGTTGAGGAGAAGGAATTTGAATATTCATGTCCTTCAGAGATTTATTATCTTCATAATTAACTTGTCATGGATCCACTGACAAAGCACTTCTTACGTTTGAGAGGCTAGGAGCAAAAATTTTCTTAGTGTTTTCTGGAGAAGAAATTAACAATGCTGTCTATTCCCTTTAAATAACCTGAATCTTTGACGGTCTCAAACATAGAAGACAATGTATGTTGTCTTCAGACAAGTGTGTAAATACAAGGCAAACCAGGGGTATCTGTGCAAGAGAAGAGTGACCTTTGTGCATTGCCCTTTAGACATGACTGTACCTATTGCCTTTTTGAAGTCCCTTCCTCATTCCTTTCCCACACTCTTGACTACGACAACATTGACAAATACTTTGGGATTTGCTCTACAATTAGCATGGGTGAATTTGAAGTATTTTTCAATGATCACATGAGTGAGAGCCAGTGCGAATCAGTCCTGCCTTATTTTTGCTTCTGATTCAGAGTTTTTTCCCCTGTGGCTGGGAATTTTACTTTTTAAAAGACAGAACAATTTCCCTGTGTGATCATTTGCTTCATTCTGTAAGGATGAGGAGGGGGTGTGACTCGGGATATTGTTATGGTGATGTATAAAGCTGGGGCATGATGTTTTGGGACAGCAGGAAACCCCACCCCTGCAACCTTTCTCCCTAGTCACCCCAAAATATATTTTTTTAATTTTTAAAACAAACTACTGAGTTTCGAACTAGATCACCTCATCACTGCATTGATACATCAGTTTAGCACTTTGCACAGACAAAAGAAAATCTAAGAAAGGATTGCTGGGGATTACCAGGTGAGTGGTATCAAAGGAAGGGGGCTGTTGGCATTGGATTGAGGGCCAATGTGGACAATCCGGTATCTTCATATGATCACCTAAACTGAATACAACCATCAAAGAGACTGTAAATCAAGCCGCAGCAAAGCCAGATCACTTTGATTCAGCTTGCCAGTGTAGTCATACCCTTTGCAAGCTACTGGGCACTTTTTCCTAGCAGCTGGAAACAAAGAAGGCAAAAAAGTAAAAATAAAGCATTCATGTTGACATTGCCCATTTGTCACTTTTAACGCACAAACAAAGAACCCATGGAACATTACCATGAGTGCATTTTTGTCCTTTGTTGATAGTAATTTATTTTTGGGATACTACTTCCAGACTTTTTCGTTGGTCATGTTGTTGGGAGGATTCTCAGAACGGTTGATCTTCCCACCAAAAAGTAACATTTGCAAGCTTTTAAACATGGAATGTATCTGTCCTTTCAAGTGGTACAGTCCTTTCCTAGTAAAACTGTGCATCAGACCATGCATTGGCCCACGTTCAGTCCCAGTGGTTCTGCATCAATAAGAGTGGGAAGTGAGTGGTTTTATCTATGTGTGAAACACATGCTTGAAAATCAGAGATCTCTTGTGTTTCACTTGGCAGTAACCATTTGATCAGACTAGTAGAAACCGGTGACTCTGATGACATGGGGATCACAACCCCACTTTGGGTTTTAGTTGAAACTTTACAAGAGTTATACAAGGCATGAGCCCTATCCCCCAAATGGATTCCATACCTTGAATAGTTCCTTCAAAGTTCAAGCTAAAATCTGGAGTAGATTCATTGCAGGACACTCCATCCATCAGCTCTCCTGAGAGGGACCATTAACTCTTCCCCTCTTGGAACTGTGTCCACTTGGACCTGGCTGCTTTAAGAACTTTCTAGGTGAGAACAAATGCCTGACTTTGCCTTTTTTTTCTCCTTGCTTTCCGATTTCCTTTCTTTTTGTGATGCATCTTTTAGTTCATATGCCTGAGGGAAGGGGCTGCCTTCTTGCTGATCTTTGCAAGACACTCTAGAGGCCTTTTCCAGCTACTGAGCAGACTAAAAATCCTTCAAATAAATAATAAATACATGAATACAAATCAGGAGCTTTTACCTGGAGTTGCTGGGTCAGAGAAGCCTCTGCAATATTTTGAGCTAATATTTCTTCTCACTCATCCCCAAAGTTTTAAACACGAAACTTTTTAAATGGGCCATTTGGAACTTGTTAAAGTCCGCCTTAAAAGGTTGCACTGAATAATAAAAAAGATCCAGCTTTTGATGTTGAGTTCCCTCTTCAGGAAAAAAAAAAAGTGTGCCTGTGTTGAGGTGGGGAGACAGCCTCAGTGCTGGAGTGAAATCATTTGGCCTATTTCACCCAGGCAAGAAAAGAAAAGAAAAGAAATATACACTACTTTTCATTTTGAGGAAATGTCTGTTCTTAAAAAACATGACAGATAGTTAATTAGGAAACATCTGGACAAACCGAAGGCAACAGAAGTTGCTCCAATCAATGATGGTTCATTGAAAAGCTTTTCATCTGAACTCAGAGAGAAGGAGCCAACTCAGCATTTCTCCTCCGCCCCTCCCCCTCCAAAAAGGAACACTTGCTGATGAAGTGCTAAAAGAGGAAGAAAACATAACACTCGCTCACCAGGAGATGTTTGATGGGAATCAAATCATACACTGGGCAGAACAAGGGGTGAAAGATGTTTGCTAAAAGTATGGCAATGCTTTTGGCACAACCAAGATGTTTTTTGAGAGGCTTCCCAGAGGAAATGTGGTTCCAGGAATGGCAAACGGCTGGGAAAACTGGTTGTCTTGCCTTGGAGTGCTTGATTTGGAAGGACAAACGATGAAGCAGTCATTTCCAGTGAAGCCACCACTTGGGAAAAGAAACAGTAGGAGATATTTCCAAGCAACCCACAAGATAAACTCGATGTACAGTTCTTCCTCGATGGAAGAAAGAGTCAGGAAAAAAACACCAACAATATTATTTTTGAGTGTAAAGGCAAGGAGACAGGCCAAACAGAAGCAATGAACAAAGCTCTTCGTGGTCAGAAATCTTTGCATGATGGTTGTTGGTAATAGCTGCAGCATTGACTGAAGCCTCACAATAGCCTCCTTCCAGCTGCCTTTCTCAGCACCACTGCTTGCTCATTTGGCTGCAGCAACCTGCAGAAAAGAAAAAGGAACTCATAGGGAAATTAAGCACACATCAGTGGCCTAGCCTATCATTTTGAATTCTGGCTTGTTGTTCTGTCTAAATCCAATCCCAGAAACTAACTATGGTTTGTTAACAAGACAGAAACCACAATTAAAAACTATGTTTTGTTGTTGGCTGATAAACTCTGGCTTGTTCAAATACACCATAATACCTCAATCATGTCTGGTTTCAGAAGGGAAGCAGGGTTGGTCCTTGTTAGTGCTCAAATGGGATTCCCAAGCAGGATCTGGAATCAGTCATACCTGAAGGTGTGGTGAATACCTGCCAATCAAGAATCTTAGACAGTATAAAGTATGTTCCTGTGATCTTCACTAGTGCTAGAGAAGATGTTCTTGGAGAGTAGAGGTGGCAGCGATATGGCAGAGAGATAGGGAGGCAAGACGGTTCTTACAATAAAGGCTGTAGCAGTGAAAAAATTATAGCTTCTGTTGTCACTCTTATAGCTTCTATTGTCTTCTGGCTGCAGTTCTCTCTGCTGTATGAACTGGCTGCAAGTATTGTATGAATGTGGGAATAAATCTCTCATTCTTTTTATACTTGTGTGTTTCACTGAATATTACATGCAGCATGAATCATTGTTCAATCATGCTAAAATACAGTCAGAGGCCTCTATATTCCAGCTCCTGCTGTGTGGGAAGTTATATCTGCAACACAAAAAGTCAATATTTCCATGTTTTACTCTTCTTCTTGGGACTCAGGGTGTATCTAGTGGAAGCTTTTATTGCACAATCACCATGACTCAAATCATGGTATTTATAAAGGGTCCTCCAGACATTAAGTATATAATATACTACACTGTTACAGCACTTTGACTTTACTTTCAACTGTCATGGCTCCATCTTGTGGGATCTTGGGATTTGTAGTGTAGTAAACTACTAGAATTGTATGCTAGAGATACCACTCTCTAGCAGAGAATTCCTAAGTGCCTCAACAAACGACAGATCCCAGGATTCCATAGGATAAAGCAACAGTCTTTGAAGTGCTACCAGACAGAAAGGAACTACATCCTCTAACTAATAAACTTCCCCATACTGATACATATGACTGTAAGATCAAAAAGCTATCCCACCTCAGACTGAAAGATCCCTACAGACAAGTATTGAAGCAAATCTGGCTTTTAAAACTCATCTCCTTTATATGTTGATGTGTTAGTTTACTATGGCATTAGCATCTACTTTAAAACTGTGATACATTGGATACTCCCACGGTTGACTAACTTGGCTGTGTTTGGCAAAATGATGTGCAACTTCAGAAGATCTGGTTGGAACTAGTCTATGTGCTCCACCTGCTGGCCAGTTCTGCTACTTATAAAGTGAAGAACAGAACATGGGCCCACCACTGTCTTTTGTTAATTAGCTTCCTGCTCTGGTGCTTTTCGCATGATATAATTCTCTTGCAGCACAGCCAATGTGGTGTCGTGGACAGAGGCCCAAGAGACTGGGGTTCAAATGCCTCCTTGGCCATGGAAAGGAGGGGCAATGGTACATCTCACAGGCATCAAAACCCCTGTAAGTGGGAAGGCACCAGACAACCCATGAAAACAACAACATGGCCCCTTGCTTCTGCTTCCTTTAACCTGAGATAGGGGAAAGTTACCTTTTTTTGACTATATTATCCATAATATCCCACACCACATCACCCACATGACCCCCAGTAGTTTGTGTTCTACCAGTCTCATTTCTGTAAGCATGTGTGAGTTATATCCACATGTCACATTTTTAGATGTAAACACAGGAAGTAAACAAATGATACCCACTGGGATGTTTAAGTGTCCAGTGTTCCAGATGAGACACAAATGAGGCCAAACAAGTCTGTATCCCAGGAAGATTCACACTGCCAAGGGGAAAGTGGGACACATGTAACAATCTAAAGTAGCCTTGATTATATTTGTATTTTAATAATATATCTGTACATTGCCTTTCTTCCACCGAGTTCAAGCTGGCAAACATGTACATCCTCTTCCCACAACAGCCCTGTGCTGTAGGTCAGGGTATAAGACTATCTCAAGGCTACCCAGTAAGTTTCACGGCTCCCTGGAGAACTGAACCTGGATTTCTCATCTCCTATTTAGAGAAACAAATGATCAGAAAATTTCCTCTGTGCTGAATTGGTACAGCTATGCCAATTTATCCTAAGCTATGCTGCATTTTAAGAGCATATGACTGGGAGTCATCCATTATTCAATAAGAAAACATATGCCTGACTAAAACGCTCTCCCTTTCTCATTGTCTTCCGCTCTCTCCCTCTCTCTTTGAAAATCTTGGACAAGCACCCAAGACAATATATCTCCTACCCCCAAATTAATTGCGGCTGTTTTGATTAAAGTGCATTATCATATAAATATTTTATTAAGAGTGGGATTAAATCTTTCTTTGCTTATGAACTGTGACAACTTTAAAGTCTAACCTTTTACGGCTTGGAAACACATAATTATTTTGCTCATTATCCGCATTTAATAGTTCGATCTCTTAATATGCTTCGCCATTTGGAACCAGCCTTCGGTGCCAAGTTCAGATCGATGCTGTTAGTTATTTGTGCTTTTGCACATAATTAAGCTGAAATTAAAAGCAATTTAACCTTGCGGATCACTCAGTGCAGTATTAATCTGGCCAAGAATAGACCTATATATCAGAGGGCTAGAGGTGGCCTCCGATCCTATTTGCAAACTCTTCAAAATAGTTTAACCTCGTTAGATGTTGAAGGGACAGAGCTGGCTTATAGCTCAGTCTTATGGTTTAAGAAAAGAGGTTGGTGCATCTCAACCTGCATTATGTCTGTTCAGCTAAAATAAATGGAATTTTAAGGAATGAGAAAAGCAACTGGATGCCATTCGACATGTGGGACAATTAAGAAATCTGTCTTCACCCATATTGCGAAATTCAAGAAATATCTGTGGAAGGAAGAAGGTTCTCACCATTTTGAAATTGGCTCCAGGAAACAAATCCAATAAAAACACAGGTTCAGCCTTGGCTTTTCTGTTCAAAAGATCAGGTAGGAGGTGGAGGAGGTACAGAGGAAGGAGGCCACCACAGAAAAGTCCCTGTGGCATGCTAGTGTCTTATGATTTTTTGGAGGGACAGCAAAGAGAGCCTCTGCTCAATTTTTTTTTTTTTTAAAGGGAGAATTATATGAAGGAAGGTGGTCCTTCAGGTGTCCATGTTGCTCATTGGTTTGGAGCTCAAGGTTACCCTTCACTGTGAGACACACCTGCTACTCAGTAAAATACTGTGTAGCTCTCTGGAACACAGACATGGACGATATGGGGCTAAACAGGAAACATGTCTAGTTTTTTCACAAGGTGGCCCACTTTTAACCTTGAAAACAACAGTACATATTGGAATTGGAGAAATGCAATCATGTGCCAACACAGGGCAGTAGAGGTAGAGGCAGAAAGTTAGGGATCCTGAGTGTTCCTCTTTTGTCTTCCCTGTTTCCTTTCTTCCTTGGCTACCCAGCAGGGATGGACAGAGTGCAGTGTTTGGGTTTCATGCAGCCCCCAGCCTTCCCCCAAAAACCTCTTTTTTGACTTGCAAATATTTTTAAAATTTTTGAAAAAGTCACACTACTTTTTCAAAACTAGGAGTGACCTTCTAGTCACTTGTGGTAGTTGTTTGGTTGCATCTTTGATGGTCCACGAGGCCTCTGAAGTGCTCTAGAGGTAGAAAATTGGCCTCTGGACCCTGAAAACTGGTCCCACCTCACTATAGACAAATAGCTTGACTTCCTCTCACATCTCCTCTTCCTGTAAAGTGTGGCTGCACTACATAGTTAACCAAGTTTGATACTTCTTCAGCCATGGCATGGTTCTAGCCTCTGGAGCAGTGATTCCTAATGGGTCTCCAGATGTTCTTGGACTTAACTCCCAGAAATCCTGGTCAGCACAGCTAGTGGTGAAGGCTTCTGGGAGTTTTAGTCCAAGAATATTTGGGGAATCCAGGTTGAGAACCACTGCTCTAGAGTCTCAGGATCTGCAGTCTAGTGAGATACTGTCAATTCTCTGCTAGACTGCTCCCTTTGAACTATACAGCACCTGAGCAGTCCCTCAGACAAGTACCTTACTGAACTACAAGTCCCAGAATACTATACGACTCAACCAGGGCAGGCAAAATGCTATCAAGTTACTGCAGGCATACTCATAGCCAGCAGCTATTCCCCTTGATCCATTCTGCTCTCTATATTAGCTACGTAATTTCTTCAATAAATACTTTCTCTTCATTTAAGATAGTCTTTGATATTAATTCAAAGCTTTCAGCTTCTATACAAAGTGAGCTGTACTAAACCAGCTGCATTGCGCTCATTGGTTCTGGAGTGGAAAGTTTCCTGGACTGATAGTTGCAAATGGTTTTCAAGTGAAAGATTAATACGGTGCATTCAGGATGGCACAGCTTCTGTGCAAACAAGGGCATTTCCTGGCCTGAACAGAATTGAGCTGTGCATCTAAAGAGGTGACTAAACTCACATGCCAGTCCATGCATTTGTGTCAATCAGTCTTCTGCTTTCTTGATAGCAGAACTGGAACAGTAACCGAGTACTAACTAAGGGGCAGCATTGTAATTAGAATCACAGCTTTCTGAAAGTTTGTTTTCTCCAGAAATGTCGACGTCTTCCTTTCTTGGACAATAATTCTCAGAATCCTCCAACCAGCACAGCTACAGCCATCTGGAATATTCTGAAAATTACAATTTTAAAAACCCTCCTTTTTCCTCACACTGATCAGAAGGTTTAAGCTGGCTGCCTTGATGTTCACTCAACATGTATATTTGAAAATAAATCCAAATATTACAATAATGCCTTTAGACAACCACCACAAAGGAAGACTTTGTAATACTTTTTTTAATACAACCACTCAAGTCCCCAACTAGCATGTCCAATAGCTGTTAAAATGCACTGATTTGTGCTTTAGGACTACAACTCCCAGAATTCCCCAGGCAGCACGCCTCTAGTAGCCACAATGGCTGGGGGATTCTGGGAATTCTAGCCCAGAAGAGGAACACACCCAAGGTTTTTTGTCTTGCCAAAAGATATTCACGGGGGGGTTGAGAGTGTGATGCTTCAGATGCATGTTTCCCCTTTTCTCCTTTTTAAAAAATTAATGTTTGGTAAGTGGCATAGCGCTGCACTGTTGCATTGCTGAAGAACCCTAAGTGACCCTTTGGCTCACTTCATTTCTGAAATACATTTCTATCTGTTAAAAAATTAACATTACTGCCTACTGTACCATTGTGCTATGTAGTCTTCACTGAGAGATACTGAGCAACATCAACTTTGCAAAACTGGCAGGCAATAAATGTGTGTAAAGGCAAAGCTGCACAGCCAGGATATCATCTTTAGCCCTATACTTTTTAACACCTAAGAGATGCAGCAGAATAGGGAGAAAGTACTTTTTTAAAACAAATAAAAATTAAGTTAAAACAAAAATGTGTTTTTCACTTCAAAATCGGATGGAAGATGCCATTCGCAGTCATGGCCAGTCTCTACCCACCTCTACACATCACCATTGATGTGTAGTAAGAACATCCTCCCCACTCCCACACTGGAGTAACCTAGGTGATCACACCGCAAGAAAACCATGTTTGTTTGGACCAATCCTAATTGTAGGCACCAACCTAGAACCAGTCTGGGACAGATTGGTCCCCATTCAGGACAGGTTGGAATGCTCTAACAAAAACATGATTCAGTCAATGTTTTTTAGAGCGATCCCAACCATTCCAGCAGGGAGCAGCTACAAAGCAGGATAAACTCCCATGTAGCCGGCCTCTTTGTTTCTGTTGGAAGTCTTGGAGAAGCCTCACAACCCATTGCAGATCAAAGGGTTTAAGAAACCCTATGCTAGATGGATTCCCTTGGCAATGCTGAGAAGGGGAGTGGATAGTTTTGATGAACATACAGAGAGATATTAACTTTGGCATGGTATCCAAAGCTACATGGTGATCCAGTTAATAGTTTCAGAGACAAGGAAGTTGAGGCCCCTTTGGTTTCACTAAAATGGTCTATGACTGTCTGGCAAGTGGAAAAGCTCAAACACTCTGGGGATTTCACACATTTTCTGGAAACGAAGTCAATCTTAACTTGCAGTCGAGGACACAAAGCATGTCTGGAAAGATACTCCATTCACACACAAGTGACATTATTGAAGTTTTCATAGAATTTGTGACATGCCAAAATATGTTTTGGTGTATGTGGGGGCAGGGGGGAAATGTTGCCACTTCCAAGATTTTCTGGTGTAAGATGAACAGTTTTCTAGCAGTAATACCAGCTGGAATGCATATGGCCCAAGGCTAAAACTACTTGCGGCGGGAGGGGGAGTTTTCAAACGGCTAGCAGGTATAACAAACGGGAGGGAGGGAGGGCTGCAGGGCCATGAGGGCTAGCCTGATGATTTATGAACTGTGCCCACCTCCACCATCCACATGTTTAGAGCATATTGTGATGAGTCCCTTTCAACAAGTTTCAGAGTCCTGGGAGGGGAGGGGGAGTGATTTTTTTTTTAAAAAAAGAGGTTTTTCCTTTTTATTTAGAAATTGCCTATGTAATTCTTGGTGTTATTACCTATGTAGGAATACGGTAGGACCCATGTATCTGTATAGCCAGAATCTATGGTTTCAGCTATCTGTGCTTGCCGCTGCTGCAACCCAGTCCACAGAGTGCACACCGCAATGTGCATGCGCATTTACCACCTCCTCTCACCCTTCCCTCTGCCTCTCACTGTCTTGAATGGATTTGCTACTATCCACGGTTTCACACATCCGTGGAGGGAGGGCTTGGAATCTACCCACACAGGTATGGACATCCTACTAGATTATTAGCATTTTCAGTAACATCAGTACCATTCCATTTTTAACCCAGCCTGCAGTTATTAACCATTTGTCACAGTTGTTATATGCCATTAAATTGCCGCAACTCTATGAATATAGATGTAAGCACCTTTAGGGGCCCAAAGGCTGAATTTCTCCTCCCAGGACATAGGTTTCTCCTCCCCAGGGCCAGCCCCCAGAGTGAGCAAAAATTGGGTGGGGGAGCCTAAATATATCTAGAAGTTCACTTCTGATTTCATTTTTGTGGGTCTGAGAAGGATTTGGAGGGCTATGCACCCTTATTTTATGTTATTGAAAATAGGGAAGAAAATACAAATTTCCCAGTTTGTTTGTTTTTTAAAATCAGGGAGCAACTTCGGCTGTAGACATAGCTTCTGATGTTGCATCTGGCCACAGGGCTGCACTTCGCCAACCCTTGCTTTACTAAGTTATGAAAGCTATAGATTTTCAGAATATTTATTTACGGTATTTATTTAAATAACTTTTAAATTTAACACCTTTCCAAAGCAGTTTGCAAGGGGGAAAGGTGTAAACAGCATTTTTAAAATAAAAACAGTGAAAACTATTACTAAAAATAACAGCAAAACAAAATTAATAGGCTGATGGAAGCAGTACAGTACCTGAAGACTTTAAGGTGATTTAGTCTCAAAGGAGCTTTAGTCTCAAAGGCAGAGTGAGAAAGAAAATAATTATGTCTGTCTTCCAAAAGAGGACAAAACAAGACAGAGGGACTTCCTTTGACATTTGCTGATCTAGAATTCACACAAGATGGCACAGCTATTGGTTTCCGAGAGGATTTCTATGGCTGTGACTATTGCTGTTGCTTCCAACTTGAAGCAACACCTATCAAAGTCTTGGACTTGATCAAGGAACATTAACTCCAGTGGCAGGTTTCCATGGGAGCTGATTGTGAGGCAATTCTCCTTCTGAATGAAGCAACAACAGATATCTACAGAGAAGCTAAGACTGATACAATTGAGGCATGCCTGAAAAGGAACAAAAGACCATTTTTAAGTGGGAAACAGATACCGCTCAGTTTGGTGGTTCTTCAAACTAGCAGGATTTTGGAGGGTGGGCTTTGAACCCAGATCTTCCTAGTTCAGGTTTAAGGTGGGCACCTATACATCACCGAACAGGAGGACACAAGCCACTAAAGAAGAGGATGCTGCTTTGCATACAATTGCAAATGCCAATTTACTGGTGCAGATTCAAAATCAGAAATGTTTCTTAAAATTTAAACAAAATTACAGAGCATCTCATTGCCAAGTGAGGAAAACTGCAACCAGGTGGCCAGGGTGTTTGTTGAGTTTTGTGTCCAGGTGCTTCCTGCAGAGAGGTAAAGTCAAGGTATCTGATCAACCCACCTTAGAGACTTCCATCTTTAAATCAGACATCGGGCTGGATGGCTCTTCAAATGGAGAACATCTTCCAAAGGGGAGGTCCTCTGGTAGCCCTTCAAATGGAAAACTGTCTTCCCCAAAAGAGGTCTTGTGGCCACTCTATTGCACTTCAAGAAGGTTGCTGACAAATTGGAACAAGTTCAGAGGAGGACAGCAAGGATGATCAGAGGGCTGGAAACCAAGCCCTGTGCAGAAAGACTAAAAGAACTGGGCATGTTTAGCCTTGAGGGGGGGAAAAAGACTGAGGGGAGATATGATAGCACTTTTCAAATACTTGAAAGGATGTCATACATAGGAGGAGCAGGATCTGTTATCAATCATCCCAGAGTATAGAACACACAACAATGGGCTTAAGTTACAGGTAGACATATTTTGGTCGAATATCAGGAAAAACTTCCTAACTGTTAGAGCAGTACAACAATGGAACCAATTACCTCGAGAGGTAGTGAGTGCTCCAACACTGGAAGCATTCAAGAGCAATTTAGAGAACTGCCTGGCAGGTAGCCTTTGATTTGTATTCCTGCATTGAGCAGGCGGTTGGACTTGATGGCCTGATAGGCCCCTTCCAACTTCATTATTCTATGATTCTGTGATCAGCATTAGGAGGATCTTCACATAAGTGGGACTTGTGAGTGAGTTCAGTTTATGCAATCTGGGGCTGCTAACAGCTTGCAAAAATCTTCAAAGTAAAAGCAGCTATAAGAGCAATGGCCCGGCTGACCTGCGGGTTAAACCCACACCCTGTAGCTCTCCTACAGGAGTCAGTGGCTGGTGAATGTTACAGACATTTCAAGGTACCAGATTGTGAATGAGCATAGAGGGTATTTATAATAGGAAGGGCTTTTTGCTACCCAGTGTTCTGCTGCTTTTAAATAACATGCATGGAAAACTTCCCTTACATGGTCACAGAAGCTATTTATAGTTTACCAATTAATCCAGCTCAAATGGAACTGGATTAGAAATTGCATAGCCTCTTAATTATAGGTGTATAAACTTGAGGGCAGCAGCTGCTTTGGCGCTCTCCGCCGGGAGATGTTTGACCTAAAGAGCCAGCACCCTAGCTGATGCAGGATCACGGGCCCAAGGCTGCCTCTCCTTATGCCCATCTGTTGCAATGGCATCTTGCCCATTCACAACTTGCTTGGACCCATGCCCTGGGACACAGGTGCCAGGCAACGGAATGGGCAGCAGCTTCGCTTTCTGCTGGAAACAACAGAATCCTTTTTTTTTTAAAGCACTAAAGACATCTGCAGAAAATAGAACAACAAGCATCATGGGAACAGCCTGTCTCTGAATAACCCATCTTCATGGGTCCCTCCAGAGACGGTTCATGGAAGAATGCCCCTGGTTTCCACAGAGGGAGAGAAAGATGTGAACACCGGGTTTGAAAACTATCTGCTACACTTGGAAAATAAATAATAAATCAGAATTCTGTTCTAGAATATTATATAATCCAGGTTTTAATGTGTGTTTTAAAATATGCTTTTAATGCAATGCTTTCATGGTATAAGTAGCTAACTGTATTATAATTTTCTTTCTTCTTATTTGTATATCCTTTTATCATCTTTTAAAGCTCCATATCCATTTTAATTTTGTTGTCATTCAGTGAGTACCAGGTCTGGGAGAAAGGCAGATTGATGTCAGATCAATAACATAATAGAATCACTGCTAAATGCTAGTTGATCAATATATTTTTGTGAGTGGGTTAGAGAAGCAAGTGAAAAAGAGGCATACAGATACATAAACACATACAGGCAGAGAGATATATAAACACATACAGGCAGAGAGTCCAAATGCAGATTAGGGAACTATGCCTGATGTGTTGTTCTACTTTTATTGAGCCCAAACAATACTTCACATATAATGTTTTATTATAAAGTAAAATCTGTTACGAATTTGTTAAAGACATCACCATCTTCGAATTGCAGAACTGGAAGGGACCCTATGCATCATCGAGTCCAGCCCCTGCCAGGGAGGCACAGTGGGGAATTGAACTCCCAACCTCTGGCTCTGCAGTCAGAGATCTAAACCTCTGAGTTATTGAATATGATTCAGGCCTTTTTTTTAACTGAACATTCACATTTGAAATTGAAGTCTGTGCTTAGCCTCTGAAGTCCAATCACAGAATAAACCAAGTTAATTTGCAAGCTACATAAAATGTAGATTGCCATGTTTCTGCCATGACAGTAAAACATTTTGAGCTCTCAAGGAATTCCAGCTTCTAATGAGGACTTGTCTGTAATTTATAGTTTTACCCCCACCCACCCCCAACTCTGACGTGGTGGCACTGCAGGTTAAACCGCAGAAGCCTCTGTGCTGCAAGGTCAGAAAACCAGCAGTCATAAGATCAAATCCACGCGATGGAGTGAGCTCCCGTCGCTTGTCCCATCTCCTGCCAACCTAGCCATTCGAAAGCATGTAAATGCGAGTAGATAAATAGGTACCACCACGGTGGGAAGGTAATGGCGTTCCGTGTCTAGTCGCGCTGGCCACGTGACCACAGAAACTGTCTACGGAGAAACGCTGGCTCTACAGCTTGGAGACGGGGATGAGCACCGTGCCCTAGAGTCGGACACGACTGGACTAAATGTCAAGGGGAACCTTTACCCCAACTCTGATCCTAAACATGTGTCCAGGTATTAGCAGTCAGCAGAGTCATGTGCTGAAATGGTCCTAAAATGAAGCCCACTCTCTGGTATAGAAATGTGAATGTCAGCGCATTCTTTAACTGCCTAGCTTTCCATAAGCAGGCTTTAAAATAAAATTATCTGTATGGAGGAGCAGCTTAATTCTGTGTAACCCTGTCATCAGTATTCTGCAGTGTGCATGTGTATGTGTTCTGTGCCATCAAGTCAGAGCCAACATAGCAACCCTAATAGGGCTTTCAAAGTAAGTGAGCTATTTAAGGAGTGGTTTTACCAGTTCCACCTCCCCAATGAGTTTGCATAGCCAAGTGGGGATTTGAACTCTGTTCTCCAGAGTCCTCTGTCTGAATGTATAAATTTTTCAGGTTTCCTTCTTTACTCTTAAATCCTTTCTCTCTCAAATCTGGTTTAGAAAAAAAGAAGTGTATAAATATTTATTTGCAATTTTGAGTAAATTCTTATAAAAGAACTAAACTGAAATTCTCATCTATCCACTTTATATGCATGTTCTCTATTTTTGTTTTGCCTGCTACTGAAATTAAGATGAAGTTGTGTGATGGCTCATTAGAACCAGATGATTAAGCAAAGACACAGTCATTATTTAGTTATAACGGAACAATGTTAATCATAATACGAATCCAACTTTTTAGTAATTAGCATGCTTCCTTTAAGTAACTGCTTTTTTATGCTTGCATTGTCAATTATATGTTATATAGTGTGAACTTGGTAATTTAAAGTTATATAGTTACCTGAAACTAGTTACTTTTGGAGTAAGTAGTAATATAGCTAATAATTATACAGTTTCAGGTGCAAGAAGTAACATGTAGGCTACTTAGGTGTAATAAGTAACAACTAAAAGTTACTTTTAAAAAGATATTTAAGGCTTTTTTGAGACATTTTGGCAAAAGTGGGTGCTAGATCAGTGTGGTGTAGTGGACTAGGATTCTGGAGACCAGGATTCAAATCCCCACTTGACCATGGAAACTCACTAGGGGAGGAGAACTGCAAAACCACTCTTTAAATATCTTACTTACCTTGAAAGTTTTACTAGTTCCATTATAAGTTGGTACATAACTAGCTAACTAACTAACTTGATCAAATATTAACTCAATTGCTCTTGAGTCAACGTAGCCAGTGGCTGTTTTGGATAAGGAATTATGGGTGGTTTCATTTATTTATTGACACTTACACTAAACACCAAGTACTAGGCATAGGTAAGAATTATTTGATGGGTGTATGGAAGTGAATATGCTAGGAGACAGATTTGGCCCTTAGGAATTTCAGTTGCACACTCCATCGTAGGGGCTAAAGCCCCAATGCAGTCATTTAAAACTTTGTTGTGTCAACATGTGAGGTCATGTTAGCTCCTGCCCCTCCATCGTCAGGTCCACTGCCTTCCACTGCTCTTCAAGGTAAATGCCATGGTGAATTTTGTCCACCATCTGTGATGGCATGCACTGGGCTCCTGATTTGGCATGCTCTTCTGCCCCCCATGTGTTCATGCAAAATACATTTAAATGACTGGATAGAGTTTAAAAATTACTTCATCACACATTTGATCTTTTTTTTAATCTTGCATTTTGTCCACCCAATTAACAAGAAATGTTCAAATTTTGCAAAATTCTCCTTTTTTAAAAAAATATGAGTCAGATATCTCACACAACCCTCTGGAAACGAAGGCATCTTTATATACCTTTTCAATGTGGGGTGCAGTGCCAGCAATTAGACACGTTACTCAGAGTTTTATCAAACAGTCATTAAGAGGTCCAGCATATGCTAAACATATCCTTTTGCAGGATAAGACACAGCTTAAGATCCATCGTCACCATAGGTATGGAAACTGGTTAGGCGAAATGAAATGGTCTAATCCTTTGTACCATTCCTTTCTGAAACTCCGTCTATTGCATTTATAAACCACTGCAAAATATTTGTAAATGAATATCGTGTGTCTCTTTTTCCTGTACTGATTCAGCAAATATGTGCAAGAGAGAGGGAGTTTTTACACAGGCATTTGTCCCCACCGTTTGTGCCATTTTTCTCACTATTTCTATCCCACCTTGGGTCCTTTTGGGGAGAAAGGTGGGACAGAAATATTTTAAATAAATAAACATTCTTTTTGAGATTTATTCCGTCAACCACATGAGATTAGCATTAACCATGAGGCAATCCAATATTTTCACACGAGTGTGTGGTAGATTTTATTTGGTCAGCAGGGGCTGAGATTTGTTGTTTTGTTTCAGTTTTTTGAGTATTTCTGCACATTGTTTTGTCTTGATTTGTGCTTTTGTGTTTGCCTACATCAGTCTTTTGGGGCAGTTGGGCCTTTTCAGATGACATCCTGATGATGTGCAGAGTATACATGGTGTAGGGGTGAACCCTATTCCTCTTGCCTGCCTTCTGTTCACGCTTGTAAGGACTACAACTGCAATGCAATTTGTAAATTATTTCTTTTTTACATTTTCCTCCTAGTTTAGCGCTATAGCATTAAACTGATATGGCACTGATTCAAATGCTTACTGTTTCTTGTCAATGCAGCGCTTTTTCATTTGTGACGCATTAAAAAAAGAAGTGATTTCAGTGTCTGCAAAGGGAATGGGTAGGAGGTTGGTGATAACGGCTGAGAAAGGGACGAGCGGAAGGAGGGCTGTGTAACATGTGGATACTTGAAAGGCATCTTCCTAGGATAATCAAACATTTTTGTGGAAATGACAACAGTAATTTAAGTCCAAGGGTGCATTCTTTACATTCAAGCCTTATTTATGTCATTTGTATAATTTTGAGTCAGTTATATATATATACACCCAGAAAAACACTTCCTTGTTAAGAGTGCCACAAAATGCCTTAAATATCTTGCTCTCCGGCAAGGAAAGTGGAATAATTTTGTGGTCTTTGCAATCAATGTTGACAGAAGCAAGAATTTACCAAGGACTGGTTCTGAAATTTCTTTTAAAATTCCTTTTGGTACACACACACACAGAGACAGAGACAGAGAGAGAGAGAGAGAGAGAGAGAGAGAGAGAGAGAGCGCAAATATAGAAAATATAATGTGTGTTTCAGCTTATTTCCCCAAACTAGCTTTAAGCATTTTGCTGACTGGGCCTTTTCTTCCTGGGAATATACATAGAGACTTGGCAAGAGGCAGCCAGCCATGCAGGGTGGCTTGAGAAAAACCCATCAACATTCATAGTGTTTAAGCATCGTGTCGTTCTGCTTCAGTACATATACTCTCAGCTGAACATAATGACATTAACTTCCCAATCAGGTATCATCCATTTATATGCTTTTCCCCAGCCCCTCCATCAGCCATAGCAGGCAGGGAAGAAAGCTGTCTAATGAAGAAATGGTGCTGATAAGTAATTGGCAGCTTTCTGTTCTCCATGACTCTTGTGGAGGTGAAACAGAGGACTTCATTAGTTTGTGTGCAATATGAACTTGGTGGCCCACAGGAGCGGCTACAGTTGCTGAACCACGGACTACAGCTACAAATTCTGGGCCTTTTCCCTGGCACCTCTTCTGTTTGCTCTAATCTGGAGGCCTTTGCCAAGAGGGTCAAGCAAACAGTTTGCTTTCTAAGCAGCCAAATCACTGCAATAACAAGGAATAAAGGAGCATTACCCGCTCTTCAAGCAACGCTTGTCCACACTTCAGAGTTAGCTAGGGCTGGAGAGTGTGTGCTGGGCTCTTGAGGGCTGTGTGTGAGTGTGTAAAATTACTTGCAGTTCAAAGCTCAGAAAATATACGTTTCTGGACTAAATCTTTAAGAAGCCCTCCCAGTCACCATCATCATCGCAAATACTGGGGATGATAATCATCCCCGTTGGGCCCATGAACAACTCTGGCTCTTTGACCCTAGCAAAACAAACTCTGTAAAAGAAACAAATGTGTTAATGATTCTCATAAATAACCAAGTGATCTGGTTCAGCATAGATATGCTATACATTGAGTTCGGCATTTGCAGGACATTTTCTCTTTTCCCCACTATGGTTTCCAGATCTTTTTCTCTACAACGGAAAGATCTAAAATTTTATGAAACAATAATATCAGACTATCATTTATACATTTCTCTATTATTGTATATTCTGAAATGGTGTTCAAGCATGACCAGTTCAAACATTAGGCAGAGTGAGCCGGCTGTCTCAGGTAGCAGATGCTGGGAGATAGCAGTTCTTCCCTTTCCCACCTGTTCCTCTTCAGCCTTTTGGCTTTTCCTGTTGCCCTGAGCCAGTATTACTAAATTTCATATCATGGACAACACTGCCCTATCACCAATGTTGAAATAAGACTCACCTGCTAGTCCCATTGGGTTGCTTCCACATTAGAGTGCCTTAGTACTGCTGCTGCTGAGAAATTGCTTCCCCACAATTAGCTGTAGGTGGGATTAAAAGATGCAAGGGGGTGATGTGCTCACAAAGGACAGCCAAGGAGGTTGGACAAGATGGGCAAAGATTTTTGCACATGGGGCTAGCAGTGAGGCCATCTTGATGACCAGTGATTAGAGATGGGCACAAACCAGAAAAATGATGAATCATTATCCACAAATCCTGGAAAAATAGTTTTCAGGTTAGAGACCAACATCTTTTAACAGTTCTGGAGTAAACTGTTCAGGCACACCTTCATGTGCTTGCAAACAATGTCAGTGCTTGCCTCAACTACATCAAAACAAAATAAAGCTAATTTGCAAGCTATAGGAAGTGGGATAAATGGACATTTTCAGAAGCTTCTCTAATAATAGGCTACTTGAACAAATAATATGGCCCCAAGATTATTTGCAGGCCACATCCCTAGGGGGATATTTCAGAACTGCATCGTGAAGGTTCTACAAATACACATATACAAAAACACATGATTTTTAAAGCATCAAAGAGCATGGCAGCCTGATGCAATTAACCACTTTAAACTATTTATGTGGGTGAGACCACACAATAAAGGGAATGCCTGTTTTATCCTCTTAAAACCTTATCCTTCCAGAGACATAAATCTTCCAGAGAGCTATATGCCTGAGAAAGCACAGACGTAAACAAACTTTTGCTTATCCCCCAATGACCAAGTACAAAACAAAAAACAGGCTGATTTTTCAAATGCAGAAATAGGCAAGCTTCTATTTAAATACACAGAGAATCTGTTCTTCTTAAGGAGCTCCGCTTCAAATGCCGTGTTAACTGGTATCACCTAGTTCAGCTCTTAAACTGACTAGCACAACAGAGTTATTGAAATTTGCTTTATGTCGTGTCACTCACCCATAGCAAACACCAGGCATTATGATACTACATCCCCTCTGTTACTCTCTTCTTTAATTGCCGTCTTGGCTACAGTACCTTTTGTTTTCATCAGAGTCACTGAAGCAGGTGAAAGCTGATAGGGTTTTGTTTTAAGACAGGAATAGAAAACTAGGAAGAAAATAGTGCAGCTGGATTGAAAATGAATTTGGTTTGTCATGACTCTTTATGTGATATACCCAGTCTTTATCATGAACAAAGCAAAGGTGTCTGCTTTAAGTTGCTAAAGAGACCTTACGTTTCCTCCGCGAATCCTCCTCCATGCTCTCTTCACTGCAACAGTCTGCAGGAATAGCAATTAATGTTTGCTGCAATTTCTTCATTATTGTAATGACAGTTCTCAGCGAAATATACGAGAGGCGGTGGCAGTGATGCCCAGATGCTGCGATCATATGATGCCACATGGAAAATCAAAGCGTGGTATTAAAATGCTACTTTTATACAGTACAGCTGGATCTGCAGAATGCCTTGGCAATTTATCAGCCTGAAACATCTGGTCTTTTGCTGTCAGTCTTTGATTTTGCAGATGCCAATGTCTTTAATAATAATAACACCATCCTGCCAAAACAAAGGAAGTGGGGGGCAAGTTAGAGCAAGGAGTGTCTCTTCTTGCAAGGTTCAGTTCCAGAGTAGAAACAGAAACTCAGGAGTCCTTGAAAATAGATGGACTGGAAGGTATACAAAGTGCAAGGGTGCCATAGATGCAAATCTGTACAAATTTAAGACTATAAGCACATTCAGCTTATTAGACATGCTGCTGAGGAGTCAGGAAATGAACAGGACGTGGTTCCTATTGGAACAGAACAATAACACTGTGTTGTTATTGTTAACTGCCATCAAGTCACCTCTGATATATGGCAACCCTATTAATGAATGATCTCCAGAATGTCCTATCCTCAACAACCCAGCTCATCTCTTGTGAACTCAAGCCTAGATATAGATAGATATTGATATTGATATGTTTGATTGATATACTGCTCCTCTGGCCAATCAAACTTCCAATATACCAATGTATATCTATTACTGTTACAGTTTGCAGGTTTCCCGGTAGTATCTTGTTGGCCAATGTGTCAGATAGAATGTTGGACTAAGCTCTCAACAGACCCTTAGTCTGATGATCAAGCAGAGGTCTTCTAATACAGTATTCTCTTAACAAGAAGTTATAACCATGTGCCATCAAGTCAATTCTGACTTATGGTGACCTTTTTAAGGGTTTTTCAGGTAGAGAATACTCAAAAGTGTTTACCATTCCTGTCTTCTGGGACTGTGTAGTTTGCCCAAGGCTACACAGGCAGTACTTGCAGGAAGCACAGTGGGGAATCAAACTCCCAGTCAGATACCTAAACCACTGAGCTATCCAGCCAGCTATTCTCTTAGTATTCTCAAAAATTGCACCAGAGTCATTTCTGTAGCTATTTACACTTAACAACAATGAACAGCATGTTTTACAAATTATGTTGGCCATGGTTAAAAGTGGGGACGGGGGCATAAAACACTGCAACTTAGCAAAGGAACCCATTTCTGGTGGATAACTTAGCTGGTTATGTTTAGTTACATTTTTGCTCTCATGAGACCCTGAACATGTTGCTTTGCTTTATAAACGTAAAACATGTGGATCATGGAGATTGTAGTAAAATAAAATAGGATAACATAGTAGACTGCAGGCTGTTTACCCCTGGTCTGAAATACACCATGGGAAATGGAAAAGAGAGATAAGGGTTCTCCCTAGTCAAAATGCAAAGGGATAGTTAGTTACCATTCAAGCTGTAACCACAAGATGGCAATCTAAGTAATCTCTTTGTTTTCATATGGGAAACATAATAGGGACCTCTCACAAGAATTGTAAATAGTTTAAGCAAGAGGGGAAAAAAATTCTCTCGTTCTCACAAGAAGGAAAGCATTTGATCAGTGATTCTAAACAGCACTTGGGAACTTGGGTTTTTGCATCCCAGAGGAAAAAATATCTTTATCTCCTAGTGCTGAAATGTTATTAGACATGGTGATGTGCCAAAGAATGCATACTCACCATGCAATTCCTTCGGGCAGTCTTTCTCAAACTTTTTGCTGTAGGTTTTCTCTTCTAAAAGTTATTTCACCTTTTTCACCTCCTCTCCACACCCTTCAGCAACGTCCTTCCATTTCGCAGGCGAGATCCAAATAGTCCTGACACCTGTATTAACGTAGCTAGATAAGCCAAATATCCTTAGCATAAACCAGGCAATTAAATTTTGAATTCCCATGAATATATGAAGATGAGGAAAGATCTAGGGGTGAGCTCACTTGATCAAAAACCCACATGCATGTTCCCCTTATCTCTGTCCAACCTGTGGTGTGCGGGGAATGCAAACTCCTCTCCGTCTCTTTCCTTCTCCCTCCCTCTCCCCTCTCTGTCTCTCTCTCACATTTTTACTTACAGTTGCATAGCAGAAGAGTATTGTATGTGACACTCAACAAATGAGAAGAAATCTGATTCAAATCATATTTAAAGGCAATGTGTTTTTGTCTTAGGCATGCATGCCTGTGCAGATGTTTTCACTCTTGGTCATATTGTGGGAAGCCACTTAAGGAATTATTATTATTATTATTATTATTATTATTATTATTATTATTATTATTATTATTATTATTATTATTATTATTATTATTATTATTATTATTATTATTATTATTATTATTATTATTATTCCCCATCTTGAGTATTATTAATATTAATATTATTGTTTTGAACTGTTTTATTTTAATTTTAATTGTTCTATTGTTTTTATATTTAATGTTTATGGAACCCGCCCTGAGTAGACTTTGTCTAAAAGGGCGGGATAAAAATCAAATAAATAAATAAATAAATAAATAAATAAATAAGGAAAAGGTATACTGGTTCTTTATTGGTTAGGGGGACTGGTTGGGATAGGTAGACAATATGAGTAGAATCTCTGTAACCCCAAATTACAGTCATCTGGATTTCTTTCAAGGCCTGGACTCTCCAAATGTGGGGAATACGTGGGGAATACAAGACACCTGTCCTGGGTTTCCCTAACAATGACAGAAACCAAACTTAATGTACTCAATTTATACATCACCAAAAAATAGAATGTGTCTCCTCCAGAAAGGTCAGAATAGGACACAAATTTGCATTAAATTGCATATGTTAATTTATATGTGCAGACGCAAAATTAGAACTTATTTTTATTATGTAAGAACTGCAATACATTCCACCAGATTAGCAAAGACTGTGCCTAAGTCTTTGTCTTAGACTTCAAGACCCTTAATTTCCACTCTTGTGGCTTGTGACTCTCTTTCAATCAAAGCTGAACTGGATAGGCCTTTACTGCTTTGCTTAGTTCATGGACAGTCCTCCAAGTCAGAGAGGGTGATGCACCTTATCCAGAGGCTTGCCCTAATTTGTTTGTCAGACAACATAACTTTCTCAGCCATGTTTGCTCCAGGAATACAGAAACGTATTGCCAATGCTCTATCTCATTTTTAAGAAGACAGGTTCTATCTGTTCTGTCACATGCACACATCACTCTAGACCAGTGATTCCCAACCTTGGGAACCCAGATGTTCTTGGACTAAAACTCCCAGAAGCCTTCACCACTAGCTGTGGTAGCCAGGATTTCTGGGAGTAATAGCCCAAGAACCTCTGGGGACCCAAAGTTAGGAACCACTGCTCTAGACTCATTCCCAGAAAATCTGGAACCTTAGCAGTGACGCTCAGTCATTTCATTTAGTGGACACACCTCTTTTGGACAGATGAGGTTCACCTATTGGACTGGGGACAGGTCATGTGGTTACAAGGATATCAATTCGGCCATTGCAGATTGGTTGCAGATGCAGTTCTCTGGTGGGAGCTGAGTGGGGACCAGCTCTGGTATCTGTTTGGGCATTTTGGAGTCAGGGAATATAATGCTGTACCGCAGCAGCCTGCTCACCTGGATTGTTAAAGGAATCACCACAGGGGGAGTTGAGGCAAGGCCATGGATAGCGCCTAGATCTGGGGCATATTGCCCAACTTTGCCCTCAGGTAGCAGGGAGCCAGCCGTATGCCTGCATGGTCTCCAAAGGACTGCCATTCCTGGTGAATGCGTGGGTCGGTGGTGGACTCAGGGGGGGGGGGCATTCAGGTTTCCTAATGCACTGGATCTAATTCCCCAATGCTAAGCCAGGGACTGAAGCTGTAACCAGTAAAGGTTGTGGCTTTTTTCTTTCAAAGACAAGTGTATGTGGTGTTTTTGTTAATGTCCTGTTTTGGCAGCTCGGGCCTGCTCAACTCTCTAGGCCAACCAGAGGACTGTTCTCTGGCCACCCTTCATATCTTTTGTAGGTGAATGGGTACAAGTTCTCTCCAAAGGAGGCGTGCAGTGCTAACCATTCCAGTTTTTCAGGGGCTGACTCTGCAAATTAACTTGGCTGTGGCTTCCTCTGCTAACAAAATAGAGGGCTGTCCTCTGTTTTTAAAACAGAGGACTGACCACCCTCTGTGACACTAACTCAAAGTGTTTCCTCCTTGTGAGTCTGATCTCTCATGGTGCTAAATGGTGTTGCTCCATACTTCAGCATCTCTGTGCTGAAAGCCCTCTGTTTTATAAGCTTTTTTGAAAGTTTCATTGCTGCTGTGCCATCAGGTGGCTTAAGAGCTACCTTTATGGGACTCCCCTTTAGCACTGCTCGTTGGATGTATGCTCACACAATTTACTGCTACCACTACTGTATGTATTTTAGAAAGGACATTTCCACGGCTCTCCCAGCTCATGCGGCTTTCTCCTGGCACCAAATATCAATATCTTCTCTATCCATGGTTAATGTGTGCTTCCTTCATCATGAAATGTAAATTGTAAAAAAGAAAATGGATGTCAAAAAGGTCCACTTTCTGTGCAATAAAATTCTATCCAGTAGATACAGATTTACTGATGAGCTTTACATGATTTGTAAAAGCTGGGGGGAAGTAAACAGAATATTTGCCACTATCAACTGACATTTTCCGTTCATGTTCTAGTAAGCACTGAAATGAGTATGTTAAGACCTGCACATTCTTTTAATATATTACACTAAATGTGGAATTTTCCATTTTGAGCCATTAAGGTGAGAGCCATCATTTCTGCTAATTTTCTATGATCTTAAATTTAAAAAAAAAAAAAAAACAGGCTGCAGATTTCATTCCTGCATGAAAGCTAGAAATTTGGTTTTTATTACCCCTTCTAAAGTACAGTCCCAACTGCACACTGAAACTGTTTATTCCGCAACACTTTGAAGCAGGCAGAACGTGGCAGTATACATTTTGAAAGGAAACCTGAGTTAACCATCTCTTCTCCAAAACCAGGTTGCTTTATCCTTATTATTATAATGCCAAATGCACAAATTTTCACTGTGTTGAGTCTTATTAATGCATAGAACAGGAAAATATTCTCTGGCTCTTGTTAGTGGCCAATTTTGATATTCCAAAGTTTTATAATAACTTGGACAAGATGGAGATTCTCTGGGTGGGTGCTCCTACTATCTGTGGATTGGGTGCCTCCCTCTCCTTTGGTGGGGCTACTCTCTCTGCAAAGGATGAAGTGCACAGCTTGGGCATTCTACTGGACCCAACACCATCAGTGGACACACAGATAGCATCTGTGGTCTGGTATGCCTATTTCCACCTCAAACAGATTGCCCAGCTGTACCCCTACCTTGACATCAGGTCCCTCACCACATTGGTCCATGCACTGGTAGTCTCAAGAATAGATACTGTGATGCTCTCTACGTTGGGTTACCCATGAGGTTACTACAGAAACCTCAGTAGGTCCAGAACATGGCGGCCATAATGGAGCCAATAAATACCAACATATTTCCCCAATTCTGGCCACCTTACACTGGTTACCTGTCCTTTTCCATCCCAGCTACAAACTATATCTCCCAAAACACCTTGGGACCTCAGTACTTCAAAAAGCCTGTTCCCAATTGGGACTTCCTGTCCTATTCATACTTCCCAGGCAGGATGGCTGATGCTGCTGACTCCAAGGGAGGCCCACAAAGAAAAAACAAGAAATTGGGCCTTCTTGGCGGTCGCTCCTCTGATGTGGAATCAGTAACTATCCACAATTCGCCTGGCCCCTTCACTGGGTATTTGTTTTTTTAAAAAAAACAGCTTAAGACAGGGTTATTCCAGCAGGCATTTAAAAATATTCCATCTATGGAGCCTACCTAACGTGCTGCTACAGCTGAAATATTATAAGATCACCACCAATTTAAATGTTTAATCACCACTTAGAGTATTGTAGAATGTATTTTAATTGCTTGATTATCTTTATTGTATATTTTATAGTTGTGCTGGTTTTGTGATTTATGATTATGATTTTTGATTGTCCTTTGTTTTTCTATGTTGTAAACCACTCAGAGTAGCCTTTGGCCAGATGTGTGGTATATACCGTTTCCCCTAAAATAAGACCTAACCTGAAAATAAGCCCTAGTAGGATTTTTCAGGATGCTCGTAATATAAGCCCTACCCCAAAAATAAGCCCCAGTTAAGTGAAACCTCGCTCTCCACCCTTGTGCAGCAACCAGAAGAAGATGACAGGACTGTATTTGAATAAATGTAGATTGGTGTACATGAAAAAAATAAAACATCTCCTGAAAATAAGCCCTAATGCGTTTTTTTGGAGCAAAAATTAATATAAGACCCTGTCTTATTTTTGGGGAAACAGGGTAAATAAATAAATAAATAAATAAGCAAGCAAGCAAACAATGTCACTTAGGACAAATAAGAGTATGGCATAAAACCTCAAAAAAATTGCATCTACAAATGCTTTAAACTGCCACTTAAAATTAGTTTTTGAAAGAAATGAGGGGTTAAGTTTGTTACACCTCAAAAGTACCGTTAGCTACTAAGTAGCATTGCTCATGGCTAAAGATGGGCACAAACCGAACAAAAACTGGAAAAAAACATGACCAGGCTGGGGACAGCGGCATGAAAGGACAAGATAGCTCCCCACCCCCCTGGGCAGGAACCAAAAACCAAACCGGTTTGTGATTCTGTTTTCCGGTTGGTTTGTGGTAGTTCATGGCTAACCACAAACCATCACAAACCACCATTGTTCAGGTTCGTGCCCATCTCTACTTGTGGCATAAATGCAACTAGTTACAAGGAAATGTGATGCTTCAGAGTATTGCTTCCAAGCACTTAGAGTTGGTATGTGAAGACCACTTGTTCAATGTTTCATGCTTATGGGCTGAGCTAGATAAAACAACTCAGTGAGAAATTTGAAAACCTCATAAGATTCTTTGCCTCCAGCTGAAAGCAACACAAAAAGTTTCCCCACCCAGTGTCAAATAATTTGTGCCAAATATGTCTGAGCAAAACTAATATCCTTTCCTATTGAGAAACAAGTTATACATGTCAAACCACAGAAGAACTGACTGTTAAGAAAATTGCAGAAAACTCATTCAATGCTTTGAGTTCTTAAATGTCCATGAAACAAAGCAGAAGTGGTTTTAGTTTGAAGAAAATGTACACAAACTCTGCACAAACAGTACACTTTGCACAAAACACAATTTTCACTGCTTTGGGAATAGAGATAGATACTAACAAGTGGTTCGGTAGTTCATGCCAGTTTGGTCAATAGCTGCACAGCCGATCTGCAGTACGGCACCCTGCCTCTTCTGGCGGGCATTCACTCAGAAGCAGTGCCCCAGCTCCACCTCTTCTGGGCACTGACTCTGAATGGACACCCAACAGAGGGGGTGAGGTGCTGAACTGCAGATCAGCTGTGCAGCCCTCAGCTGACCTGTCACAAACTGTCAAACTACCAGTTCGTGCCCATCTCTATTTGAGAACAGTATTGAGAGTACCTGCAAATTTCTCACCAACTTTGTGAGTGAGGAGAAGAATGTAGCTGTACCTCATCCTCACTTCCATGAACAAGGCAAGTGAGGATTTACACCCTACTTAACACCTTATGCTCCAGCACCATCTGAATATATGATTTTTAAAAAAGACATACCTCCCTGACCACACACCAAAAATAGATCCTGAGCATTAAAAAGACGAGTCACAGGTATGAAAAGGTTGGAAACAACAGCTTTAAAAGTGCTCTGTAAAGTGTTGAATGCAAAGACTTTGGGGCAGGAGTTGTTTACTTGTCATTATTTTGACCTGTGACGTTCACGTTGTTCTGAGCTTTTGCTTAAAACCTTCACTTAACGCAAAGTGTGTATGCCATCCAACCCCACAGCAGTCAATAACAGTTCTCCGAATACGACAAATTTGCCTAAAATGCAAATAAAGTAAAAGCTTTCCATTTGCTTGTTTAACAAGGCAGTGTGTGTTCTTCCCTGGTGATAAAATATTTACTCTGGTTGATAGCAGATAAGCTAATGCCTTTGGATTGAATTATCCAAGACCAAAGTGCAGCCATAGAAGCACTACAGTGAACTACAGATACCAATCTGATAAATTATGCCATAAAGAGCAAACTAGAGATGCATTCCTGGGTGTTTGTGACAAAGGTGGATGTCCTCAAAAGCTTACCCAGGAAAGAGGATGTGGACTTGGAATGGACTTTGAGAGCAAAGTTTCTGAGCATTTGAAAGCTGCTCCCAAAGTTTCTTTGGAGTAAAGTAGATGCTGGCTGAAATAATGCCATTGGCTACATCCATATTTTGGTAATTTAGTGCTTCTTGTTCTACCCGCCCCCTCTACCAGGTTCCTAGGATTCCATAGATCCTGGGGAAGCCTTTGGAGATAACAGAGTGAGAATATTTAAATGTCTGAAAAATCACTAATACTGTTATCATCACAGCCATTTTCAGACATATAAGATTTCCCATCGTTATCCTGCTGTCCCTAAAGTCTTCCCCAGGACCAAAAGGAGACTTAAAACTGGGAGGGGGCATTAGGAATCTTTTCATTACCATGGCACAGCCATGGCTGATGATGTTATCAGACTTACATAGCATAACTGTACATTACTGGATTTCAGCCACTATGATGACTGTGTAGGGTACAGGAGGTAACCCTTAATTTATACCAACATACACAGCTAGGAGATGCTTCAACTTTCCTCTGCATCCTTTCCCAACCCCTGGAGTTTCTGGAAGGTCCCTCCCTTGTTTATATTTGCTCAGGGAAGAGGTGAATTCAGAAGGGAAATGATTGGAGGCAATGAGGTTTTAGTCTCTGTTACCCATGCATGGTGGTGCTGATCTAGATTAGGCTCTTGCACATTTACTGTGGGATAAGATAGGAAATAAATATGAGTTGCACACGATGGCAGATATCCTACTCGTTTGTATTGTGCACACAATGTTTCTTCTTTTCTGGTATGTATGCAATGGGGTATTTAGTAGCTCACTTTGCATGAGGAAACCCCATTGCTGTGAATGGGGTATTCTTTCAGTATATTCAGTCCATTTATATAGGTGTCCATCATGCGTATAAATTTTATCTCAGCTGTTTCCCTCTGTATTCTTGATTTGTAATGATTCTGTTCTAAAATAGTGACTTTCAAATCTTCTTAGAATGTTCTGTCAGACTGATAGGTAGAAACCTGTCTCTAGCAATTACAGTCTACCAGGACACTCTGTAGAAGATTTGAAAGTCACAATTTTAGAACAGATTAGATTAGGCATCCTTCAGTCTCGAGAGACTATGGTAACATATTCTGAATAGAGGACTTGGAACAGTGTCTAGTGTGGCTGAGAAGGCCAATTCGAGAGTGACAATCCCTTCCACACTGAAGACAAATATAATCTGTCCCCTGTCCAGCTCCCTGATTTTGCTGGTTTCGGGACTGCCTCTTTGCCTCGGCCTGCTGAACGAGTGTCTCTTCAAAATGGGAGAGGCCATGCTGCACCGCCTGCCTCCAGGCTGAACGCTCAGATGTCAAGGTTTCCCATCTGTTGAGGTCGATTCCTAAGGCCTTCAGATCCCGCTTGCAGATATCCTTGTATCGCAGCTGTTGTCTCCCTCTGGGGCGATTTCCCTGCACTAATTCTCCATACAGGAGATTTTTTGGAATTCGACCATCAGCCATTCTCACAACACACCCGAGACAACATAGATGTCACTGTTTCAGTAATGTATACATGCTAAAAATTCCAGCTCGTTCTAGGACTACTCTATTTGGAACTTTGTCCTGCCAGGTGATACCAAAAATGTGTCGGAGACAACGCATATGGAACGTGTTCAGCTTCCTCTCCTGTCGTGCACAAAGGGTGCAGGACTTTACCTTTAGAACACAATCGTTACAAATGAAGAATACAGAGGGAAACAGCTGAGATAAAATTTATACGCATGATAGACACCAATATAAATAGATTGAATATATGCTAAGGTTTCTTAAGTCATTACCAAATGTAATACTTCTGCTATCTACTGCCGCTGTTATTTACTTCCTAACTACCAAGCCCATATCTCATCACAAGGCTCAAAGGTAAAAACTGTCAATATTCCCTACATTAACACATGTGATTCCTCTACTGTTGTCTTTCACTTTTATATGTACTTTTATATATTATTTTTCCCCTCTTGGGTTTTAATTGAATCCCCAGTCTTCCAATGCCCCCCCCCACTCCTTCTCTCTCTCCCTCCCCCATCTTTGCTCAGGCCTGGTGTTTGTTTTCTGTCTCCTGGAGGAATTTTACAACAGTACCCTAAAACAAAATAAGCTATAAATTACTGCATGTAGATGTACCATACACCCAAGAGTCAATGAATATTTAGAACGCTCTACTTGTGAAACTGATATTTCATTCATACTGTTCATACTGTTTCATACTGTTTCCATACGTCTGACAAAGTGGACGTGTCCACGAAAGCTTACATTAAAATATAATAGTCTTTAAGTGTTTTTGTTTTGTTTTGTTTCTTTGAATTTTCTCTGATATGGGTGAGAAATGGATTTTCTCACAAAGAGTGCATTGTTTGAAGCTATTAGTATTAGCATTACAAACCAAAGAAAATATTGTTTTTCTTTTTTTAAGTGAGCGATAATCTACAGAATCTTTTGAAAAATTCACTTCCCCTGCCCCTCCACAAAGAAGCAGAAGAAGTGTTCAATTTGTTGATATCCTGAAGTGGCTTGCTTTTTTAAGCCATGCCATGATATAGGAAATTGCAATCAGAAGGAAGCTTGACAGCTGGAAAGGCTTGCTTTTGGTCCATTCCCAGCAATCACACACACCAAAAACAGACCAAAACAGAGTGATCCTACCTGCACCAAAAATGGGGGCTCAGAAAGGTAGGGGTAGGAATGCTCTAGGGATAGATTTGTTCACTCCAATTATTGTGTCATGTGATCACTGGAAAAAAGAGCAAACCAACCCATCCCTGCAGCAGACCAAACAGTGGAACAAATGCACATCTGATTGAGCCCTAAGATAAATGTGCTTAGGTGGCATAGAGTGTGGTAGTTTGCAGTTCATTTTTCAGTAGAGAGCATAATCAAAAAATTATCACTATAACCCTAAGGCTTTCATGTTTCATTTCATAAATATGTCAAATGGTACAGTTTTATATTTTATAGACCAGTTAGGAACAAAGCTGTATAGATTGCTAAAGTAACAGAATAAACTTGGATTTGATAGGAAGATGATTATTCCATATATTATTATACATTCAGATCTTCTCATCACCAACAAATTTTCTTCTCTTTTCTTCCCCTTCCCAGAGGAAAATGGGAAAGCTGGCTTTTTTACCTGTGACTTGAAATTTCTAGAAATTCTCCATCTCTTCCACCTGGACCTTAGAATTGTCTTTCTTTACTTTGTTCCATGGCAAGGAGATTTTTATTTTTTCCCCAATTCTGTCCAGATCTTGTTCACCTTTACTCAGAAGTTCTTCTGGTTATAAATTGTTGCTCATTGTTGGGGCAAATGTTGCACATGAAATATATCTTCATGGGCTATTTGCATTCAGATCAAAGCAGCAGTTATTCTAAGTGTGTACACTGTTGCTTTGTTTATTAAACTTTCCTCTAATGGGAGCACTATATCTTTGGCTACAAAGCTTAATCAAGGTTTGCAATCTACGGCAGGAGCTCAGCGGCCAGCTCTGCAAAATTCTGTTCTGGAAACATAATGCAGCAAATGAGAAATGAAAAGATTGCCAGTAACCATTTGTAGAGAATGCTAAGCTAATCACAATGATGAATTCGTTTCCTATAGCAAATTACTTAGGTCTAAATGGCAACTCACAATATCTGACGTCTCAGGCAAAACGACTTGATACATTTTGTAGTTCACAGACTACAGCTAAATCAAAGAATCTTCTTATGTACAATTTATTTGTTAGTATAGGAACATAGAGGCCACCATCAAAAAGGCACAATTCCTAGTATTCACCATTTTGGCCTCCCTTGAATTCTGGGAGTTGTAGTCTAGTCTACCTTGTCCAGGCTCTGTGATGTTACATACATGTCCCATGACTACTAGGAGAATCTCTATGAAAATCACTGACATTTGAGCAGGTATGTGCAGGTCTGTACTGTAATTCTAATATTTGACTTCCCCCCCCCCTCCTTTTTCTTTTTCAGGCAGCTATTGGAGAGATACGAGCACAGTTTACAGATATATTTTTACAAGAATAATTTGTTAGCAAAAATGTGGGAGTGAAGTAGAATGTTGAACATTCTTCAGGCAAAAATTATGATTACATTTTTCCCCCAAGAGAGTGCACTGTGACAGGTTGGATAGCTTAATTAACACTTCAAAGGCTTTGCCTTGTACTTTGTTCTGTATATACTCTGTATGTATTTTTTAAAAAAAAAAACTGCAGAAGTACAGCTGGGAACAGATGACTCTGATATTCTATCAGCACCAGCGGTTGGGTCCAACAAAAGACACGTTTTGAATATTGCAGAATTAGATATGATGATGCAATTTTCCTTAAACAAATAAAAATTAGTATGATGACAGTGTTCCTAGTTTGAATTTTCAACCAAGCACACCATCTCAGTGAGTTGTGTTTGTTGTTGTTGTTTAGTCGTTAAGTCGTGTCCGACTCTTTGTGACCCCATGGACCAGAGCATGCCAGACCCTCCTGTCTTCCACTGCCTCCCGGAGTTGGGTCAAATTCATGTTGGTAGCTTCGATGACACTGTCCAACCATGAGATGGCCAAAGTATTGGAGCCTCAGCTTCAGGATCTGTCCTTCCAGTGAACACTCAGGGTTGATTTCCTTCAAAATGGATAGGTTTGTTCTCTTTGCAGTCCAGGGGACTCTCAAGAGTCTCCTCCAGCACCACAGTTCAAAAGCATCAATTCTTCGGTGGTCAGCCTTCTTTATGGTCCAGCTCTCACTTCCATACATCGCTACTGGAAAAACCATAGCTTTGACTATGCGGACCTTTGTCGGCAAGGTGATGTCTCTGCTTTTTAAGATGCTGTCTAGGTTTGTCATCGCTTTCCTCCCAAGAAGCAGGCGTCTTTTAATTTCGTGGCTGCTGTCACCATCTGCCGTGATCATGGAGCCCAAGAAAATAAAATCTGTCACTGCCTCCACATCTTCCCCTTCTATTTGCCAGGAGGTGATGGGACCAGTAGCCATGATCTTCGTTTTTTGGATGTTGAGCTTCAGACCATTTTTGGCGCTCTCCTCTTTCACCCTCATTAAGAGGTTCTTTAATTCCTCCTCACTTTCTGCCATCAGAGTGGTATCATCTGCATATCTGAGGTTGTTGATATTTCTTCCGGCAGTCTTAATTCCGGCTTGGGATTCATCCAGTCCTGCCTTTCACATGATGTATTCTGCATATAAGTTAAAGAAGCAGGGAGACAATATACAGCCTTGTTGTACTCCTTTCCCAATTTTGAACCAATCAGTTGTCCCATATCCAGTTCTAACTGTTGCTTCCTGTCCCACATATAGATTTCTCAGGAGATGGATAAGGTGGTCAGGCACTCCCATTTCTTTAAGAACTTGCCATAGTTTGTTGTGGTCCACACAGTCAAAGGGTTTTGCGTAGTCAATGAAGCAGAAGTAGATGTTTTTCTGGAACTCTCTGGCTTTCTCCATAATCCAGCGCATGTTAGCAATTTGGTCTCTAGTTCCTCTGCCCCTTCGAAATCCAGCTTGTACTTCTGGGAGTTCTTGGTCCACATACTGCTGATGCCTACCTTGTAGGATTTTGAGCATAACCTTGCTAGCATGTGAAATGAGTGAGTTGTGTTAGTGGCAGCTTAAGGTAAAAGCCCATAATTCACTGAAGAGTAACACAGCAATTCTACGGAGGTTTCTGGGGGATGGGGTAGACCGTAGCAGAAGAAACACCTTTCCCAACACTGTGTTATGTTCACACTTGCCAAGGCAGAAGGCAGTTGAGCTGACTTTTCCCTTTTTGTATTTTAAATGGTATCTATTTGCTCAATTAGCTGTCTATCCAGTCTTTCTGCTGATCATCTTAAAGCAGACTGAATGACTGCCGCCATGGATTGTGGAAAAAGCTCTGTAGTGTCTCTTTTCTTTTTTTCCTTCCTTGTCTGTAAAAATAACACTACTGATTTATCGTCTCTGTATTAAGTAAAGAATTGTCTTCCTTTTCTGTTAATTTCATTCTCTTCCTTTGTTAACCCAAAAGTAACAGCCAACCTGTGAGACCTTCCCCAAGGACTCGTAGAAATCTAACAAGAGGGACAGGCTGGAAGAGAAGGGAGAAACCGACAGTCAGCACATATTCCCAGCACTGTAACTAAAATACAGCGGTAGTGGAATCTGGAACAAGAAAACAATGTTGAAGTACCTGCAATGCAAAAGAGGTTTGGTTTGCAGACCAGCAAGACTTTGCATGAAACAAGAGCTTTGACTTGCAGATGGTGATGATTTCCTTGGTCTCCAAGCTGCTGTACTGTGGCAAAGTGATGAAAGAGAAAGGAAATCTGAAACTACAGTGAAAGCCTGGAAAAAAGTAGTATGGAGTTGAATTCTGAGTTGTAGCTTGGGAACCAGTTGAATGATCAAAGACGGCAGCTCAAGAGGTACAGGACAGAACTAAGCTGTATTTTGCAGCTTAAAGCTATTGCACTGAGTCTTTTAGACTTCCTTAGGATGGAGCTATGCTTTAGATGCTTGGCAGATTCATCATCAGATTGGCAACAGTTGCATTTGCCCCCCCCCTTCCTTTGTTTTGCCCCAGCCCTATGGTCTCTGTCCCACACACTTCTGGAACATAGCAGGCCCTTGAGTGAGACCCTTTCCAAAACGGCTCAGGATTTCATGTCTTCCATGATGACGATGGGGCTGTCCCAAATGGTATCTGCTCCCACTCATGCTGCAGAGCCCACTTTAGACCTGGTTTTCTGTACTGGGGTAGATTTCAGCGATATGGGTCTGGAAGGACTCTCTGTCATTCTATTGTCATGGACAGATCATCATCTGGTGGGATTTAGACTCACTGGAACTCAGAGCCTCTGCAGGGGTGGGGGACTCATTAGGATGATCTGCCCCAGGAGGCTGATGGATCCAAATGGTTTCCTGACAGCTCTTAGGGAGTTTCCTGTTGCCTTGGTAGATGATTCTGTTGAAGCCCTGGTTGATCTCTGGAATAGGAAAATGGCCAGGGCTGTTCACACAACCACTCCTAATCATCCCCTCCTGTTCAACACCTTGGCCATTGGCCTGTGGTATCCCTCAGCGATCCGTTTTGTCCCCTATGCTATTTAACATCTACATGAAACCACTGGGAGAGGTTGTCCGGACTTTTTGGGGTTTGGTTTCACCAACATGCTGATGACATCCAACTCTACCTCTCCTTTCCATCTAAATCCAAGGAAGCTGTTTCAGCTCTAGATCTGTACCTGGTGTCAGTAATGGACTGGATGAGGGCAAATAAACTGAAACTTAATCCAGACAAGGCAGAGGTGCTCTTGGTCGGTTGCCAAACAAGGAGTAGGGTTGCAGCCTGTGCTGGATGGGGTTAGACTCCCTCTGAAAACAAAGGTGCACAGCTTGTGGGGTGTTGTTCCTGGAGTCATCTCTAAACCTAGATGCTCAGGTTTCAAGCAATGGCCAGGAATGCCTTTGCACATTTAAAACTAGTGTGCCAGCTGCACCCATTTCTTGAGAGGTCTGATCTGGCCGTGGTGACACATGCTCTAGTTACACCTTGGCTGGATTACTGTAATACACTCTACATGGGTCTGCCTTTGGAAAGTGTTTGGAAACTCCAGAGGGTCCAAAATGCTACAACCAGATTGCTAACTGTGGCTAGCTACAAGGAACATATAACTCCCCTGTTACAGCAGCTCCACTGGCTGATGATCCATTTCTGGGCACAATTCAAAGTGCTTGTTTTAACCTATAAAGCCCTAAACGGCTTCGGTCCAAGCTATCTAAAAGACCACATCTCTCCCTATGAGCCTGTCTGGGTATCAAGATAATCAGGGGAGGTGTTTCTCTCAGTCCTGCCACCCTCACAGGTACGCTTGGTGGAGTCACGGGAGAGGGCCTTCTCTGTGGCTGCTCCCAGACTCTGGAACTCCCTCCCACAGGAGACCAGACTGGCCCCATCATTGCTGCCCTTCCACAAGCAGGCAGGCTTATCCTTAATAACTGATGGTCTGAAAGGGTTTTTTTATGGGTTGTTGTGCTCTGTGGTTTTAAATGTGTTTTAATCTTGATTTTATTTACTGCTTTTAACATTTTACTTGTTCAGTTCTTTTTTAATATTCATATACTTACTGTTTTTAGCTTTTGAATATTGTCTTTTTAATGATGTAAAATGCCTTGGGTCCTTTCTAAAGAGAAAGGTGGGATAGATAGATAGATAGATAGATAGATAGATAGATAGATAGATAGATAGATAGATAGATAGATAGATAGATAGATAGATAGATAGATAGATAGATAGATAGATAGATAGATAGATAGATAGATAGATAGACAGACAGACAGACAGACAGACAGGCAGGCAGGCAGGCAGGCAGGCAGACAGACAGACCTCTGGGACCAAAAAATGTTCTCCAATGATTGAAGTTTGCCTGCATATTATCCATGTAGGTAGATCAGCGTCTTTGGTAGCTCTGTCTAGTTACTAAATGCAGGCACTTAAAGGCTCATTTCATTAGTGCAGAATGCCCCTCCCCCTGCTATATATTTCTTCAGCTCTGCAGCTCTCATTCTATTTCAGTATACCTTGCAATGGAATGTCACAACCTTGATTTGATCCTCAGGGTGTTGTTTTGTTATAAATATTTAACATTTAACACTTATGTACCTGTTTATGCATGCAACCATGCTTGCAAATTTTTGTTGACAAAGCAGAGGCAGTAATTCAGATGTTTTATTTACCTTAATAAAGTGGTGTTCCATTTCCTCTTAATTAGAGCATTGTTATCCACAGTCTTACTGAGTGCAAAAACTGATCTGAAAGGGGAAGAGGAGGGAAGGGCAGGGAAAAGGCCTTTTCTCATTGCCCAGCATCTTGATATTTACCGAGAGTTAATTTGTTGTTCACATGGAAAAACAACTAGCAAATGGCAGTGTTTCAGTTATTTCATCAAAGTCACATTTATGGGTGTGTGTAACTGATTTACAAAAAACTATATATCAATTATTCATTTGCAAAGTTGGTGAAAAGATTAAGAAAGAGGAAAGCAAGAAAACAGGATTAGATGTGGTTAAAAGAATTACCTTTGAACTGCAGAGCTGGAAGGGACCCTATGGGTCAAGTGCAGCCCTTGTCAAGGAGGCACAGTGGGGAATTGAACTCCCAACTTCTGGCTCCACAGCCAGAGACCTAAGCCACAGAGCTATCCAGCAGAGCCCCAGTATGGGTCTGGGTATGAGTCTGGGTATGGGTATGACTACAGGGCAGGATAAACCAATGATAAGTCCATGCATTAGGTATTTCACAATCATCTGACTCAGAAAGTGATCTGTTCCTCCTGCCAAACTCTGCCTGCCCATGACATCATAAAGGCAAGCCCCTTTGACATCACAAGGATCTAACCCTGCCCCTTCTCAGGTTTTGGCTGTGAAATATCAGGGAATGGGAGGCCGATCTATCAGTCCTACTTATTAGCTTTAAAGAGTCTGTTTTAGTTGAATTGTGGCCTTGTGGTGTTTTTTTTTTTGTTCCCTCTACAAAACTTGCAATAAAGAGAAGAATAAATATTTCTTCACACACAAAATAAAGTAGATGGATTTTCCATTCTGAACTTCACAAGAGTTATCTAAGGAGGGGGATCGGGTTCAGGAGCTTGGATAGTTCCTGTATAATGCAAACTAAAATCTGTCAGGATATGATGACCCACAATATAGAATTTACTCTTTTGTACATGAACCAAAGTTTGCTAGCAGGCACCCACCTTAAAACAGGTGAGCAGCCACAGAGTCAGCACATGAAGCTAATGAAATCCACGAATTGTGTATCAGACACGAGGTAATGTCTGGGAGAAGACCTTAGGTGATGTGCCCAGTGATTGGTTTTTCAAACTATAAGGGATACACACTATGGTGATGTGTGGAATATTGTGTTGGAGAGTTGCTGCACGAAGTGCTGTTCATTTATTTACTGAAAGTGTATTATTGAGTCTGTTGACCGATGTACATAGTTCTGTTGTACATAGTCTGTAAATACACTGCCGGTGAAGGAACCTACTGTCTCTGTGAGTCTCTTTGCTGTCAACCTGGAAGACTGACTTGTATCGGAACCATCTCTCACATCCCCGATCTTGACAAAATCCACAATGGAGTTCCTCACTCCCCTGAAATCAGAGTCACCAGCCTCCACAAGTTTAAATGTATTGCCACTTTTAAGTTATTGAGTTCAAAAGGTAACCATTACTTCATTTTTAAGCCAGCTTCACCTCTTAGCTTGCAAATAAGGCACTCTCAGCTCAGCTACAAACATCACAATGAGAATCTTAAGTGCTGTCATAAGCTGAGTGCAGAGTCTTGTCCAGGAGTAAAACTTCACAGTTGCAGAAAATCTGTAAATATGGATTGCACAGTTTCACCCAAAGGAAGCAAGTGGGGGGAAAATTTACATGGATTTATGAAGCAGCCTCTTTCCTGGTCCTTTTGCCTATTTCAATAACAGAAGGGATAGGACACTCTCCTTTCATCACTAGGAGTGAAATGAGGTTGAGCTGGTAGTTTGATTGGCTATTGTTCATGGAAATGGGGGGAGGGGAGATGTGCCATCTTGTCCTTTGCATCAGGCAGCAAAATCTGGGGGTCTAGCCCTGGTCACAGCAAAATCACACACATGCTAGTCTCCTTCCCTCCCTTACCAAGCACCAGCTTCAGGGCCTCCAGCAACCACCTGGGCTTTGTGGCTTCATTTTGAGAATATTATTTCGAAGGCTCTGGAGGCATAGCAAGCTTACCAGCAGCGATCATATACAAGAGCATAGCACTCTGGTGCAGTTTGAAGGTATGGAAAGAATAATGAAAATTAGCATTTGCAAAAGTCATTGAGGAATAGCTTTGACCAACTAAAACGTTATACTATTGTATAAGCTTTCGATTCTCCACAGGTCTTCATCAGGCTAAGTGGTAGTAAAAAAAATTTAGGGATGTTGGATGAAATGAGTGCCAAAAAAAAAAAAAAGGTAGGGGGAGAATGTTCTAGTCAGTTGGTATTTAATCTACGTACGTACTTTAGAGCTTGGAAATGTGACTTTTGAAAACTACAGATCCCAAAATCCCCCAGTGTGGCCAGCATGAGTGGGAGAGATACTGGAAGCTGCAGCCCAGTCATTTTCCCTAGCTCTGGTCTTTTGCCTTTGGAACAAATGAGACCCAATAGCAAACCAGGAGGGCATTAGAAGATACTGTTCAAGGTAGGTGACGTCTCTTGGCATATTCCAAAGACCATCTGTTGACTGGCACCCATCTCTGTTTGCTCTTGCAGAGAAGAGCAGACTATAATGAGTTTGATCCGGCCATCTGAACTATTCTCTTTTGCTCAACAAATATTTGCAGATTTTGTAGAATGAAGGCCCTTTCCAAGTTAGGATAAAAAGCCATGAAATATCCAGCCTGGGGGTTGATTGGAAGGCTTTTTCATAATGGGAATGCTACAGTTATTATAGGAAATGTGTTTCATGTTATGGCTTGCATAATAATGATCATAAAAGTAACTGTTTCAGTCAGAGTCAGGAGGTTTGGAAGTTTTGGAAGAGCTGAAAGGACAATGTGAAAATGATGCCCGTGTACTCATTAGCACACTTTATTTATCTATTGTTCTTAAGGTCAAATTAGACATTAACAGGAATGCATATTCTTCCAATTAACCTGTTTTGCCTCCCCTAACACAACACACCTCTGCAATCAGACTCTCAAATTCAGCCCTTCCAGTGACAAATTACAAAACAGTGTGTGCTAAATGCAAGATGCATTGGTGAAGAAAATGCTATGAAAAACATATCTTTCATCACTTGCAGGAACACCTCTGCAAAAAACTCGGATAAACATATTGCATATTTTGATCCAGAGGCTATTCAAATGCACACAACTATTGAGAGTCTGGTGAGAACATGGGGATTTGCCTTATATCAGGTCAGATATTTTGTCCATCTTGTTCACTACTCACTACCTGAGGAGTGGGGGGAGGGATTAGAGCCATGGGCAATCTGTGGGTCAAGTTAAAGTGAAAAGTAGGTGGGGCCACCCCCTTTTTTCTGCACATACAAACACACACACACAACTGGACTGCTAAAGCAGAGCACTTCATTTTAACTTTGCTTTTTGTGCTGCTTATGTACAGCCCCATAGCACTTAAAGTACTCTCTGGGTAGTTTACAATTTAATTATACAGGTTACACATTGCCCCCACCAGCAAGCTGGGTACTCAGTTTACCAACTTTGAAAGTCTAGAAGGCTGAGTGAACCTCAAGCCGGCTACCTGGGATTGAACCCAGGCCATGAGCAGAGTATTGACTGCATTATTGCAGTGTAACCATTGTGCCAAGAGACTCCTCAACTATGCTATGTAGTACTGGGGATCCATTGACTGAGCAAGGTGGCCATGCTACCTGGCTACTTCATAATGAGATCATAGTCCATCCTGGACATGTGACCACTGGTCATTTCCAGTGACCACCGTACAATGTTAAGTCCTTGCTCCTAGAACATCCCAGTGGGGAAAAACAGATGCGTGTTCTACCACACATTGGAGATTAGTCATACTGCAATCTGATAATTGAAACGACACACACCTTCTCCTGCCATAATATGTGAAATTACGGGAGAAAGTGTTTTTCCCCCCTCCATGCTGGGGAAAAAATGTAAGAGACCCATAAGATTTTGTTGCAACCTTTTAAAAATATTTGGATACAAGTTTCTCATTGTGGCAGCACAGCTGTAGTGTGTGATAACATATCCCTTCATTCTACAGTGATTGGATTTTCACCTTCCACTTCTATTTGTATTTCTGATTCAAAGGGTGGGGAAGGGGCCTTAGCTGTGAGAAGATGCAGCAGGAAATGTGATGTTTAGAACATAATCTATGGTAGTCCAGCTCTCCCTGGATACTCATCTAAAGAAGTGAGGAGAGTGTGGCATGTGGACCTTCTTAGGGAGTAAGACTGCCATTCTATGAACACACATACCAGATTAAATTCTGTGCACATTGAATAGGAAGTAAATCAAACTGAACACAGTTTATTACTTCTGAATAAACACAGGATTGTATTCAGATTCTTGTTAAATCCACAGGGTATTACTTTTTGGTAACCATGCCTAGGATTATAAGAAGTATGAATATTAGGCAGACAAATCTCATGTATAAAAACTTATTTTATTACTCTGAGGTTTAACATAAGGTTCCCATACATCACAGACTAACAAGATATACAAAATATATGGAGCACAGAAAACCTCACTTTGCATACCAATACATTGTAACTGCAGCAAAATGGAGTTCTAATCATTCCATCTGTATTTTTAAAGTTCCAAAAATATATTTACAGCTAATTACTCCCTAACTCCCTAAGTCTAATTACTCCCTAGAATATATAAACATTGCAGTGCTTGGTGTCAGTGAACCAAAGTGGACTGGACTGGGACATTTCCAGTCAGACAACTACAAAGTGTTTTACTCTGGAAATTTAAAAATTCAGGAGAAATGGAGTGGTTCAATATTGAGGCAAGATCTACTACAGGCAGTTAATTCTATGTCTGACCGAATAATATCAGTCAGACTTCTGGAAAAATTGTCAACATAACCATCATTCAAGTCTATGCTCTAGCTACAGATGCTGAAGAAGATACAATTAAATTTAAAAATTCAGGAGAAATTGAGTGGTTCAATATTGAGGCAAGATCTACCACAGGCAGTTAATTCTATGTCTGACCGAATAATATCAGTCAGACTTCTGGAAAAATTGTCAACATAACCATCATTCAAGTCTATGCTCTAGCTACAGATCCTGAAGAAGATAAAATTAAAAGATTTTATACAAGCATCCAGGAGGAAATTGATCACACAGCAAAACAAGACATGCTTATAATCATAGGTGACTAGAATGCAAAAGCAGAAAACAAAGCAAAACCAAGTGTTGTTGGAAAATTTTGGCCTATGGGTCAGAAATGAAGCAGTAGAACAATTTGTAGAGTTCTGTGAACCCAACAATCTGTTTATCACAAATACATGCTTCAAGCAACTGAACAGATGACTGTACACATGGACATTAAAAGATGGCCAATATAGACATCAAACAGACTATGTAATTGGAAGCAGGGGATGGAGAAGCTTTATTCTCTCTGCCAAAACAAGACCAGGAGTACATTGTGGTACTGATCATGAACTGTTAATATCAAACATTAGAGTAAATGTGAGAAGACCACTAAAATAATCCTAGTGCCAAAATATAATTTAAACAAAATTTCTGAGGAATTTAAAGTCCACAAAAAGAACATGTTTCTGTTACTAAATTCAGTTAACTGACTGTGAACCAGAAGAACTGTGGATTGAAACCAGAGATATCATTAGGGAAGAATGCAAAAAGACAATTCCTGTGGTAAAAAGAAAAGAAAAACCTAGATGGATGACCGAAGAGAATTTCATCTGTCCTAGGATAGCCTTCTTGTCACATGTGTGCTGTACTTATCAGTGGAAGCAAATTAATTTAAAAAATAACTCTGATAAATTTGATAACCACTGCTTCTGTCACTTATCAAGTAATGCCTGATAAGCATTAAAACAGCTTCTTCACTTAGCTTTCAGAAGTGATCGTTCTGGCCCAACCTCTCTGCTTGCCTTTGTGTTTTGGTCACTCAAGAGAAGATGCCCAGAAAAGAAAGTGTTTGTTTCATTAGACTAATCATCTAAATATCCTGTCCTAGCTCCTTTTAGAGTTGCTTTATTCTTTGTTCCAGTGCAAGAACCTCTCTTTCAATCTCGTAAGGGAGATCAGCGTTCACTTGTTCTTCAAAATACTTTTTGATTTCTTCTACCTCCTTTTCCCAGAAATCTTTGGAAACATCACACAGCTCTTGGAGGTCAATGCCCTCTAAGCCTTTCAAGTTCAACCCCGTGTCATTGGGGACGTAGCCAATGGCCGTGAGCCGAGCACCAACTTCGCCCCAGATTCGGTTGAACATCCATTCCAGAACACGGGAATTTTCCCCATAGCCAGGCCACAGAAATCGCCCTTGCTTGTCTTTCCGGAACCAGTTGACATGGAAGATCTTTGGCAGTTTTGCGCCCGGTCGGTGTGCCATGCTGAGCCAGTGGGAAAGATACTGACCAAAGTTGTAGCCGAAGAAAGGTCTCATGGCGAAAGGGTCATGCATGATAACCTTGCCTTTAGAAAGAACATGAAAATAATGTAAGTGACTCACCCATATTTCAAGTGCCATCATTTCTGCGATCAACTGGCATACATTTCTGCACTTGAACAGGCACAACCTGATCACCTCTTAACAATAGACTTCAGAGCACCAGAGATGCATGCATACTCTGATGCCCCCTTCAAGAGCCCTTCTTTTGGGGCTTACTTACAAGAAAGATTAAGACAGAAACAGAGAAGATGCTAGCTTTGCAATTAGAAGGTGGCACAATAGTCATTGGCTCAAAGATTTCATGTTTACATATTTAAATTGTAAATGGATCCTGTGCTTATCTCCTGAAGAACCTAACCAAAAGCAAGCTAATTTGAAACTTGTAGAGTTGCAAAAACCTCTTGGTAGGAAAAATAAGCATTAAGGAAGCCCCACTTCTAATCATGAAGTTGCTGTTATATCTCTTCCTGCCATTAAAGGTAAAAGCAAACGGCCCTTAAAGGGACAGTTTCCATCTGTCACCCTTGCTATAATAGTGTTTTCTGTTTTATTTATTTATTTATTTATTTATTTATTTATTTATTTACATGCACTGGTGTTTCCCAGGGTCACACTAAATGACATGCTTGCATTCCTCAGAGCCATGTGCCTGAGCAATCACACTTTCAAATGAAGCGCATGTTTACCTCCTAGCAACCAATCACAAAACAGAGCAAGACAGGTTGCAAAACATGGAGGTGAGAAAAGCTTGTAGTGGGATAAATAGACATCTCTTTTTTTACTTAAGACATCTCTGTTTCTAAATGCAGGCTCAACTCGTTTGATCCTTACAAACTTATCAGTAATTCCTTGGTAAGACCAAAAACAGCTGGCAAGTCTCCTGGAAACACATCTTGTGCATCTTTCCTAAGGCCAAAGCATGTATAACATATGTCATACGGTCTGAATCCTGAATAGCTGTTCTTCTTTTAACCTCCTACAGCTGGTATGCTTCCCCTAAGATGGATTAGCAACAAGACATGGGGGTGGGAGGCCTTGATTCTTTGCCTCCACCATGGTTGGTGCTGTTCCTTTCTTCCACTTGTATGGAATGAAAAGAAAGCTCCCATCATATACAAAGGCAGAATGCTGTGAATCCAGTTAGAACCACAGAAGCTTCCCCCAAGATCCTGATCTGCACCAAAAGGATAAAATAGGCATGCAGTTTATGAAAAGACAAGTGGAGGAGGACCAAATTTGGCCTGTGGCTGGTCGATGCTATCAAGGCCCTCTCAGCCACTGATTTAGGGCCAAACAACAAATTACAGAGAGCACTTCATTAGATGAAGGGATTTCTTAAGTGCTAGGGATGTCTGACTGTCACAGCAAGTATCTTCCAAAACTTTTCCCATTTCCTTTTCAATTTGTAAAGTTACTTCCCCAGTTTGGAAAGTAGCATACTTTGTGTGGGAATCGGTCACAGGAAAGTAAACATGGGTTTTGTTTGCATGCAGACTTAATTGTTCCATCACAAAACTCTTCTGAAACCATGTACTACCTTTCTGAAATCTTAACAAATTTCAGGTTCCAATTATGGGCTACCTCCATTACCTTGTTTGGCCCTCAGTGGATTTTAAATCTTGTCAATCCTCTGAATGCTCACTTACTGTTTGTTAATCACAGTATCTATATTTATACTAAAAAGGAAACGAGGAGGGGGGAAGTAAATTCCAGCAACTATCACCAATTTCCAGGTAACAATAACAAGATGTGCTTGACAGTGGCTAAAATCCTGTTGTGCAGCTCTGCATGTGCAACAGGAATGATGTCATCAGTAGTGGCAAACTGCCACTGATTAAGGGCTTCCTTTGGCAAATTCTGGGTGCATTCTGTATGAGTTGTGCGCAGCCTGAAATTGCCAAATGAAGCCTTTAATCAGCAGTGATTTGCCACTGTGGATTACATATTCCTGTTGTGCACATGGAGCTGTGCAACAGGATTGCAGACGGAATTTCATTCTTAAAATACCTTTATGTTCAGCTGCAGCTGTTGCTTCTGATCTCATTGTAGCACCTATGAATACTCCATGCTGCCAATTAAGAGCTTCATAGACCAGAGGCACACCTGGCAAGAACAGGATTTAAGGAGCAGTCAGTCTATGCATAGGACTGAATGTTCTGCTTTGAAAATACTGCTGCTGCAGCAGCTATATAATCAGCACTTGTAAATCTGGGACTATAGTGTTATCAATTTCCCTCTGGCTGGTTATCTAATCTATTCGGACTGTGTAATCCATTCAGTGAAGGGACTAGCCAATCGTAAGGTATCGTAAGGCATCGTAAGGTATCGTAAGATACAAGGCATCAGGAAAGGAGACATACAGTACATTAACCACAGCCTTTACCTCTTTATAGTCCAGAAAAAAATAGGAAAAGGCTACGAGGTCCTTAAAATTTCACAAATGGTGAAGACTGAGTTCCTCTAAGTCAGCTACTAAAGGGCATTTTCCTGGGGGGGGGGACCCACTTTGTGGGTATATAACTTGGATGTCCAAAAACTCAAATTTCAGCAAACATAGAGGGCTTGTAGAGGAGAGGCAGCAGAAGCTTCTCTGCGATTTTGGGATCTCTAGGTGCCTGGGGGAAACTTTCCTGGGAGGGCAATCTTTGTGGGTGTATAACTCTAATGTCTGAAACCCAAACTTCACCAAACATAGAGGGATTGTAGAGTAGAGTCAGGGGAAGCTTTGCTGAGACTTTGGTGCCTCTAGATGCTGGGGGCGGGTGGGTTATAGGGTTTTTAAAGGCAAAACAAATCAACAAATCAATTCACTGATTCGTCAGAAAAAAATTGTAAATTCATTATTTGTAATTCGCCGACCTTGACAAATCATGAATGGAAATGAATTGCCATTTTTCCTATTTGTGCCCATCTCTAGCGCAGTTCTGTGCTTATGTATAGAATCCTAGAATCATAGAAAAGTGAAGTTGGAAGGGGCCTACAAGACCATCAAGTCCAACCCCCTGCTCAATGCAGGAATGCAATCAAAGCATATCTGCCAGGTGATTATCTAAGTTTTTCTTGAATGCCTCCAGTGTTGGAGCACTCACCAACTCCCAAGGTAACTGGTTCCAACGTTGTACTGCTCTAACAGTTAGGTATTTTTTCCTGATATTCAACCAAAATCTGGCTTCCTTTAACTTGAGCCCATTGTTGCGTGTCCTGCACTCTGGGATGATCGAGAACAGATCCTGCCCCTCCTCTGTATGACTACCTTTCAAATATTTGAAACAATGCAGTGCTTTGCTTAATAGATGAGAATCTCTTCTGAATCTTACCTTCAGGTCTCCGTCCTCCAAATATGATCCCCTCTATTGGCACACCTTCTGGATTCTCCCAGGCAGGATCAATAATGGGGCACTGGTTGGCAGGAGTACAGAATCGAGAATTGGGGTGAGCACATGATTCCCCTGTACAAATACAATAGTAAAATTACACCAGTAAACTAGAATGCAATGAAAACAAAGAAAAAAGGATGGTAGGCCTTCACTGCAGTTATTAATACCATTCTTGGAAGTCCATTCCTTGTTTTTCCATGACATGACTGTCACTCCTGGTGCAAGGTGTTTATCAATGCCGTCCCAATATATGTCTCCGTCACTGGTTTCCCCAACATTGGTAAAGATGGTGTTCTTCTCTATTGTCTTCATAGCATTGGGGTTTGTTTTCACTGATGTTCCAGGAGCAACCCCAAAAAAGCCGTTCTCTGGATTTATTGCTCTTAAGTTACCTAAGGTGTTGCAAAAGAAACATGAGTTTCAGACATCATATGTAAACTCTCAGGGAATCATCTATGCATTAAAGGATTCTCCCCCATAGAAGTTAACCCTTCTTTCTGTGCATGTGCACACATGCACACTCTGCTTCGAATGAGACCCTTCCTCACTCCCTTTCATAGTCACTCTTCCCTTGTTCCATGTCTTCACTCTTAAAGATTCTTTTTGCAGTCCCTATCAATGCTGGGTGACACCTTCATTTTAGTTTATTCTTGAGTATTCTCTACCTGGAAAATCCTGAAAAGGATTGACTTGACAGCAGCAAACCTTTAGGACTGGCTAAACTCATTACTTGATCTCACAACCATGACATTCAGACACTTCTCTTTGGTTAAACTGCCAGGTGAATGCTAAGGAGGTTACCTTCATCATCAAATTTCATCCAAGCAATATCATCCCCGACACACTCAACTTTCCACCCTGGCAGAGTTGGATTCATCATGGCCAAGTTGGTTTTTCCACATGCACTTGGGAAAGCTGCGGCAAAATATTTCTTTTCACCTTCTGGATTTGTAATACCCAAGATCTGTTAAAAACAACAACAAAAACAACCACATTCTTAAACCTCAAGCAAACCTTAAGGACCTCTAAATTAATAGATTCCAAACATGCACATGTCTAGATTTAGCCTGAGATGTATTCCTACACTCTACTTGCACTCTGCCTAAAGCTCCATGGAGTCAGGATATTCTATCGTTTCATAAAGTGCATTTACAAGTAAAGAGATCTACGGTTACTGTGCTACTTAATATTTTTACTTTTCAAAGGGGAAATGGCAGCATTCCAGCCTCTGTGCTTGCAGGGCACTTGTATCTTGGATGGCTATGGATCCCTTTAACGTTCAAGTTGCAAGCCCAAACATTTGGAAGAAGAGAGAGATCGGAGGAACTATTGCCCAAATGCTGGCCAAGGGGCCTCATATTGTCCTGATTTTTCAAACATGTATTTAGAACTTGGGGGAAGGGGAAGAATTGGAGTTGACCAGCCGTGATTCAGGTGGGGAAAGAGTTGTGCACCAACTCGATTTCTCAATATCACGTTCATTTCCCCAGATCTATACAGTAGGACCTCCGTATCTGCAGGGGACTGATTCCAAGCCCCCCGCGGATGCTGAAAAACACGGATTATAGCAAACGCCATACATAGCATGGTCTCTGGCTCCCTCTAGTATCCAGTTCTGGTAACGGCATCATAGAAATATATTTATCTAACTAACACAACAATTACAGGAGTGAGGGGCAGCCACTTGGTGTTTGCCATTCATGTTTTTGTGTCCACTCTCCTTTGCCCTAAAATGAAATAATCTTAATAATAATCTTAGAACTGCAGAGCTAGAAGGAATCCTGTGGATCATTGAATCCAGCCCCTGTCAAGGAGGCACAGTGGGGGATCAAACTCCCAACCTCTGCCTCCACAGCCAGATACATCAACCACTGAGCTATTCAGCAGTTCATGCAATAAACCATTTTATAGCACTGTGATTTAAAGAGTTTGGAAAAGTTACTTTTGGAACTATATCTGCTGCTGAACATTTAAGACACTATAAAAATGCAGTGACACCATCCCCTAAGCGCTGAACTCACTGGGATTTAAATAATGTATCCATTGAAACGTTTCCTACCAGCATGTGCTCAGCAAGCCAGCCCTCTTCCTTGGCAATCCTGCTGGCAATCCTGAGAGCAAAACACTTCTTTCCCAGAAGAGAATTTCCTCCATAACCACTTCCAAAAGAAATGATCTCTCTGTGCTCAGGGATATGAGCAATCAGAGTCAGATCCGGGTTACATGGCCAGTTATTTACCAGAGGCCCTATAAAATGCAAAGCAGAATGCATAACTTTTTGTTACTGGCTACCTGGAAAAAAAGTGTAATTTTCTTTTTCAACACACATCACTTCTAAACTGGACCATGTGCATTTTCTTTTTACTTTCATTTCATATATTAAAATTTAACCTCAATGCTTGTTTTCTATCACTAGGTGTCACTGTAGTGTTCCTTGCACAGCTAGCAGCAGCAAACAGCAGCACTGGGGTCAATGTCCTCCAAGCACAGCTAGTTTCTCATACATTTGTGGTGTGTCTGTGATAGGGAAAACCCTCTGAATTTCCGTGAGACAGGTCTGCCCTTACTTTGCACAAGTCAGCTGGGATCTAAAAGAAACATCTGAGTGCTTCAAAGCACATTCGGTGGTATTTTTAACAATTAATTTCTGGTCCATTGCATTTCAGTGCCTTTCTTACTCAAACAGATTCCCAATAACTCTGTAAGATAAACCACCCGGAATATTATCCTAGATCACAAAACAATAAAGACCAGCATTTGGATGTGAAGCATTGCTTACGTTTTAGTGGCAAAGGGCAACCAACAGAATGGAGGCATTTTACAAATTCACCGTTGCTAAGGGCTTCTAGGACAGATCTTCCCATCCGAGTCATGATCCTCATACTTGCCACCACGTAAGGAGAGTCTGTTAGCTCAATCCCAAATTTGGATAAGGGAGAACCGATTGGCCCCATGCTGAATGGGAGGACATACATGGTGCGCCCTACAAAAGAAAGGAGGTTAGGAATTAATAGACAGCAACTTTGCAAATGTCTGTCAACATTATATTCTGCATCCCGCACATCACCCTCAAATCCTATCCTTCTTGTATTTTAGAGGGGTTTTTTATAAAAGAGGAACTGCATACTAATTATTTTTAAATGGATTGACAGCTGCCAGAAGATGGTATATAGGAACCAATTTGCAAATTTATGGTAGAATTAAGAAAATTGTTCTTCTGCTGCTATTTTATTCTTATTGATTTATACCCCCCTCCATTGTTCTGCTGTCCTCCTTATATTAGCCAGTATCCTGTTTGCTCTGAATGATGTGTGGAATGTTCCATTCTATGTGGTTCCTCTTTTCCTGTTGCTTCTGCGGGGGGGGGGGGGGGGGGGAGAGGATTCGCAAACCTCTTGCACAAATGAAGAGCCCCATAGCTTTCAACAGGATCACCTCTTGTGTAATTGCAAACCAGTTCTAGGAAGTTCATATCTACACAACAGAAGCTTCCATGTAAAAACTTGTACTAAAAGGTGTCCTAAAAATAATTTAAAAATAGGAAGAAGTTGGGGTTTCGGTCATGTGAACCCCAGGTGTTCTAATATGGGTAGCTAAGGAAAAAAAACAAGTCAAAGAATTTGTACCCTAATTTTCTAGGTAAAAACAACATTAAAAAAATAAAATAAAAGAACAAATAAAAAAGACAAAAAAGTGGTGGCCTCTTAAAGACTAACTGCTTTGTTTTAATGTGAGCTTCCGTGGACAAGTCCACTTCCTCAGACATAAGAGAAAACTGTAACATGGCAAATATTTATTTGTTGTTTAGTCGTTAAGTCGTGTCCGACTCTTTGTGACCCCATGGACCAGAGCACGCCAGGCCCTCCTGTCTTCCACTGCCTCCCGGAGTTGGGTCAAATTCATGTTGGTAGCTTCGGTGACACTGTCCATCCATCTCGTCCTCTGTCGTCCCCTTCTCCTCTTGCCTTCACACTTTCCCAACATCAGGGTTTTATATATATTTATATAAATTAATATACAAATATTTATACATGGCATCAAAATACAGAGATCATGGTTGGTTGGTTGGTAAGAAAATCAATGAGAATTTAACAGTAGGGTAACAGCCTCTTTATACAGGTACATTCTAATTTTCTAGATACCTCCTCCATGCCATCCATGTTTTTGTAACCTAGATTGGTACAAAAACCTGTGCATCAATATTTTTAAATGAATGAACTCATTGCTTTTGAAAAAAATACAGAAACCTATCCACACACAGGGGAAAAAGTAGTTGTGGTTTTGTTTTTCCAGAGAGTTGCAGTCAATGCGACACAAACACTACTGGCTCGGGAGTGCATCTTTACCCCTCTGTTCAGAGGATTTCTACCTGTTTGCTCTGCTTCCAAACTCCTATGGAACCTGTTTGGCCAGAGTCCATCTGTGGGGCAAATAAAATGAACATGCATCTTATATCATCCCACCTCTTTCATTCTAGCAGGGAACGCTCTTCCACCTGTCCCTACCTCTCATGCAGCCTGGGAACCTGACACTGAAGGCTTTCTCAAAGTCTTCTTCTGACATCCAATGTCCCAGTTGGCTGACTCCACTTTTGGGGACTGGGATGGTATCCCGCTGCTCCTGAGTGACAATGACAGTTTTGCTTTCGATTCTTGCCACGTCTCTTGGATCCGTGCGAGCCAACCAGCTGTGGAAACAGACAGCAGTACGTGAACCATGCTGGCAATAAAAATGACAGAAGTCCAACACAAGGTCTCCTTGCTCAAGACGATAATATAGTGTTTGATTGTGAAAAGGGATAATATTTATAGTGTAAGCAAACAATTGACTTTTGGGCAAGTCTTGCTGATGAAACAGGTTTTATTCATCAGTACGGAGTTTGAATAGTGGAAGGCAACTCCTGTTAGACTCTCAGGAATCAGGATTTTAAACCACATATTATTGTCAAATATAGACTATTCACCTCTGCTTTCCCATTACACTTATACTGGGTTATGAGGACCATTAACTGACCAGATTGGGGGAGGGGGCTGGGTCTGATGCTGCTTTTAACTGGTAGTCTAAATACTAGCATATCAGCTGCTCAGTATCTTTTGATTTGTATCCTGCCTTTCAACTAATAGTGCCCAAAGCAGCTTACAATATTTCAGATAAGAATAACATTTCAAAAACAACAGAACAGAAAACTTTACTACTGTATACTGAATAAAATGCATATAAAGAATCTGCTTGCGCTTTGCTTTCCAGAGAGACTCCAGGACTACCAGGTGTAGAAGAGCATGGATTGGGAAGATTCAGCTTGAGGTCCAAATTCAGTTTCAGGGCTCGGTTACACATTGTAATACTCCTGGTTTTGCATTGGGTTTAGCATGCTTGTTATGGATTTTAAAAATTCTGCCTACACAACATACAGCTAAGTGCACATGTTTTTCATCAGAAAGTGAGTTATTTTAAACAGCCACAAGGAGCTTGTTTATTTTAATTCCATTGTGAATGCAATTTATTTTGAACCATTTAGGCATCTGTGCTCACCTGTGTTGGACTGAATTGTATCTGTGGGGTTTGTCACCTGTTGGATTGGGAGCCAGGATCACAGGTTTCAGGCTGCAGGGTAACCTTTCAGTCTGATCTGCTATATTTTTTTCTATCTGTAACACTGATTTAGCGCTATTTCACTTTGAAAAAAATTGAAATGAATAAATAAATATTAAAAACATAATGAGGAACCTGGAAAAATCACTTTAACCCCTTCTGGCCTGCCTTCTCTTTCTACAAGGAATGCAGAGCTGGCTTCCAGCCGAGGAAGGTGGGAAAAGAAGGAATAGGGCAGCTGTCATTGTTGCTGCACCCTGATCAAGCAAAATCTACATTTCCAAAGTGAGAAGGGGAAAGGAAGGAAGGAGGCGGCAGCAGCAATGGCAGTAGTGTCTCTTCTCCTTCCTCATCCTCCCTACTCCCCTTTCACCACTGGGACCAGGCAGCCAAACTGTTTCTCATCCAGCATCTGTCAAGGTGTCTGTTTTGCCCACCTTAGCAGCTCAGCAGAGAGAGATCAAGCTGGCATGCATCTCCGGACAGCTTCTAGCAAGTTCCCTCTCCAGGTGTGCATGTAAGCAGCTTCTCTCTCCTGACTTTGTTTTGAAATTGGGATGGACGGGAAGCAGTTGACCAACTCTCTCGTTCTCTTTTTTAAAAATTAAAGACAAAAATTAAAGACCTAGAAGAATCAGAAGCTGGAGCCCAGTGGTGCCAATTCGCTTATAAATGTAACTGACATTCTCATTCACCCCTACACTCAACACTCAGAATGTTTGTCTTTCCCTTGTCATCCCTTGTCATTCTATCCCTTTTTTTTTTTCTGGTGGGGAATAACATGGGAAAGAGAAAGAGAAATGCATTTTTCAAATCCTTTCTCACAATAAAAGAGCAAGAAGGGACATTAGCCCAATGGCATTAACCCATCACAAAGCAGGGGTTGCTCCATGGATTTCATACTAGCAGTAGCTGATGCCCATTAACTTGGGTGGGAAGTCGCAGGAGTCACAGTAAAGGTGGGAAAACGAGGGATGACAGAGAAAGCTGGGGGCAAAAATGAACAGCCACACACACACACACATGCACACATTTACCCATGAAAGAAGGCAAGCAAGAATTCCCACATTTACCCAGTAGGACAGGGATAGAAATACGGGCTCTGACCCTCTGTCTTTGACAAGGAGGCAGGTAGGAGTGGGCTGGCTGGGGCAAACTGAACCTGAGGTGTGCCAGGACCTCTGTGGCCCTAATGCATGAGCTGCCACTGTTTCATACCAGGTATTATCTGTTCACCATACTTCAGAATCCATTCAAAATCTTTAGCAGCTTGTACCTGGTGTACAAGCATAACAGTTCTTTCCATACAAGCAAAAGGTTGAGAGCACATCTCACTTACCAGTTTTCATATTTCTTGAGCTTCTTAATCATCCCTTGTTCTACCATGAGCTCCAAGAGCTTCTTGTTTTCAGCCTCTGAGCCATCACAGATGTGGATGAACTCAGGTTGGCACAACTGGGCATTGCTTTCAATGAAGTCTCTCACCCTTGGTGCCAGATTCTTCAGGTCCCCTTGGATGACCTTGGGGATGACGCTCGTCTGTCTTTGCAGCTGGGCAGGCATTGCCAATGCTTTGCAGACAATAAGGCTGAACGCCTGGATATATGGCTAATGATTATGAATTATGAGCTGCAATGCAAAAGATCGGATGGTGCATGGTTGAAAATATTTTCATTGATAGAAATGTAGGAAGCTGATTGAGAGCTGAGCTATACATTACAGATAACCAGTCATTAAAAGAGGAAATTCCTTAAGTGCTAATTGATGAAAATGACATGGATTATCTGGATTTGAGGTTTGAGGAAGAGTAGTTAGTGTTGAGGTTGGGGTTATGCACACAAACTGTGTGATTATACGCAACATGCTTGGTTGCTTACTGTTTGCTGTGAAAGTAAATAGTGGGTTTTGGCAAAATCCTGACCTCAGTGTGACCTGATCTTTCCTAAAAATTAGTCTGAAAATTCACATCTTTTGCAGCGTTCAATTGCCAGTATGTTAATTTTAGCAAGTCCATGAATGTTTGCTACCTGTGTTTGTAAGGCATTGCCACCTGGGAAGCGTATTATCAAACATTAACCTGCCATTGTCAGGCCACTGGTCCCATCCTTGTCCCCATGCCATGTATGCTATGTATAAACCTGTGGCCCAAATATTGTGCTCTGCAAGTCTGGAGAAAGTGGGTTGTTATCTACAGAAGCTCACATTGAAATAAATCAGTGGGTTTGAATGGTGCCACAGAAGTCAGACTTTATCACTTCTCTAAAATGATTTCAGCTCTGCTAGATCTCCTAATTTGCCTCCCATGCTTATTCTTCTTTTCCTTTTGTGTCACGTTCCCTTTAGAGCAATGGGTTCCAATCCTGGGTCCTCAGATGTTCCTAAAGTAAAACTCCAAGAAGCCTTCACCACCAGCTGTGCTGGCCAGGGTTTCTGGGAGCTGTAGTCCAAGAACATCTGGGGACCCAAGGTTGGAAACCCCTGTTTTAGAGTGTAAGCCTGACGACAGGAATTCATTGGTCTGATGAAAGAGCCTTTTAGCAACAAAGTAGGTTGTAGATGCAACAAAATGAACAGACTCAGGCAATTAATATTAGCCAGTATTGTTTACACTGACTGGTAGCAGCTCTGCAGGGTTTCAGACAGGAATCTGTCCCAGAGCTTGGGAAAGTTTCTCTGTTGACTACAGTTCTTAAAATCCTCCATCTAGCATGGCCTTGAGAAGAGCACATATAAAATGAAGCATGTCTGGCTTAGTGAAATGGTGCACTGGGAGTTCGAATCTCCACTGTAGGAGAAAAGCCAGCCTGTGTGGTCTCCAGCAAGCGAAATGGTTACAGAGCACCCCAAGAAGAAAGAAAGGTTAACCACTTCTGAGTATGCAGTATGAGTATGCATAGAAAACCCTGGGAAAGGTCAGAATTGACATGACAGCATGTGATTAATTGATTAATTATTACATTAATTTTTTAAATTATGACATTAATTGGTTATGACAGCATGTGATTAATTGATTGATTATACGACATATTGACACAAGTCACCACATGAATTGACTGTATATGTATCAATTTTTTTGAAAATACATGGAGATTAAATGCTTACAGTTCTGGAGCAGACTCTGTGTTCAGGTTTGGAGATGACTGAGCTGGTCCTTTCTGGCAATAAGTTGACAATTACTACAGTCTCTCCTGAAGTCCTCTGGTTTTCCAGAGCCCAGCCTTCATCCTTATATACTTCCTCAGTTTCAGCCCGTTCCATCAGTCAGAGCAAAAGAGGCTGGTCTCTTACGTCACCCCAAGGGGGGGGGAAGTGTCTCCTGGCCCCTTGCCAAGGTTGGATGATGTCTCCAGAAAACAACTAAGAACAGCAATCCCAAAGAGTTTATTGTTTAACCAGCTCAATTAATGAGTGCTTGAAACAGAGGCTCGTCAGCTTTCTCGCCATCCCAGTATTTTTAAGCCAGTTTACGAAACAACCTGGCTGGGCCAACCTTTGGCCCAATTCTATCCCTGATGCAAACCTCACCCCCAATATTTCCCTCCATACAAGCAAAAGACTGAGAGCACACAAACACACACACACCTGGATGGCTGCAGCCGCTGGAACTTTGAGGTCAGTTATGTGCGCAATAGAGAGAAAAGCCGGTTTCGTAGCCACAGCAACTGTCCTTTGGGGGGGGCTGGCTTGTTTACTTGCCTTTGGAAATATCTATTGGCATCGGGGCAGGGGGGAGAGCAGGACTGAATAGCAAAAGGAGAAGGAGCCAGGGGACAGCATTTACATGCAGTTCACACATAGCAGTTCCCATGTTCCAGATGAATGGAGGAAGCTTTTAATTTGGCCTGGAGTAAACGTTTGGAAGTTCTTTGTTCTAATACTTCTCTTTTCCATCTCCTCGCTTCACTTTCACTTCGATCTTCACTTCCATACTCTCTGTTTCTCCTTAAATTGGACTTCAAGACCCATGGGTTCCCTTCCAGCGCTACCATTTTTTGAAACTGAAGGATGGGCATGCAGGAGTGGAAATCGGTGTCTTTTCTCAGGTGGATTCCAGACCTCAGACACAAATTAGGGCTGACCCAAGACGTTTTTGCTGCCTGAATCAAACGACAACGTAGCATCCCACCCCTTCAGTGTACTGAAGCCAATGGGATTGGCAATTGAAATTTATTTTAATAGGAAAGGGTTCTCTGCCATTTCTGAGGGCAACAGGCTAGTTAAGTGGGAAAAGGCAGGATAGGCTGTTTGGCATAGGAAATTCTGACTTGAAGAAAGGGAAATGGCTGGAGGGATTAGTGGATTGCCTGGGGCATGCTGCCATCCTCCAATACCTGTCACCTGCAGCACATCCAAAGGTAGATGCAGCCATAGGTGTTTGAGGAAGAAGACATATGCACATCCAGACAATCAGCAAAAGACTTACCATGATTTCTAAGACCATCACTCTTGTTAGCAGCCTGACTCTGCATTGTTCTGAAGAGTGGCATCCCTGAGCCAGCAAGCATCCTAAGTGTACCTTCTTTTAATCAAAAAATGCTGCTTTTGCACATTTTACTAGATTTGGCCACCCCAGAAATACAATCATAATCATCCTTGTTATTATTATCTTAGAATTATAGAGCTTGAAGGGACCCTATAGACCACCAAGTCCAGCCCCCTGTCAAGGAGGCACAGTGGGAAATCGAATTCTTAATTTCTGGTTCTGCAACCAGATACCTAAACCACTGAGCTATCCAGTAATATAAGGGACATAACGGGATATAGAGGTTAGCAAAAATATGATCTTAGGGTATCTGATCGCACTAAAAAGTGTCGCTTTGAAAGGAGTGGTTCTTTCTGCTAGGGATTGCTCCAGTCTCTCCCCCCTCCCCGCCAAATACTAGCCATACATGGATTGAAGTTGAGGTGGAGCACAATTCCCTGTAGGATGCATGATCACCAGGAAACAGATCACACTGGACTGCTCCACAAGTGCAGTTTATTTTGCTGAGTGATCACACTTTCAGTTTCAGCAAGACTTTTGTAGTAATAGTCTTGGCCACAATTGTGTCTGCACTTTACTCACTGCAGTAGATCTCCTTTAGAGAAGCTGAGATATGAGACAAAACGTGTAGCCATTATGCTGCCCATTTGTTCTGAGAGCAACTAGCCTACTCTCATAGTACTTGTTGTTTTAACTATTGGCCAGAATCCTATTACTTATGGATGCCAGCATAAGTGGAACAGCGTAACCTGCAGCGGTGACTTGTCACTAGTTAAGGAGTCAATGCATGCATGTGTGCCAGTCATGTGATTCCGTGTGTGATGAGGAATCCAGATGTTGACTCCTTAATTATGCAATTCACCATTGCAATTTACATCATTGCACTTACACCAGCGTATGCAACAAACAGGATACTGGCAAATGAATTTTGTTGTAGCAATGATGAACACAACTCTTTCCAGAGAATTTCCTGTTCATTTTGGAGCCATTCTTTTAGATACTAGATTTGCCTCTTAAGAAGGAAGAGAAAAGTAAATCTGGTATAGAGGGGCTAAAAACGATGCCTACCTATGTTAGTAGATCTGGTGACCAGCTGCCAGGTCTACCAGAAATGACAGACTTTTTTACACACAAAATAGGCAGCAACAGAAGAATCTGCAGCCCAAAATCCAAATTTAAAAAAAATCTTTTATGACAGTCAAGGTAAAAAGTGGTTGACGACAAATTAAAACGAACAATCTAGCCTCCTGTAATCCTAAAACAACAATAATCAATTTATTTATTTATTTATTTATTAAGTATTAATCAAGCATAGCCATTTCACATCTCCTGTCCAGATACTTTCTTCTGATGCCAAAATTATTATCTAACGAGCACTCAGCAATCAGTGTTTCCAAGGCAAATACAATCATTTGAGAATGGAAGGCCCCTTTTTGTGACATACGATCAGTGCTATGACAAGGGTGAAGGTGCCAGAAAAGACCTTAGGTCTTATTAGGTGCTTTTTTTTAAAAAAAAAGTTCCTTTCCCACAATGTTTTTTTGGCATGTAAAATATATCTTGTGTTCTCCATTGATTGTGTCAGATTCTATGTTTTAAAGATTTTCTCCCAGGAAACTTCTATATGTAACTGAATGTGGTGCTAACAAACAAATTGCATGTGCTCACATACAAGGAAAGGCATAGGTGTGTTGCAAAGGCACACCATATGAATACAAATTATGCTCATTACCACCATGCAGCTTTGCTCTTCCATTGGTTACAAAGTATACCCTTTCCACATATTATTCAGTCCCATTCTAGAGCCAAATTATAAGTTGCAGGTAGCCTATCATTTAAAACTGAAATCTCTTACTGTTATATATGATTCAGGCAGACCACTGTGACTGAGCAATCACACTTGCAAATGAAGTCTGTGTTTGTGTGCATTAGACCAGTGGTTCCCAACCTTGGATAACCCAGATATTCTTGGACTGCAACTCCCAGAAACCCTGGCCAGCACAGCTAGTGCTGAAGACTTCTTGGGAACTGCAGACCAAGAACACCTGAGTTACCCAAAGTTGGGAACCACAGCATTAGTCCAATCACAAAACAAAGAGCCTACCCACACTGGCATATAGTTATGATGTATGGAACCCTATTGGCACTCTTTGGCACAAAAGAAAAGATCATGTCCACTTGTGTTTCTACTCAGAACGCTCCATCCTTCCCCTTTAAGAGCTGTTCCACACCAAACTGGCACAGGGATAGGGCATGCAATCTTTTTGCTATGATTCACTGAGATGCCAAATAGTTCTGGGTACTTTCACCAAAATGGCACTGGGAGTGGCATTAACTGAGGAGACAACCCTGTGATGTATTAGGTGTGGCATTGGGTGGAGAAACCCTCCTCCTCTATTTTAATCTTTTATTTTCAACGTTTTCCTCACTGACACAGTGAAATTCTAAAACCATGCCAAGTGGATGCATTGCCATGTTGAGACACCACTTACTATTTTAACAAACAAAAGAAGAAGAAAGTCACTCCAGCCTCCTAAATGAGGTCTGAGAGAAAAGGCAAGGAAAGAGGCTATGTCGTCTCCTTGGGCTTTACCTCACAAGGCACCCCAATGTTCTCCCCTAGCACTGCTTTTCTGATTGACAACTTGGAATAGTGACTTTTGAATATTTTATAAAGCATTTGGAAAATCCAGTCTTTTGTAGTACAGCTCCCAGGACCCCTCAGTCACCATGCTGCCTGGAGGAATCTGGGAACTACAATCCAAAAAAGTAACTTTTCCATTCTGCATCTAATGTGTTTGAAAATAAAAGGCAGAAAAAGAATTTCTCATTCACATTAACCATCCGGTATAAAAACTTTAAGCTGTTTTAAACCATAGATCCATGATTTCTCTATCTCCGGAGTGTGTTTTTGTCTTCCTTCTAGAGCCTTTTATTATATTTTCAAGCATTGAGGATGAAATCTGAAAAACAATCTGGCCTGTCCTTGATGACACCAAACACTGATAAAATACAAATCACGGAAAACTTACACGGAAAGGGTAAGAAGCAATTGCAGTTGTTCTGAGAGATTCTTTGAACTGAGAAGAGATCAGAGCAAAGGCAATATAACATGGAGCGCCAGGTTTCCTACACTTCGAATACTGTATATAACCAACATCACATCTATCTATCTATCTATCTATCTATCTATCTATCTATCTATCTATCTATCTATCTATCTATCTATCTATCTATCTATCTGTCTGTCTGTCTGTCTGTCTGTCCGTCCGTCCGTCCGTCCGTCCGTCCGTCCGTCCGTCCGTCCGTCCGTCCGTCCGTCCGTCCGTCCGTCCATTTATTTGTTTGTTTGTTTGTTTGTTTATTTATACTGCCTTTCTCCTAAGAAAGGACCCAAGGCAGCTTATATCATTATTTCTCCTGTCATCACACAGAGAGGAAGGGACATGGGATTTTGAAGAGATCTTTCCCCTCCTTTAGACTTGAGGACTGCGCTAGATTTCTGTGAAAGAAAACTGTGATTTCCCCCCTCATAACTGGATAGTTCAGTGATTTCGGTCTCTGGTTGGGAGTTCGATTTCCCGCTGTGCCTCCTTGACAGGGGCTGGACTTGATGATTCATAGCATCCCTTCCAGCTTGGCAGTTCTAAGATTATATTATATAACAAGTCTTTTAGGGCTTTAAAGCAGGTCACAGGCAACCAATGTTCACTCTAATTCTCTGCCCTGCTGGGCAGGAGTCCGCCCCCTCTCATGGGCAACTCTGCCCCAACCACATGGGGTTACATTGCAAACAGAACCAAAGGGGCTGGAAATGCTTGCTGTGGGTGCCTGGAGGGGGGTGGAGTTGCACACACTCTCACAGCCATGAACCTTAGAGGGATCCTTGTATGCCACCCTTGTCTCAGGCCATTTTTTGTAGTGCTCACTGTTTCCTTACTTTGGCCTATGGTCAAAATATGCTGCTAAACACTGGTGCCGAACTAGCCAAAAACTGTGTTGCAGAAACAAACAATTTCCTTTATATCTGGAAGACACTATGTCCTTCACACGTGTGTGTAGTTGCTAAAAGGGACAACCACCCTATAGTTCTCTTCTGTAATCCCAACTCCCCAAACCCTTTAAATACATCTTTGAAGGAGAAGCCTCTCCCTCATGGATTTTTTTTTTCCCATCTGTCAAGGAAAACTCTTTTCTTCCTGTTAGAATCCTTTCTGGCAGAATTACTCCCCTTGTTGTTCCTGAAGATTCCCTTGACCTTCATATTTGACTGACCTTCACACATGAAGCAGATGGTTCAGCACTTTTTATAAGGCACACCTGGTCCTTACATATTGCCTCAGTTAGAGAACAGAGACAGGATATTGACTAATCTAAGAGCCTGAATCATCACACCAAGGGTTGAAGTCAATGGATGGAAACATCCAAGGATGTAGGAGGCATTTTTTTCCCTTTCCCACATATTGAAGGTCCTCCTTACTCTCTGATTCACCCAAAGTCCACCTGACACACACACACAACCAAATTTCTCCTGAATCAAAATCTGTGACTCCCTAAAAAGCTCTACAGCAGCTGTTCCCAACCTTGAGTCCCCAAGTGTTCAACTACAACTCCCAGAAATCCTGGCCAGCACAGCTAGTGATGAAGGCTTCTGATTTAGTCCAAAAACATCTGGAGAGCCAAGGTTGGGAACCAGTCTCTACAGACTACATCTACCTCACCTTAAGCCTATTTTTTAAAATAAAGAAGTTTGTGACTTGGGAGCCAATGAGAAAGGTTCACAGAATCAAGGGGGACTGGAGAGGCCTGAGACCTTTGCACTGTTGAGATCTGTAGGCCAAAAAAAGATCCAGAGATAATATGTTTGTGGCCTACTGCCCCCGCCCCCCGATTTAACATTTGGGTCTCTCCAGATGTCATGGGCTAACAAAACCTAGAAGAATCTAGTTTAGAGAAGGCTAATCTGAGCCAACAGCCATCACCATAACTTCTGGAAGCAGATTTCATAAGGTAGTTACATGTTGGAGAATCATTCCTTCTTCTGCTGGCCCTGCATCAAAAGCTAAATTCCATTATGTGATTCTGGTTTCTTCTACTGTGAAGAAAGAAGAAAAATCTTTCTCATCGTCTGTTTTCTTCTTACCATACTTATAAAAGTGCACTATGCCCACTTCTACTTAACTACTTTATCAGTATAAGGCCAAACGTTCTAGATTTTGCATCTAGTTATTAATTTGGCCTGCTTATTAACATATCTTTCCCATTCCTATGAGAGCACTTGACACATGGAAAAAACACATATATTTGAATCGAGTTTAGCATGTTTGAAATCAATTTTTTAAAAGCTGACTACACAACACACATGGAAGTGCAGATGTTTTTGCCTGGGAAACACGCTTTTTGGTTGGAAAGCGAGGTATTTTATTCAACTGCAAGAGAGTCATTTATTTTAAATCGCTTGTGAAAAATATTTATTTTTAATTGTTTCGGCATATATAAACGCCTCTGTCAGTGTAAATTGTGTTTGTGGGATTTGCCACTCACTGGTGTGTTTGTGTGTCTCCCCCTTTGGCAAGGCGAGAAGTGTGGATCTAACCAAAATGTCTCTGGTCAGTTTCAGCCCTGGCTGGCAGTTCCTTCTCCCTCTCCTTCTCTACCCTGAGTGTGTGTGTGTGTGTACGCATGCACGCACACACACACACGTGTGTGTGTACGCACATGTGGACACACACACACAGATGCATGCCTTCTTTGGAAGCCTAGTCAATGTCTCTGGTCAGTTTCAGCCCTGGCTCCATGTCTCCCTCCTTTCCCCCCCATCTGTCATTCAGTACTAGTGCTATGCCAGACTGCAAGAAATAAGTAATAATAATTAAAAATAACACCACAACAGTAATGGCTAGTGGCTGTGAGTGCAAGGGCAGGTGGTGCAGGACTTCAGATGAAGATTTATTGTTACCAACCTTAGGCCTGTGGAGAGTACTTGTATTGCTGTTCTCTGTTGTAGTGACAAGAAACCTCTGGCCCACCAGATGTTGGACTTCAACTCTCATCAGACCTGTCCATCGGCAATGTTGGGAAGGAGTGCTGAGATTTGAAGTCCTATAGCGATCTGGAAGCTCCTAATCCTGGCTTTAATGTTCAGCTTGACTTCTTTCGTAGTTTATTATTCTTCTCAAAAAAGGAAAGAGAGAGAAAAAAAAGATATTGGCTCTCCCATGGGAAAACTGGCTTGTGCCATCTGCCTGCTCAAAGTATGCTCCAAGGCAGGTGAGGATTGCCGAGAAAAAGTCTGTATAACAGAGATGGGAAGTTTTTGATCCTGCAGATATGGCTGGACTGTAACACTCATCCACCCCAGTGAGGACGGATGGGAGCTGTAGAACAGTAATAGTTTGATAACCAATTTATTTATTTATTTATTACATTTTTTTGTAACCAATCCCCCATCTCTGACCTATAGGAAGGCCAGAGCAAAGTAGTGGGGTTGTAAATTGATCATGTGCAGTGCAGAATGCTACAGAGGCCAAAGATTAGGCTTTCCAAATTTTTAGGCGTCATCCAGCCCTGTGATTCCAGCTCAATTGCAGCTATTTAAATCTTGGATAATGTCAAGGTTCTGCACTCTTGGCAGGCTGTAGCAATCCAGCTTCTTCTTTGGCACGTCCGAACAATTCTGCACAGCCAGTCCTTCCCCCACTGTCTGAATTGGTCATATAGAGGGATCGTGTATTTAAGGATTACTCCTTATAAATCGGATTGAACTATAATTCCCCTCAGGAACTATGGAGCCAATGGGCTGAAAACAACATTACAAACCCCTTTAAGAAACTGACATGACCTGTGCGCTATGTACGAGATGGAAGGTGGTAAACAGATCAAAAGGGAGCTCGGATACAACAAGGAAAACACCAAGTTTGTGATGTGCAAAGAAACAGAATTCCAAAAGGCTTGTGCAATTCTCTCTTTCCTTAGAGTGCAAAGAGCATCTTGATAATATTTATCCAGGTAAGTATCCTCTTTTTGAGTTAAACTTGGGCTTTTCTCAAGGGTTAACTCCAGAATTGATTGACAATAGCTAGCTAAGATTGCCTTGATTGGTTGTTTCAGCAGTGCAACACTGAAGAGGTACATTAAACCCTATTAGTAAATGCAGATTCCCAGTGTGATGTAGTGGATATAGTGACAGACGAGGACTCTGGAGAACAGGGTTCAAATCCCCACTTGGCCATGGAAACTCTCTGGGGGAGTGGAACAGATAAAACCACTCCTTAAATATACTACATGCCTTGAAAGCCCTATTAGGGTTGCTATAAGTCAGTTCTGATTTGATGACACAGAACATACAAACACACACACAGTATGTGCAGCTGCCATATGCAGAGGACTGGCCCGTCCAGTCCTGTGCCATCTTCTCTCCAAGGTCTCAAACCAAGGCCTTATTTAGCTTGGTATGCTCAATTTCCCTGGCAGGCAGAGAAGATAAGGACATGGGAAACTGTCTTATATTGAGTCAGATCCATTTGATCTAGTGCTGCCAACTCTGACTGGCAACAACTGTCCTGGGTTTCGGCAGGATTTTTTCCTAACTCCACCTAGAGATCTTTAGTATTCTCTGGTGGTCTCCTCCCAAGTACTAACCAGCTATGTTTTGGCAAACTGCTGGGAAGCTGAGCGTTTTACATCTCTGGCTGCAGAGCCAGAGGTTGGGAGTTCGATTCCCCACGGGGTCTCCTTGACAGGGGCTGAACTCAACGATCCATATGGTCCCTTCCAGCTCTGTAGTTCTAAGTTTGTTTGTTTGTTTGTTTGTTTGTTTGTAATCAAACAAGAGCAGTTGTGTTCAAGGTGGGCTGGTACAATTATTTATTTATTAAAATATATATTCCTATTTTTCTAGTGAAAACTACAAGGGCTGACAAAGACCACATCCCATCCCATCATTATACTCAGAATTACACAATACTTAAAACACAAAACAAACAACTCAAAAAGCAATGCTTTATTATTATTATTGTTGTTGCATTGTTGTTATTGTTATTAAAGAAAATATTGGGCTACATGGAAGGAGCATCCCTGAAGAATATGAGGAATCTGAACACTTTTGGGAGTCCCCAATGACAGTGTCCTTTTGGCTGATTCTTCCACTCCAGAAGAACCACTGGATTACTTCTGACACAAACACATAAAATTGGTGAGACTTATAGATTGCTTACTGAGTTCTCAAATGGTTTACACAGAATGGTTCCAAACACATAAAAACAAAGGTATAGATCCGACTGTTAGTTGCCAACTATTAATAATAACGATCATGAGCCATCAAGTCAATTTTAATTTACAGTGACCCTTTCCAGGGTTTTCCAGGTAGACAATACTCAGAAGTGGTTCACCATTCCCTTCTTCTGGGGGTGCCCTAGGACTGTGCAGCTTGCCCAAGACCACACAGGCTGGCTCTACTCACAGAAGGGTACAGTGGGGAATTAAACTCCCAATTTCTGGCTCTGCAGCCAGACATCTAAACCATTGAGCTATCCAGTCTAGACCTACTGAATCAATGAAACTTAACTTGAATGCTGATTTGCCAATTTCCCCTTGATTCAGTGTGTCTGCTCCACTCTAGTTGAGACAACTGGATATACAGTAGACCATAAAAAGCATCACAATAAAGAAATTCAGCATAGAAATAATAAAAAAAATACAGTAAGAGTCAGCATTTGGCAAGCAAGAAATCTGAAAGAAACATCTGTTTTTAATAGGTGCTAAAAGCACGTAGCTGTCAGTTTCTCCTGTATAAGAGGACTACCCTGTCCATCAATCAAACTGACACATGTGATGCTTAAAAACAGCATTTCTCCACATATTATCTCAGGTTGTAATTAGGAATGTCTAAGAAAATCAATTGCTTTGAATTCTGAAATTAATTGATTTGAACTGCACCTCCGTGCATCTATAGTTGCACCTGTGGGAGGTCAACAATTGCATTGAGGGTTTCATTCAAAAGTGAATCTATGTCCACACAGAAAGAAAGAAAGAAAGAAAGAAAGAAAGAAAGAAAGAAAGAAAGAAAGAAAGAAAGAAAGAAAGAAAGAAAGAAAGAAAGAAAGAAAGAAAGAAATGATGAATATTTTTCATTGCTGCAGTTTTACTACCTTTATTGATAAAGCAACAAACAACTAAAAACTGCAACAGGAACAATAAGATAAAGATCTACTAATAAACAATAATTGTGTGCCCTCAAGTCAATTACAACTTTTGGATACCCTTTACATAGTTTCCAGGTTTAAAGTATGCAGGCAATTGTTACTGCATCTGTTCCCAAATTGCACTAAGGAAAAATCGCAAGGACAAGAGCGTTGCAGGAATAAAGTATTAAAAGCCATGACTTGGCCCTTACCTAGAGATCTGCATGAACAAGCAAGCATTCATGTGTTTGAGTGGTCCAGATTTGTATCCTAGCTTGCAAAGAGATAAAGAGATGCTCACGTGGGTTCTATGAAATCATATAGATATGTCTCTGTGCTTTTCTGTCTGTCTCTCTATCTGTTTATTTATACTTTATTTGTACTGTGCTCAGACAAAAATCCCTGCCCTCAGGCTTCTAATCTACAAGTCATGGGAAAGAAGAAAGGACCATGGTGGAGATTGGTTCATTTGCACAGAGGGAAGGTAATGTACCTACTCTGGATCCATCTTAGACTCAGGTTTGCAGTCCATTGTTTTTGGGTTGCCATGCTCTTTTGCTGGTCTTTCCCCCTTTCCCTTCTTTGGAGGTTTCTTTTCTCTTTTTCACTTTCTTTTCACAAATTCAACCTTAATCTCCTTTTTATCCAATGTCTTTGGGCAAAATGGTTCCTCAGAAATCTGAAGCATCATCACATAGAACAAGCCCATTTACTTCTGATCCAGAGGCTAGAATCGAAATAGATGGATTTGTCAGAATAGATTCTGACTAAACATTAAGAAGAATTTCTGGATGGTTAGAGTTTGACTGCAAAATATTACCTTGGAACACAGTAGATTATCCTTCATCAAAGGTATTTAAACAAGGATGTGCTGGTCATCTGTTACAGATGCCTTAGCTATCCACTGAAAGGATGCTGGACAAAATGATTCTTGGGATCTCTTCAACTCTAATTCTAAGATTATAGATGTTCTTCATGTTCAGTTCTAAGATTATAGATGTTGGGGGCTCATGTGCATTGAGAGCACACAAATCTCCCAGTCTAATCTCTCTGTGAATAAGATTTAACATTGGTCTTCCCATTTTAAAAGTAGTCTATGGCAGAATTCCAACATGTATTTCCACTTTTGGTTCCCTTCCGTTGCACTTCCTTTGCAATTCAGACTGTAGACTGAATTGCTCAAATTTAAATTTTCCAGATGCCATCAGACAGCCTAGCCACAGTGAAAGAAAGAAAAAAAATCTAGAGTTTTCAAATCCAAAAGTATTTCCCCTGCAAATTTATTCCCAGTGTTCTAAACCTGAAGTATTAATGAGATTATAATGTGTTACTTTTAACAGCTGAATACAAACCCTGATTTCTTTTACGATTTTGGAGCTTATCTTTTCTGTCTTTCCTTTTGACACTTCAATGTGATGTTCACCAGTTTCTTCTTGGGAACTGTCAAACTATTTAAATTAGTGTGAATCTGACATCCCCCCACACACATTATAGTGTTCAATAAGTAACTACAAAGTAAGGTCTTCAGGGTTCCCACTTTGATGGACACCATTCAAACTTTCCAAAATGAAGGTTTTGAATACTTCAATTTTAGAAGCTGGTTTGCTGCAGCTCAATCATGGGAAGGAGAGAAAAGCTGATTTGCCTCATTATTGGGTGGGGGGTGGGGAACTGTCAAAGATTTTAAAAAAACTTTTAGACTTCATTACCACAGAAATGAGCACAACAAAGCACTGCATTACGTATTTAAAATTGCTGATGGTGAATAATGACTGACTACTACCGTGTTTCCCTGAAAATAAGACAGTGTCTTATATTAATTTTTGCTCCAAAAAACGCATTAGGGCTTATTTTCAGGGGATGATTTATTTTTTTCATGTACAACGATCTACATTTATTCAAATACAGTCATGTCATCTTCTTCTGGTTCCTGCACAATGGTGGAGGGCGGGGTTTCACTTAACTGGGGCTTATTTTTGGGGTAGGGCTTATATTACGAGCATCCTGAAAAATCATACTAGGGCTTATTTTCAGGTTAGGTCTTATTTTTGGGGAAACGGGGGTAACACAGAGGTCCCCAACTCCCAGTCCGCGGCCCAGTGCCGGTCCGTGGCCTGAGCCGGGCCGGGCTACAGAGACAGACCTCCCGCCCCACCCCCCGCACACACTCACCCCCGCACAGCTGATATGTGCATGCGCGCGCTCCAGCGCACCCGTGTGAGCGCCGTGCCACCGCTTGCACATGCGCATGCGCGCGCCCCGCACAAGCGCTGCACCACCGTATGCGCATGAGCAAGCACCCGCACAAGTGCTGCGCCACTGTTTGCGCATGCGCACGAGCACACGCTCGTTCATGCGCAAGAGAGAGCGCTTGTTCGCGCATGCGCACGAGCGCGGGGGGTGCCCCGCCTTCCCCAGCCAGTCTGCGGGGTGAAAAAGGTTGGGGACCCCTGGGGTAACAGACTGTTCTCCATTGCTCTTTGTGGTTCTCAATGTTCCAGGTACTGTCATGTCAAAACAAAATATGAGAGCTATGTGTCTTTTGAGAAAACAGTAATATTATCCTTCCCCACACAAATGTTAGGATAATTGTGTTTGACTTATTCAGAGAGAAAAGAACTGGCCCCGTAAAAGCGGGCCCGACCCCTCCCTTCCTTTTTGCTTTTCTTCTTGACTCAAGGACTAATGTTTCTTGAAAGACAAAGGATCCGTTTACTGAGAAACAACGCTGGTAGTAGATAGAAACAACATGCTTTGTAGTAGATAAGAATGGAATGCAGGGGCCCCAGGGAGAGAAGAAGATCCGGTTATCTGTTCTGCGCATGTTTGAAAGGTGTTTTTACTAATCCAATGAATTTTCGCCAACTAACTTTCTGACCCCTTTAAGGAGATTGTGCGCCCACCCCAAATCGCCCGGAAGGGACAGGCTATAAGAGATTGTACCACTCCTTTTGTTCTTTGGAGAAAAGCCTTTGCCCCGCGTGGTGAATTGTTTTTCTCCCCGCTTTCTGCAGCAGGCGTTTTCCTTTGCAATAAAATAACCTCACAAGAAGCCTTCGTGCCTCAGTCTCTCTCATTTTGGGAGCTTCCTACCTGGGGAAACCGGATAACAGTTTGGGGGCTCGTCCGGGATTTCCTAACAGCCCCGGTTGGGGCCGGGCAGCAGCCCAGTTGAGGCCGAGCAGAACGAGGGCGGCGGTGAAGCGAACCGGAGGGTACCCCTGTCTCCTTTTTGGCAGCCGCTTCCTTCCCGACGCTTCGGCTGCTCGGCATCAAGAACTCGGAAAGAGGCACGAACGCAAGAGGTCCTCCAAGCCGGCCGGCCAACGGACATTGGTAAGTTAAGGTGGGGAAACTCCGAATGGGTTGGTTGTTGTTGGATGAGTGAAGGATCGAGTGGGCCTGCAGTTCCCTACGGTAGCCGTTGTGTGATCCGGTACCCTGGGTCAGGTCGAGAGAGTGGTTGTTGCAATCCTATTGTGTCTGCGTTCAAGAGACCCCTTACTCTTGTCGCAAAACCCCTTTTCCCTTTTGTATTTGTCTCCCGTGGGATGGGAAACCAGGTGTCTAGGAAGGAAAAGAGGTCCAGCGGGGACCAAAAGGAGGAATTTCGAGGGGGACGCCCCGGCACCAACTCCGAGAGGCGGAGGGGAGCTAGGAATTCCTAGCAACAGCCCATTGGGGAAGCTGTTGCTAAATTGGGAATCGGTGAAAGTACAGGAGTTTCAGTCAGAGCAGGAAATGGTCCGTATGTGCACAGAGGTCTGGACCAATCTAGAAATCAGTCCAAGATGGCCAAAACTCGGATCCAATAATTTCGATGATATTAAAAGGGTGGACAACTTCTATGTTGCTCATCCGCCCCGTACTGCCTATGTCGACTCCTGGATGTGGTACATTATAAAATTTGGACCAGGAGTTAAATTGGCAGTAAGCAGAACCCTATTAGATACCAAGCCAAAGGGTGAGGAAATGTCTAAATTTGACCCCTTAGAGTTTGTTAACTATCAGCAGCCCATAGCACCGCCCACAGCACCACCAGAGGCTGCTGAGCAGTTAGCAGCGCCTCCCTCTTACGAAGAGGCAGGGCGGGAGGGTAGGAATTTAGGCCCAGCCCAGGCCAGTCCCTTAAGCGCTGCCTCCACCATAGAGTATTCCCCCCCTTTAGATCCACTTAGAGAACAAATTAATAAACTACAGAAGACCGTAGAACAGATGGGGCAGACCCCATCTCGACCAAACACCAGGTCTAGGACACGGGCAAAGGAGGCAGCTGAAATAACTGATGAATGCCCCGGTGCATCAGCTCAGTACCCATTAAGGGAAGTCCCAATGGGAACTAGGGTTGGATATGTAGAGGTCCCTTTAACTAACTCCGATATTCGGGTAATAAAACAACAACTGCCTAATCTTCCAGAAGACCCCATTGGGTTCGTGACAGGACTCAGGGACGCTCTAGGGACTATGGTTTATAAGCCCACTGAATTGTTACATATTTGCAAACAATTAGCAGGAGTAACGTATACCAACCAAGCGTTGGGTCATGCTAGAAGGCTTTGGCAGGCGCAGGATGGCGCCCGAACAGAACAGATGGCTAGGGAGAGATTCCCTGAGATAACTCCGGGGAACTGGGATTTTCAGGCTGATAATATTAGGGAGCAGTGTGGGGAAATGAAAGATTTCTTATTAAAGGGACTAGAAGCAACAGTCCCTAAAACCGTTAGCATGAAATTAGCCTTTGGACAGCCCCAAGGAAAAGATGAGAGTCCAGTCGAGTATTTAGAAAGGCTAAAACGAAATATGCGACGGTATACCGGACTAGACCCAGAGGATCAAGCAAATGTAAATATTCTGAGGCTGGAGTTTGTGTCGGGGTGTTACCCGGACATAAAGTTCAAACTACAGAAAATTGATGACTTGACAACTAAACCTATAGGAGATTTGTTAACGGAAGCTCAGAAGGTAGTGGTAAGGAGGGAAGAGGAGAAGGAAAAGAGAAAGTTGAAATTGATGGCACAGATGATGGAAAATAAAAGGAAATAACCCTCCATGGGTCGGGACTCGTGGACGGGGCCGTGAGAGAGGAGTGTATAGTAACCAGGGAGGTAGAGGAAAGCTTGTGGAAGGTAGAAAGAATGAAGAGGGACAAGGGCAGGTGAGGGGCTGCCTGGTAAAAAGTCCTGCCTGCGCAGAGCCCTTGTTAACTTTGCAGGTGGGCAAAGAGGGAACAGAAATCGAATTTTTGGTAGACTCAGGAGCCACGAGATCTAGCCTGAGCCAACCTACCTGGGAAGGACAACTTCCTCTTTCTGGGGGACATTGTGACATAATAGGAATAGAAAACCTAACGCAACGGGTTCCTGTTCTAAAACCCCTAGAGGTGCTAAAACCTGGGTCACATGAAAAGCTGTGGCATGATTTCGTGTGGACCCCAAATTCAGGAGTGAACCTACTAGGTCGAGATTTAATGGCCAAATTAGGAATCCTTATATGCTATAAGGACCAAGCCGCATAGCACTACAGGACTCTCGCCCTTTGAGAGTCTGTATGGAATGGGAATTTGGGATGTTAGCACACAGAGAATTAGCCCCAACCTAGAACTTTTCAAAGATGCCTTTATAAGAAAATATCTGCTGGCCCTGTTCTCTATTCTCTCCGATAATAGGGAGCGAGGCATCGCGGTGCAGCGAACGCCATTGGAGGTAGTAGTGCATTCCTTCCACCCCGGGGATTGGGCTTACATCAAGGCATGGAAGAGTGAACCGCTCGCCCCAAGGTGGCTTGGCCCGTTCCAGATCTTGTTAACAACAGAAACTGCCGTCAGGACCAAAGAACTAGGCTGGACTCACCACACTCGCGCCAAACAAGGACGGTGGGAAGCCGTGCATGTGTCTGAGGACGGACTAAAGACTATTTTTAGGCAACAAAAGTAATGTCCAGCAGGCAATTGGCGCATAAGTGTTGCCCCTTCTTTAGTGTGTTCTTGGAAGTAAGGAAGGTCAATAACCTGGTTCAAACTTGGAAGGTATCCTTAAAAATTAGCAGGAGTCGGTGGGGGTTCTATTTCTTTAAAGGGTATTCAATCGGAGACCAAGTGGTATTGGAAGACGAGGAGACAATCGATAGGGAGGAGGAAAGAAGAATTTTTAACGTGGTTTTTACAGAATTGTGGGATTCTCAGTGGTGGCACAATCAGTACTGTAAGGTCTGCCCTATTACGAAGAATCAGGAACTGTGTGAAATTACCGATACTGAGAGTAGTTCTGAAGGAGAATCAGAGGAGGAGTGTGTGATTTCATTATCTGATGACGAGGAGTTAGATGAGGATTGTCGGATTACATTGTTTGGACGAATATTGTAGAGTAATGTCCATAGTTCCCTATATAACAGGTAGTGTTTGCCCCTGGTTTTCCTGTTCAATCAGTCGAACACCAAAGGGAGAAGTAGAGGCGTGGATAGTGCAAATACAAACTACTTCCTATTGGGACACTGAATACGAGGGGTTGGCCTGGGGCAACCAGTTGATGGTATACCAGGCGATATCCGGAACTTAAAAGATCCCTTGCTAGGGATAGATCCCTTTGAGCCCCATTGTCTACTATATTGCCACTTTTGCCCTCACCATTGGTGTGCCAGAATAACCAAATTTGACGAAAGCCCGACATTGAGGTGGTATGTGCTGAAGGTGGGATATCCCGAGAGGTTGTGGGCCGAAAGTCTGTGGGCTGTGGAAACACCAGTCGCAAGCTATCAGTGGAGGGTTCGACCCGATAGCTCGACGCAGGCAAAAGCCATTCCTAAGGGATGGCTCCGCTACGCATCTTCGGTACACCACGAGACGTGTTGGAAGTGCAGGAGCGAAAGCCCTTGGTCCGTGCCCAGCCCAGACTCAGAGGACGAGGAATGGACCAGTGGCGGTAAAGCCTACCCCTCTGATGTCTTGGAAGAACATCAGGCAGATGCTAATTGGTAGACCAAGGGTAGACGGCAAAGTGATTACAGTATTAGGGATCTTTCTGAGCTTTATTCTGCAAGCGACAGGGTCTACTTGTCCTTGTGTGATAACTACCAGGAAAGGAAATCAGGAACATCAAACATTGCTCTACAAGTCCGTCTATAAATGCATGGGCAATACCTCTGTATGTCGATTCAATAATGTAGAATATACTGTCTGCAGTAAAAGGAGTCAGGAGCCAGTTTGTTTTGATCCTAAGGAAGATCCTGAAAGGATCTGGGTGGAGATCTACACCCTGGCAACCCTTCAACAACACTAAGTGTGGGGGAATGGAATGGGTAAAATACTATAAGGCACAGCACAAATACATGGGATCCACTAGATCATGCGGCCCCATGGGGGATCATGGATTTGGATTCCACACTAATCCAACTTGCATAGTATGGGCTACCTGGTCCACTGCAGATAAAACTGCAACCTTGAGATCAATACCTGCAAAACCTGACTGCACTTGGGGTACCTGTAACTTTGTTAACTTTACCATATTACAACCAAAGATGTGGGATGAGAAGAACAAATGGGGAACTTCCATGTGGGATCAGACGTTCAGTATACTCATAGAGGGAAAAGGAAGCAAACCTAAAGCGTTCCTTAAAATTGTCCAGACTAAGGAATATAAAATAGGGGAAGATTTGAGGAGATACCAGACCTTCTGGAGAGAGATGGAAACGGATCCTTGGGAACAATCTTTGACTCCCAGGACAACTAATCTGTTTGTTGAACTGGCACAAACAATAGCTACCACTATGAATGTTTCAAATTGCTACATTTGTGGCGGTACTCTTAAGGGAGATCAGTGGCCTTGGGAGGTACTTGAGTGGAGTCATACTGTACCATACAATCTCACAGGACCCCAATCTATATGCTCAATAGAATTATAAGACTCCAAGCTGTAGTAGAGTTGCTCACTAGGGAAAATGAACAAGCTTTATTATTGCTAGCCAAACAGAACACGCAAATTAGGAATGCTATATATCAGAATAGATTAGCTCTAGATTACTTATTGGCTTCGGAAGGAGGTGTGTGTGGAAAGTTTAATTTGACAAATTGTTGCCTTGAAATTGGAGATACACAGGACGCAATTGCAGAAATTACCGGTCAAATGCGGAAATTGGCTCATGTCCCTATTCAAAAATGGGCTGGAATTATGGATGACACTGGGTGGTTAGGAGGGGTTTTCAACAACTGGAAACAAGCACTATTCTTCCTAGGTATGATTATGTTTGGATTAATTCAGCAGTTCAGGCGGCAATGCCAAAAACGCAGATGACTGTAAGAGAAACTGAAATAAGCTACAAAATCATCCCAGCCCAGGACGAAATTTATAATTGTGAATAAGTCAAAGTGTGTAGAAAAAGAAAAGGAGGGATTTGTTAGGATAATTGTGTTTGACTTATTCAGAGAGAAAAGAACTGGCCCCGTAAAAGCGGGCCCGACCCCTCCCTTCCTTTTTGCTTTTCTTCTTGACTCAAGGACTAATGTTTCTTGAAAGACAAAGGATCCGTTTACTGAGAAACAACGCTGGTAGTAGATAGAAACAACATGCTTTGTAGTAGATAAGAATGGAATGCAGGGGCCCCAGGGAGAGAAGAAGATCCGGTTATCTGTTCTGCGCATGTTTGAAAGGTGTTTTTACTAATCCAATGAATTTTCGCCAACTAACTTTCTGACCCCTTTAAGGAGATTGTGCGCCCACCCCAAATCGCCCGGAAGGGACAGGCTATAAGAGATTGTACCACTCCTTTTGTTCTTTGGAGAAAAGCCTTTGCCCCGCGTGGTGAATTGTTTTTCTCCCCGCTTTCTGCAGCAGGCGTTTTCCTTTGCAATAAAATAACCTCACAAGAAGCCTTCGTGCCTCAGTCTCTCTCATTTTGGGAGCTTCCTACCTGGGGAAACCGGATAACACAAAGAACTACTAAGGTCACCATGCGGTTCCTCTGCATTTCTTTGACTATTATTTGTTATTACAGCACTGTGGTTGGTGCTCCATTAACTTACCCAGTTCCCAAAATTTGGCTTCTCGTACAAGCTGGTAGTACCACCCAACATTACTCAGCAGGAACCACCACAGGCCTACTGACGCTGAGCTCTGCTGAGGGTCCAACAAAGTTCCCAAGGTCTAGTATTTGGAGCAACATCAGCAGATGGCTGGGAAACCACCATTTTAAAGGCCCAACAGTACTTCTACTACTAGGGCACTGTGGCTGGTTAAAAATGGAAGATGCTTCATCTTGAGTTTGCTGACCTCCTCCATGCCATATGTTTCGGACATTTTAGTTCCTAGAATCCTCTAGACCCGGGGTCACCAACTCCCACTTGCAGCCTTGACAGGACTGGGCCGCGGAGACAGCTTTCCTGCCCACCGCCACACGTACGCCCCCCCAGCATGCACGCCTCCCCCCGCACTCACGGGTGCCCCGCCCACCCACGTGTGTGTGTACGGGTTGCCCGCCCACCCACACATGTGTGCATGGGTGCCCCTGCCCACCCACATGCATGCGTATGGGTGCCCCACCCACCCACACATTCGCTCACGGGTGCCTCGCCCCCCCGCCCTTCCAACCGGTCCACAGTTTGGAAAAGGTTCCTCCCCCCTTTTTAAGAAACTCCATCTACCCTCAGAAGGAGCAATTTGCCATGTTTTTTTCATCCCAGCACTCTCTACACCCTCACATTTTTTGCTACTAGATGGTGGAAGGGGGATGTTTCAGTTTAAATTTTTAAAAAAAGATTTGTGAGGTATTGGGGAACACAGGAGTAGGTGTGGCTCTCCAAATTCCGGCAGTAGCTACGCACTGCCCTCATACTTCTCGAAGTTGCCCACAGCTGAATATGTTTCTAATCCTAAATTGTAATTCTTCTTCTGTTTTTTCCCCTGCCCTAGATCTAGTCCCCTGATCTCAAGCAAAAGACTACAACTTCTGAAACTAAAAAAAAAAAAAAAAAACAACCCTGAAATTTAGCTGCAGACTCTGATTTATTGCTGGTTCCAAGTTCAGTATCCAGCATCTCCAGCTGGGAAAGACTCCCTGAAATACTGAAGACCTGCTGGCAATCAGCGCAGAGAATCATGAGCAAGACAAGACCCATCATGCAATTCCTTGTTACACTTGTTTCCGCTGTTTCTCACATACGTAGTGAGAATGTCAACCTTCATCAAAGTAGTCAATCCATGTTACAGGTTTATGGCACTTTTATTGCAAGGGTGTGGGGGGGGGGGAGATGTATGTGGGGGGTGATCAGGCTGGGCAGAAGGAAAGGGATCTACAAAGACAGAGCAATGCTAAAGAGAGAAAAGCAAAAGGGGAAAAAGAAAGTCCTAGGTGATTGAAGAAATAGAAAGAGAATTACAAGTGCAGTTAGAAGTGAAAGTGAAAAGCAAAGTTCCAAAAGAAAATTGGATTGCTTTTTTTCATTTGTGCATGGACATCAAGACTCAAGAACTGGTACAGCTTATCATGGTTTCTTAGTAGGTCTCTCCAGACATTCAGCCTGCAAACATGTAGGGCTCAGCGGTTGATAGTGATGTGGAGATGCAAGTAAGCCCTCTCCCTCCACATCCTCACCCCCACCCAGAAGTCTTGCAGACCTGCAGATGTACAGTGTACAGTTTGCATATGTGCTGTAAGTGTGTTCATCTGACCATGCTTACAGCATTTCTGTTCCCAGACACCCAACTTCATCAGGGTTGCAGTAACACTGTAAGCTCATTTGAGCCTGCTTAAAGTACCAATGCAAGATCATCATGCTGAATATGTAAAGATTTGCAAGACTTCCAGGTGCAGTAGGCATGGGGGTTTGGTGCCTCTGCATCACTCTTTGAGTCCTACAAGCTTTCAGGTTGAAAGGGTTCAAAGCAGCATGACATCAGCAAGCACAACAAATTGTACCCATTCTGGAAACGACATCAGAACAAATGATTGTCAGCGCTACAGAGTACTGAATGTACTGGATTCCAACGTGGAAGTGAACATGGAAGTTTGGTTGTTTTCAATTTTGCCCCATTGTGCGTGGATGTATAAACAAGTTATTTAATACACTTGCCTTCTGGAATACTTATTAACTCAATGCACGTACAGACTTAAGAGAAATGGATCTAAGGCCTCTCTTTCAGTTTAAAGTTTAAACACTTTTATAGAAAAGAAAACATGGACATCCAATTTCTTTCTTGGTCATTGCTTTCTTTGTTGGTTTAAACTGCCATCTCAAGTCCTTCCTTCTTGCCCCATGTCTGGCCATGGCACGAACCTCATTTGAGACTTCACACTGTCTAAGATGGAATAAAAGCATGCTTGTATATATCTCAGCTTTATTCCACCTCAGTTCTCACTTGGAAGGCCAAGGCAGATGTGTTGTGAAATATACTATTTGTTCACATGTAGTGTTTACTAAACAACACCCTGCTGGGACCGTGCAAAACCATGATGCACTTGTTGTCAACAATGTCAGCTTTCTGTGGACATGTGGAGGAGTCCAAAACAGGCCTCGAGCAGGGCAATGGGTTAAACAGAGCACTATAAATCGCCTCTCTATCCAAACTTTGGCTCCAGTATAGCTCACAGCTCCCCCCCCCCCGCCACTGTGCAAGGATCAACTGAATTCTTAAAGATACCTAAATTCCTCATTCTCCTCAGTTCAGGCTGTTCTGACATGTTGAGATGCCTCAACCATCAATTTGAAAGCAAGACTTCTTGCCTTCAGCACAAAGGTAAGGAAGACTGTGGCACTTTTCCCTCCTCTCATCCAGAACCCTACAATTTGCACAAAATGTCTCTACATAAAATTGGTGTTTCTTTAAACCGCTGAGCCACTGGGCTGTCGATGGAAAGGTCGGCAGTTCGAATCTGCACTACGGGGTGAGCTCCCGTTACTTGTCCCAGCTCCTGCCAACCTAGCAGTTTGAAAGCATGCAAATGCGAGTATATGACTAGGTACCACCTCAGTGGGAAGGTAATGGCATTCCGTGTCTAGTCGCGCTGGCCACGTGACCACGGAAACTGTCTACAGACAAATGCTGGCTCTTCAGCTTACAAACAAGGATGAGTGGGATGAGTACCGGCCCCTAGAGTCGGACATGGCTGGACTTAATTGTTAAGGGGAACCTTTACCTTTACCTTCCCTTTGTGAAGCAAAGCACATCCACCCACACAGAGCAAGCACAGAAGGACTCACTGGTTTAGAAAACCACTAATAGTCCATCAGATGCTTCTAGTCATTATAGTCCATGCAACAAAGCAACAGTGGGAATTCTGCATATCTTTTGCATATCCTGCACAAAAATCATACTTGCTAAGAATGTCAGAAAATATCTCACCCTTTTGCACGTCAGAAGGAAGAACCCGCAATTCCTTGTGGATTTATGTATCCTAAGCCACCTACATGTTAGCCCTATAACTGCATGGGGTATGTTCTTATTATCATTGAATGTAGCATTCATTAATTCTGTGACAGCTTGCCGTACTGATTTAAAAGCAAAGAAGATACCTGTTCAAGAGGCACCTAATTAATTATGACATATGAGATGGCATGCTGAGCATTACATGGTGTCTCCATGTTCCTAATGTAAGGTACATCCACTCTTGCCCAGCTGAGGGAGCGGGCATGGGGTGAAATCTGAAAAATGGCAACTCTTAATAACTTGCAAAAATGACATTTTAAAAAGGAATTTCACAATCCCAGCCTCCTTCAGTGCAGTGGCTTCCAGATATGCTGGACTACAGTTCCCATCATCCACAGCTAGTATGGTCAATAGCCATACTGAATGGAATAAGGAAAGCTGTAGTTCAGTCCAGGTCCACAGAATCTTAATTTACCAGTTCAGTCAGAGAGATGCACCACTGAGCTTAGAGGTGTTTACTTCCAGGTTGTATGAAGCAGTAATAATGCCCTATAACCTTAACTGAGCTGTGTTAGTGATTTACTGGTATGTTACTGGTGGAGTTCTTAAGCAGAATATTACCTCCCTGAGTATAAATGATAGAAATATGGAATATGGAGCATCACTGTGGATTGTCCGATGGAATAAGTCTAGAGTAGAGGTGGGCAAAGGTTGGCTTCTTGACCCCATATGATCCCCAAGTCTCAAATAGGACCCCCACTACTCTGGGATCTATCGGCCCCTGAAAATTTACTTTTTAAAAAGAATTAAATTATTTTTGCTCAAAAAGTCTCCTTTTGTCTTCTAGGGATGATGGAAAACACTCTGTCATGTTTGGAGAGGGCAGCACCTGTAACACCCTCATGTTATTGTAATGTTTAAAAACAATTCTGTCTATAGAAGGGTGTGAGTAAGCTTTTGCAGTTTTTAAAAAAAGCCTTTGTGGAAGAAAATTATTTGGGGTGGGGTAAGGGGGGGATGTGGGGATGAGTGCTGGAGTGGGCATGTTCCAGCAGCAGGCATGTCTCTGGAAGTTGCCCACTAGAAGGTCTGTCATTATAACCCCTGCACTTAAACATTTTCCATGAACTATCTACTCTGAGGGTACATGCACATACATATACAACTTATTAACTCCACACTTAACATTTAAAAATGTTTGAAATACTGTTGGCACAGTGGAGCTGTGGAAAGGTGGTGCTGTCACCCATAGGGGGCGATTTTTGATAATGAAAGACTTCTTCCTTCTGTCCCACAGTTTTTCTGACAAGCAAATAATCCCTTTAATTGAATAGAAACCATGGAAGCTTCAGGACAGGAGAAGGAAATACTTTATTACAAAAAGAAACACCACTGAGCATGAGATTTTCAGTAAGACTTCCTTCTCCTGTCCCATGGTTCCCATGCCTTCCAAATAATGAAATAGATCATTTGCATGGGACAGAAGTTATTTTAAAAAGTCCCCCTACTGGTGACATAATCACCCTTCCATGCACATATCTACACCAACAAAATTCAGCTACTGAATCTTTTTATGCTGAAAATCACTGCACATGGCTGGCCCTACCCTTTGACAGGATGAATTAACCACCTCAGGCAGATGTGGCAGGATTGTGGCAGTCTCTACCCATTCTCCTGTGCTGGTTTTTGAGCTATGTCATACAGCCTGCTCTGGGATCCTTAAATTCATGCCTAAAGCTTGTGGAGGTTACTATCAGGGCCACCAATGCTGAAGTAAGATTCAGTTTCCAGTCTGGTTGGCTTCTGTATATGGAACGGGCCCAGGAAACCATTTTATTCTTGCCCACTGGGAGCAAAATCTCTCAGGCTGGGCTTGGCACTATCTTTGAGATGTTATGGAAGCTCTCTGTGGTTGCCCATTCATTTTGTTGTCATGACATAATGAACATATGTGGGCAAAAATGTTTGTAACTGCAAATAAGACTGCATTTGTACGGGAAGAGGAAGTAGTATATCTTATAGTTGGTCCCTTGGCCCTAATTGTGGCACCTCCTTAGAACGTGGGTGACAAAATAAAAGTTCACTCATGGCGAATCTTTCGTGTGTTCCCTAGTCAATCTTATTCATCCCATCAATACCTAATTGAAGATGTCTCCAATCTGCATTCTTTTTATTATCCAAGCACAGATGTCCTTGTACTTGCTGGGGTGGGGGAACTCATGAGTCACAGTTTTCTTTGAAAATGAAAAGCATTGTAACCCTTTAATGTCATCCCTGGGTTTGTTCAGTAAGTCACTCGTCAGTGTCAAAGAGCACAGAAAGAAAGGACTGTGTACTGAAAACATAAAAGTGCCCATGGGCAGTTTCAGCAAGAAAGATAGAAGCCACTTAGTAAACAGAGGCAAAGGTTAAATAACATTGCAAGCTATTAGTAATTGCTTCCTCTAATGGAGAATCACAACATGCTCTTTCCCCTGCACCCACAAATCACATGGAAGAGGCTAGAAAGCTAGCTCATCAGCAGAGAACAGCCTTAGAAATAAAATATTAGGAAAACATTTCTGAAAGGCAGTAAAAATTACTAATTGGGTGTCATGATGGACCAATGGGAACAGAGTTAGAGGCTGTCCACCTAGGCATACGTACGTCCCATTATTTAGTGTGCTGACGAGGCAGGTTGGTCTACTCTTTTTTCTGGCATCTCTACACATGGATGTTGTCAAATTGGAGTGGACTGATTTGCCCCAAATTTGAGTGGACCAGTTTGACCTTTCTGAGCTCCCGTCAGGGGCTTCTATTATTTTAGTGTGGGTTGGTGCACTTTACTTTAGTCTGTTCCAATGCATGTGGTCACTTGGAACAGACCAAACTAGAGCCTTGCAGCTGTCAAAGGCTCCTTCTGATGTTAATTTCCGGTATCTTGAAGTGCTTTACGAGCGGCTTCAGGATATCAGCAAACTGAACACTTCTGCTCATCTGCAGAGGGGCAGGAGAAGTGAAATTATTTTTATTAGGTCTGCTAGATGGTTGCTGATGCGTTGATTCTCTTAGATTAATTTTTTAAAAATATATATTTTTCTTTGCTTTTCTGTGTACTGCTGATCGAGAAACTACCCACAGCCATGGTTTCAATCGCCCATATGTAGAAAAGTAAAGAAAAACATTTTCGTTGAATTTCATCTAAGTGAATCAATGCATTAATTACGATCCAGCAGACCCCATTTTAAAAGAAGTTCACTTCTCTTGCCCCTTTGCAGGCAAGCAGGGGAACTGTTCAATTGACAGTGGAAGGAGCCAAAGAGGAACCAAGGTGCTCCTCTGAGACACAGGCTGCAAGACAAGGTGTATGCGGCTGACACCATTTTAGCCACAGCTGCTCTATCCCATCCTCTCCCAGGGTGTGCGTGAGTGTGCGAGTGTGGGAATTATGGTAACAGCAGGCCCTGAGCAGCTTTGGTGGCTGAATGTGAGATTTCCTCCAGAGCCATGGAGAGCCCAGGATGGAGTGGGAGGGAAGGGGAGCTAGCAACAGCATCGGAAGTTTTTTTGCATGAGAGAAGAATGAGACAGGAAGAAGGCAACTGGAGAGTGGAAGGTCTGACTCTGAGTGGATGTTTCAGAGAGAAACTGGGTTCCATGGCTTGTGCGAGGAATGGATGAGTTGTGTACATGCAAGAGAACTGCCATGCAAATCAGAGCAGGTTGAGGGAATGAATATGGCAAGAATTGACATGTGTAGGTGTGAAAAAGAGTGGGAAACTGGCTCTGTGTGAGGTGTACCGTGTACCGATGCAGGTTACAAAGGAGCAAAGACTTAGAGAGTTGCTTGAATTCGATATGCCATTTGGACTTGATCGTGCCAAATGGAGTATCACTCATCTCCCCCACCCCTCAATTCAACTGATGCTATTTACACCACACCAACCCACACCCCAAAAGCCAGTGTGGACAGGCATGGCAGAACTGCAACACTTGACCTACCTCAAGGATAGTCAACTTGTTGTCTATGGACTGTAGTGGTCCCCCTTCTCGCCCTCCTTCCTGATCAAGGTAACATTGCAGTGGTTGTTGTGGGTTAGGGTTCTGAAGGTTGTTCTTCGTAACGTTTTGCCAGTCTCTGTGGCCGGCATCTTCAGAGGACAGGAGTAAGAACTCTGTCTGTGCTCTGGTGCAGTTTGTTTGGACAAACAAAGCCGGCCACAGAGACTGGCAAAACGTTAGGAAGAACAACCTTCAGAACACGGCCAAAGAGCCCGAAAAACCCACAACAACCATCAGATCCCGGCCATGAAAGCCTTCAAGAATACATTTAACATTGCAGTCTTGGGTGGTTATCTACCAAATTTGTACTAAAAAGTCTGCCTGTGATTTCAGTCATAATGAAAACTGTTTCCCAGGCTAAGTACGTATTTACTCTACTTTAAAGACCAGCTTCTCCATGGATCTCACCAGAAAGCTTCCCCGATATCCCGATAATGTTACTCGTACCTCGCTTTGCACCGGTTTAGGGTGGTTTCCCAGAGAAGTATCAGTCCTGTTTTGTTATGACTGCTGCTATTAGGACAGGACTTGGGGTGTATGTGACTATGCTGGTTATTGACCTTGCAGCTTGCGTTGGATTTGACACAGATAAAATCGAAGTAAACACTGGTGACTACATGACATAAAGCTAAGTGTACGGAAGCCTGGTATTTTTCACTGAGGAATTGTTTCTTTTTGTTCAGTTGATGGGAGAGAGTCTATTTTGCTCAAATTAAGCTAGTGGTGGTTTTTCCCCACCACTTTCCAACACATGTATCCACCTGATCCAATGTGAAGGAGCAGCTGCAGGGCTGTCAGTGGGCTCCCCTCAACTAAGCTATTGTTTCCACTCTTTCAAACAATTTTCTTTCTTCTTAAAATTATGCGCTGTAACACTTTACCAGAGAAGCACTATGGCATTTTGCAATAATAACAATATTTTTTTAAAATTAAATTAAAAAATGAAGGGAAGAGGTGGACCCAGTGGAAATTAATGACTTCAGTAAAGATCCTTTCTATCACAGCTTTCTGTCTCAATTCCCTTGTCAGTAGGATAATTGTTCGCTTTGGTGTGAACAGCTACTGGGATTTCACCCACAGAAAACAGCATGGACCTCGTTTGAAACACTTGGAAGCAAACCAGGTTCTCCACACTCTGTAGCTGCATCCTTCCTCTCTTGCAAAAGTCTTTAAAACTGCAGCCTTATTTTATGTATGAAGTGGGGGGAGGTCCCAAACCTGTTTTACACCATCGTTTCTAAATATGCCACTGCATAAAACTACACTAATCCAAAATAACTAGCACTCCTAGGTTAGTTCCAGGGGGCACCTACTTCCAACATAATAAGAAAGGTATTGTGCAATGATTTTTTTTACAGATTTACAAATCTGTACAGATGTTTACAGATTTAACAGATTCTTGGCATGTTTAAAAAGGAGGCTTTAATTGTGCAATATCTACTTAATTCATGGAATTTTACCTGGGTGGAGGTGCTTGGACTTTCAATGTGCAGTTTCTCCCTATGTTTTCCCATTTCTTCTTCAACCTTTTTAAATCCCCACAACTTTTTTCAACTACACCTTTTTTTCTGGTTAAACAAAAGTCAATTAGGGAAAAAAAACAAAATGGCTATGTAAAACCTTTCTACTTGGTAGTGCTATGAATCCTGTAGCAATGTGTGTAGAAGCATCCAATTCCTTGATTTTTAAAAATTCTGTATTTTAGTATTAGCGCATTTTTTTGAACGTGAAAAGCCAGGGAATTACTTAAAATAGATAAACGCAATTATGTTTATTAATGAGGAAAAGAAAGCTCAGTTATTCAATTCAATGCACTAATATGCCCTAATTAAGGCATATGGCCTTGGAGTCGCTGAACCATTCCTGATTACTTCGACGGAAAACCCTGGATTGCAGCCAGGTAGGGCGAACCTGGGTATGTTTACTTGCGAGTAAGCCCCTCGCGAGGCTTTACCCACAGCTAAGGTTCCCCCATAGGTGCAAACGTACTGCCCAGACAGGTTTACTGTTCGTCTCCTCTTAACCTGGAAAGAACGGCACGATCCGGCAAGAACGTCTACTCGCGAGTAAGCCCCTTCTCCTCCAACGGTGTTTATTCCTACTTTGGGTGCTGCTAATCTCGCACGCCTCGACCTGCGTGCAGCTCAACCCTCGAGGAATACCTTTCTGAACGGGGGATTACTCTCGAGGAAGCGCACGCGACACGCTTTCACTTGGTGCCTCCCCCTTCCCAGGGTTGGCAACGTTTGCTGGGCAAGCCAGCAAGAGACTCGCCGGTGTCTCGGCTGGTCCCGGCATAGGCGCCTTGCACGCCCGGCCGGGTGGACGCGGAAAATCCAGGCCCTCCTTGGGGGTGAGGCGAGAGGGTTCCCCGCAGCAGGCCCGACGGGGGATCCAAAGAGTCCTCTGGGGACCGGGGGGGGGGGCTGGAGGAGGCAAGACGTGCAAGGAGAATGGAGAAGGAAAAAAGATCGGGGCCTTTGTAGCTCAGTGGGTGAGGAATATTTTAGAGATAAAACTGGCAGTAAGGACTAGGATCGAGGCCCTACCCCTCTGCAAAGGGCAGGTCATTGGGCCCGATCCCGCCTTGCTTCAGAGTAACTTTGAATCGGGACCTCAGAGTGTGGAACTCGGAATAAAGACGCACGTCATCCCAGCTCAGAGTAGACCCGAAACACATTTGCTAAGGATTAAGGACTATTGAATTAAGTGGGATTTGGTTATGAGAAAGCAAGAACTAAATCAAGATTGCTAACCCTTGCCCGGTTTTTTGCTCTGTCTCATTGAATTCAGTGGGGCTTTTCCCTGGATGAACGTGTCTAGGATTGCCGTCTGCGTGGCAGCCCCAAACTGTGTTTGTGGAGTAAGTATTTCTGATTTTATTAGGGATGAACCTCAAGGGGTTTTATAAAATCTGATCGAATCTGTTGGCTCCGGGTTGCTTTGTAAATTCAGAATTCCCTAGACAGCATTGGAATTATTGTGACAAAAAGCAATAGATTGCAGTGTTGCATTCCATGTTCTGGGTATATATATGAAAAGCAAAAATTAACATATAGTAACATGTAGATAAAAGAATGTCTGAGCAATCTATCCACGGTATGTATTTATGTGTGTGTGTGTGTGTGTGTGTGTACACACACACACACACACACACACATATACATACACATACACACACACACACTTAATAATTCCTCCAGTATATAAAGTGATGTTTCATTATCAGCACTTATCATCAAGGTGCTGCCAATTCGTGGTGATCCTGTGTGTTAGTGACTCCTGAAAAACCCGGTTCTTACCTGCCCTGCCTGGGTCTTGCAAACTGAAGGCTATGGCTTCCTTTCTTGAGTCCATCTAACAACTGGTGCCCACTTTCAAAGAAAGGTGTTCAAGATCAGGAAGAAAATATTTAAAGGATGTGATTGCAATTAAAACAATTTATGTGTCAGGGTGATCTGAGAATTGGAAATGAAGCAGAGAATAAAGTTGGGCCATCATTTGGCAAATGATATCCCAAAACAGTGATTTTGGAGTAGAAGTTTTCAAACGGGGTGGGGAGGAGTGGAAGTAGGACAAGATCCACTGTGCTGAACATTTGAGAAATTCCAAGTCCGGCCATGAAGTTAGTAGGATATACTCTGGGGTGGTGGTCTTGAAATTAATGAGGGAGATTATTAATATAAGGAATATGGGTTTGAATTCTGACATTCAGAACAGCCTTCTAAATAGGTAGCAAAAGGTAAGCTTCTAAAGATTTCGGATAGCTCAGCAGTTTAGGTCTCTGGCTATGGAGCCAGAGGTTGGGATTTCAAGACAAGTGTATAAAATTCACTCCATTTGCACACATAAAATCCCTGCTTAGACACATTTGGGAGAAAGACAGCAACCAAACAAGTGAGTCAGGAAAAAGTACATGTTTAGACTAGAGTTTCCAAAGTTCTATGGAGTTTTTGAACAGAATTGGGATGTGGAGATTTTGAAGAGATCTGATTTTTGAAGAATTACCATTAATATGGTGGGGCTTTCAAACAATGTGTTTTGCCATGTAAAATTGGGTATTTATTTATTATTGAATTATTATTAAAACCCTAAGTCAGCAACTTGTTTTGAGCAAAGGACAGTTTTACATGGTGGGCTGAATCATGGAATAATGAAGTTGAACTGATAGGAAGGGAGCTATAAGGCCATTGAATCCAACCGTGCTCAGTGCAGGAATACAAATCAAAGCAGATCTGCCAGAGGGTTGTCTAAATTTCTCTTGAATGCCTCCAGTGTTAGAGCACACACCACCTCTCAAGGTAATTGATTCCATTGCTGTACTGCTCTAACAGTTAGGAAGTTTTTCCTGATAGTCAACCAAAATTTGTCTTCCTGTAACTTGAGCCCATTGTTGCATGTCCTGCACTCTGGGATGATCAAGAATAGATCCTCACCCTCCTCAGTATGACAGCCTTTCAAATATTTGAAAAGCACTTTTGTATCTCCCCTCAGTCATCTTTTCTCAAGGCTAAACATGCAGAGTTCTTTCAGTCTTTCTTCATAGGGCTTGGTTTCCATGTCCCCTGATCATCCTTGTTTCCCTTCTCTGAACTTGTTCCAATTTGTTGGCATCCTTCTTGAAATGCGCTGTGTGGAACTGGACACAGTATTCAAGATGAGGCCTAACCAGTGCCAAAGTGCCAGCTGGACCACCAGCAAATCCTTTTAATCCTGTCTCCAAACTAATAAATGCCCACCTTTTCTATCTGATTTCTCTTATAATAATAATACCTTTATTGTCAATGCACAAAATGTGTGCAGTGAAATTGAATGAGTCTCCGTTGGTACAACCACACAAAGCACAAAAAACACAGAATACATTCAGACACAGAATACAATATCAATCACTCTTTTCAAGGACTTGATACAAATAAAACCCCACTTTTCCCAATAAGGAAATTTATATATTAACAGGCATTCTGCTATTATATTTTTAATTTATCTTAAACTGATGGACACAGGGAACAGAGGATTAGAGGAAAAACTCATTGTCTAAAGTCATTACTATTTTGCAGATGAATCACCTATGGCAAGGAGGTTTGGACAGAGAGTAAATTCTTAGTAGTTACGAAAAATATGTGTCCCATCTAGAGTACTTCTACAATGGTACATGTACCCAAATGGGTGAGAACCGTTGCTTCGAATCATCTTTTTGGCTTAGGATTTGACAACTGGAATGAGATGGAAGGTTAGGTTTATTTAGGACTAGCCTAAGATACTTCCCTCGGTGGGAAGGTAACAGCGTTCCGTGTCTAGTCGTGCTGGCCACGTGACCACGGAAACTGTCTTCGGACAAACGCTGGCTCTATGGTTTGGAAACGGGGATGAGCACCGCACCCTAGAGTCGGACACGTATAAAGTATACCTAAGATACTTTACTGCCTGAGCCAGATGGTGACATCCACATGGATCAGGATGCATAAAGTCAGCCAAGTTATTTTGGAACACAAACCGTGGTGGATAATCATTGATTTTTATCCACCCTGACCTTCTTTCTCCAAACTTCTTTCTCCATCTGTGGCAATTAAACAAACAAACAACTACTTATTTTGTGTGCTTTCATGAGACCCAAAATTGGCTGTTAATGGCAGCTGCCGTGGCTTTGTGTCCTCTCTTATGTGAGGCTTTGCTTCCTGTTCCTGGTGACTCTCTCCTCTCCCTTTGAATAGGTTCAACACGACAGTGGGCTCAGAATATGGCGAGCAATTCAGGAAAATAAAGGGGGCTGAAAGAGTCTGGCACACAGGCTAGAGAAGAGGACAGCCTGTCTCATGAGAAAATGGGGAGCTGCATTTATGGCGACGAGGTTGAAGACCTGCATCCAATTTCATTTTGTGGAGTGCCAGGAGGAGGAGGAGAAACTCATGCTGTCCATTCTTCAGGAGAGGGAGAGAAACACCTTGTCTTGTTGAAGACAGTGCATTTGAAAATAGAGGAAAATGATGTCCAGGGACCGTCTGTAGCCAATCAGCACAATAGACTCCACGCCGTGATGCAAAGAGAGAGGTGCATCTTAGATTCTCTGGAGGTGATGACTCAAAGCATAGACATTCGGAACAACCCAGAAGAGGTTGTGGCCGTAAGTTTGCCAGAAGGCATTTACACAGTGCAGGAGATGGAAGTGATGCACATCAACTGCCTGAAGGAAATGCAAGCCTTTAATGAGGACGAAAGGTCAACTAGGAAGACTCCAGATGTCCTTCGAATTGAGGTAGTTGTGCCACTTCATTAAGGCAGCTCTGTCAATTGGTGGGACAAAAAAAGGGGGTGAAGGCTTGTGGTCCTTGTACACAATCCGAAGGCAAGGGTGGGCCTTTATTAGACCACTAAAAATTACAAACAAGCTGGAAGGATCCACAGTTCTGTGATACCCAGCCTGTTGAAGAGCTGTAAGACAATAAAAGTCAACAGTTCATTTGGGTAGCAGAATAAACACGTAGCTATAAATCATTTTGGAGCTCTTTGGAGTAGGAGAAAGCACCCTGGCTTTCTTTGGCTTAATCATTGGAGTTTTAGATCTGTCTGTGAGGTGCAGAAAATATGGCACTTTGATTGTTCTTATCCAACAGTAAGAAATAGTAACAAATAAAGAGTCCACTTGGGAATCTAGAAATATCTGAGATTATGCATATAAATTCAAGGACTGTCTCCAGCAAGCTATGAAGCAGATGTTAAATGTCCCTGCAGATCATCCCACCCAGCAGCAAACTTTGCTGTCTTCCTGCAGTAATATTTAGATTTGAAGAAGAATTACAAAAAGTTTGTATCTTGATAATATGGGGGAGGGGGAGTAGGGGAGAAAAACAGATGGCTTCAACAATGAACATTCATCTGATTTAAACTCGAGTTAAATACAGATTTTGTTTATCAATTGTTTCTTGAAATTGAGGAAAACATTCAAAATCCTATGTGTAGATGAATCTCCACAAAACTGAGAGTATATACAGATTTTTCTCCCCAAGGCCTCTCCCCCAACCCCCAGTTTTCTCTGGTACAAAAAGTAGACATTGCAAGGAATATGGATTAGGGGAATCCTATGACATTTGTATCTCTTTTCAGAAGAGAAAAATGCTTTAAAGTCAAGATTATGTTCTTAAAATGTGAAGTATAGAACTATTTCTGCAAGTCCTTCTGCAGCATTGGAATTTGTCAATTCCTACCTATACTGCACACATTTGCAACCATTAAATCCAAGATGCATTTCTGTATCAAGAGGGTGCTGCCATTGTTATGAGAGGAACATGCAGGCTTTTGCTGCTTATGAATTGCTGCTTAACTTCTTGTGATCTTTGATCTACTTTAGAGATCCTAGAGGAAATTTTCCTACATCTTCTGTCCTTCTGACCTTTCTCTACTTTTCTTCTTCTTTCCTCTCAAATGATTGAAAAGGGCAGCCTAGTTCAGAACAAGGCACTCATACTTTTGATGTATTTCCCCCTTTTTTAGTTCTCCTATATTTCTTTGCACTATATATGCCTAATAATATCTCTGGTTTCCATCCACAGTTCTTCCAGTTCATATTCAACTGAGTTTAGTAATGCAAATCTGTTCCTTATGTGAACTTTAAATTCAGCAGGAAAGTTGTTTAAATTATATTTTGGCACTATGATCTTTTTACTGTTCTTTTTCAGCTTTACTCTAATGTTTAATATTAACAGCTCATAATCAGTACCATAATCCGCACCTGGTCTTGTTTTGCCAGACAGAATACAGCTTCTCCATCTCCTGCTTCTAATTACGTAGTCTGTTTCATTTTTATATGGACAATCTGGTGCTGTCCACATAGACAGCCACTTGTTCAGTTGCTTGAAGCATGTATGTTCAATAAACAAATTGTTGACTTCATAGAACTCTTATGAGTTGTTCATCTGCTTCATTTCTTTCCTGTAGGCCAAATTTCCCGACAACATTTGGTTCTGTTTTGTTCCCTACTTTTGTGTTCCAGTCACCTGTGATTATAAGCATATCCTGCTTTCCTCCTGGATAATTGCATAAAAAGCTTTCAGTTTCATCTTCTTCAGTATCAGTAGCTAGAGCATAGATTTAAATGATGGTTTTGTTGACAGGTTTTACAGCTTATATACAATCCCTGTAGTAAAAAGCTTGGCTATACACCTAATTGTTAAAATTAGTGGCACAAAAAAGAATTCTAATGCTGTATGTGTGCTTTTGCCTGGAGAAGTATCATTCTAGAGAATTTGGCCCACTTTTGACTTTGTTAAGATCATACTTCATGCTTCCCATGTACTGTCCTGTTTCTCTTCCTCATCTCTTGTGTTTGTTTTTAAAAACAGACAGACGGAAGTACTGATGTAGCTACAGATGGAGATAAGGGACAGCCACTTCTTGTAGCTGAAGAGGATAGACTAAGTCCTTTCTGTTTGGCTGAAGCAGCAAAGAATTTGAGCAGTAGAAGTAAAGAGGATCCTGTGTCATTTCACAATTCTGAAAAAAAAGACCAAAGCAATGAATGTGAGTCGCTGCATCCTCTTGTAGCAAGCACTGATGTTTCTTCAGATGTCCAAGGGATCACAGCCCAGTGGGTAGGAGGTATGACGTCACCGGTACAATTTTGCAATGTTACAAATACAGATTTATTGTAATGTCACAATTCCAGTTCTTTAAGGGTGGCTGGCCTCTGTTAGGGACCAGTGGCTGGGGCAGAAGGTGTTAGTTCATTTAGGCAGTTCTCACTGTATTCTTCTGGCCTATTTTAGGATAGTTGTCTGCCTGCTGGCATCCTTGAAATGTACTGGACTCCAACTCCCATCGCTTCCTTGGCTGGGCATGGTGGGAATTGTAGTCCAGCGCATCAGGAGGCTGCTAGGTTCAGGAATTTTATTTATTTATTTATTTAGATTTATACCCCACCCATTTAGTGAGCATGCCACTACTCTGGGCGGCTTACAAAATATTACAAAACATACAGCTAAAAATATTAAAAACATATTAGAAGAAAACAAACAAAACCCTACCCACCCACCCCCATAAAGTCACCAGCCTGGGACACAGGATGGCAGACAACGGGCCGGCATAATTTTACGAAAGGGTGGTGCTTGGGGAGGCCTGGGTAAAAAGCCAGGTTTTCATTTGCTTGCGGAAGCTCAGGAGGGTGGGGGCCGGTCGCACCTCCACAGGAAGAGAGTTCCAGAGCGGAGCAGCCACTACCGAAAAGGCCCGGTTTCTGGTTCATGCCTTCCGGGCCTCTTTTGGAGTCGCCACCCGCAACATTAAAGACTGGGAGGTGCGGGTGGGAATGCTGGGTTCAGGGAGACATTTTTCACTAGTGCTTCTCTTTATTTATGTGACTGTCCATTTATACGTAGCACTTAAATTCTTCCTTTTGACAGTCAAAGCAGAGTGTGGAAAAATCCGTTTTTTGGACTTCAGCTTTCAGAATCCTCTACCAAGCATGGTGAATGGCCTTGGTGGCTAAAGGGTCCTGAGAACGTGCAGACAAAAACAAAAACCCAAAGTCACTTTTCAAACCCTAGAAATTAGTTTATTTTTTAAATAAGAGGTGTTGCTTACTCTAAACTCAGGACACTGAAGGACAATGGCAGGTGCTGTAAATACCAAGTTTTTCCAAAACAATCTTAAGAATGTAAGAGCAGTGCTAGACTGGACCAGACGTCCATTGAATTTAAGGCATAATTCATCCTTGTCAAATGTCCTGAATAAGTAACCAAATAAGAACATAAGGGCCTTGTTAACTCCGCTAAATATCAAGAGTTCTTTTCTAGAAGGCAAGCAGTATTAGATGGTCCACCAGAAAAAAAGTCACCAGCTGGTTGATAGTACATTCTTGATCCTCCACATATTTTGGTGCATTAGCAAAAGAAGAAATGACATCTCCTTCCTATCCAAGATCCAGGAGCTTGATAGACTGGTAGTTCAAACTCACTTTAACCCTTACAATACGATTGTGTCCAATATCTCACTATGGCTAATGGTAGGGCCGGCCCTGTTGCCACCCGGATCTAGAGAATGCATTGACTTTATCCAGTCAGTCAGGATTGACAGTGAATTTGCAGAGGTGACCTCTGGTGTAAAGAGCATAAGCAGCTGATTTCACGGTGGGACTTAGGAGACTATATTTGAGGGGGGGGGGGCTTCTACAAGCCCCTCCCCAACTGAATAAATGAACTAAGAGTACTGGATGTGATGGGGATTGTTTCCCTTCTATATCTAGCTCATTCATGTGTGTTCCTAATTAGATCCATCATGTGTTTTCCCATTGGAGTTCGTGTTACGTTTGTACAGCTTTGTGAGTTTCCCACTTTTTCCCCTGTATACCTGCAGATCACCTGTAGGGAATCTGTGCGTGCTTAGGGGCCAGACTTTTGCCCCTAGACTCCAGTAAAGGTGAGGTGCAGCAGCCCCAGATTTAACAAGGACAGTTGTCAACAACATTTTTGTACATAAAAAAACAGGAACAGTGCTGAGACATGTAACAGCTGGGGGAGCAGGGCTTGGCCAACTTTTGCTAAATTTTTGTGAAATGTGGTTTAGGTCTCTGGCTGCGGAGCTAGAGATTGGGAGTTCAATTCCCCACTGTGCCTCCTTGACAGCAGTTGATTTTTAGGATCCCTTTTGGCGGTTCTAAGTTTATTATTATTATTATTATTATTATTATTATTATTATTATTATTATTATTATTATTATTATTATTATTATTGTAATTCATGCTTCTGGCTTGAAGTCATCAGGTTTGGAATATATACATGTCTGAAGGGGCCATATGTGGTGAAATGAGTGAAATATTAAAGTATCAAATTGGTGGTGGTGCTCTTGTTTTTTAGAAGTGGGTTTATTCAACCTAAAACTAACTTTTGTTTTCCTAGGGGATGTGCCACAGCATTGCCATTTTTGTGCATTCACCTCTTTCAGCATTGCAGGCCTTCATCGTCACATGAAAAAACACTCTGATGAAAGGCCTCATATGTGTCATCTCTGCTTGAAGACCTTCCGTACAGTTTCTCTCTTGCGAAATCATGTGAACACTCACACAGGTATGGTTGGTGTACATTTGCTTTTGCTTAGCAGCCTCCACAAAAAAATCCTGCGTTATGGCTTATCACAGCCATTTTTGGGGACAATTTTTTAACATGTAACTCTGCTAAAACACTGCTTCTTGTATTTCTTCATTTCAGAAGATTCTAAGGAGCTGCTCTTATAAATGGATTGTTATATCCAGAAGTTTGTGATGACTGTATTAACAAATATTCTATGTGTTGACTGTATAGACAGTACAAATAGCTGCTTTGACATATATACTAGCTCCGCACTAGCCCTTCCAAAGTTTGGAGAAGTTACTTTTTTGGACTGCATGCTCCAGAATCCCAGAATCAGTATTGGTGTCAGACCATCTAGGTGTGGGAGTCTGAGAGCTGTACTCTAAAAAGATACTTTTTTAATGTCTGTGCAACATTTGGTTTCACTCTCAGCGGTTTGAGGGGGCATTTCCCAACTTTCAAAATAGGTAGATAACAAATCAGTAGCTGGCTGGATAGCTCAGTGAGTTGGGCATCTGGCTGTGGAGTCAGAGGTTGGGCGTTCAATTCCTCACTGTGCCTCCTAGAGGATTTGCCAGCCTGTGTAGCCTTGGCCCAGCTGCACAGTCCCAGGATGCCCCCCAAATGCTTAACCACTTCTGAGTACTCTCTACCTAGAAAACCCCGAAAAAGATTGTTGTTGTCAGAATTGACTTGACGGCACATTATTATCATTATTATAAAATCAGTAGCTTAGCACAGTGAATGCACAATTAAAAAACTAAAATTTCTGAACTTTTTCAGTTATCAAAATCATTATCATCGTCTTAGAACTGCAGATGTGGAAGGGACCGTATGGATCATCAAGTCCAGCTCTTGTCAAGGTGGCCCAGTGGGGAATCAAACTCTCAACCTCTGGCTCTGCAACCATATACCTAAACCACTGAGCTATCCAGCAGCCTGTATTTAACAGAGAATGTTTTTTTATTTCTTCCAGGGACCAAGCCACACAAGTGTGGTGAATGTGATATGGCATTTGTGACAAGTGGAGAACTTTCACGACACAGGCGGTATAAGCATACACTTGAAAAGCCCTTCAAGTGCTCGTTCTGTAGCTATTGTAGTGTGGAGGTATGACTGGCATTCATAGCACCATTGCTTTTAGTGTTACATCTCTGTGCACTCTGTGCATACAGAGGAATGAAGATTCTTTGAAAGACATACAGCCACTCAACGGTGTATGTGATCGTATTTATTTTCTTATTTTGAACTTTTTTTGTATAAGCATATATAGGAAAGAAACACAAACTCAGTTAGGTACCCTGTTTCCCCGAAAATAAGACCTAACCTGAAAATTAGCCCTAGTAGGATTTTTCAGGATGCTCGTAATATAAGCCCTACCCCAAAAATAAGCCCCAGTTAAGTGAAACCCGGCCTTCCACCATTGTGCAGCAACCAGAAGAAGATGACATGACTGTATTTGAATAAATGTAGATTGTTGTATATGAAAAAAATAAAACATCCCCTGAAAATAAGCCCTAATGCATTTTTGGGGCAAAAATTAATATAAGACCCTGTCTTATTTTCGGGGAAACAGGGTACTTAATCACAAAACACAGCATGTGACAGGCTACAAATAACGTTTCAGTGTAATATAAAACCAAACATTTGAAGGGCCAAACTGTGCATTATAGATCGCCTGCCATTAGAACTGAAATCCCATGAGTGTTCCAGATGCCCGATTTAGGCAAGCCTTTGTGCTTGACATGCCAAAGCAAAGTCATGCTTTTATGTTTTCTGACAGTCATACCATTTCTGCACATAAGAAAATATATTTTCTGTCAGTGGTTTGTCTGTAATGTATATTTTGGCCCTGGAAGGGCTAGGCAGAAAAGAGCTTTTGACCTGCCCCCCCCCCCAAAAAAAAGAGAGAGAAAAGAAAAGAGAGAGCTAGAGATTGCTGGAAGCTGGTGAAGACCCCTTTGCATGGTTTGTAAGTAGGGGAAAATAACGTGTTGATGTTTAAATGTTACCCTTGTGTTAATTGGAGGATAAACCAATTAATGCATCTAAAGAGCAGTGTTTTGAGAAATAAAGTTTTTAATGTTACTTTCAAAACATGATTTTAAAAAAATAGATGCATTATTATTGATAATGTGGAAATAATGATATCAATATGACTTTGGCATTAATTAACATTAGATCTAACGCATTGTTTCGAAACTCAGACAGGGATCTAAAGAGCTGGGAAAAAAAACTGGCTGAAATCCAGTAATAAGTTACAAGTAAAGTAGGGCTGTTGAATTGGTAGGGATTTGGTGCATCAACACCTATGTAAGCTCCATTGATTCAATGGGAGTACTCTAATTGCAATTTACTACAGGATTTCAAGCAGTATCATTCCCTTATGGGGACTTGGAACAGGGCATTTGAAGCTTGGTATCAGTGTCCTGATTCCACTTTTATAGGTATAGTTTCCAAAATCAGTGTCGCCAACAGCGACAAAGTCAAATGAAACATAGGAATGAACATGTTTGAAACCTCTCAGTGGTGTCTCTCCAGCCTGGGTTAAACTAAGCTTGTGGATGTTCAGCAACGAGTCGGCAGCTGCTCTATGTGTGTGTGAGAGAGTATGTATACATACATACATACATACATACATACATACATACATACCACTGATGTGTATCAGAAGAATGGAGACAAAGGAGAAGAATGGTAGATGGCTTTATTGACTTTAGGATTAGATTATTGTTTGATAAGTATGTTTTAAATACCTGAATCTATTTCCTTTTTGTAATCACTGGTCATTTTCAAACGTGGAGAAATGATATGAAAGAAACCACATTTACATTTTTTTTGTCATGTTGTCATGAACCTGGCAATAGCATTCTGTCCCCAAGTAGTTGTCATTGAAACTTGTTCGGGAAGATAAATATTCCTGCCTACTTTTGATATATACATATATGTATATACACATACATAATACTTGTGTGTATTATGAGTGTATTCTTCTAGTATTAATCTAGAGGAGCAGGGGAACCAGTTAAGAAGAGGAACAAAAATTAGTCAGATGGCTATTTATGTATTAAATTTAAAAAAAAATCCCACCTTTGTACAAGAACTAGGACCCAGAGTGACTAGTGGTTGGGAGTCACAGACAGTAGGCATCCTTCAGTCTCGAGAGACTATGGTAACGTGCTCTGAATAGAGGTCTTGGAACAGCGTCTAGTGTGGCTGAGAAGGCTAATTCGAGAGTGACCATCCCTTCCACACTGAAGACAAATACAATCTGTCCCCTGTCCAGCTCCCTGATTTTGCTGGTTTCGGGACTGCCTCTTTGCCTCGGCCTGCTGGACAAGTGTCTCTTCAAATTGGGAGAGGCCATGCTGCACCGGCTGCCTCCAGTTGAGGTCCATTCCTAAGGTCTTCAGATCCCGTGTGCAGATATCCTTGTATCACAGCTGTGGTCTCCCTCTGGGGCGCTTTCCCTGCACTAATTCTCCATACAGGAGATCGTTTGGAATCCGACTGTCAGCCATTCTCACGACATGCCCAAGCCAACGTAGACCTTGCTGTATACATGCTGACAATTCCAGCTCGTTCCAGGACTACACTATTTGGAACTTTGTCCTGCCAGGTGATGCCAAAAATGCGTCGGAGACAACGCATATGGAACGTGTTCAGTTTCCTCTCCTGCCATGCACAAAGGGTCTAGGACTCACTACAGTACAGGAGTGTACTCAGGACACAAGTTCTGTAGACCTGGATCTTGGTATATGCCATCAGCTTCTTATTAAGCCATATTCTCTTTGTGAGTCTAGAGAACATGGTAGCTGCTTTGCCAATGCGTTTATCCAGCTCGACATCTAGAGAGAGACTGTCAGTGATCATTGAGCCAAGGTACACGAAATCATGAACAACCTCCAATTCTTGTGATGGAGGGAGGTGAGTCCACGCCCTGGCTCATGACTTGTGTTTTCTTCAGGCTGATTGTTAGTCCAAAGTCTTGGCAGGCCTTGCTAAAACAATTCATGAGTTGTTGGAGGTCTTCAGCAGAGTGGGCAACAATGGCTGCATCATCGGCAAAGAGGAAGTCCCACATGCATTTCAGCTGGACTTTGGTCTTCGCTCTCAATCTAGAGAGATCAAAGAGCTTTCCATCTGATCTAGTCCGGAGATAGACACCTTCTGTTGCAGTTCCCAAAGCGTGCTTCAGCATGAGAGCAAAAAAGATCCCAAACAGAGTCAGCGCGAGGACACAGCCCTGTTTCACTCCATTTCGAATGTCAAAGGGATCTAATGTTGAGCCATCAAAAATTACAGTGCCCTTCATTTCCTCATGAAAGGACCTGGTGATGTTAAGGAGCCGAGGTGGACATCCAATCTTGGGAAGTATTTTAAAAAGGCCATCCCTGCTAACCAAATCAAAGGCCTTTGTAAGATCTATGAAGGCTACAAAGAGTGTCTGTTGTTGTTCCCTACATTTCTCCTGCAACTGTCTGAGGGAAAATACCACGTCAATGGTGGATCTATTAGCTCAAAATCCACACTGTGATTCTGGATAGACTCTGTGTGCAAGCACCTGGAGCCTCTTCAGCACAACATGGGCAAGCAGCCTCCCTACAATGCTGAGAAGAGAGATGCCACGGTAGTTATTGCAGTCGCCCCTGTCTCCTTTGTTCTTATACAATGTGACGATGTTTGCATCCTTCATGTCCTGTGGTACTCCACCTTCCCTCCAGCAAAGACAAAAGATTTCATACAGCTCAGTGGTGATGATCTCTTTACAGCACTTCAACAGGGATGTTATCCTTCCCAGGTGCCTTGCCGGAGGCGAGGGAATCCAAGGCCGCTTTTATTTCTGCTAAAGTTGGTTCACTGTCCAACTCTTCCAAGACAGGCAGGCACTCGATGTTATTTAATGCCTCTTCAGTTACTACGTTCCCTCTAGAACAGAGGTCCCCAACCCCCAGTCTGTGGCCTGAGTCGGACCGGGCCGCGAAGACAGACCTCCTGCCCCACCCCTCGCACGCACTCACCCCCGCACAGCCTGTTTGCACCCGTGCGAGCACCATGCCGCCGTTTGCGCATGCGCACGAGCGCGCCCGCACAAGCACAGTGCCACCATTTGTGCATGCGCACAAGCACTCTCTCGTTTGTGCGAGAGAGCGCACATGCTTGTTCGCTCATGCGCACGAGCGCGGGGGGTGCCCCGCCTTCCCCAGCCGGTCCGCAGGGTGAAAAAGGTTGGGGACCCCTGCTCTAGAATATAGCTCAGAGTAGTGCTGCACCCAGTGTTCCATCTGCTGTGCTCACTCCTGGATGATCTGTAGCAGACTTCAAAGGAGCAGATTTCTTCTGTATTGGACCTAAAGCCTGCTTGATACCGTCATACATTCCCTTGATGTTACTTGTGTCTGCTGCTGTCTGTCAGACAGTAAGCTATTTTTAAATGATAGTTTTGGCAGGACACCTGGTGCTATCCTAAGCTTAAAGATAATAAGGTGTTGGCACTGCAGCTTGGGTTCCACAGATCTTCTTTCCTCTCCCCTCCCTTCTGCAGTTGTTGGTTTCATCTGAAAACTAGTTTTGAAGAGTTTCCCAATATTGCAAAGCAGATTTTTTGGGAGGGTTCATTTAAGGGTTATGGTTGGGATGGGAGATCACCTACCCGTTTTGATTTCACTGATGCAGCCCTTTCCATTACTGGACATAACCTGCTGGATTATGGCTCTAATTCGGCTTCTTTTCATTTATCTGATAGGCCAGCAAATTGAAGCGTCACATTCGCTCCCATACAGGAGAGCGGCCTTATCACTGTACTCTCTGCAGCTATGCTAGCAGAGATACATACAAGCTGAAAAGACATATGGTGACTCATTCAGGTAAGCAACCAAATGCAATGATTGCACTGAAGTCTTTTGTTTACTGAGTGATGCAGTTCCTGCTTCTGTGATGTTACACTCCGTTGCGTCAGTGAAGGAAGGACTGTTGACTGCTGGGAAACATGAAGGAAGAACAAGGGGTAGCAGTACTGTAGGTACTGAACTTTGATCATACCCTGTATTGATCTTACTATCCTTTGGAGGGCCAGTTGTCCCCCTTCCCCCTCCCTTTTGGACACTCGTTGGAACATACTCTGTTTGTATAAGCTATTGAGGAATAAGCAAATGTTTGGTTTGTCTTTGGTTTCTGCTCGCTTGCATTGGTTGCTTTATTGTTAGGCATCTTTGTTTCTGACTTATGGCAACCCTTTGAATTAATGGCCTCCCCAAAAGTCCTGCCACAAATAGCTCTGCTTGGGTCTTACAAGCTGAAGGCTGTGGCTTCCTTGATTGAATCGCTCCACCTCACTTGAGGTCTCACCCTTTCCTTACTGCCCACAGCTTTTGCTCACATTTTTGTCTTATCCGGTGGGTTGGGAGAGGCCACTTTGGGAGGACAAGATGGCGGTGCCCATGGGGAGAGGAGAATGGTTATGCCAGAGCCCTTAGGATAGAAGCGAGCAGTCTCTAGAGCGCTACTGGCCAGACACACCCATTTCTTGATTTTCGAGGGTTGCATCCACTGCAGATTTTTTTCCTTTAAGACATTGATTTTTTTTTAACTGAAAAAGCCACTTAGTTCCCACATTTTAAAAAGTGGGGGGGGGCACTCAAAATATGTCGAAACTGCTCCGCATGCCCTAAGGGAACTTTGTTCTCCTCAAAAATTCAACAACTTTTCTAGCCTTTTGGGGGTTGGGGTGCAATTTATCCCTGGTAGGGTCAGATGTGGCCTGCAGGTTTTATGTGGCCCACCCACACTCTAATTGATTATAATACCAGGAAGGACAGGGAGCATGGTTGGGCGATTTCCCCCCTACTCCATTCCCAGGAATTGAAAAGGTAAGAGGGATGCTGTCTTCGAAGAGGCTGCGCATGGCAAAGGTGTGTAGAAAAGTTGCAGTATTTTCTCGCTTAGCATGAGGTGATTGTTGCACACCAACCAGCAGCAGCAGTAAAGACTCAAGGAAAATTATATGTATTTATTTTAACAAGTTGAATTGCATCGGTGAATCAAATTAAAGCCCATGGGCATCTGTGGATTTATATGTGTTTGTTCATGTGTTTCTCTAGGGAGCTCAACACTATCTTTCTCCTACTTTTTGCTCAAAATAGTCTTATCGTCAGGGTGAGGAAAAGTGACTGTCCCAGGGGTTATCCAGTGAGTTTTGAGGCTCAGGAACAATTAGACCTTAAGTCTTCCAAGCTGTCTCCTATCACTCTAACCACTGTACCATTCTACTTCTCTATGTTTTAAGACACTGGGAAGGAAAAATGCGCAGTTGATGTTTACCTCAATAGTAAAACATAGGTTAAGAAAATGTTTATGTGTAGCAATGCCATATATTTTTGGTGGTGCTGTTTTGCTTTTTCATTTACAATTTTTTTTTTCATTCTAGGTGAAAAGCCCTTTGAATGTCTGATATGTAAAGCCAGGTTCACTCAGGCTGGAACACTGAAATTCCATATCCTGCACAAACATGGGACAAATGTGCCGAAACACCAGTGTCCGCACTGTCAAACATCTGTCGCCAGGAAGGGGGACTTAAGTAAGTTTCATTCCTTCCTTGTTGGAAAAAAAAATATTCTGCGAAATCAATCAAATCTTGGGATGAGCATCATTATCAGATTTTGACTTATGAAAGTGCTGTCCTAGATGCATTTTAATTCAGCTCAGTTGTTCCCAATCAATAACTAACCTGGAGTCTTTGCAACAAATAAACCATGATTCCTCCAGTGTGGGCAGCATGAAAGATTTGTGATGCAGCCGGTAAGCCTCATTCCTGCTCCCCATACAAATCAGTTGCACTTAGGATGTTTGTTAATTTTTTTTATTGTTGTGTGTTATTAAATAATTTCTGATTTATGACAGCCCTATGAATTAAGAGACTTATTAAATGTTGCCTCCCACAAACTCTCTGTACATTTTCAGGTTCTGGTATACCACATTTCACCCCTGGAACAGCGTTGGTGATCTCTACGGTCTTTCCATTCTTGATTTATAATGACTTTGTTTGGACCTTTGTGTTTTGTACCATACTTGCCTTTTGTTTCTTCCTTGCTGGTTAACAGTGTGCATCAGTGACTAGATAATATCACAAAACAAAATTGTGCAGTCACATCAAGTCTTTTTGTTGCTATTTGATTTAGTCACAGTGTTCATGTGCTCTGATGTGCACACCGTAAGGGAGAAGAGAAGCAAGCCAGAACAGAAACAAACTCCGAGAGCTCTAATACAAAAATTAATTCCATTGGTTCTCTACATTGGACCAGAAAATCAGTGAGGCTTTGGTGGGAGAGATTGCCCAAAATAATGATGGAATAGAGGGGAAAATGCATGCTTAAGCTATAAGCAGGTTTTCAAACTGGTATATCTGTTTCAAACAGAAATACCTTAAAGACTGATAGATTTTACTTTGGTATAAACTTCCAGAGATTGCAGTCCAATTCTTCAATGCCAGAGAAAAGAAGTGGATTATAAATTACAAAAGCTAACACTAAAATCAATGCCTAAGTCTTCAAGGTACCACAACTCTTTTGTTCTTCTACAACAGAACACCCATACCATTGAGGCATTGGTTCCACAATCTACCGTGGATGCCTGAAACCACAGATACAAGGGAACCCTATATGCAACATGCAAAGGGTTGGGACAAAGGCCACAAAGGGGCACCCTTGTATGCTGGATATAGGACTGTGGAAAACCACAGATCAGTGAAACCACAGATACCAATCCCATGAATACAGAGGTCCTGCTTCATATACAAGTTGCTCCATTGAATTGTGTAAAACTGGAGAAGGGAGTGTGGGAAGGAATTACTGCTCCCCACAACTGATTATTCCCAGAGTTATCCCACTGCCTCCTTGCCCCTCCAGTAGTGTTCCTGGTTCCAGTGAATTCCATTAACTTGAGTGGAGCAATTAAGGGGGCTGCAACCAGAAACACTGCTTGGTATTTCCATCCCTGCAGTAATCAATTTGAGATGGCAAATAATTCATTTGCTGCACTGACTTGGAAAAAATCAAGAAATGAGGCTGTGATTTGAAAAAAGAAAAGTAGATTGTGATCTAGCAAATCTCTCTTGCCCCTGGCTTTGGGGATCACAGGTGCTTGAGAGGCACGTGTCCCCCAGATGTTTTTCTGACTGCAACTCAATCAGAGGAAGCTTGAAATTTCAAAAAGGAGGCTTTACGACCAGACTTGCCACCACTGTTGAAAATTACTAGAGGATCACACAGGAATAAATGTCTTAGCTTTATCGCATGAGACAAATTACAAAGAAGTATACTCAGGAGTAGGTTGGACAGTTCTTTCTGCAAGACTTTTAGGCTGTACTCATTGCCTAAATCCATTGGTGAGAATCTACAGGCTTCTGATTTATTTTTGTAACAAAGTGAGATGGCACCATCTTGTGGTGGTTCTGCATTAAGAGAATGCATGTGACATGCCTACCTCAAAGTTGACGAAAATCTAGTCCTGGCCCTTCAAGAATCAGTGTGGTTCCGTTTCAAATCAATGTGACATATAATCAATCATAAGTGCATTCCATTTACTCATTAGATAAAAGGGCATTTCCATTGTTTTCATACATTACTTCCCCTATCTGGAAATTGAGTCATGGCAACTGGACTTCTTTCTTGTTAGGTTGAAACATTTCGCTACTCATCCAAGCAGCTTCTTCAGTCTGAGGAGAGTTCATAGAAGACCCCTGATATATCCTCCCTGTTGGTTTCACTTCCCCCTGGTCTGAATAGGCTCCTTAGATGGTCAGAGGGCGGGGGGTGAGGGATAATTCCACTTCTGCAGTCCTTCTCCACCCATTGTCATGGGTCATTAACAGTCATTAACATTCTGATGGGTGTGGTCCCAATATTTCTGGGGACGGATGATCTTTCTGGGTCCATCTAAGGAGCCTATTCAGACCAGGGAGAAGTAAAACCAACGGGAAGGATATATCAGGGGTGTCCTACCAACTCTCCACAGACTGAAGAAGCTACTTGGATGAGTAGCAAAACGTTTCAACCTAACAGGAAAGAAGTCCAGTTGCCATGACTCAACTTCCAGATAACCACACCTGGATGACTGAGAATCTTCACAGATATATTATTTCCCCTAATACACATTTTTGTATAGTATTTTTGCTATTATATGGTTTTTCTGTGTAAGGTTCCCTTATTCCCTATTAATTAATAGCGATGTGCTGTCAAGTCTGATTTATGGTGACCCCTTTTCTAGATATAAGGGTACTTAGAAGTGGTTTACTGTTCTCTGAGATTGTGCAGCATGGCCAAGGCTACACAGGTTGGCTCTTATCTCAGAAGGCACAGTAGGGAATTGAACTCCAAGCCTTTGGCTCTAATAGGTAATTCTCTAAACCATCATAATATATGTATATTTTTATGTTTATATTCCCTAATATAAACATTCCGATATGCAGTTTTGAGCTGAGAACTACATCAGAAAATTCAGAGAGGTGTGCAGTTTGAAAGATAACTTACCATTCTGATTTTCATATTGGCCTGGGAAGTGTACATTAATTTGCTTCCCTGAAAAATGAGGACCAAACAAAATTGCCCTTTCTTGCAATGGATGTGTAAAAAAGGTGCTGAGAACTGTTGGTAGCCTTAATCAAGACCTGTCTGCACTTCTCTAAGCACTCCTTGGATGCTTTGATCTCTAATAGAGCTTCAGACCTATGTCAAATGTTGCTTCAGACAAATTCCTATGTGACTGTAGCATTATGTGGACCATGTTCTCTAAATCCCAGTATATTTTTACTAATTTGAACTAGTTTTTGTGGCAGTTATTTGCAGTCATTCAAATGTTCCACTTCAGAAGGAACCCCCAAACTCTCCTGATTTTGCTTTTGTCACAGTTTGTTCTGGATTATTAATTATACATCCTTGTGACACAGTCCAGGTGTGTTATCACAAGAAGGAAAAAAAGATTCTAATGGCAGCTGAAATATTGACAAATTTTATTTGGCTTACCTTTTCTTGAACTGCATGCAACCCACTTCTTCAGATATCTGGAGGGTTTCGTGAGTTGGCAGATGTTTAGACATGTGCTTAGATGGAAAGGATCTTTGAAGAAACAGAAATGCAAAGGTTAAAATCAATGACAACACATTGGAAAAGAGGTTTTGACAACCTAATAGGAGTTGAATAACTTTCAGTCTACTCTTGAAGTTACCCTAGACCAGTGGCTGCGAACCTTTTTGGGCCCGAGTGCCCAAACTGAAAGGGGGGAAAAAACCCAGCGGGTCGCGGCAGCGGCGGAAGTGGCGGAACCGGAAGTGGCGGGGGAAGGGGTAATCACGGGCACGGAGGTGCCTCGAGACCCCACTCTGGATCTGCCGCCAGCGTCAGCTGCTCCAGATCCTGGCCCGCCACCTGTCGAAGCGCCAGCACCGCAGCTGCAGCCGCCTCCTGAGGTTTGGCTGCGGGGGGGGGGGAGTAGCGATCCGGCGACTTATGGCTTGCGTGCCCACAGAAAGGGCTCTGCGTGCCAGCTGTGGCATGCATGCCATAGGTTCGCCATCGCTGCCCTAGATCTTTCCACACTATAGACTGATTTTCTAGACACCACTGTGCAAATTCACAGTGGACAGAAGATCACTAGCTTATATCAGAAATATGCGAACAGTGACATATACTTACAGTAGGACCCCTGTATCCATGGGATCAGTATCCACAATTTCAATTATCCGTAGTTTGCCACAGTCCTATATACCAGGGGTCCCCAACCCCTGGTCCGTGGCCCGGTGCCAGTCCGTGGGCTTCCTTGAACTGGGCCACGGACACGGATCTCCAGCCCCCCACACGCACGCACGGTGGGCGTGTCGCGTTTGCGGAGGGGCGTGTCGCACTCGCAGAGGGGCGTGTCGCGCGCATGCATGCGAGCGCGACACGCCCACCCGCGAGCGTGGGGTGCCCCCGTCCCCCCACGCACGGAGCCCACACCCCCCAACCAGTCCGCGGTCCGAAAAAGGTTGGGGACCGCTGCTATATACAACATACAAGGGTGCCCCTCTTTTTCCCACCTCCTTGTGGCCGTTGTCTTGCTGCCTTGCATGTTGTATATAACGTTTCTTTATATCTGCAGTTTCAGGCATCCACGGTAGATTGTGGAACCAATCCCCTGTGGATATGGAGGTCCTAGTGAACATTCTTTCAGTTTCCATCCAGAACAAACCACAAAATCACTTCCCAGGTGTTTTAATATGACCACATCTTGTCAGACAGAGACCTTTACTACAAAGACTGAAATGGAGCATTTCTTAAGCCCCAAGAAAAATCTTCAAGAGGGCAAACCTAGAACAGATTCTTGTTGTCGCCTGAAGTTTCTAGCTAAAACCACCTGAATGTATCACCAGCAGTCTACAGTCCATCCTGAGCAATGACATGTCCCTCATAGAGACTTTGTGTGACAAGCCCGGACAGACACCTATATTACCAGCAACAACAGACTTCCAAAGAGAGATACAGGCCTCTGTACCAAATCTCATAGCAGACCCACATGTCTATTTTGGCAACACTGTTCCAGGACCTAACAACGTCATCTACCACATCCTCATCCCCCATCATGTCCCCTGCCAGCAATGTCCTCTACTACTGCATTTTGATGTAAGACAAACAGGTTGGTCTCTATGCAAAAGAATAAATGGACATAAATCCAACATAATAGATGGTATTTGGAACTGACCCCTGAACATCGCTAGTAGATGCAGTTTTATGATTATTGATGATTATTTGAGAGAATTTGGACATGGCTTTTCAGTGTGCAGAAAGGGCTGAATTTTTCAGTGGCAGATCATATCCACATACACCTCTGCATTTGCCCCTGAACATGGCAAGTTCTAGGTTGAAGTAGAAAATTTTATTAATTTCTAATAATTTATTAATTCTTATTTGTGAATGACTCTGGATAAATCCAAGGAGAGTTGAAAGATGATGTAGTATCGCAGTGAAAATACAGTTAAAGCCAGCCAGGAAGGCTCCTTCTGAAGCTGACGGGAGGCTTTCCATGGCCTTTTATGGCAGCATGGATCTGACCCAAAGCAGCCATTAACATCTGAACTTTTATATATGCTTAGGAAACAGTAATTGATTATATGACCCTTGGAAGCTCTAGTTGCTTTTAAATTACTTTAAGCCAGTAGAGCAGAATTATTTTTCAAGTGCAGAAAGCGGCAACACATTTCAGAAAGAGGTCTGTTGCAATAGTCAAGTTTAGTTTGTTCAGTTCTAATAGCTGTGAAGAAGCAGAGAAGAAAGCACAGTGCCCCAGCCCTTTTTTGTGGAAAGGTGAAATATTCTCACATGGATAGGATTTGCCCCTTTTTCTTTAATCTGTTTTTTTATTTCCTGTAGTAGATATATAATTCACAGATTTATTCATTAAAATTGTCCAGATAGGAAGAATTCCTAGCAGTCCATGTTATATACCGTATTTTTCCGTTTATAACATGCCCCCGTTTATAAGACACTCCCCCCCCAATTTTCTAACCCCAAAATTAAGAAAACATAGCTTTGAGGATTCAGCCTCTGTGCTAAGAATGCTGTCGGACATTAGGAGTCCCTGTTGAATCTGAGCACTGCCTACAGGCTCCACCTCCAATGAGGTATGTTCCAGTTGGTTTGTTCAGCATCAGCTGACGTCAGTTCCATAAGGCTCGTGATTAGAGGAAGCTAAGTCTCCTGACTGTAGGAAGCTAAGCCTCGTGACTGAAGGAAGACTGTTTACAGAGGCAAGATATGTGCCATTTTGTTCTCTCCTCAGCTTACTTCCGTGTATAAGATGCCCCTCAATTTTTAGTGTAATGATTTTAGGAAAAAGTAGTGTCTTATACACGGAAAAATACGGTGTTTTTCACCAGTATAGCCATTGGTGAGTACTAATGGAAATGGCAGTTCAGCAATTCTCGGAGGGCTACACAATCTACCTTAGGTCGTATCATCCCTTAGGAAATCCCTAGGACTGAAATCAGACCACTCGTTAAGCATGTAGACCCAAGCATTTCATGTAGGTCATTCACTTATTTCTGCAAGGCACTGAGGAGTCTGATAACCAGCCTGTTGTTAATGGGAGCTGTAGAAGTAAGATGTCATGGCCAGTGCCCGATCAACATCTACCTTCCAGATGCCCAGAAATCAAGTTGAATTAAAATCACTGATTATTTTACAGTCAGGTTGATTTAAATCACAATTTAAATTCTAAAAATTGTTTTTTTTAAATTTAAATAGTGAAAACATTGATTTTTTTTTTCATTTAAATTGTGATTTAAATCAACTCCACTCTGCCAGAAATTTTACTTGTGGTAGATGAAGCAATGGTGAAACCAGAGACCGCAGAATATATTTTGGAAGACAACAAATCCCAGAAACCCCAACTGGTATGGAGACTGCCCATCTACCTGGGGGGATTTTCTGAGCCGTGATACAAAAACTACTGGGAAAGGATGCGGAGAGAGTTCATACATGTTCTTTTTATGCAAGGAGCTGAAATGGTTTCTTTCCTGAAAATGTCAAGCCCGGAACAAGCATGTGCAAGTGTATCCATCAAAGAGCTGCGATCAGTGGTGACTCCCTGATGAGTTAACATTTGATGGCAAGTGCAGTTTGCTTCTGTTTAATACATGGCATGTTCCACTGTGGCCATGGAGAGTGTGGCCACCTGGTGAACTGGCACTCTTTCATGATCCAATGCTGAATTTCAGAACAGGAGGTGGTCTTATTTTTTTTCGTCACCCTGGACTGATGTCATACTCAGGCTTCTTTGGGGGGAAATCCACAGAAATGCTGAAAAGTATTTTGCTCAGTACCATTTTTGACAAGAAAAAAAATTATACTAAATCTGTTCCAGGTATCCATTTGCGAAACCTCCATTCGTACATTGAAGTGCCGTTGAGGTGCAATTATTGTGACGCAGCCTTCCACGAGCGCTATGCTTTCAGGCAACACAAGAAGACGCACAGAAATGAAAAGAGATTCAAATGTGATCAGTGCAATTATGCATGCAAACAGGTATTTAAGATAGTTGGGGTCCTGATTGCTGGTTTGATTGGATTAGTAGGGCAGGTATTCTCTTTGATCACCATGTAAATATTTATTGCAGCAGTCTGCAGTTAAACTCCTGTAAAACATAAAAGTTTGCAAATGTCAGAATGCAAAAAAATACATGTTAATATTTGCAGTTTGTGATTAACTTCTTAGAGCAGAGATGCTCGCTGTTATTATAACTGAAGATCAGAAACCAATCATCTGTGGCCATATGACAGTATCGTAATGGATTAATTCCCACCATATTTTCTAAGGCAGGGGTCCCCAACCCCCGGTCCACGGCCCTGTGCCGGTCCGTGGGCTTCCTTGAACTGGGCTGCGGACACGAATCTCCGCCCCCCCGCACGCACACAGTGTGGGTGTGTCGTACATGCGGAGGGGGCGTGTCATGCTTGCGGAGGGGCGTGTCACACTCACGGGTGGGCGTGTCGCGGTCCTAAAAAGGTTGGGGACCGCTGTTCTAAGGGGTTTGAGAAGGTGCTACAGTTTTGTAGTAAGGCTTAAAGCTCTGAATCATTCAGCAAACTCAGGAGCAGAGAGAGCCAGGGCTGTTTGCCTTCTGCAGGTGGCAAGGGAATGAACGCAGGATCATGGGGTTTTATGTCTCGTGCAGGTACTGGACTGATTTTCTAATGATAGAACTATACAGTACTGTTCTGTCATTAGAAGAGGAACTTTCTTTCGAGGGGAAGGAAGTCTGTTTATTCTTGCCTCATTCCTCATGTTGCAAATTAGCTTCTTTTTTTGTGTGTGATTAGTCATTAGGAGGTAAACGGGCTTCATTAGCAAGTCTGATTGCTTCAGCACAGAGCTTTAAAGGAAGTACACGCCTAAAGGGAAACATGGTAGAAGCAGGAAATATTCATCTTTTTTAATCCAATCCCAGCGAAGCTATTTCAGTCCTAAACCAGTGTCTGGAGTCAGTCATGGACTGGATGAAGGCAAATAAACTGAAGCTTAATCAAGACAAGACAGAGGTGTCCCTGGTCATGTGAAAGGCAGATCAAAGAATGGGGATTCAACCTGTGCTAGATGGGGTAGCAATCCCATTTAATATGGGACATTCACATCCTTGGGATGCACCCTCACATTTTAAAATTGAGGACTAAGAAGGACTTCCTGTGCCCTCTAGGAAGCGGTGGTCAACCCCCATCCCCAGTTTAAAAAAAGTTAGAAAGCATACGTTTTGGGCCACTAGAGGGCACAAGCGATTTTTTTCAGTGAAAAAAAAATGTAAGCAAAATATTAGGAATGAGGGTCATGAGAGCAGGGGCAACCCTCAGAGGGGCCCATGCATTCCTTGGACCTCTGGAGACTGCCCACCCCTGCATTCGTGTGTCATTTCACCCTGTGGTCCAATTCAGATGTGGACTCTTAGGTGGAGTTGATGGGACTGTGTGGAAGACCAGGTGTTGTCTTCACATGACCTTCTCCCACTGCGTTCAGCTCCATGGACACCATCTTCGCATTGTGGAAGAAAAGGAAGGGCCTGTTCATGGGCACCTCAATATGTGCAGATGTGCTACTCGTGGAAGAAGTCATGTGAGCTCAGGGCCTGTTCTTATGCCCTACTACTAGGTGTGAAACTGATACGTCAGGGCTGCATTGGAACTGAATCTGTTCGCTCACCGTCCTTTCCAGTCAAATCTTCCATCAGCTGGAATCCTTCCTCCCCCCCTTCCCCCCCCAAATACATGAAAGTTGGTGCTTTGTTAGTGGAAGACACATTTTTCCCATTTCTGTATTTAAAAACGTATTCGATTTCACTCTCCTGTCAAACATCTTGGTTTAAATGTCTAAATTTGCGTTGGGCCAGTTCTCCGAAACCTATTTATTTGTTTGCTGGTCTGTATTACTGATTTCGTCAGCAGGCACATTCAGCTAAGAAAACTTATTTCTGAGCTTGCTTGTCCGTGGTACTCAGATAATGAGATGTATTTGTGTGATCTTTTCAAAAAGGGATTATTTATTTTTGAAGTGAACTTGAACTAAAGCAGGAGTGTTTCACTAATGCTCTTTCCGTTCTCATCTGTGTATACCAAACATGGGCACTGAAATAAAAATAAGACACCAGTGGGCCTGAACAAGGATTCATTTAGTCACCAGAATCTTTTCATCCAGTTTCTCCTGCATAATTGCAGCCTCATATTTAAAAACACATGGACACAAATACTAATTTCCAGAAAGGGAGCTACATCATGAAAATCTACCCTAAAAATCAAGGGCGCCTTAACCCTCATACACCAGGATGAGACATTTTTCATTCAGTGGAGTTTTGTTTTGTTATATAATCTGCACAGAAATAGGCTACAAGGCACTGGGCAAAGACCTGTTGATTAGATATGTGAGTGTTAATGTCGTGGCGTAAATTGCAGTGATGAATTGCTGCTAGTTGTGGCTTGGATCTCCTGTTGCACACCAACTTACACAACTGGCGCATGATGAGTGATACAGGTGGCAACTTGTTAACATATTTATTCCTGCACTTTATGTGATTGCAATTATAGCACCATAGCTAAACAAGAGGATTTTGGTCATGGTATGACATTGTGATGTGAGGAGTTGTAAACAAGATCTGTTTCAGCCACTTGTCATGCATGGGCTTGTTCAAAAATAGTTGACTTTCTTACAGTCATCTCTGCTTTTCTCTCTCCCCCCCCGGTTCCCTAGGAACGCCACATGGTGATGCACAAGTGGACACACACTGGTGAGAAACCCTTTGTTTGTGTCTCGTGCAGCAAGTGCTTTCGACAGAAACAGCTTCTGACAGTTCACTTCAAAAAACACCATGATTCCAGTTTTAAGCCAAAAGTTTATGAATGTCCTAAATGCGGCAAGGAGTATTCACGCTGGGTAAGCGGATTTGCTTCTTAAGGCAACCTCTTGGAGATGCATGTGATATACGTGTGATCCATGCTAGCCTGAACGGTGTATGTCCTGTAGGTTCCACATAGTCTGATGTGGGCTGCAAAATTCGGTATATATATGTGTATATATATGTATGTGTGTGTGTGTGTATACTGTATACTCTCTCTCTCTCTCTCTCTCTGTGTGTGTGTGTGTGTGTATACATACACTGTATATATGTATGTGTGTATGTGTTCACCAATCTCAATTGGTGTCCAGATCAGATGGAGGGGGAGCTCATGCACAGCTCTGGGTTCCCAGACAGAGTAGATAAGGGAGGGACAGTAGATAGATTGTTGAGTGATCTGCAGTAGATTAATAAAAGGTAAAGGTAAAGGTTCCCCTTGACATTTAGTCCAGTCGTGTCCGACTCTAGGGGGCGGTGCTCATCCCCGTTTCCAAGCCATAGAGCCAGCGTTTGTCCGAAGACAGTTTCCGTGGTCACGTGGCCAGCGCGACTAGACACGGAACGCCGTTACCTTCCCACCGAGATGGTACCTATTTATCTACTCACATTTGCATGCTTTCGAACTGCTAGGTGGGCAGGAGCTGGGACAAGCGACGGGAGCTCACTCCGTCGCGTGGATTCGATCTTACGACTGCTGGTCTTCCGACCCTGCAGCACAGAGGCTTCTGCGGTTTAACCCACAGCGCCACCACATCCCTAAGTAGATTAATAAAGGGCTGCAAATCTCAATTTCTAAGGGCCCAAGTTTTGAAAAGTTACTTTTGAAGGATGAGTACTCCGAGAATTTCCTAGCCAGTGTCCATGCTGACTGGGGGATTGGACCGAAAAGTTCTGTAGTAATTCCATCACTGTATTCGTTTCAGTGAAGGTTTAGAATAGGTGCATTTATTTTTTGTTTTGTTTTAAAAATCATGGAAGATTTTTTTTAATGTCTCTTTTTAACTTCATGTGATCAAACGATGAGAAAAGATTGTGTCTGATCGCATCAGAAAGAGACGCTTTGCTGGAAAGGATGTCCCTTAAAGCAAGCTTTCCATCTATGTGGGAATTGCTCCAGCCTGCCCCAAAACAGAGTTGCCCTGCCACTGGACCCGAAAGGACTAGCTTTCGGCATGGATCAGGGTTGGGCTGGACTGCTGTTGCCCATAGCATAGCTCCCACCAGACAATGCCACAAGTGGTCCAACATGTCAGGGTATTTCCCCGATTGATCTCATCCTCACATAGCCACAAAGGCTGTTAACTAAATTGTTTTTGTCCCTCTGTGCTGGCCAGAGTAATATGCATAAGCATGCTGAAAAGTGTGAAGACAGAAGAGCGATTCAGCCCAGCAAAGGAAGCAAGGGAAAAAAGAAAGATGACAAAAGATCAAGCCATAACAGTCAACGAGAAGGTAGTAATTAAGTGGATCTCAGGTGGCGTTACAGAGCTTGACATGACCAGTGTTCCAGATGTTATGTTTTCAGGAGATAAATAGAAGAAACATTGCAACGGCCTAAGCCTGAATCATGCACAGAGATTGGATAGGTCACCTTTTTGGACTGCAACTTCCAGAAGTCACCAGTTGGAATGGCCAGTGGAAGAGTCTGGGAGTCATAGACCAAAAAAGTATATTTTCTAAGTTCTGTTCTCCATTTCAGTAGCCAGTAAAAAAAATAAAAATCTATTTGCTGTCTGAGAAAAGCATATATGGTAAACAAGTTAAATAATTAGTGTTCTGTGTTTCAAGCCTGGAAACAGGTCATTACAAGCCAGGTATGCACATGAGTTCTGATTCTAATTTTATTATTTTCTCATTAAGAACATTGCATCCTTTAATACAAGAGATCTGTATCTCTTTCTACAGCAGAACAGTGTTTATCCCCAAGCAAATTTACTTACAGTCAAGGCAGCAGAAGCTCTCCATTATACAGCATTTCATAGTCATAAAGGTGCAGTGCTTTGAGTGACTTTTAAAAGGCAAAAATGTACCTATGGCTCATAGTATCCCCCCCCCCCCCCCCCCGGGTAATCACCGGGGCTGTATTTTGTTCTGGCATGTCAGGAACTCAGGAGTAATTGGCGAGCATCAGAGGTTGGGGTGAGATCAGAGAAATGTTAGTATATAGTTCACAGCTGAAGAAAGACAATGACCATCAGAAAGGGAGGGGGACTTATAAAACCATTTAGTCCTGGGTCTAAATTTGTGTAATGGCACTACCGAATTCACTCTCTTACCAAGCAACCTTCCACACCAGGTGAACTTCCCCAGCCCCCAACAAGTTGGAAATTAATTAATTAATTAAAAATTAGGTCTGATTTTCCTGCCCAAATAATAAATGGAGCAATGGGCATTGGCCTCAAATGAAGTTACAGTCCCTGAAGCCATGAAATTTTTATTTTTATTTTTTGTTTCCCGCAAAGTCCCGTCTCCCTTTTTTCCTGTCTCTCTTACAATGTCTCTTCAAGCAGCGCCTTGTGTGAACTCTCCGTTCAGTGTCTCATACGGTGTTCATGTTGGAGCATGGAGAAAAGGCGGTAATTTTTTGGATGATAGGAAAGCAGCAGTTACTTGTGAAATGATCTTCAACTTAATGGACAAGTAGTGTGGATGAAGTATGTGCCTTCTGCATCCCAGAACAGCAACCATAGAGAAGCATGTTTCCCAGTTGATTTTTATGGTGTGTTGCAGTATGACGTTATTCATGGCTTAAAGGTAGCAAAAATTCCATTTTGGCATTTTTCAACCTAGTGTCATACGAAGTAATTACATTGTCTTGCAAATGGCTTTTATGAAGGTTTAACGGTTGGAATTGTTTAAAGTGGCTTTTCTTCTCTTGCCAAGTCCAAGACAGTTCTGAATAAACGGTTGGATTCCTGATGGATTCCCTTGTCCCAACTACAATTTGAAAAACTGGAGATTGATTGATTTGATTTCATTCTTCAATGCCATTGATCTAGATCTCTTTAGTGACTCAACTTTTTCAGATGGCTTTTTTCCCAAAGTCTTAGGAGAGAGACATCATTGCCTGTGAAGTGACTGCTTTGTCCTGTTTCTAAATCAAGAAGGCTCTGGAGGTTTTGAGAGCCAAACTACATCAGACATTAACTATATAATTCTGCCCTATTATAACAAATCAGCCATGCATGACCCCTGTTTTGGCAATGGCAGCTGTTAATTAAGGAGCAGAAATCCAGGCGCTCAGATGCTCTGCAAATAAAACTCTTTAAAAAGGGAAAGAATGTAGTTTTCCCCTTTTAAAATAGACAATTATTTGGAAACCTAAGAAAAGTTACTTTTTAACGGTTTGGAACTCCCAGTCAGTAGTGACGGGTGACTCCAATCTCAGGGGGTCTATGAATCCATTCTGGATGCTGAAGCTGTTTGAAGATAGTGTTGAGCACCTTGGATAGCTGCTGTGAAGCGCAGACTAAACCCTGGAGCAGATTCACAGTTCCCCTGAAATTGGAGTCACTAGCCACCATTGTTCTCATTGTCTCCTAAGCAGCATGGCCAAGGGGGGAAATCCTAGAAGTTGGAGTCCATTGTACATCATTTCCAGATTTTGATTATTTCAAAGATAATAATGTAAGATAACAGTTTGTAGTAGAAATGTGCTGATTTATGTTTTTGACAGTTTGCAGAATTCCCAGGTCTGTCTCAGGAATTCTGGGAGTTGTAGTCTAAAAACACAAATCTACACACTTTTGTTTTGGAGTACTATGCCTTACATTGTATTGTATTAATGGTTGTGTTGTTGTTTTCCTTTGAATTTTAAGAATGCTGTCATTTCGTAAAAATGTTACAATACAATAGTTTTATATCCAGGACTTGCCAGGTTGTTAATGTTTGTGACAGGGCCTGTTTCGTTTTGTAAAATTTTTGTGAACATCATTTTTTCACCAAGTTTCTTAAGCGATTGTATATCTATGTCTCTCACTTTTATAAAGCAAACGATCTGAAGTAAAAGTAGAATAAAAATGTCTCACCGTGTGAATAATTCAAATCATAAGTATTTGGGAAATTAGGTATAAACCTGTAAAATTGGTATTGAAAGAGACACTCAGTTCAGGCATTGCTTCTCATGCTGTGTTTAACATTCAAGAGTGGGAATGGCTAGCCCTTCCGCCTATGCCACCACTTTCCTTACCAGAAAATAGCGCATCTAAAGAGGGGAGGTCCCTGCTCATTTGGAGACTTTCTACATGATCAGAAACCTCTCTCCTCACTTTCCGTGTGAGGAAATTGATGACAGAGAGTAGGCAGGTCTACCCACTGTGCTGCTCACTTATTTGCTCTGTGAGTAGAGCTGTAGTTGCTTTCAGAGGGACCTAATTTCATCTGAAGTATACAATAAATATTTCTTCATTGTTGTGCAGTTATTTGAGTTCATTCTAGAAACATTGAAAATATGAGGTCTATTCAAGCATTTAAAAAAGGGTTCCTTTGAAATTGCAGGCAGAGAGACAGTTCTAGGCTGCCCTCTCCCGGTCACTGTCTCCACATGAAGACCGTCTGAAGAGGACACTGATTGCTACATGTGGAATCTCTCCATGTGATCAAGAACCCTAATTTTTCTTGGCCCTCAACTGCATGCATACATTCCACATGTTAGCAGATGCTTTATTTTAGAGAGTCTGTCTTGCCTTAGATATAGTAACAGGCATGGAGCAGGTCTAGACCTCTCTCCCTGCTCATGTTTTCAACTTGATCCGATATTGAGTTCCTGAATAGGGTAAGGACAGTAATCAGGCTGTCATTTGTGACTGAGGTGAAACAAGAATATGGCAAAACATGGTTGGCTTGAGAGGTTTTGCTGCCCAAGTTGAAGGACATAATGGTGGATCCATTTTCCATATACAAATACTGGCTGGATTAACAGTTCAACATGACTTTAACCTTGACAGAGGGATAGATCCTTCCCACATGTGAGGCATCATTCTCATTTAGGTAGTCCAATTCAAATGTGTCTTAAGATGGGCAGTCATGGAGTCCAGGAGTAACAGCAAGGAGCATCTGCCACCTAAGGTGTTCCCCTCACTCTGATTAAATGGTAGGACTGGTCCTATCTATTTTAGGGATGCAACGAATAGTTACAAATTTTCCTCCATGAAAAAAAGCTATCTTGATACACTGAAATAGAGCACACCCAAAAAAAACCCAACTGTTGCTAGATTTTTCACTTTTGCATAAAAGGCAGAAGGGCCAGTTTTGTTCATCAGCAGCATGAATGAAAAAAAGTTGAATTTATTACACTGAAATTATTATGAACCACCTGGAGTTGCTTTGGGGAGAAAGACAGCATAGGAATAAAATGAAATGAAATTAATGTGAAACCCCTCCCCCCCAAAAAAAAACCACTTTATAATTTCACCCTTCAAGGAGAACACTTGAAATTTTTTGTTCTCAACCTCTGAGAATGAAATATGCAAAAATATTTCATTTATTTATTACCTCTATATCCTGCCTGTCCTTCAGTGAGATTAATGCTCTTACATGGCTGTAATTCTCTCCATTTGATCTTCAGAACAACTTTATGAAGCGAGTCAGGCTGAGAGTGCAGTCCATGGTCACCTGTGGGATGTGAACTTACGTCTCTCAAATCCTATCCCATTGTAATCACTACATGCACCACGCCAGTGTTGTATGCCTCCAACACCTGTCTTCAAGAGAAGACTATCAGTGTTATTCATGCATTGAGAAAATAATATTATTTCTTAGCAAGCAAAGGTCAAAAACAGTGCTGTAAAGTAAATGAGAAGCTTGTCTTTAAAAGTCCTTGCACATTGATGTAGCATATAGATGTGGGCTTTGACTGGCTAGTTCAATGAGTTAGATATCTGGCTATGGAGCAAGAGGTTGGGAATGCAATTCCCGAGGAGCCAGCCTGCATGGCCTTGGGCAAACTGCCTAGTCCCAGTCTATCCCCAGCAGAAGGGAATGGTAAACCACTTCTCAGTACTCTCTACCTAGAAAATCCTGATAGGGATCATCGTAAATCAGAACTGATTTGACAGCACAAATCATTATGAGTGGGCTGCCATGACAAGTATATGCCTCAAGATGGCGATAAGATTCCACTTGTATATTTGATGACACTCTATGACTTTGATAGAAGAGGGAACCCTCTCTTGCCATTTTCAGACAAAAAGACACTGAATTTAGGAAATACCCTTTTTTGGACCTCTGACACTCAGAACGTCCCCAAACCAGCATGCCCAGTAGTCAGGTTGGCTGGAGAATTCTTGAGAGTTTTGATTTAAAAAAAAAGGTAACTTTTCCTAACTGGGTAAATTTGTTCATCTGTTGCCATAAAAACAACAGAATGTTTTGTGGCAACTCAAAAGATTTTATCAAAGATATGTGGGACAAATATTTATGGACGAGTGTCTCATTATCGTACTGTTTACATGCTGTGAAATTGCAATCCAGCTCTTTTGACCCTGCAATCTGCTTTCGTTCTTCATTTGCTCCAGAATGGCCACTTGAAAGTCAGTGACAGGGTGTCTTGAGAAGAAAAAATCTTCATGCTAGGATAGACCCTTTGTAGGAATGGGACTAGTTAAGTTGCACTGATGTAAATTCCACTGATTTAATGGGTTTACTCTAGTTACAATTAACAATTAGATCTAACTCTTTATTTTTGTTGCCATATTGAGAAAGAGCTTGGGAAAGGTAATTATGCTCAGTAAGTAGCACATTGCCATGCTCACTAAGGGATTCTGGGAACTGCAATCCAAGAGGTAACTTTCAGTTTATACATAACAACAGTGTCAGCCAGCAAGCCTACCTGGCTATTGTTATGTGTCATCATGTTGTTTCCAACTTATGGTAGCCCTAATAGGATTTTCAAGGTTTGTGATGTGTTCAAGTAATGGTTTACCATTGCCACACTCTAGTGAGATTCCATGAACAAGCAGGGATTTGAACCCAGGTCTTCTGGGTCCAGTCCATCACTCTACCCACTACTCCACACTGGCTCTCACCTGGCCATTAGCCCTTGCTAAATGTGCATTCCAAGAAGTGTCCCAGAATAATCTGCATTTTATTCTTGACTTACTTAGGGTCAAAACATTTATAAAGCTCTCTAAGTTTAAAATAACTTAGCTAGCATTAATACCAGTGTGGGACACTTCAGGCCCTGGATCAAATCTGGCCCTCCTAATGTTCTTTGCCCTTTGCTGGCTGCTGTCCACACTTGGTTTGGGGGGCCCTATCCTCAGATTCTATTGCTGATCTTCTCATTATGAAGAAGGGATTTGGACACTCAGCCTCTGGTTATGCAACCAGGCACTGCAACCCACTGAGCTATACCAGCTGTCTATTAATCCTTCTGTTGCAGCCTAACTTCACATTAGTCCTTCTTTGTTCACTTGTTTGATTGATTGCATTGCCATTTGGGTATGAGATTACTTTCAGAAGTAGTATCCACTCTACCTTTGACACCTGGAGAGCAGTTCAGAGGAATTTTGGCACTTACTAGGAGCTTCCATTTGGTTCATGGCAGATTCCATTTAAAACATCTTTGTAAGGCCTCATACAGCCCACTTGCAGCTTTCTCTGTTTGCACAGCTAAAACTTTGGGAGGCATTGCTGTTGTGTATTGGGCAGTCTGACTAACCCTGGAAACCTGCTTAATGAAGCAGTACTTCCCAGCAAATGGTACTAGTCCCTCCTGGGTGCTTTGTTTTGTTTTCTCAACAGCCCACTATTGTTTAAATTCAACCACCGAAACAGTTGAACTCTGCCTAGCATTATGCTGTATGTCTATAATAAACGATGAAAAAATGATGTTAACAGTTTGCGAGGAACCATTTTTAATGTGACATTTTAACAGTTTGCCAGTATTCTGAACAACCTCTTACTATCAAACATGTGTTACGCCTTTATAAGAGCTGTTTAGGGATTATATATATATATATAAAAGCCTTTGTCCTCAGTTTCATTTTTGCTCGTTCCCCTTCATTTTTGATTCTGTGCCATGTGAGCAAGTCCCATTTACTGGTCGCTGTTAAAAGTGCATTGACGTTTTCTTCTTGACTTACTTTTCTAGAACTGAGGTTCCGGTTCCGGTAGGGGTGCGGCCGCAGCGTTCTCTCCCTCGCTTTTCTGCTCTTTTGTTTTTATTCAACCCTTTTAACTTTTATATAGACATAGTCTTTTTAAAAAAACTACGCTTAACTCCCTCTAAATAGCTTCTAAATAGCTCTTGAAGAAGCTTTGGAAGCCAAGCATTTAGGGAGCCAAAACAACCTTTGGAATTTTCTGCTGTTTTTACCAACACAACAAGGAAAGGGGGAGAAAAAAACAGCTGAACTGATGACCTGCCGCCCTGAATTGTGTTACTCCTATCTATCCTCCCTCGAGTCAACAGAAAGAATTTATCTTCAGGCAGAGGTTGGTCGAGGCAGCGCCGGGCCCGTCGCCTTCTCCTTTGAGACAAAAGGCCACCGGGGAAGGCGAGCGAGGCGGAGAGGCAGGGTCCTCTTTCTTACTAGAGCAAGTGCAAAACATGGCCAGAGATTTACAGCTTGCATTCTGGTGATCTCCCAAGCTCTTAGAAGCTAGTGGAAGCGTATTTGCCTTGACAACTTTGGGTGAGAGCCATACATCCTCACGGCCTCATTACTAAGCAAATACTCACAATCAAGCAGCGACTCCACGGTGCAAGAACATCAGGCGCGGTAAGCAAACGGAGTTTTCTGCTCTGCCTTCCCCTAACTTTTTTTAAGTATTGCTGCAAAGTCTAAAGCAGACGAAGACAGATTTGCTTTATTTCTGGACAAATGGGGATGAATGGGACCTAAGGCAGACACTTGACTGTGGAATCTTCAAGTACTCCAAAGTAACTGAGGGCCCGTCTGTTTTGTGCTTGTATCTGCACACCTGCCTCTGGGATTAAGTCAAGCAGCGACAGGATAATCAAACTAAAAGACCTGTGCCTGAGAGCAAAACCCATTCTCTAACTTTTAAACCTGCTCTAGAAAGCTGCTAGAAGATTGAAGAAGCCAGACCTTCTGACTGGACTATCTCACCAGAGGACACACGATATTAGTGCAATATTAGTACATTCTACAATATATGCTTGCCATTATATATATTTGAATTTTTCTTCTCCTAGAACTGCTAGTATTGTTAAGTCGAATCAATTTTTTTAATTTCTTAGCAAGCAAAGGTCAAAAAGAAGAAACAAAAACAGTGCTGTAAAGTAAATGAGAAGCTTGTCTTTAAAAGTCCTTGCACATTGATGTAGCATATAGATGTGGGCTTTGGCTGGCTAGCTCAATGAGTTAGGTATCTGGCTATCTGTATCTATGCTAACATGCGCTGGATTATAGAGAAAGCCAGAGAGTTCCAGAAAAACATCTACTTCTGCTTCAACAACCTCAGATATGCAGACGATACCACTCTGATGGCAGAAAGTGAGGAGGAATTAAAGAACCTCTTAATGAGGGTGAAAGAGGAGAGCGCCAAAAATGGTCTGAAGCTCAACATCAAAAAAACGAAGATCATGGCCACTGGTCCCATCACCTCCTGGCAAATAGAAGGGGAAGATATGGAGGCAGTGACAGATTTTACTTTCTTGGGCTCCATGATCACTGCAGATGGTGACAGCAGCCATGAAATTAAAAGACGCCTGCTTCTTGGGAGGAAAGCGATGAGAAACCTAGACAACATCTTTAAAAGCAGAGACATCACCTTGCCGACAAAGGTCCGCATAGTCAAAGCTATGGTTTTTCCAGTAGCGATATATGGAAGTGAGAGCTGGACCATAAAGAAAGCTGACCACCGAAGAATTGATGCTTTTGAATTGTGGTGCTGGAGGAGACTTGAGAGTCCCCTGGACTGCAATGAGATCAAACCTATCCGTTCTGAAGGAAATCAACCCTGAGTGCTCACTGGAAGGACAGATCCTGAAGCTGAGGCTCCAATACTTTGGCCATTTCATGAGAAGAGAAGACTCCCCGGAAAAGACCCTGATGTTGGGAAAGTGTGAAGGCAAGAGGAGAAGGGGACGACAGACGACGAGATGGTTGGATAGTGTCATCGAAGCTACCAACATGAATTTGACCCAACTCCGGGAGGCAGTGGAAGACAGGAGGGCCTGGCGTGCTCTGGTCCATGGGGTCACGAAGAGTCGGACACAACTTAACGACTAAACAACAACAAAATCTGGCTATGGAGCAAGAGGTTGGGAATGCAATTCCCGAGGAGCCAGCCTGCATGGCCTTGGGCAAACTGCCTAGTCCCAGGCTATCCCCAGCAGAAGGGAATGGTAAACCACTTCTCAGTACTCTCTACCTAGAAAATCCTGATAGGGATCATCGTAAATCAGAACTGATTTGACAGCACAAATCATTATGAGTGGGCTGCCATGACAAGTATATGCCTCAAGATGGCGATAAGATTTTGGAGTCCTTCTTTTATTATTGGTAGGTTATATTTATATGTTTACTACTTGATTAGGCATCCTTCAGTCTCCAGAGACTATGGTAACGTGCTCTGTATGGAGGACTTGGAACAGAGTCTAGCGTGGCTGAGAAGGCCAATTCGAGAGTGACAATCCCTTCCACAATGAAGACAAATACAATCTGTCCCCTGTCCAGCTCCCTGATTTGGCTGCTTTCGGGACTGCCTCTTTGCCTCGGCCTGCTGGACAAGGGTCTCTTCAAATTCGGAGAGGCCATGGTACACTGCCTGCCGCCAGGCTGAACGCTCAGATGTCAAAGTTTCCCATCTGTTGAGGTCCATTCCTAAGGCCTTCAGATCCTGCTTGCAGATATCCTTGTATCACAGCTGTGGTCTCCCTCTGGGGCGCTTTCCCTGCACTAATTCTCCGTACATGAGATCTTTTGGAATCCGACTGTCAGCCATTCTCACGACATGCCCGAGCCAACGTAGACGTTGCTGTTTCAGTAATGTATATATGCTGACAATTCCAGCTCGTTCCAGGACTACACTATTTGGAACTTTGTCCTGCCAGGTGATACCCAAAATGCATTGGAGACAACACATATGGAACATGTTCAGTTTCCTCTCCTGCCGTGCACAAAAGGTCCAGGACTCACTACAGTACAGGACTGTGCTCAGGACACAGGCTCTATAGACCTGGATCTTGGTATATGCCGTCAGCTTCTTATTAAGCCATATTCTCTTTGTGAGTCTAGAGAACATGGTAGCTGCTTTGCCAATGCGTTTATCCAGCTCAACATCTAGGGAGAGAGTGTCAGAGATGGTTGAGCCAAGGTACACAAAGTCATGAACAACCTCCAATTCTTGTGTGGAGATGGTAATAGAGAGAGGTGAGTCCACGCCCTGGCCCATGACTTGTGTTTTCTTCAGACTGATTGTTAGTCCAAAGTCTTGGCAGGCCTTGCTAAAACGATTCATGTTTTGTTGGAGGTCTTCAGCAGAGTGGGCAACAATGGCTGCATCATCGGCGAAGAGGAAGTCCCGCATGCATTTAGCTTTCTGTGGATACCCAAAACAAAAAGGGATACTTACACAGAATGAGCGCAAATGGAATCTGGTAAATATCTTAGAACCCATAATCCCTGAATTAACCTCCACATCCCAAATTCTAAATGTGGAATATTTGTTCCACAATTATATCCACTCACGGGCAATTGTAAAATTTAAGGATAGTATAATAACCAATAGGATTTATGGCAGAAGAAAGGAACTAGCCGCGAGAGGTATAACAGTCGTTAGGTACTTCCAAAACTTAGCACACCCACTACCCCTGTTAAGTGAGTATGCAAGGGAGACAGAAAGGGAGAATCCAGTCTATGTCCAGGAGAAGCACACTGAGGAAGATCTTATTCAAATTTTAGAAGACCACTCAATTGATGGGCAAAATGATTATGGTAACCCTACAGAAAAATGCAAGGATGATAGCTATGCAACAAAAAAGACCATTCCAGGTCTTGCTTAGCCAGAAGAGGAGGCGGAGACTCATCGCCACCTTTAGCAGACTGCCAATTTGTGAGCAGATGTCTTTAGTACACCGACTGGAATGTCTGGTTGCAACTTTGAGGAATTTGGGACAGCCCCCAAATACCAACGAAGACCCAGCAAACCATCAATTGCCCGTACCTGGCTCCCCAGTAGTGACACAGACTAAGGATAGAGTTAAACCCCCTCTGGAGCCCATGATAACAATAAACAAAAGGACACTCAATTCTAACTTGACAGTGCCTGCGAACCATCCCGAGCTGTGCTAGATAGCCGAGGCACCCCTAGATGAAGCCCAGATAAATTTTCCTGATATTACTAAGATAAATTGACAAACCCTACAGCATAATGATACCATAGCTAGAATCTGTCCCACACAATCTGATAGCTATCCATGGGATAAATGGGAGATCTTGAATGCAACACATGATCAACTCAAAGTTATCTTAGAACATAGCAGGGTGGACCTTGAAGCAAAATGATCCCAACTTTCTGGAACATCTGAGGGTTCATGATATAATTTTTATTCAAGAAACATGGTTCACCAAGCTAATCAAGCTAAATGGATATGCTGTACATGATATGCCCGCTGAGAGCACCAAAAGGAAAGGTAGACCTAAAGCAGGTTTAGCAATATTGATATCTACTGCTCTCCAGGCATCTGTCAACTGGCTCCCCACTTGTGGGAAAATAGCAATGGCCGGGCATATAGTCTTTGGGCCTAAGACCCTTTTGTTGATCAATTTTTATATCCCACTCTTCTCATCTCAGAAAAGCATAAAACAAGCTTGGGAAGATGTGGAAAATTATATAATAGGACTGGAATGCAAACTCCCTAGAGCCCAGCTACTCATAATGGGGGACTTTAATGGAAGATTAGGCTCAAATAACAGCGTACTCTTTTCTTCTAGTTTATGGGGGGCAGTTGAAAATGAGATCTTTGCCCCTAGCTACGATAGAATGTCCAAAGATACAAAGGTGAATTATGGTGGCATCTGTATGATCCAAATGGTGACTCGCCTTGGTCTTATAATATTAAACAGGAACCCCCACTATGACAAACGCCTTGAATTCACCTATGTATCAGGACATGGAAGCAGTGCTGTGGATTTTGTGCTAATCTCCCACTCTTTATCTAGAGAGGTACTGGAATTTTCTGTAGGCCTAAGGCTGGATAGTGACCATCTGCCCCTTAATACCACCCTCCTATTTTCACAGTCTGTCCATCTAAGTGCAAAACCTCATCTCCAAGATAAATTTCGAAGCTTCAAACAAAAGAGAATACACTGGACTGAGGAAACCCACAATAAGCTAGAAGGCTTTTTTGGCTCCGCTGAGGGGGAGTCCCTAAAAAATTCAATCATAGGAGCCACAAATGCCACTACTGCCATAAATAACTACTCAATCCTAATCAATGCGATGAATATGGCCCTAACCTCCAAACAACTGATTCCACAAGCCTCATTAAAGATAAGCGGCCCCAAGTGGTTTGACAGGGAATGTTATGTAGTTAAAAAACAACTGAGAGAGGTATATAACAACTATAGAAAGGAAAACCTAAACGTATTACCCGCAGAATCTTATGATATAAAAAAAATAAACAATTAATAGCACTTAAAGAGACAAGCAATTCAAAAGGGATGGAATGCATCTAAACTAATCTAAACTCTTCTGGGCTCTTGTCACTGATGCCCTGAGCTTGTCCTTGAACCAGCTCAGCTGTAACATCTCAGCGGACATCTGGGAACAGCACTTCTCTACTCTATTCGGGGACATTAAAGAGTACTCAATAGATTTCTTTCCAACTATAAATTTAAATGACACTCCTCTGTGGAGGCCGGTCACAGTGACTGAAACAAAAACCCCGATTAGAAGTATGAAATCGGGCAAGGCCCCGGGAACAGATGCCATTCTCCCTGAAATCCTAAAGGCTAACATGGATTGGTGGGCACCTCTGTTGGCAAACTTGTTTACCCATATCAATAACTCAGGTAAATTTCCCATCGCTTGGTCCGAAGCCATAATAATACCTATCTTTAAGAAAGGAGAAAGAGGAGACCCAACCAACTACAGACCAATCGGTCTACTCTCTGTGCTGGGTAAATTGTACTCCAATCATTTAAATCAAAGACTACTTACTTGGATAGAGGAGGAAAATATCTTGGGGAAGGAACAAGCAGGATTTAGAAAGGGTAGATCAGCAATCAATCACTGTATGATTTTGAGCCATCTTGCGGAGAAATATATGTCCTCTCATGGTAATGGGCTCTATACTGCATTCATAGACTTAAAATCAGCCATTGATTCTGTCCCAAGAGATATTCTATGGTCAAAATTATACAAAACCTCTATAGATAAGAGACTCCTATATCTTATTAAATGTCTTTATTAGGGTACCACACTTCATGTTAGATGTGGTACAGAAGAAAACCTGACAAAACCTATTCAGGCTAATAAAGGGGTTCGACAGGGCTGTATATTAGCCCCCACATTATTTAACCTGTATTTAAATGATCTGCTTGGGTGGTGTCTTGGAACAGACTTCCATCCTCCTAGATTAGCAGAGACCAAATGCCCCCTACTGCTTTATGCAGATGACGCGGTTCTTCTGTCACTATCGAAAATAGGCCTTAAACGGCTGATCCGTACATTTATGACCTATTGTAAGAACAACCAATTGGATTTAACTGTCTCCAATCCGCAATTTTAGATGGGCGATATTCTGGCACCCCTTATGAAAAAAGATTGTGTCCTTGTAAGGATAGAGAAATTGAAACTTTGAAGCACGTCCTTTTTGAGTGTAATTTTTACAGAAATGAGCGTATCAAATTCCTCAAGCCCATAATGAATGTCTTCCCAGGTAGGACTCTGATTTGGCATACAAAATATTTATTAAGCGACACAAAAAAGATAACGACCGAATCAGTGGCCAAATTCCTTCTCTCTGCCCAAAGAATACGAAAGACAATCTTGTCCTCTACCTAACCCCGTCATAAAAAAACAATGTATGGGTAATCTATTTTATTAATTTATACTGTTTTAGCTATCTTGAAATGTTTTAATTGCTTACATCTGTTTTAAATATTACATATATGTATCCTATTGGGTCGGAGACCGCAAATAAAGATTGACTGATTGACTTCTTGACTTACTTAGGTTCATAACTATTGGGGTGGTTTGGCAGAGTTGGTTTGAGGAAACAGAGTGTGGCCGTTAAGAAGAAGAAGAAGAAGAAAAAGCACTCCAAACTAACGTGATGAAAGCTAAGATCCAAGGAACTAGTGCCAACAGCAAATGTCAACTCTGCCAAGAAAAAGATGAAACTGTGTGACACCTCATCTGCAAATGTCCAAAGACTGCACAAACAGATTACAAAATTAGACATGAGAGTGGCAACATTAGTGCACTGGTCATTATGGAAAAAATATAACTTGCCAGCCTCCAAAAACTCCTGGGAACCTCAAGTAGAGAAGAGTGGTAGAATATACCAGATGGGCGGGATATAAATCAAATAAATAAATAAATGTCAGAAAATGAGAAAGTCATGATCTTGTGGGATTTCCGGATCCAAACTGATAAGACACATTGAACATAACACACCAGACATAGTAGTAATAGAACAAAGAAATATCTGGATCATTGACATTGCAATTCCAGGGGATGCCAGAGTTGAAAATAAAGAATTGGAAAAGCTAACAAAATACAGAAACCTGGCAATCGAAACATCTTGCTTGTAGATGAAACACACTTCAGTGGTCCCCATAATCATTGGGGCTTTGGGAATAATATCAAGAAATTTCACAAAGTACTAAGCAGTTGCAGATCTCAGAAATCAGATTATCATAGCTACAAAAAAACGGCAGTATTAGGAACAGCGTACATACTGCGCCGATATTTAACATATACTTATGTTTTTGGTTAAAACTTGTATCTGTTATATAATACCAGTCAATGTTTTTATAATTTTGATTGACTGTGCCTGGTGTTTATGATGATGGCGATGATGATGATGATGAAAAACCAGGCACAGTCAACATTATAAAAACATTGACTGGTATTATATAACAGATACAAGTTTTAACCAAAAACCTAAGTATCTGTTAAATATCGGCACAGTATGTATGCTGTTCCTAATATTGCTGTTTTTTGTAGCTCTGATTGTGGACCATAATAATAATAATAATAATAATAATAATAATAATAATAATAATAATAATAATAATATTTTCGGATAACAAACAACATCTTATTACGCAGCAGGTAAAAGTGGGAAAGAACGTACAGATCAGACTGAACTACAGTCTCCCTTAGTAGATCACCCCTTATTTCTTAGTTTACCTCAACTGGCACTTATTTGTTTCATAGAATAATTGAGTTGGAAGGATCTATAAAGCCATTGACCAACCCCCTGCTCAATACAGGAATCCAATCAAAGGAGATGGATAGTTGTCTAATTTTCTCTTGAATGCCTCAATACATTCACTCAGAGATTCTGATAAAATTTGAAAGAATAAAATGTTTCTGTTTACTTACAGTTCTTCATATATAAAAACAAACATATTTTGTTTAAATGTTAACTTGTTACATTACTGAGCTTAACTGCTTAATTTACTTCATTATTAACTAACTGGTTAAATTGATGACAAAACCCTTCACTCTAACTGTTCACTTTTGACTCCATAACTCACACAACTAACTGAACTCTGATAGGAAAAAAGGCGGGGAAAAGAACTCTAAGGCAGAGAGGTAAACAATTGGCTGCTACTAAGTTGATTGACATTCACTGCAACTCCCTCCCAGTCAAACCCTCTGAAAGGCAACATATGAGGTTCCAATATATCCAACAAAATCAACTTTATAACAGACTTACATTTAAAATAGCTTAGCTAGGAGCGTACTAGGATGGGACACTTCAAGGCTTGAGCCAAATATGGCACTCCTGGAGTCTGAGTCTGAGCCTGGCCCTCTGAAATTCTCTTCAGCCCCGTGACACCATTTTGTGGTCTCCAGCTTTTGTATGGGCTGGAAAAGTGTTGAAATGCCTGCTTTAAGGCATGATGGCCATACAGATCTTAAAGCTAAAAAATGCTGCTTCTTCTGGTTCATTTTAACTCTTTACCTTTCATTCTATCCACCACTGGAAATGAGGGACCCAGAAAGAGGGGATGGAGAATGATCAGGATGTTTTGCTTTGCGAGATTATGTTGGCTAATTTATTTGTTCAGTGTTTTGTGTTTCATTTGGGCCTTTATGTGTTTCACTTTATGTTTGGAGGGGGGGTTGGTTGGTGTCGTGTTTATTTTGCCTGGGCAGTTAGGGAGGGGTATATTTTGCTTAGGTAGTCATTGTTCTGGGCATCACCAGTTTGCCTTTTGTGAAATGGGCATTTTTATCAGTGTTTTGTGAAAGCAAGTGTGAGTTGGGGGGATGCTGACACACACACGCACGTGCACACGCATACACGTGTGTATCGTGCTCTATTTCTTAAGCAAACTGTCTGTGAAATGGGTGTTGGAGCAGAAAACAGTGGGTTTTGTGTGTGAGAACTCACACCTTACCTCTGTCTAGTACAGTTGTTCACAATCGTGGATACCCGGGTGTTCTTGGACTGCAACTCCCAGAAATCCTGGCCAGCACAGCTAGTGGTGAAGGCTTCTGGGAGTTTTAGTCCAAGAACATCTGGGGACCCAAATTTGAGAACCACTGGTCTAGTTCTTTGCTCCTTGGGCAGGTTTGTTTTCTGCTAGTCTCACTAGTTTGCCTTCTGGCAAATACTGTGGCTTGTTGTGGGCACCATGGCAGCCATTTTGAGCTTGGACAAGTCCTCCTTGCCATGGTGGCCATTTTATGAGACCACCCACAACCCTTTCCTTTCTCAGCTTTCCCTATGTGTCTGTTGGCCCAAAAGGCTTGAGATAGTGTTCTAACCACCACCCTCTTTCTAGCTGACCTTAAGTCAGCTTGTTATTTCATCTCCTCTATGCATCAAAGAGGTGCATGAATGGGTTACTACTGCATCAGTCCGGGGCCACAGGAATTGCAAATTCCTGTAGGAGTGATGTGAAACCTTGTGAGTTTTCCGTACTGTTCTTTGGGGAGATCTGCAGCTGTGTTCCCTGCGCTTTGCTTGCCAGCCAGGAGGAGTTAGCAGCAAGGAGAAGCGGCTCTGTGTTTCTGGTGCTCTGCCATCCCATCTGGCAGATGGCTGCTCGCTCCGGGAGGTCAGGCTCACACACGGCTCCCCGTCAGACTCTCCTGCTGCTGGAGATTTCTCCCTCTCAACAGCAGGCAAACGAGTCGGAACAATACGTTGCTCTCACAGCCCGATGATGAAGGATGACAGGTTGCAGGAGATGAGGCAAAGGTTATTGATGAGAAGATCCGTCCGGATAATTGCTATAATTATATCCCGGGGATTCTGCGCCCATCAGATGCATTTATGCTGCAGTCTTCTGATGATAAACACAGGTCTGACAGAGAACTTCCATACTTGGCCTTCGAAACAGCAGCGTCCCCTTTTTGTACAAACAAAGAGAGAGGGAGAGAGGGAGAAAGGCTTTCAGTATTTGCTTTTTGTTACGGCCAAGCTCTGGTCCTCTCCCCCCCCCCCCCGCCCACTCCAGTTCACCCCTTTCAGTAAATGCAAAGAACCCATTGTGTTTTCCAGCTCTCCTGGCAAAATAGATACCTAAGCCCTGGATGTAGGCCAACAATCAGTCACATGGAATGCAAAGGGGAAAATATGTTTGAACCCTCACCTGAGCAACAAATCGTAAGAAGGGTCACAGGAGCGTGGGCCTCATTATAATTATTTAGAAGTGTCCTACAACAATTGTTTCCACCTGGTGGAACAAACACCCTACCAATGGGCCATGTTATCTGCACTACAAACATACGCATAAATATAGACTGTAAAACTAAATTAAGAAAGTATGTCTATGATGCCAAATGCCAGCTCATCAAACTCTTGGATTGGGTCCTGAAGGCCAAATATGGGCTGTCATTTAAATTTCCCTGGGCCAGAGCATTGTGGGAAATTTACATGGCTGCACCCCAGTGCTGATCAGAACACTATGTGTATGGTCAGCCACCTCGGTTGCCAGGTAAATCCACCACAGACTTGCTGATGTAGAAGAGACAGACCATCAGAGGGCGCTTTCCTTGTGGGTTCTTGAATCTGGAGCCAGTCCTGAGTCCCAGATTGCAACTGGAGCTAAAAATCCAGTAATGCAGGTTGCAGTTGAAGGGACTGTATGAAGACTGCAGCTTCCAAATAACGGGTTACATATATTGAGTTGTTGCTGTTGTTTAGTCATTAAGTTGTGTCCGACTCTTCGTGACCCCATGGACCAGAGCACGCCAGGCCCTCCTGTCTTCCACTGCCTCCCGGAGTTGGGTCAAATTCATGTTGGTAGCTTCGATGACACTGTCCAACCATCTCGTCCTCTGTCGTCCCCTTCTCCTCTTGCCTTCACACTTTCCCAACATCAGGGTCTTTTCCAGGGAGTCTTCTCTTCTCATGACATGGCCAAAGTACTGTATTGGAGCCTCAGCTTCAGGATCTGTTCTTCCAGTGAGCACTCAGGGTTGATTTCCTTCAGAATGGATAGGTTTGTTCTCCTTGCAGTCCAGGGGACTCTCAAGAGTCTCCTCCAGCACCACAATTCAAAAGCATCAATTCTTCGGTGGTCAGCCTTCTTTATGGTCCAGCTCTCACTTCCATACATCACTACTGGAAAAACCGTAGCTTTGACTATGGTTTTTTCCTCTATTTCTTTGCACTGTTCATTTAAGAAGGTCCTCTTGTCTCTCCTTGCTATTTTTTGGAAGTCTGCATTCAATTTTCTGTAACTTTCCCTATCTCCCTTGCATTTTGTTTCCCTTCTCTTCTCTGCTATTTGTAAGGCCTCGTTGGACAGCCACTTTGCTTTCTTGCATTTCCTTTTCTTTGGGATGTTTTTTGTTGCTGCCTCCTGTACAATGTTACGAGCCTCCAGCCATAGTTCTTCAGGCACTCTGTCCACCAAATCTAGTTCCTTAAATCTGTTCTTCACTTCCACTGTGTATTCATAAGAGATTTGGTTTAGATTATACCTGATTAGCCCAGTGGTTTTTCCTACTTTCTTCAGTTTAAGCTTGAGCTTTGCTATAAGAAGCTGATGATCAGAGCCACAATCAGTTCCAGGTCTTGTTTTTGCTGACTGTATAGAGCTTCTCCATCTTTGGCTGCAGAGAACATAATCAATCTGATTTCGGTATTGCCCATCTGGTGATGTCCATGTGTAGAGTCGCCTCTTGTGTTGTTGGAAAAGAATGTTTGTGATGACCAGCTTGTTCTCTTGACAAAACTCTATTAGCCTTTGCCCTGCTTCGTTTTGAACTCCAACGCCAAACTTACCTGTTGTTCCTTTTATCTCTTGACTCCCTAGTTTAGCATTCCAATCCCCTATAATGAGAAGAACATCTTTCTTTGGTGTCAGTTCTAGAAGGTGTTGTAAGTCTTCATAGAATTGGTCAATTTCAGCTTCTTCAGCATTGGTGGTTGGTGCATAAACTTGGATTGCTGTGATGTTGAAAGGTCTGCCTTGGATTCGTATTGAAATCATTCTATCATTTTTGAGATTGTATCCCAATACAGCTTTTCCCACTCTTTTGTTGACTATGAGGGCTACTCCATTTCTTCTACGGGATTCTTGCCCACAATAGTAGATATGATAATCGTCTGAATTGAATTTGCCCATTCCCGTCCATTGTAGTTCACTGACGCCCAGGATGTCAATGTTTATTCTTGCCATCTCCTGTTTGACCACATCCAGCTTACCAAGGTTCATATGCAGTATTTTTCTTTGCAGCATCGGAGTTTCCTTTCACTTCCAGGCGCATCCGCAGCTGAGCGTCCTTTCGGCTTTGGCCCAACCACTTCATTAGCTCTGGAGCTACTTGTACTTGTCCTGTGCTCTTCCTCAGTAGCATGTTGGACGCCTTCCGACCTGAGGGGCTCATCTTCCAGCGTCATATCTTTTAGCCTTTTGTTTTCTGTCCATGGAGTTTTCTTGGCAAAGATATTGGAGTGGCTTGCCAGTTCCTGCTCCAGGTGGATCACGTTTAGTCAGAACTCTCCACTATGACCTGTCCATCTTGGGTGGCCCTGCACGGCATAGCCCATAGCTTCTCTGAATTACTCAAGCCCCTTCGCCACGACAAGGCAGCAATCCGTGAAGGAGATATATTGAGTTACTTGGTGTTAATTCCTATTTGTATTAACTAATGCATAACTAGCATATCAGGCAAAAACAAAACAAAAATAAAAAAGAAGACAAAAACATTGTGGCAGCTTAAAGACTAACTGCTGTATTTTAATGCGAGCTTTTTTGGACAATTCCACCTCTTCAGACATGCACAGCTTGGTTACATTAAAACTCTAGTATTACAAAGCATAACTTTATTCTTTGTGGTATAACTTCAACTGTTTTAATTTTTATAGTTTTAGGGAGTGACCTGCCTGTTGGTGTGATTTGTAGTCAGGAGCTTGTAAAGGATAGTTTGTTTGTTTTTAAGTAACTAAAAAGGAACAATTACTATTTAGCTGTTTTTGAAAAATAAGAAAGTAAAGAGCTGTTTTTAAAATGTCAGTGTAAAGATTACTGACTACATTAGAGGAATTTAGAGTTGTAAGTTTGAGAGTGAAATTAACTTAAAAGGTAACATTTTTCATGAATATTTATTAAACTCTTAAACAAAAGCATGCTGAAAATTAACCTTTCCAATCTTCCAAAATAAATTTTAGAAGTAATGTGTGAATGCTAACCCATAACACTTTCAAAGGTAACAATGTTACATGTTGTTGTTTTAAATGTCATAAATTTATTTGCTAGAGTAGACCAATTGAATCAACCTCTGAATGGGAACTCAACAGCATTTATTCAGTAGGTCTGTCATAGCTGAGAGAAGCAATTGGATTCAGTGCTTTTATATACTTTTTTATCCCCAAAAGGAACATTAGAAGAAAAATAATTGCATGTTTCTTGTAATGGATTGCTTCCAAAGAGATGAACGGTGTACATACTGTTGTTCCTCAACTCTTAGGACTACAGAAGTCTGTCAGACATAGGAATATCTGTTCACATGTGAATGTGGCACCTCATTTCTCTAGTGTACAAGCAGTAACATTTGTTCTGTAGAAATGCGGCGTAAAACACAATGCAGCAAATAGCTGTGTGTATTTAAGACCATAGAATGTTAAGCAGATGTGCTGTATCCACGCTTGTCGAGATTGTACCATGAGTGCAGAAGCTGTGATTGGTATGTGCAGCTATTATTTCTTCTTCTTCTTATTATTATTATTAGCAGGAGGGGGCAGGATACAAACCCCAGAAACCTTCCCATTCTCTAAAATGTATTACTTTGATTGATAGAGGATGACAAAGAACATGGGACTTGCCCGGTTAACCTGGTATTGTATTAATTGTTCCACTCTAATACATGGTGGAATTTTTTTGCTTGTCCAGGCATGTTTCTCTCTTAGGTTGACAATAATGAAAGTATTAAGAGAACCGTGTACCTCATGAAACCACAAAGTTTGATTGGGAAATTTAGTTTCCCTCCCTTTAAAAGATGATGGCACTGGAGAAGCTTTTAAACATTAACTAGAAAGTCTAAAAAGGCCCTGAGTGTGGGGGTGGCTGTAGGCAGTAGCAACCTGGATGGAACTATGGTTTGTATCCCTAATAAGGTAGCTTCCACAGTGCCAGAACTTGGGGAAGTTACTTTTTCTGACACCAACTGGCTGTGCTAAAAAGAGGATTTAGAGAGCTGTAGTCAAAATGGTAACTTACCCAAGCTCCAGTTTTCACCAAGTGTGGCTTTGGACTTTGGAACTCATGGCCAAAAGATGTTGTGATATTTGCTAGAAAACAAGGCTTCAAAAATACATGTAGATAGATAGGAATCACTAACTAAGTGCATTGTCTGTGATTATCGTTGTTTTAAACAGTATATTATTGACTATTTTATTCTGGAGAATGTGTACATTGGGGCCAACTCTGAGGGCAGAACAAGTTGGTCTCCAGTCTACATCGTTTTTTTAATTAATAAACTTCTGTAAGCAACATAAAATAAAAGAAAATAGCATTATGCTCTAAATCTGATGCTCTAAATCAGCGGTCCCCAACCTTTTTAGCCCCGCGGATCGGCTGGGGAAGGCGGGGCACCCCCCGCGCTCGTGCGCATGCGCGAAGGAGCGCACGTGCGCATGCGCATGTGCAAAGGAGCGGGGGCACCCATGCGGGGGCACGCACGCTCATGCACATGCGCAAAGGGTGGGGCGGTGCTCAGGGGGCACTCGTGCACATGCGCGAAGGGGTGGGGAGCGCTCATGTGGGCGCAGGCGTGCGCGGGCAGGCACAAACGGGATGTGCGGGGGAGTGCGTGTGGTGGTGTGGGAGGAGGTCTGTCTCTGCGGCCCGGTCCGGCTCAGGCCACGGACCGGCACCGGGCTGTGGACTGAGGGTTGGGGACCTCTGCTCTAAATCTAAATCAGCAGCACACTTTAGTTGCAACTAAAGTAGACCCAGGGAAATGAATAAGGCTGATCACTCATCATTTACATAGGTCTCAATTATTTCAGTAGACTATTTTAGTTCCAAGTGAGATTGACTTTAGCCTACAGAGCCAAAGAAATAATAATATCACCTGCCATTCCTATAATCACTAAAGGGAGAGAAAACAGTAGCTTTTCCATTGTGCTTAAATTTGATTTTTACAATATAGTGAATGTAGTAACAGCAGCACTTTGCAATCAAGAATCCAGTGCCTGGGTTTCTTTTTCCTCCTTCCCAAATCATTTTGCCTTTCTAGGGCCTTTTGACAAGAGGGGCAAGGTAAAAAATGCGTAAAATGATAAATGAGAGCTTGGAAACATTTTGGGGAATAGGGAGACAATGGCTTCCAATTACAAACACACACACCCTGGCAGCATTAATTGCTATGGATTAATTCCTTTCTATGCACTGTTTGCCTAGAAAAAAATGAAGGCATCTTCAACCTGATTTCAGCTACTTGCAAAAGGACAATGTGTTCTCTCAACTGCATCATTTACCCATTTCTATGACTTACATCTGTATAAAACGCACAAATGGCTTCACTCATTGGCTAACCATATGGAGGTGTGTTTCTCACAAACAATTGGTCAAATCATTGAGTACACATTTTGCCTTCTATCTCTACTATTTTGAGAGACTTACTTTAAAAGAAAGGAAGGAAGGAAGCTGGAGTCCAGTACAGATGATGGTTCAAATAAGCACTGGGTAGCACCTCTAAAATCCAGGAAAGATCTGGCTGAACAGGAAACCTGGAAGGTCCATCAAAGTTACCCTATCTTGACTTAGAGCAAAAATAAGGTAGGAATTAATCTCTCCTGTCTTGGAAGAAACTTGTACAGTTGTGGTAAAGACAACAAAAAGACTTGTCTGGAAGCTGGAGTTCACAAAAGGGACATTTCCAAGATCTGTAGCGCAGGGATCATCAACACCCGGTCCGCGGCCCGGTGCCAGTCCACAGGCTTGCCAGAACTGGGCCGCGGATACGAATCTCCACCACCCCCTGCACACACGGTGGGCGTGTTACGCTCGTGCGGGGGGCGTGTCATGCCTGTGGGGGGCGTGTCATGCTCGCGCATGGAGCTCGCTCCCCCCAACCGGTCACGGCCCCAAAAAGGTTGGGGACTGCTGCTGTAGTGGACAGATAGGCAGAAGGAAAATAGACATTGTGGAATGCAAAAAAGGCAAACACCTCTGTGGGGATAACAATTACATGGAGCATTTACTCTTGCTATTTTAAATAGAAAGGCACATCTAGTAGACCACAGTCAAGATCATAAAAAGTTGGAATACAGAAAGTTCATTCGAGGATACTGACTGAAAAAGTTTGCCTGGGAAGAGATGAAGCTTGATAGTGACAGAAGAAATTCCACTACTCTTCTCACATTAACATTTCTCTTTAAGAACCCAAAGCTTCCATGGATTAAATTGTCCCTGCTTGTGTTTTGAAATGCATTATTCACATTCACTAGGGGTTTTAAACTGATCCTCTAGCTATATACCATCATGGTCTTGGTGGATTTAAGTGGATGTATGCTGGCAACAAACCATGGCAAGCTTGTGTCCTCCCTTCCAGCCCAAAAACATGGAGTTAACTTGTAATAACTTTAGAAAAGGTTTATTAACTACAGACTTTAGTATTTCAGTAGCAAAGGTCAAAATATAGCATTTGAGTGAAAAAGAAAGAAGGCCCATATTCCAGGTAAGTTTCTTTAGCTTTAAAGAACATTTCTAAACTGGGTAAACCACCCCCTAAAGCTGGATGGCATGGATGCAAGTGTGGATAGAGAGAGAGCCATCAGATAGCATGTGCTCAGGCAATCTCCATCTTGGAAAAGGCCCTTTTTCAAGGAAGAAGGCACACAAAGAGAGGAGGGGCAGGAAGTGACCAACGCACAATAGCGCCCCAATAGCAGGGTAGAACTGAGTGATTGGCAGAATCACCCACTGCATACTGGGACACAATTGATCTGCATACTCCAACACCCCTTCTCAGAGCACTGTGTTCCTGAATCAATAAGATTCAATTTCCCCCGCAGATGTTGGAATCTATCCCTAGCCAATGGCTTAGTTAGGATATCTGCGGTCATGTCCCTAGTGGGACAATACTCCAACTGTAACAATCCCTCTGTTTGCATCTCTCTTATGAAGGGGGTGCTTAACATCAATGCCTTGGTTAAGCAATGTGGTTAAGCACCACATCTTATGATGTGGTGCTTAACATCAATGTGTTTTGTGCACCCACCTGTCTTTTCTGACAAGGAAAGTCAAACGAGACCTAAAAACTTACTTGTTCAACCTGGAACCATAGGGGCTGACCATGGAATACGCAATTATTGGGATAGAATTACTGTATTTTTATCATTATATTGTTATTATAGTTATTTTGATTGTTGTCTTATTGAATGATAATTGCTCACTGTATGTTTTATCATTGTAATTATGTTATGGTTGTATTTTAACTGTTTTTGACTATTGGAATGCGGTCTGGTATAGAGCGCAATATAAATAAATATTATTATTATATAATTATTAGTGTCAGAAAGTCGCTGAAACAACTACTGATGAAGACCACAGAAGACAATGCAAAACCAGGATTACAGCTGAGCATTAAGATGACAAAAATAATGGCTACAGAAGAATTACACACTTTTAATGCTAAAAGATGACACTTCTAAAATCTAAAAGACTGCATCTCCCTCTATGACCCTCCCAGGCTTTAGGATAATTAGGGGAGGCCTTTCTCTCAGTCTCAGCACCCTCACAGGTACATTTGGTGGGGACACAGGGAGGCCCTACTCTGCTGCTGCTCCCAGGCTCTAGAACACTCTCCCATGGGAAGCTGGTTTGCACCCATCTTCGTTGTCCTGCAAGCAGGCTGTGCCTCCTACAAATCTGGATCGTCAGAGCAGAGCTACCTTAACAAGCTGACTCCTGCATGGTTAGCTGAAGTGAATTAACCCATGGAAACCCGAATTCCTGGGTTTGACTTCACAGTAGATCCATTCACTGTTTTCCCACTGTGTAGCTGCATCCTCAATTCACATATTTCTTCTTTTCCCATTCCACCTCAGGTGACCCTGCAAGGAGTTTGACTTGGAACAGAGTCTAGCCTCCTGGTAATACTGTTCTTAATTTCCCTGTCACATTAAAACTATGCTAAGATGTGCATGCAAGATGGGAATAAAACATTGTGCAGATATATCAAAAGCTGATGGAGCAAAAGAGGCTTATCTGACCATCTAAATCAGGAGTGGCCAAAATGCATTCTGTAGGCCACAAGCAGTCTTCTGGGCATTTCTCATCATAGAATCGTTGTAGGGTTGGAAAGGACCTTGGAGGTCTTCTAGTCCAACCCCCTGCCCAAGGCAGGAGACCTCATACCATCCTGGACCTCATACCATCCAGGGCAGATGGCTGTCCAGTCTTTTCTTGAAAACCTCCAGTGATGGGGCACCCACAACATTGGGAGGCAAGCTTAATGGTTCTCACCGTCAGGAAATTCCTCCTTATTTCCAGGTTGGATCTCCCTCTGACAAGTTTCCACCCATTGGTTCTTGTCCTACCCTCAGGCGCAATGGAGAATAAATCGATGCCCTCTTCCCTGTGGCAACCCTTCAGACTGCTATCATGTCTCCCCTCAGTCTGCATCATACTAGGCCACCCCACCTCCATGACCAACTTTTTTAAGTTTAAGGAGAGGCGGGCCAATTGGCTTCCCCTTGTACCAGAAGTAGTCACAAAGGCATCCCCAGTTTGGAGGGAGAAGCATTTTTCAGCAGTTTCTGGGCTTGGTGCAATCTGTGCTGGGGATAAAGATTAGGACATCACACTAGAGTTGCCATATTCCACTTGTCCAAATCTGGTCTGCTTAATTTGCGCATTATACAAACCATAGACTCAACATTTGCATAATGTGATAATTGATCTGGGTTTTCACATTATGCAAATTAAATCTAGTAATTGTTGCATTGCTTTTCCACCAATGTATTTTACCTTTGGAATTGTTTGTGTAGTAACTACTGGTCAGAGGGAGCCAATATAATCTTATAGTTCATGAATATTAGACTAGCCATCTGAGGACACATGTTCAAATCATATATAGTCATAAAGCTGATTTAGTATCCTTGGTCTGGTCATGATGCTTCAGCCAAACTTTTTATACAACACTCCTGTTATAACAACTCCACTGGTTGCCGATCCGTTTCCAGGCACAATTCAAAGTGCTGGTTTTAACCTATAAAGCCCTAAACGGCTTCGGACCAAGCTACCCAAATGATTGCATCTCCCTCTATGAGCCTGCCTGGGCATTAAGATAATCAGGGGAGGTGTTTTTCTCAGTCCTGCCACCCTCACAGGTGTGTTTGGTGGGAACATGGGAGAGGGCCTTCTCTGTGGCTGCTCCCAGAATCTGGAACTCCCTCCCACAGGAGGCCAGACTGGCCCCATCTTTGCTGTCCTTCCAGAAGCAGGCAAAGATCTTTCTCTTCAGATGGGCTTTCCCTTATTGACTGGCAATCTGAGAGGAATTTTGTGCTGTCTTGCTTTTAAATGTGTTTTTAGTGTTGATTGTATTTACTAATTTTAATATGATTCTTGTTTAATTCTTTTTTAAATATTTGTACACTTACTGCTTTTAGCTTTTGTATATTGTCTTTTTAATGATGTGAACCAGCTAGGGTCCTTTTGAGGAGAAAGGTAGGGTAAAAATATGTTAAATAAATAAATAAAAATAAATCAGTATGCACATTTGGGGGTGGGGTTTGGTAATATTTTTACTCAGTACAAAAAAAAAAAACCCCTACAACAACCAACAGCTCTGCAGTTCCATGAGATTACCACAGAAATCTATCGCAAGTGACACGCTGCCACCTGATCTTCAGGAAAAATGAGGACAAACTGCAGAAATATGGGAGGGGGTCATTTTCTTCCCACATAGATTGAATATTTCTTAAAAGATTAAAAAAAGGAGCTTCATGGCACAGTGGTTAAACTGCAGTGCTGCAGCCAAAACTCTGCTCACGACCTGGGTAAAATGAGTACTAAGTTCATGGGGGGGGGGGGGGGGGAGGAATACAGCCTGCATAATTAAATTGTAAACTGCCTAGAGAGTGCTTTAAGAGCTATGGGGTGATCTATAAGCAGCAGCATGTTTTTAAAATGAGAAAATACTTGAACTTAGCCTTCTTTGCCATATTTGACTTTTCATACACGCATAAAAGCAAGGACAATCCAGCCTGCCACCTACTTCCTCAATCCGCCTCCCTTAACAGTTGTTGTTTTATATGATTGCTATATTATTGCTATTGCTATAATGAGAATGAGATTCATAGCAAAGTTTAGTATTTTATTTTATGACTACACCACCCTGAATCCCTCAGCCAAAAATAGTCTCTGGCCATGTTGGCTAGGAGATTCTTGGAGTTGTAGTCTAAAAAAGTAACTCTGCTGAACTTTGCTTTCTAGTGAGTACAGATACATCAATTTCCTATGCAATTTTATTGAGATATAAGACACATTTAATTTAGTAAAACATAGCGCCACCCAGGTTTTGTAATTTGTTAATGATTTGATTTTACTTGATTTTCACCATTTTGTCTCGGCCTTTTGTTTGATTGCATGCATGGGGCAGTATATAAAATGATGAAATAAATGATATAAATAAATGCCGCTGTGTGAGCAGTTCAAAGAGCTATACAATGGTAAATTATTAAGTACCATTAATTCTTTGTAAAGGATATTATCGTTTCCTTCTCACTGTCTGAAACATTCTTCCAGCTTTCAGCAAACCTTCCAAAAGCCTGTGGGCAGAATGTTTCTGCAAGGCTATAGAATCATAGACCCACAGAATTGTAGACCTGGAAGGGTCCTGAAGTGAAAAGCACTTATAAGATGTATAATGTGAGAGTTTTGGAAATTCCTGTTTTGAACTAATCTCGCAACTAGCATTCGCTACTATGGGTTAATTGGTTCTGTACACTGTACAGAAACAGTGCAAGTTTCTCTGAAAATAAATTTCTGCAAATGGATTTCAGCTGTTTGCAAAAGGACAGTGTGTTCTCAGAACTGCAGCATTTATCCATTTCTTTGATTTACTTTTCTGTGAAAAGCTATGACACTGGCTTCACTCACTGACTAATCACAGGGAAAGGCTTGTTTCTCACAAACAGTTGGTCAAAGCACTGACAGCACATTGTGCTTTCTATCTCTGTTTCTTCAAGGACTAGAGATTTATTTTAAAAAAGAAAGGAAGCATGCAACCAGCTGAAAATTCAGGGAAAACCTGGCCAAATAAGTAGTATGGAAACTCTACCTCATGTCCATCAAACTGGCTCACCCTGATTTAGAGCAAAACTAAGGCAGGACTTAATCTCTTCTACCTTGGAAAGAATTGTATGGTTGTAGTAGTGACAGTGAAAAGACTGTCCTGATAGTCATGCAAAAGTAGGAGGTAAAACAGAACCAAACATTGTCCCCAAAAAATGGGCTAGGAGGTAGAACCTCTTGCAGGATTCTGTGAAGTCTAGAATTTATTGCAAATACCTGTTTTAGCTAGCCACCACCTTAGCTTCTTTAGGTGGTGGGACATAAAACATAGTCTCCAACATTTATTGTAAACTATGTGTAGATTGATATGGAAGGAAGCAGTCCTTCAAATATCCTGGCATGGTATTTTAGCTGATCAAAGTTATAAGGGTTAATGTATTCTCGAAGGCTTTCACGGCCGGGATCTGATGGTTGCTGTGAGTTTTTCGGGCTCTTTGGCCGTGTTCTGAAGGTTGTTCTTCCTAACGTTTCGCCAGTCTCTGTGGCTGGCATCTTCAGAGGACAGGAGTCAGAACTCTACCAGAGCACAGACAGAGTTCTGACTCCTGTCCTCTGAAGATGCCGGCCACAGAGACTGGCGAAACGTTAGGAAGAACAACCTTCAGAACATGGCCAAAGAGCCTGAAAAACTCACAACAACCATTATAAGGGTTACTTAATAAAGCACATTCAGTAACCCAATGCACAATATATAGTTCTTATTATAAATACTTAAATCTAATTTTCTCTTGTGGGAAGATGCTAACATAGAGAAACAACATTTTAAAAGACTGAGGTTACAAGACAGTACTGTTATTATTTCTAGGCCAATCACATGAAAAACATGCAAGCTTTCACCTTCTCCACATTAGATGATGAATAATAATACTAATCATGTGCTGTCAAGTCAATTCTGACTTATGGCAACCCTTTTCAGGGTTTTCCAGGCAGAGAATACACAGACGTGGTTTACCATTCCCTTCTTCTGGGGGTGCCCAAGGCCACACAGCCTGGCTCTACTCATAGGAAGCACAGTGGGGAATCAGACTCCCAAGCTCTGGCTCCTCAGCCTGATACCAAACCACTGAACTATCCAGACGGATAATAGATGACAAAGCAAGTCCAAACGTTAGGTTAGATGTTTATGGGTGAAGAGAAAATGATGAACCACCAAAATCCCAGCAGGCATTGAAAGGAGTCATGTGATACCTGTACTCCTTACAAGGTCTCATCAAGGCTGTGCCCTCCATTCTGGGAGCGCAGACTTCATGGCAAAAGCATGAAGCCAACATTGGATTTCTGTGTTTTTTTCCCTTCCCTCCCCCCCACTTTCCACTCCCCAGCCTAGTAAATTTTTTTTATTCAGTTATGTTCTTGTTACCTTTGTTTCCGTATTTGACTTCAAATCAGTATGTTTTTTTTCTAGAGCACTCTCAACTGAAACAGCAAAAGGTTAAAATGGCTCTGCTTAGACAACATCTAAAGTGCCCTCTTTTAAGTTGTATTAATTATAGAGGGAGCCCTGGGGATACGGCAAATGCATCTGAGTGGTATTTAACACCAAGACATTTTAATAACCAGTTATGCTGGATGATCCCCAATGAATTACCATGTTTGGATGGTAAAACTCAGTAAAAGAGTCAGATTGAGGTTGGCAGCCAATGTTTTAAAAATAAGTACTTTTTAAATTGCAGGAAATTACTGTAAGACACACTTTGGTTTCTGTCCCAAAAAATTATGTGCCTTGATCAGTCAAGTTGTCCCTTTGTCTCATGCTGTTTGTCTCTTTCATCCTTGGGAGCATAATGTAAAATCTGCAGGTGCACAGATGTGAAGTCGCCGATCAGAACCAGCAAAGAAGGCAAAAACTATGGCATATGTTGCAGTGCAACAAACTGGTGTTGCAATATCCATTGGCTTCTTTTGAGCTTTTGATAGTTTTACCAGCAATTCTAAGATGTGTTTGGACAAGTCTTTTAAATGCCCAGGCTCATTGTTTAGATACTGGGCTTTTATCAGCTCCCACAAAACAACTTCTTGTGGCATGGCTTTGACATGGGCAAATGATAAATGGATTGTTCTCTGCTCTGTTGATCAGCATACATGCTTTCCATGTGGCTCATCACCCTTTCAAGGAAAAAAAAACACCAAGATATATTTTGCTATATGTGAGTTGTGAAGGATTTTATATGGGCATATGCAAAAAAATAAGTTTTTTTTCTCTCAGCCATTTTAAAGTCCTGTCCCTAACAGCCCTGCTCAGATCCTGTAAACTCGAGGTTATGGTTTCCTGAATTGATTCAATTCATCTCATGTTAGGCCATCTTCTTTTCCTACTATCATCCACTTTTCCTAGATAATTGTCTTTTCCAGTGAGTCTTGTCCTTAGCATCAATATTTTATATACCTCAGTTCAATCATCAATTCAAATGGAGGCGGCTGCCAAGAAATCAAAAGAGGACTGAGACTTGGAAGGGTGGTTACAAAGGAACTAGACAAGATCCTTAAGATCAAGGATGTATCCAAATCCAAGATAATCCATGTTGTGTTATTCCAAATTGCTGCATACAGATGTGAAAGCTGAGCAGTGAAGAAAGTTGTCAGGAAGAAATAGATGTACAGGTATTCAAAATGTGGTGTTGGAGGTGTTGACAGCTAGTCTAGAGGGAGGAATAAATGGGTTCTGGGCCAAATCAAGCTTTAACTCTCAATACTACAACATAACTCAGAGATAAAGGAAAAAGAATGACACTATTGCATGTCATAGGATAATGCAATAAACTACATTTTAAGAAACCAGTAGGTATAATAAGGGGACTGGAATGCTAAAGTAGGGAGCCAAGAGATAAAAGGAACAACAGGTAAGTTTGGCCTTGGAGTTCAAAACGAAGCAGGGCAAAGGCTAATAGAGTTTTGTCAAGAGAACAAGCTGGTCATCACAAACACTCTTTTCCAACAACACAAGAGGCGACCCTACACATGGACATCACCAGATGGGCAATACCAAAATCAGATTATGTTCTCTGCAGCCAAAGATGGAGAAGCTCTATACAGTCAGCAAAAACAAGACCTGGAGCTGATTGTGGCTCTGATCATCAGCTTCTTATAGCAAAATTCAAGCTTAAACAAGAAAGTAGGAAACACCACTGGGCTAGTCAGGTATAATCTAAACCAAATCCCTTATGAATACACAGTGGAAGTGAAGAACAGATTTAAGGAACTAGATTTGGTGGACAGAGTGCCTGAAGAGCTATGGATGGAGGCTCGTAACATTGAACAGGAAGCAGCAACAAAAACCATCCCAAAGAAAAAGAAATGCAAGAAAGCAAAGTGGCTGTCCAACGAGGCCTTACAAATAGCAGAGAAGAGAAGGGAAACCAAATGCAAGGGAGATAGGGAAAGTTACAGAAAATTGAATACAGATTTCCAAAGAATAGCAAGGAGAGACAAGAGGGCCTTCTTAAATGAACAGTGCAAAGAAATAGAGGAAAATAATAGAAAGGGAAAAACCAGAGATCTGTTCAAGAAAATTGGAGATATTAAAGGAACCTTTTGTGCAAAGATGGACATGATAAAGGACAAAAATGGTAGGGACCTTACAGAAGCAGAAGACATCAAGAAGAGGTGGCAAGAATACACAGAAGAATTATACCAGAAAGATCTGGATGTCCCGGACAACCCAGATAGTGTGGTTGCTGACCTTGAGCCAGATATCCTGGAGAGTGAAGTCAAGTGGGCCTTAGAAAGTATGGCTAACAACAAGGCCAGTGGAGGTGATGGCATTCCAGTTGAACTATTTAAAATCTTAAAAGATGATTATGTTAAGGTGCTACACTCAATATGCCAGCAAGTTTGGAAAACTCAGCAGTGGCCAGAGGATTGGAAAAGATCAGTCTACGTCCCAATCTCAAAGAAGGGCAGTGCCAAAGAATGCGCCAACTACCGTACAATTGCACTCATTTCACACGCTAGCAAGGTTATGCTCAAAATCCTACAAGGTAGGCTTCAGCAGTATGTGGACCGAGAACTCCCAGAAGTACAAGCTGGATTTCGAAGGGGCAGAGGAACTAGAGACCAAATTGCTAACATGCGCTGGATTATGGAGAAAGCCAGAGAGTTCCAGAAAAACATCTACTTCTGCTTCATTGATTACGCAAAAGCCTTTGACTGTGTCGACCACAACAAACTATGGCAAGTTCTTAAAGAATGGGAGTGCCTGACCACCTTATCTATCTCCTGAGAAATCTGTATGTGGGACAGGAAGCAACAGTTAGAACTGGATATGGAACAACTGATTGGTTCAAAATTGGGAAAGGAGGACGACAAGGCTGTATATTGTCTCCCTGCTTATTTAACTTATATGCAGAATACATCATGCGAAAGGCAGGACTGGAGGAATCCCAAACCGGAATTAAGATTGCCGGAAGAAATATCAACAACCTCAGATATGCAGATGATACCACTCTGATGGCAGAAAGTGAGGAGGAATTAAAGAACCTCTTAATGAGGGTGAAAGAGGAGAGCGCAAAAAATGGTCTGAAGCTCAACATCAAAAAAACTAAGATCATGGCCACTGGTCCCATCACCTCCTGGCAAATAGAAGGGGAAGATATGGAGGCAGTGACAGATTTTACTTTCTTGGGCTCCATGATCACTGCAGATGGTGACAGCAGCCATGAAATTAAAAGACGCCTGCTTCTTGGGAGGAAAGCGATGACAAACCTAGACAGCATCTTAAAAAGCAGAGACATCACCTTGCCGACAAAGGTCCGCATTGTCAAAGCTATGGTTTTTCCAGTAGCGATGTATGGAAGTGAGAGCTGGACCATAAAGAAGGCTGACCGCTGAAGAATTGATGCTTTTGAATTGTGGTGCTGGAGGAGACTCTTGAGAGTCCCCTGGACTGCAAAGAGAACAAACCTATCCATTTTGAAGGAAATCAACCCTGAGTGCTCACTGGAAGGACAGATCCTGAAGCTGAGGCTCCAATACTTTGGCCATCTCATGAGAAGAGAAGACTCCCTGGAAAAGCCCCTGATGTTGGGAAAGTGTGAAGGCAAGAGGAGAAGGGGACGACAGAGGATGAGATGGTTGGATAGTGTCATCGAGGCTACCAACATGAATTTGACCCAACTCCGGGAGGCAGTGGAAGACAGGAGGGCCTGGCGTGCTCTGGTCCATGGGGTCACGAAGAGTCGGACACGACTTAACGACTAAACAACAACAATAACAAGGTATAATAAGAGGGTTTTTCATGTTTTCCATATGAAGATTTATGCTAGAACATTGAAAGTGTGTTTTCAAATGACATGCCTCCCTTGAAATTTTGATCTCCACACTGGTTGAGAATTATTGCACCTTATAAACTAACTATAATGGCATTTAAACCAACATATTCAGCTCCTGTAAATGAATTCAATTAAACATGAAAATAACTGGTCAGTTTCTAAAGAAGAGGTAGGTGTGTTAGTCTTTGCTGTGGCACCTGAAACACTAACTGCTATATTTTGATGTGAGCTTTCATGGACAACTCCACTTCCTCAGACATAAGAGTGGGACTACATGGAAATATTTATTCATTTACATATGGCCCCCAAACAAAGAGACTATTTGATTCCCGGGCACAAGTTATTGATATTGTGGCATTTCACACCTGGCAATGACCTTTAAAAGCCTTGTTGATTCAGGTTCCCTCCCAGGAAGCATTCTTCTGTAAACAATGGCAATGAGAATGATTGGTGGCTAAAGAGATGCTTTAGGTGTGCATTCCTGCACTGGCAGAAAGTTGGACTAGATGACCATTGGGGTACCTTCCATCTCTATAGTTCAATGCTTTGCCAACTCATCTTATTTTCCTTTTCCTTTTTAGTTGAGCAAGTTTCCTCTGCTTCTCCTTTTCCCCTTTTGTTTTAATATGCAGCCTCTCATGAGATGAATGCCCTTGATACAGAAAGGTTATGCTCATGTTTATGCTGAAGCATGCAGAGAACTCTTGAGTTTATTTGAAAATGTTAATTTAATAGAATCTCTTTTTATATAACTGATTATCTTGCTATGGCCTCACTAAGAACAAACGTGCCCAAAATGGATGTTACGAAACATTCATTGTGGAAATCCTGGACATGATCTAGATGCAAGGGGGTGGGGGATAAATTCCACTGATTTCAGGGGAACTTTAAAAATGGCTTCCTTTGTCACAAAACCAACAGAATTACCTACAACAAAGTGTAGAGATTGCATCTAACTGCAAGAAAACATTGGGAAGGTTCATAATGAAGACATCTATCCATAGTTATTGCCCGTGTTAGCTAAGCTGGTTTGGTTGTTTCTCTGTTTCAAGATTTGTGTTCTGTCCTTCAGGGTAATGTCTTCCAAATCAGCTCACACAAAATATTAAAGCCACAGCATAACCTCAGTCTATAAAACCACAATTTCTAGTAAAGTTCTAAAATGCAGAAATGGCACCTTAGTAGCTGCTGAAATGATGCAAATAATTTTAAAAACGAAAGGAAATGTGCTCCATGAATAAAATGAACTGGGAAATAGATTTGGACATCTTTTGGGGATGGAGTGGGGACTATATGTATCCCTATGCTGACAACCTAAACAAAGACTCTTGGGGGAAAGGGGGCTTCTAGATCGCCTCTTCCAAGTTGGTGTCCTCTAGATCTTTTGGAGCACAATTTTCATCAGCCCGAAGCATGGTCAAGAATGTTCTGGACTAGTCTCAAGAATGGTTTGGCTTTGGAAAAAGACAGATCTAGTGAAGTTAGTGCCAAATGACATCTCATGTGAGAGGCAGGAAAAACAATTAACTTTCATAAGCGTTCCATGCCTTGATGTTGCAGTAGAGACACCCATCTATGAACAAACTCAGAGACACATGGTATTTTATGAATTTATTTATAAGTTATATTCAGAGCTGTGAATATTTACTTCTTTTTAGGCCGTGACTCCTAGACTTCCACTCCAGCAGTGGGGATTCTGTGATCCAAAAAAAGTAACTTGTTTTATATGCATCCTACCTATTGCCTTGGCCTCTTTGCTTTATATGAATATATATAACATTCAGTTGACTTGGCAATAATATTTATATCCTACTTTTTGTTCAGTGGTTAAAGGTGGCACGGTCTTTTCCACCATACACAATACTCACAAAAATCTTGTGTAGTTCACAATGATAGGTGATAAGAGAAAAACTTACTGTCTGAAGATCACACAGCGAATTTCACGGTTTAGACTCTAGGGAAATAGATGAATGCAAAAGTTGCAAAATTGGCTTTCCTTTTCTCTTTTAAGCTTCAGGTTTACTATATTAGGCTCTATTTTATTCCACCAAGCTCCTCCTCTGGTTTAGGCTACAATCCTGTAGACATTTACCTAGGAGTAAGACCCAATGAACTCAATTGGATGCACTTTTGAGTAAACACAGAATTATACTATATATCTATAGATATAGATATAGATGATATAGATATAGATAAGATCATGCTTATATATGTTTTTTCTCTTGTTGCTGTTCAGCTTATTGTTACCAGCTTTTTATTATATCACCCTGTTTTTTAGCAATTTTCAGGTTCTTTTTGTCTTTCTCTTATTTAGTGTTCTAACGTCTTAAATGCATAAATAAATATTCTCCCATGATTTCTTTATGCAATGTAAAAAAAAAAGGCAATAAAACATGTCATTGGCCAGTTTCTCCTTTTTGAGTGAAAAGCATAAATACACCTTTATGAGCTGCACGCTTTTTTCATATTCATATTAAAGCATATATTTTGTAAAAGGAGAGCATATGGGTGAGAAGGCTACTACACTGGCCTGCAGTCTTCAACCACTAGTGTTTGCAATTCAAAGTGTTCAGTATTTTCACTTTGTGAAACTCAGGGCAGGGTTGAACGAACAAAAGGACAAATGGCCTGAGATTTCCCAGCTCTGAATGCTTCCAGGTACCACCTGATGAGGGCGCTGTTGCCCCAATGGAACTCAATCAAGGAACCAAAGAGAAGGGAAGGCAAGAGATATTTGGAAGAACTGATTTACTTGAGGGTACTTCGTAGTTTCACCTGAGTGGAACGACAGACTTTATTGCTTGTGCATCCTTACCACAGACCGTGCTAAATCAGATATTTGCAATAGATCTCCAATTGAGCAAGGCTGAAGGAACAAAGACGTCTGTATATCCTCACTAGAGCTCAGCTCTGACATTGGGCAAAATTTTGTAAAGAAAAAGGAGGAGAATTAAGAGGGCATTATGATAACCATTACACAAAGCTTTGATTTTTAGATGGGTTGTTATTCATTACTGTTTTGACTGGATTTTTAGTACTACGTACTTGTGTTTTCCATTTTTGTGTTTTCCATTTCTCACAGTAGCATTTTTTTTCTTTTTAATGTTTGTATACTTTTGTTCTTAGCTTTAATATTGCATTTTAATGATGTAAGCTGCCGCTTTATACTAATTTTTCTTAGCTTTAAATATTGTATTTTAATGTTAACCACCGTTGTACAGTCATCGTTTTCATTGTATTGTCATTCAGTCTTGTAAGCCACCTTGGGTCTTTCTCAAGGATCCGAGTTTAGGAAATCCATGGTCAGGTCTCCTGGTTCATACTCCGTCTGTAGGCTCAGGAGCCTGTCTGCTTCTGACCGGCTTTAGGGGCTAGGCCCAGAAGAAGAGACCAAGTGAATACACAGTTGCAACAAATCATCATCATCATCATCCTTCCTACTGAGGGTTCCTTGCCCTTTGCTTGCTGCAATTATAGCCTTTCTATGTATGTGTGTTTTTCCATACTTTTACTGTTTTTAATTCACTGTTTAGATTATGCTTTACATTTTTTTAATGTTTAATAACTTGCTAATGATTTATGTACCTTGTTTTAATTTTCTGATTGTTTTAATGATCTGTGAGCTGCCTTGAGTCCTACTGCGGGAGGTCACAGATCATTAAACAAAGGCAACTGTACAAGTGCAATCAATCAATCAATCAATCAATCAGTATAAGGTCCTTTAAAACATGGACCTTGGCTGCTCAGCTATACACATTCTCACCATCTGGGAAGCATTGGGCTTGATAGTGATGATGAAAGACGATGATGATGATAAGGCAAAGTTAGGTTTATTTGGTATTACTCATACAGCATGCAGCAGCCTAGTTCAGAATTTGTAGTTGTTACAGGGTGTAATCACTCTTGAGAGTAGCATGAGGTGAAAGGAGAAAAACTTAATTAATTTAGCAAATATGCTTATGGATAGTACAGGAAGCTAAAGAACCCAAAATGTAAATAAAAGAGCCCTTGTGTGTGTGTGTTCTGTACTGTCAAGTCAGAACGAACTTTAGTGATCCTAATAGGGCTTTCAAGTAAGTGAGATATTTAAGGAGTGGTTTTACCAGTTCCACTCACCCAGTGAGTTCCTATGGATGAGCTGGGATTTGAATCCAGGCCTCTTGAGTCCTCATTCATATCTCTATTCACTACACCACACTGGGTATCCTCAGGCTTGTTTTAGGCACCACCAGCCGAAACAGCTAAAAAGCAGGTCTTGGTTTGATATTCCTTCTGCCTGGCTTAAACAACCATTACAAAAGTTCTAGGAGGTAGTAGATATATTAAAACAAAAATGAAAAACAATGGCCCCAGTCCTTTTGCATAGTTATGCTGGCATAGCACACATGGCACAACATTTGGAGGCAAATTACTCCTGTTAAGAAATCACCATAGATGTTAACAGTCACATATTGGGTTTTGTGATTGGTGTGCAATTGATAATGTCTATGGTGATTTCTCAAAGTGGAGCAGTTTGCCTCTAACAGTTACACCATAATCGTAATAATAAAATTGTGGCCACCTGCCTTAAAAATATGTGGAATATAAACTGAAAAAATTAATTAGAATAAATAATTCCAATCATTTTATCACAGGATGTGTTTGTGTTTTTGCAAATCCGTCTTCTTCAGCGATGGAGCAAAACCATCCTACTGAAACAATATCACAGACATAGGTGAAGTTCTAACAGAAAACATGAGCTAGCACAAAAGGAATTAAAAAAACAGGGTGAATAATGCTACAGTCTTTTGGTATGGACTGTTTAGTGGGAAAGAATAGAAAAGGAAAGAAAGAGGGATGGAGGGAGGAGGCAAAACTGAGCTGAGCCATTGGCTAATCTATCTCTGTTGTTACTGAAAAGGAACTTTGGTATGAAGTAGCAATTTCCCTATTATTTGAATGGCGGTTGCAACAAAACCACTGATGTTACCATTGTGATGTGCAATTAGTGAAATCAACCAGGCAGGCATATGCAAGTGCAACCTCCCTCGTTTTAGAGCTTTTTCTACCTCCAAAATGATCCTAACATAGCATCAGGGAGGTGCAACTCTAAGGCTGTTTCAGCTGCCACAAACCCACAGATTATGCCCGTAGAGCCTTTGAAGTATGCAGAGTTCTAAGCACAAGGCCATTGAGCCCCATTGTCCCATCTACTCTTCTAGAGCTTGAAGAAGTTACATTTCTGGATGATAAATCCCAGAATCCCACAGCAAGCCAAGAGCATAACATTTCTGAGCTGCTTATAAAAGAAGGGTAGTTGGGAAATAGTATGAAATCTGCAAGTAGACCGGTTTGCAGCAGAGCTGCTGGTATTTTTGTCTCCTAATACTCCAAACAACAATGAAATCAACATGCTTTGTGTCCACCACCCTCCAAAAACTAAGCTTTTGAGACCAAAAAAGTTTGGGAAGAAACATGGGGTGCATTTTTGCTTGAATGGCACGTGACTTCATTTCTGCGGATGAAGACAAACTCATGAGTACATCTCAGAGTTGCCTGTTCTCAAGTTTGGAAAAGGTACTTTTTGGGACAACAAAAAAACCAGAATGTTGAGGCCAAGCAAGACTAGCCAATTTTGTATCACAGAAATGCTCAAGCCCATGTACTCAGATGTATCCTTTAATTAACAAATGTTGTACATGGTGGATTGTACATGATAAACATCCTAAGAGAGTTTGGAAAAGTTAATTTTTTGACCACAGCTTCCAGAATCCTTCATCCAGCTTTATCACTGACTATTCTGTCTGACGAATTCTGAGAACTGTTGCTTAAAAAGTAGCTTTTGAAAAGCCTGTTTATTCCTCAAGTGTACTTCCACCACTACCCTTGAGGCACTCTTTTGCCTTTAGCTCTGGTCGATGAAGAAGCTCCAGTTTTTTTAAAAAATAAGAGATCCCACAAACCTGAGGTCTTCCCAGCACACAGATGTTCCCATTCTAGGCTAGACATGCGGAACATTTCACTGAAAATAAAATCCGATAAGCTAATACTAGGGGCAGATCTTGGTGCAGATTTTTAAAGATTGCAACTCCCAGAATCCTCCAGGTAGCCTGGCTTAGGGATTCTGAGAAATAGTCCAAAAAGTAAATTTTCAAAAGCATAGTAACAACTGATCTGTAATCTTCTGTTCATGGTGCCAGTGCAAAGAATGGTATATTCAGAATGCAAGAATATTTTTTTCTCTCTCTCTCTCTTTTATCTTTTCAAAATCTGGCCCACGTAATTCTCCGGAGTTATTGCAATTGAAAACACTGGTATGTGTGAAGAAATCATGTCTACATTCACATATTTCACCACCGGAACAAAGTGTTGAGGTGGAATAGGATAGAAGGAAACAGACTTACAGGAAAGGAAGTAACTTGCTTCCTCCATTTTATTCATACGCAACAAAAGTCCAAGACTATTAAACAATAATAATCACCTTGGTAGGCACGGGCAGCCAGCTGGAAACTGGTCAATATTTAGCTCTCTCGTTTCTTCTTTCACAGGTGCTGCAGGGAGAAACAAACAGTGCCGATTTCACCTTGTTTCTTATTAACGATAACTGTCTGTTGTCAATAATAGCTGTCAATTCAGATTTATGGGGACCCTTTTCAGAGTTTTCTAAGTAGAGAGCACTCAGAAGTGGTTTACTTTTCTCTTCTTCTGGGGGCACCCTGGGACTTGCCCAAGGCCACATAGGCTGGCTCTATTCAGATGCACAGTGGGGAACCCAACTCCCAACCTCTGCCTCTGCAGCCACATACCTAACTCACTGAGCTATCCAGATGGCTTGCTTCTATTTAGCATCCCTCTTAAAAAACAAACAAACAACTTGTGGGACAATAGTAGAGCCGGCCTTACCATTAGGAAGAATGAGGTGGTTCCTTTAGGCAGCAGCTTTGGGAGGTGTTAGAAGAGAGAGCTCTGTGCCATGTAGCTTGCCTTTTGCTCTGTTAGTGAAACTGCAGCTTTCAGGTCTTGCACAGGATGCTATCCCATCATCGCCTCTGTAGAAGAAAGATAAAATGCTGTTCCAGTTTGCAATTGATGAAGGTGCCATCTTGTTCTTCACCTCAAGCAACATAATATTTAGTTTTTGACATAAGAACACAAGAAGAGCCCTGCTGGATCAGGCCAAGGGCCCATCTAGTCCAGCTTCCTGTATCTTACAGCGGCCCCACCAGATGCGTCTGGGAGCACACGGGACAACTAGATACCAGTCTCCTGATACCCCTTCCCCTGCATCTGGCATTTTGAAGTACCTTCCTTTTAAGTCCAGAGATTATACATCCCCATCATGGCTTGTAACCTGTGATGGACTTTTCCTCCAGAAATCTGTCCAATCTCCTTTTAAAGGCATCTAGGCCAGATGCCATCACCACATCCTGTGGCAAGGAGTTCCACAGACTAACAACACGCTGGGTAAATAAATATTTTCTTTTGTCTGTTCTCACTCTCCCAACATTCAATTGGAGTGGATGTCCCCTGGTTCTGGTATTGTGTGAGAGGGAAAACAGCTTCCCTCTATCCACTTTATCCATCCTCTACATCATTTTATATGTCTAAATCATGTCCCCCCTGAGGCGTCTTTTCTCTAAAGAGCCCCAAACGCTGTAGCCTTTCCTCATAAGAGAGGTGCCCCAGCCCAGTCATCATTTTAGTCACTCTCTTCTGTACCTTTTCCAGTTCCACTATGTCTTTTTTGAGGTGCCGCAACCAGAACTGTACGCAATACTCCAGGTGTGGCCATGCCAGTGTTTTGTACAATGACATTATAATGTTGGCTGTTTTATTTTCAATCCCCTTTTGAATGATACCTAGTATGGAATTGGCCTTCTTCACTGCTACCGCACACTGGGTTGACACTTTCATCGCACTGTCCTCCAGCACACCAAGATCTCTTTCCTGATCCATCACAGACAGCTCAGAACCCACTAGCTGATAACTAAAGTTTTGATTTTTTGCCCCAATGTGCATTACTTTACATTTTCTTATATTGAAATGCATTTGCCATTTTGCCGCCCATTATCCCAGTTTGGAGAGATCCTTCTGGAGCTCTTCACAATCCCTTCTGGTCTTCACCACCTGGAAAAATTTCATGTCATCTGCAAACTTGGCCACCTCAATGCTTATCCCTGTCTCCAGGTCATTTATGAACAGGTTAAAAAACACCAGTCCCAGGACAGATCCTTGGGGCACACTACTTTTCACCTCCCTCCATTGTGAAAATTGCCCATTGACACCTACTCTCTGTTTCCTGTTTCCTGGTTCTCAACCAATTCTCAATCCATAAGAGGACCTGCCTTTTTATCCCCTGACTGTCGAGTTTTCTCAGCAGCCTTTGGTGATGGACCGTGTTCAACGCCTTCTGAAAATCCAGATAGACAATATCCAGTCATTAAGTCGTGTCCGACTCTTCATGACCCCATGGACCAGAGCACGCCAATCCCTCCTGTCTTCCACTGCCTCCCGGAGTTGGGTCAAATTCATGTTGGTAGCTTCGATGACACTTCGATGACATCTCGTCCTCTGTCGTCCCCTTCTCCTCTTGCCTTCACACTTTCCCAACATCAGGGGCTTTTCCAGGGAGTCTTCTCTTCTCATGAGATGGCCAAAGTATTGGAGCCTCAGCTTCAGGATCTGTCCTTCCAGTGAGCACTCAGGGTTGATTTCCTTTAGAATAGATAGGTTTGTTCTCTTTGCAGTCCAGGGGACTCTCAAGAGTCTCCTCCAGCACCACAATTCAAAAGCATCAATTCTTCAGCGGTCGGCCTTCTTTATGGTCCAGCTCTCACTTCCATACATTGCTACTGGAAAAACCATAGCTTTCACTATGCAGACCTTTGTCAGCAAGGTGATGTCTCTGCTTTTTAAGATGCTGTCTAGGTTTGTCATCGCTTTCCTTCCAAGAAGCAGGCGTCTGAATATATCCAGTGGTACTATAGCACATCATAGCACCAGACATGGACTGTACTCCATCCATGCCTTTCCAATTAGCCTGTGTCTCTCTGTCCTATCTCACCAGACTGTGATAATAGAGGGAAGGGCAGAGAGTAAAGTCTGTAGGCTGCTTTGAGCTTCTTGGAGGGAGAGGGAGAGTAAAATATACAGTAATACATATATTCAGTCGGTAATGACGTTTTAAGATTAAGCACAATTTTGACACAGTTGGGATTTTATTAAGTAGGAGAGGTGATAGCTCAGCTCTAGGTGTGTTTTAGTAGCTTCCATCCATCTATTGTTCAGGAACACCATTATTTCTATAAGTAATAAAATGAATCAACCTGTTATTTACTATAGGTGGATCCCACTCTTCCTCCAAGAAAATCAATGAGGCATTATTTCTTATCCCCTTTCCACTGTATCCTCTATGACCCTGCAATTAGGTGGTTAAGCTGAGAGGCGGTGGCTGGCACGAGATCATGTAGCTCTCCAGACATTTTTCGACTCTTATCAATCTTTGTCATTGATTGCGCTGTCTCGGGCTGATGGGATATACAGTCTAGAACAGCGGTCCCCAACATTTTTGGGGCCGCGGACCGACTGGGGGGAGCGAGCTCCATGCGTGGGGGGGCGGGGCACCCCCACGCTCGTGCGGTGGGCGTGTCATGTGCCTGCGGGGGCCGTGTCGCGCCTGCGGGGGCCGTGTCGCAAGGCACAACACGCCCACCCCGCAAGCGTGACACGCCCACCGTGCGAGCATGACACGCCCACTGCGTGAGCGTGACACGCCCCCCACGAGCATGCAGGGGTGGAGATCCATATCAGCGGCCCAGTTCCGGCAAGCCCACGGACCAGCACTGGGCCATGGACCGGGGGTTGACGACCCCTAGTCTACAACATCTAGACAGCTCCATATTCTCTGCTGCTCCTGTAGATCTTGCAAGGCTGAACTGGAAGCAAGCTCAGAAGCCGGTGTAGGCTCAGCAACCAAGCTGAGATGAGAATACTAAAAGGTGGGGGGTGGTTGTTTTGGTTGGTTGTTTTGGTTTTTGTAGAGTATCAGCTACTCAAGGAAGAAAGTGGAGGTTTCAAAACTTATACTTATACCCATCGTATGAACAAAAGGTGCTCGGCACACAGGAAGATGCAGGCTGATACTCTGATATCAAAGGAGGATCAAAGGATTGCTGATTCCCTCACCCCTGCCCCTGCTCTTTTAATTCCCGACAGCTGGTTGTTGAGAGCACTAATAAAAACATAAATGTGCTTAGTTCTTGGGAGCTGCACTAGCATTCAGTTTCATGAAGATTTAATATCCTTACTCTATTCTCAGAGCCAACAGGCCAAGGATAAGCCGCTTTGCTGGAATACACTAATGCTCTTTCCATGATCTCCTAATAGGATCGGCAAAGTGTTTGAGCTTAGCAAGAAAACACATGCAAACCCCCAACCCCAAACTGGAGATGATAATCTTGTTTGTTCAACCAGCCCTTGACATGGATCATCTGAGATAATCAGAAATGCTGGAGGGGGGGAAGTTTTCTGTAAATGGGGAGGATGGCATTGCAACACCAGGAGATCAGGTAAGAAGAGGTGGATTTTGAAAAACAGTTCACATATAAGGAAGGGGTCACAGCGAGCAGAGCTCACCTCAGGCTTTTGATGTTGGAGGAAGGTCCCCAGTGAATGTCATCAATTAACCATTTCCAAAGGAGTAGCTAGCTGTGTTAGGCTGTTGCAGCAAAAGCAATGGAGAGTCTCGTTGGTTTATTCTTTAATGTGCCACATTGTAGTTCTTGACTGTTTTATTATTAATTAAAAAGTCCAAATCATGGGGAGAGGGAAAGAGTTCTATCAGGAACCATGGATGAGTGATTTAAACGGTTGCTTTTTAAAACTACAGTTCTCAAGCTCCACCAAGCTATTGTGTCGACTGGGTGGGGAATCCTAGGGATTTTGAAAGCTAAAGCGAAATACGAATCCAAACTCAAAAGTTTTCTCCATGTTTTTATTTATTTATTTATTTATTTATTTATTTATTTATTGCATTTGTACCCCGCCCATCTAGTCAACTGACTACTCTGGGTGGCTTCCAACACATATAATAACAATATAAAAACATAACATTAAACATCAGTAATAGAATTATTCAAGATGGAAAAAAGGGAAATAAATAAATAAATCAAATAATAACTGAGGGGAAGGCCTGCCTAAACACCCAAGTTTTCAATTGGTTTTTAAAGATGCCCAGCGAAGGGGCCGCCCGGATCTCCGGAGGAAGATTGTTCGCCGAGAAGGCCCGGTTTCTTGTTTTTTCCCTCCGGACCTCCCTCGGTGTCAGGCTCCTCAGCCTCACCTCCTGACTCGATCGGGTGATACGGGTAGATTTTGGTGGGAGAAGGTGTTCCGCCAAGTATCGAGGCCCTAAACCGTTTAGGGCTTTATACGTAAGCATTAAAACTTTGAAGTCAACGCGGAACCTAATGGGCAGTCAATGCAAAGCGGCCAGAGTGGGAGAGATATGATGATATTTTCTCACTCCACTAAGGAGTCTGGCCGCCGCATTCTGCACCACTTGGAGTTTCCGCATCAACCTCAAAGGTAGCCCCATGTAGAGCGCATTACAGTGGTCTAATCTCGAGATTACAAGCGCATGTACCAAGGTAGTGAGCACCCCAACATCAAGTTAGGGACGCAGCTGGGCTATCCGCCAAAGATGGAAAAAGGTGGTGCGGACCACTGACGCCACCTGAGTTTCCATGGTGAGCGCCGGGTCCAGATGGATCCCCAAGCTGCGAACCTCACTCTTTGCGGTAAGAGTCACCCCCCCCCCCCAAATGAGAGAGAGTTTCCCAGACCGCTAATGGTGGGGCCACCCACCCTCAGGACCTCCGTCTTGTCCGGGTTCAGCCTCAGCCCATTTTCCTGCATCCACTGCAGTACATACTTTTTCTTTGCCCTTTAGAAAATATTGCCAGAGTAGACAATACTGATATAGACAGGTAATTAGTCTGACTTGCGGCAAACAGTGAAATGTTTTGAGGAGAGAAAATCACTGTGAAAGACAGTGTAGAAAAAGTCAGTCTCAGCTCCATGGTGGATGGATAGATGGATGCACATGATTCTGCTCAAAGAGCTGACAGTAGTTGCCTTTCCAACTGGGGTAGCTGTGTTAGGCAGCAAAATCAACGGAACATTGGTTTGGGGGGACACCTTTGGGGGGCACATAAGCTTTTGTGGACTGCAGCTCACTTCATTAGATGCATCTTTAAAGTGCCACAATACTCTGTTGTTGTTTTTGTTCAAATCTATGAACAAAACAAAGAAACAAGCAAACCATTCAAAAAATCTCCCAGGTTTGTTTACTGCATGCATATTTACATTGAACTCAGCAGTACTTACTTCCACTCTTTAGGTTTAATTCATTCATTCATTCATTCATTCATTCATTTATTCATTCATTCATTCAGCTTTTATACCACCCCATAGTGCACACATTATCTGGGTGGTTCACAACACGTTAAAGCAGGTTAAAATCACATTATGATAAATGAAACCAAGTACCTTGCAATAAATACTACAATATAAAATAAAACCTTGTCCCAAGCTAAAACTTAAATAAATCAAATGAACGAAACAGATTAGAGCATCTCTTTGCTGTAACAGCCTAACACAGCAACCCCAGTTATAAAACATGCTGCACTTTACCAAAAGATCTTTAGCTGGCTGTAATGAAATCTCTAGCACTGAATTAGAGACATAAACAATCTTGACAAGAAATGCAAAAATTTAAGCTGCCAGCATGAAGTAGGAACACCATCACAGAAAAGACCTATCCATCCTCTGCTGCTTTATAAGTTTCATTCTCCAGCTTCCATTATTCTAGGGATGGGCCACATGTCAGTCATCAGTCTTAGGCACCCGGCCTAATCAATGCTGAAGAGAGATAGGAGCTGCTGCCCAGCACTGTCGGATGGGCCACAAGATGACCACCTGATTTCAGTGCTAATCAATAATAAACCATAGTGAAACTTTCCATCATCCCTTATTATTGGCCATGCCGGCAGAGGCTGATGGAAGCCAGAGTCCAACAGGCAGGATCATTTAAGCAAGCAAGAGACCTTTGAGGGGCAGAGGTTGGCAATAGGCAGGGCTGTATTTGGGAGACGGAAAGAGACAGTCTTGGTGGGACAAGAAAGCTACCAAGGGCTTTAGGACCAGAAATTTGTGTAGCAGACAGGGCGGGAGGCAAGTATAAAGACAAGGTGGGTCATGTGGTTTGATTTGGAAAATGGGTTTTTGTTTTAGTTCATTTGTTAGAACACGAGAAGTCTCATGGCACTTTGTTCATGAGACAGGGTTATGAGGAGAAGCAATGTATCCATCTCAGCAGAAATATAATTTCGCACTTGTCATGTTTCCTTCTGAAATGCTTTTTATAGTTAGCGCTGAGCCTTGCAGCTGATGCACACACACACACACACACACACACACACACTCAGTGGATTAACATCCAATAACTGTTTCAGCTCTGGAGTTTTACCTCATGATCACTAAGCTGTCATCATTTATAACGGCAGGTTTATGGGGTTTGGCAAGCCAGTCACACCAGCTGCTTGCTAAACCCCCTACACCCACTTCTTTTTAAGACTTCATAACTGAAATATTGTGGAGGCATTCTTCACCATGGTGACCTTGAAAAATATGAAGCACGTGTAAAACAGTGAATCATGCTTCCCAATATAATGGTTTTATTAATAAAGAGGGTCCATGCTGATTTCTGTGTTTTCGTACAAATATCCAAAATACAGTGGGGTCATAGCAATTAAAATGCTTAGCATTTTGATGATGCCTTTCATGTGCTCATTGTACAGGTTGGATGTGTGTCCTCCTTTATAAAGGACAGTCCTCCATTTGACACAGGGGCAGGGAACTGGAATGGAGTGGGGTGGGCAATTCCCCTCACCCCACTGATGGAGCAGAGGATAAGGTCACACCGCTTTATTTGGCTTCCTGCTCAACTGCCAGGTGCAGCCTACCACTTCAGGTGGGAACTGGGTTTTTGTACCTCACCTCCTCTCTGGCAAGAGAGTAAAGCAAGTGCTATCAGATGGGTCTTCCAGCAGGTCCTTCACATGGCATTTGCGAGCAGGAAAAGATATTCCTGTTATCTCATCAGTAATGGATCCCATTTCCTTGCCAGAGGGGACAGTTTTGGGATAGGTAGAGAAGGCTTGGACCCAAAGTGGGCCAGGTCTGGCCAACTCGGCAGATCTAGACAACCTGGTGGAACAGATTAGGCTGCAGGGCAGAGGTTCTCTACCCCTGATGTGAAGAGCTATGAGGTGACTATCTCTGTCTGAAATCACCCTGTGTGCGAAGAACGGTATGGTCCAAAACTGATTTGAAAATAAAGAACCTTTCTATTAACAGGAGCAGCAGCAATAAAACATTTGGGTTTCATTTATCTTGTTAAGCACTTTCCAAAACTTTACCTAAACTCCAAAATGTCAGGAAACTCCAGCTCTTAAGGGCCACATTACTCAGGCAATATTGATATGATATGGTACGTAATACTTTGATTGGTTTCAGCTTCACTGCTACTTGGTTGTCAGCAGCACCACATCTGTCTGTAATGGAGTGGAATTTTACTATATTTTTAGAACCTTACATGGTTGTAGACTTCTGATGGAGCAAAATGTCAACCCGAAAATGATAGCATACAATGGAAAGAGAAACAAGAGATTAATAAGACATCTTATAGTGTTTAGAAGAATCCACATATAACTTAATTTATTACTATTAAGTGGCTATTCAGTGAAAAATAACAAACCTATCTAATGAAGATGTTTAAGGGAGTTCATAACTGATTTGGAAAAATGTTGGAGCTTTTGCAAACTCACATGCTGCCTTTAGCAGATTTTGGCTGAGAGAGGTCTTTCTGAGCTGAGGTGACTGTCAGTCTACCCAGCACTAACCAATTGTTCCCTCCTGCCTCTGAATTCAAAGATAACCGGACCAGTGTTCCTGCACTCAGGAGGAGCCGAAGACTATCTGCCGGCCACAGCTCACTGTGTGAGAGGCAGTGGGACTGTGGTTGGGCCCCTGCCGGCTGCCAACTCCTTTCCAAGGGAGCTGGCTCAGTCTCCCTCTGTTTCTGCAGGACTGGGCCCTGCTGCTCCTGGCTGCCTCACCCCCTCTCAACATCAGCCACCTGGCTCAGGGGGAGAGAGGGCTTTTAAGCCGGAGCTGCTCTTGGGACCCACCGGACCAGCGTTCCTGCACTCAGGAGGAGCTGAAGACTATCTGCTGGCCACAGCTCACTGTGTGAGAGGCCGTGGGACTGTGGTTGGGCCCCTGCCGGCTGCCAACTCCTTTCCAAGGGAGCAGGACTGGGCCCTGCTGCTCCTGGCTGCCTCACCCCCTCTCAACATCAGCCACATGGCTGGGGGGGGGGGGGAGAGAGAAGGGGCTTTAGCAGGGTTTTATTTTTTATTTATTTTTATATTGTGATTAATTGCCATCAATTAAGAGAGACCCACAGTGGATTTGAGGGAACAGGAAGGGGGGAGGGTGTTGGAGGGGGCAGCCATTGAGGTGGTGCTGGGTAGGGGAAGGAATGGTGGTGGGGGTAGAACATGCCCACATAGGAGAAGAGAGGTTAGATATCTTACATCTATCCCCTCTTCTAGTCCTACCCCCAACCAGATGGTATCAGGTGACCATATCAGCAAACCCTCGAGCCACACGGTGCTGTTGATGAACGCCAGGTCAGTACAAAATAAGACTGCCCTCATCCATGATGTAATTCTGGATGAGGGTGCTGACCTGGCGTGCATTACTGAGACCTGGGTGGGAGAGGAGGGTGGTGTTCCCTCTCCCAGCTGTGTCCGCCTGGGTACTCGGTCCAGCACCAATGTCGCTCGGAGGGTCGGGGAGGGGGAGTTGCTATAGGAGTTCTATCTCCTTGACCAGGCTTCCTATCCCTTTGAGAGGAGGTCTTGAGGGCCTGTATTGTGTGTTGGGCTTACGAGACAGATTGGGGATTCTGTTGGTGTACCGCCCACCCTGCTGCGTACCAACAGTCTCCCTGCCTGAGCTGACTGAGGTAGTCTCGGACCTGGTGTTGAGGACTCCCAGGCTGTTGGTGCCGGGGGACCTCAACGTTCATGCCGAGGCTGCCTTGACTGGGGCGGCTCAGGACTTCATGGCCGCCATGACAACCATGGGGCTGTCTCAATGTGTCATCGGCCCGACACATGAGAAGGGCCATACCTTGGACCTGGTTTTCTCAATGGGACTGGAAGATGGTGAACTGCGGGCGATGAAACAAGAGGGGAGACGGCTGGAGCGCAGGTGGAGGAAATCCCGCTGGGAGTCCGATCGAACACGATTTAGAGCCCATTATCGGGCCTATTTCGTGGCACTACGGCTGGCGAAACAGCAATATTTCTCCAGCCATATTGCTTCCTCAGAATGTCGTCCAGCAGAGCTGTTTCGGGTGGTCCGGGATCTTCTTCAGCCGGGAAATCCGGTGGAGGTCCCGGACTGCTCATCAGCTCGCTGTGATGAGTTTGCCATCCATTTTGAGGGGAAAATCGCTCAGATTCGCAGTGGGTTGGACTCCACCGTTACTGCAGAATCAGAGGATGTGTCCAGTGTGCCGTGCTTAGGTCAAGTATTAATAGATGAGTTTCAATTGTTGAGACCTGAGGATGTGGACAGGGTGCTTGGATCTGTCCGTTCTACCACCACTCCGCTCGACCCTTGCCCATCTTGGCTAATTGGAAGATCTGCCAGGAGGGTTCGCACCTGGCGCCTCTTTGAGAGAGGGAGTGGTCCCTACCACCTTGAAAGAGGCGGTAATTCGGCCACTCCTTAAAAAGCCTAACCTGGACCCAAGGCTGGTGGTTAACTACCGACCAGTGGCGAACCTCCCTTATTTGGGCAAGGTGTTGGAGCGGGTTGTGGCTGGGCAACTCCAGGCGCTGCTGGATGAAACGGATTTTCTGGATCCATTTCAATCGGGTTTCAGGCCGGGTTTTGGTACGGAGACTGCCTTGGTCGCCCTGTACGATGACCTTTGCCGGGACAGAGACGGGGGAGTGTGACCCTGTTGATACTCCTGGACCTCTCAGTGGCTTTCGACACCATCGACCATGGTGTCCTTCTGGATAGGCTGGCTGGGTTGGGAGTTGGGGGCACCGCTTTACGGTGGTTCCGCTCCTTCCTGGCTGACCGTGTCCAGAGGGTGGTGCTGGGGGACAGTTGCTCTGTCCCATGGCATTTGTGTCATGGGGTTCCTCAGGGCTCAATACTGTCCCCCATGCTGTTTAACATCTACATGAAACCGCTGGGAGAGGTCATCAGGAGGTTTGGGCTGAGGAGTCAGCAATGTGCTGACGATACTCAGCTCTACCTCTCATTTTCCACCAATCCAGGTGAGGCAGTTTCTGTGCTGAACTCGTGTCTGGACCTGATAATGGACTGGATGAGGGTTAATAAATTGAAACTCAATCCAGACAAGACGGAAGTGCTGTTAGTGGGTGCTTCACCGGACAGGCTGGAGGGCCATTTCCCTGCCCTGAATGGGGTTACACTCCCCCTAAGGGACAGGGTCCGCAGCTTGGAGGTGCTCCTGGACCCCAGTCTAACACTGGAAGCCCAGGTGGACTCAGTGGCCAGAGGCGCCTTCCTTCAGCTGCGGAAATTATACCAGCTACGGCCCTACCTGGACGAGCGGAGTCTCATGACAGTTACACATGCACTGGTAACATCTCGCATAGATTACTGCAATGCGCTCTACGTGGGGCTGCCTTTGAAGACGGTCCGGCGACTGCAACTGGTCCAGAATCGAGCTGCGCGGCTGGTGAGTGGTGGGGCCGCTAGAATTAAGCCGATTCTGTTTAAGTTACATTGGCTACCAGTTGCTGCCCGGGCCCAATTCAAAGTGCTTGTTTTGACATATAAAGCCCTAAACGGCTTGGGCCCTGGGTACCTGAAGGACCGCCTCCTTCCATATGAACCTACCCGGCAGTTAAGATCTAGCCAGGGGGGCCTTTTGAAAGAGCCGTCCCTTAAGGAGGTAAGAGGGATGGCTTGTAGAGAAAGGGCCTTTTCGGCAGCTGCCCCCAGACTATGGAATGCCCTCCCGACTGAGATCCGTCTGGCGCCGACGCTGATGACATTTCGGCGCCAGGTTAAAACCTTCCTGTTCCAGAAGGCTTTTAATTGAAATAATATCAGCTGTGGGTCCGATGACAATTTTTAGAGTATATATTTTAATTGTATTTTAATTGTTTTGTCTTTTTATTGTATTTTAAATGTTGTAAGCCGCCCAGAGACCCTTGGGTAGTGTGGGCGGCATATAAGTTAAATAAATAAAATAAATAAATAAATAAAATAACCCTACCTCTTTGCTCAGTGTTTTTCCCCCCTCTGTAGAATCTGTTGAAGTTTGTTGTTGAAAGCACTCATGTTTGTTAGTTTGCTGTTTGATCTGTTCACAACTGTAAGTAAATAAAATGTTTTCTGTTCTTTTTAGTACAAATGTCTCAGAGTGAATCATTCAGACTGTAAGTGCCAGATAAAGAGAAAAGAGGTGGACTAATCTGGGGAACATGCACTTCTGCTGTGCAGCTAGAAGAATTTAACCCAAAATCCAAAACTCTGCAACAAAAAGTCCCAAATATTTTCTGCTCTTTGTGAGTTCTTCTTTGGATCAATGTTTCTTCTTGCATTCTTGCATGTTAGTTATAATCCACAGCTATAATATCTTTCTTGTAGTTTCTCCTTCAGTGTTTTGCAAATTCTTTGCATCCATCATATTTTTCGCATTTCAGTCTCTCTGAGAGGTATACAGGAATAGACGGCAGGGAACTGACATTTAAACAAATGAGAAAATAGAGTCCATGTAATTCCTTTCCAGTATTGAAAGGAGATAGCTAATAGGGTGGAGCTGGTTGGGGAAAACTGTTGGGGGCATGACCCAACTCTGAGATGATCGAGAACAGATCCTGCCCCTCCTCTGTATGACTATCTTTCAAGTATTTGAAAGACAGTCATAAAGAGGAGGCACAATATCTGTTCTCAATCATCCCAGAGTGCAGAAGACATAATAATGGGCTCAAGCTGAACATCCAGAAAAACCTCTTAACTGTTAGAGCAGTATGACAATGGAACCAATTACCTCAGGAGATGGTGAGTGCTCCAACGCTAGAGGCATTCAAGAGAAAATTGGACAACCATCTGTCAGATCTGCTTTGATTTGGATTCCTGCACTGAGCAGGGGGTTGGGCTTGATGGCCTTATAGGCCCCTTCCAACTCAACTATAATATGATTCTAAAACGTGTGGCTCAAATGCTCAAGTTCCAAGGTGTAAGCTTAAGGGTTCTGGAGGACCCAAATCCATACGGAAGAAGAAAGCTCTGAAAATTGGACTATGTAGCCCTCAACTGACCGAGGCTTGCCTGAACTGTAGATAACACACCTGCCACATCCAGACATAAACACTTTCTGTCCTGGAGAAAACACCTTAGTCGCACACCAAGTGCCTGATACAGATAATCCATACCAAAGGCAATGCCACCACCAATCTCCCACTTCTCTATGCACCAATCTATTTCCAGGCACAATTTAAAGTGCTGGTTTTAACCTATTAAGCCCTAAATGGCCTGGGTCCAAGCTCTCAGACTGTATCTCCCATTATGAGTCAGCTTGGGTGGATTGTTATGCATTACTGCTTTGACTGGCTTTTTAGTACTAACTGTGTTTTCCATTTCTCAGAGAGGCATTTTTAAACAAATATTTGTATACATTGTTCCTAGCTTTAAATATTGTCTTTTAATGTTGTTAACCACCATTGTATACTCATTGCTTTCAACTTTAAATATTGTCTTTCAGTGTCGTGAGCCTTGGGTCGTTTTCAAGGAAAAAGACAGGGTAAAAATGTTGTAAATAAATAAATAAATAACCTCTTGCAAGGAGAGACTGGGAATTCCTGTTTTGAGAAGCAGGACTTCCTTAACTGTTGGGAACCTTCTGTTTGTCATAGATCAAGTGCTCCACATCTTGCACTACAGCATGCTTTGCCTCGTGATTGGTCACTGATTTTGCAATATTACAAGTGCTGGCCAATGAGGACTATACGCAATCAACTGTTCCTCCTTTCTACTCCTTGAGCATCTACCGTGTTTCCCCGAAAATAAGACAGGGTCTTATAATTTTTGCTCCAAAAAACGCATTAGGGCTTATTTTCAGGGGATGTTGGAGGGTGGAGGGCAGGGTTTCACTTAACTAGGGCTTATTTTTGGAGTAGGACTTATATTACGAGCATCCTGAAAAATCATACTAGGGCTTATTTTCAGGTTAGGTCTTATTTTAGGGGAAACAGGGTACCAGCCCTCTGGAGCTATGCAAGATATTTGTGATTCTACATTGCTTGGCACCAAAGAAGGGACCCAAGGATTATTTTTTTTTGCAGCCCTGCATATAACAATAAATAACTTCCCACATTTTTTCCTAGTAGTAATTAGCAAATCAAACGTTTTGTGTTCTACAAGCACATCTCCTTGGCATCCACACAGCTTTATGATTAGTACATGCAATATAGATTCATGGAACTGAGCTCTGGATCAGAGCCAAGGCTGGAATGCTCATGGTCTTTTGCATCTGTTCATAACTTAAAATGTGATGGTGACTTTCAACAGGCTGATTTTACTCCTTTGTGAGAATCATGAAAGCTGTGGAACTCCCAGCAAGAGAAATTCATTCAAAATTGTTCGGCTTTTGGGGCATACATTTCCATATCCAAAAAAAGGCTCTCGATTGCTCTGAAAGCATTATGGGTGGCACCACACAGTAGGGCTCATTCCTGGCCAGTGGCCATGGTAGTTGCCACAGAGGTCTGGGGGCAGGGTAGCCACTGCTCCATCAGAAAAGAAAAGGAGAGCATACATCGCCAGAAAAGAGGAAATGGGGAACAAGGAACACCAAAAAGGAGGACATTTTTCATTCAATTTGCATATGCTAGTTTAAACTAATTTATGCAGATACAGTATACCACACTATTATTTCAATGGAAATACTCTACTGCTTACCATAGAGTAAGATTGCACAAGATTGTGACCTTGGAAGACATAATTGAGAGAAAGATGGGATATAAATCAGATAAATAAATAAGGCACAGGATTTAATAACCCTCTGAAATCCTCTGTGCCTTGTGTTTTCTGCAGCTTACTGAAAATGAGAAAATAAACAGAGGCCATTATTGTTGTTGTTTTTAAATATATATTGCTAAGCAACAATAAGCTATTTCAGAGAAATGGTCTGAACAAGGCTTTCAAAATGTCCACTCCTGGGACTGAGCTCACATTAGAAGTTCATAGAGAATTGACATGCCAGGCTATATCTTTCCTGCCATTCATCAGTAGTTAGTGTGTGAGGTTTGCCTCTTTTCTTGCATAATGACCCCCTCACATGCACTAAAAAAGTAAGAGTGGGGTGATTAGATACATCTACCAGTCAAAACCTCTATTCCCCTTGCTCAGCCAAGGAAACTCACTGGAGGAGGGCAGCATGGTAGCCAGTTACATGTCACAAAAAGGAGGACAGCTCTTCAAATGGAGGACTATCCTCCCTAAAAACAGGACATTTGGCCACCCTATGGGAGTCAAGGTCCAAAAAAACCTTACCTTTCCCAAACTAGGCTCAAACTGTTTTACATTATATTAATAGATGAAAAGGTATCTGAGATTTTAAAGGGCATTTCCCACCTCTGTATGATGATGGAGAAGCCCCAGTTAAGGGGATGCCATCCAAAAAAGCAACTTTTTCAAACTCTCGTATCAGATCTCCTGGTGTTTTTTTAAATTTGAATAAAAGTCTTTATGTGAATAAGGAAGCACATATTCTGCCTGCTTTTCTTTTTGCTGCCACCTGTCATGATAATTTGGTTGCAGATTCTCCCATCAGTATGGGGGTGGAATAGATCACCTTTGGGTTCATTCCAACTCCACAGTTCTTGAGGATTCTGTGAAATGAAAACAGTGAAATTGCACTTAAGAAACTAAGCTTGTTGTCACCTTGTGGCATCTGAGATGCGTGAAATGCACTTTTACCTGGTTTTTTAAAAGTAGTTCTCTTTATCGTCAGCCGGGAGTGGCTGCTTAATGAAATCTTAACAATACAATGTTCATAACAAGGGAAAGGGTGCTATAAATCCACTTGAATTAGATTCTGTCTATGATTGTAGAAAAGTAGGCAGTTCTAATGGTATGAAGTGTTCTGGCTGCAGCCCGAGAAATCTCAGCAGGATGAATCAACTCCCACAATTTATTCATTTCTAAATAGTGGGCAATGTGCAATTTAAAAACTCTCATTCATATAGCCTTAGTTGACTCATGCAAACTCAGTGTAATATGAGGGCTACAAAGGCACGCTTAGCAAGTTGCAAATTTTCTTACTGCAGAAGAGTGCATTGTTTTCTGGTAATCTGCAGCTCCTGCATTACAGGGTCCTCACGAGTAGGTGGCTTCACATTTGGCTCTGGCAGAGCTTGGTGGGGCAGTTCTGGCAGATTCTGGGCCCTGTTGCTCCTGAGTTGCAGAGTGCAGAAGAGCTGGAGTTTGGGTTAGCATCTAGCTAAACCCAGGGAACCAGCCAGTACGACCTTGTCTGTTAAGGTAGAATCATGCAGCCCATGTTGTGCACCCCTGTTCCAGCATTAGGGTTGGGTTACAGGTCAACCTCATTCCTCATTGCTTATTGTGTGAGCAAAAGAAATGCATGGACATGCCTCACACGGGAAGGCATGCACAAAGCCTTTCACAAACAACAGTAATTGTGCTCCTCAGCGCTTGCACATTATGAAGATAATGGCCTTTTTCTTCCTTCTACCCTGAGCTGCTTCACAGACAAGGAACAGCCTATAAATCTTAGGGCTGGGGGGTGGGCTTGCCAAAATGGCCCAATCTTGCTGCTGAGTGACAAACAGAGAGCAGTGAAGGGAGCCAGAACTAACTTCTGACTTTTTGCTGTTTCCAATGCATTAATCAATCAGCCAGAGACAGAGAGATCCAATAGATATTTGTTTATTTTCAGCTGAAAGCAAGCAAATAGACGCAAACTTCACACGCAGAAAACATGTGGAGAAGAAGCGCACCCCAGATACAAAAAGTATACATTTTTATAAGGCAAAACATGAAAGAGGAGCTAAGGGGGTGGGGAGGAGGAGGAGAAATGGGGGGAGACTCTGTAATTGGTAGGAATTCCTGCAAGTGCTTGGCTGTGGGCAATAATTCATTCCTTCGTGTCAGATGCCTGGACTTCTCTAAGGACAAGATTCCAGTTTAGAAAATACTTTAATTGTAAAGTGAAAGAAACTCAGACGGACACCCCCTCCTCCTTTGTTCATTCTTGCCTGCCTAAGCAAAACCTTAATATAACTAGTTTACACATTCATATAGTGAAGCAAGTTACAGAAAGCAAGATGGCTACGCTTAGGCTAAGATATATTTTATATGTATTAACCGGCCCCCTTCAGCAGAATCCATTACACTAGCTGTAACAATTAATTGGCAATTTAGTTTTGGAAGTAGACAGTGCAGCACTTAATTCCACCAAAGCAGGATTTACAAGCAATGACAGCATGGTGTAAAATAAATCAATTACCCTAAAGCTTTGCTTGGAGGTTCTCTGACACACACACCCAATTAATTTAATTAAACGGTGTGTACTGGGGTCTGCATGATCATAGGACAGAAGGATGGAGAATCTTTCCTCTGGACTAGGAAGAGGTCTTGGCTCAGCAGCAAAGGAAATGGAAGGTCCCAATTTCAGGTCTTGATATCCCCAAGTAGGGCTTGAAACCCTGAAACATGTGAGTCAGGAGGGATGGGATTTGGGTGTTTTTTTTACTACATATCCCATAATTCTCCATTCTGGGAGTTCTACTCACCTCACAGTCACTATCCAGACACCTAAATGTGGCTCATCTGGGAGAAATCCCTCAACTAAAAGGGTTTGGGGCTCACCTAGGCCAAGGTCCACCTAGCTTCCTGCTGAGAGAGAAGGAAGGGTTAGGAAAAGCAAGAGGAGAGGGAAGATAAAAATGTGTTGACCTCACACTTGCTGCAATCATAGCTTTCTAGAATGACATTTCAGATAAGGACCAGATAGCAACAACAACAGGGTTACATTCTTTAGAAAGACTAATTCTACTTTTACTTCTCCTGGTAGTATGGCACGGTCCTTTGAACTGCTGTTCCAAATATAGGTAAAGGTAAAGGTTCCCCTTGACAATTTGTCCAGTCGTGTCCGACTCTAGGGGGCGGTGCTCATCTCCGTTTCCAACCCATAGAGCTAGCGTTTGTCTGAAGACAATCTTCCGTGGTCACGTGGCCAACGTGACTAGACACGGAACGCCGTTACCTTCCCACTGTGGTGGTACCTATTTATCTACTCGCATTTTGCATTTTGCATGCTTTCGAACCGCTAGGTTGGTGGGAGCTGGGACTAGCGACAGGGGCTCACTCCGTCACGTGGATTCGATCTTACAACTGCAGGTCTTCTGACCTTGCAGCACAGAGGCTTCTGCGGTTTAACCCACAGCGCCACCATGTCCCATTCTTCCAAATATATGTCTTACTTATTTCAATGGGTCTTATCCCTAAGCAGATACACAAAGGAGACTGATACACATGTGTTTATTTATTTATTTATTTACAATATTTTTTAGCCGCGCCATTACCAGTGGTCTCTGAGCGGCGTACAACAATATTAAAACTTTACAAACATTAAAACTATTAAAAATAGGCAATATTATAATAATATCCTATATTAAAAACAATTATTAGGAATGAAAGATCGGGGATGCTACTTTCTTGGACTACATCTCCAAGAATGCATCACGGCCATACCAACTAGGGGACTCTAGATGCTGTAAGCATCAAAAAGTAACTTTTCCAAGCACTGCTACCAAGGTTCCCTCATGGGGGAACCACGTAGAGAGAATTACAGTCGTCTATTCTTGAGACTATGAGCACATGGACCAGCGTGATGTGGCTACAAAAAAGGCAAATGCTATTTTAGGCTGCATTAACAGAAATATAGTTTCCAAATCCCGTGAGGTGCTAGTTCCCCTCTATTCAGCATGGGTCAGGACTCACCTTGAGTATTATGTATGGACACCACACTTCAAGAAGGATGATGATAAATTGGAACAAGTACAAAGGAGTGCAACAAGGATGATCAGGAGGCTGGAAACCAAGCCCTATGAGGAAAGTCTGAAAGAATTGGGCATGTTTAGCCTTGAGAAAATAAGACAGAGGGGTGATATGATCACATTTTTCAAATACTTGAAAGGCTGTCATACAGAGGAGGGGCAGGATCTATTCTTGATCATCCCAGAGTGCAGGACACGCAACAATGGGCTCAAGTTACAGTTGAATATCAGGAAAATGTCCGAACTGTTAGACCAGCCCCTTTGGTTCCAGATGTGATGAAACCCCGTGGGGGAGGCGGAGTCGCGGGGGATGGAGTCACGCGCATGAGGGGCGGAACCTCACCTAACGGGACTGAAAATTAGAGGGAACACTGCATGCTGTACTACAGCTAGCTCATAGCAGTGAAATAAAAACAACTCTGGAGGTGTAAAAATGGATTTATACTGTGGAAAAGTGGAAGCAAAATGTGCCATATTGGATTGACATTGACTTTGATATATATTTATTTCTTACATGAGATTCCTGCAATTTGATCTCACTTTCTTCTACACTTTCCCAATACATGGTAATGTGCCATTTTTGAGACATTTCTTTGGTATTCTCACAAATCTGATGGCAAAGAATGACAGTGCCCTTACAAAAACATCACCAGGAGCCTGTATGTACACCAGAATGTCATTGTTTATTTACTTATATACACTATAAGTAAATACACAGGGTTCATCTATCCTCATTTATCCCTGTCATGACCCTGTACGTTGGACTTGGTTAAAAGATACAGAATAGATACAGAAAGATACAGATAAGAAAATATAGTTTTCACTGATAATACTTGCGCAGACTAACACGGCTACCCCTTCTACAACTACAATTATTTAGAAGGTGAATCACTGTTTCTTGAAATTTCTAACAAAAGCAGTTAGTTTTCTTCCCCTGCCCCTCAGAAAACGAGATTATTCAAGGGTGGGCCGGGAGCTGCCAAAACAGCCTCCTGGCCTTCATGTAGACTTCATGTAGACCTACACCTGATTTAAAACAAGAGTAGTGATTGCTTTAAAGCTGAGTCAACTGCTACCAATATTTAGCAGTACAGGTTTGGGGGATGCTGCAAGAATCACTCTGAGGAATACAGCCTTGCAGAGCAGAGGTTGCATGAATACCGTTCCTAGTGTAGACAGTACTGAGACAGAGAGAGCAGTAATTTGAATCAGTATGAAGCAGATTACAACCTCTTTTGGGGTTTTATAACTGCCTTTCAGTTCTTAATGCTATAAATGCATGAAGAACTCTGCAACAGTTGGGCATACTGTTGCAGAGTTTTGAATTTCTGGTAAATTCCTTTGTACTACGTGGTAAAAGTCACAGAGGAGAATAGCTTCATGTTCCCTTTCTCATTAACTGGCATTTACAGTCTCAATAACTCACTCTGAGAAATTTATAGGAGAAAGAATGAAAACATTTAATTACTTACAGTTGTGAACAGATCAACAGCAAACAAACAACATTGCTTTCAACAGACTAAAGAGAGAGAAAGGTGCTCACAGCAGAGAGGCAGGGCGCTTTTTGAAATCAGAGGCAGGAGGGGATGATTGGTTACTGCTGGACAGATTGACAATCACCCTAGCCCAGAAAAGTCCCTCCCAATCACTCAGCCACAGGTAGCATGTGAGGCTGTAAAAACTCCAACACATACAGGGACGTCAAATGCTGGCTTGTGTGGTATGTTCACATTTCCTACCAAGTTTAACCCTATTTGAATTTTGATCAGACTCCTGCATGGGGCTGATTCAGAGGTGTGGCCAGTTCATACTCCAAGGTGCCTCCAGTCTCAAATGAGACACAAAGGAAACAATGGAAGGGAAATGAAAGCAGGGCGAAACTGGGAAAGAACATGAGGTTATGTCACCTCATTACACTTTAGTTTAGGCCTGAAACAGATGCAAGCAATAGCCCATGATCAGAGCTTAAAGAACATTAATGTGGTAGGGATGAGACAGGGAAAATCAGACTTCTGTGGAATCCCATGCACAAATCTTAAAGGCCAGTCACTAAACCAAGCATGCTATTCTGCATAATCTCAAAGGTTGTTGTTATTTCAACAATATGCCAGCCCACAGTGCTAGAGCACTCTTTGGGTGGTTTACAATGCAATTATGCAAGGAACACTTTGCCCCCCCTCAACAAGCTGGGTATTCAATTTACTGACCTAGGAAGGATGGAAGCCTGAGTCAACCTTGAGCTGGCTATCTGAATCCACTGGGATCGAACTCGGGTTGTGAGCAGAGGCTTGACTGCAGTATTGCAGTTTAACCACTGTGCCAAGAGTGAAAGAAGTTCCTTTGCAGTGATATGCAGGCACTCACATTACGATTTCCCTCTTCGAATCACAGTTTATCTATCTAACACATATGTCTGGCCTTAGTTACAACATTAAATGAATGTGCAGCTTTATATGTTCAGATTACATAATAGACTAAGGGCCCTCAAACTTGCCTGATCTTAAAGGAAACCAGACAGAGCTAGGAGAAAGGCTACAGTTACCAGATCCCTGCAAGCAAGGATGGTCAGTGATCATGCTGGATGGTGGGTTCTAGGAAGTGCAGTCCAAAATAGTATATTTTCTAAAGTCTGGAAAGGGAACACTTGACATTTAAAGGAAAAAAGAGCCCTCCCCCACTGTCTCTTGTCTTCTTTTCTTCACCATCCCACCCACATACTTCTTGTAAAGACTCTGGTATGCTGAAAGCTGTCAAACAAAACCCAGTGCCAGGTTTTTAAACAAGAACCTCGCTGAATGCCCAGTGCCAAACACCCTTTTAAACAAGGCTGAATGAAGGATCGCACATGCTCTCGCTTCAGTCACCGTGTTGTTTGCAGGCCATATAAAGGCAAAAGGCAGGGAATTCCCTCAGCTGGGAGGAGGGGATTTGGCAGTAGAGCGAACCCAAAGCACATGGATGTGCAGGCTGCGCACGTCACACAATGGTGTCCTAATTGGTTCCATACCCCGGCTGCTGCGCACATGTGCATTTAAGAGTCGGCAGAGTCAACCGTGAGAAGCTGACCTCCCCAGACCTAGGCTGAGCCCAGTGGGCCTGTGCCAGAGGAGCCTGGCAGTCCCCTTGGTAGCAGGAGCCACAAACACACCAACACCCTCCCTCCCGGTGACCGAGAATCCGACTGCGCAGCTAACAATAGTCCCGGGAACAGCCAAATAAGGCCCTTTAAGGCCTCGGCCTCACATCAACAAAAAACACAATCACACGAGGTTATGGCCTGAATTGTACAAGGCTTTTCATAGAACACTTGACATTTGCAGAAACTTGGCAGGGTGGGAGGGGGGAGGTTGAGAGAGACGGTGTCCGTTGGTTAGCTTTGACAGTCACAACATAGGACTTTAAAGGAGTGGTAAAAATGCCTCTGTGGCCTCAATGAATCTTTCTTGCATCCTCAGCTGCCCCTTATGAGTGGAATTCTCCAGTTCACCACGCCCTGCCGTAGTTTAGTCCACAGTCTCAAAGCGCCCCCTGCAAAACTTGCTTCCTCTCAAGCAAAGCTTGTTGGAAACAGTAGTTTCTCAGAATACACCTCCCAGAATTCTTCAGCGAGCCCTGCTGACCACGGGAAGGAGTTTGGTTCTGGGAATTGCTCGTCTCCAAATGTCACGTTTCCAACTCCATTTATTTATTTATTTTACTTTTCCATCTTCAAGACTCAGCTTCTCTGCTATTATTTATTTGTTTTTGCAAGGGTGGGGGAGTTGTATTTGCTTCTACCAACCGTCTTAAGGAATCTACAATAGGCTCCATTTTCAAACCAAAGAATCCACTCAGGTCGTGGTCCTCAACCTTGGGTAGCCTGGTTGTTTTTGGACTGCAAGCCCCAGCCCAGCGAATGGTTAAGCCTTCTGGGAGTTGCAGTGTAAGAACACCGGGGTCGCCCAAGGTCGGGAACCACTGTGACTAAGGGTTTAACTGAAATGATATGCATTATAGAACTGGAAATCTCATAATTCATTGTGAACATCTAGGTGTGTGGGACAACTGGCTGAAGAGAAATCACTCTGTGAATGCTCAGAGGTATCCTTGTCTTCGTTAATATGTCACATAGGCCAAAAGAACAGACTAAATGTTTGAAGAACAGTTCAAAGTTTACAAAGGTAAAGGTAACAAAGGTGTATATTGCCTTCAAGTGCTGGTTACAATGTTGTTGATTTGTTTAATTCAACACTCACCACCTCTCAAGGTAACTGGTTCCATTGCTGTACTACTCTAACAGTTAGGAAGTTGTATAGGCTGTGAAGTAAGATAGAAACCTGATGAATAAATAAGAATGTTTGAAGCAATGGCTCTATGGAGATTCATTGCATTATGCTATATATTCTGCCTTTTTTAAAAACATAGGCCACCATAAAAGAAGAGAAAAGCATCTGAAATCTGGATTTATTGCAGAATGCAAACCATTGGATTCAAAGGTCAACCAATAAAGAGGCACTAAAGCAAATGAATAAAAACCAAGAAATCATAAAACAAATAAAATGTAGTCACATGATGAGAAATGAAAAGTAGTTGTTACACCTAATAATGCAAAAGAAAAAAGAAAACAGTTCAGGAAAGAGAAGGACTTATTAGCTGAGGAATCAGAGTGATGGCTGTGGATGCAAAATAGCTGCGTTGTTCAAAGCTGTCATATTCAAAGTTACCACAATGTCTAGCTTCTGGTACAAAAGGAAAACTAAGAAGAACATTCATTGTTTGCTTTCTGGTGCTGCTAAGCTGGACTTTCAAAAATCTTTGTGCAAACTCCCTCACCAATCGTGTTTGATAACCTGGGTGATAAGCCATGAAAGTGAATTGGTTGAATAAATGTATTTGTCATTAAGGTGCCACCCTGGTTTTGACTATTTTGCTGCAAAAGAGTAAGACAGGTCTGAAAATCCTTCTGCAAAGACTCTGAAGCAAACTTGGCACTCATGGGAAAAAGAGGAAACACCCTAATGTAGATTGGGAACACTCTGAAGAATAAAAAGCAGACAGTAAGAATAAACAGACGGTTCCCACAACTGAGGGATGTAAACAGTGAAGTCCACCAAGGGTTATACCAGAACTGCTATTTTTTAAATTGTTCATAAATGATCTGGAGTTAGGGTTGGCCTGCTGTTACGTAATAAGAGCTAGTCCTGTCATTAGGCAGAAAGAAGGACTGGTTTTTCATGTTAAGTAGGGTCAATACAGGGACGTGGTGGCGCTGCGGGTTAAACCGCTGAAGCCTCTGTGCTGCAAAGGTCAGAAGACCAGCAGTCGTAAGATCGAATCCACGTGACGGAGTGAGCTCCCGTCGCTCGTCCCAGCTCCTGCCAACCTAGCAGTTCGAAAGCATGTAAATGCGAGTAGATAAATAGGTACCACCTCGGTGGGAAGGTAACGGTGTTCCGTGTCTAGTCACGCCGGCCACGTGACCACGGAAACTGTCTACGGACAAACGCTGGCTCTACGGCTTGGAGACGGGGATGAGCACCACGCCCTAGAGTCGGACACGACTGGACTAAAATGTCAAGGGTCAATACATGGCTTTTTAAGAAACAATTTTGGTTTATTACTAGCATTTATCCAGGTTAAAAACCTATAACACCGTAGGTCCTTTTAAGGAGAAAGGTGGGGTAAAAAAATATCTTAAATAAATAAATAAATGTGATACATAACCTTTCCCTAATGCTGTCCGTCTTCTCCTCTGTCTCCAAATTATTTCTTTTGTACTGGGCTCTCTTACTCTCCACCTTGCTACTCAGTAAAAAACACCTAAAACAGAGGGGTAGAAAACATCCAGAAGGAATGGATGAACCACAACATTTGATTTACTGAATGCGTAAGCTATGCTTTGGTTAAGAGACTACCATTCAGACAGAATATGGAAAAGGATAATGGTTTCCCAGTTTTATAATGGATTGCCAAATGACCAGTAAATAGGAAGTGTGCCTGTAGCAAGCCTGACATACTCAGTGCACAAAGAGCCACATGCATTGGTCCCTAATTATACAGAACTTAACATGTTTCCTCTAAGAGGAACTGTAGAATCAGAGGATAGATCACCAGGGATCCTATCTTTTGTTCACTGAAAATAAAAATAAAATGGCATTTTGGCTTTATTTCTTTTTTAAAACTTGAGAAGAGGCCATTTCTTTTAAAAGCAGTGTAGTGACCTATTAAAAACTAATAACATTGCTTCTTTGCAAATGCCTAAAATAGCTTTTGAGCCTAACATTTGCTAGCAGAGTTGTTTGGGCTTTGCTTTGTAACTTGAGCAGTGATGTAATAGTTCGTGACACTGGATTAATCACGATACTGTGAAGGAAGCACAAGCCATGATTCAGGGCGAGGAACGTTAGACGAGGGAATTAAGAAAAACCCCAAACACTCTGTTGATTAAGTGGTGTCCGTTTCACGAGGAGCTATAATGGAATGGATGCCACCACTGTGTGTGCTATTGGCGTGATCTAACCCCACCATCATGTGCTGTAATAGTGTGCCAGATACTCAGGGCTGCAAGGGAGCACGGTGCCCCATGATGTTTATGTGCAATCTAATGTCCCAGATGAGGAAAGCGAAGTATCTACATTCTTGGCATTGTTTTGGGAACAGACACAGATAAGTTGATTTCATCATGTTGTCACACTTCAGTGTCACTTTAAAAACAGACCCCAGGATCATGGGGCAATAGAGCTCATTTTGTTTTCCATGACTTCCCATTCGGCTCTTTGAGGAAAAAACTAAACAAATGACAATCAGCACTCTGTTGGTAGGGGCAGCAAAATCCACCCATTTGTTTTAAATAGTGGAGCCCCAACAGCAGTACCTGTCACAGGAAAGGGGCCCAACCATCAATGGCCTCCCTGAATGGGGCACTGTAACTTTCTTCTGGTTTAGAGAATGGCTGCCATTTGTTGCTGAAGGAAGAAGAGTATCTTCTATCTGTCACACGTATGGCACTTTCTGAAGGCCACAGGATTACCAGTCTTAGGGCATGTTGTCTGCTTTTAACTTGCTGTACTGTATCTTAAAATGTTGTAAGCCACATAGGAATTTGACTAAAAAAGGATTGAACTACTTATTTGACTGATTATTGTATGGATCAAATTGTCCACTCAGTTATGTGAATTCTTCAGCAACTGAATGGCTTCTGGAAAAAGAGTTTTGGACAGGTGTTTATGCTTCTCTCTCTCTCTCTTTTTAGAAACTCTTTTCTGATGTGTGTGTTGGCTGGTTTTCCACATTTCTAACCCACCGTTGCAACCACCTCAACTGAAATTCCTTTTACCACAAAATAACTTCTTGGGGAAAGGTAATCTAAAGGATGCAGAGGCTTAGCTGCCTTAGAAATTCTTAGCTTGCATCTCCCCTCCACCCTCACTAGCTCATTGTCTACTGGACTCTTAATTGTGAAATAACAACTGCCCGAAACCTGATAGGCAAACAACTCCCTAACGACTCCTCTTGACCGGTGACCAGAAACTCCAGAAGAAGACCCACCCACCCACCTTGCCGGTGTTTAACAAAGCAGGCAGAAGCAGGAAGATCAATAGCAACCAGCTCTTTAGGCTTTGTAGTCGCATTTGCTAAGAAACAAAACCTGAGAAACTGTGCAAATAGCACCTGTTCTGAACAAAGACAGCGAGAGGGAGAGAGGGTGTGTGTATGTGATTGTGCTGCTACCAACATCCAGGCAGAGCGGCCAGAAAAGGCGGGATGGCTCCTGCCCAAAAAGCTGGCACAGCTTTGCTGTCTGTTTTAATTCATGTGACAGGTGCACCGTTGGGTCGGTGAATGCATATTTGTCATCACAGGTGGCTTTCTTTTTCTTCCTGCTACCTCAGTGGCAGCTACTTCATGAAGATGTGCACAATTCATGGCTGTGACTGTTGTCTTCAGTGAGGTCTTTGTTCTGTGGACCTGTACTTCAGTACGAGCCAGGCTGGCCCCACCCCTGCTGTCCTTTTGCAGGTTTTGCAATTGACCTGCAGCTGGAAAAGGAGTTATTAAAGGGAGATGATGTGTTTTTTATACTGTTTTCAGATGTGTGTGTTTTGAAGGGTTTTAAGTCAGCTGTCTTTTTAATATTATGATATGTTTAATTGTATTTTGCTGGCTGGATAGCTCAATGAGTTGGGTTTCTGGCTGCGAAGCCAGAGACTGGGCGTTCAGTTTCCCACTGAGCCTCCTGGGAGAAGAGCCAGCCTGTGTGGCCTTGGGCAAGCTGCACAGTCCCAGGATGCTCCCAGGAGGAGGGAATGGTAAACCACATCTGAGCACTCTCTACCTGGAAAACCCTGAAAGGGGTCACCATAAGTCAAAACTGACTTGATGGCACACAATTATTGTTAGTACTTACATTTTAACACACAATAATTGAACTCCTATAATTGGTATTCACATAAAATGTGCATAACTTGCTGCATCTAATTCTGGCTAATTGACAAGATAGTGGTCAGATCTTGACTGTACATTTCCCAGTTTTTCAGTCAGGCACATGACCAAGCACGTGACTGAGACATGCTCTGGCACCTAATCAATTAGCCGCAATTAGCCACAGCAGGTTATACAAACACCAACACCTTATGCAAACACCCACAGAATTCTGGCCAATACGTTTCTCCATTTTAGTGACACCTGTTTTTTAAATCTTTTATAATCTGTCTTGGGCCAGTATATTGGCAGGATAAGAATGAAATGAAGTGAAATACATTTTGAGGAAAAGAAAAGGTCTTGCATCTTGGCTACTGGAAAAATCCTTTCCCGTCCCCTCCTTTCCACAGCTATGCCTTCAGTCCCCTAGACATGCTGCACAGAGGAGAGGTCTTTCTCTTGGTCCCACCATCTTCACAGGTGCGTCTGACGGGGACAGGAGAGGGCCTTCTCTGGTTGCTGCTCCCAGACTTTGGAACTCCCTCCCACAGGAGGCCAGACTGGCCCCATCTTTGCTGTCCTTCCGCAAGCAGACGAAGACCTTTCTCTTCAGATGGGCTTTCCCTTAGTGATTGGCTGTCTTGGAGGGGGTTTTAAATAGAATGTTGTTCCCTGTTGCTTTGAATCTGTTTTTGGTATTGATTTTGTTTACCATTTTTAGTGCGGTATTTGTTTGGTTCTTTTAAATATTTGTACACTTGCTGTTTTTAGCTTTTAAATATGATCCTTTAACCATGTAAGCTGCCTCATGTCCTTTTTAAGAAGAAAGGCGGGGTAATATTTTAAATAAATAAAGTAAATAAATTTGTTTTAGTAGCTTTCAAGCCTAGGGACTAAGAGTTAGGGATCCCTGGAAACTGAGCGGAGGTACCCTCCATGAGTGTCGCTCTCTTCTCCTTTGACCAATTTTCAAGGTTCCCCACCTCCACACCATAGCCTGCGGTAGATCCTCTGTGTAGCATTTTAGGTATCTGGAGAGGCTACTATGTCCAATCTAGAATTGCAGGAAGGTAATTGAACAGGAGGAGATAAGCATTTTGTAGAGGCAGATATCGCTAGATTCAGGGCATGACCAAGCAGGAGACTGTCCCGCTGTTTGTGCTGTCGTCCTCTTGTCCATTTCTGTTTTTATTCTGTCTGCAACACAGTTTTACTAGTGATCACGAGCGGTTCCAATCTTTTGTCCTGAGTATGCAGTACGCTTTGTTTGGCCTGACATCAGTGGGCTTGTTTTTTTTGGTAGCATTTCCATGCTCGCTTTTTTTGCCTGCTTCTGGTGTTGTGTGACTGCACGTATTGGTCTTCTAAGGCAGTTGCTGAAAGGGGCCTGTGGAATGGATGAGGGAAATGGTGGTAATGATGGCAGAGGAGGGGGAAAGCGCCAGGGGGCCTGTGTGATGTAGGAGAGAAATGGAGCTACAGTATGGAGACTTCCAATGAACCTTCCTGGGTTAAATAACACTTTTGTGCGCATGACAACAGTGAATTCCACTGGTGCAAAGTGCCAGAATGTGGTCCAGAGATGTTCAAGAATAGCCTCATGTCTAGTTGCATCCTCACAGAGAAAGAGAGACATCAGCTGAGGGAACACCGAATGCAACACGTGCAAAATGTTTGAAAGAACACCTTCAAGACACGTTCACCTGTCAGAATAGCTTTTAAATTCCACCTTCATTTCTGGCATAAATCATTTTAATAAATGTGGCATTCTTGGGTAAGGAACTGGTAATTAATTCTTCTTAATTTAGCGCACTATGTGGTTTCCAAACTTCCTGCTTTCAGATAAACCTTTCCCATATCTGCTCCCCTGCCAAAGAGGCCGGCTGTACTATTAGGCAAAGTGAGGAAACTGACTGGGGGCGACTTATTTGCAATGTCAGGATACCATGGAAAATTATTTAGTCATTTAACTTATTGTATTCTCGAAGGCTTTCACGGCCGGGATCCAATGGTTGTTGTAGGTTTTTCAGGCTGTTTGGCCGTGTTCTGAGGGTTTTTCTTCCTAACGTTTCGCCAGTCTCTGTGGCCTGCATCTTCAGAGGACAGGAGTCAGAACTCTGTCTGTCCAGAATACAATGACAGAAACCCGGCCACAGAGACTGGCGAAACGTTAGGAAGAAAAACCTCCAGAACACGGCCAAACAGCCCGAAAAACCTACAACAACCATTTAATTTATTGTTACTGTATTTTTAATCCCAAGGCAAAAGCCTGGGAGTTCTTCAACAGGCTTCAGTTAGCTGCCAGCTGTTTATCAAGAAAAACATTTAGTTCTTTGGGTTTTTTTGCAGGTCTTTTGTTGTTTAGCAGGAGAAAAAGTTTTTAAAAAGGTTTTATGGAATTTGGGTGTTTCACATTTACTGTTGGTTGTGTTTCACCCTTCTCTACCTACTTGTTCCAAACTTTTAGCCCTCTCCTAGTTCATTCCTGGTCCATGCCTCTCCTTCCTTACTCTGTATTTGCTATTTATTTGAGTTTTTGTGCTGGTCTTGGTATTATTTTAAATGAAATTTTAATAGGTGCTAATATGTTTTTTGTCAAGATGCAACACTTCCTTTATTCTCTCTCCTTTGGTTAAATTTGGGTTTTATTTCACCATGTATTTCTAATTGTGCTTGTTTGTTTTCTGAAATCGTTTTATCTTGTGTCTGTCTGTCTGTACTGTGTCAAAGGCTCAAAAAAAAGTTAATTATTTTGTTGCCTTCCTCAAGGCCTATTAAAAAGAAAAGGATAATTCCGTGCCAAATGCAGAGACTGTCTGTCTCTAGAAGGCATGCATGTTGCACAGTTTAGATTTCCTCAGTGCTGAATGAGCATCACAGTTTGGCACCGTTTAAGGAATAGGCCTGCTACTCTGGTATAGCAACAAATGCTTCTGTTCTTGCTTTTGTTGTGACATTTCAAAAGCTGAAAGCAAAAGAAAGCTGGAGCTTGAACATGATCTGGTTTCTTCATCTCCCAAAGCCTATTCCATCTCCACAAGTCCATCCCAATGACTGATTTCCCACTAGTCATTTTTTACATGTTATTATCATGCCATCATCTTATAAGATGTGCTTGGAGCTGATCTGAGTCATCTGTTCCCATCACATAAAAGCTTGGCATGGATGGCACAGGCTGGCTCTAGGGTACAGTAATTCAATAATCCAATTAACAGACTGTGGCCAGAATTACCTTTTCATTTTGAAACGAATGAGTTAACAAACACACAGAGCTTAGGCTTTGTTGTATTTGCATCAATATTTGATACCATTCCTAGCAGAGTTCTGGAAAACTATTTTTTGGATTATAACTCCCAGAATCGCCCAGCCTTCTCTGTCATAATACATTGCTATTTTTTTTATGGTGCCACAAGAATCTTTCTTTTATATGTGTACTCCCCCACACACATCTGATCTGTTCCCAAATAAGGGCACACAGATCAGCACCCAATTCCCCCTGTGCCCCTCTGGAGATACCTCAATCTGTCTATGCCACTATTTTGGGTTTCTATGGAAAACTATTGGAGAAACATAAGCTATAATAACTTGGGTGTGTGTGTTCCTCTTCCCATTGGTAGCCATTGGTAGTTTAGTTCTTTGGCATGGTATTGTACCACTACTGCACAGCCACCAGCAACAAAACAAGGCAAGGGACAGAAAAACAGACCCTAATGTCCTGCCTTCTGACCTAACCACTCAGGACACATACAAAATGCATACATTAATCTGTATGTGCACATGCACATCCACAGAGTCCAAGTAGTATAATAAATTATAGCTATGTTAAAAAGAATGGAAAAGTAAATTTGAAAATGAAAGGCCCAGGCAATATGCTACACCAACATGAAGGGGGGGGGGGAGGATCTCAACAACACACATCACTCTACCCTGCAGCTAACCTAAATGCCAGGGAGAGCAGCTGCAAGGAAATACAGCCTAATGACCCAGAGCCCCTCTCGAGTGCCTCAAGTGATTGAAACATACAGGAGTGGATTTTGGCATCATGGCGGATGAAAATGTCAGTCTCCTTCTCTCTTGGGTCAACTCAGCATTTTCCTTTCAAGGTACTAATACTTTCAATTTCCCTTTTCCTGTTTTTAACCATGCTGCATATGTTCAACTCCAAGAATAAGGGAATTGTGAAGTGTGCCATTCCTCTCTGTGAGTGTCCTGTGATCGCCACAGAAATGAAGAAATAGCCCAGATTTGCTTCATGATTTGCCAACTGGCCAAATATGTTACATGGCTTCAATATGAACAGCAACAAAAATGGAATAATATTTGTGGAATTCATAAACTCTTGTCTTGTACTTGTGTGAATGTAGTGGAATTGGGTGCACCCAGTCCAGGCGCTTCAGAATCCCATTGATTTCAGGAACAGAAGTTTTCTGGCATATGCTTAGTAGTCTTCTGTTGAAATAAATGGGTCTAATTTTGGCTGAATAGCACTACATGTGTATGTGTGTGCATGCTTTGCTGTAATTTGTTGCCAATTCTCATGCCAGACTGCAAGGATTTCTTCACCTGTTGCTTTGACGTGGCCAGATGCTATCTGCTAAAATAACAGCCTGCCTGGTATCTTTTTGTTGATGTTTCAAGCTGTTATCACTCTTACACTTTTAATCACTCTGAATCACAACAGCCATATGGGACAGTAGACCATAGAAACATGTGGCATCAGCTCACTGCAATTCCCTGGAATTAAGTCATTCTGTTCTCTTTCACTGCTCAATATTTTCATTCTCATATTCACTTGCGAGATAGTATGCTAATGGTGCCGTGGGAAATACAGCCTGGATGTTCTGCAAGCTTCCAAATTTGCTGAAGCTATGCAAAATGCATCCTCTGGAATTTGTTTGAGGATCAATTATTTTGTGTCTCTTTCAATTTGCTGTACCTGATGAAGGAATCCATCTGTAGTTGGAGGGAAAGAATTGAACAGAGACTTATTTGCATGCAGCTAGCCTGGATCTACTTGTTAGTACTTATGGACTCTAGTTTACATATTTATAATTATATCCCATACTTCCTCCAGGGCCTTTAGGCAAACTACTCTGTCTCCCATACCCATTCCTGTCTTTAACCCTCATACAGGGATGTAGTGGAACCAAGGTTCACAAGGTCAAAGCCTTTGGGCATTCTGATTAACAGGGGCAACAATATCATCCAACAATATCGTCAAGACTTTCTTATTGCCTCTGATCTTAGTTGGAATCCCCACAAGTAGCTGGGCTAGGGTGAAATGCATTTTCCCTGGATCAATATATTGTTGCAAGCTATCCCTGTTGTAATGAAAAATGTCTGAAAGTGATTTGGTTTTGAATAGACAATTAAAAGCCACTAGCTTTACCAAAGAGTAGCTCCTGGTGGAAGCAAAGACTGCTAGAACTCATTTGTTGATGTAAATTGCTAATCTGGTGGCAGCGGTGGAATGGGGCCTGCTATTTATTTATTTATTTATTAAATTTATACCCCGCCCATCTAGACCGAAGTCTACTCTGGGCGGCTATGGAAGCTGTCACAACGAGCATCTGTACCTCTATATATGCCACGACACCACTACCTTCATAAGAGCTCTGTATCCTTCCACTTCACCATAAAACAACTGTCAGAGAAGGTAGTAGAGTTCACAGGTGAACAGAGGGGTGAGGGAGAGGTAAAAAGACAGAGGAAGTTGGAGGAGAGGAACCACCAAGCAAGCAAGCAAGAGGAAGGAGGTGTGAGAGATAAGGTTTCATTTCTAAGGCATAAACACTGATTAAGAAACAATCCCATATTTGTCTAAGAAACAAGCCCACGTTGAGGCTAATGAGAAAATAAAGTTCGACTTACAACAGCTAGATTTCCAACCACTGTCAACAAATCAGTTACCTGTTTGCTAATGTAAAAAAGACTCATGCTGTATGAAACCATCCAGCATTCTGTACATGTCATGGCCACCCAGTTGCATCTGGAAAAGCCACACTTCCTCCCTAAACTGGGGTGTGGGGTATGGGGTGGGGTGCCTTGTCCCCATCACATTCTCCAAGTAGGAAAAAGTGCAATTAAAACAGCAGTGTCATGTCACAAACTAGAGGCCACAATTTCCAGCTGGCTCAGCCCCTATTTGAGAAATGCTGACTCTGCTTCTGGGTAAATATGCTGGGTTGTTGTTTTTTTCAAATATAAATGCCAAATGCTTAGCATTTGCAAAAAGGGATAGCAAAGAGGAAAGAACTCGAATGAGTTGAGTGATTGTTGGGAAGGCAGGCTGAGGCAAACCCCACAAAAGGGAAAGCTACAGTCCCCTTTGTCTCTGCTAGTAGAGTAAAAATAATAAATGCACCTGTTTAATTGGAAAAAATTAATCAGCAGTGTAGCTAGAAACAATCTAAATGGAACCAGAGTCAATGGCAACAATCAGAGTGATGGATACCAGGTCTGTATGAGAACAGAAAATTGATTCTTCATTTCACATCTGCAAGAATGGATTTCTTTGTTGAAGGAGCTATCAAAGCTACTTTCGCAGCTGATATATCAGGGTACTCAATAACATTAAAAAGAGCCATGCTGGATAAGACCATCCAGCGTTCTGTACGTGTCATGGCCAGCCAGTTGCATCTCGGAAATCCGCAAGAAGGACACGAGTGCCATTGCTCTCTTCTGCTCATATTCCCCAGTCTACTGTCTCTGACGCAGGAGGAAATATCTCTAGCCATCATGATGGTAGCCATTCATAGCTTTGTTCCCCATGATCTGCCTATGAATCCTCAGTTAAAGCTGTCCATGTTGGAGACTGTCACAATTATCTTTAAAAGGTTTTCCTTACACATTGTTTGAAAAAGTGATATGGCAGACTTTTTGATCACTGCCAGGTCTCTGAAATCCAGTCATGTGGCAGCAAATTCAATGGAAGAGTGTTGGGATGAGTGACACTCCAACTCTGGAGGTTACCTACTCCTGACTTAAAGGCCTGCAGCTTTTTATTAAGAATATAACATAACTCTTACTGAAACCAGTCCAAATGTTCATCTTTGTCTAGACTCGCCCACCATCACCTCTTCTTTTTAACCTCATCTTTTTCTTTGTAGATAGAATTACCATCCTGAATCTTTAGAGTGAATAAAACTTTTTTTTAAAAAAAAGGTCTAAATAATTAACAACAATGCAAAAAATATTAGTGTTCTACTTCCCCAAAGGAAATTGACCATCTGTCGTTGTCTTTTCTCTTTCTGTTTTACTGCACTCTTTTTTTTCTGCTCAGCTAGTTTTAGGAAACAGCAAGGGGACGTTCTCAGCAAAAGCATCCAGCTGCTTGGCTCCACATGCAAAGCAGCAGCCCTCTGCCCGAATGAACTGACAATAGGATAGAAACACAACACTGTCCATTATGTCTACATCAACTCCCCAGGGCCAGGCTGTCAAAGCGAGCATCTAAATATAGAGAGGGAAATATTTATTTCTTCCGTCAGTTGAAAAAGATGCAGTGTGGTGTCTATTATTAAAGGCAGCGGGGTCCTCCTCACCATTAAAAAAAAATCTCTGTGAAGATAACTTCATAAAAGGCTCAGAATTGTCAGGAGATCTCAGTTCCTTCCAGAGCAGCTTTGTGCTCTGACACCTTGCCTCAGACTTCTGTAGTCTGCTCTGCAGTGTCTATATAAGCTTGTCACAAGGGCTGCCTCCTATTTTATTTTAATTTTTGTCCTTGGGCTTCCCCCTCCCCACTTTCTGCCAGTGTAACAACTTGGATTTATTTATTTATTTATTTATTTATTTATTTATTTATGGTAAAAAAACAAAGTGCTTAAGATCATGTCTGAAACTCCATGAATCCCAGTCATGCTGAACAGCCAAGAATTGTATAGAAGCCACATAATCCTTTCAGTTATTGAATTAAATATGTTGTAGTTTTAGAAGAGGTAGCCATGTTATTAGTCTGTGCAAGCGTATCAGGTTTTGTCCCAATTAAATATGTGATGCTGGAAAGTGGATTCCCATCTTGCATGAAGGAGTGGGTCTTTTTCAGTCTTTTGGCACTGGAAAACGTTATCAGTGGCAGCCGTGTCACGTTGTGTACCTTTGCCCCCCCCACACACTTCTCTTCCTCTTGGGAATAGAAGCTGGTCCATTACAGAAAATGGGGTACTGCCCCACCTCCAGCTGAGGTTATAAGTCAGCTAGCCCACTCTTAGTTCCATTACACTCTGTACATGTGTGTTGTAGGGTGTTTTTCACCTCCTCAGCTGAATTGCAAAACATAGGGTTGAATGAATGAATGGTGTGAGGGTGACACCGTGTCTGAATGAACACCAGTGTGCACAGGATTGCATGTGTGTATGGAAATACCCACCTTGCCATTGGTTTTTGGCTTCTCGCCCCTGGCCTTCCACCACAACGTCCACCACAACCATGAACCACTACGGGTTGTGGCGGGGGCACAATGCCTTTCTTTTGTAGGGCTGCCCGGTACAAGTCCATTTTAAAAATAAAGAAACGTAAGGGAGATCACCATACATGATGAGCAGCACAAGGACAGGAGACTCAGCAACCCGGTCGCAGTCTTTACGACTCAAGCAAGATGCAATTTGTAGTTTTTGCATAAAATAGCAAATGCAGTTTTTACAAAACAAAACCTCCCTAAGCCTCTAAGGAAGAGGCCATAGCAGGAGAATGTCACATGGTATTGATATCCATCAGCATGTTCCATGATGCTTTAATGCCCTTTTTGTTAGTGTGTCAAGAACTATTCATTTAGTTTATTATTATTTTATTTATTAGATTTATACCCCGCACCATCTGGCAGCCAGGCCACTCTGGGCAGCTAACAACAACAAGACAAACAACACAATATTAAAACACAATAAGAATAAAATAATACAAACATTCAACGGATACAATAACTAGTAGGATAAATTAAAACAGATGGCTATAAAGATGGTAGGAAGGATGATGAAAGGATGGCAAAAAGGATGATAAAAGGGAAGCAGATATATCAGCAACTTAATGCTCAGGGAAAGCCTGACGGAAGAGCCAAGTTTTCAATGCTCGTTTAAACCCATCCAACGAGGGTGCCAGGTGTATCTCCATGGGCAGATTGTTCCATAGGCGGGGGGCGACCGCCGAGAAGGTCCGGCTTCTTGTTCTTTCCCTCCGGGCCTCCTTCGAGGTCAAGGCCCTCAACTGCCCTGCCTGTGAAGAACGGGTATTACAGACAGATCTGGCTGAGAGCAGGCGTTCTGCTAGGTACCGAGGTCCTAAACCGTTTAGGGCTTTGAATGTTATCATCATAACCATGAAGTCGATGCGGAAACGAACCGGTAGCCAATGAAGGGGCAGCCAGAATGGGGAAGATGTGCTGAAATTTCTTCACCCCAGTTATTAATCTGGCCGCCGAATTCTGAACCAGTTAGTTATTCAGTGAGTTATTTTTATTTCTTTAAAATATTTTTACCTTGCCTTTCTCCTTTAAAAGGACCTAAGGCAGCGTACATCGTTAAAAGACAGTATTTTAAGCTAAAAACAGTAAGTATACAAATACTAAAAAGGATTAAGCAAATACCACACTAAAACACGGTAAACAAAAGCAACACCAAAAACACATTCAAAGCGGTAAGGCAGAACCCTCTATTAACCCCCACACCCACACCCCCACTCAGGCAGCCAGTCATGAAGGGAAAGCTTGCCTGAAGAGAAAGGTCTTCACTTGCTTGCAGAAGGACAGCAAAGTTGGGGCCGGCCTAGCTGATCCCCCTGCTTTTTGACTCCCCAATTTGCTAATGTTTCAAAAGGATTAAAAGCAGAGTGTGACCTGATCCCTTTCTTCTACTCTTCCCCTCCTCATAGCCCTGGTTTGTGGATTTCACCAACTGAAGAGCTAGTGCAGTCTAGCAGTTACATTGTTGGACTAGGGTTGAAGAAACCCGAGTTCCTGTATGCATATTGATCCATACAACCGGGTGAGTGGCTTTGGGCCTCTGCCTGACCATCTTCTTTGGGTTGTCACAAGGATTAAATGGGGAGGAAGAGAACCACATATGCTGCCTTGAGCTCACTGAAGAAAAGGCAGGTTATAAATGGCTGTCACTTAGCGCAGTGGTCCCCAACCTTTTCCGAATCATGGACCAATTTAGCGGGTGGGGGGCATCCGTGCATGGGTGGGCAAGGCATCTGTGGGTGGGTGGGGCATCCATGTGTGCATGCGGTGGCTGTGCACGTATCCGTGTGTGCGTAAGCAGGGCGTGTGTGCATCCGTGCGTGTATGTGGGGGGCGTACGTGCATGGTGTGTGTGTGTGCGGGGGGCGGGAGATCTGTCTCCGCGGCCCAGTCCTGCCAAGGCCACGGCCCAGTACCGGGCTGCGGACCGCGGTTTTGGAACCCCGGATTTAGCTTAAGAGAGTAGACCTCTAAATTTGCATTGCTTTGCTTTGTTTATATGCAGATGATTGCCTAACAGTAACAAAAATCAATACTAGAAACGGCCTGTCCTCTTGACTTTAAGAACTAGAAGAAACACACACAAAAGCTAATTCAGGCACTGCATTTTGTCCTCCTGTCCAGCCTGTGTGTAAGAAAAGTGCCAGGCTCTCTGAAGGTATGCATCTTTCCATGGCCCTTTTTGTGTTTTAGGACATTTAAGGAGAAGCCCTTCTGTTGCCACCTTTAGAAGTTCTTTCCTCAGCAGCCAGTCAGGCCTCTGAGAACGGACTTATATATATAAGGCTTAAATATCTCTAACTGAGTTTTAATACTTTTAAGGTCCAAATATTCAGTATTAATATTGTGTTTTAAGCTGTAGCTGTATTTTAATCATTTTTAAGATGCCTTCAGCTCCAGTATTGGGAAAAAGGAAAGTTATGTCTCAATAACTCATGAGACATTTTTAGGAGAAAAATTAAAAATGTTTCATTACTTAGAGTTGTGAACAGATCAACAGCAAACAACAACACTGCTTCCATAAACAGAGGGAAAGGAGCTCCCAGCAGAGAGGTGGAGCTTTCTTTGAAATCAGAAGGGGAATGGAACGATTGGTTAGTGCTGGATAGAGTGACAGTCACTGCAACCTAGAAAAGTTCCTCCCGGTGAAACAAACTACATACAGCATGTAAGGTTGCAAGCAAAACTCCAGTAAGGTAAAGGTTCCCCTTGACATTTAGTCCAGTCGTGTCCGACTCTAGGGCGCTGTGCTCATCCCCGTTTCCAAGCCATAGAGCCAGCGTTTGTCCGAAGACAGTTTCTGTGGTCACGTGGCCAGCGCAACTAGACACAGAACGCCGTTACCTTCCCACCGAGGTGGTACCTATTTATCTACTCGCATTTACATGCTTTCGAACTGCTAGGTTGGCAGGAGCTGGGACGAGCGACGGGAGCTCACTCCGTCGCGTGGATTCGATCTTATGACTGCTGGTCTTCTGACCTTGCAGCACAGAGGCTTCTGTGGTTTAACCTGCAGCGCCACCACGTCCCTTAACTCCAGTACACCTTCTCAAACATTCATGCATCCACCCTCTTGAAGTCCCATCTTGCTACATCATTACTAGAAGTGGTCTCTTAGAAGGTACAACCCACTGAACAGATCAACAGCAAACAAACAACAGCCACCAACTAACGAAAGAGAAGGAAAAAAGAACACTCAGCAGAGAGGTTGGGCTCTCTTTGAAATCAAAGACTGGAAGGAACGATTGTTTAGTGCTGGATAAATAGACATTCACCTCAGCCCAGAAAATCTCTCCCACTCAAACTATAGACAACGTGCAAGGTTGCAAATAAAACTCCAGCAACTTTCTCCCCCACGATTGTGCTCACAGATCAGGGCAAGTGGGAGATGTTTTGATGCCAAAATTACAGTTTGCAAGAGCATAGCCCTTCAAGCTGCTGGTAAAAACGAGAAGAACACAATGGCGAATGTTCCTCTGCCCCCTTGTGTAGTTTTAGAATCTTTACAAAAATAGTAATGGAGGGGGAGCATGATCCCTAATCTAAATTGTTTAAACTCTCTGAAAACGATCTTTTTGTTTCCCTGGCAGGCATCCACATGACGAGGAGAGGCGGCATTTGAAAATAGAACAATTAAACCAAGAATGTTTTGGAGGCTGACTCGCTGTGTTCTTTTCTGCAGTGAGAGCCCAAAATAATGACGCCAGGATTGTGTCTGGACAGTGGTTCTTGAAGATGAATGTGCTCTGCTGATTTAAAAGGCTTTCCCCTTACTCATCTAGTAGCAGGGCTACATCCAGTGACTTACAGCAACCACTTCCAGACTGAAATTCTCCTGCTGCACTGGTGTACAGTTTCAGTCCACCACAGGGCAGAGCCCATGTTGTTTGGGACTAGTAGGAGATGCAACACATCACATCTGGACATCTCAGTCAAACACTCCACCATCACTTGGTTGAAGCACCTGGATCCTCCATGATCCACACAAAAAGCCCATTTTTCCTGAACAAAGACATTTATAAGTTTACAGGCATTCAGATGTTATATTTATAATTTACAGTAGAGGCATTAAAATTACAATGGTGTTGCTGGGAAGAAACACAAGGAACAATAATATTTCCATTAGTAGCTGAAAAGTGTAATAAGACTGTTGAGTATATACAGTATGTTCTTGTTTGGTAACTATAAAATTTGGTACAGCAAAATGTCACAGACTAATAATCTGTAGCAGGCGGTATAGGAGGAGAGAGCACTTTTCTGGAGGAGATGAGACTTGAGAGGAGTAAACTCTTCCTCCAGAATGATGCTAGGTGGTATCTTAGCAAGAGCTGGGAAAAATATTTTAGTGCCCCCTAGGAACAAGCCAGAACATTACTACTGAAACCCATCCCCGTATTTACCTCATAGCCCACATTTGAAAAAGAGAAGGCGGTTTAGCTACATCTTTTGAGCCTATAAACCATCTTCTCATCCTCCATTTGGATAAATGGTTTCTCCTGAGAACTTCAGCTAGTATACATCCACATTAAGAGGAGGAACTAAAGAAGTGGCACATATTAAAAGTGATACTGACCATGGCAAGGCCAGCTAGGCCTGGGACAAGGAAGATGTGCCCCTCCAGATATTAATGAACTACAAGTCCTGTGATTACTCACCATTTGCTGTGCAGACAAGGGCCACTGAGAATTGGCAGTCCAACAACATCAAAATAGCCACATGTTCTCCACATCTGCATTAGGCAAGCTAAGCCGGTCATCTCAAGTGTGAGATTCTGGTTCTAGTGTATGTGTGGCAGCAGTGGTGAGTGGACAATCTGTCCTCTAGCTCCTAAGCTACACTATTGCCTTCAGATGCAGCCAGTGCTTGGCAAATTTAGCCTTTTCAATTCTCCACAGAATTCTCCAGAGACCATACTGGAGGCCACTGGAGGATACTGGGAGTTATAGTCCCCAAAGTAACATGTCCAGTATGAGCATGATGGGTGATGCTCATCACCAGTGTCATAGCAAGATTCATCTCACAGTCTTCGTTGGTGGGAGTCAGAGTGCCTTTTTCTCCTCAGCAGTAAGGACCAGCCTTGCAAGGAGACTTTTAGCCATTTTCAGCACGGTACCTTCACCGTGTGAAGGCAAGAGGAGAAGGGGACGTCAGAGGACGAGATGGTTGGACAGTGTCATCGAAGCTACCAACATGAATTTGACCAAACTCCGGGAGGCAGTGGAAGACAGGAGGGCCTGGCGTGCTCTGGTCCATGGGGTCACGAAGAGTCGGACACGACTTAACGACTAAACAACAACAACAACCTTTGTAGAACACACAATAGGGTTGAAAATGTCAAGCTTCCCCCTTTGGCTCAGCATAGCATAGGAACAGCATTTAGAGAGAGAGCGTGAGGGAGGGAGAAGGGCGGGTTTGCTGATGACATAAATCAGAAGCAGAGCCAAAGGAGTGAATAAAAACCATTTTCTCCTCCCCGCTGTCCACATTTGGCCATTTGAGTAGAAAAACAAGATGCTTATCTGACTGAGGAGACGTAGAGGTTAGTACAAAAATAAGTTGAAATGGGAAGAAGCTAACTCTATATATGCTGTGACTTTATCTGCAATGTAGAAACACAACAAGCCTAATGCAACCCTGTTTTGATCCCAAGGAGCACTGCTTCCAGTCTCCCATAGTACAAGTATTTCATAGCACTGAAGGCACTCTCCTGCCTGTCTTCCTCTCTGGGTGCTGTACTGATTGAATCTCCATAGCTTACCTATGGAGTGCATTCTTTTTCATCAAAGACGTTGTCATATTCACTCCTCTGAGTCAGGGGTTCAGTGCTTGCCCGTGTTCAGTTTCCTTTGGAAGGGGATCAATGGAGATTCAAAGGTACACTGTCATATTTGCATTTGTTTTCCAAAATACTAGTTGAGCATAGGTGAAGCCCAAAGCAAGAAATATCCCAAGAGTCAGCCAAAATCCACTGCTGCTTTAGCAGGGCTCCGAGGAAACAGCATCTTAAGAGACAGACACTAGACAAATTCATCTGCATGAATCTCCTTTCATTCTGCCCCAAAACTGCAGTTTTACCTTTGGTTTCATTTCAGAATTCCAGGGGTTAATCTAGTTCTATAGCCTGTTTCAGAATGTCTATATTTTTTGTCTTTTGTTTCTGCAGCTGGGTGGTGTAAGGCTTTCCCCCTACACGTCTTCCCTTGTAGCCTTGCACAAGTGGAGGAAACAGACACTGTCATTGCTAAGTACAGCAACATAAGAGTAAGAATGCAGGCCTTGGAAGGCCGTCTGGCCTTTGATGCTCACATGCTAAATTTGTATAATCTTTATCAACACGTGGGAAACGTATATATTCGTAATGGCTGCATGAACAACGTTGGCACATGCAACTCAACAAGTTGTTTCTAAAACATGTGAGATTCATTGTATTGCAGACATATGCCTCTCTAAGTTTAAGGACAGAAAGTAAACGGCAGCTTGTGCTCTGCTGACTCCTCACTCTCCTCCCCCCCTTTGGTTGCATAGGTACACTACGGCAACAGCACAAAGCCTCTTTTTTTAAAAAAAAAGAAGAAATAGGATGGAAGAGGAAAAGAAGGAAAATTGTGTTTTATCATGGTCAGGTCTAAAATTCTTGCTTTAAAAATAGAACAAGAGCAATTTTTAAAACTCTGGTCTCTATTAGTTAATTTAAGTATCCCTTCCCCCCCCCCCCCCCCCGGTTCAATATTTGGAGATGGCAGATGGCTTCTGCACCAGCACAGGCAATCACGCTGCTTAAACTGATGCAAATGTCTTTGCTGTCCAAAAAATGGAAGTCCAAAAGCAGAGGGATAACTACAGTTTGGGGACGACAACAGGATTTTGTGCTGATTCACATTGACTTGTACATCATGTAGTCAACAGAAAATAATGTCGATATGACTGTCCCAATCCTGGTGCATTTGCCAATGTAGTCATCCTCTCACTTCACATTTTGCAAATTAGTTTGCTCTTGTTTTGTAAGTGGTCATGAGGAGGTAAATGCAGGACTCACCTGCAAGCTGAACTGGGCTTTCAAGGAATTGTTTACCTGTGGAGCAGATCTTGATACAATTGCCAGCATTTGCATCCAAAAGAATGAGATAAAATCTGATAGCATTAAGGTCATAGTTTGGGAAAACTAATTTTTGCACTATAGTTCCCAAAATTCATGAAGCAGCCAAAGCAGTGTCGGCACCAGGAGCCCTAGTCAGCATGATCAATGGTCATGCTACCTAGGGAACTGTAGGGTCTGTAGTCAAAAGTATTGAAGTTTGGATCATCTGGTTAAGTTTGAACTGTCTGCCTAACACCCTGGAGAGCCATGGATCACCAGAGCAAACAACACTGGGCCAGATGGTCCAAAAGGCCAGCTCACTGTACTGCTGCTTCGTGTGTTCATGTGATCTCTTTGAGTCAAACATTTTACCAAGGATAAAGCACTCTTGCAGGCAGAAAATGCAAATGGTGTACCTCTCCTCTGACTCACTTAGGGTGGTAGTGGAGAATGATTCATAAACCATTTTTACAGAATAGCTTTTAATACCATTTAAACATTTTTCACAATAAAAATGTAGTCACGTTTTCATTGTTCCATTAGTGGACATTTCTGCCTTTTTATTCCTCACTACTCTCAGGCCATTATAGCCCAGAATCAATTTTATTTTTCAGTGTGAAGGTACTAACAAACTGTCTTCATTGATACCTGAAATCTACTTCCTTATAAAGTGTGCCCCATCCTGCCATGGTGTTCATGTGTCAGGTCCTAGCTGCCTAAAGAACATGCAAAGCCTGATTTGTGCATGACATGTAGCGTTGACACCTAAGCACTCATGCACGGCATGTGGAGTGGAGCACCAGCATCTGAACTTATGAACCTGCTTGTTATACAACCCTTGGTAACAGTAGCCCAGAGCTTGGAGAAAAAGTATCTGTGAGCTAATGGTGAGCCCTCCACAAGGTCCAAGAAGCTGTATAGGACCTTCAAAACATGACGTGTAGGTAAGGCCGTGGGGGGGATGTATACCCTAGTGGGAATGGAAGCAAGTGCTACAGGTACTGGGGGCATTTTGCTCCATACCCAGCTACCAAACTATCCTTTACTGAAAGTTTGCCATTATCTCTGGAATGTTATATTATCTGTTCACCTGGGGATTCTTATGGGTGGGGATGCCAACATCATCCATACTATGGTATTTCCAGTTACTATGTGTGGATATGAAAGCTGGAAAGTGAAGAAAGCTGGCGGGGGGGGGGGGGAATGATTTTTTTTAAAGTGGTGTTGAAGGAGAGTTTTATGGATATAAAAACCAGAAAGACACGTGTGTTATACATCAAATCAACTTTGAACTTTCTCCAGAAGCAAAATTGACTACGGTGATGCTATAGTTTGTTGTTATGTGCTGTAAGTCAGAACTGACCTACAGTGACCCTAATAAGACTTTCAAGGTAAATGAGATATTTAAGGAGTGGTTTTACTAGTTTCACACTCTCAGTGAGTTTCCATGGGTAAGTGGGGAATTGAACCCAGTCTGCTAGTGTATCCATTACATCACACTGCTTATTGTGAGACTATAGTACCTTGGGCATCGTGAGAAGATGACATTAATGTTGGGAAAAGTGGAAGGCAGCAGAAAAAGAGAAAGCATAACTAGGAGATAAACTGACTCAATAAACGAAGTCACAAACTTCAGCTGGCAAGACCTAATCAAGGCTGTTAATGACGAACCTTTGGAGGTCATTAATTTTTAGGTTTGCCATTAGTTAAAGGTGACTTGACAGCACACAATCATAGGAACAGCAACGCATTGCTCAAATTCTGGACCTCCTTATCCATATTGCCCTCATGTTGCTGATCTGTTGGCACATTTTTTTGGCCACATGAAACAATTGATAAAATTATAGTCTAAGAACCTCTGTTATAATCTAACAGAATCTGACTTTGGTGGCCACTGCTTTACAGTAGGGGTGATCAACATTAGAGGTCTGGGGACCTTCTTTGCTGGAAGCCACCATAGGCTGTGTCAACTCCTTCCAATGGAGAATATGTGGTGTGCCTTCATTTGGAGGAGAAGCATACTCCTTGGACGTGTCTGGAGCTTCTGCTCTTCTGTATTTTGCCAAAACAGTTGGGGCCAAGGGGGGAATTGTGCAGGCGATAGAAATATCCTTGAGCCACGTAAGAGCTCACGTTTCACCTCTGCTGTAGAGTGTTTACATGTATGAAGCCATTGGTGCTTCCAACAGTCCTCCATGATGTACATATGAGGAACACTGGAAAATTCCCTTATACGAGCAAGGAAATCAGACTGTTTCTCCATGTAGCGCAATACAGTATTGCTTACTATAATTGGCAGCAACTGTCTAGGTTCCTGGGCTGAGGTCTTTCCCATCAATGAAGTGAAACCGCAGAGCATATGCTCTACTGCTGAGCTATTGCTTCTTCCTCAGTTGCCCTCAGCATCGTTGGGATCTTGATGCAAGCAGTGCCATATCAGGTAGGTGGACCTATCACACAGGAAATTTCTTAACACTGAGACAGACCGTTGGTCCATCTAGCCCAATAGCGTTAACTCTGACTGGTAACAACTCACCAGGATTTCAGACGGGACTCCATCCTAGTCTTACCTCGAGATCCTTGGTATATTTCCTCGTGGTCTCCCATCGAGGTATTGTCGAAATACTCTGTTTAATTTCCAGCATAAGACAAGATCACGTGTGTTCAAGGTGATATGATCACAGCTTGGTAGATATTTAAGCCACTGGGGAAGGCTTATCTAGGAAGGGGGCACTTGAGGGTACCCTATGAGGGAGCTCCACAAAGTTAGAAATAACCCTGGTAGTTTTCCCTGATGGTAAACCACCACCACCACCACAACAGCAAGGCCTACAACTTGCCTGACCTTGAGGTGAACACTTCTGCGTACCAGCCTGAAGAACCCACATCTTAGCAGACTCTGAATATAGCATCTGGCTCAGTGTTCATTGGTGAATGGTTGGATCTAAGGTTGCTGGAGCCACTTGGAAAGAGAGAGAAAAAACCCAGCTGATTCTGGAAGTCACAGTTGTCTTCCACCTGAAAGCCAGGAGAGAAAAGCTTCATCTCTGCCGATCCCTGCCATATGTCTTGGCAAATCGTCCTGGTAAATGCCTCATGTGGCAAGTACATTCTCATCCTATAAGCTCATATCTAACCTTCAAAGTCAGCTGAGATATTTTTATAATGAAATGCCTGAGACAGGAACAGGACAGGGAGAGTGAGGCCAAAAGGACACATCAGTGCACACAATTGTACACCAAGGTAGACAAGGGCAATAGGTCTCTGTAAAAGGAATGCTTATCAGCTTACCAGCATGTTAGCTTGGGAGGCTGCTGTATTGGGAAAGCCCCATCTCCTGAGTGCAAGAGTAATTTTTAGCACAGTGCATGCTAGACAAAACACTGCAATAAATATACAAATAGCTCTGGGCTGATGTACAGCCATCCTGTCCACTCCATGTCTGCAAGTTTCAATGTAAATCTAAAGGCACCAGGCATATTCTTCACTCTTTGGTTTATTATATACTACAATTTCAACTATATTTCACTGTAAGTATTTTACTTCAGCCTCTCTCTGTATTTGAGAGTCTACACACTGTTTTGAGGAGCAAGCAATCCATGCAAAATACAAACTCCACACTTAGAATTAGAGATACAAATGATCAGAGCTCAGCTAATAAATCAGTTATCTGCAGACTTACGTATTCGGATGCAAAATTGAACTCACTGGGAAGTGCTTCTGAGTCATAACTTGTTTGGATTACAATCCCAGAATGCCACAGCTGGGCAGGATGGTGGCCAGTTGCAAGATTTTGAAAATTTCAGTATTTATCATTAACTTTTCTGAACTCTGTTCTCAGTTTACAATGTTATTTCTCTAGTTTCACTTTTTAAAGGGAAAAAAACGGGATTAACTGAGCTGCAGATCAAAATGATCTTTAAGAATTTTGGCCGGTATTCCATTGCTAATCCCAATTAATCCTCATTGAATAAATTGCTGAATGGTAAATCAACACTTATGGAAATCCCATTGAGTGAATGGGTCTACTCCAATTTAGCATATTAGGATTTTTGGTTTTTTAAAAAAGTAATTGATTAACAAAACGTGGGTGGCCAGTGCTATTTTGGAAACAGCTTTCCTCATCAGCAACGACCTTTCAAGAAGATGCCCTCTGAAACATGCCATTCCTTCATCAGGGGTGGTCAGATGGAAAACGTTATAGGGCTCCTATAATTTTTACAGCTGTCGCTTTCAGTGGGTGTGGCTCATATGACAAGCTTAGAGATTCCTTTCCTCTACACAAGGTACAGAAGCATTTGGCCATCATATTCACTGCTAAAATGAAGTTGTGCTTTTCTCTATCATTAGAATGTTGATTCCTATGCAAAAAAACAAAAATCAAAAACATAGAAAATAACCAAAAAAAATCCAAACAAACCCCACCTGATTTTATAGATCAATTAGTCACTTGAGACATCAATGAGACATTTATGAGGAGGATTTTGCAGCCAAAAAGCAATTATAGAAAACAAAAAGTTGCCGCCCATAGAAGAGATGACGGGGAGTTCTTTCTTGAGCTGTTCTAACATTCACAGTCAAGAGCTACCACATCAGTTTTTAAAAAACAGATGCACAATATGTGGGTGTGTGTGTGTGTGTGCACGCGTGCGTGCGTGCAGTGCAATGATTGATGGGTCCACTCTACAATTTAAACTTCTAATGCCTAAAAATGAGATGTCAGTCCCAGCTTTGACTTTACCTGTTCATTGAACACACTGAAAAGTAGTAGCTCTGCTTGTTTTTTGTAAAATAATTGGATAGAATGGGTGAGTGCTAGCTTTGATACGTGCAGTCAATGGCTCAAGAGACTACTTTTAATAAATGAAAGTTGGGAATCCAAGCCAGTTTAATGGTAGGCAGCAGGTGGTAGGGTGAGAATTTAAGTAAAACCTCAACAACTCGGCAATATGGCATTGAAACATTTTTCTGTTTTTCTTTCCTACTTCCCCCCCCTTCACTTCAACTCGTGTGCTCCTACATACTCTTTTCACTCTTCTTCCTCATATATAGACACACATGTGTATTTTGTTGTTGTTTAGTCAAGTCGTGTCCGACTCTTCGTGACCCCATGGACCAAAGCACGCCAGGCCCTCCTGTCTTCCACTGCCTCCTGGAGTTGGGTCAAATTCATGTTGGTAGCTTCGATGACACTGTCCAACTATCTCATCCTCTGTCGTCCCCTTCTCCTCTTGCCTTCACATTTTCCCAACATCAGGGTCTTTTCCAGGATACATGATTGATTACACAAAATCAAAAACACAAAAGGGTCATCAGGCTACTGGGTTACATATAAGTGAAGCCCTTATGGCTCTAGCAATGGGGAAGGTCATAAGTTCCAAAGCTCAGAAGATTTACATAGCATGGTTCTTTCAATACCAACTGCAAGTGTTGGGACCGAACCTAAAGACTTCTGGCTTCTACTATTGAGCATCATGGTGCAGTGGTTAAATTGCAATATTTATTTATTTATTTCTTACATTTTTATCCCGCCCATCTAGTCGCTCTGACTACTCTGGGTAGTTCACCTCAATACTGCAGTCAAGACTCTGTTCACAATATCAGCTTGATCCCAGCAGGCTCAGGTAGGTGGTAAACTGAGGTCGGTAAACTGAAGGTCAGTAAACTGAATACCCAGCTCTCGCGGGGGGGGGGGGGATATTTAACTGGAATAATTAAATAGTAAACCACCAAGAGAGTGCTTTAAGTGCTATGGGCAGTATATAAACACTACATTTTGTTTTTACTTTGCTTTATTCTTAACAATCTTCTTACTTCCAAGGAGCATGGTGTCTGCCCTCTAGTAACTGAAGAGGTGCTGCAGGGTACAAAGAGACTTTAATTAATTTATATTAATTAATCCATTTTAAAACTAAAAGAACTAGAATTTGAACACTCTCGGGATTCCCGTAGTATTTACACCAACATTCATGAGTCTAGATTTCATAGTTTTGTGGCAATAGTGGAGATGAACATACACACAGTTTTAATATTATAAATATTCATAGGGAATGCTTTTTTCAACCCATCTTTTAATTAGAACTAAAATGCTTTTCCAGCTATAATTTTTAAAAGATATTAATTTAGTAAAATATCCCTTAATGAAAGAGTATTGTAGGACTATAATACAAATTAGTATTTTAAAATTAAAAAGACAAGAAAAAGGTTAACGTTTTATTATCACTGCTGTTTTAGCAACACAGTTAATGATAGTGGCTACCAGAATTAAAAAAAAAACATGGAACATACACCTCCCATACTAGAACCCATTCCTTTAAGTAGCAAGTCACTAATATTTTAAGAGTGCTTTTAAAATTGCAGCCAAAAAGCATGCTAATTTAAAGATCAATTGAAACTACTAAAGTAGAGGGATAGCATGCTGCCTACTGCAAAAGCTACTGTGGATTTATAATGTTTAATCCTTCCTGTCCTAATTTTCAGTACGTCTGATACGCACACTGATGAGGAGGGAGAACAGCACAATGAACACAGAAAAAACAGTGGCACCCCAAACAGGATAGGAATTCATGGCTGCCATGACCTGTAGTGCTAGGACCACACATCTGGAAGACGTTGTGCCTTAGTCTACCACACTTGTATCTATCAAAGCAAACGTAGTCTACCACGCCCACATACGATGCCACTGTTCCAAAAGACAATACACATTACTGTATATAAATTAACTCTAGGTGCTTAAAGGCAGGTGACCAAACAGCTCAAAAGTATCTAAATTGACAGCTGTAAAATCAGGGGATCCGAATTATAGAATGAGAACTGCTAGTCACATGTAGGGATGAGGAAGCAACTTTCTTTCTTTTCTTTTCTTTTTTGGTAGACAACCAACATTTGCAAATTTCTTCATATTAAAGTTGGGTACAAAACCCAACTCTAGTCTGGCCGTCTTTTTGGTGATGGATCTACAGTTCAAGATGCCATGCTACTGATGGCCACCCGGCCTCTATTCAGCTAACAGCTAGTCTTGACTTGGGGATCAATGTGACTTCAACAGGCTTCTGTGACAGGCCATACATATCAGTAGTGCTGGTCATGTTCCTAGGAGCTTGTAAGCGCCTTCTCCCCATCCAATATGGCTTGAAGCACTGTGAAAAGTGCAGAGGAAGATACAATGCCCAAATAAGGCTGTAGGGTCATGTGATAACTTACCTTCTGCCCAAAGCAGAATATGTGTTGCGTAGTTCATCTCTATAACGTTTCACTGACAGTTCTATGATGCCCTTTTCTAGACTCTGGAAAGTGATGGTCTATGCACAGCTTAAGGAGTTCCTAAAGCACTTGGGTTGTGTACAGAGAGCAGGAAATGGTATATGGTTAGCATGAGAGATGTGGTAGAGCTCCCTGAATATTAGTTTGCTTCAATCAGTAAATTAGTTTGGTTTGGTTTGTAGTTGTTGGTCATTAGGAGATCAGCTGGTTTTTGCTTACATGACTGACATCTCAGGCATTAGCGTTGAAAGGTTTCCACATATCTGGACAGAAAACTGTTGTAAGAGGAGGAAATGTGCATTATTCTTACATGTGATCTGACCATAAGGGTCAAATTACATGAGATGCTCTTATTGTATTTTAGAAGCAGAGATCTTAGTGGTCCTCCAGTGCTGGGATTTTCAAACAGCCATGTGCCTGAACAATCAGGCAAGTAAAGGAAGCCTATGCTTACTTCCTGATGACCACTCGTAAAACAAAGCAGGTTGAGTTGCAAGATATGGGGATACGCGAAGTTCCTGCTAAGATGAACAGATGACTTTTGCATTTAAGACAATTCTGCTTCTAGATTTGCACTTGAGCATTTTGTGTAGCTTTAACCTAAAAAAATTAAAATTATAACAGAGAAGTGTAACTATTCCCTCAGAAAGGTACGAGCAGTGGAAGATTCTGTCTCCTTTTCAAATAAAGGAAGCATTATTAATTTTAAGAGGGAGGAAAAAACTCTTGCCTGAAGCCATACCATCCTGAGCCATCATTCTCCATTGTGGATGTAGAGCGATCAATATTTCAGAGCTGATGTATGGTTATTGCTTTGGAGCATAGTACCCTCTTTATTACTTTGGCCTTGCAGTGAAATCACCTGTGACAAAAACGTTATTAGGAACTACAGGGGTAAAAATAGCTGTGCTGCCCAGTAATGTGTGGCCTGTGATGAACCACTAATACCAAATGGGTTGTGGGGGTGGGAATGCAAGTAGGAAGCCTAAACTTATTTCCTATTCATCACACAAGGATGGTGCAGTTTGAAAGTGCCAAGTACTTAACAGCCTTTTTTAAAAAAAATCTTGATCACCTTTGCAATAGCAGTGCATTTAATCGACTAGGAAGTGAATGAACAGATTCCATTCTCTAAGGCCGTTAGAGAATGGAATTTCTAACCTTTTCCATTTCTAACCTTGGGTGCCCAGATGTCTGATTATGTCATTCTGCTCTTCTGTTCAGGTTTTTACATGTACACTACTGAGAATAGTGCCGTCCACTCCTGTGGCAGTATATAAATCTGAAAAATAAACACATAAATAAATGTTGTTGAACTACAACTCCCAGAAATCCTGGCCAGCACAGCTAGAGGTAAAGGTTTCTGGGAGTTTTAGTCCAAGAACATCTGGGAACCCAAAGTTGGGACCCACGGCTCTAAGGTACTGCAACAGATTTTTTTAAAAAAAACCATTATGTGCCACTCCCATGAATTAAAGCACTGGACCCATTTTGCAAACCAAAAGATAGGCAGCGGTTTGCACATCATAAGGTGGAGGAAAAAAACCTGAAAGATATGGAATAGGTGTGCTCCAAGAGTCTAACAGATCTACACATAGGTATGCTTAACAGGAAAAACAGAGACAAATTTCATTGTTAGTCCCAGTTAGACCGGACCTATGAAATGACTGGACATTGTTAATTTTATTATTTATTTAAAAATTATTAATTAATTAATTTTTATTCCACCTTTCTCCTTAAAAAGGACCTGAGGTGGCTTACATCACTAAAAAGACAATATTTAAAAACTGAAAAAAAAGTAGGTATACAAATATTGAAAAGAATTAAATATATTAAAAACAGTAAATAACATCAATACTAAAAACACATTTAAAAGCAACAAAGCACAACAATCCATTTTAAACAAACCCTCTCAGATAGCCAATCACTAAGGGAAAGGCTGCCTAAAGAGAAAGGTTTTCATCTGCTTGTGGAAGGACAGCAAAGATGGGGCCAGCCTGGCCTCCGGTGGGAGGTGGTTCCAAAGTCCGGGAGCAACAGCCATGCTTATGTAGTCTCATTGATTCGCTTGGTCTACTCCAGTTAGGAGTAAACTCTCAGATTTACCATAGCTCATATGAAGCTACAACATCCTGAGTCAAGTGATAAGGCCATTTAGCCCACAAGTATTGACATTAATGGATGGCAGCTTTTAGGCAAGCCTTCTTCAAGTCCTGTCTGGAGGTTTGCAGAAACAGGAGAAAGATTAGATACATCCATTTACCAGGCAATGGAGGGGTTAAAACTGTGGGGCAGGCTCCTAGTGAGCCAGCTATAGCCTTTCAAAGGAGAGAGGCTGGATTCTTTCCTTCTGCATTCTTCCCTCCTGGCATTCAGGGCCTGCCACTTTAACTGACATAGTGGGCAAACCGTGTGCAGTTTTGCCTAGCAAATAGAAAACATGGTTGCTAAGAGAGTATCGGTATGAACCTACATAAAACAGAGATAAGTGGGAGCAGTTGTAACTTGGGCAAAATGGGGTTTGTTTTTACTGTTTTCCCGCTTTTTTCCCAGGCCCTTGCCACATCTTTGAACTAACTCCTGCACTCTCCTTCTTTCACGCAGTTTGTTCCCCATGTTCCCATGGTACTGGCCAAATGACGTTTGGTGGTAACCCAGAGCTAGCTCCTTTTTGCAGAATGTCAGCTCTGGTGCACACCAACCCCTGCTAGATCCAAAACACTGCCCTGCATTTTGCTGCACATCTCAATAGCTCTGCCTGGCCAACAAGAATTGGGATATATAATCCTGTGAACGCTTACTTAGGTGTACATCCCACTGTAAACCAAGTAATGTGCAAAGAGGGAAGATATGTGACCTGCCTGACGGAGAGAAGGGCAGCGCCTGGAATTTAATTCACTAAAACGTCATTTGTTATTTATAATTCATCCTAATTTTTAACAATTGTTTTAAAAGTCACTGGCCAAAATCATAGTGGCTAGTTATGCCCATGTACGTGAAATGGTTTAAACTGCAGTGGTGAATTGCCACAAGTAAGCAAATCACCACATATATCCCTTGTCACATATCAGCTCATGCGCATACCAGTTCATGCAATTGGCGAGGGATATAAGTGTTAACCACCAGTAATTTGCCACCACAATATATATCACTGCATTTATACCTGTATAATTAACCAACAGGTTCCTGGCCATTGCTTTAATCATTATAAAGTCAACAGCATTCATGGTCTGAGTGATGATTAACACCTCACATTACAGGGAGTTTTACTTAGTGGTAAATTGAGAGGTAATTTTAATCACTTTTCTTCCCTCAATTTTAAAGCAGCAACACATCACCAAAGCATCACTATTAATGCAGCAGTTAATTTTTTATAGCATTGGCTAAACAGAATTAACAAATTAAGTTTTGAATTCACATTAACATTAATGTTTTAGCTTTTACACTGACATTTCCAGACTCTGGGGCAGGTTTGTACTTGAAGGGCTTACACAGGGCAATTGTTATCATCGTTGCCATCCCAAGACATTTTGCTGCCAGAGGCACAGCCCAAATGATAAACTAAATGAAAAACTTCCTAACTGTTGGAGCAGTACAACAGTGGAACCAGTTACCTCGGAGTTGGTGAGTGCTCCAACACTGGAGGCATTCAAGAAAAAACTTAGATAATCACCTGCTTTGATTGTATTCCTGCACTGAGCAGGGGGTTGGACTTGATGGCCTTGTAGGCCCCTTCCAACTTCACTTTTCTGTGATTCTATGATTCTATGATACCTTCACTTTCCTAAAGTCACCACTGTAAAAATCTTGCTGCTAGGGTAACCAGGTCCTCAGCTTCCCATTTCCTGATGTTTCATGGCCAAAGCCTGATATCAGGGCAGTGAGCCCTTGTGATCCTTTTAAGGAGAAAGGTGGGGTAAAAATATTTTAAGTAAGTAAGTAAGTAAGTCAGTCAGTCAGTCAGTCCGTCCATCCATCCATCCATCCATCCATCCATCAATTTAACAAGAAGTAGGTATTTGCGTAACAATTGCAAAGCAATTTGTGTGTACATATGACAGAAAGGAAGTGGGTTAGAATACAAGGGGTGCGGGGCTGATTTTGATTTTTTTGTAGTACATCCCTGGGAGCTCCTGCTGCTCAAACCAGTGTTGCTTTGGTTTCTGCCATGTGTGATTGCCTGTGTCCATGTAAACTACCCATGGATTCTGGGTATGGACCCAAGTATCCTGTTCGCACACCAGTTCTTGATTGCATTGATTGTCCTTTCATGGCTTTGCCCAGCAAGACTTAAGCAGGTTGTTTCACTCTGTTCCATGGCAGGGCCAGCACTGCAGGACATGCTTCCAAGTAAACGCAGGTAGGATCAGGTTGGAAACTATCCAGTAGATGACACAAATATTTATTTACTTCCATAGAGTGGAATCCTAGGCAAGTCTACTCAGAAGTGAGAACTACTCCATTCAGCGGGCTTTACTTCCAAATAAATATATATTTTAAAGAATCACATGGCATGGGGGAAAACGTTTGAATAACAATTTGAATAAATAGACTGATTTTCTAGAAAAGACCTAAAAAGAAATGGCAGCAGTAACAATCATGGTAATGATTGGCCTCTATAGGTGAATATCTGTCTCTCTTGAGAGCTGTGTTGGCTCAGAGGAAGGACAAAGGAAGACTAGGAATCTTTATTCCCATAATAAGCTTGCCCAGGCTTGAGGTCTGCTGGAGGAGGTTTTCTTGGAGCCTCGCAAATAGGGTAGCTGGATGTCCTCTTACAGAGAGGGCAGTCATCAGTTTCAAGGGATGCCAGAGAACAATTCACCTTCCGAAGGTGCCCTCTGTTTGACAGGTTGTTGAATTCAAGTCCGATATGAAGATAAAGAAGCAGCCGGAGGAAGATCAGGAACCTTGGAGGTGTCCCTCCAGAGTTGTTCCTGGAGTTGCATCTGGAAAGCAGAATCACCAAGTACTAGGCTTTGGATTCCCTGCTCAGGTGACAGCCATACTGATTTAATTTAAATAATATTTTAAAAAATAATTTTGCATCTGTCCATATAAATTTGCATATGAAATGTATACAAATCCGGGTCCTTTTGTGTCCTTCTTGCTGGTGATGCATGCCCTCTCTTTGGGCACTCTATCTCAGAGGTGCATTTGCTGAGGACAAGAGAGGTGGGCTTTCTGGTGGCAGCTCCCAGACCACAGAACTCCTTTCCAAGGGCGAATGGGTTTCTTGTCCTTCCACCAGTGGGAAAGCCATTTAGGCCAGCTCTTGGCAACAACCTGTACATTACATACATGACGGGGTGATTAACAGAAGTGCTATGGTTTTAAATCTTAAAATTTAATAATTATTATTTTAATTGTTTAGTTGTTGGGTATGTTTTTAATTTAACTGTGTTTTAAAATCATAACAGATATATTGCTTCAGTACTTCTATCCTACTCCTTTATTTGTACTTTAAAAAAATTATATTGTAACATGCCTTGAGTCCCAGTTCTTGGAGAAAAGCAGGATAAAAATCAGGTAAGTAAATTTAAAAAAGAAAGTTCCTTCATAGCCTACTTTTTTAAAGTCCTACTTAGTGTGGTGACTATTTGGACTCCAGCTGTTTGTAATTTGCCCTGTCAATGGGTACCAGCTGGTCATTCCAAAGTACTTCTAGGCACTGCCAAGTCATCATTCTGCTTAGATATAAAGTAAAAGTACCAACAGTGGCCATAAAAATTTGGAATTTCACATTATGAGATCTTCGGACTGACCTTATAAAGAGATTGCTACAGTGAAGGCTGAGGATCTCTTCTGGGCTTCAGTGCAAACTTGAAAGGATCTGCTGGATGTGTTCTGGCCTTCAAATTTTAGATTAGAACCCAGAATGGATTCATTTTCTCCACTAACATATGAGATCCCCACCTCCATGGGATTTCCCTAATATGGGTTGTGACATTCTACTCAGTGTTCTCTTGCTAGCCAGGTAAACTCTGTTCCCCTGCCTTGGTCTTGCTAGGAAAACTTTGTTGTCTGGAAAATGTTAAGGGTCACGGTGTTATTATTAGACTTATCTTTCTAAGGTTTTAAACAAGTCTTGCTACAAACCCCCTTTATCAAACCCCCTTGAGGACCAATGGAGCAATGAGCTTTTAAACACTCCTCCTCTTGCCTTTTATCTCTTCTTTTTATACTATTATCAAGAACGGATTCTTCTCTGGGCTCTCACTAAGCCACAGCCACCTGCTTGGTGGTGGAAGGAACCAAGCCTTTTTTGGAAGTCAACAAATGAAACTGCCTTATATGGAATCAAGTGGATCACCATCTGATGTAGAATTGATTGCCTACACTGGCTGACCACAATTCTCTAAAGCTTTTCAACAAGGCCCCTCTCTTATCTGCAAGGCCAGGGATAAAACCTGAAACCTGTATACAAAGTATGAGCTCTGCCACTCAGCCACCTTTCGTTGTTGGAAAGGGTGAGAGAAAAATGGAACTGCCGCCTCTACACCTGCCTGTGGAAATTAATCAGCATCTCATCTGAATGCTGCAGCAGCTGAATCACTGGTCTTAAAATGTTTTTTGGGGGGTTGCAAGCTTCCAGAATTCCCCAGCCAGTAAGTGAATCTTGAGAGTTACAAATCACAAAGTAACTTTTAAAAGCTTTGTGGAACCACAGCCAAATATCAGAACTGGATTGTACAACTCCTAAAGTGTTGAAAAAAGAAGACAAACTATTTCGGTTTTTCCCAATGATTTTTCTTCTTCATTTGACTTGAGATTGGCACTCTCAAGGCTCTTTCTGTGTGGAGCTTAAGTAGGTGTTTGAGGAATTTTCTGGTGATGTGACAAGTCTGGAGGATGACAACAGCCGTTTGTATTGTATTTAACAGATATGATCACACATCTTCATGGGGATAAGCTGATGGGGGTGGATTTTGAGCAAAAAACAGCTCTAAGAGAAAGGATGATGCATGTGCATGCAGCATACCCTCCTACCTATCTTCTGCAGACACCCTCACAGCCTCATGAGATGGCGAAGGAGGGGAAAAAAGCACACGGGAAGGTGTTTCCTAATTGTTTAGAAAACACCAGTGTCCCTATGAAACTCAGAAGGGCAGCAATGAAGAAATTAGAAAAGATAATCACGTGTAAGGATGTGTCAGGGGAGATCAAGATCATCCACACTCTTGAATTTCCAATCCCCATGTATGAGTGTGAAAGCTGGACAGTAAAGAAAGCTGACAGGAAAAAAACTGATTTGTTTGAAATGTGGTACTGTGGGATAACTTTGAGGATACCCCGGGCTACCAGAAAGAGAAACAAGTAGGTCCTAGATCAAATCAAGCCTTAACTATCTCTGGAAGCAAAAACTGTTGAAACTGAGGCTGTCCTACTTTGGGCACATCATGAAAAGACAGGGTTCTCTGGAAAAGACAATAATGCTGGGAAAGGTTGAAGGCAGCAGGAAAAAAGGAAAACAAAATATAAAATAGATTGACTCCCTAAAGGAACCACAGGTTTACATTTGCAAGAGCTGAGCAGGGCTGTTAAGGACAAGGCATTTTGGAGATCACTCATTCATGGGGTTGTCATACGTCAGATGCAACTTGACAGCACAAAGCAACAATCTCTCTTTTAAAGTAAAATGGACATGCAGATTTGGCCCAGAAAGAAGTTACACCCACCAACAGAGCTTGGGAAAATTAGGTTTCTGGACTGCAGCTCCTAGAGTTCCTAAAGAACTTTTTGAAGCTGTGAAAAATTTGGGAAGTCCTGCTTCTGTGACATCCCTCGTTGTTGGCCATGATGGTTAGGGCTAATGAGAGTTGCAGTCCATCTACATCACCCATGCTGTGAAGCCCAGGGCAATGCTAATTATCACAGCCACCCTGTCGGCTGCTGTATCCTGAGATTAGGCAGCTGGTTCTTATCACGTTGGCAGCTGTATAGTTACAGTCTGGTAGCAGCACACCCTCCCCCCTTTCGCCACTGCAAAAGTTAGACAGGCACGTAAGAAAAGTACCCATCATCTTTTTAAGGTTGGTGTCTATTTCTGCACATCTCGGTTTTACTCAGTGCAGACATGGCCCCTTTTTGTTTGGTTATTACTGGTAACACATAAGACAGTTTAGACTAATAGGGAAACTGTAAATCTTTATAATCACTTTAACTTTGAACTTTTGCTAACTAACCTGCTAGGAATCTTCAATTATCTCAAAGCATAAACGGAGGCATTAAGTCTCTCTTAAATCATCCCAGGCACCTGAGATGCTGATTTATTTTTAGCTTTCCTGATGGCAAGTCCTTTCCTTGCCATACATACTCCGGCTGACATGTTTTTTTATTTTAAAGTATTTTGAAGAAACAGACCTGGAAATAAAACATATGCATGTCATGTGCTGCTTCCATATCCAGGAAGAAATAGATTCTCAGTGGTGGTTAACAAGTGGGATATGAAGAATATCACTGTTAATGGCCGTGCTGGCTATGAGATTCTGAGAGGTGTTATTCAAAAAAACTTTTCGCAGTTGTAACTAATTTTCTGGGTGGCTGGAGATCCACTGCACAACTATGTGCCTAAGTGGAAACACTGTCAGACTAGAAAAGTGGTTTTTCTTCCCAGTGTTTTTATATGGGTTGTGTTTGTGGAATACTAGTGAACCAGAAAGCCATGAGCAAGGGGAGGTGACAAAGAAGAGAACTGAGACAGCTGCATTTGGGATCATTGCACTATGTGGACTTAAGCAGGGAGTGGAGCACCATCCCTGTGGCTCGTAAGCTTTCTTGTTGCCCAGGCCCTAACAACAATGGCACAAGGCCTGGAGGGGAGGAATTTCTATATGTCTAGTGTTAAATTTTCCACCGCTGCATACAGCCTGGAAAAATCCACTACACTACTTTCAACAACACTGGGGTTAGGGGTGCCAGACCTCTGTGTAGTTCAAGATCTGTGTATAACTCTTATGTCACCCCCAAACATAACTAAAGCTTCTATCTGAGGTGGAAAACAGAAGGATGATCTCTCTTCACCCTCCTTGGCTGCTGTTTGGAGCCCCCATGCCAGGAGAGGGAGCCGACTGAGTTTCAGCCCACCACCAACAAGGGCCTCAGTAAATCTGAGACCCACCTTCCTCAGGCTACTTCCTGGAGACAAAGAGTCCAGTATTCACAGCCCCCTCGTGCCTATTTTCAGCTGGACCAGAAGCAGTTTCTGCCCCTCTTCCAAACCTTGCCAGGGTATTGCTCCAGTTCTCCAAGTTTCCAGGCAGTGAAGCAAATCTTAGGATAAGGAATGGGGGATGATGAGGACATCTGATTTATTTTATTTTTTTCTATGTGAGATAGCTTTAAAGCCAGAGCATCCAACCTCACCTGGAGTCATTGCTTGTACATGCTATAGTGAACTTTCTTTCTTTTTTTGCATTATAATTTTAAGTAATATCAACAGCAGACTACAGGACAGTTGTAGTCATGTCGTGCTAACTGGCCTCTCACAGATACCCAGTTGGCCACTGCATGAACAGGGTGCTGGAGGAAGCAGGCCTTTGGTCTAATCTAGCACGGCTTTTTTGTTCTTAAATTTTCTTACCTTCAAAATTCAGAGCTTAATTTATTTATTTTTTATTTATTTATTTAATTTATATCCCGCCCATCTAGACCGAAGTCTACTCTGGGCGGCTAACAACACTCAAGAATAATAAAATAAAATAAAACAACAACATTAATACAATTGAAGATAGCAAATAAATTAGGTATTGACAGGAGGGAAGGCCTGCCTAAAGAGCCAGGTCTTGAGTTGGCTCTTAAAAACACCCAGCGAGGGAGCCAGACAAATTTATGGGGGGAGATTGTTCCAGAGGCGAACATTTTGGACAGCAGGTTCTAGACTGTCCAGTCTGCACTGTCAATTTTTAAATAATTATTTTAGTATAAACACTGCGCTGGGGATTTAAAATTGAAAAAGAAAAAGAAACTGTATTATTATAATGTTATGCCAACAGCACTAGAGCAGAGCCCCTTGAATCAGTAGGATTTACATAAGGTTTGACTTCCCATTCAGCCATTGTTTTAGTGGGTCTACTCTCTTTGGAACTACCAGTCAGATCGAGGCCATAACACTTCTACAATTATCTTTTAGAAAGACAATAATAAGGGAACACTATATCCATATTGTCTGTGCATTATATATACTACTAGTAGTTAAATGGTAGTTACTCTAGGGAACCTTCTAGCTACTGCCTAGGCAAAACTGAACATTTAGCTGAGAGTATGAAAAGGATAACAACGACAAAAGCATTTTTATCGCAGCAAGCAGAAACTTTTCCAGGAATGATCAGGCTTTACACACACACCTCCCTCCCTCCTTCTATGGCAGTATGTGACAGCCATTTAAGCTGTTGGTTGATTTTGTTATTCAAACTATTTCAGTAGCAAAGGTTTTTTTAAGGGAGGGTGGAACGCTTTGGAACAAGCAAACAGCTAGGCTGGCAGAATGGTGCAGGACACAAAGAGGGCACGGTAGCTGATTCCAAAGGGCTGGGTCAGTGAGAATGGTTTTGTTAGCATTTTCTGGGTTGCTAAGGGAGCCACTATTTGTACAGACTTCTCAAATTCAAGCTCAAGTGCACAAGAAAATCTAATACTAATAATAATCATGTGCTGTCAAGTCAATTTTGACTGACGGTGACCCTTTCCAGGATTTTCTAGGTAGAGAGTACTCAGAAGTGGTTCACCCTTCCCTTCTTCTGGGAGCATCCTGGGCCTGTTGCCCATGACTATACAGGCTGGCTCTTCTCTCTGGAGGCACAGCGGGGAATCAAATTCCCAACCTCTTACTCTGCAGCCAGATACCTAAACCACCAAGCTATCTGGCAAACTACATTAGACTCTTATCTACTGAATTTGCCTTGAGGATATACACTCCCCATCCAACCTTTTGACATTTCTTACGATTTTCGTCAGTTACATTTAAATTCTGCTTTTTTCTTCAGTGAACTCAAGGTATTATATGTGGTTGTTGTTCATCGTATCTTCACAACAACCCTGTTAGATAGATTAGGTGGGGAAAATGTGACTGACTGGCCTATAGGCACCCAAGAGGTTTCATAGCTGAGGTGGAACTGAACCTAGATTTCCCAGTCTATGCTTGTAATCAACAATTATTTCAGAACTCCATGCCTGAGTTTTGTGGTTCAGCAGAAACCTGAACAGTGGTCACATCAGTCTGACTGGAGCATCCAGATTACTGCAATGCACTGGCTCAGGCACCACAAATTGTACATCAGCTTCATGTGCAAGAAAGACCTGGGCATGTTTCATCTTGAGAAAAGAAGACTGAGGGAAGATATGATAGCACTTCTCAAATACAGTGGAACCTCTACTTATGAACTTAATCCGTATTGGAATGCTGTTCTTAAGTTGAAACGTTCATAAGCAGAGGCAAAATTTCCCATAGGAATGCATTGAAAACCATTTAATCAGTTCCGGCTGTTTTTCATTCTTATCTAGAGGCGCCGTTCTCAAGTAGAGGCATTAGTTCCCATAGGAACTAATGCAAAGCTGGTTAATCCGTACTCTACCACTAGGGGGAGATTTTTTTTTTTTTTAACCTAAGATGACCTAAGGTTAAAAAAAGGGCAGAAAAGTGTTTTTTTCTGTTTGTAAGTTGGAGCTCCGTTCGCAAGTAGAGGCAAAATTTAGCGAACGGAGCTGTTCGTAAGTTGGATCGTTCATAGCTAGGGACGTTCGTAAGTAGAGGTTCCACTGTACTTGAAAGGTAATAATAATACAGAGGAGGGGCAGGACCTCTTCTCGATCATCTCAGAGTGCAGGACACGTAATAATGGACTCAAGTTAAAAGAAACTAGATTGAGGCTGAATATCAGGAAAAACTTCTGAACTGTTAGAGCGGTATGATGATGAAACAGTTACCTCAGGAGGTGGTGAACACTCCAACACAAGAAGCATTCAAGAGAAATATGGACAGCCATATGTCAGATCCGCTTTTATTTGGATTCCTGCATTGAGCAGAGTGTTGGGCTTGATGGCCCCTTCCAACTCAACTATAATATGATTCTAAAACCCAGCTTGGACTGCTCTTGTGCCGTGTGGCTCAAATACTCAAGTTCCAAGGTGTAAGCTTAAGGGTTCTGGAGGACCCAAACCCATACGGAAGAAGAAAGCTCTGAAAATTGGACTATGTAGCCCTCAACTGACCGAGGCTTGCCTGAACTGTAGATAACACACCTGCCACATCCAGACATAAACATTTTCTGTCCTGGAGAAAACACCTTAGTCGCACACCAAGTGCCTGATATAGATAATCCATACGAAAGGCAATGCCACCACCAATCTCCCACTTCTCCATGCAGCTTATCAGCGTTAGCAAGTGTTTTAATGACAGGGCTGGAAGCAGCAAACTGTGTCACTGGATAACCTCTCTGATCGCAAGCATGGAGTATATTAGATAGACTATGTTTAACTCTTACAAAAGGCTAGTTGTTTTCTCCTGAGGGTTACTGAAGAAGCTTGGCAAAGTTGCTACTGTATTTGGGAATACAACTCCTGGAATCCCTCCAGCCACCATGCAGATGAGTCTCCTTATTCTTCAGAGGTATCACTTAAACCTTTCTGAATTATTCTTTAGAAGTGAACAAAAGGGAATGAAAAATGCCAATCCCCAAAGCAATGCCCAGGAGGTTGTGAAAATTGGCATATCCTACAGCAAGATGTGTAGGACTTCCAGCATGGCTGCCATTACAAGAATGAATGTGAAGCTAACCTTGACCTGGAGCAGACACTTTTTGGCAGAAACCAATGTTTTTCTAAGAATACAGTAACAAAGACAACTGACTTGAATGTTATTTTATAACGTATTAGAGATGGTCATGAACCTCAGTTCAGAGGTTTGTGCTGGTTTGTACACGCAGCCCCATAGGTGCCACACATTCCCTTCCCCTGCCTCCCTGGATCCCCCACATTCCCTCCCTGGATCCCCCACCCGGACAAGGAGGCAAGACAGGCAAACCCATACTTCTGCCAGGGACTAGTCAAACAGCTGAAGAGGAGGAGGAAGAGAGGAGCACGCTCCAACGGGTGAGTGGGTCGTTGGCCAGGGAGGTGGGGGAAGGGAATGCAAGACACCTGTGGCGCCGTGCATATGACTTCGCATGAACCTCCGAACCGAGGTTTGTGCCCATCTCTAGACTATGTATATATGAAGCTGTCTGAGTTAGACTACTGAATGATCGAGTTGGGCAGGGACACATGAAAGGGACATGTAGGGGCAACAGCATTGCCTGTCTGCCCACCCCCAGGAGGAGGAGGAGGCTGCAGCAGCAGCACTGGTATCCCTAACCTGTTCCCCTGCCTATCCAGAAAAATGCAGCAGCAACACTGTTGCTTCAACCAGCTTGTCTCTCAGGCTGCCTCACGGGGGGAAGGATGAGGTAGTAGCACCCGTAATGTAAGGGGCCTGCTGAGCCGAGTGGTGGTGGGGGGAATCACTGCTCCCTGTATGCTGCCACCTGAGGCAACTGACTTGGTAAGGCTAACTCTGCACCTAGAAAGCTCTTACTCAAAGGTGCCGCTGTTGAACCCAGGCCCCTCTTCATGCAAAGTCAGGCAGGAGATACAGCTCCTCCTTCCCCACCCTATGTTTAGATCTTTTTTTCCTAACAGAAAATACTGCTAAGGAGTTACCATGTGCCTGAAGAAGTGCATCAGACTCACAAAAGCTCACACTGAAATCAATTTCTTAGTCTCAAACAATCCTTTAGGGGTTGTTTTTTTTCATTCCATCTTGTTAACGAGCCCCAGAAAAACAGACTACATAAAGGCAAGGTATCTGATTTCACCTAGTAGATAAAGAGTTAGTGCTTCACAAAGCATGATTTTATCTAATGCATACTCCAGAGGCACTTTGTAAAGCTACTAATCTGAAATGTAGACTTATACACGCACATTTTATTGCCATTATGCACGCAAGTGTCAAGAAACCCCAACGGAGCCTGGCTCATTGACACGTTTAGGGAGTGTCATGACGTTATTAGACTGATAAGAGGTCCCTTTTCATTGCAAAAAAGATCTAGTGATTTATTACTCCTAGCCTCTTGTCCACATCTCCCATCTCTGAGTCACATCCAAAATATTAATTTGCAAGGATTTTTTTTAAAAGATTCTGTCTGCCTAGAAAGAGCACAGCTGTCCAGCCCTTTTCCAGTGTGTCAAAGTAAAAATGTAAAAAGAGCCCAGATGGATCAAACAAGAAGTCTACTGAGTGAGAATCCTATTCTTCTCTTGTACCATATATATATTTTTATATATATAATTTGCCTAGAAACAGGACAGAACATTCACATTTTATCATTCTACTGGTCTCCTTAATTGTGAACTTTGTTTCTCTGTAGCCATGCCAACTGCCGATCATGCTTCATCTTCCTGACAGAAAGGGTTCTACTCAAGGAAAGCTTACAACATAATAAATATTTCTTAGTTCCATCACTTCAGCAGAATGCATGGACAGAAAAGTGTTAAGTGACTATCCCATCAGATGCTGTTGTTTTGGCTGCTATAGAGCACTGTAAAGCACTATTAACAAAGACTGGGAAAGCTCCTTTTTCAGAAGTTATTTGTGCCTGTTACTTTTATAGCATTTAGCAAGTAAGGCCTCATTGGAACTCATTATAGTGTTTAAAAAGCAACCAATTACATTACTTGTGTAACATTACCGTTTTCATTACCATTTGTTGCTTTTTGGGAAGAGGGAAGGATTAACCAAAAGCACAACATGAAATTTGGAAAATGCATGTCAAAATGTCTCTAAGATGCTTAAATATATCCATATTCTCTTTGAAACGAACTAGAAAATACTCATTAGACCAATAAAGTAACTTAATCCTTGCTTGTTAAAATACTATTGAAATGTATTGTCCTTCCATGGCCAAAAAAGTAACTTGTGACATGCAGCTCCATCACTTGTGATTTTTAGGATCTGCTGTCAACTTTTCATGGACTGAATTTGTCACACGTGAGCATATTCTATGATAGCAGACTGAGGATCTATCCACAACGTGCAATTACAGCCGTTTGATTCTGCTTTTACAGTCTTGGTTCCATTTTCTAGAATTCTGGGATTTCTAATTTGCTGAGATTTCATGAGAGCTCTCTAACAGATACTTGTAAGTACCTCACCGAACTGCGAATCCCAGAATTCCACAGAATGGAGACAGAATAGTTAAGAAGGGACTGTACTTTTACAAATATGTAGATACATTCAATTCTGAGAGTGACTTTCTTTAGACAGGTTGTTGGAGGTAACAGTACAATTCAGCTTCACTGAAGAAAATGCATAGCTTTGCATGGAAAGAAGTATATATAGAGAAGGACCGCCTCAGATTTCTTATATTATTCTGACCTATGCTGATCTTCCTTCTAATTAGGTGTTACTTCCTTTCTTTTTCCTTTTGACCCTCTCTTATAGAGGACAGAGGTGGTGATTTTGTTCTTGAGAGGTGACTCCCTACATCTCCACTTTAGCCAGAACTAGGATCCCTATTATCTTTCCTATCTCATTGGCCAGAATCCTATTCAGAATTTATTCCAGAGTAATTGCAATCACTTAAGCATGGTAGCAAATTTCAGCTAAACAAGGTGACATGACTGACATTTTGTTAATTAGCTGCCATTCACCCCATGACTTACCAGTAGGATTCTAGCCAATATAGTTATCTAATAAACACTAGCTTTCGTATTTTCCTGTAAGGGTGGATGTGATTACTTCCAAAGGAGGAAGTGTGCTCTGCTAACCATTCTGATTTTTAGGGACTAAACCTAGAAGTTAACTTAGATGTTTGCAGCTGTTCGTTGTGCTAACAACAATAAGCTTGGGGTACATGTGTATATGTGTACACAAACGGTAGAAGGAACTCAAAACAATGCAGTGAGGCCTGAGTACATCCAGTAGACAAAGAATGCTAAATGTTTAGATGAAAAACACTGGAAAAACAGGGGCAAAGAGGCAAATGGAACTGATTATCCTCAAGAGAGCATAGATGAATGGTGGGCCCCTGAAAAGAGGTGGTTGACAAAGCAATATTTTGCTGCAGTGCCCCATACACCCCAGAAATATTTTGGTCAAACATCTGTGTTGGCAAAAGAGGGGATGGCTAATTAAACATTTGCTATAAAAGACACCATTATGGGAAGCTCACCAAGTTTGCCATCTTAGGTCTGCGTTGAGAGGATTGTCTCCATAGAGCTGTTGAAATGAAGTGACTCAAGAGCAATGCGGATCAATGGTTGCTGAGCAAGAGGTAGTTTCTCCCTTGCCATGAGGCACTTGCAGAGGGTTGCTGGACATTTAGATGTATTTTCATTGATCAGGAAGGTCTCCCTTGTCCCCTTCACTTCAGGGTAAGCTTACTGTTTGTCATGATCTCCTGACAATTCCATCCATCGTAAGTTCCCTATTCCTTCACAACTCACTGAAGCCAAACCAGTGATGCAAAACACTTCTTAAAACAATTGGTATTTAATAGGAAGACTGGCAGTAAACACGCGTGCCAAATTTCAGAGAAGGAAAGATTGCTGTTTTGACTCCAACCTCCAGAATCTTACAGTTAGCATGATCAGTAGTTATCTTACATTTCTGGGAAATTTTCCATCCAAGTAGTAATTCTACATGGCTTCCTAGTTTATTTTCAGGCCCAGTTCAAGTTGTACCCTTAACATTGCAATCCTTCATATTTACTTAGAAGATAGCCCCTGTGACTTTTAGTGGGAACTCACTCCAGATAATCAGATGTCAGATTGCATTCCAAATGGATTGGGGCCACAGACTGAAATATCTCAAGGTCTGCCTCGTCCCACCAAAAAACCTACCTGGGTGCTGAAATCTTTGCTAGAAGCCTCTCTGCATTTCGGCTGACTGGTGACCCAGGACTGTGCTGTGGCATCTCACCCAGAACACACTTCCCATGCCGTGTCTATTTAGATGACATCTCAAGACCATGCAGTGCCATTTTTATTTGTCTCAAACGTTTGAAAACCTTTTAAATTTAGGACTGATTGTTTTACTGGTCTTTGACCCTGTCTTCTGGTTTCTTCTCTCCCAAGCATTTTAAAAGAAATTAAACTTAGATTGTTGTGAACCGTTTTTGTGTAAACCATTCCAAAATGTTGTGTGCCTTAAATGTAGTATACAAATTATATACAATATTACAAATGTTTGAGCACATATTTATACAAAATTCATTCATTCATTCACTCACTCATTCATTCATTGTTGAGGCACTTCATATGTCTTCCATTTTTAAAAACGATGTTATTCAGTGTTGTTATTGTCTTCTGGCCCTCCCGATGTTTTGGAATACAATTCCACAGTTCTTTACTGTTGGCCATGCTGGTTGGAGCCAAAACAATCAGGAGGGCCAAAGGTTCACCACCCTTGCCTTCGGAGATTATCCTTCTTCAGAGCCCCTGCAAAATACCACCCACCCACCACAGCTGTACCACATCTCCATAATGAATATCTTGCTTTTACATTAAATGACAGCCACATTCCATCTGCTACACACTACTCAGGGCAACCTCATCACTTCCCTGTCTTTTACAGGGTTCCAAGGTACAACACAGTGTTGTTTTAAAAATCAAAATAGTTTATTGCTTTTCTTTGTAAAAATGCACTTAACTTACACTGGCTTTTACTTAACCAGCAGTTTGTACCAATGGGGATTAAAAATGTCATGTTTCAAATCCTTTTGTTCAAGTGTGTAAACACCATTCATTTTACAACCCTAATCTGTGCCTGCCATATTCTCCTAAGCATTGCCAGCCCATGACCCCGCGTCGCTTTTATATAAATACTGTAAAATTTCTCTAGACTTTGCAGCATTATAGACAAAAGATCTATCAAAGTAGACAATATGTTCAATATTCTTTTTTAACTTCCTTTTTTTTGTTGTTTTAAAAATATACCTAAAACTTTGAAATAATCTTAAGAGTAACAATTAACAATAAGAAAAATTACAGTGCGTTGACTAAAGGAATATCCCATGGTCCTTAAAGCCAATATTCCCTTTTTGCATGTTGAAAGTGATTTAGCAGTTACTTAGCAACTTCTTTTCCCACCTACACACAATAATTTAGTTGAGAATTAAACAAGGCAGATATTACTATTTTTCCATCTGCGATTCACAGCTCCTGTGAATAAAGAGATCATAATAAATATTAAAAATAAGTTCTTTTTTTTTTCCTGTAAGGCATCTGAGTATTACCAACTTTTACAAGCCCAAAGAGAAAGCGTTTGCGCTTAAAAGAAGAAGAAGGAGGTTCTGTATTCTCCGAGTACCTTCTGTGGAGAGGGCAAATGACTAGTCTGTAGAGCTTGGCGGGGGGGAGAGGCGCAGTGCATAAGGAACATCTTCAGTGGTAAAAGGAGAGAAGAACTACTAGTGACAGGAGTAAGACTGTTACAGGTGTGTGAAAACATGCAGTTTTCACTAAGAGAAAAACTCATTTCTAGTCCATCTTTGCAGCAATATGTGTCTTGATTTTAAAAAGCCCCAGAGAGCTTTCCAAAGTCAATTGGTACTAGTGTCTTTTTTTTTCTTTTGCAAGGATTAAAAAACAACAACCCTTGCCTGTAACACTATAAATAACTTAGGTACCCATAGGCATTCTTCCTAATAACATTGCGCTGTGACTGTCTCTTTTAAATCATTCTTTTTTTTAAAAAAAAAAGTTTGTGTTCCTCTGTCACTGAATAGATCTTCTACCGCACATTTCCATTCCATCATAGTCTTCTTTGTAAGGGCGGTGAAGGTGGTGAGGGAGCCCATTGCCGGCTTCTACTGCATGCGGTCAGGTTGCAGCTGTGTAGGCTGATACTGCACAAAGGCGGTGGGGGCAGCCACTTGAGGGTTGGCAGCCGTGAGCGGTTGTTGAACAGCGCCTGTGTAGCCATATCCCAGGAAACCAGCAGCAGGGGAGGCGGCGTATGGATACTGGTCATAGGCAGCAGCGGTGAACTGCGAATAGGCCTGGCTCGCTGTTGTGTAGTCTATGTACGGAGATGTGATGGACTGGACAGGGGTCGGGATGACCACACTGGGCTGGACAATCGCCTGCGGGTAGATAAAGTGATGTGCAAGCCTGTAAAATGAAAACACACAGACATACACACACACAGAGAGAGATATGGTCAGATTGTTACCACCAAGAGATGGAAGAACAGCAACATGGGGGATCATGCCCTTACTGCGCTGCAAGAACTATTTCCATTACCTGATACAGTTTGGGGGTGGGGGTAGGCGGGGGTGGGGAAGGCACAAGACAGGAAGTAAGAATACGGAAGGATTAAATCAAAACAGGTAGAATACAGAAGTCAAAGAATGGTTTACTCCCAAAAGTAAATTGGGACAGCAATGAAGTGTCAATGTGTGCTCCCATTCGAGTTTCCAGCCAACCAGCTTCTTTCAAAATACTCAGTTCCATTTCCCTCCCACCAAACAGTTGGTAAGCATTATGTTCACCAAGCAAGCTAAGGGGGTTGTTTTTGTTGTTGTCCTCCTATCTTCATATTTTTTTTGTATTTCTATAAATCTTGGTTTCCTCAGAGCCTTATGATTCTTCCTGTTTGTATTTGTGGGTGAGAGAAAGACAAAGAGAGACACTGACACCATCCACTCTGACTAGATGAGGATCTAAATTCTAAGAATGAGTTTGTAACAAATCCTTTTCTTCTTCAATAGATCAGGTCCCTAACCACACACATTGGCCAGAATCCTACTGGTTTCTTATTGGTAGTGGACCAACGTACCCTCTAATTTTCAGCCCTGCTGGGTGGGTCTCCACCTCTCTCTCTCTCTCAACTCCACCCCTGCATGCATGCGACTCTGCCCTCCCGGGTGCTGGGTTCCATTGCAACCAGAACCTAACATGACTGCTGTGTGGACGAGGAAGACAGCTGCGCGGAGGGAAGCAGAATCATGCGCGCGCCCATGTTAGCGGGAACCTTGTAGTGGACCCATTGAATCAATAGTGTTACTTAAGTGTTGACTTATCACCATACGCTTCATTGCTAAGCCAACCAAGTAATTTGGGCACCCAAGAAAATCCACAAGGACCTATTTCTCTGCCCCCCTCCCCAAATAATAACAAAATTTAACATTTTTCTGCCTTTTCATGATGCCTCAGAACTGTACCTCCAAGGAGCCTGCCTAATCCAAGAGCTGGCCTTATCTGTGACTCATCCTAGTATTTTTGTGTGACTTTTGCCAAGATTATGGTATGTGCTGGAAGGGTTACATATCTCCTCTCTTCGGCCTTAATTCAAAAAAAGGAATCTCCTCCCCCATTCCCTGCCTACTGTTACTTTTTAAAAAATATCGCATCATGCTGAGAGTGTCAAATTTAACTTCATGTGCTATTAGGTGCCTAGTCACTCAAAAAGCCTAAGATGCATCATAACATTCATCTCTGCCTTGCTGAAGAGGATGGAAAGTGATTCGGGAGCCAGGGCTGCTGGTCTGGTTGCCCTTCTGTATTAATGATCATGCAGAGAATGCTGAAAATGGCCACCCTGAGATGGATTCTTCCCTTTGGTGCCATAGTACGAAGTGTGGCCGACTCTTTTTTAGCCTTAGCTAGAGATGCCAAGGGTTGGATCTGGGACCTTCTGCAAGCATGGGCTTCATTATTTATTTATTTATTTATTTTATTTAACTTATATGCCTCCCACACTACCCAAAGGTCTCTGGGCGGCTTACAACAATTTAACTACAGTAAAAAAGATAAAACAATTAAAATACAATTAAAATATATGCTCTAAAAGTTGCCATCAGGACCCACAGTTGATATTATTTCAATTAAAAGCCTTCTGGAATAGGAAGGTTTTGACCTGGCGCCGAAATGTCATCAGCGTCGGCGCCAGATGAATCTCACTCGGGATGGCGTTCCATAGTCTGGGGGCAGCTGCCGAAAAGGCCCTTTGTCTACAAGCCATCCCTCTTACCTCCTTGAGGGATGACTCTTTCAAAAGGGCCCCCTGGCTAGATCTTAACTGCCGGGTAGGTTCATATGGAAAGAGGCGGTCCTTCAGGTATCCAGGGCCCAAGCCTTTTAAGGCTTTATATGTCAAAACAAGCACTTTGAATTGGGTCCGGGCAGCAACTGGTAGCCAATGTAATTTAAACAGAATCAGCTTGACGTGTCCCCTAGCAACTCCACCACTCACTAGCCACGCAGCTCGATTCTGGACCAGTTGCAGTCGCCAGACCATCTTCAAAGGCAGCCCCATGTAGAGTGCATTGCAGTAATCTATATGAGATGTTACCAATGCATGTGTAACTATCATGAGACTCCGCTCGTCCAGGTAGGGCCGTAGATGGTATAATTTCCGCAGCTGAAGGAAGGCGCCCCTGGCCACCGAGTCCACCTGGGTTTTCAGAGTTAGACTGGGGTCCAGGAGCTGTGGACCCTGTCCCTTAGGGGGAGTGTAACCCCATTCAGGGCAGGGAAATGGCCCTCCAGCCTGTCCAGCGAAGCACCCACTAACAGCACTTCCATCTTGTCTGGACTGAGTTTCAATTTATTAACCCTCATCCAGTCCATTATCAGGTCCAGACACGAGTTCAGCACAGAAACCGATTGGTGGAAAACGAGAGGTAGAGCTGAGTGTCATCAGCATATTGCTGACTCCTCAGCCCAAACCTCCTGATGACCTCTCCCAGCGGTTCCATGTAGATGTTAAACAGCATGGGGAACAGTATCGAGCCCTGAGGAACTCCATGACATAAACGCCATGGGACAGAGCAACTCTCCCCCAGCACCACCCTCTGGAGCTTCAGACTTTTCCCACCTCCAGTGAAAGTGCTGCCTGTTCCTCATGATGTCGAGAATGAGGCACTGTGCAGTGCAGGCTCAAGATATTCTGAGCCCCAGTGCAAAGGACAAAATGGCATCTCTCCCCATCTGAGGTATAGAAGCCAGCTGGACTGCTAGTCAATTCTTACTTCACCAGTGATGGAATAGGTTCCTTCCCCAGACGGAAAGTAGCAGGACAGGTTGACTAGCATATATAGCTCTCTTTTCTGACAGTAGGGTATGGTGTGTCTGTGTGCCTGAGGAATAGCCAGCCAGGCTGCTGCCGCCCTCCAGTAATTTGCCACTGGAGGCGATTTGCCTCACTAGGCATAATGGTAGGGCTCGCCCTCCTACTGTGATTTCCTGGATTCTTATTGCTTATACAACATGTCTTTGGAGGGCACTTAGGCAATAGTCCAGTACTTCATTTTTTTAGAACACTTTACACAGTCAACGTGTATTAATTTCTACTGTGGTTTACGCAGATTCTCACAAGAACCAAAATAATAACTGAAGTGCATCTTGGCAAATAATACACGTAGCAGTAATTTCTAGCTGTGACTTCCACACAAAACAGGAGTTATTGTCAAAACAGCATCCCCTGTCCACCTCAGCATGGCTGGGAGGCATTGCCATTAAACCTCTCATCATAGTGTCTCATCGTTAGGTTGTGATGTTTCTTCTAGCTATATAATCACAGCAGAAGGCTTTTCAAGTTTATTTGAGATTCCAGCTTGTTGTTACTGACTCCATGTTTCAACCTGTATTGCCACAATACTCAATGCTCCCCTCCCACCATTTTTGGCAACTACTGCAGGGCATTTGCTGCAAAGCACAAAATGCTTGTTCTGTTTACTCTTCCTTCTCCTCGCCCACTCCCTATTCATATTTCTCTGAAGCTACCATGCAAACACCCTCCCCACTCCCTTAACAAGCTGAGACTTGTACTAGTTTTAGCTGGAGATACGTTCATCTTGGACCTTGGACAAAGAAAGGAGGGCAGAACAAGAAAGACAGAAATCAGTCAAATAGCTGCGAGCCACTGAGCTTTACACTCTACTAATGTTTTTTTTAAAACCTCCAAAGAATAAGTTGGGAAGAAACTCTGTCTAATTTTTTTTCAAGTTGGATATATGCTCCATTTGTTTAGTGGTTCTGGAAAGTCCCTTTGGATATGGTCAAGATAATACCTCCTTACGAGCACTGGGGCTTCTACCCCCATCTGTGATGGCTAGGAGGTTAGCATGTGTTATCCCTTCCCTCTGATTAAATTAACCTATTATAAATCTTGAGCAATTAAGAATGGTAAGGTAAAGTTAAAGGTTCCCCTTGACAATTGTCCAGTCGTGTCCGACTCTAAGGAGCGGTGCTCATCCCCGTTTCCAAGCCGTAGAGCCAGTGTTTGTCCGTAGACAGTTTCCGTGGTCACGTGGCCAGCGCGACTAGACACGGAACACCATTACCTTCCCACTGTGGTGGTACCTATTTATCTACTCGCATTTTTACATGCTTTCGAAACTAAAATGGGCAGCACTCATTACACACAGTAACCATTTTTTTAATGGCACTCAGTGTAAGGTACCATTTGAAGAAACATCCTCTCATGTCTCTCACACAGAACGGAGTATCTCTTTCAAGATGTAGTTTTTGAGGAAGGAGCATGTTAGTCTGTAGTAATATATCAGACAAAAAAAAAAGGCAAAATAAAAAAAAACCAAAGAGACAAAAACATGGTGGCCCTCCATTATCTGTATCCCCACCTAGTCATAGGACCATGTATAAATTTGACAGTAGTACAGTCCCATTCTTAGGTCTGAGGAAGTGGGCTTGAACCATGAAAGCTCACATTAAAATATAGCAGTTAGTCTTTAAGGTGCCGTTTTTGTGTCTTGGGTTTTTCTTCTTCTTCTTCCTTCCATGATGGTGCACTGTGTGTGAGGAGATACCCCAGGCTTCTAAAATACAAGCTATGGTTCTTTGCTTCAAAAATAGCGTTTTCAAAATCAGAGGGGCAGAGTTCTAGATTACACAGGAAGCCCTGTTGAGTACAACAGGCCTTCTGCTGCAGATGTTCATCTGAACATGTACAAAAATAGAAGATGGTGTGCGAACTGGGGGCAAACCTCAAGATACAGATCCGCAGCTCTTTTGTAGTCACACTACCCCTTTCCTGCTACTAATAACTATGTAAGAGAGAGGTGGGTAACTTCTGGCGCTCCAAATGTTCGCTGCCAGCCCCCCCCCCCATATCTTACCATTGGCCAGGCTGGCTGGAATTTCTGGGAGCTGAAATTGAACTCATCAGGAGGGCCAAAGATTCCCTGCACGCAGCACCAAGTTTAAGATTGCTTCAACTAGGAGTCATTTTACATGCTTTTTCGCCATATTGTCCTTCATTACATATGTTTTGAAAATATACTGTTCAGCAGAGTTTGAGAATAGTAAGTAACACCTAAGCAGGTCTCCTGCAAGGAGTTACTGTTTTGGACAACAAAGATGTGACAAAGTTACATTTCAACACCTATTGAGTGTATGGTGAATGTAACTAAACTGCTGGATAGCTCAGTGGTTTAAGTAGCCAGAGGTTGGGAGTTCGATTCCCCACTGTGCCTCCTTGACAGGGGGTGGACTTGGTGGTCCCTTCCAGCTCTGCAGTTCTCAGATGATGATGGTGGGGTGTGCAAGGACTGGAGAAGAGTGGCCCACAGCCAGCAAACAGTCTCCCTGACCTTTTTGGAAGTTTCCCAGGACCTAAGAAACCCCACACCAAGAGAAAAATTTGGAGAACAAAAGTGCATCTAAAATTTAAGACTAAATATTTGTTGTTGTTATCTGCCATCAAGCCATCTCTGACTCATGGTGACCCTATGAATAAGCAATCTCCAAAATGTCCAGTACTCAACAGCCATCTCAGATCTTGCAAATTCAAGGATCAGGCTTCCTTGGGAGTCAATCCATCTCATATTTGGTCTTCCTCTTTTTCTGTCACCTTCAACTTTTCCCAGCATTATTGTCTTTTCCACAGAATCCTAACTTCTCATGATGTGCCCAAAGCAGGATAGCACCAGTTTCAACATTTTTGCCTCCAGAGATAGTTGAGGTTTGATTTGGTCTAGGACCCATTTCTTTCTCTTTGTCCACAAAGTTCTCCAGCACCACATTTCACATGAATCAATTTTTTTCCTGTCAGCTATCTTTTCTGTCCAGCTAGCAATTCTATTTGTTTTTATATTATCTGACAACATTTTAGAGGTGCATTTGCTGGTCATGGTTTTTGTCAGTAAGCACAATGCATTGGTCATACACTATTTTATCCAAAAGGGGAGAGAGGCAAAACCTCTTTTTTAAAAAACGTCTGTAATCCCCCATCAGCTGCAGATTTGCAGTAAACCTTCCAAACTCCAGCAAAAAAAAAAAAAAAAAAAAAAAAAAAGCTAAAAAAAACCCCTATAGTTTTCCAGCCACTACCTGTTTCAATTTTTCCATTATTCTTGCATTTTCATGGGTGGCTCAACCCATGTGGGCCCTTAAACATTGACATATGAACCCCTAGACCTCATCCAACCACAATGTAATAAGTAATGCTTCCTGATTACTTGTTAAAGTTACATGAAAACAGCAATTTTAAGATCTTTCCCCATTTTTGTATTTTACAATTTTTAAAATCCAATCTTAAAAGGAGTGCTCCCATCCAAAAAAAAAAAACCTAGAAAAATTCAACACGTAACATATTTAATAATGTATAGAACCATTAATTGCCCTTTCCTCTCAGCAACATAAGAAACATTTAAGACGGGGGGGGGGGGGCAAATGCACTCTCACCTCTTAAAATATTCTCCCAAATGTTGTTGCCCCTCAAATGCAACTTGCATTCCCTGTGCAAGGCTCTGGGGCCAAATGATCTGCAGTATACACCCTATTTCACCACTTCTAGAGGCAGCTGAAAACCAAAAGTGGTAAGTGACCAGTAGGTCTTCAAAAAAGAAAAACGGGGGGGGGGGGGGTGCTTAAGGCCTCAAACAGGCTATAATGGAGAAGTCTGAGAGGTGTGCCTTGCATTGCAGGGGCCAATAATAATAATAACAATAATAACAATAATAACAATAATAATAATAATAATAAAGTATGCTTTTGGTGCCACATGGTGCCGTAGCTACACTACAGTACTGCGGTCAAGATTCTGCTCACGACTTGAGTTCGGTCCCAACGGGCTCAGGTAGCCAGCTTAACTCAGCCTTCCATCCTTTCAAATTTAGTAAACTGACTACCCAGCTCACTCGGGGAAGCGGGGATGTGTAGCCTCCGTAATTAAGCTGTAAACTGCCCCAAGAGTGTCATGGGCGGTATATAAACAGCATCCTTTGCTTTTTGGGGGTTGGTAGGAGTGTAAATGTCTCTCCATTGCACGCTTATTTCTAAGGGTCAGAGTAGAACACAAATGGTCCCTGGCCCTTGAAAGCTGTTTGCCCTGGGTTTAAGGGGTCGATGTTGTACCTCGGCTGCCTATACTTGCGGCTATTGTTATTCCACTTTAATTGTTATTAACATTTACATTCTGCTTTTCATTCCATGGGTTTTATGTGGTTCTCCTCCTCTCCATTTCACCCTCATAATAACCCCGTGTAGTATGTCAGATAAAGAGATAAGGTCAGTCCGTGAGTCTCAGGCTACTCACTGGGAGAAAGGTGGCCGACAAATGATAGAAAATGAATTAATTAAGTAATAAATGGCAGAGTTCTATTTAGCCTGCCATCCTAAGAGGGCAAGGGGAGAACAAGGTCTTTTATGAATGGGGCTAGGATGAAAGTCAGTTGCTTCTGCTCAAATGCCTCTGCAAAAATATTTTTAAAATAGGATGAGTTCATTAGCATTATATTCCTATGCATCCTGGAGCCTTCCTTCATCTTCTCATCCTTTTCCTATATTTTAGTGGTGTGGAACATTTGACCGCTGTTCCTATCATCACCTGCCCCTGGCCAAGATGACCACGACAGCTGAGAACTGAAGTTCAACACTTGCAATGCAGAGTTCCCCCACTCTCCTTATATCTGCTGCCCACTCAATTTTGTTTTGAGCAGAGGTCCAACACAACCCACTACGTTTCTTTCCATAATGAAGCAAATATTACAACAAAGCCTTGCTGTAAAAGATTCCACTCCTCTTCCACCGCATTTAGGTCTAGATCCAATTACTAATTCCAGTTAGAGCAGGCCCATTGCTAAATGGTAAGTCAACAGTTGTGTAAATCCCACTGGTTTAAGGGCTCGGCTCTAGCTGAGACTAATAATGGGGTTTTAGCTGCAGACGTTAAGAAAGTAGGCATCAAATCCAGAATCTGTTTTGATTTTAAAGATGGGTTACCTGAAACTTTGAAACAGAAAACTAATATAAGTGACAAAGTGATGTTTTTTTATGAAAGCAGGGGGTGGTGACTGAAATTTTTGTTATTAAGCACTAAAAAAGTAATATACGTCAGATAAGTTTAATTCTGATTCCTTTATTAATTAAGCACAAATCAGCTGCAATATGATGAATTTACTTCCTGGCTTGATTTTTGTATTTAAATATTATCCAATATGACTTTTTTTTTAAAAAAGAGTTACTTTCGTAAAAGTCAAAATAGGATGTGTAAAACTACACATGTAATTATTAAGGTGGGGGGGAGAATAGAGGTGCTGTTGTAACATTTTTGCACATCAGTAACAATGGCAAAGTACAACAACTGCTTGCCATGAATTTTAAAGTATAAAGGAATCCAAAATAAGGACTAAATTACAATTCTTCATGCCAGAAGAAAGCTTCATCTGAAGTGTGATTATAAAAACCGTCTGTTGAGTGATCTTCAAACTGTCATCACACATCAAACTCACCCTGTGAATGGCAACTTAGGAGCTGCTTCACAGCAGGACTGATTATTAATCAGAGACCAACACCAAAGTAAAACAACATGACCAAACGTAAAATTCGGACCACAAATGCTTCTTGGACAGAGTCATGGTTAGGTTTCATGGGGCACTTCAGAGATAGCTCATAAACAGGATCAAGATGCTATCCTAACTATGTGAGACAATGCCAGAACCAATCCTGCTAAAACACAAAGCAAAACCATATAAGGCTATATAAGTAGATTATACATAATTTTATATGTAGATGTACATATGTGAAGTGACACACATATAAAGCAAGCAGGAAATAATCTGGTTTTCACTTATAATCAATCAGTTAATGTTAGTTTTAACCCATTCGTAAAATGACCCAGTGGGCAAACCTACAAATGCACTCGACTGAATGAGGGGATGGTACATGGTTTTCTAGCAGGGTACCTATTTATAGAAGTTGGCTGCAGTGCAAAGGTTTATTTGTGCTTACCACATACCTCCTAAAGAATGGATACAGAAATCTAGGTGTCTTGGAATTAGGAACCCAGGAAGGTGTCTTATGCTGAGACAAACCACTGGCTCATCTAGTCTAGCACAGTTAACCCGAACCAGCACCAACAGTTCTCCAGGGTTTCAGGTGGGAGTCTTTCTCAATCCCACCTAGAGATTCCCTTGTAGTCTCCTATCCAAGGCCTGGCCTCACTTCAACTCCCAGAAGCCCTAATTAGCTTAGTTTATGGTAAAAGATTCTGGGAGTTGTAGTCTAAAACATTTTGGAATGCTAAAAGTTCCATATTCCTGCCCCATACTGAACCTGAGCGCTGGCATCTTGGCCTATTAAGGGAGAACAGAAGGAAGCTTTTCCATCATAATATTCCCCCACATGGCAAGACAGCAATTTAATTGCTTCCTAGAAAGGAATGTTTCAATTGTTGTTGCTTTTCTTTAAAACAAAACACCAAGTCCCCAAAATTAGGTAAATTAGCATAGCTAAGTAGCACAGCTAACAATTCAAATGACCACTTGAAGAATCATCCCCCAGCAGGGCCAGCATATACATTTACAGCCAATTCTCTCTCAAAAGGTTAACAGAATATTCAATGATGACCATCAACAGCTTCATCCAGAGATACCTAATGTATGTGAGGATTTGACCAGCCAAAATTTCTGGGGAATCAAAATCCCACCACCATTTCAAAGGACAGGACATATATTTTCCCCTTTCTCCCTGTCTCAAGTGGTCTACTGACTCAAACTCAGCTAATAAGGACCAGAAAGTCAAGATTTCTCAACACTTCTTCAAAAATCTTCATCTCTCCATGTCTCACTTGCCTCAGACCAGCAAATATCAGCCAGACAAGACAACTTTTCTTAAACACCACTGCATTTTATTACAGATAAGTCTAACATAAAAAGAATTGATTTCCAATATAATCCTATGCACATCCGTAAATATTCTGTACCGTCCAAATGCATCTGACTTCTGGCCAACCTACTAGGCTTTTCAAGATCTATGAGATGTTTGAAGAAGTGGTTCTACCATTGCCGCTCCTGTAAATTTCCAGGCCTGAGCAGGGATTTGAACTCAGGTCTCCCGAGTCCTAGTCCATCACTCTATCCATTACATCACACTATTGAGCACACTAAGTTATGCATGTTTATTCAGACACAAATCCCAGTGTGTTGAACAGGGTTTATTCTCAGGCAAATGTGCACAGGATTGGAGTCTTGAATTGTACTCAAACCCATAGTACAGTGGTGCCTCGCTAGACGATTGCCTCGCAGGACGAGGAAATCGCTAGACGATGCCTTTTTGCGATCGCTACTGCGCTTCGCAAAACGATGGTCTCCTATGGGGAATTTTCGCTAGACGATGAGGTTTCCCCATAGGAATGCGCCGACTAGTGGTCAAAAGCTGTCAGTGCAGCTGTCAGTGCATTCCGACGGGGACCTGCGCTCGCTAGACGATGTTTCCCTATGGGAGATTTTCGCAAGACGACTGCGTTTTCCCTTGGAACGCATTGAAGAGATTTCAATGCATTCCAATGGGAAATCGTGCTTCGCTAGACGATGTTTTCGCAAGACAGCGATCTTCGCGGAACGGATTAACATCGTCTAGCGAGGCACCACTGTACTTTCGAATTGTATTGAAATCAATGGAACTTCAGAGGAAACAGACAGGACTAGGCTATTGGTTTTTAAATAAAATATATTTTAGCTCTGGTATTATCCCAGTGTTAAGTTTCTCTTAGCAACCACTGGTGCAGGATATTAAAGAACCCAGTCTAATCAGAATGACAACAGCTATCCTCATAAATACAATGCATTCTCTACGGGCAAAATTACTTGCATTTGGGTGCAAAAGAAGAAAAAAAGTCCATTCTCTACACACATGGGTGAGAGAAAGAGTATATACATCTCCAACTTTTGGTTAGACTATGAGGCCACTAAAGCTCCTACAATCCACAACGTTCTCGCTTTATCTGGCTGGATTTCAAGATTTAAAACAGTCTTTCAATGTCTTCATTTGGCGTTCAAGGCTACCTTTGTAACCCAAAGTGCTAGAAACATGTTCCCCGCTTCTACCTCAAGTGGCAGCCTCAGATTTTTAACATTTCACACCCTCCAAAGATGACAAGCTGTTTTTAAAACCACAAGTAGTATAAGAATGGCGGGAAAGTGCGAAGGAGGAGATGACAGTCCAACAGTCTCTAATTTGGAAAGAGCGAGAGACCTTTTACAGCTCAGACAAACCCCTTGCATGACTTGCAAATAAGGATCCATCTGAAATATCTCTAGATCCATCTTGTCTGCAACTACGACAACTACATGGTAGCTAAAAGAACTAGAAATCTTTCTTGACATGCAAACAAAAAAGGTTGTTTGACAACAGAGTTTAAGATACAATCTGTGCGCAAAGTCAACGTACGGTAAGAAGGGAAGACTTTCCTGCTGAGCTTTAGAAAGAAAAATGAAGTCTGGAAGAGTTAATTTTTTGGATCGTATCCCACAGAACCCCCAGCCACTATGGATGATGGGGGATTCTGTTGTATTTATTTATTTTTTTTAAAAATCCATACTGTGGGAGAACTAAAAGTTTAACCTTCCCAACTTGGTGCCCACCAGATGTGTCAGACTGCCCAACTGTCAGAGTGCTCAACTGGCAGGGAATGATGGGATTTGTAGTCCCATACCTTGAGGGCAAAATGTTAGTGAAAGCTGGATAAGGTTTTTTTTTCATATAGAACAACTGAAGGGCACATGCAGGAAAGCAGAAGGATAGTTTTAAAACCCAATCTGCAGCTGAACATGCTTAATCTTCCAGTCTGCAGAGATTAAGTGGCTGTGCGTCCTATAAGCAAATCCTGCAGAAGAACCAGGAATGCAGGGTTTGGAGGTTTTGAAATACTGTCATGGGAAAACCTGATGTCCCTTAAGGAGACCAGAGTTCCTTAGCATGACAGCATAATCATTGCAAACAAAACTCCCTTGAAAGATAGCTACCACAGTACTGTCAGTCTCCCACTGTAAACTGTGATGTTGGTGCCACCTTTAAAATTAAAAAAATATACTGAGGCAGGAAGTGGCATGGAGGTGGGGGAACTGAGCAACAAGGGTAGGAGAAAAAATACCATGAAGGAAGGCACAGTAAAGGAAGCAGAACACCGTCTGTAACATTTCACAAGAAAACAGTATTACCACAGGGAAGGGGGAGGCAGATGAGTTAAATTTGACTTTCCCCGTCTACAAATATTGCATCATCATTATCCCTTCCATTTCCAAAGTTCAGGCTTTACAACTATCATTGGTTATGTAGCCAAAACAGCAAGAGATGTATTAGGAAGTGGGATGGAGGACTCCAAGGTCTGTGTAAGTAAAACAGCTGAGGAAAAAAAATGCCCACTGAACATCCATCAATAATGCAGTACATGTTTACAGTGGTGGGCTTGGGTTACATTATGAGCAGTGGCTCTCCAGATGTGGCCAAGAATAAGGGAGTGGGCCCTTTAGTCTAAAGCAGTGGTTCCCAACCTCGGGTACCCAGATGAACTTGAACTATAACTCCCAGAAAACCTGGCCAGTGCAGGTAGTGGTGAAGGCTTCTGGGACGTGCAATTCAAGAACATCTAGGGACCCAAAGTTGGGAACCACTGGTCTAAAGCATCTGAAGGGCCAAAGCTTCTGCCTCTATAGCGTAAGGTGCTAGTGAGTAAGGAAAATGCTACAAACCCAAGTATTAGACTGGAAGGAGTGTTTTGTGCAGCAGAAAAATACTATGGACAATTAGGGAGAATCACACTGGCGAATACGTATGGATCTAAGAGGAAACTTCAGTTAGTTTTACTTCTAACACATATACCCTACTCTTTCTCTAAGGAAACTTTCATCTTCCCTTTATTCCTAACAAGCCTGGGAGGTAAGCTGCACAGTGCACGACACTTGTTAGACTGGATGAAGACTAGGGAAATCTGGTTTCCTCTCTCCACTGTACCCCAAAACTCACTGGATGACCGCATAGGCCATTTGCTCTGTCCCAGTTTGACTTCCTCTCAGTACTATCACAAGAATAAAATGGAGAAGAGACAAGCCACATTTGCCACCTTGACCTCACTGAAGGAAAGCTGAAATATAAATGCTGCTACTAAATAAATGAACTATTAAACAAATGCCACACTTTCCACACTCCAGCTCTGAAACCAGATGGGACTAATCTGGGTGCAGGCCCAGCCACCCCCTTGCTCACCCTACCAGTCTGGGCAAAGATGGGAACACCTGAACACCTGAGGATGCACCTGTTGTAAGCAGCACCTGTTCACCCAACTGCCTCAGCCCAAGCTGCCTGCTTCCTTGCACTAGCCATTTTGTGGTCGCTCTTTAAACACTTAATAGTTAATGACATCTCTACAGGCAAGCAGTGCCCGGGCACCGCCATTTCCTTCAACTGCATGGCATTTCACAAAAGGCAGCTTACAGTTGGCAACAGGCCAAGAGGAAGCCACAACTCATCTTATTTCTCACATGTGCACCTCACCCTTTGTCTGAGCAAACGTGCAACATCCCTTCATGCCTAACAATCCTGTGAAGTCAGCTGGCCTGCACGGGAGTGTAGGACTCTCACTGAGCATTTATAAAACTAGAGAGTGTAAAACTAGAGAGTGTAAGTTCTGCAGCTTTTAGGGCTTAGATGTTGGAAACAAACTTAACATACTGAGCCCTGGCTTCCCCATTCTGTACGCAGAATTTCTGCAGAAAAATGTGTCATGTTACATTACGTACTGGGACAGAAAAACACAAGTACTACCTGAACCCAAGCTATTTTGGATAGAGTGGGCCCAACATATTCTGCTCCTTGAGACAAATGACCAGATGCCATTCCCTTGCATGTGCATATAGGCACACATAGCATATGCAGAACTGAGCAGACTATCAAGTGTATCTTACTTTAACAATGATGACAGGGCAGTATCCTTCATAGGACATGAAATCAGCAGCCTAGTTTACAGGCTGTGTGATCAACTCTCCTCCATCACTTTGCAACTGCTTTGCTTGTCCCAGCATCTGCTGCCTCACTCTGCCTAACGGCAGGGCTGGCCCTGAACTTAGTTGTGGAGAACGCATACTTTGTGGAATTTATTTTCCCCAGGGATCCTGTTTTCTTTCTAAGTTTCACGTCCTACAGAAGCTCAGGTGATCGTCTCAGAAGGGGAGGTGGCCAAATTGGCTAGGTTCAGATATTTAACTCATGCCAAAAATTCTCCACCATGCTAACAGCAGCCCTATTCAGGAACTACACCTGAAACCAAGGAGGACGAAAAAATGCCCCACCTGGAGGGCAGCAAGACCTTTGAAGGCTGAGCATGGAAGTCTGCAGAGGGGCCTGTAAACATGTGCATCTCCCTTTAATGGTCTGCCTACTGAAGCTATATAGGCATCTGACAAAATGGACTGCAGTCTGCGAAATCTCATGCTAAATAGAACCTGCTAGTTTTTAGGGTGCCACAAGACTCTTTGCTGCTTTTACACACACACACACACACACACACACACACACACACACACACACACACACACACACACACACACACACACACTCCATCAAGGACAGTGCTTTTAACATATTCACTTTTAACCACTCCTATAACTGATCTGGAGACACAAAAAAGGCTGGAACATTTCAGCCCAAAGACTAAAGTAGCCTTGGATGTTCAAGGAATGTTGGATCCAACACTAAAGCTTGTTTTGCTGGTTGTTCCAACAGGACGTTAAGAGAGGCAACTGCCAAACATGTTGCCTGGGAGAGCTCCTGGCGCTCAGTAAAGAGAAAAGGGCACCATGCTAGCCAAGACTGGTCGGTGTAACTGCACCACTCTTCCCGGCCTGCATCTTCTGTGCTTAAACCATCCACTGGAGCGGAATATGCTGACATTCTTGCTTACTGATGCTTGCAAGCGTGATATATATTAAATATCCCCCACCTTGCTGTCCTGCCTCCACTGGTCTCCCAGTCCCTGTCTCTTGGCAACCGAAAAACAATTCATAATGTTCACTGTCACATGATTAACTGAAACTCTGATGGTTCCTACTGGGGACACTAATGCCCCAGACATATAACACTGACTGCTTCCTGCAAAGCATATATAGAGGCAGCCCAATTGTACAGCTTTTGCCCAGACACCAGCTTTCTGGCTAAAGTGACCTGTGCCCAAAGTTACCTATGAAAACACTGCAACACTGATTGGGTTATACAAGGTTCACCCAGTTCAGTGTTTCGTTACAAACTGTTTCTTGAAGGTCAAAAGCTAGACATGGAAGCCATACGCTGTCTGTCCTTGCATCTCAGGATTTAAGGTATACTGCATCAGTCAGTGGAAGCCCCAGTAAGCCATCAGGGCCAATGATCACTGATAATTCAGACATCTGAATTTAAGTACATGCATGCACACACAATATCTACAGTAGGAAGGTCAATCGTCTCAAGGCAGATGGAGTCACATATTGCCGAAACCTGATGGTGGCATAAGGCCACCCAAAGGCCACTTCTCTGACCCCAACAGAAATTGCTTTTTCTTATTCTGAGAGCAAACATTGGTCTTAACACTATGTCCATCTGCATGAAACATGCTGTTTGGACCCAATTAAAACTGTACCTTCACAGCAGACAGATGCATCATGCCTGGCAGAGGAATGCTGTCAAAAATAACATCCACTATGACCTCTCTGTTTTCAAGCTGTAATTTTTAGATACTGCTTAGCTCACCCTTATCACAGTGTGAGTAGCAATGTCACTGGTCACAAGGAGCATGAAGCAGCAGGGCAGCTATTCACATGACAAGAGCAATCCAGCCAAATCCAAGCAGTCAAGCGTTACAACTCAGTGGTGGTGGTGGTGGGGGCACTCATCCCAGGAAGGCCGCTTTCTGTGTCACTCTCACTGAGGTGGCACTTTCAGCTTTGACTCTCCTGAAAGCCAGCTCATTAAACCCGTTGTAACAAGTGATAATGATTTACACAGCATTATCGGTGTGCATTTTACAACTGACAACAGGTCAGGTCTCCTCCCCCAAACAGCAAGAAAATTGGCACAGGGGAAAAACAGAAAAGAGGTGAAGCCAGGATACAGCCAGACGGATCTGCCGTTATTTATTTCAGTTGTTCTAGGAAAGACTTTTGTTACTGCTTGCCATGCCTCATTCCCTGAAAAAAAAAAAGGGGGGGGCTACGAGCAATTACTTTCTTCCATTCATCACTCTAGCTTGTTTTTTCCACCAGTTCTTCCACTATTTTTTTCTTAACTGTTCAAAAAACAGTTAAAGAAAGGGGGGGGGAACCAAACAGAATAGCCAAGAAGCACCTTCTGATTGCTAGTATGATAAGCCCCCTGTCCAGAGACAGCCACATGGACAAAGGCATCCGCTCCCTGATAAAGCATCCCTAGATGTGTGGGACTTCAGCTCCTATCTCCTCAACTGTGTAGCCAGTAATTAGGAATGGTGGATATTGTAGTCTGACACATTTAGAGGGCTTCAGGCTATAAGAAGGCTGAAATAGGATTTGAGACAGAGAGGTTGCATCAAAGATTTCTCGCAAAGGGTGGGTTTTGAAGAGCAGTAAATGTGAAAAGTGGCATCAGCGAAGGTGTTCTGGGAGACAGCTTCAGAACTAAGGGAGAGGCATGGGATTTTTGGATTACAAATCCTATAATTCTCCATTTTAGGAGTTCCACCTGACAGATACCTAAATGTAGCTCACCTGGGAGAAAGGCCTAAGCTGGGAGACTTTGCAGCCTAGCTCTCTGTGTAGAAAGGAACCTCCCAGCGAGCAGTGGGGCAGCTTTTTTGAGCTAGGCCTAGCTAAAAAGCAAAGCCTTCCAGCTTAGCCTCTTCTCCTAGGTGAGACACATTTAGGTGTCTGTCACATGTCAGGTGGAATGCTCAGAATTGAGAATTATGAGATTTGTAGTCCAAAAAACCCCCAAAACTCTATTGCTGCTAAGGGATAGCAAAGAAGCAAGTGCAAAGTTTCTTGATACCAAAAGGCCTTCAGATGACTAGTGTTGAATGGGAGAACTGATGGAACTAGGCAGGTCCGCAGCTCAAGAAGCAGTGGCAGAGTGGGGAGATCAATCTAACTATTGTACAATTCTACCTATTTGTCTCTTACTGAAATCATATGAAGTGGCTGGATAGCTTAGTACGTTTGGCATTTGGATGCACAGATTGGGAGTTTGATTCCCCACTTTGCATTTTAGAAGAGCCAGCCTGTGTAGAGCTTAGATTGCCTAGCTTGGAAAGGCTTGAGTGGAAGACCTGTCCTGGCTTATTGAAATACCATACAATTAAAATGGGAGATTTATCCCTCTCCTTCCCGCCTTGAATTCTTCAGCACTGATGCACACCACTTCAACCCATGTGTAATGCTTCTTTCCTCACTTTTTGTATTTCCTGCCTCCAACACTGATGACACCACAGCAGCTTACATCACTGGGCAGGAGCTCTCCCTTGGGCTAAGTCTTCTGTAGGTGTTTATGAAAATTAAACATTGATATCACTTTCTTGAGAAGTCCCATCACAGGTTAGCAAGCACGTTTTCAAAACATGGGGTTCGCAAACCTAAGACACAGTTTCTGCCACTCATTCGCATAAATCCATTTCAGATTTTTTTTTTCTTCCTTCCCTGCAGCAACTCCCCTTCAACAACATGATCAGGTTCTCATCTCTCCCTCCCTCTGTTGAAAGGAGATGGGAGAGAAGAAGGATAAGCCAATTGTCAGTGGGCTGGAGAACTGAGAAAGGAAATTGGTCTCTGCCTTCCCTGATCCGGTTAATCTGAAAAGTAAATCTGCCATATTCTTAGGAAAAAGGGAACCCACTCTGGTGAAAATGAATCAGCACTGAAAGGACTAGATTTTCAGGGGGAGGAGGCGAGGCTGGGACTTCCAGTTGGAGGAGGGAAGCATGGTGTGGAAGAATGAGAGAGACTCCTTAGGAGAAACAGCTGTGCAGATGGAGAAAGGAGGCAAGTGATAATCATCAGAGGGAATCCAAAAACTCAGTGCCTATCCACACAGTTCACCAACCACATCGGCAGTATATTTCAAGGAAGGAAAAGGAGGGAAGGAAGTGGAAAAGGAAAAAGGTTTTGCAGTGCCATTCAGGATGAGAAAACAAAAGACTCTCCCCCAAAAGGGTAGTCCAGTTTTTTCCAGCAGCCTAATTTAGCTCCTACAGTGAAATGCCCTGCCCTCAGTGCTGTTGCTTGCCAGGATCATAAACTCTCATTCCTGGTCAGTGGGTTTGTTGCAGCCTGTTTATTTGATGGGAAACAGTTTTGGTGTGTTGCCTCTCCTCTCACTAGGTGACCCCTTCTGCAACCTATTGTTATCAAACCAATCTATCACAACTTTGTCAGCTGTGAACCTTAGCCCAGTTGAAGTGGAAGGAAGCCCATTTTTGTCCTATATAGTATACCACCTAGTCCACATTGCAGAGTTCAACTAATAGCGATTTAGAACTAATTTCAATGACTAAAAGCTTTTATTTATTTTCTTTAAGATAAATAGTATTTCTCTTTCTGAACTGTCCATCATGTTAAAATACTGTGCTTCAATTTGTCCTGCAAGTGTACACGCAGGCTGCTTGCATGGAACGGTGGAGTTAATAACTTCAAGAATGAAGACATTCTTTTGCCATTATAAAAACCCTATGCCCACAGCCACAAAATGTGACACACTGAAGTCCACAAGATCCTTATTAATGTTTTCTACAACAACCTCCCACAACATACCAGGCCTCAAAGAAAAAACCGTACAGAACTTGGTGCTCTTTCCCCCCTAGAGGTTTTAAGAACAAAGACTGCATATTTAGGAACACACATCAGTTTAGTGCATCCCAAAAGAGCTGACAATTTGTGAAAAAAACCAACAACACACACAGCAGTGTTGTGACAATGCCGTCTTGCCTGCTAGCAAAACTTTTAGAAGCATCAACACAATACAGTTGTGTAACTCAGAAGAGGAACGCTACAAGGGAATGAAAAGAAAGAAAGCCTTTGTATGGAAACAGGGTGGGGGAAAAAATTAAATATTAATTTTTCCTGGCTGAAAAAAAAAAAGCTGGTGCATTGTCTCTTAAAACCAGCAGCCCTCCAACACTTATTTTTCAAAGAGGGAACCTACTTTTCTAAAGTTCTTTACGAATACCCACCCACAAGCCAACGTTCTCCTCTCCACCCCCAAGAAAATATTGTTTAAGGAAAAAAGGAATTGGATCAATCATTAAAGAGTTAAATGAAGGTAGTATGACAGTCCCTATTGTTGTCTCTCAGCACACTTGTCTTTTCCAAAGCAGCTGCCAGATCCTATTAGGGGCATAAAAAGAGGATGCTTTGGACTGGGGAGGGATGGAATATGCTATTGAAAACTGGAGACAATGGCTCACTTCTGCAGACTCGTCAAGCCCCGTATAACATCTGTCCAGAATCAATTTTTGACCTAATGTTTCTTTCATTGAATATTAAACTTTGTATCCATATGCAATTCATTCTCTGGGCCAGAATTGTTATATGGAGCACAAAAGCAGAGGGGAACAACAGAGAGCAAAGGCCTCCTGTGTAGCCCCCCCCCCCTTTAAACAAGAGCTGAGAGAAGAAAACAAAAACACAAAGCCACCCCAAAGCAAAAGTAGAGGGGGGAGACCTCACCAGCAATCATTTTAAGAGGCTCGTCCATGGTGCACATTGTGCTGGCATCCTTGGACACCAGAAACTCTGCAATGCCATGCTCCTGCATGGCCCTCACCCACTGCAATGCACCTTTTACATAGCATCCCTGGGGAACAGAAGCTCAGAGTTATCAGGATTAAGGAATTACTTCAACTCTTCTGAACTGTATGAAGACAGAGCTTGGAAGAAGTTCTGGGGGTTGATGAAATTTCTCAGAACCCTCCCCTTGTCCAGCAGGGCCTTATTGGGGCTGTGTGTGTGCAAATTCTTTGCAGCTCTATGAATGATTGTGATCCTTCCCTGTATGGACCTGGTACTCTCATGCAGAAGGAGCCCACAGTCCCGTAGGTCTTCTCTAAAAATTATATCATGTGAAGTCACGTAACTCAACGGTCCAGGAGGGAATACTGGGTGAGGGTACAGAAGGTGGATGTGCTCATAGCAAGAGCACTTGAAGGGGTTGTTGTTGTTTAGTCGTTAAGTCGTGTCCGACTCTTCGTGACCCCATGGACCAGAGCACGCCAGGCCCTCCTGTCTTCCACTGCCTCCCGGAGTTGGGTCAAAGTCATGTTGGTAGCTTCGATGACACTGTCCAACCATCTCATCCTCTGTCGTCCCCTTCTCCTCTTGCCCTCACACTTTCCCAACATCAGGGTCTTTTCCAGGAAGTCTTCTCTTCTCATGAGATGGCCAAAGTATTGGAGCCTCAGCTTCAGGATCTGTCCTTCCAGTGAGCACTCAGGGTTGATTTCCTCCAAAATGGATAGGTTTGTTCTCTTTGCAGTCCAGGGGACTCTCAAGAGTCTCCTCCAGGACCACATTTCAAAAGCATCAATTCTTCAGCGATCAGCCCTCTTTATGGTCCAGCTCTCACTTCCATACATTGCTACTGGAAAAACCATAGCTTTGACTATGTGGACCTTTGTCGACAAGGTGATGTCTCTGCTTTTTAAGATGCTGTCGAGGTTTGTCATCGCTTTCCTCCCAATAAGCAGGTGTCTTTGAATTTCGTGGCTGCTGTCCCCATCTGCAGTGATCATGGAGCCCAAGAAAGTAAAATCTGTCACTGCCTCCATATCTTCCCCTTCTATTTGCCAGGAGGTGATGGGACCAGTGGCCATGATCTTGTGTTTTTTTGATGTTGAGCTTCAGACCATTTTTGGCGCTCTCCTCTTTCATCCTTTCACCCACATTAAGAGGTTCTTTAATTCCTCCTCACTTTCTGCCATCAGAGTGGTATCGTCTGCATATCTGAGGTTGTTGATATTTCTTCCAGCAATCTTAACTTCGGCTTGGGATTTATCCAGTCCTGCCTTTCGCATGATATATTCTGCATATAAGTTAAATAAGCAGGGAGACAATATACAGCCTTGTCGTACTCCTTTCCCAATTTTGAACCAATCAGTTGTTCCATATCCAGTTCTAACTGTTGCTTCCTGTCCCACATAGAGATTTCTCAGGGGATAGATAAGGTGGTCAGGCACTCCCATTTCTTTAAGAACTTGCCATAGTTTGCTGTGGTCCACACAGTCAAAGGCTTTTGCGTAGTCAATGAAGCAGAAGTAGATGTTTTTCTGGAACTCTCTGGCTTTCTCCATAATCCAGCGCATGTTAGCAATTTGATCTCTAGTTCCTCTGCCCCTTCGAAATCCAGCTTGTACTTCTGGGAGTTCTCGGTCCACATACTGCTGAAGCCTACCTTGTAGGATTTTGAGCATAACCTTGCTAGCGTGTGAAATGAGTGCAATTGTACAGTAGTTGGAGCATTCTTTGGCACTGCCCTTCTTTGGGATTGGGATGTAGACTGGTCTTTTCCAATCCTCTGGCCACTGCTGAGTTTTCCAAACTTGCTGGCATATTGAGTGTAGCACCTTAATAGCCTCATCTTTTAAGATTTTAAATAGTTCAACTGGAATGCCATCACCTCCACTGGCCTTGTTGTTAGCCATGCTTTCTAAGGCCCACTTGACTTCGCTCTCCAGGATGTCTGGCTCAAGGTCAGCAACCACACTATCTGGGTTGTTTGGGACATTCAGATCTTTTTGGTATAATTCCTCTGTGTATTCTTGCCACCTCTTCTTGATGTCTTCTGCTTCTGTAAGGTCCCTACCATTTTTGTCTTTTATCATGTCCATCTTTGCACAAAAGGTTCCTTTAATATCTCCAATTTTCTTGAACAGATCTCTGGTTTTTCCCTTTCTATTATTTTACTCTATATCTTTGCACTGTTGATTTAAGAAGGCCCTCTTGTCTCTCCTTGCTATTCTTTGGAAGTCAGCATTCAATTTTCTGTAAAATTGTTGCCTCCTGTACAATGTTACGAGCCTCCATCCATAGTTCTTCAGGCACTCTGTCCACCAAATCTAGTTCCTTAAATCTGTTCTTCACTTCCACTGTGTATTCATAAGGGATTTAGTTTAGATTATACCTGACTAGCCCAGTGGTTTTTTCTACTTTCTTCAGTTTAAGCTTGAATTTTGCTATAAGAAGCTGATGATCAGAGCCACAATCAGCTCCAGGTCTTGTTTTTGCTGACTGTATAGAGCTTCTCCATCTTTGGCTGCAGAGAATATAATCAATCTGATTTCGGTATTGCCCATCTGGTGATGTCCATGTGTAGAGTCGCCTCTTGTGTTGTTGGAAAAGAGTGTTTGTGATGACCAGCTTGTTCTCTTGACAAAACTCTATTAGCCTTTGCCCTGCTTCGTTTTGAACTCCAAGGCCAAACTTACCTGTTGTTCCTTTTATCTCTTGACTCCCTACTTTAGCATTCCAATCTCCTATTTGAAGGGGTAGCACATGGTAAGTGGAAGGGAGGAGAAAAAGCTTGGCTGAACCTTACTGAGTCCCTTGTTTATAGTATTTATACCGTCCTCTACAGCTTACTGCAGCTGTCAGATCGAATCCACGCGACGGAGTGAGCACCCGTCGCTTGTCCCAGCTCCCGCCAACCTAGCGGTTCGAAAGCATGCAAATGCAAGTAGATAAATAGGGACCACCTCGGTGGGAAGGTAACAGCGTTCCGTGTCTAAGTCGCACTGGCCATGTGACCACGGAAGATTGTCTTCGGACAAACGCTGGCTCTATGGCTTGGAAACGGGGATGAGCACCGCCCCCTAGAGTCGGACACGACTGGACAAATTGTCAAGGGGAACCTTTACCTTTACCTTTACCTACAGCTACAAAAGCTCTCAGTGGGGCTTGTACATCAATTATACTAATAAAAGTGTAGCTGTATTATAGTGTTATGTCATAAGCATATAATTTTTTTATTAAAATCATAAAACACAAGCTTTTTATTACAATAATTTTCTCACAAAAATTAACAGAAGGCAAGGCAATCCCTGACCTCTGCCACACAATCTAAATAGGCTCAACAGAAAAGGAAATAAAGAGGAAGAAGAAAATGGAGAAAACTCACCCACGGAGGCAGGGCGTGGAAGGATCCTATCTGAAATTTGACATTTGCAGACAGATACGAAGCCACAATAAATTGAAAGAGGCAAGAGGAATCCATGCATAATATTTTGAAAGGTTTTACCCAAAACAGAAAGTGAGAACCAGGAAGTCTTGCTGTGGGTAAGGTATGCTTCAGTAACTAAGGCAGTTATTTCACTTCCCCATGATGATTTATTAATTTCACTTTTAACTAGCTGCTAATGAAATAAAAAACCAAACAAACAACCAAATTCCACTTACCCGTAAGGCCTCTGAATGAGGGCTGGATGCAACTGCTGAACCCCTAAGGTAAAACCTGGAGAGGGGAAAATAAAATTGAATAAGAGAAAGGTTAGATTAGTCCATGGGGTATTCTATATATTGGTAAGCACAACCCAAGCATAGAGCTCCTCATGCAGAGGAAGCCACACTCAATTCAATGACCTTTATAGTTTTGCTTTGTGGAGCTTTTAAACTCTCTCATCTTTTTTTTCCCTTTCACACTATATTTCCTAGATTATATTTCAACTTTTTCCTATTGTCTGTTGCACATATTACACTGCTGTCAATCTCCCACCTCCATCTAAAGCAGGGGTCTCCAAAGTACAGCCCGCGGGCCACATCCGGCTGGCCTTGCCTTTTTATCCAGTGCGGGTGCGCGTACGGGTGGGAGTGCATGCATGCGGGAGCGGCCCCCCCCCCATTCTTTCAGCCCTCAAAAATGCGGAAAATATATTATGTGGCCCTCACGGTGAAAAGTTTGGAGACCCCCGATCTAAAGCAATGGTTTCCAACTTTGGGTTGCCAGATGTTCTTGAATTAAAACTCCCAGAAGCCTTCACTACTAGTTGCGCTAGCCCGCATTTCTGGGAGTTGTAGTCCAACAATGTTGGAGGACGCAAGGTTGGGAAGCACTGATCCAAGGGGTGTGTACATGTGTAAGAGAAAAACAGAGAAGTTTCAGATCAAAGCAAATTGCAACTCTTTTAGTAAGAACTAATTGTGAACAGTAGTTTTTTTTTCAAATCTGTGTACGGGTTCAGAACAACCAGCCTAACCTTTGGAAAAAATTCCATGTCATTTTTCCTTTTGCATGCTTTTTTCTGCCCCAGTTCAACGTATTTTTCCCCACTGTGATTGTTCAAAAATGCAAGCAAACACAAAGACACTCTCTTTCCAAGAGAATGTGTCTATTTATTCAGGTTGGATAAAAATCAATGATTTTTTTAAAAAAAATTAAATGGCAATCTAAATGATTTAAAATTTAAAATATCTTTTATTTAAATCATCAAAAAATTCATTTAAATTTGTTCAAAAACCTGATTCATTTTACTTTAAATCAAACCCACTCTATTTTTTTCTCCCTTTTAATAAAAAAAATACTAAAATCCTCAGACTATACCATCAAATGGGAGTTTTACCATTTATAAGCTCAGCTTATAAAAATCAATTTTTTTTTAAATTAAAAATCAGTTTTTATAATTTAAATCACATTTGTTTTAATGAAATGCTTTTGGAGGAGAAATCTTTCTAATATAGTTTTCTATTTAAGATACATTATAGTTCAAAGGTTATTCAGCATGAAACAGAGCTTAGTTATGTAGCATGAAGCTGTATATTCATGCAATATTTACATTTTTAGTAAACTAATTCAATTAATCCAAGTTATCCAAGCTGAGATAACATGCATTTTTTCACAGTAAAAATGGTATAAAATGAACAAAGTTCAAGAAAAGACCTTAATCCCATTGTTGTTCTGCAAACCTATGCACAAACAATGAACACATTGATATTTAAGCAAATACAAAAATATGTATGCTATGTAATATTACTGTTTTCGTTAAATAAAACAATTTAAGTAGTTCTCCAAATATGAGTAATTAACTTACTAAGCTAGAATCTGTTGTGATAGAGCTGTTTTACGAATCTGACAGGTTTTTATTCTAAATATGAAATCTTCCTCTAGTTGCAAATATTAAAGATTAGATCTCAGCAAGAATGAGTCTTTACATTTTAAAATCATGATTTAAATCAGGTCTTACTGACTTAAATCAAATCTACCCTGACCCTGTGCCACTATTCATTCTGGCTGGAAGGTTCTGGGAACTGTAATCCAAAAAAGGTAACTTTTCAAAGTTACTATCAGCAACCTGTAGCCAGTTGATGTGACACTCCAGTCTGCTTCTGATATTGATGTACAGTAGCTGGTGCAGACCAATGATCTTGCCAGCTGCCATCCAACTGTGGATGGCTCCATAAGTACTCAAGCTTTACACACTTGGCTGCCTGGAACTGTACCATACACGGCTACATGGCCTGCTGCGGCCTTTCCCCACCTCTCCCCTTCCATTATTTGCCAAAAGATTGCCAATGGCTTTCATACCCCATCATCTTGGCAGCAGAACTGCACAAAATCAGCTTAACATGCAGTTTATTTGGGCAACAGAATAAGCTTCCTGGGGCGCAGAATACACACACACACACGCAGCCCTGTTTGGATTGTTCCATTCAAATGTAGAGAAACCATGAACTCGTTTAAACAAGGCTAAGCAAAATGGGGAGACAGAAAGCCAGAGATGTTTGTCTCACCAGTCTGAATACTCCTTGGTTTTGCTCCCAGATATGCTAGGTTGACATTTGCTTTCCGGCCATCAATGATGGGATTGGGATCTTTGCATGCCCTCTCAGCCGCAGCTCTGTCTGCCATCGTCACCTGGAGAGAAGGATAAACTGCATTTGTAGAGATGGAAGGTCCAGCATGTTTTCACCTCCCTCCCTCTCTTGCAAGTAGTTGCATAAAACTGTCAGAAAGCTTCTGGGCAAAATCTGATTAGCAACTGCAGAGCATAATCACTCCATGGTGGAGCACTCTGCCATAGTTCCAGCTATTCTCAGCTTGATGTTATGCAAGTCAAAGATCACTTGGTTAAAACAACAGGGTTTACATGCCTACAGGGGGATAGCAAATATCCCCTTGTGCAACCAGAATAAAAAGATAACTACAGTCACAATGGCTGGGTGCACAGAAAACAACAACACGCTGTACACCCACTTGTATTCTTTTTCTGTTTCCTGTTTAACATCAGAAGTAAAACATCAGTGGTCTAAGCACTAAATGAGAGTTACTTTAAAAAGTAATTAGTTAGTTAAAGTTCCCATGCCACCAGAAATCGCTACCATTACATTTGCATTTTTAAAATAATATTTTAGTCATCCTAATAAAAGCATTCTCTGGCTCTAATTTTTGCTTTTACTTATGGACCACATGGTTAGTTGTAAATCTAAAGCACAACTCTTTAGCATGATTTGAAATTACTTATAATACACACCAGAATAGAATAAGCTAGTTATCTGTGATACAAAACACACCTAACTGGTAAGATCACATACATCCTGTTAACTGTAAAAAGTAACTGTGACAAGTTACAATATAAAAAAGTAAAGTTAGTCTTTGAGATCCTACCATCCTATGGTACTTTAGTTATGCCTTAATTACTTAATTATATATATGTAAATCTTACTTTTTGTAACTGTTGCTTCCCAAGCTGTTGCTTCCCAAGCTCTGAATAGTACACTGAGATGGTGCTTAAGATTCAAGATGCCCTTAACTTTGGTAACAATTCTACTGGCAGCTTTACAGCTTAAATGCTTCTGTTCCTGTAAAGTATGGCCTTCAAACCTGGTGATCTACAGAACAGCAGTACATGGAAGCATTCCCAAAGGAAATCACAATAAAGGGGCTATGCAGTTGACTACAGGCAAATGACTCTGGAGTTACTCTATTTCTTGTTTCCTTTGGGAAAAATATCTCCAGCTATATCCAACAAGCTGGTTTCAACAATGCGCAGGAAGAGAAACGAATAACTTTGCTTGTACATGCTATGGCAAAGTGGACAGAAGTAGTTTAGCCTCATCGAATCAACACTAAGAACAGCCGAGGAGTGAAAAAAAATGCAAGTGTTGAATTTCATTACACTACCAGAGTTTGAAGACAGGGGCCAATCCAGTCTTCCAGCAAGGTGATGCTTGCTGTAATATATGATAAATTTGCTAGATATGAAGTGTCTCCAGGGAGAAACCAACATGTTTAACACATATAGATTGTACAAAACTTTTTTTAAAGAAGAAAGATTTGAATGTGACTGTCCTACATAACTGCAAATCATTGACCTCTTGGAGAAGTAACACTAAACTACAGATTCACATGCATGACATTTCAGCTCACCAGCTTCTTCTCCTCCTCATTTAGGCAAAAACTCCAAGCAAGAGAAGCTTTTGTGTCCATTTTCATTTAACTGCAATGTATAGTGTTACATCTGTACACACACACACACAAACTGTTGTTAGCCTTAACTAATATTTCTTGAAACAAATCGTGGTTTTAAGTTGGCTAGTAGCAGTAAACCATGTTTAAGTCTGGAGAAGGATACCTCCCCACACACCGTTTAAGACTACAGCATGCTTACCATGCTTGCCGGGGTATTCTGGGAGATGTGGTCCAAAAAGGTTACATTCCCAGTCTCTCATTAAGACAAACTGCAAGCTATTCAGGTTCAGACAAAACGCTGACCTGCAGTTACTTGAAAACTGAAGTGAAACCTCACGCTCAGGCTGGTTGTTGCACCCCAAGGCTGCTTACAACCCTTGATGCTAGGACTCATTCACTGTAAGTTGAGTATTGTATCTGAATGCAGCTATCATGGCTACTTGTTGCCTTTGCGGGCAATTATGAAACACATGGCTAACTTCAAACCAGACAGCAAGCTTGAATCAGCAGACTGACTGGAGTGGGGAGTGCTGGCACAACATCAATCAGTGGGTCTGAGAGCTGTTGTCCTTGTTATATGCCATCGAGTTGCGTCTGACTTTCACAGGGTCTTTCGAATTAGTGACTCTAAAACCCTGACTGGACTGTTAACAGCTCCTGCTCAACTCCTGCAAGCTTAAGGCTGTGGCTTACTTTAATATTCCTTCAACTCTGAGACTTGAGGGCATAGCTGTTTACTTTAGAAGTCTCTTTGGTTCTCATGTGTCACTACAGCTGGGAAACAGAAAGAAAATATTAAAAGATCCCCCTTCCAATAGTGTATGTATGCAAGTAGTAAGCGATGGAGGGGGCACCGATATTGAAGAAATAATGTTTTTTACTTGATGGCTCCTCAAAGGCCAATAGATTAGTGGTGGCTTTGGTGGATACAGTTCCCCTTATTACATGCCTCTGACGAGGAACACTGGGTCCATACGCATTTGTTGGTCTTTAAAGTCCAGAATTTGTATATCCAGTATGGTGTAGTGGATAGAGTGATGGACTAGAACTCTGGAGAACAGGGTTCAAATCCCCACTCAGCCATGGAAACTAATTGGGGGAGTGAAACTGGTAAAGCCATTCCTTAAATATCTCACTTGCCTTGAAAGTCCTATTAGGTTCACTCATCCTTATTTTCCCCCCAGCAACAGACTAACAGAATTACACATAGAGAAACTGATATTGGTGTTTGGGTATTATGGGTGTTTATATAATGGCAAGGTCAACTGGCGAAATGACAGCTAACCCAAGCTCAAATGCATCCAACGAAACAAGTTTTCTTACTGACAAAATAACAAGCCACATAAAATAATTACCAAAGTGGCACATGCTTGCACTCCGACTTTTCATTCTAACACCAAACAGCAAGGGTGTGTGTGTGTGTGTGTGTGTGTGTCTGTACATACAAGCGTGATTGTGAGAGCTTTGCAGGAGCATTACCCAGATTCCAGAAGTGAGCTATAAAAGTTCATTTGTAAGCAGGAAAGTTACTTTTGTGGGCTACAAATGTCGGAATCCCCTAGTCAGCATGGCCACCAATCATACTGTGTGAGGAACTCTGATCCAAAAAAAGTTAACTTTTCCAAGCTCAGGTTGCAAATTAAATGTTTAAACCCAACCTGCTGCTTCCACAAATACAGATTTTGCCTGAGGAATGTTCTCTGTGAGCAGCTTTAAGAACACCACAAAGACATGGGAAAGGAGAAATGTTCAGTGGCAAAGCCCAGGATTTGTGTGCAAAAAAGACCCCAAGTACAACCTCTCATATTGCTAGACATAATGTGGAAAGATTCTTCTCTGATGCCTCAGAGAGCCAAGGCTGATCAGAGTAGACAGTACTGAACTGCATGGATGATGATCTAACTTGACTTGATAATAAGGTAGGTTCTGACGAGGATATGCTCTGCTGAATCAGACCAATGTCTGTTCTAGTCTAGCATCCTTTTTCCTGCAACAGTCAATCGGATGCTTCCGAGACTTGATGGCAACAGCCCTCTTGAACTCTTTTTCTTCAGCAACTGGTATCCTGCCCCCATTCTGGATAGAATATAACCAATCCAGGCTCCCTGTGACCCCCAAGGCTGCTTACAGCCATCATGACTAGCAGCCACTGGCAGCTTCATCCTCCATGAAGTTCTCTTTGTTGTTGTTTAGTCGTGTCCGACTCTTCGTGACCCCATGGACCAGAGCACGCCAGGCCCTCCTGTCTTCCACTGCCTCCCGGAGTTGGGTCAAGTTCTCTAATCCCACTCAAAAGCCACTCTTCCTGATCCTTGACATCAGTGTGTGCTAGTGGATTCCAGGGACAGCTTCCAGATTCAGAGGAATAATTTCTGCTCAAATGGGTGATGCTGAAAAATGCTACAGCGGAGAGTCCTCCTGTTGAGACTGGCAGCCAGCCTGGCTCTCTTCTAGAATTCACTATTCCACATCCTTTCATATCACTTTTCCATTTCTTTCCCCCAGATGCCCAGTGTTCTATGGCTGTGGGCCATGCTCAACCCTCATTGTACTGCTTGGGAGAAGCAATACCGCTCTGACAAGTTTTTCTTTTTTTTTGCACTCCTTTGCGCTCATATAGTATAATGGATAGTGTCACATCTGGGTTCTAGTTCCCCTTTGAGTCATGAAAGACACTGGGTTACCTGGGGCTAGTACCTGCCTCTCAAGCTGATCTACCTCACAGGGCTGTTCTGAAGATAATGGGGAGAAGGTAATCCATCTATACTGCCCTAAGCTCACTGCAAGAGAAAGACAAGATAAAAGAGCCATAAGAAATAAAAGTTCCAAGTCCTCCATACAGAGCACGTTACCATAGTCTCTCGAGACTGAAGGATGCCTAATCTAATCTAAGAAATAAAAGCAAATAAACCTGTTAACAAAACAGCATCCTCATACAGAAGGATGTATTAACAAGGACGTACAAGGATGTACAATTCTGAACAGGAATGGTGCTTTGGGTAACAAATTTCACACTCAAGGACAGTGTTTGCTATTGGTGTGCAATTATACTTAACACAGGATAACAATATGTGAAGGGGAGGCATAATCATTGGTCCCACCCACCCTCCTGAACAATCTAGAATACAGGAGCTAGGATGGATATTTCTTCCTGAAATCAATCTAGAAAATGACTCTGAAATAGTGTAAGAGATGACCACAACAATAATAGAAAAGGGAATAATTTGAAAGCCAGTGTGATATCTAGCAACTATGTGACACAGAACAAAACAAGGGCAACAAAGCCACTGCAGTGTAGGCAGCGATCTATTCAGTTACAAAATCATTCTTGCTGCGTGGTGGCACCCTTCAGTGGTCAGAGAAACAGAAATAGTAGCATGTTAGCTGTTGCAGTTTTATCAAGACCAGAGGCTGCGAGGCCAAAAGGCAAGAAGGAAGAAGAAGGGGAAGCATTTTCCTGCCCAAAACAAAAACAAAATCGTTCTAACTGTTGGTATTAAATTAATCCAGCCTTCTGGTTCAAGTGATAGCTTCTCTTCCTGGGTCCACACAAATCTTCTAGCAAAATCTGACCCACCTTCACACCATGGAACTACAAGAACTGACCCTCTCCCTGAACGGGATGGATGTCGCCAGAAGCAAAAATAACCAAGATCTATCATGGCTTCACTGAACACAGAGACTCAAAATACCACAGCAGGAGAATCAGTGGATTTCCACAGAGACGCCTGGGACATCCAGTCCATCCATAAAAACACTCTCTCCACCTCATCCCTCTCCCGCTCTCCGTGCCTCTAAACAAAGTCTAGCTTTTCAGCAATGATAAAAGAAAATGCACACCAAGCAAAAACCAGGGCTGAACTATAAATCCAGCCAGCTCTTGAGCATCTTTGCCACTGGACTGAGCACCCACAAACAGAACATCCATGGCCAGAGATCATTCTAGAAGCAAAATTTCTGGATTGGGTAATACTTTCAGTGACACGCAAAGAACGAACAAATAAATTGAGCTTTCGAGTTCCCCAGAACATTTCTTCTGGATATAAAGATATTGTCTCTCCCAGAATTTTGTGCCTGTTCACAGATCACAAACCTATTTTCCCCGCACCATCTAAAACTGGCACCTATCGAACCCCACTGTTGATTTCTTTCGGTTCCTTCAGAAGCGGCCATCAAATCTACAGCCTTTCACCAAACCCTTTTCCGCCCTACCTCGCTTTTTACCCAGGAATCACCTCACCTCAGATCTATCACTGGAACAGAATCTCTCCAAGTGGCATTCATTTTGTTCCAGAAACCCTGAAAATGCAGTGGCTGCACCACTGTGGGTCCCCCCTCCTCCAAGGCCACCAAATCCTTTCTCATGCCCCAGGTTAAACCCTGGCCTCCCTAGGACCCCTATCTGGATCCCTTGCCAGCCTCTTCAATAATCAAACACCACTGTCCAGCATGTCCGTTATTTCAAGCCACACAACATCCTGTCCCAAACAAATATAGTTAAAAAGTGTATTTTTACGCAGGGCAGGCAGTGTTGTGCAATGGGTAGAGGGTTGAAGGAAGGCAGGAGACCCAGGTTCAAGTCACCACCACCCCATGAAACTCATGGGGTGACCCTGGGCCATTGCCCCCCCTCTTTCAGTCTGGCCGACTTCCCAAGGCTCTTGTGCATGGAAAGGGGACAGAAAAGACAGCCATGTGCCATGAGCTTTGCTAAAGGAAACGCAGGATAGACAAGGAAAGCTACAGAGAAAATAAAGTTGTTCCAAAGTGATAGGAGGAGATGGGGCAACATGTGAAAGGGGAACTCAGTGTGACAAAGGAGGGGAGCTTTTGAGGGGCTTTCTCCAGAGTCCCCGTTTCAATACGCATTTAGCCACAAGACGGAGAAATTCGAGCCCCTTTCAGCGATAAGAAGGACGAATCCCTCTCCGTGGTAACTACTCCGGATTCGCTACCAACCCGCACAAGCGCGGGAAGATAGAGCGTGGGGCGACTCCTCATCTTGGAGCAATGCATTATTATTATTATTATTATTATTATTATTATTATTATTATTATTATTATTATTATTATACCCCTCTTCGCCATCTGCTCAGGTGGGCGCAACCCCCCCCCCCCGGCACTTACAAAGCCATATCCCCGAGATTTGCCCGTCTGCCGGTCGGTGATGACGACGGCTTCCTCGATGTCCCCGAACACCTCGAAGTATTTCCTCAGCGAGGAGTCGGTGGTGTGGTAGGGCAGCCCCCCGACGAAGATCTTGGTGAAGGTAGTGTCCTTCTGCACCGTGTGCATGGCGCTGGCGGCGCAACCCCGGCGGGGGCTGCTGGTCCGAGAGGAGGCGGCGGCGGCGGCTGGCGGCGAGCGGGGCAGGCTGCCAGGAAGGGCATCCAAAGCGAGGCAAGGGGGCAGCCGCGACGGGAGGCAAACGTTCCAGGGCGGAGGCAAGCCAGCGAGACCTCCGACTCTCGGAGGGAGAAAACGGGCTCGCGAGGGCTACTCGGGAGGAGAAGGAGGCGCGGGGAAGGGGGAGAGCCCGCTCCCCCGAGCCACGCCGCCGACGGATCAGGGAAAGCAGCAGCAGCACCTCCGTGCCCCACGCATCGCCCCCGGCGGCACCGACGGCCTTTCAGCAGCGCTCGCGGCCCCTCCTCCGCCCCGTCGGGCAGAGACCTCCCGCTCGCAGCCGCGGAGCCTCCCCAGCCTCTGCGCGGCCGCTCCCGCCCCGCTCTCTAGCAGCCCTCCTTTTCTCTCTCTCTCTCTCTTCCCCGCCCCTTCCAACTCGGGCTCCAGCCCCGCCTCTCTTCCCTTCCCTGCCCGACGGCCCGGGTAGGGTATAGGGAAGGGAAGGCCGGCGCCCCGCCCGCAGAGGCTCCTGGGCGTCGTAGTTCGCAGCCGGCCTCGTTCTTTTTTTCCCTCTGTCTCTCTTTCTCTCGCGGGTGGACAACCCCCGGCGGCGCCATCTGACACGTGGCTTGTTCAGAAGCGAGCCGTACAGGGTAGAGGGAGGCAGCTCACCTCGGGCCGCAGATCGGAAGGGGCACGCCTAATTAATTTGTAATGATTGCGGTGTTGCCGAGGAAGGAGAAAAGGGCCAGGGAGATTCTATGACTCATCTTCCAACATAACTTGGGTGGCTTTTGGTATTGAGCCCCTTGATGTTGAGGGAATGTGTGTGAAGTGCGGTTTACTCTTCTGCTTCAGGCTGCAAAACACCTGGGGGCGGCTCTATCGCTTGTTGATGTTCTCTTACATGACCCGCGTCCACAACTGGAGCCCATCATCCTTCAGGTGATTGACAGGGGAAGTCAAACATATGTATGCAAAATGGTTGCGGCGCCTTAAAAGACTAACAGGTTTATTCCAGAGTGAGTTTTTGTTCACCTGTCAACTTGCTCAGACACAGGGAACATAATGGTTAGGCTAGTATCCCTGTGGGATGCTCCATGTGTCTGAGCAACTCGACTGGCCTCCAGAAAAGTTCACGCTGAAATAAATCTCTTTTGTCTGTAAAGTCCCACTACTGTTTTGTTTTTTAATTTCGTATAACTGCTGAAACAGACTAACGTGGCTACCTCTCTGAAATACATATATGTGCATTTGTACACATACATGTGTGTTTAATGTATAATATGTATCAGTTTTAGGATTCATAACTTTTTACCTTTTTGTAAGTGCTTTTCATTTTGCACGTATTTCTATTGTAGTTCTAGGATGCATGAGTCTCGTATAATCATCTTTGCAACTGTAGAGCTGGGAGGGACCCTCTGGATCATCGAGTCCAGTCCCTCTCAAGGAGACTCAGTGGGGAAATGAACTCCCAGCCTCTGTCTCCGCAACCAGAAGCCTAAACCACACGTACATGTATCTAAACCCTGTTAAAATCAGTGGCCCCTCAGAAACAGGATTGTGCCTTTGCTGCCAGATCTTTCTAGGCAAAAGCCTAGTCATTTGATGCAAATATAGAAAGTGCCAGGGCTGTTTAGGGTCTTTGTTTCACCCCAGCAATTGAATCCTACGCAGGCAGTGGCTGCTGATGCCCATGATGTTTGGTGGGCACTGCAATCAACACTGGGAAGAGCAGGGATTGAAACAGGCATTCATATAGGGAGAAAGCACACACGCACAAGAGTGAGAGACGCCTTCTGCCACTGGTTACGGAGACAGGCAGGAGGAGGAGGGCTGGAGGGACTCTGTTCCTGAGGCCAGGTGCCTTGAGAAAGGTAAAGGTTCCCCTTGACATTTAGTCCAGTCGTGTCCGACTCTAGGGCGCGGTGCTCATCCCCGTCTCCAAGCCATAGAGCCAGCGTTTGTCCATAGACAGTTTCCGTGGTCACGTGGCCAGCGCGACTAGACATGGAACGCCGTTACCTTCCCACCGAGGTGGTACCTATTTATCTACTCGCATTTACATGCTTTCGAACCGCTAGGTTGGCGGGAGCTGGGACAAGCGACGGGAGCTCACTCCGTAGCGTGGATTCGATCTTACGACTGCTGGTCTTCTGACCCTGCAGCACAGAGGCTTCTGCGGTTTAACCCACAGCGCCACCACGTCCCTCTACTAATTCATTTGACCTTATAAGCAAGGCACCACGGACACCAGGGTCACCCCATTTTTACAGACGGCACTGCTTAAGACAGCGTTCATTTCCTGCTTCTTGGTAGCTGAGTGCAGGATATGCATCTTTTGACCAAACTTTCAAACAGAAGCATGGTTACTAGTAAAGCTAACCGAGGCAATTCATTTATAAGAGCACACTCTCTTTTCCCAAACGGTAGAGTGATGGAGTAGACTCAGGAGGCCTGGGTTCAAATCCCCCCTTGGCTATGGACGCTCACTGCTGGGGTGTATGACGAAGATAAGACACCCCTTAAATATCTCACATAAATTCCTTATGGGGATCGCGACTTGACCTCAGGTAAGAGCAACATCCCTTCCACTCCTCTGAGAGCTCGCCTTTCTGCCTAGGACTACATTTCCCTACAGGCACTGCGGTATCCCTTTCCTCGCCCCGCCCCCTCCAAAACAGCCGTTCCTCGCAGCCACGGGCGGGCGAGCACTTTGGATCGGAGGCGGGGGGGGGGGGGAAGGCGAGGAGGAGCGCTGTCTCTATTTGACTAAGAAATACACAGTTTGCAACGCAAATGTTTGCGCTAAGAAGCCCGCCAGGAAAAGCCGCCTAACAGAAGGCTCCGGTAGAAGGTGGGGTGGGGTGCGTGAGGGACATTAAACCCTTTGCAAGAATGAGAATTGCAAATAATTGCAACTGTTGGCATTTGGAGAAGGTCATTGGGAAGTTTTTGCCTCTGGGTAGTCTGCCATCTCTTTATGATGCGCTTTGGTGGCTGTAAATTATTACAAAGAGGAGCCTTGGGTGGCGGAGAGGGGGTGGCGGTGGGGAGAGAACAGCGAATTTTTCCTTCTCATTCATTCATGGACGATGTCAGATTGGAGACCTGGAATTTTTTTTTAAACATAAAGTAGTTAAAACAGTGCTGGTGCTGCTGATACTGCTTAGAGAAATCCCAGACCCCGAGACTTTTTTCCCCCCATACATCTGCACATTTTTCTTCTCCATTAGAAGTATTTATTTAATACTTTCCTCCTCACCAGGGAAGTCTAAACAAACATTTGTCGCTGCATCCCAAAAGGTTCTCACATGGTTTTTGGTAGTGAGAGCAATGGGTTGTGTGTGAGGTGGTGGTAGTGGATAATCATGCTTTAGCCTTGAAAAATGTCCTGGGATTTTGCTGCAAAACACATGACATTTGTCTGTCTTTTGCTGGGGACTGCTGTGAAATGCAGTTTTTTCTTCCCCTCCCCTTGCTGCTTTTAATATGACACTGATGTAATAAACTACTTCTGCATTTTTGAGGGCATTTAGTTTCCTATTGTGCTCTGTCCTGGTCTGCTGGTGGGTGTATTCTCTTTTGGGTTGTGATGACATGCTGCACCGTGGCCTGTGTGAGGCTACACCTCTTCCCAACCAGATCTTTGTTTGTCGTTCCAGACTCTTTTCCCCCACTGCATTCATTGAACTGCAGCTGAATCTTGCTATTTCTGGCTAAATCAAGTGGACTCCAAAAGAAGTCAAAAACATCATGAGAGACTAATATGTCATTCTGTCTTGTTGGTGTTGAGTGCACCTGCTGATAACATGTTGGTAAAATGGCTGACATTGGATGCCTGGCTTGAGACTCCAGGGCAAGTTTCTGGCCTTATGACACGTTTGACTTTTCCTGGAGACAATGATTCACGGTGCTTGACTTGTGGGCCTCCCCTGAAATTAGGATGAGATGTCAACATGATAGAAAGGAACCATGGTATTATCATGAATTAATCACAACCGTGCCCTCAGCCAGCACAGGTGCAAAGGAAGTGAGTGTTCCACATGGCTCACAACACACACAAAAACAGCCCCCAGTGTCTGATGAGTCCCTTAACAGTCCCACATGGGAGTGGTAGACCGTGCATCGACATGCAGCAAATTGTAAGGTCAAAGGATTGAGGAGGAAGGGTAAATCCAGAATGGAAGGGGTGGATGATAATCTGTGGTAGGAACTGTGAGGGAGGCAAATTAGCATATAGTGGCATGCTGCATAATAATGACCTGTATCTATTTTCGCTGAACCTTAGGGAATCAGTTGCATGTCTTAAAGCTCCCAGCACTTTCGATCACCAAAGAACCCTTCCCAGGTTGATTCATCCACCCATTGGTTTCCAGACTTAGGTTTGCATCCCTCCCCCAAGGAGGATATGAAGAAATTCCAAGGGGGGGGGGGCATTCAGCTAAAAAAAATTATTTTCAAATCTCTTAGCTCAATTTTTTAAAGTAAATTAGTTTTTAATGTTTAATTTTAAATTACAAATTGATCTTTTTTTAATTTTGGGGTTTTTTTGTTAAAGGGGAGTTGGAGTAAAGAAGAGGGGGGAGGTATGAAGATTTCTTAAATATCAAAGGGCGGATGTTACCAAAACTTAATGCTTCACAGCATCTGCACACAATATATAGGTGACGCTACTGATTTTCCCACTGACCTCCTTGAAATGAAGAGTGGGACCTTGAAAATGAGAGTTTTGCCTTCTCAAATCATGTGTGTACAATGAGCAGAAACACTTCTGGGTTTACCTTTGCTGCCTTCTATGTAATACCAACAAGAGTTATCTTGAGTGCCACTGCTGTTATCTATGAAAGATCTTCTGCCAGTGTCACTTTCTGCTCCTGCTCAGTTGTTGCTCTTCAGGAGCTTCTCCACCTGGATCACCACTGGAACTATACATTCTCTTCTACTGATGTGTGACTGTAGATTGTAGCAAACACGTTCTCTATGTGTTGCACTTTATGTAGCCCAAATGGTGCCATCCATGCATAAGGAGGTATTGAGGGGGAAACCCCAATATCTGCTTGGGGGAGCAGGAGACATTTTTAGGGATTTCCAGACTAACCAAGTGAGGAGTCAGAATGCTCTGTAGTTACGGAGTGCTTGGTAGGAGACTATGCCTGGTTGATTAGAAACTTAGTCCATACTGCTGCAGTTTGCTGCGGTCTCCAGTGGTAACTGCTAAAGGTAAATTACCTTTACCTAGAATGAGTCTTTTAATCCAGAAGGCTTTCAGGCATGCAATCTGAACAGGACTGTCAACAAAGAGTTTCCCACTTTGTTTAAGGTATTCCAGAACAAAGATCTGATGGTCAAGCATGTTCCTCTAGTCTCTGGCAGCAGTTAAAACTGGGCAGAGACAAGCCTGCAAGGCCACAATTTCAAAGGGTGAGAAGGTCCAGACTAGACCAGACCAAAGGCCTTTCAAGTCCACCATTAGGTTCCTGCAGTGGTCAGCCTATTGCCTAAGAAAAGCCCATGAGGGATACAGCTATGCCTGCCACTGCACATTGCCCATATATAGAGAGGCATACTGGATTTGGTGTAGGAAGGAGTGTATAGCTGTCCAGATTAGTAACTGTCAAGTCTACTCTGTGTGCAATGATCCTAGTAGAGTTTTCAAGATAGGTGGTATATTTAAGGAATGGTTTTACTAGCGCCACCCACCCTGTGAGTTTCCATGGCTGAGCAGGGATTTGAGCCAGGTCTCCTGCATCCTGCTTCAGAACCCTATTATACTGGCTCTAACCTTCATAAATATATCTAATCTCCTTTTAATTCCCCAAATTCATAGTTCAACATATGCTGCCTGATGAAGTTCTAGTGATGAGTTTTCAGTGGATGAGTTTGTCTCCACTGTTTTCACGTCATGCATAACTGACCTATGATAGCACCTCATATTTGCTTCCTCCCCAGCTAATGAGCCTCAACATGTTACAGCCTTTCGTCATAGGGGACTTGTTCCCAACCTTGATTGAGTGGATAACTTTTATCTGCATTTTTACAGGTATCTATCCTTCCATTTTGAAGGAAATCAACCCTGAGTGTTCACTGGAAGGACAGATCCTGAAGCTGAGGCTCCAATACTTTGGCCGTCTCATGAGAAGAGAAGACTCCCTGGAAAAGACCCTGATGTTGGGAAAGTGTGAAGGCAAGAGGAGAAGGGGACGACAGAGGACGAGATGGTTGGACAGTGTTATCAAAGCGACCAACATGAATTTGACCAAACTCCGGGAGGCAGTGGAAGACAGGAGGGCCTGGCCCCATGCTCTGGTCCATGGGGTCACGAAGAGTCGGACATGACTTAACGACTAAACAACAACAATCCTTCAAAGAGACTTGAGGTTGCAGACTGAGAACAGATCTGGAGAGAGCAATTACAAGTCAGGATTGATGGCAGGAGGCTTGAGGAGAACACAGCTATTTTGCACTGTACACTATAGACTGTAGCCTCAACAAGTTACTCAGTAGTTTTTACAGTACTGTGGGAATAGTGAGGCATGTTGGTTTTATTAATACCAGATATGGATGTTTGCCACTGTCTAGGCTGTGAAGTATCCTGGGTGAAGCTTCCCTAAATGCTTTTCAGTTTGTAGCTGTGATCACGCTGTATCTAAAACTTGTTTCCTTTGTCTCTGCATGGCTGGTCACCCTGCATGCACTGTGGCCTTTTAAATTGCTGTTACTATAAATAATAAACCTTTGAATTAAAGTGGTGGCGGTAAAGTCTGTGTGGTTAGTGAACTATGAAAGTAGAAAGTGTTCTAGATCTTGCCTTTGCTCAGCCATGCTTCTTCGGAATTAACTAACCTTTTCAAATATTTTAGAATTCAGCATTCGGGTGCACATTCAAGAACATAAATTGCACAGAACAGGAATTAGGTTGAATATTATGAAGTCATTTTGAGCCATAGGTTTGTTTGTCTAATATAAATGGTGTGCACCCTTGCTGACGTAGCACTGAAGAGAGTGAACTCTGTAAGCATTGAACGCAACAGCTAAAATCCTGTTGCTTAGTGTAGTAAATTGCACTAGAATAGGCCCATTGAATCAGTGGTGTTTTGGTGAATAAGCTCCTTTGTTCAAATGGACCTACTCTAACTGTAACATACTATGTTAGTGTAAGTCACAGTTAGAGTAGGCTTATTTTATCAATGGAACATATAGAGGAGTTGAGTAACTAAATCCCCATTGATTCAGTGGGTTTGTTGTTGTTTAGTCGTTAAGTCATGTCCGACTCTTCGTGACCCCATGGACCAGAACACGCCAGGCCCTCCTGCCTTCCACTGCCTCCCAGAGTTTGGTCAAATTCATGTTGGTAGCTTCGATGACACTGTCCATCCATCTCGTCCTCTGTCGTCCCCTTCTCCTCTTGCCTTCACACTTTCCCAACATCAGGGTCTTTTCCAGGGAGTCTTCTCTTCTCATGAGATGGCCAAAGTATTGGAGCCTCAGCTTCAGGATCTGTCCTTCCAGTGAGCACTCAGGGTTGATTTCCTTCAGAATGGATAGGTTTGTTCTTGCAGTCCAGGGGACTCTCAAGAGTCTCCTCCAGCACCACAATTCAAAAGCATAAATTCTTCGGCGGTCAGCCTTCTTTATGGTCCAGCTCTCACTTCCATACATCGCTACTGGAAAAACCATAGCTTTGACTATGCGGACCTTTGTCGGCAAGGTGATGTCTCTGCTTGTTAAGATGCTGTCTAGGTTTGTCATCGCTTTCCTCCCAAGAAGCAGGCGTCTTTTAATTTCATGGCTGCTGTCACCATCTGCAGTGATCATGGAGCCCAAGAAAGTAAAATCTGTCACTGCCTCCATATCTTCCCCTTCTATTTGCCAGGTGATGGGACCAGTGGCCATGATCTTAGTTTTTTTGACGTTGAGCTTCAGACCATTTTTGGCACTCTCCTCTTTCACCCGCATTAAGAGGTTCTTTAATTTCTCCTCACTTTCTGCCATCAGAGTGGTATCATCTGCATATCTGAGGTTGTTGATATTTCTTCCGGCAGTCTTAATTCCGCCTTGGGATTCCTCCAGTCCAGCCTTTCACATGATGTATTCTACATATAAGTTAAATAAGCAGGGAGACAATATACAGCCTTGTCGTACTCCTTTCCCAATTTTGAACCAATCAGTTGTTCCATATCCAGTTCTAACTGTTGCTTCCTGTCCCACATATAGATTTCTCAGGAGGTAGATAAGGTGGTCAGGCACTCCCATTTCTTTAAGGACTTGCCATAGTTTGCTGTGGTCCACACAGTCAAAGGCTTCTGCGTAGTCAATGAAGCAGAAGTAGATGTTTTTCTGGAACTCTGGCTTTCTCCATAATCCAGCGCATGTTAGCAATTTGGTCTCTAGTTCCTCTGCCCCTTCGGAATCCAGCTTGTACTTCTGGGAGTTCTCGGTCCACATACTGCTGAAGCCTACCTTGTAGGATTTTGAGCATAACCTTGCTAGCGTGTGAAATGAGTGCAATTGTACAGTAGTTGGAGCATTTTTTGGCACTGCCCTTCTTTGGGATTGGGATGTAGACTGATCTTTTCCAATCCTCTGGCCACTGCTGAGTTTTCCAAACTTGCTGGCATATTGAGTGTAGCACCTTAACAGCATCATCTTTTAAGATTTTAAATAGTTCGACTGTAATGCCATCACCTCCACTGGCCTTGTTGTTAGCCATGCTTTCTAAGGTCCACTTGACTTCACTCTCCAGGATGTCTGGCTCAAGGTCAACAACCACACTATCTGGGTTGTTTGGGACATTCAGATCTTTCTGGTATAATTCCTCTGTGTATTCTTGCCACCTCTTCTTGATGTCTTCTGCTTCTGTAAGGTCCCTGCCATTTTTGTCATTTATCATGTCCATCTTTGCACAAAATGTTCCTTTAATATCTCCAATTTTCTTGAACAGATCTCTGGTTTTTCCCTTTCTATTATTTTCCTCTATATCTTTGCACTGTTCATTTAAGAAGGCCCTCTTGTCTCTCTCTTGTCTCTCCTTTGGAAGTCTGCATTCAATTTTCTGTAACTTTCCCTATCTCCCTTGCATTTTGTTTCCCTTCTCTTCTCAGCTATTTATAAGGCCTCGTTGGACAGCCACTTTGCTTTCTTGCATTTCCTTTTCTTTGGGATGGTTTTTGTTGCTGCCTCCTGTACAATGTTACGAGCTTCCATCCATAGTTCTTCAGGCACTCTGTCCACCAAATCTAGTTCCTTTAATCTGTTCTTCACTTCCACTGTGTATTCATAAGGGATTTGGTTTAGATTATACCTGACTAGCCCAGTGTTTTTTCCTACTTTCTTCAGTTTAAGCTTGAGTTTTGCTATAAGAAGCTGATGATCAGAGCCACAATCAGCTCCAGGTCTTGTTCTTGCTCACTGTCTAGAGCTTCTCCATCTTTGGCTGCAGAGAATATAATCAATCTGATTTCGGTATTGCCCATCTGGTGATGTCCATGTGTAGAGTCGCCTCTTGTGTTGTTGGAAAAGAGTGTTTGTGATGACCAGCTTGTTCTCTTGACAAAACTCTATTAGCCTTTGCCCTGCTTCGTTTTGAACTCCAAGGCCAAACTTACCTGTTGTTCCTTTTATCTCTTGACTCCCTACTTTAGCATTCCAATCCCCTATAATGAGAAGAACATCTTTCTTTCTTTATTTCTTTCTTTCAGTGGGTTTAGGCTAGTGCAATTTAGTGTACTAAGCAACAGGATTTTGGCCAATGCTTAGGCAGTAGAAATGTTCAGAGGCATGTGCTAGGGCAAACAGATGTCTTTCACCATTTATGGGAACTCTCCTTCTAAATATGTGCTGAATATATTGTCTAATTTGATCCGAACCCTGATAGATTTGTATACTATGCAGTTTGACCTGAGTATGTTGGGGATGGGGTATCATTTGCTCTTCTGCCTTAGGCAGAAAAATATCTTGGGCCAGCTCCAACAATAGCGATAGTGATAAATCCCTCAAGTCAGCATGGGGATCCCACAAGTTATTTATCCTATCACACAGCCTTTCTGGACCTTTAAGAATTTCTATACAGAAATATTTGTGCTTTGTCTTCATTTTAATTGACCCAAGCATGCCCAAGGTGTTCCATGAAACGTCAGAAAATGCTGTTTCTTCCTTTCCCAAGGAGTTTATCCAGTGTTTCACCCTCACTGAGAAGCATCTTCAGCTGGCAATGGTAGGTGGTGTGGCCTCAAGTCCTCCTCTCCCCCTGTCTGCCAAAAGGGATGAATTGTGGGGGGACGTTTCATGATGCCACCTCCACTGCTACCTGCCAACTTTTCATAATCTGAGTTTGGCTGCAGGGACCTTCTTTGATGCTTTCTCTCCCAGATGCTCCTGCGTTGCTTGTGGGCCTCGCTGCTCCCATGGACCATTGGCCCTTGACTGGAACTGCCCCTGCTCTGGCTGAGAGAGATCCTGTTGGCCAGCCCATCCTTCCCAGAGATGGTCTGAGGTGCTGAAAAGGGATGGTTGGGCTGCTCGGGGTTGTGTTCAGGGCTGGGAGAGGGTGGGCTGACCAAGTAGACATACACCTCCGGTTGCTGGACTACTGGTAAACGCTGGTGCCATTCTAGCCCGAGATGGTGCTGTGGACCTCTTGGAGAATGTGGATAGGTGTAATTATCACTATTGAAACGAGTTCTGGATGCTGTATCTGTAGCCAGGGCTGAGTACACCACCCGTCTGGGGCCTGATAAGATGGGGCTACGGATGAAATTGGTCTCACTGGTCTGCTGATTAAGCTGTTCATGAGGACGTTCCAGATGGCAGAGAGCAGGTTCTTCTGTATTGAATCCCACAGAGTGTTGCAGGAACCTCTGCCCATGGCTACCCTCTCCAGCTACCTCAGAGCTACATTGTTTGTCACCAGTGGCCCTCTGGTTACGGGTATGGACGCCATAATGAGTTGAGCTGCTTCCCACATCAGCCACATGCTCTGGAGAACTGAAGCTGAAACGCACCCATGAGGCAACCGATCCAGCAGGACATGCTGGCTGAGGAGTTTCTGTGTCTGAGAGATGGGAACTGTATGGACTGGTCTGGTGATGTTGTTGGTTTCTGTACCAGCTGGCTTTCTTGTTATCTTCATCATTACGGCTTGGCCATTCACCGGAGTAGCAGGCCTTATTTTTCCTGCCAACTTGAGTACAGCAGGTTTTGGATTCGCGTGGGTTGCCCATTCTCACAGTTACCTTCACAGGATCCACAATGCAGCGGAATCGCAGATTGGAGAGTTTTTTCCGACTTCTGACCATTGTTGACCCTTTCCATAATCTTTTGGTGCTGGAGAAGATCCTTATGGCCTTGAGTAACCTGCCACCTGTAGGCCAAGAAAGGGAACCATAAGAGCAAGAGAGACACAGTGATGAAGCAAAATAGTTAAAAGTGTGTTGCTAGCTACACCAGTTATTTTCTTGAATCTCCAGTCAAGCAAAAGTCCAGATTGCTTTTCCATGCTTTATTCGGAACAACTAGGCAAGTGAAAGAAGCAGAGGGTCAGATGGGAACAGGAGGGGGAACCGTAGAGAGGGAAACATTTGACCATGTTATCTCTAAGAAACGCCATGACATTTAAAATGGCACAAAACTCTAGCTTGGGGAAGTTATTATTTTTTGGATGATAACTCCAGAATGATCCCTGCTAGCATGCTATGCTAGGTAGGGGATTCTGGAAGTTCCCACTCACCAACACACATCCACTGTAATGTTTCCAGGCTTTATACAAAACCATGATCAAATTGTAGCATAGCCAGGTCTGTGTCCGAGTTCAAGAATACTCCTGGAATTTTTTCCCTCTGGTGGGGCACCTCCACTGATGGATCTTCTAGCATGGGCTTATCTGGTAGCAGTGCCAGGTGGGTACAAGTGCTCCACTGAAACTTCCTATAATCTTCCTGTTGAGGGTGATTAGACGACATTTCAAATGGTGACTTATCCCAACCAGCAAGTTGGGGGGGGGGGCCTTCAGGGAAGGCACCAGTACCAGTCAATACTGATAGGTGTCGAATTGTACACCTCTTGATGCTGAGGGATAGTATGACTAACTGGGTGATCTGGCAGCAGTCTCTCTGTCTCTCTTGTTCTCTCTCTCTTATTCTATCTCAACCTGACCTACCTCACAAAGGTTGTTGAGAGGATAAAGTGAGAAGGAGAAGAGTCCTGGATGTGCCCTTGAACTCATTGAAGGAAAGATGAAATATAAATATATACATGCACATATACTTACAACCCCATCCACAGTCTGAGCCAAAGGCCCTCCAGGTGCTGCTGGACTATAACTCCCAAAACCGTCACCATACCAACCAGGGCTGGTGGGAGTTCTGACCCAGCTATGTCTGAAGAGTCACAATTTTCCCTACACCTAGTCCAGTGACGGCGAACCTTGTTGGGCCCGAGTGCCCAAACTGAAAACAAAAAACCAGCGGGCAGCGGGCCACGGTGACAGAACCGAAAGTGGCGGTGGAAGGGGGAATCCTGGGAACGGAGGTGCCTCGAGACCCCACTCTGGATCCGCCGCCAGCGCCAGCTGCTCTGGATCCTGACCCGCCGCCTGTCAAAGCGCCAGCACCGTGGCTGCAGCTGCCTCCTGAGGTTTGGCTGCGGGGGGAGGAGTAGCGATCCGGCAACTTATGGCTCGTGTGCCCGCAGAAAGGGCTCTGCGTGCCAGCTGTGGCACATGTGCCGTAGGTTCGCCATCGCTGACCTAGTCTATACCATGTAGTCCGGGAGAAATTATTTCCCTATTTTCTCTTCCCATACCATTCAGGTCCTCTTTCAATTATTATAGCAAACAGATGGTTACCTATCAATTCTTTGCTAACAGATTCCAACTGTTCAGCATCCCTGAGAGAGAAGCTACATTTTTGCTGGCCTTTCTCACTCACTTTACATTCCTTCAGCGACAGACAAGGGTAGCTTCTTTTTCAGCAACAGTACTGTGTAACTGGTTAGTATTGGAGGAAATAGTGCAGAAATGTCATTTGCAGGAGCTTTTCATCCTTCAGTCGCTTTCTTGCTGATTAACCCTTGTCATTTCTGGCCACGAGGCTACCTGATAGCTTTCCACTGCCTACACTCTGTTGTGTTTCTAAAAAATGGTTGGGAAACACTGTGGATGGATGGATGGAAGGGAGGAGAGGAGAGGAAAGAAAGAAAGAAAGAAAGAAAGAAAGAAAGAAAGAAAGAAAGAAAGAAAGAAAGAAAGAAAGAAAGAAAGAAAGAAAGAAAGAAAGAAAGGTCATCCTAAAAAAGTACAGACTAAATGAAAGGAAAAGAGCTAATTCACTGTACAGTATACTTCTTACTCATCTACAAGTTACCTTTCTTGAAGCAAGAATCACATAGTCTGTTCATGAATGGAGGAAGATGAATCCAGATCTGGGGGGAAGGAGAACAAAGTCATTGTTTTACCATTGTTTTGATTCATGGAGTATCACAAAATTTGTGAAAGTAGCAGTGACTATATATTGTGACCCTCTAAGCTTTCCTGAACTGGAAAGACTATCAAGGGTTAGGGGAAAGGAAAGTTGTCCACAGAGTGGGAGATCCACATCTCCCAATCTTTCTAAGACACATGCCATGATGAACAGCAGTTTTTCATCATTTCGGGGAGTGGGTTTTTTATCTCCAAAAAGTGTGATAAACTTATTATCTGGTTTGAAACTCACAGAGGGCTTGATAGGGCAAAACCAGCCTTTTAAAACTGTCTAAAGACAACAGAATACTGAATACTGTGGATACTGAACACCTGCAGAGCATCTGGTGGGCAATCCATGCCCCTTCCTACCTACCTACTTTGGTTTGGGCTGGCTGGATAGCTTAGTGAGTTAGGTATCTGGCTGTGGAGCCAGAGTTAAGAGTTCAGTTCCCCGCTGTTCATCCCAGGATAAGAGCCAGCCTGTGTAGCTTTGGGCAAGATGCACTGTACCAGGATGCCCCCAGAAAAAGGGAACAGTAGGCCACTTCTGAATACTCTGTACCTAGAAAGCCCTGAAAAGGTTTGCCATAAGTCAGAATTGACTTGATAATGCATAATTATTATTGTTTTCTTTTACTTACCAAGGCAATCAGTTTAATGGCATAGTCCAGTACGGCAAAAAGGCCCAACACAATCAAGACGGTGGCCAGTAGTTGCTGGTGGGGCTCACCAAAGGGGAGGCAGCTGTTGTAGACCTTGTCCCCTGCCACAGCCATAGCTGGAAGAATAAAAAAAGGAAGCTGGAAGTCAGTACAGCATTTTCCCCCTCATCTCCACCCCTTCCACTGTAGCTGTGGTTGGCAATAGCAGGCACAGCTGCAGCAGTGGAGGAGGCCTCAAGGGGTTGCTAAAGCACATGTCTCAGCCTTTGTGATCCTAACCCTGTGAGTCAGCAGAAGATTGTTTTGGCTCAACCAATCAGAAGCTACGTTTTAGAGCAAGGGTGGGCAAAGTGGTCTTCCAGATGTTAGGCCTCAACTTGCAGTATTCCTTGTCATTGGCTCTGCTAGTTATGGCAACAGTTGCAGGGCAACATCTGGCAGGCCAGGATGTGGCCACTCTTGCCCTGCCATGACTCCCACCCCCACCCCGAAGCTGACTGCAACTGCTGACTGTGTAGTTTCATTAGTGCGAGTGATGGACCTTTGACCAAAATGCCCAAAAAGTGCTTTATGTGGGACTTGCCCTGAAAAATAACTACAGCCAGTGCAAAAGGACAGTGGCGAGACTGTTGGTTGATGTGTGCCTTAAACAGCATATATCTCAGATCTGAAATCACCTGCATTGGCTTCCAGTTGGCTTCTGAGCTCAATTCAAGATGCTGGTTTTGACCTGCTAACTCTTAAATGGCTTGAGGCCAGCACGTCAGAAACTAGTGGTGACTTGTGGATTAGGGTAAGTGGAGCACTGCCCACCTCAGCTCATGCTACCCCAGCCATCCTGCCCCTGCCCTGCTCCTTTCCAGCGGTAGAAAATTCTCCTTTCTCTGTATGAATTTTTGCTTGCATGTGTGTGTAAGTACATGTATGGCTGAATTGTTTGAGTGACTGACAGCTGAATATTTCAGCCTTACAACTAGACATGGACTTGAACTTGCAGTTGAATCAACTCATTGACAATAGAACAGTATCTTCCATGGCACCTGAAGATAGCAGAGTAGCTTAGGATAGAGGGCACACAACTCCACCCTCCTACATCTTGTTGCCACAGTCCAGCACTTGCTCTAAGAATATTCAGCATTTAGATTACTAAGTGCAGCAGGGTAGTGCTGAACATATGGCTATGAAACAGAAATTACTGCTCTGAATATTTGTAATTCTGTGAAAATAGAAAAAACAAATGTTTATTGCTTCAGGAAATCCATTCAGAGATGGGGAGAAGAGCCCTGAATATGTTTACAGAAGTTCCCAAAGCTGGCTTCTATGTGTACAGATGCTCAGTCATTATGGAGAAGCCTGGCAAGTCTGCCTCTCTTTAACTCTGAAGAAGAAGCAGGAAGTCATCTCAGACAGAGAAGGATAAATTGAGTCTAAAAGTAGCAATCTAAACATAGATCTAGAAAAGAAGGAAGAACACATGCGGACTGACCTCCAGTGCCCCTGTTCAGATTCTTTGCTATGTGCATTGGTGCTCCATTTTCAGAATTTACTAATTAAAGAGACCACCTCACATTTTCAGTTGGAAGATTTGGATCTAAAGAAGATGCTAAGCTTTGAGCAGCTCAGGATTCCACCTTAACCTAGATCCTCTCAAAAAAGTAGGTAGGAAAGAAAATACTACTGGGCAACAGCTTATGTTAATCCTAGTTAGGTGGAAAGTGGATGAAGAGAGAGAAAATAAAAGCCAAGGAAACAGCCATGTCTACTCATATTTTATTTTACAGCAAAAAGAAAGAAAACTAGAAGAGAAATATGTTGAATCTGACTTCCAAATGTCACACTTCTTTTTTCTTCTGCATGACATGTTCTCCAAACAGAGTTATGACACTGGCTTGCTGATCAGAGGGGGGTTTATGTGCCCAGACCAGCTGCTCATTTCAAAGTTCTAACAAAAGCAGTCAGGATAAGCAAAACACTCCCAGTCCAGAGGTATAATGTTACCTTGGCCTGATATCTGGGCCTTGTCTCTAGTGGAGTTTGATGCCAGAAAGCAGCCATTCTGAAACGTTTCCTTGAATATACAAAACCAGGGGTTTGCTTTCATGTGACAAGATCCGGGTGACTCAAAAGACAAAAAAAGCCTATCTTACCATCCATGCAGTCCGTGAATAATTAAAGTGTCTCTTCAAGCTGACTGAATTCACTGAGTAATTAATCGGTCAGTAGGAGAAAATTTGCTCCCTTTAGGAAGCCAACAATGCTGGCTGCTGGATCCTTTGTCTGACTTAAAAACAAGTGAGGTTGCAGACAGGATGGTGCAGCTCAGAAATTCTGGAACTTGGGATGAGTTCGGTACAGCACAAATTTCTGATTGACTAAAAGTAGGTTTCTTGCTGGGACACTTAAAAGCCACATCTTTTGCAGGTGTAAAACGAAGGAGGTTTACAAAACCCGTCTTTGCAACCACATCCACCATACTTGTACATTCAGCAGGAGCTGTAATGGGTGAGCACTTCCTCCTGACTGAGCCTGAACTTACTACAAAAGTTCACTTCTGTATTTCATGTAGGACAGTATTTCTCAAATTTATTTTGACCTATGCCCCTTTTTTTTACAAAAATAAAAATCGCATCCCCATTCAAATCTGCCTTTCCTTATCCTTTTTTTTAATAATTTGAAATAACACAACTGAAACAAACAGCAGACCAAATGGTTTATACCTTTAGACAAAAATATTTATTTCACTCTTCCATTTTTTTAAACATTAATTACAGTGCAATTCAAAGACTGAGAAAGATAGTAGGTGTACTCCTAAGTTTCATATGATGATACAACAAAGATATATACCAAGAAAGCAATAGAGATGGAATTGCCTCCCCTCCCACATTCTTCTATGTATTACACACTCATAGAACCATAGAGCTGGAAAGGGCTTATAAGGCCATCCAGTCCAACCTCTTGCTTGATGCAGGAATCCAAATCAAAGCAGATCTGACAGATGGTTGTCCAATTTTCTCTTGAATGCCTCCAGTGTTGGAACACTCACCATCTCCTGAGGTAATTGGTTCCATTGTTGTACTGCTCTGTAAGTTAGGATGTTTTTCCTGATACTCAGCCAAAATCTAACTTCCTGTAACTGGAGTCCATTATCACATGTCCTGCACTCAGGGATGATTGAGAACAGATCCTGCTCCTCCTCTGTATGACAGCCTTTCAAGTGTTTGAAAAGTGCTCTCCTATCTCCCCTCACTCTTCTTTTCTCAAGGCTAAACATGCCCAGTTCTTTCAGTCTTTCATCATAGGGCTTGGCTCACAATCCTTGTTGCACTCCTCTGAACTTGTTCCAGTTTGTTGGCATCCTTCTTAAAATGCAGTGTCCAGAACTGGACACATACTCTAGATGAGGCCTAACTGGTGCCGAATAGAGGGGGACTGTTGCCACATGAGATTTGGAGACTACAATATTGAACATGTTTATTCAACCTACATGTCCTTCAAGGGGAATATGTCCTTGGTCTACAACAAATGTGGGCAACCTCTGGCCTGCAGGATATTGCTTGACTGCAGTTCCACTCATCTCTCAATTGTTGTCCTGCTTAGGGCTGACGGGAGGTCTAGTCCAACAATATCCAGAGGGCCACAAGTTGTCCACACTGCTCTACTTCACTGAATATGCTGTTCTGTCCACACTGTCGTGCAACCATGTACATGGCAAAACAATTTGTATCAGAGGTCACCAGATAGGTCTGAGGAAGAATCATACAATCATGAAGTTCATAAGGCCATAAAGTCCAATCCTCTGCTCGATGCAGGAATACACATCAAAGGATATCTGCCCGGAGGTTGTCTAAGTGTTGGAGCACTCACCACCTCTCGAGGTTATTGATTAAATTGCTGTACTGCTCTAACAGGAAGTTTTTTTTCTGATATTCAACCGAAATCTGGCTTCCTGTAACTTGAACCCATTGTTGTGTGTCTTGCACTCTGCGATGACTGAGAACAGATCCTTCCCCTCCTCTGTATGACAGACTTTCAAATATTTGAAAAGTGTTACCATATCACCCCTCTGTCTTCTTTTCTCAAGGTTAAGAATCCTGCCTGAAACCCTCAAGAGCCAGTCAGAGTTGCCAATACTGGGACAGATGACCCAATGGTGTGAACTGATATGAGTCAAGAGGCAGGAACAACAGACTTGTGGAGAGGGGAAGCATTTGCAGAAGTATAATTTTTTTCATGGGAGAACACCTAGGAGAGAAATTCTCTTGGGACAGTCTAATACTTGGTAGCCTCAGAATAATGGCTGACTTGGGGTGGAAGGGGAATGGAGTATTCTGATAGGAAACAACACTGGTTATTTGGAACACTGAACAAGACCCCTTCATGGAGCATTAGGGCCTGCCTACAAATTGACATTGGACTTTGGAAAAAGTCACTATATCATCTCAGTGGAGAGAGAAAAACACATCCCTGTAATAGTTATTGCAGGAATCAGTGCTAATTCTAAATCACCCGCAGAAAGCATTTAAGTGCAGCAGTCACATATAATTATCAGAAAACTAAATAAGGACCCTGTCTTTAGAGCTGGCTCCTTATTTTCTAGTCTTCATAGAGTAAAAAAGGCACAGAAGTCTCGCTGCTCCATATCTTTTTTTCTCAAGTTTTACTTTATGCTCTCTCTCTCTCTTTTAGCACAGAACGAAACGCAGCAAGCCATGCAAAAGCTTCATGAGTGCAAGAGATACATACATTGCCATCTCCTGGCCCAAATAAAGGTTTACAACCTTAAGCAATACAAAGCTACTTAAATACTAGGGAATTTATTTATTACATTAGCAAAATAGCTATCCAGTGGGCAGATACATACATTATACAAAATGAAGCTTTAAACAAATCTGGAAAAATAGGGAGGTAAGATCTTCAAATATGCTGCACATAAAACATACACAAAGTGAAACATACATCCTGTTTAACTTGCAGAACTCATAGTGTATGGGGTAAGTGATATCCAAATGACGTATCATCTTCCTATCAGTGGCACTTGTTTCTGTGTATGGATTCCTTATTGTCTTGATTACTGATACAATACCACTATCACACAGAAATGTTCACTTGTGGATGACCGTAGGTAGTCTCATTTGTGGATCATTTTTTTAAACTACTGTACCTTATCTCTTCCTGCACTCATTTCCTACTGAAGTTAACCCTATCTTTCCAGTGTTTCAAAGTGTTATATGTCGTCACCAATAACAAGAAGTTAACTAGGTTATGCAGATGTGGCCCTAACCTCAGGAAAGAACATCCAGGATGTGGAGAGAGGCAGTGTCTGGATTAGAATAAATAACAATAATTGCATCACGTCAATTGTGACTTATGCCAACCCCTTCCAGGTAGAGAAGTTTTCTAGGTAGAGAATACACATAAGTGGTGTACTATTCCCTTCTTCTGGGGGCATCCTGGGATGGTGCAGCTTGCCCATAACTACACAGGCTGGCTGCTCTCCCAGGAGGCACAGTGGGGAATCAAATTCCCAATCTCTGGCTCCACAGCCAGATGCCTAAACCACTGAGCTATCCAGCCAGTGGATTAGAACATATTTTGTGTAAATTGGGTTGCCTCTTTGGAAATTAAGCAAAGGCAGAATGTGTGCATTCAGATGAGACCGTTTCCCATTTCAACTATCAAAGCGAGTGCTGTTGGATGTCACCCATGCCACTTCCCAAGATAAAGAGTTCTATTTAGCCATTTTCATATTTCACTAAGGCCAAGAGAGCGCATCTCTTAATATTTCTTGAAACAATTGTATCCTGCCTCAGTCAGATAACACAAGGCAGGAAGCCACCAGCAGTAAAATGATTATAAAAAATGTTTTCTTTTAAAATAGAATCCCAGAATCATAGACTTGGAAGCGGCCTATAATGCCATCGAGTCTAATCTCTGCTCAATGCAGGAATCCAAATCAAAGCAGATCTAGCAGATGGTTGTTCAATTTTCTCTTGAATGCCTCCAGAGTTGGAGTGCTCACCACCTCCTGAGGTAACTGATTCCATTGTCATACTGCTCTGAAGTTTTTCCTTTTCTTTGTTATCTGTTATCATTTTCCCAGCTGAGCCACTGCTTTTCTATGTCTTTTGCTATGCATGCACCTGAACAATGCTCTTTTTTTGGTTGCTTTTAGCATCTCTTGCTAACCTCAGCTCATTCTCAGCATTTCCCTTCCTACTGCAATTCTTTGCTACTTGTCTGTTCTCCTCCTTTGTAGCCTGGCCTTCCTTCCACTTTCTGTGTGTGTCCCTTTTTTGTTTTCAGGTCCCCTCCGAGTTTTTTGTGAAGCCTTTTTTGCTTTCTTCCATCCATTTTTCTTGTTGAAATTGTTTGTAGTTTTGCCTTTAGAATTTCCTTTTTGAGTAACTCCCACACATCTTGAACTCCTTTTCCTGTTAGGATTTCCTGCAAGAGGCCCTACGTATCATTGTTCTGAGTTTATTAAAATTGGCTTTCCTAAAGTCCAGGGTATATATCCAACAAATACGGGAATACAAGTTCAACCATTAAAATGAAATAGGAGCCACATTAACTCATAAAACCACATGGATACTCCCTCAACACCTTTTGTAAAATCTGTGATTTGCAGGAAAATAGTCCCAAGATAAATATGAATGCCTCTCAGAATAAAAATTCCAGTGTAGCAAGAGAGTGAGGAAAGCCTCACCATAAATGTCCACCTACTGTGCTTCAGATGCACTAGACATTTGATCTACTATGCTTCAGATGCACTAGGCCTGAGAAGGGAGCTGCTTTGGGTATCTTGCTCCAAAATCACATAAGGTTTTGACCTACAAGACCTATACTTTGAAGTAATCTAAAATCAGTGAAGCTGGTGATCATTTCCTACCATGACAACAGATGGCTGTGAGATTCTACACCAATTATAGTTTCTGGGACATTTTTCGAGGCAGACAACTGATGGGTGTTACCAAAATGGAATCTGATATTTATCAGAATATCAGAATTAGAGGTTCAGAACTTGGCAGCCAGATTATTGAGTGGGGTAAGGAGACATTTCTCACACTCTGGCCGCCCTGCACTGGTTGCCTGCCCGTTTCTGTGCCAGCTTCAAGGTGAGGGTGTTAACCTATAAGGCCCTAAATGGTTTAGGACCTCGATATCTGGCAGAACACCTCCTTCTGACTAGATGTGCCCATCCTGTAAGATCTTCTCAGGCCAGGCGGTTGAGAGTTTTGACCCCGAGAGAGGCCCAAAAAAGGATGACTAGAAATCGGGCCTTTTTGGCAGTCGCTCCGCAACTCTTGAATAGTCTCCCACCTGAAATTCGCCTGGCGCCTTCACTGGGAACTTTCAAAAGATTACTAAAAATATGGTTGTTTAGACAGGCCTTCCCGGACTCTAGAACATCTTAATACAGTGGTGCTTTTAACAACTACACTTTCAACCCTCCGCCATGCCTTTTATTACTTTAATTATTTTCTTTTCGTTATTGTTGCACTTTGTTTTAAGCTGTTAATAGGTTATTGTTTGTATTTTGTTTTACAATGATGGAATTTGTAAAGTGCCCAGAGTGGCCTTAGTAGCCAGATGGGCGGTATAAAAATCAAACAAACATATAAATAAGAATATGCAGGAGCATGCCCAGATCTATATGTTCCAGAAAAGGGTGCTGTTGGTGTACCAGCTGAAGGTACAGAAAGCACACCTGTTCACTCAAAGTTTACTTCAATCAAATCCTTGGCACAGAGCAGTGTTTTTCCTATATTCTGGCTTCAAAGAATACTCTCTGTATCCACCAGTCATTTGTACTGACTGAATTCCTCTACTGATCTTCTCATTGAAGAACCCACAAAGGTTTGAAGGCATTGCTGCCTGGTCCAAAACTAGGGATGTAAAGCTGCAAAATGTGTGGTGTCGATGGGATGTGGTTGTGTTCTGGATCATGTCATGTTCCATTTAGTGTTGAGAAACATCTCCAGTTGTTTGCCTCTAATACATATGCTCACCTGCATGAGTAGAAAATAAAACCAAATCAAATCTTCTCCCTGTACTTATGAGTAATAGGAATAAAGCAAAAGCTTTACAAGCTCCAACTTTTCACATAAGACAACTGAAATAAAAGCTTCACCATCCCATTCCCCCTGCACTTTCTTTTGCTTATACTGGATCTTGTCACAACCTCAGCTATTTGCAATGTAAGCCCTGTGATCTTGGCCGCACGTAGTCAAGAAGGACCTGGGCCATGTCCAGCTAGGGCACTGCTTCATGAATTTGATTCATGATATGGAGTCTGGATTAAAATGGCCATCACACAAATGGACTCTACTAGACTTTAGAATGGTGTATGACTAGAGATGGGCATGAACCTTGGTTTGAAGGTTCGTGCCGGTTTGTCAGACTGGCATTCCGGGTGCTGCATGATCCCTCCCTCCACCCTCACAGCTGGATCCTCCAATCACCAGCCAGCGCGCACTGCTCTTCTCTTCGGGTGTTCGACCAGTCGTGGCAGGAGCGCATGCTTCCCTCCTCCACCTCCTTCAGCAGCAGTCCACTCAAAGGCAGCACTGCAGGAATCCCTGCCCTGCCTCCTCATCTGAATGGGCGGCTGCCGGAGGTTTGTGCCCATCTCTACACAAGACTCTCAGGTGATCTAGAGCAGTCATGGCTTTTTCCCCACCAGATTCAATTGGAACAGTTTTTCCAGCCTTTCCGTGTCACCTGTCTGATCTTGAAACCATTTTAAAAGACATGTGAGTGACATCTGATCCTGATGCTCAAATGCAGAAACAAGGCAAAAAAGAGGACTGGCATTGGTTGTGGCCTGCACCCCAAGAGAGCTTTGCCAACCACAGCAAAGACAAGATGAGCCCACACAGCAAGGGCACCAAATGAAGACTTGTTGCTTGAGGATCTCCCCCGGCCCCCTGGAACTAGTACTGCAAAACCTACCTTACACTGTATCCGGAAGTTGAGTCAGGACAACTGGACTTCTTTCTTATTAGGTTGGAACATTTTGCTACTCATCCAAGTAGCTTCTTCAGTCTGAGGAGAGTTGGTAGGAGACTCCTGATATATCCTTCACCTTGGTTTCACTTCCCCCTAGTCTGAAAAGGCTTGTTAGATGGACAATGGATTGGGGTGTGTGTGTGTGAGTGAAAATCCCACCTTTGCAGTCCTCCTCCATCCACTGCCCACCCATTTCAACCTGATAAGAAAGAAGTCCAGTTGTCATGACTCAACTTCCAGATAACCTCACCTGGATGACTGAGAATCTTCACAGACATACTACCTTGCACTGCTTGCACATCTAACAATGATATATGAAATACACTATAGCTCATATAAAAAATATTAACTGGATTCCCAATTTGATATATTGTTGCATAAACCTATGTTTTGGAGTGCTATACAGTTTGGAAACCTTAAAAAAAGTCATGACATTTATCTTTAAAAGAGGGATTATTATTATTTTAATAAGCAAATTAAGTCAAAAATGTATAAAGTAGATTGGAGATCTCAGGAACAATGTATGCTCCAAAAATTATTGGGGAAAAGACAGCAAATAATTACAAGACTTCCGCCTTGCACATTTTCCTTTGCTATAAATGAAATAGCATCAACTGATCTGCTCTTCATAGATATTAATGCTAAACCAATAATTCGGGAAACTGCAAGTACTTCTTATGCGTCATATATATACATCATATACAGTGGTGCCTCGCTAGACGATTGCCTCGTTAAACGACGAATCCGCTAGACGATGAGGTTTTGCGATCGCTGTTGCGCTTCGCAAAACGATTTCCTATGGGCGCTTTTCGCTGGACGATGTTTGGGGGCCTCTCCCGTGACCCCCCCCACCCCTTTCAGAAGCCTCCCGGGGCGCAGGGGAAAAGCGGAATTTTTTTATTTCCAGCTTTTCCCCCTGAATTTTCAGGGCAGAGAAAGCCTCTTTTTAGCCCGCCCATCAGCTGTTCGTCGGGAGAGGGGAGGGGGAAGGAGGGGAGAAGAGGACAAAATGGCTGCCGGGGCTTCTTCAGCAGGTAAACATGCAGTGGAAAAGCACCCGGCAAGCCTCTGAAAGCAGCACTTTGCTGTGGGGGTGGTGTGGGGGGGGGGGGTGGCAGGCCTGCCCCTGCCACCCCACCCCCACCCCCACCCCCTCACCTCTTGGCAAAGCCCCGCTTCCAGAAGCCTCTGGGGTGCTTTTCCACTGCCTGTGCTGCAAAAGCCTCCTATCAGCTGTTGGTCGGGAGAGGGGAGGGGGGAAGGAGCGGAGAAGAGCACAAAATGGCTGCCGGCTGCCTGCCGGCTTTTAGCTGTTTGGTGCTCTTTTCTGGATGTTTCGCTGCTACCAGGCACTATGAGAAGCCGGGCTCAGTCTACAGTACCTGGTAAGTGACTTTCTTTTAATTTTTTTTTAAGTTTCTGTGCTTTTCTTTCCCATCGGAACGCATTAATTAAATTCCAATGCATTCCTATGGGAAATTTGGTTTCGCAAGACGATGTTTTCGCAGCACAGCGATTTGTCTGGAACGGATTAACATCGTCTTGCGAGGCACCACTGTATACATAACCAAATAACAACAATCCAAGTTAAAGGCATGAGAATGATTCTGGCAAGCTGTGTTACCTTTTGTCTTTGCTGTCAAGATGACAACCTGCAACATATGCTGTTGGATACTGACTTAAGTCATGCTTACAGTAGCTATTAAGTGTTAAGCTTTATATGCAACACAACATCATCTTGCTTTGGTGAAAGTCACATATTTCACTGCTTATAAAATAACACTGGATTCCTCTGCCTCCCTCAAAGTATTAACATGTTTAACAGGATAAGATCATTTGAAAATGTATGTCAAGTTGCTAAAATGTGGTAGGAAAACTCTTTCTGAAAGTTCTCATACTTCGTTCCAATTCAGTGGAAGAGCAGATAAAACCAGAACAGTACCAACCATGTGATTCAGCTCCTCCGACTTGCAGTGCATCTCCTTGAAAAGAAAACCCTTACCCATAAAAAAGCTAGCATATAAAAAGGAGGAACTAGGCTATATAATTCTCCTCCCTGATATGGTTTTTTTTTTTAAAGTAGGAGTGCATTCAATCACACTGTCCATCTCCTACAACTGGCAGGTGGAATATGGAACATTTTTACCCTATTCCTAGTACGTGTAAATTAAGTTTTTGTAGACTAGACAGGAACATTAGAATCGATGGCCCGTTTCTTTCTTTTCAGTGTTGGTTGCAGACAAGATGAAATAATCTTTGGGCAGCACTGATTACTATTACCATTGGTACAATGACAACTGGAATGTGTAATGAGAACTTGTGAGCACACAAACAAATAACAATTTATGTGCAAAGGAGGACTTTCAAATATCTAGCCCAAGTCAACCATCAAATAAATAGTGATGGAGGATGGCTACTATGAACGAACAAAAGGAAGAAGTACATGGTAATTAATTCATGGTCTAAAACAAGGGTCTCCAAACTACGGTCCACATCTGGCCCGCCTTGCCTTTTTATCTGGCCCGGCGTGCGGGTGCGCATGTCTACCTCCGGCCCTTGAAAATGTGGAGCATATATGATGTGGCCCTCCCACTGAAAAGTTTGGAGACCCCTGGTCTAAGACAAGGGGCCATGTGATAGAAAAAATTGAGTTTTTTCTTGGACATGAACAAAGTCAGTATGTTTTTGTCATCTTTCCATTTGGCTCTATTACTGTGGTTAGTCCGTTTTTTTCCAAAAGGATTGCTGAATGTATTAAGAAAGAACAGTATAGATAAAGGATATACATCTAGAGGCAGGAAGGAGAGGATACAGAGATAAGAGATAGAAATGTTTTCCAAATATGTTACTTGAAAATATGCCTGTTCCACTGCAGAGGACTCTGTACCATACAACATACCCAACTATTCAGAGCACTAGCTAAGCCCACAGCTCCACATCATTATATGAAAAGTATGCCCTACACCAGGGGTCTCCAAACTTTTCAGTGTGAGGGCCACATCATATATTTTACACATATTCAATGGCTAAAGGAGGGAAGGGGGACTCAAGTGATCCCCCATCCCCGGTGTCATTGCAAAGGGTCCCCCCTTCCATCCTCTTCCTACGTCCGGGCTGGATAAAAAGGCAAGGCAGGCCGGATGTGGCCTGCAGGCTGTAGTTTGGAGACCCCTACCTTAGACAATACTGCTCATCCTGTTTTCCCCACAATTTACAAATTGCAATGGGTTAATAAATTAATGAAATATTAAGAGTTAAATATAGAGTTTACCTTGAGAATAGCATTATCATTATCTGAAAAGGAACAATGGAACTGGACAGTAAATGAATTGATGAACTTAGTATCTGCAGCAATTGTAGTTAAAAATTGGAAATTAAAGCATGAATTTCAGTTAAATGAATGATATAAAGAAACAAGGAATATTGCTATTAATAATAAACTAACTTGTGATGTTAAGTTTAAAAAGAGGTTGACAAACAAAAATATCTTTAGATATATTTGGGGAGTTTTTATTGATTATGTATTAATTAAAGAGAAGGGTAATGTACCATCAAAAGAAACTATGTAGTTTTGGAAGCGTAATGGGGCATCACAAATGAAAGAAATGTTGCACATCTTCAAAGGGTCTCAGTGGAGAGCAGCACTTTGTGTAAGTATGTGTGTATTACGTTTTTCATGTGTTAGTTTTGTATTTTCTTTGTGTGTGTATTTTATATTCTTTAAATAAAAATTTAAAATAAACAAAGTGGGGGACAGGCCCTTAATGGACTACTCAGTATTTTTGTTCTTCAAACCAAAGCACGTATTAGTATCCTACCTGCAATCATGGAGTGTGATGACCCACTGCTGCAACGCTCTACAAGACCTCTGCCTTGCCATTATGTAAGCCCAAGACTGCCTCACAGCAGCCAATGGGGCTCACACCTGTAGGAGATACTGCATAAGCTTGGAAAAGCCCAACTACTTCTACAGAGCAGACAAAGATGCTCATGCAATTCAATCTGTAGTAACACTTGTTTCTTCAGCACTAGCACCATCAAATAAAACAGCAGTCTATGTGAAAATCAAGGATCATAGGTTAGGCTTTTGTTAGCCTGTTCCATAAACTGGCTTCATTCTCAAATGCCAGAACAAATTAATCAAGTTCAGGGCAAAGTATAGATATTCGTGATCTTCCACAATTTTTCTGCAGGCCTCCTACGCAGGCCAGTTTTCATACCCTCTGTTCTAGACAGCACACAGATGCTTGTTGCATGTAAAGTGCAGGAGAGAACAGAAATGACAGGCAGGTCTTCTTCCAAAGAAATTTGACAACCTTTACTAAAATTCTTAATGGGACAGGCCTGAAGAGTTTTTCAGGAACTTATCCACAGAGCTTGGAACAGATACTTTTTTTTAGCTTACAACTCCCAGCTGTGAGATTCTGTCAATTATAGGTTTGCTTGTTTTTTTAAAATATGCCAGTAGTGAAATAAGTTACTGCTGGCAGGGGAATTCTGGGAGCTATAGTCCAAAACACTTTTTTTTAACAAGCTGTATTAAAAAAACTGGGAACAGTCAAATAATAATAATAATAATAATAAAAACATCTTGGACTGCCCTGTCATCCCAAAAAATAGGAGGAGGGCAAGATGCTATTCATAAATCAGTTATTCAATATCTATGAGCCTTTGAAACAGGCTTCAACATTTTGCAGCTCACAGGCTTCTGCTACAGGAGAAAGTTAATGCTATCATGTGCCCGTACCATACATTTCTGTACACCCTAAAGTCCTCACTGAGCCCAGTGGGGGTTATGGCCACATAAACAGGTACAGTATAAGCACAGCAACCTTAAACCTTATATATAGATGACAGGCAATGGTAAACATCTGAGGAAAATTTGAAGCAGTTCATGGAAAACGGCATCCAGGATTTTTTTTTTTAAAAGCCTGAGGTAAAAACAGTAATCAAGTTTGAGCACTTTTTTGTTGTTGCACCATAAAAGACATAAGGAAGAAGCTCAATTAGGCAGGAAAGATTAACTTTCTGGTAGACACCTTCCTCATTTGAAGTTTCTGTTGTACCTTCAAAATAAAAAGGAACAAGAGGATTGTAAGGGTTGTTACTTTAGAAGCTGCACATTCCAAGCATGGGGCAGGTATCAACATTTAGGATTCACACCAAGCATCTAAACAATGTTCACAGAGATTTATGCATATATACAAGCCACAAACAATGACTTAAATCTATTACCATCTACGTTTGTAATATGTTTCTTGATGACACTGTACTGGCTGCTAAAACCGAGTACAATAACCTGAAAATGAGACTGTGGAAGTTAACATGCCATAGTTGCTTTTAATCTGCGTATTTTTCTACATATAAAATATTAGCTAACATATAGCGTTAATTTTCACCTCTTCAAAATGTCCAAGTCTGCAACACATGTTGAATTTGTGGTGTAGAGATGCTGGGCTTGTAAAAGATCAACTGTGCATTAAGACTAGCTGAAAGAACTCTGTCCTTATAAGCAATCCCCACTGTGTGAAGCTAAGGAGTTCTCAGAAATGCAGCATTTAAAACCTACAAACAGTACACCCTGTAGGATTATAAAATTAATGCTATGATTAAGTTCATAACTCAATATTGTTTATTTATAGTGATCAAAACTCCAGCTGATCTAAATCTTTAAGTTATAAAAAGAACATGGTCGAGCCAAATGATTTAATTCCTTCAGCCTTGTTTAAGTATGTGCATTTAACTGGATTCTGAATGAGTCTGGTAATGGATGCCTGTTGCCTAGCTATCCTTAGCCACCCTACCAGATAGCTGTCTTATGATGCCATCTTTTAGGGCTTCAGATCAGTTGTCCCTAAAATAAGTGAGACACAGCTCCTTGAAGCTAGAGAACTGCTGGAGCAGCAAAAAGCACAAACTTATACTAACTGGAACACAGGGAAACAGTGCAATAGCATCAGATAATACAACAAACCAATGTGTTATCAGTTCATACTAGATTATGATTTTTGTGGGATATATTATGAATTATTCTAAAGTAATAGTTACAATAGTAATTGCTATTGTGGCCTTTTCTCCCTCCATGTAAAGCGTTCTGAGCACTTCATATGGCTGACCCAGCTGTGGAAACTTGTTTTAACATATGGATCATCCATACTCTAGACTTGGGAAAAGGATACCCATCAGAAAGTATTCATGCTACCAAATATATCTTGGCCAAAGAGGTTTCATATCTAAAATATGAAAAATCTTTTTCTCATTTCTTAAAATGTAAACTTTTTTAAAAAAATTATACAGGGATTGAGACATATACGTATATTAGATTTTGCAGTCAGCACAAATATCAATTATTTTTATACTGTATTTCAGGAAAGACGTTATGACATGTAAAATAGTGGGCAGGCTTCACTGTAAGATAGCTTGACCTCCTCAAATGATTATATCATTAAATACAGATTCCCAAAGGCACCTGGGTGTACATTGATGTCGGCCAGGGCTAAGGCCTGACTTGCATGGCACAACACACTGCAGAATCTTCCACAATGGAACATGGTGGTGAATAGCAGAGCTCTATATGGTGTACATAAATGTATTATTGAGATATATGACAGAAAAGGCCAAGAAATTATTTCAAACAGCAGCAGTAGCAGCACTATATGGATACAAGTATAAACGTTAAACACCGCAAGATAGAACACTGAAACACCTAATGTCTGCATTAAGGTAGATCGATGTCTTGGATGTTTTAGGGGGGAATGTTAGCTTTTAGTCTGCTTGCTTGCTTTTAGACATTTTGGCTGCTTTCAATTCTAAATGCATTCGATTTTTAAAATTTCAACCACAGTAAAATTACCTTTTAATATTCACTGAATTTAACAGAAGCCTGCTAAAACAAAGTTGACATGTAGCTCTTAATAAATCCATTCTCTACAGACACCAAAAGCAATCATTCAATATAGAATATGTTTTCTGATTCCAAGCATTATGAGAACAGCATAAAGCATTATATTTTTATGACCTTGATAATGGGGTAATTAAATCAAATTACCACAGGCCCTGTACTGTATTCCATTTACCAGCACAGGAAGCCTATACTTTACAGACTCGTTCACCTGTATTCTAATTTGCCTGATTATTGAGTTAGGAACACTAGCAACTACCAAAAAGTTTATACACCATCTCACTGGATATATAAACCCACACATTTTGCACTGTGAAACAATTGCTTTTTCTCTGAAAAATTCTGATAGTTGGATCTTCTGCTCACTGTTCTTGTATAGTATACAGAATGATGCAAAAAGAAATGTATATTTTGAGATCAAATACAGTTGCTATATTATTTTGCATGTGTAATAAACTTCTCATCAATGAAAGTTTGATAGAAACTATAAGTAAGTAACATATTATTTATATAGTAAGCAACATAATGGCAGAAATCCTGTTTGTTACTTCATCAAAATGTGTAACTTTTGGAGGTGAATTGCCTCAAGTTAAGAAATCCTCACAGACATTATCTGTTGCATACTACGTCACTTGACCCAGTATGCAACTGATAATACCTGCAGAAATGTCTTAATTTGAGGCAATTTATTTCCAGAAGTTACTCCTGTGCAACTAACGAGCAGGATTTCAGCCAGCATATGTCAGTAAGAATGTTAGACATTTACAAGACATAAACACATACCCTCCAGTCCCAATATAACAGAAAATCTCTATGCATAAATCAAACATCTGGTCGTTATCATCTATTGTTAAATGAAATATCTGAGTGAAAATGGAGGGACTTGATTTAAAATCCAGTCTCTTGCAGTGGTGATCAAAATAATCTTGGTGTAATTTAAATCAGCCCATCTTTTGAAGTTTATCATACCCCCCACCAAACATCTCATAGTAAGAGTCCCCTTTCTTTTGCTCACATGTATAATACATTTACATTCAGAATTGGTATCAAGTAGTGTACACAGAGGTCCTTCAACACTATGCATAAAGAGGCTACTCAGTGTAACTCGGCTTACATGCCCTCAATTTTTTCTCTGCATATATTTTTGTTTTATTTATTTTACTGTACTTGTGTGGTTGCTCCTTCTCTCATGTTCTCTGGGCAGCTTACAAAATTTAGAAGAATAAAATAAGATAGTAGAATAGCAGAAAGCTGTGCAGAATTGTTGTTTCCATGAGCTAAAGAAACAAAGCAATTAATGCAGATAACAAATAAAATTTTAATAACAAATTAAGGAGCCCAGATCGGTTAAAAAATCCCGGTTGTATTAAAAAAAATGGCTGAATAAAAGTTTTTACTATGCATGAAAAAGATAATAAAGATAACAGCAGATGAAGTCCTCTGGCTAGGATGGAACTACCAAACAAGCCCATCTACCAGTAGATACCAGCGTCCCTTCATTAGGCAGAGATACTGTAAGCAGAGGCTCTGACAAAGATATTAAGGATTGGGTAAGCCTATATAGGAGTCCTAAAAGGTAGGCTTCAGCAGTATGTGGACCGAGAACTCCCAGAAGTACAAGCTGGATTTCGAAAGGGCAGAGGAACTAGAGACCAAATTGCTAACATGCGCTGGATTATGGAGAAAGCCAAAGAGTTCCAGAAAAACATCTACTTCTGCTTCATTGACTACGCAAAAGCCTTTGACTGCGTGGACCACAACAAACTATGGCAAGTTCTTAAAGAAATGGGAGTGCCTGACCACCTTATCTATCTCCTGAGAAATCTATATGTGGGACAGGAAGCAACAGTTAGAACTGGATATGGGACAACTGATTGGTTCAAAATTGGGAAAGGAGTACGACAAGGCTGTATATTGTCTCCCTGCTTATTTAACTTATATGCAGAATACATCATGCGAAAGGCCGGACTGGAGGAATCCCAAGCCGGAATTAAGATTGCTGGAAGAAATATCAACAACCTCAGATATGCAGATGATACCACTCTGATGGCAGAAAGAGAGGAGGAATTAAAGAACCTCTTAATGAGGGTGAAAGAGGAGAGTGCCAAAAATGGTCTGAAGCTCAACGTCAAAAAAACTAAGATCATGGCCACTGGTCCCATCACCTCCTGGCAAATAGAAGGGGAAGATATGGAGGCAGTGACAGATTTTACTTTCTTGGGCTCCATGATCACTGCAGATGGGGACAGCAGCCACAAAATTAAAAGACGCCTGCTTCTGGGGAGGAAAGCGATGACAAACCTAGACAGCATCTTAAAAAGCAGAGACATCACCTGCCAACAAAGGTCCACATAGTCAAAGCTATGGTTTTTCCAGTAGAGATGTATGGAAGTGAGAGCTGGACCATAAAGAAGGCTGACCGCCGAAGAATTTATGCTTTTGAATTGTGGTGCTGGAGGAGGCTCTTGAGAGTCCCCTGGACTGCAAGGAGAACAAACCTATCCATTTTGAAGGAAATCAACCCTGAGTGCTCACTGGAAGGACAGATCCTGAAGCTGAGGCTCCAATACTTTGGCCATCTCATGAGAAGAGAAGACTCCCTGGAAAAGCCCCTGATGTTGGGAAAGAGTGAAGGCAAGAGGAGAAGGGGACGACAGAGGACGAGATGGATGGACAGTGTCATCGAAGCTACCAACAGGACTTTGACCAATCTCTGGGAGACTGTGGAAGACAGGAGGTCCTGGCGTGCTCTTGTCCATGGGGTCACGAAGAGTCAGACATGACTAAACGACTAAACAAATATAGGAGGCATCTTTTAGGTAGTCAATCTATTAAGAGTTTTAGGGGCGAAAGCCAGCATTTAAAATTGGACATGGAAATGGTATGGGGGCTCACACAGCCATCTAACACTGATGTAATATAGTTGAAGACCCAATTAATAATCTCACAGCTCTATTCAGGGTCAACTGCAGTTTCTGGACAATTTTTTAAGGCAGCACCACATACAAAGCATTGCAACAGTCCAAACAGGAGGTAACAGTACATAGGTAAGCTGTAGTCAGGCTATGTCCATCCAAGCAAGGTTGCAGCTAATGTACCAGCAAAAGCTGACTGAACATGCTTTCAGCTACAGAAGCTCTAATGACAAGGTTGGCTCAGTAGGCACTATTGGCAAGCAGTGCCTCCCACATCGAAACTCGGCAGCGTTTCCATAAACTGAGATTCCCCAACAATTCAGCAGTACACATCTGCACCCAAAGACAATGTACAGACAGGTGAATTCTTTGATAAGTGTACTCAAATAATCACTACAAAAATTCACCATATTATACTCCATACCAGTCTGTCATCTTGTATAAATTGTTGGTGAATGGTTCATCATTTCAGCTTTCCCAAAATTTCCTACACAGTACTGAACTCACTTCCAAAGATACTGAAAAAAAAATTCAATCTGATTTAAATTCCTCTTTTGATAAAGACTTGCCGAATGGTCATGAAGAACTTGTTTGCTAAGTCATATGCATGGTCTTGACACAGGAGAAGTGATGAACATGTGACATGCAGATGACTACTGATACAGTGACATGTGAGCAGCCCCCCAAAACAAGAGCCACCATACCAAATGTGCTGTGACCTACCATATACACATTAAGGTTAGAAGCACATAATGCAAGCAAATAGTACATTCTTGCAAACCTGAACTATGTTACTAGGTAAAGATCAATTTGCTTTTGAAACTTCACTTACAATGCCTCTACTGCAGTAGACTGTCTGAAAGTTTCACTACATATTATGGGTAATATTCCTATTGCTAATCCTAACTAAAAACTACTGAATGATAAGTCAACACTTACATAAATCTCAGCAAGTCAAAATATCTACTCTAGTTGGGACTAGCAACAGGACACTGGCTTATGTGCAACTGCAACAATACTCTAAAAATAAGCAAATATGTACTTTGCTGAAGTCACTACACAGATAAGCTGTCAGTAGCTCTAATGAAGCCAGGAAATACTGGCTCTGCACAGGTCACACACATACACACACGTTCATTACCTGCTAAGACTGTTATTGACATCCATAAGATTTAACTGCAAAAATGAAAAATGCTTTTATAATTAGAGAGAACAAACATTGAATTTATAGTATCCTATCTACAGTTCAGCAGTACATGAAGCTTTACAAAAATGCCTGAAAATAAAAGCAACTATCTGCTGTCTAGATACCTGCACATGAGAGATTGAAGCAGAGCAAGGAGAACATAACCTTAAGGAATGGATTGGGATGTTCAGTCAAAGGAATGATTCTGGATTTATTTGTCTGTTCAAAAACCTTATTTATAAATTACTGTGCATGGTGTGCATTGCATTGAATTCAAATTACTGATCACACAGAACTACCACTATAAATGCAACGATGCAGGCACAATATGCACCTCTGCCCACAAAAATGGCCTTGGCAGCTGATTTAAATAAAATATGGGACAACCATACAAACCTTACTAAGCAGTTCCATGTAGCCTGGCATCTCGACTAACGGAAATCCATTTACCAGTGCTTTCACATGCAGTGTTAGCAGATAAATGAGTGAGGGCCCCACAGAGAGCTCCTGCTAATGTGTGAAGTACCCACGAAGGAGCCAGGGTGAGGGTTCTAAGCTGCTGAGACAAGACATGAGGCCAACACTTCACCATGTTGAACTGCACTGGTGAAGTGTTTCTCACATACCCTGCGCTATGTAGAAACTGGATTTTTTAAAATCAGGGTTCTTTAAAAGCTCTAATGAGATGCGTGTATCTGTAACAAATTCTAGTGTACTGTCTTCTGCAATCTTTACCATAAGGGAGGAACGATCACTCAAAGGCAGAATATTTACTTTGCAGACAGGGGGTCTCAGGTTCAAATTCTTGGCTTCTTCAGTTAAAACTGCCTCAAGCAATGACATTCAAAAGGCCTTTTTTTTTGCCCAAGACTGTGGAGAGGTAAGGCCAGTCAGAGCAGACAATACTGTGGTAGATACATAAACACTGTAACCTGATTATGAGACAGTTTTAAATTTCCTACTAGTGGAAAGAAAGCATCTTGAAGTATACTTTTGACTATATACTGGAATCCAGTCTATTTACTGGACTAAGGAATGCAGTAAGATAGACAAGCAAAGAACTTTCATTTCAACATGATAGTAAAAGTAAGGCTATAATCCTATATTCACCCTACATACTGTTAACTGTCTGTGAAATCAGAGGGACCTGACATACAGGATTGCAGCATTAATTAATGGAATCTGATTTGTGTTCAGTACAAAACAGACTGGCTTATTCTTAGGAAGAACAGTTGAATTCTGCTTCAATACGTTCCCATTCAACACTGCATTTTATTAAGACTTTTGATAACTACTTACATGCAACAATTTTTTTATTTAAACCAATTTTATTTAAACTGTAGCAAGTCTTACAACATATGGATTTACAGAAAGAATTCTGTCAGAAGTAGCATTGTGTACACATTCTGGTTCTCCATTTTAATTTCACTCATAGGTAAGTGAAAATAAGCATCAGGTTTATCAGGTTTGCATTCACACATCAGGTTCTCTCATGAAAGCAAGCCTGAACTAGATGACCAACCAAAGACTTCTACATCATTTCTATTTGGCTGTACTTTGATGCTTATGTTAGATAATGGTGTAACTGATGCAGAGGAGTTAGAGAGACAACAATCCTGCTGCTTAGCTGTGCATGCAGCTCATAAGGGCACAGGTTGAGTGACAGTTGTGGCCATATTATGTAGCACACATTCATAAAAAAATCTTCTTTCAGCTACACAGTAGCCCTTCCCTTCCCTTGCTACTGCATGAAAGGGGATAAATGCAATCTTAATCTTACAACACTGACCGGTAAGCACCGACCTGTAAAAATGAATGGCTGAGTTCAGAGTCACAGCTACAATAGCACTTCTACTTGACTGTGTCCTTGGACTTCTAAACATACTCTCAACTATTGTGCATTACTTTACCTAAAGACAAGATGAAGCCCTAGCTCCTTGGGGATACTAAAATACATCCCCTAGTATAGTGTAGAACCTATGTAAAAAGGGAAGTAAATCAGAATTGCACCTTCCAAAATTTGGTCTTGATGCCTTCTTGGAGGAAATGCCCACTTGGCCTTTAGATTTTTGCCTCTAATACATATGTCCACTTGCATGAGTGGAAACAAAAATTTTAAGACAAACCCCCCCCCCCCCAAATCAGCACACTTTTTTTCTAAATGTCCCACAGTTTAATATTTAATATTAAATTTAATATTAAATCTACATTTCTATGAAAGTAAAAAGACTACAATCGTAAGTGGCCCCTTTCAAGTGATCTTCCCAATCCATGTTAGGTGCATTCTTACCCCAGCCAGAAAATAACTGTTTGCCTTGAATTTCTGCAGTATGTGCATACAGGAAGTCAGTACGTTTCTTGGTCCAATGCAGGGATTTTGCGACTGAGAAAACTGGCAACTTGTCATGCAAATTGTCAGACGTTTCTATACAACACTGAACAAATCACTCAAAAGGATGAGTTCTCCAGTTGGTAAGAATGTGCTTTGGTATTAGTCACAGAGCCCCCCTGCGAAGGGTTACAGTCCAGAACAGACAAACTAGAAGGAGACCAGAGGAGGGCATGTGGTGGGAAAGCAGCACTAGAAGGATGGTCTGAATAATACTCACTACTTCTTGTTTCTGGGCTTTAACTCTTCAGCGGCATTGCGCAGAAAAATATAGTTTTTCTTTTGTGGATTATAGAACTCATGCCCCTGTAAAAATAGTAAAATGAGTTACTACTACACAGAGACAACTGATTAAATTTACAGTACAACTAGTGACCAGTTTTTTCGATATTCAGTCAGAAAGAATTTAAGATAATAGTCTCATTGCTACATTAGAAATCCACATTACTTCTATGAGGGTAAGTTATATTCCTTGCTGTGAGGCTTTACATGGAAAGATTTTAAGAATAGGACAACAAATGGAAGGTTATGTATTAAAACTAACTACTCAAAGGCACTGTGAAGTACTCTGGAAACATATTTAACTGATCAGGTTTTTAGCCAAAAATTAAGTGTGAACTGGCATAAAAAAATTCTAGAGAGATGGTGATCTCCAGATGCTCTTGGAGTAAAACTCCCAGAAGCCTTCACCACTAGCTGTGCTGGCCAAGATTTCTGGGAGTTGTAGTCCAAGAACATCTGGGGATCCCAGGTTGGAAACCACTACTTTTAGGTTTCAAATTAACAGACAAAATTAAGTAGCAACTGATATATTTTAATGTGAGCATTTGTGGACAGGCCCCCACTTCCTCAGATATAAATGTAAGTGGACTTGTCCACTGAATCTCACATTAAAATACGTCAGTTAATCTTTAAAGTGTCACAACGTTTTTGTTTTCTTTATGTTTTATTTTTCTTTTGTTTTGGCCTGATATGCTAGTAGATTAACATGGCTACCTCCTCTAATATTAAGTAAGGCTCTGACTACATTCTGTTTGCAACCTTGCTGGAAATGTTTTCCTTCTCTAACTATAGACTTTGGTCTGAAAGAGATGCTGAGCGCCTATCTTCCCACTTAACCAACTGACTTACCTTTGACCAATCATAACTGGAAGCATATGCAAATATGTTGCCATTGTGGTTGAAGCAGCAAGCAGATATTGGCTGGTCCAGCTGCTCTGATGTTTTTAGCTTTGTCCGTGCATCTTTATCCCAAAAGCTGAATCTACCATCAGATCCTACAGTTGCAAGAGTGCCGTGGACAGGATGAAAGGCGATTCCATTTACCTTTTAAGTAAAAATTAATTACAATTTAGCTTAAGATTACCTGGCTCTTCAGTTGAACCAGGGCTTTCATAACATAAATGGCAAACCTAGCAGTGCCTTTTTTCAAGCTTCCAATCTAAAAAACATTATACAAAACAACCACACTACAACACAACCTTAAACAAATCTTGTGATGAAGTGTTTCAAAGGAAACAGTTTAAGGAAAGGAGAAGCCAACTGTGGCAGATATCTGAGCAGAATTTGCTAAGAGGCACTACTTCGCTATTCTCCTTCCTGCCCAAGTTAATATCCGTATCATGTAAAACAAGGCAAACATGTGATGCAGGTCTAGATCCTGTACAAAAAAGGGTGTGACAACATGTGAAAGATAGGACTTGAGTTTTGACATTTCAGATCAATGAAAGACGAAGCTACTTCATACCCCAAAATCCTACTATTAAATGATTACCTATTTATTTATTTTATTTAAAATATTTTTACCCTGCTGTTCTCCTTACAAAGGATCCAAGGTGGCTTACATCATTGAAAGACTATATTTCAGTCTGAAGATAATTATACAACGGTGGTTTATATAATTAAAAGCCAATATTTAAAGCTAAAACAATGAGTATAAAGAGGCATTATTAAAAGCCAATATTAAAGCTAAAAACAATAAGTATACAAATATTAAAAAGGAACAAACAAATACCACTATGAGAAATGGAAAACACAAGTACAGTGGTGCCTCGAATTACGAACTTAATCCGTTTCAGAAGATTGTCGTAACTCGAATTGGTCGTAAGTCGAAGCACCATTTCCCATAGGAATGCACTGAAACCCCATTAATCCGTTCCGGCCAGGAAAAAAAAAAACACCAAAAAATAAAACAACACAGCAAGCCCTGTCGGAACGCGCTGGGGCCGAAAAACACACACACCAAAAAACAAAACAGAGCAAGCCCCATCGGAACGTGCTGCGGCCGAAAAAAACACACACCAAAACACAAAAAAACATCACAGCACAGAAACATAACCCCCCCAGCCCAAACCCACGCTGCAAAACCCTGTATGTACTCACTCAGAAGCAGAAAGCAGCACCAGGTGGTCCGAAGCCTCCTCCAAACGCACACACTCTAACTGTTGGGGCGAAAGAGCTACAAAGCAGCAGCCTCTTCGCCGACCAACGGATAGCAATCTAAATTCCCCGCCTTTTCCCCCACCTTTTTTCTGATCGTAACTCAAAGCTCCGGTCGCAAGTCGAAGCAAAATTTTGCGGCCGGAGCTGGTCATAACTCGAATTGGTCGTAAGTCGGGACGTTCATAAGTCGAGGCACCACTGTAGTACTAAAAACCCAGTTGAAGCAGTTATGCATAACAATTCATCTAAAAATCACACACAGGTAGCCAGTCACTGAGGGAAGGCTTGCCTGAAGAGAAAGGTCTTTGCCTGTTTGCAGAACGACAGCAAAGATGGGGCTGGGCTGGCCTCCTGTGGGAGGGAGTTCCAAAGTCTTGGAGCAGCAACAGAGAAGGCCCTCCCCTGTGTACCCAGGCTGGACAATTTATGGACAATCTCTTCCCCCGTGCCAAAAACAAACAACCACTGACCACTCTCCCACTAATTTCTTACTTCTCCAATAGAAAAGCAAGGACAAAACCACTACCAACTCTACTTTCAATATCAACAAACACAGGGAAGGACGGAAACACAAGGAAAGAAAAGGAAAAATTGTTCCTCTTTAAGTCCTCGGATCTCTAACACTGACGCCACTGATCAATGGAAAGGACAGGGTAGCACCTTGTGTGCCCCAGCCACTGTTCTCCCAAACAAATTCAGGTTTCCAGACTCAGAGAGAAAAATGAAGAATGCTTTACTTCTTTAAACTTAGGCAGCTCTCTTATCTGTTCTCCCACTTGAATCTGTCCCCTTCATTGTTAGGGATGGATTTATACCATACATATAAATGTATATATAAATGTTACTGCATTTATACCTAATTAGAACAGCCTTCAGGCTAGAGTGGGTGTGGGTCACTTGAGGGCCACATGTGGCATTCACATGCAGCTTATGCTCTCCTCTAGGAAAAAAAAGAGAACTTGCATAAACACTCATTACCCTGTTTTACCAAGAAAAGAAGGTGGCAACAAAACAAGAGGTGGACTTCTGGCCACTTCCAGTGTTGTTTTGGGACAGTTGGTATGGTCCCTAGATTCCCTCAAGCTTGCTCAACCCAGCTGTAGGCAGTGGAGAAGAAATCCCATTTTTCTCCATCATGGAGCTGGCTAGCAGTGGCTAGAGCACTCACTTTCTTCTATGTTTTTCACTTTCCCCTCACTATGCACACTGCTTACTGTAATCATTCTAGAACTGACAGCCATGATGGTATACAGCAGAAAGTTAAAACATATACTTTGGGACAATCTTGCCTCACTAATCTAAGTATTTGCAGCAGGAACCAGATTTTATCTCCTTCTAAATGTGTCTGAAACCAAATATCATTTACTGTGTCCAAAAAAATAAGTGAGAGCTGTAGTGGACAAAAATGGGCTCCAGTTGCATAGCTCCTCCTTCATCTGCACAGTTATGCCCCGAGTCTTTTTCAGTCCATACACGAGAACAGGCAGGGTTCTCTGACCTGCAGGTTGCCCCCACCAGCTCTCTACTAATACCCTTCCCCTTCTCCAAGGCCTTGTTTATTCAAAATGGCCAAGTGTCAGGAGACCAACTAAAAATGAATCATTTTTATTCTCACCTTCCCTAACCTGCAGAAGGTCAGATAGAGCATAGCTAGCTCAGGATTCAGCAAAGGCTGGAAAGAACATCTCCTCCAAGAGCTGCCCATAAACCTTCGCCTGCTGTCTATAGTCTCCAACAGGGACAAGTCGCTAACAAAAAATATTTTTTGTTTAGAGACAGCCACAGAACTTCATATGTGTCTGCACAGAATGAGGCTGGGGACAAAAGGGAGAGATGCTAGATGAGGGGTATGGCTTGATATGTTGAACAGGTTCCAGGAAAAGGGAAGGAATCTAGCTCTCAAACCAATCCTGCTCCTCAGTCTTACAGTACAGGAAGACAGCATGTTGAGAAAGAATGAGCTCAAAAGAACATTAGAAATTATTTATATAAAGATATAGCCAAATGCCCCTGTAAAAGGCTGCCAATTTTTCCACTCCAGATATATTTAGTAGAATAAGAACATCTTGGGTTGACAATGTAAGATACATGTGCTTTGCTCACTGTCGTTCTGGTTGTTACAGATGTCACTTTTCTCCCTTTAGACAAAAAAACACAGATCTTCTCTTTAGAGGCAAAATGTCAAAGAAGTTAGGGTCTAGATTTGGCAGTCTATGCATAACCACCCTGGAGGGTGCTTACTGCATGACACGAGAAATACTTACAGCATAGATATCCTGAGGTGCAGATGTGTTTGTGCCATTGGACCGATGACATTTGAAGGTGAAGTTGTCTTTGGCACTGGGGGAAAAAAACACCCACATTTATATTCTCAATTCCATAGGGCACACAATGCACTATTTATAACAGCCCATGTTTCTTGCAAGCCTGAAGTCACAGAGGCCTAATTCAAGATACTTACGGGTTTGGTGGGTTAATGTAATGAATGGCTACTCTTCCTTCAATGCTTCCAAGAGCAAACCCTGTTGGTTTGTTCACTTTGTCTTTAAAAATTGCCACACAACGATGCTAAACAAGAAATACTGTGTTTTAGTAAGATATCAGAAAAACATAAGCATTAGCTCTGCTGGGCAACATTTGTAGGTACAACCATAGTATGAAAGCCACCAAATAGTTACAACTACAGAAAACATTTAATTATCATAAGGACTATTAAATCTGATGTTTTGAGGCGAAAAGAATACAACATACTATTTCAACATTCCAATCAAAGGGAGGCAGATAGCTCATATTTCCTCAACCAGAAATAAAAGATAATTGAACTTGTGAAGACACCAGGCCTCCAAGGTGCCCACACTGTTGCAACACTGATGTGAACAGACTTTCTGAAATGCAGAGAGACAAGTGAACCTCTACCAAACAATAGCAAGTACAGCACACCTACATGAAAGCTTTTGTACTTAACAACCACTACTAGACCCAACATAGCTACTGCTATAGGAATACTGAGCACAAGAGTTAGTTACTGACACAGGATGACTGGACAACTGTCAAGAGAGTAGCTAGATACTTGAAAGGAATTATAGACTTTAAGCTAAGATTACTAGCTGGTGGAAATCCAAAAAGCTTGTAGGATACACAGATGCAGACTGGGCAGAGGATAGCACAGAGCATAAGTCCACCAATGAGTTCCTATTTATGTATGGTGATGGACCTATTCCATGGGCTAGTCATAAATGAGATGTTGTAGCTCTGCCTTCCAGAGTCAGAGTTCATTGCCACAGAGGAAGCATGCAGAGAACTACTATCACTGGAGAAGCTGCTGAATGACTTCGGGATAAATGAAAAGACATCAATCCAAGTGATGGAAGAGAACTAGAGGTGCATCAAGATATTGCAAAGTTACAACATGAGTGCAGGCACCAACACATTGGTGCAAGATACCACTTGGTGCGTGACCTGACCGAGACAGAAATCATCGAGATGATCTACTGTCACACCACAGAGGTGACAGCAGATATTTTGACAAAGCCTCTATCAAGAGATTGTTTCAAGAACCTGGGATTTGAGGGGTACTGCACACAAGCTTGAGAAGGGATGTTGAGATAACAATCTGGCATGCTTTCCCTTGAATGCCTCCAGTGTTGGAGCACTCACCACCTCTCGAGGTAATTGTTTACACTGTCTTACTGCTCTAACAGTTAGGAAGTTCTTCCTGACGTTCAGTCGAAATCTGGCTTCCAATAACTTGAGCCCATTGTTGCGTGTCCTGCACACTGGGGTGATCAAGAACAGATCTTGCCCCTCTTCTGTATTCAAGTATTTGAAAAGTGTTATCATTTGTAACACTGGGTATCAGTGGCAGTGAACCTTTAGAGATTCTCTCTTTCCGACTAATGTATTTCCTAAGGTTCTTTTTCCTGCCCTGCCCCGCCTCTCTTCCTGTTTGTTCACTTTCCTACCTTTTGTTAAGTCTTTCTCTACTCCTCATTTCCAACCATATGGCCAGCATGGAGGGTCTGTCGCCCACATGGCTGAGACTCATCTCCCCCTTTTTTAAAATCCTTCTAACTGTAATTATAGACAGCAACTGTAAGTAAAGATACTTCTTTTCTACTTTAAAAGCATTTAAATCATTTTGTGATTTAATACCAACAAAGTGTTAGTCGGGTGGGGGATAGCCATGAGACTGGGCTGATCTCTCCACATTTCTTACTCTGCTAACTGAAGGGAATAACCAGAACAATCTTCCCAAAATGTGCTGCTGATAAAAGGAATATGAATACATTTCTATAGGAAACACAGATCCAAATCTTTGAAGGCGGCAGGTTTTCACCTCAAGAGTGACTACCTAGCTGCTTCAACAAATGTGACATTAGCATACAAAGAATGTTGCCACCTATTTAGCCTATACATGGTGGCTCAATCTGAATTCTTCCAACCTGGCAAAACATCTTTTGAACCCAAAGAGAAGTTCAAAATAATTTTATTATGCCATGACGGTCCAAATGTCAAAGAAAAGAAAAATTCTACAGTATAAGCGCAAGTATTTAGGGACACTGAAATGGCTTTTTGAATCCCGTCTGGATACATTTTGTTCCCTTCACAGTAAAGTACAAAATGGCTAAATTATTTTTTGGGTTCACCTTATATAGTCTCCAAATAAGACTGAAAGTATTGCATTCTTAGGTGCTGGTCTCTCTCACAACAAGCTAGAGTTGTTTTCAAAATTAAAAGAAACACATTTCTTTGTGTGCTCCTATGATGCTTTTTTACAACATAGCAGAGGTATTTATGCAAACAGCTCTCAGAACTTTGCCCACTGTGTTTAAAGAATTATAACGTGTAACTTAAGCAATGTTTTAAAAATTGTAACTTAGAACAATAACTCAAATATCAACCCAAGTCTTGAAAATTAAGAAGCTTTCATTCAAGTCTAATTATTACCTGATGTTTAAGAGGAGAGTCTATTCTTCTAAATTCAGATGGCTGATTGTCCAATTGATAAACTATCAAGCCTCTCTCTGCAGTAGCCACAACAGCCATCGGGTAAACCTGAAAACAAAATATGAATAATCTGAATTATAGTTGCTACAAAGACATGCACTTGTAAGAAAAGAAGTGATAGCCTTTATTGCTGTATTTTAATCCATGTTATGTCATTGGCAAGTAACAAAGGCATATCCCTGATTATCTCAGAAATAATTCATTTTATGCCATTTCCCTCCATACTCTTATAAATTTATTCTTCATAACAACAGAAACTCCAAATATTAATTACTGTTCTAGGAAGGAGGCCAAGCAAATGGCAAAGTACAGCATACGTTCTGGTATAAGTTTGTGAAGCTGGTTAACTTACTACATCAGCACAGTAACACCGCTCAGGCAACTGCAGAGTCATCATTGGAGTAGGTGACCGTGTGTCCCAAAACTAAAGAAAAGTTAAATAAGGCATTAATAATCCCCACTTGAATGTAAGAAGGACCATTTTAGCATAATATGGCTTTAAGTTGTTTCCATGACAATTACAAAGGAAGCCTATTTATTCCGTACCAATATTTTGATCAACCCCAACATTTTTCTTCAAACATAGTTAAATCCAACTCTTTGTTCCAAGGAGGACAGACCTAAGTGTTCACTTATTGATCTATTGTAATTGGGACTAACAATTGGATATAAGTGACAGTGACCTACTTGAAGGACTGTAAGACATTTTTCACATTGAAGTTCTATAGCAAGAACCGCAAAATGACCATGATGGGTATAACATTCTGATAACTACTGTCTCTGTAAATAACTGCAATCTTACTGTGAGGGTTCGGTGTGTGTGTGGGCCAACTCTGGCTCGTTCAAAAGGAATGCTTCAGACGCGGCTTGCTTTTCTAACAAAGGAACATTTATTGTGCTCTTAACAAATAAACCAGTGTCTTTAATTGTATCTGAGTTTTTATCTACTTCGGCTAACGTGGCCAACAGGGGTTTCCAATCATCCATAACAAACGGGTTATTATAACTAGTGTTCCAGGGTCCTGGGAGATCAGCAGACTTCCAATGCTTCAAAGTGGGGGTCGGCGAACCCGGCAACAGGGACACAGTGTCATCTCTGGGACTCTCGTCCCACTGGGTATCCCCCAGCCTATCCAGTACTTGCCATCCCTTTTCTTCTCCTCCATTCTCATCTCCTGAATCCTCCATCCTGTCCTCGCCTGTCTTTCTGCCTCAACTTTCTCTCTCTCTTCCTTCAGCTTTCTCTGCCACTCCTTAGCCCCCTTCTCTCTCCCCAATGAGAAGGACGAACCGGAATGGAGGATCTTCTCCTGTAATCTGCCTCCTCGCGAGGAACTCCGATTCTCTCCCATCTATCTGTCCAGGGTTCCTTCGTCCATATATATTCCCACCCCGGAAGCAAGGGCTCATCTCTTTTTATAGCTTCCCCTTGCCCCGCCTCCCGGGTCTCTATCTTCTTCTTCTGGTTTCCCACTCTTTTTCCTTCTCCTTCTCCAATACCTATCCCCCTCAAGTCTGACACCAGGGTATCGGATTCCCTTTCCTCAGTGTGCCTATCCTGCGCCCCCCTTTGGGCTGCTCTAAACACGCCTTCTTTCATTCTACTTTTTGGGTCTATGACCGACGGCGCTCCAGCGAGGGAAGCCTCATCCTCGCTGTCTTTCTCACACTTACCAAAGAAAAAGCAAAGTACTGCATAAAGGCTAAAGGTCTGAAGCAATTTACAATCACCCTTTGCTAATGTTAATGTGACCTTTTAAGAGAGAACAGGAGTGTTGCCTTACAACAGACTAGGGCTGGGAAGGGCAAGCGGCCCTTCTGCAATCACCCTCTGTCAAAGTGAGCTGGAAGTTGAATCAGGGGGTTCCTATTAATACACCACACTTCCAGGCTTCACTTCCTGCACTTAGGTCAACAAAGGGAGACTTGCTTCCATGTTAACATACACAAGACTACACTACACGTCACTATGTTACACAAAATAAACACAAGTTTCCCCATAATATCTACCACAGACAGTTTCAGAAGACCAATCTAGATCTATAGATTGGTACTATTAAAAAAAATAACCAATACACTTACCTTTAACGTTTTATCCCAGCTTCCAGTCATCACACAACTATAATTTGGTGCTTTTATCCAATGGACAGTCTTTACAGGAGCTTCATGCTATGAAATAAATAGGATTCAGAAGATAACTGGATACATTCCCCATTTATGCTGTTTAGGATGTGGATCAACCTAACTTGCAATACAGACTTCCTCCTTTTTCTCTTCTCCCCTGGAAAGTGAGACGGCTCTTTCAAGCGGACCTTGCAATGCTTCTGACAGGCTTATATACCAGCAAATCAACACTGATCAAGATATCTATGTTACACTTCCCACTTCTCTTCGTGTTGTCTGTCTCTTTTGCTTTTAAATGCATTCACAAGTTCAGCCAACTTAAGGGCTGGTTCAAATAGAATCTGAAGCAACAAAACACTGTATCTTTTGTATCTTTACCACTCCACAATTTGAAGAAGTTAAACAAATCTGTCCCTTTTCACTTGGCAGGGCATGAGAAAAAGACAGGATTTAATATCATAAGCCCCAAATGGGCAGCCAGTTTCCACCCCCAACACACAACACAGACAGATCTAGCTTCTCCAAATTCAGTCCTTGGGATAAGATTGTATGTATCCCTAAACATTATGCATTTGCTTCTACGGTAGTTTTACTACTTAAAATGTGTTTGTGACCCCAAGACGTCCACTAACATACCAGCAAAGATTGACACTATATATCAAAAATTTAAACTTGCTGTTTCCAACTCAACAATAGTTCTTAACATTCCTTAGTACCATAAGCACTCCTCATAAAAACATATTCTAACATGTAGCTCACACTGTTATAGGACATTCGATTCATTCATGATTTGGCCAATGTGCGGAAAACAGTCCTGAACTCTGAAAACATCACCCCTTCTCTGCCTTACCCCAGTTTGAGAACTACAGTCTTCACATGCACAGGAATGTTGAAATTCCATCTAAGCTTTGTTCCAAACATGTAGTTTTTCTATTTTGATTTTAAAAACTATATTAACAGTTAATGGATCAGAAATTGTGATGTTAAGAAGTCTTATTAACCTGAGGTTTTTCTTTCAAATACACTTCAATGCATCCCTTTTTATATAGTTACATTTGAAAACCATACCTGTGCTATTTGTATTGCCTGGTTGCTGTTGAGATCCCACATTTTGGCAGTTTTATCACAAGACGCTGTGAAGACTTTACTCCCATCCTAAACAATGACAAAGAAAAAAAAGTTTGTATTTTACTGTATCTATCTGTGCCTGACTAAACACAGATGCTGAAGCATCCCAGTGGCAATAACTTTCTCTCTTATAAGAATGTTTCATTACTATGATGTCTTGGTTGTTAGGGAATAGAGGGTGTCCTGGAGTGGGCTGCTCCTAACACTCAAGGTTGCTTTCCATGGAAGGAGAAACCAAGGTTTTAAGTCAAGCTTTTTGATTTCCAGCTCCATGAATAGACAGCACAAATTATTTAAACAAAATCCTTGCAAAGTAAAAATGAATGGATGAATGAATATACAAGAAAACATACATCACACCAGCAAACATCCAGCACAGGTCCTGTATGCATCTGTTGAGCTTTTGGAATAGTTTGCCCATTATCTTGGACCTCCCAACAACGCACCTGAAGTTAAAAGAAAGACAACATGTTAAACTATTGTACCACAGTGCCATTGACTCTCAGTATTATTGTAAACAACATTATTTGGGGACATCTCAAAAAACCAAACTCAAAGGACTTCCTGATGAAGTCAATTCTGACCTACAAAAGCTCAAAAGCCAAAAGAAACTGGAAACATCAATTGGACCCAAATATGAAGGAGACACAAAGCCTCAGGATGTTAAGAAAACCTGGTTTATTATGCTTTAGGAACTGCATAATATGTTTGGCCCAAGCAATGTGGAGCCGTCTGTGGAGGCTATTAAAAAAAAAGAAAAGAGAGGGACAATGTATAGGTTATCATTATAATACATTCAGAAGAAATTGTACTAGACCAGTGGTCCCCAACCTTGGGTAACTCAGGTGTTCTTGAACTACAACTCCCAGAAGCTTTCACCACTAGCTGTGATAGCCAGGGTTTCTGGGAATTTCAATCGAAGAACAGCTGGCTCACCTGAGGTTGGGAATCACTGTACTGGACTCTTAAAAGTTACTTATACAATACATTACATGCAACCATCTGCATTATCACTTTCATTATTTACAGAGAGAGCATGAACGTTCTGTTCTAAACCACAGAAGTAATAAAACAAAAGCCAAAAGAAACTGGAAACATCCACTTGACCCAAATATGAAGGAAGTACAAAGTTTCAAGATGAGGTTTATATAAATATTTTTATTTTAATTTTATTTATTAAATTTATACCCCGCCCATTTAGACCAAGTCTACTCTGATATGAGAACTTCTTCCCATCTTGTCATTGGTAGTTTAGTGCAGCTGCTGGGAACCAGATCAAAAGAGATCTTCATTACCCCTTCATAGGCATCCTTCAGTCTCGAGAGACTATGGTAACGTGCTCTGTATGGAGGACTTGGAACAGCGTCTATTCGACACTGTATGCAAAGCTGGAGTGTCCTCTCCAGAGCACAAAGCCTGGGTAAAATAATATGGAGGATAGGCTGTTACCCAAGCAGCAAATCCCCCCTCTCCACGTCGCTGAAATAGTCCAGTGGACTAAATTACTGCTATGTATTAAAAATGATGTTATTTGAATATGCTCGGGATTATGCTTTATGAACTTGCTCTGTAAATAATAATGTGATAATGTAGATGGTTATATGCAATGTATTTTATAAATGAATGTTTGTATCTAATATAACACCTTCTGAAATATATCATAACAATAACCTATATACACTGAGCTTCTTTGCATTTTTAATAGACCCTGAAGAAGGCCACAGGTTGCTTCCAGTTCCTTTGGCACTGAAACAAATGGAGAAGTTTTAGAAGTACAATAAACCTGTTTTTCTTAAGATCCTGAGACTTTGTCTCTCCTTCATATTTAATTTTATTTAAAATAAAACGATCTGAAATAAATAATAAATAAATCTGGCTACAAAAGCTCAAGCAGCAATAACCACATTTGGTTGGTCAAGAACAAATTATGCTTAGAAGAGATCTGCTGAAATCAAAGTAACTTAGGTTAATTATAACTAGGGGGAGAATTTCTATGACAGGTCATATTTTTTCTGCAGCCTATGTTTGAAAATGTTTATGAACATGTTTATGAGTAATCTGGTGAGAAAGGCCAGATTACTCATAAACATGTTTAAACTCACTTGTGGGTTCAAGTATAGGTTGAAGAGAAACTGTGACATGTCATAGAAATCCTCCCCTAGTTATAACTAACTTGCCCAACTGATTTCAATGGATCTATTTTAAACATGACTAAGTCTAAATCCAGTGAGTCTAAATGTGAACTAAGTCTGGTCTTAACCCACTGCTTTTAGGATGCAAGAGGCCTTTTATTTTTACTAAAACACATACAACTTGATCCTATGCAGATTTCCTTGGAATGAAATATCAATATCCGCAAAGGAGCTTATTTTAAGATTGTTTCAATAAGGCTGCAGTTTATAATGACTGCTCTTCTCAAATTCGTTTGCTCTTCCAACTTTGTTTCATGATTAGAGATGGGCATGAACTGCCAAACCAATGGTTCATGCCAGCTTGCTTTTCAGCCGAACAGGTGTTCAGCACTTCCCAGCCCTACCTCTCCTGGCAGGCGCCCACTCAGAGGCAGCGACCCAGCTTTCCTGCCCCAGATCCTCCGAGTGCTGCCTCTGAGTGGGCTCCCACCAGAGGAAGCAGGGCTGGGAAACACCGAACACCTGTTTGGCTGAAAAACAAACCAGCACAAAACACTGATTCATCAGTTCATGCCCATGTCTATTCATGACACATAAACAAATCAAAAGAGACTGAAACTGCAGCCCTATATCCACTTATCAGGGAATAAGACCCATTGAACTCAACTGACTTCTGAGACACGGATAAGATTGTGCTAATAGAAAATACCCTCAGTTTATAATGAATTTAATAACTGAAATCCTACTGAGTAACTATGTAGGCATAACTTAATGTTGCCCCCATAACAGGAGCAACTGTGTCAAGGCAGAAGTGCTATTTACAAAGCATGTTTAAGCAGGTATAATATTATGTTGCACCACAACGAACAGGATTCCAACCATTGTGTCAAACCAGTACAAGCCAATGAAAGTTTGATGAAAATGGAAGTCTGATTTCTCCTCACAACTTTTTTTCTTACTTAAAGAAATTCTGCATTCCAATAATTTGAGAAGTTCCTTTTAACAATACCATCAAAATCAGTCGACCTCTTTTCTGGCAGTATATTATTACGTAGATTGCCTCACAAAGATATTATGAAGCTGTCTTAACCATTACCTGCTTCTGACTGAAACATTTTGCTAGCAAGAAGCAGAAATACACATTTAATTCAAACTGTCTTAGCTGTGTATACGGTATGCCCCAATATCTACTTTTCTTTGTTACTTACATCATTTGCCCATGATCCAGCAATAAGGAAATTACCCGGCAATGTTGGTGGGCTGAAAGCCAAACAACCAATGCTGTCATCAGGCGGTGAAGTAACTTCAATATCCTGGAACAGATCAAGGTTACACTCATTTCCCAGCGCATATGCACAGCAGACAATTTTAATTAGTTCAAAAACCCAACATATTTTCCCCGCCCCCATGTGAACATGGGCTGAATACCTTCATGGGGTTGTGGTTATCTGTAGCTGTGCTGCCAAACATGCTGGTGCCCCCAGTTCCAAATCCTGAAGTTGAGCCAAACAAACTCATTTTGGTCCTCTGAATAACAGAATTGAAAACAACTTGAATACATTGCTTGTTACACAAGATTATGCGATGCATATCAGTCATCATATAATGCATGCACACTGTATTTACACTTATAATTAAAACTAAAGGGGCAAAATCCTATTGCAAAAAAAGTGCTCAAGTGGTTTTTGAACCTCTTGAGCATGCTATAGATGGTGTGATCAGTTGTGAATCCCAGGAAGACCAGGTATGGGGCAGACAGCCCAGCAAACAGGTAGCATTGATTTACACTACCATGTACAGGCAACAGGATTCTGTCCTTAAAAAAAATTTATTCTGCATATGGAAGCAAACACATTGATACACCTTTGTTTCTATTGGCTTCCCTGAATTCTTTCTTCTTCATCAAAGGCTCTTCTCAGATTACTCCACCATTTGAAGCTATGCAGGCAACCGGGAAATGGACTTCTCAATGCTAGTGCCATGAATCTAGGACTCCCTTCTGAAGAAGCTTCATGTGGCCAGACTAAAACATTTATGCTTGTCTAGGCTTTCTAGTATATTCTGCAGTTCATTTGATTATAGTTTCCTGGCTTTTACTTTGATTTCAAGACAAGTGCATTATTTGATTTTCTTCACTGCATAATGCCCAGAATTTCTTACATTCAAATGAAACATATAAATGACACATGCTACAACATTAAATAGGACTCAAAACACTTCATTGTGCATATTTACTTAGAAAGTAGTCCCAAACTGATTAGGACTTGCTCAGACGTAAGGGTTTAAACCTATACACATATACCCAAATGTAAGTCCCACTAAACGCAAGAAAGACCTGCTTAACACGCACGTTAGCCCCTCATATTAACTGTGCTTACAGTTGAAGCTTTCTTTCAATAGTTTTAAAATACAGCTTACTGTCAATTCTTTACAGGAAGTAAACATACAACTACCAGAGAATATGTTGAAACATATTTTATCCTCTCTTAGTGGAGCTTCACTAATCTTTTAATTAATCTTTAACATGGAAATAAGATGGAAATATTTCTCCAGCTTCATCTGTGATAGAGCTAGACTGTTACTGTTTCTCTCCCCTCCCCTGACCTTCTGTCACTTTTCGTAAGCTACAAAGGCCTTACCTTGCACAACCTGCATTTCATGAAAAGAAGCAGCTGTTTTCAAACTCCCATCTCTAAGGAGGTATTATTATTATTATTATTATTTATTTGATTTATATCCCGCCCATCTGGTATATTCTACCACTCTGGGCGGCTTCCAACAAATATATATACATTAAAATGACATAAAAACATTATAACATAATCAATAACAAAATAGTGCAAAACTATAAATGAAAATGAATAACAAGAAAGAAAAAAAAGAGTCAAGTGCTGACAGGAGGGAAGGCCTGGATGTACAGCCATGTTTTTAATTGGCTTTTAAATGTACCCAGCGTGGGGGCCTCGCGGATCTCCGGTGGGAGGCCATTCCAGAGGCGAGGAGCCACCGCCGAGAAGGCCTGGTTTCGTGTCTTTTCCCTTCGGGCCTCCCTCGGCGTCAGGCTCCTCAACCTCACCTCCTGACTCGCGCGGGTGATCCGGGTAGATCTCGGTGGGAGCAGGCGTTCCGCCAAGTATTGAGGTCCTAAACCGTTTAGGGCTTTATAAGTAAGCATTAAGACTTTGAAGTCAATGCGGAAACGGATAGGCAGCCAGTGTAGCATGGCCAGAGTAGGAGAAATGTGCTGGTATTTTCTCACTCCAGTAAGGAGTCTGGCCGCCGCATTCTGGACCACCTGAAGCCTCCGCAGTAGCCTCAAAGGGAGCCCCACGTAGAGCGCGTTACAGTGGTCTAATCTTGAGATTACGAGCGCATGCACCAAGGTAGTGAGTGCCCCCGTGTCAAGGTAGGGCCGCAGCCGGGCTATCCGCCAGAGGTGGAAAAAGGCGGTACGGACTACCGACGCCACCTGCGTTTCCATGGTGAGCGTCGGGTCCAAATGTACGCCCAGGCTGCGGACCCCACTCTTTGCAGCCAGGGTCACCCCCCCAAACGAGACAGAGTCACCCAGGCCACCAGTGGAGCAGTAGAGGTATTTCATAATTCAATCACCTCCTATTTTGCAGGAGGAAGGAAATTTGGGGAGAGGAGGAACTTAATAAATTATTACTAACTCATCCCACTGATTTTCAATGGATTTACTCTAAACTTGAATAAACATGAATCCAAAGTATAAAAATATACCAGGAAGTGGGTTTAAAATGTGAATTTTAGGAATTTGTAAACCTAAATCATTGGAGAACGGGCATATACAGATTTGTTCAGGAAATTTTCTATATGCAGCTGCACACACGGCTGTCCTCTTCCTTAACATGAAAAGCACATCACAGGTGAAGTTAAAGACATGAGACTCCTGACCACAGTCTAGAGCTTTTAATGTCTTTTGGCCACATTTTTCAACAAACATGATTTTCTGTTACATGCCCCGGTTGAATTCTAGTCTCAAGAAAATACGACAAAATTCCTCCCAGCAATTTCCACAGTGCATGCCAGAGACGCAGAGAGAAACTAATCATAGCTCAGAGGCTGCTAACTGAATCAAGCTGTTCTGGTCCAGGAGCTGTTTACTGATAGAGTAAGTGACAGTGAATTGTACCCTGTCAAAGAACTCTCAACCTTGGCTTCTTAACTACCTGTGCAATGTAGTCATGGAAAGTTACATGTATTCTAAGGAGTTCAGCATGGTACACAACATAAACATAAGACAGTAGATGGCACTGGTAGAAGTTGCTATACTAAACTACGTATGATGCATATAGCAGAGATGGGCTAGCCCCAAGCGCCTTCACCCAATGTCTAAGCATTGTCAGAGGGCCAAACATTCCCCAAGGGTTCCACAAAACCTGAAGTAATGAATAGAATTCCAACTTTCAGCATGTGTATACTGAAAGCAAAAGAAGAGTATCTGCACATGCTCCCAGTTGTCATTTCTAAAAATGGAAGGTTATGGTTGGGTTATGGGTGGGGTTTTTTTGCACACAATTTTAAAAGAGGGACTGTCTTCAGGATCTGATTTAAAAGAGAAATAATCCCAGATATAAGGATTCATCCCAAATGTCATCCCAACATCATAGGATTTCTTATCACCCTAACCACACTAATCTTGTCTCATTTTGGAAGCTGTTGCCTAGTCCGTACTTCCATGGGAAAACACCAAAAAAATACCAGTGATCTCCAGGTAAGACGACTAGGGGAAAAACCTGAAACACTGGAAAGCCACTGCTGCGGGTTGGCAATACTGAATTAGTTGGGCCAACAGCGTAAGACTGCTTCCTAAATTTCTATGACGTACACTCTATACTTGAAATCACTGGCAACGCCAACTGGCCTTGGTAGTACGTAGTCTAGTTTCAAGAGCCACAGGAAGCACATCTGGCCGAATTTTAACATGATTTGCCTGTAATCCAAATATACTATGTTTGCCCATTAAAGACTTCTGCAGGACCTGAAAACTCTTTTCGTTTGAAACTTTTTAGTGAGCCAGTAAATACATCAACCAACCCAGAGCTTTTTTGTTTCAATGTCTGGACTATATGGCCTTTTTCTCCTCACTGCTGGGAGGGCTAGAGCTGATACACACCATCTTGCCCAGAAGTATATACTGTACAGCGAGGAGGACCAGGCACAGCCAGGACGGGAACCCAACACGCGGCTGCAAAAGGCACAGGATATCTACGGCTGGGAGAGCACTTTCTTCCAAACAAACAGGTATCAGCCATGAATATATATCTATACCTGGAACGGGTATCCTTTTCTAAAGCAGACTAAAGGGAGTGGTGGGCAATTCTCCAGGCCGCCCCCGAAAGCAAAGGTGCTGAACGTGGGAGAACTACGGGACTAACCTCGGCGTGGCAAACGGCCCCAAGGCAAGGGGCGGAAGCACGAAATGGAGGGGCAGAAGTGACAGACACCTGCGGTCGGCGGGAGAGGCGGGAAAACAGTAAGGGGTCGGTCGGTGAGAGGCCAGGGCGGCAGGAGCCCCCGAATGGAAGCGGGGCAGCCCAAGGAAACAGGGGCGAGGGGTAAACCACGCCGAGGCCCAGGCCGCCTCGCTTACCTACCAGGCAGATCCCAAGCACCGCACGTGAGGTCAGAAACCGGCCTCCAGCAGGCCCCGGAAGAGGCCGTCTGACCAACCGGTTCCCTTCACGACGCCGTTACGCAAAGCAGATCTACCAAGGCTCGCCTCACACGAGTATAGGCCTCTCTTTAATGCGCATGCGTCAGCTGGGGACGTGCCTCCTAGTCGCCTGAGGAATTGTGGGCATTGTAGTTCAGAAAGCGAACACTTCCTCAATACAGTACTTCTAGACTTAAGTTCTTGGGTTGAAGAGGGTATGACTTAGTGGGCAAGGGGCGGGTCTCAGAGAGTTGATCGGGTTGCGTTTTTTTCTCTTGCTAGCAGAGAATTTCCTCTTCGCAAGTTATTTCGTATGTTTTGCTAGCTAGTTTTTTCCAGTAGTGAGGATCAGATCCCGCTCCCCCTTGCTTCGGTTTTGCTAGCGGGCGGGATGGATCTACTGTGAAACTAATGACGTTTAAGCTTCGGGGGCCCTAGTCCTGGTGACCCCCCCCCCCCAAAATTGCGAATTGAGTCCACATTTTTTAAAAATCGTACTGATTTATTATGGAACAACCCCTTTGAAGAAGATAACAATGGTTATCCAGACCTTGTTACGAAGGGGCGCTCAAGCTTCAGGGCCCCAAAAATGTAGGTCTGCCACTGCCCAGACGTAAAATAATTCGATAGCGATTCGAATTCACAGGTATTTGTGATAGATGAAATGCCAATTTTTATGTTGTGGTTAATTCTTTTCTTTTTTTCCCCCCTGGTGGAACTACATAAAGATGAGAAATACAGGTGCTTCTTGCACACACTGTAAATAGTAACAGCTGATGACAATTTTGAAAGAAAAGAAATGGAACAGAAAAGTAGTGCACAAGAATGCACAAAAAGAGAGCAGAATTTTTGAATTTACAATGAAATTGCATTATAGGTGAAAACAAAATAAAAATAAAGAGTAAAAAAAAAACCCAAAATGTGGTGGCACTTTAAAGACTAACTTATATTTGTTAATGTGAGCTTTCGTGGACAAGCCTACTTCAAGCACACACATCACAAATGATCTCCAACCCATCCTGGACAAGAACACTTCACTCTCCCAAGCCCTTGGTAGCAGACCCATACTGGCTTATAGAGAATCCTCCAACCTCAAACAAATACTGACACATAATGGACTATGCAACACTGACACAGAGAGGAGAGTGAAACCCTGCTACAACCCAGATGCTCTGCCCCCACATTTATTTGGGCAACACAATTACTGGACTTAACAATGCCACACACAATATTAAAGGCACTATTTCTTGTTCCTCTACCAATGTTATTTATGCAATTTTTTTGCCAACAATCCCCATTTGCACTGTACATAGGACAAACAGGACAATCTATACACAAACAAATCTATGGACATAAATCAGACCTTACGAATGCTTCATGGATAGTACTTCTGCTTCAGTGCTGTCATCACTACTGCAGGTGCAGGTTTAGATTTGCTTAGTGTACCTTCTACTTTATGTTTAACCTTTTCAGATGCAGGCCCAGGTTCAAGTTGTAAAGCATTAACAGTTATTGTAGGAACTTCAATAAAACTATTTACATCAAGCTGAATATTGCCTCTCTTGCCAATGGGGCAGAAAAGGGGTTCCAATCTTGATTAACAAACGGGTTCTCCTGACTAACATTCCAGGGTCCTGGTTGATTTATCTGGTCCCAGTCTCTCACAGTTGACCCTGGTGATAACGGCAACAAGGACAAAGTGGTTTCTCCCACGTACTCCTCCTGTCTCAATTGTTCACCCGGTTCAAGGAAATCCCAGGTGCCTTGGACTCTCTCTTCTCCATCGTCCATTTGGCACTCTCTCTCCTTTCTTGTTCTACTCTTGTTCTCTCTTCTCTCAGCCTATGCTCCCACTCTCATGCTTCTTTCTCTCCCCAGTAAGGTTTCTGTGGGACAACTGCCCTCCTTCTGCCATCAGCTTCTTCCCTGGGCACCATCATTTTCTTCCACTTGTGCGTCCAGGGATTCTCTACCAGATCCATTCCCATCCAGGTGGCAGGATCCTCTCTGTCTTCTAGCTAGACTTTGTGCCTTCCCCCTTTCTCATATTTCCTTTCCTGCCAACTTTCTTTTTCTCTCTCCCTGGTTGGTTTATCATCCCCTCCTCTGTTCCCACCTTTTCCACTTCTCCTGAGTCCTGGTCAGTTTCTTCTTTCATGACCCCTTTATAGGAACCTATATGAGCGGTCTCTCTGGGCATGGCCATTTCTGATCTTCTGTTCCTTTCCCCTTTCTCCTTGCTGGAATGGACAGTGCTCAGGCGAGAGGTGTCTCCATCTTAGCTCCTTGCTCACACAGAGGTTCTCACATTCTTTACAGCACTAGCTTCTACTAGACCTGCATATCAAATACACTACAGTATCTATTATCACAATGTTTAACCATATTTTTGTCTTTTTTTTACCCTTTATTTTTATTTTGTTTTCACCTATAATGCCAGTATAATGTCCAGGCTTTGTGCCTGGCAACAGAAATTGCACAATTGCAGCAGGGTGTGCGTCTCCAATGCTACCAGTTGTGCAGTGTGCCAGCAGAAGTGCTTCATGGATAGTACTTCTGCCTCGGTGCTGTCATAACTACTGCAAGTACAGTATAAGCTTGAGTTGCATATGCGTAGTTATATAATGGGATTTTGCCCATTACATTTCTTCTTAAGAAAAATGTTCATCTTTATTTTCCAATCACTTCTGAGTTTACAAAGATGGCAAACTAGAAAAAATATATCTTTTAACTTGTTAAGAGACTGATATAATGGAATAATGGTTTTTAAAAGCTAGGATTTAAACTGGAATCATTTTAATTTTAAATTGTTAATCTAAACCAGTTTGTGGGTATAGGTGGAGAAACTATCCAACACAGTGATAACTATCCAACTTTTATATTTTTTTAAAAAGGTAGAATTGTGAGAAGGAATCAAGTGTTAAATATAGAGCTTAACATGTCCCCCCCCCCCCTTTAGTTTTATGTTCAGCAGTTTAAGTGTTTGTGAAATAAGGAAACAACTATTTTTCCCAACTGGGAAAAAAATCAAAGATGAAAACTAATGCACAGACACATTTAAAAAAATCCAAACTATAAATATCTCTTCACACTTTGTCATGTAGAATGATTTACAATTTATAAGGTAAATATAACAACTCTTAACAACTCTTAAATATAACAACTCTTAACAACTCTTAACTCAATTTATCTCATGAAACTTTGAAAGTTTGTCTGAACATTCATATCCACCCACCAAACTGCAGCTTATTTGGCAAATACACCTTGGAAAGGTAGTCAGATGAAAAAGAAGTCAAAGCCTGAATTTCAGCCTTCATTTTATATGTTGCCATAATATCTAGCTGCAAAGGAAAGGACAGAAAATTAAATTTCAGTTGAAACTGATACTATGCACAATGCACGATGTACAGTAATGCAACAGTGTTATGAAATAGCAGCATCAAGACAAGAGTTCTTGTTTTTAAAGACAACTTGAAGACTGCTTTCTCCTTTAGAGAAAGACTGCTTTCTCCTTTAGAGACTAAGTATTTCATAGTAAAAAAAAAACCCTAGCTATTTTTAATAAGCAAGAGGAATCTTTGGCCACATTCCAGGGTAGGGTTGCCAGATACATTGGTACCAAAAGGAGGACATAGAAAGACAAAAAAGAGGACAGAGGAGGACATATTGAATGTTTCATTTGAATCGTTCTGGATTAAACCCGCAATCAATACAATTTTATTACAATTGCTGCCAATAGACATCTCTTAGTGAACTGACCAAGAAACAGTCATGTTAAAAAATAAAAATAAATTCAAAGGAGGCTTTTTTCAAAATACCAAAAAGGTAAAGGTAAAGGTTCCCCTTGACATTTAGTCCAGTCGTGTCCAACTCTAGGGGGCGGTGCTCATCCCCGTTTCCAAGCCATAGAGCCAGCGTTTGTCCGTAGACAGTTTCCGTGGTCATGTGGCCAGCGCGACTAGACACGGAACGCCGTTACCTTCCCACTGAGGTGGTACCTATTTATCTACTTGCATTTGCATGCTTTCGAACTGCTAGGTTGGCAGGAGCTGGGACAAGCGACGGGAGCTCACTCCGTCGCGTGGATTCGATCTTACGACTGCTGGTCTTCTGACCCTGCAGCACAGAGGCTTCTGCGGTTTAACCCACAGCGCCACCATGTCCCTCTATACCAAAAAACATTATTTAAATAGCTAATTGTACAATTATTACTTTATAATCTTTATTAATTACACGACATATTTCTCGGAGGACCCAATTTTTCGCAGAAGATCTTCATTAGCAATCACATATGCATGGGATGGATTGACTCAATAAAGAAAGCCACAGTCTTTTGTTTGTAAGACCTTTTGTTTGGTGTTGCAGTCAAAGCAGGACCAGGAGCAGAGAGACTGGGATTCAGATTTGGGGAATAAGCTATGATATTTTTGCCTGCTTTGGGGATGAGACACAGAGAAACGTGATTGCTACACACTTCAGAAATCTAGTCCCAGGTGTGTCGGTTGTCTTTTACCAGGTGTTTGCTGTTAGTGAGACTCTGCTAAATATTCCAGTTCTGCCCAGTTCAATTTAGAGTCTAAACAGAATCTTGAAATACTTGCTGTTCTCAGCAGAAACTGCAGAGCTAAATGCATTGGAGATTAACTTTGAAAGGTTCTTTTTTCATGGTTTTATGAAAGAGTCAAGTCTCTCTGTGTGTGTGTGTGTGTGTGTGTGTGTGTGTGTCTCACACACACACACAAACCCTTCCTCCCTCAATTTTCAACAATCAGTTGCTTCAGTTCAGTATGTCCATTGTGTTGAGTTCTGGAAACTGTACTTTAAGAAGGATGGCAACACACTGGAACAAGTTCAGAGGAGGGCAACAAGGATGATCAGGAGACTGAAAACCAAACCCTATGAGGAAAAACTAAAAGAACTGGGCATGTTTAACCTTGAGAAAAGAAGACTGAGGGGAGATATGATGTTGTTGTTGTTGTTGTTTAGTCGTTAAGTCGTGTCCGACTCTTCGTGACCCCATGGACCAGAGCACGCCAGGCCCTCCTGTCTTCCACTGCCTCCCGAAGTTGGGTCAAATTCATGTTGGTAGCTTCTATGACAGTGTCCAACCATCTCGTCCTCTGTCGTCCCCTTCTCCTCTTGCCTTCACACTTTCCCAACCTCAGGGTCTTTTCTAGGGAGTCTTCTCATGAGATGGCCAAAGTATTGGAGCCTCAGTTTCAGGATCTGTCCTTCCAGTGAGCACTCAGGGTTGATTTCCTTCAAAATGGATAGGTTTGTTCTCTTTGCAGTCCAGGGGACTCTCAAGAGTCTCCTCCAGCACCACAATTCAAAAGCATCAATTCTTCGGCGGTCAGCCTTCTTTATGGTCCAGCTCTCACTTCCATACATCACTACTGGAAAAACCATAGCTTTGACTATGCGGACCTTTGTCGGCAAGGTGATGTCTCTGCTTTTTAAGATGCTGTCTAGGTTTGTCATCGCATTCCTCCCAAGAAGCAGGCATCTTTTCATTTTGTGGCTGCTGTCACCATCTGCAGTGATCATGGAGCCCAAGAAAGTAAAATCTGTCACTGCCTCCATATCTTCCCCTTCTATTTGCCAGGAGGTGATGGGACCAGTGGCCATGATCTTAGTTTTTTTGATGTTGAGCTTCAGACCATTTTTGGCGCTCTCCTCTTTCACCCTCATTAAGAGGTTCTTTAATTCCTCCTCACTTTCTGCCATCAGAGTGGTATCATCTGCATATCTGAGGTTGTTGATATTTCTTCCGGCAATCTTAATTCCGGTTTGGGATTCCTCCAGTCCTGCCTTTCGCATGATGTATTCTGCATATAAGTTAAATAAGCAGGGAGACAATATACAGCCTTGTCGTAGATTTCTCAGGAGATAGATAAGGTGGTCAGGCACTCCCATTTCTTTTAGAACTTGCCAGTTTGTTGTGGTCGACACAGTCAAAGGCTTTTGCGTAGTCAATGAAGCAGAAGTAGATGTTTTTCTGGAACTCTCTGGCTTTCTCTATAATCCAGCGCATGTTAGCAATTTGGTCTCTAGTTCCTCTGCCCCTTCGAAATCCAGCTTGTACTTCTGGGAGTTCTCGGTCCACATACTGCTAAAGCCTACCTTGTAGGATTTTGAGCATAACCTTGCTAGCGTGTGAAATGAGTGCAATTGTACGGTAGTTGGAGCATTCTTTGGCACTTCCCTTCTTTGAGATTGGGATGTAGACTGATCTTTTCCAATCCTCTGGCCACTGCTGAGTTTTCCAAACTTGCTGGCATATTGAGTGTAGCACCTTAACAGCATCATCTTTTCAGATTTTAAATAGTTCAACTGGAATGCCCTCACCTCCACTGGCCTTGTTGTTAGCCATGCTTTCTAAGGTCCACTTGACTTCACTCTCCAGGATGTCTGGCTCAAGGTCAGCAACCACACTATCTGGGTTGTCCGGGACATCCAGATTTTTCTGGTATAATTCCTCTGTGTATTCTTGCCACCTCTTCTTGATGTCTTCTGCTTCTGTGAGGTCCCTACCATTTTTGTCCTTTATCATGTCCATCTTTGCACAAAATGTTCCTTTAATATCTCCAATTTTCTTGAACAGATCTCTGGTTTTTCCCTTTCTCTTATTTTCCTCTATATCTTTGCACTGTTCATTTAAGAAGGCCCTCTTGTCTCTCCTTGCTATTCTTTGGAAGTCTGCATTCAATTTTCTGTAACTTTCCCTATCTCCCTTGCATTTTGTTTCCCTTCTCTTCTCTGCTATTTGTAAGGCCTCGTTGGACAGCCACTTTGCTTTCTTGCATTTCCTTTTCTTTGGGATGGTTTTTGTTGCTGCTTCCTGTACAATGTTACGAGCCTCCATCCATAGTTCTTCAGGCACTCTGTCTACCAAATCTAGTTCCTTAAATCTGTTCTTCACTTCCACTGTGTATTCATAAGGGATTTGGTTTAGATTATACCTGACTAGCCCAGTGGTTTGTCCTACTTTCTTCAGTTTAAGCTTGAGTTTTGCTATAAGAAGCTGATGATCACAGCCACAATCAGCTCCAGGTCTTGTTTTTGCTGACTGTATAGAGCTTCTCCATCTTTGGCCGCAGAGAATATAAATCAATCTGATTTCGGTAATGCCCATCTGGTGATGTCCATGTGTAGAGTCACCTCTTGTGTTGTTGGAAAAGAGTGTTTGTGATGACCAGCTTGTTCTCTTGACAAAACTCTATTAGCCTTTGCCCTGCTTCGTTTTGAACTCCAAGGCCAAATTTACCTGTTGTTCCTTTTATCTCTTGACTCCCTACTTTAGCATTCCAGTCCCCTATAATGACAAGAACATCTTTCTTTGGTATCAGTTCTAGAAGGTGGTGTAATTCTTCATAGAATTGGTCAATTTCAGCCTCTTCAGCATCGGTGGTTGGTGCATAAACTTGGATTACTGTGATGTTGATACAGAAGTAGCCAGAACAAAATAGGCTTATCTAACTATCCCTAACTATGGGCTGCTGGTCCATAGATTACACAAATGTACGGTAGGCACATACTCTGGGCTTGGAATGTATTTCTTCTACCTACTGAAGAGTGTTATGTGAGAAATGTGGTCTTAAATCATTAAGATTTCTCAAACAAGACTTTGTACAATGCCTTTGGTGGCAGACCAACATTTTCTGATTGCCAGGATGGCATCTTGTCACTAAACTCATTTGTTTTGCTGAAATCCAGTATAGGATTAAGAATAAAAAGCCAGTCCTCCTCTGCCATCCCCCTCCAGCCTTGGAATGGCAGAGATGTGACAGCCTTTTCTGCTTCTATTTGTTGGGGAATCAGAACTCCAACTGCATGGTAGACAAAAAGCATTGCACCTCTACTGTCCCCTTCCATTGGGAAGCTAGCAAGGGGCATTGGAGGTGTGATAGTTTGCTGTGCTGACCATTTTAAACTCCAAAAACCTCACAGGCATAAGAGTTATTTCTATTTCTGCTAATAGTTCTTGGGATCCATGCCATGGTTTGCAAACCTATTTCCTGCACCAAGCACCTAGTCTGGCTGGACAAGGGAAGGTACATGGTGATAGCAGCAGGAAGGGGGAAAGAGTCATGTGGCTAGCTGAGCATGGAGGCACACAGCAGTGGCAGTGGCTAGGCAAGGAGAGTGAGGGAAATAGAGCAAGTGAACTATTGGAATATCAATGTGAGGCAACTCATGGAGTCAGTAGAGGTGTTGGATGAAGTAATCATGGAAAAACACAGGTGATCCATGTCCCTCTCGTTCATTGAAACAGATGGTTAGTATTTTTGAGGCACTTTCTTAGAAAGCCATGGAAGAAGACAGAAACAAACTTAAGCTCCTCTTCCATGTTTGTTTTAATTCATTCTAACCCATCCCTAATACCAGTACAGTGGGAACACCCCCCTGACACGAACACCTCTTGTCTCTTATTCAAACATTTTTTTTAAATTATGCTTTTTCAGTTTAGTGGTATGTCAGATAAGCACTGAAATTTCACAAGTTATTTTATCAATTCAGTGATATTTCACTTGCCTCAAATAAAAAAAAGAAGAGGTGGGGAAGAGAGTGGTGACAAAGACAGAGGAGGGTGGCAATTGCAGTGAGAACCGCTTTGGGTCCCTTGTTGGGAGAAATGCTGCATATAAATAAAACTACTACTACTACTACTACTAACTGTATTGATTTGAGGTATGATGTGAGCTAAAATTAGTTGGTATAATTAAAACATCCTATGTGACAACCATAATGATTTAACTGCCATAGGAAACTTCAAATTGACTGAATTAACCTGGGACAAGCCTCCCTATCCAGTCAAACCCTTAGTCAGTTGCTTCTCTGTTATGTTCACAACACCAGTAGAAGAAAAATACATTTGTTCAAGCTGTTCATGATATAATAAATGAACAATAATATGGTTCATACATACTTCTGTTTTCCATCCTGGCTGGTAGGCAATATAAGGTCTCATCTGCAAACTGGCCAGTTTACTTTCATCTTGCTTAGTCAATGGAATCAATGCATTCTTAGGTATATTCAACCTAAAAGGCAGAAAAGTTAGTCTGGCTTTTTTTCCACAGTTGTTTTAAAGGCTTACTTTTATTAACTCAATGCAACACATTAGAATAATCTGTAGTCATGTTATTTGTCTTCTTAATGTCCAGCAGCAGTCCTGTTTGGCACTTTCTTCTTTAACTTTCATATCATTGCTGGTTCTGCCAGTAAGATGGTGTCATCTGCATATCTTAAATTATTGATGTTTCTTCCATCAATTTTTACACCTCCTTCGTCCGAATCTAGTACGGCTTTCCATGTGATATGTTCTGCCTACCACTTGAACAAATAAGAGGATAAAATACACCCTTGTCCGACACCTTTGTCTATAGGAAATCATTCTGTCTCTCCATATTCTGTCCTAATGGTAGCTTCTTGTCCACAATACGAGTTACGCATCAGGACAGTCTTTCAGAACAACCTATAGTTTCTCATGATCTACACAATCAAAGGCTTTGCTGTATTTTATGAAGTATAGACTTACCTTCTTTTGAAATTCTTTGATGTACTCCAGTAGCCAGCAGATATTTGCAATATGATCTCAAGTGCCTCTTCCATTTTTGGAATCCAGCTTGAACATCAAGCATTTATTGCTCCATATGACGTAAAAGCTTTAGTTGCAACATCTTGTGCATCCCTTTGACTGCATGGCAAATTACGGCAGTGCTCCTAAAGTTACTGCACTCCTTGCCTTCTCCTTTCTTGGGGATTAGAATGCATATTGAATGTTTCCAGTCTGTCGACCATTGTTTTGCTTTCTATATTTGTTGGCACATTCTTGTTAAAATTCTGACAGATTCAGTATCTGTAGCATGAAATAGTTCTATTGGTATCCTATCTAGCCCTGGTGATTTATTTCTTCCCAGTTCTTTCAGAGCAGCTTTTACTTGACTTTCTAGAATTGCAGGTTTTTTATCATAGGATTATTCTTCAAAGGAATCTGACATCCTTTTATCTCTTCTGTATAGGTCTTTAGTATACTGTTTCCACCTTCTTTTTCTCCTGGTCAGTTAGTGTGCTTCCCTGTTGGTCATTTAGCTTTCCTAATCTAGCCTTAAATTTCCCTTTGATTTCTTCACTCTTTCGGAAGAGATCTCTTGTTTTTTACTCTTTTGTTCTTCTCTTCTATCTCTTTCCAATGGCTATTGTAATATTTCTTTTGTCTCTGGAAATCGGTCCTGCAGCCTTTGTGGTAGCGATCTAGTCAACCATATGTTTGCATTAGATCGCTCTGTTTTAGTCCCAATGTGCCCCTCCCCTTCTTGCTCCCTACCTCCTGACTTCTTTTTTGTAAAAGTTTTCAGCCAGCCTGCTTCTGTTTGTTTGCAGGTGGGCATTAATGCTGATGTTTTATGCACACAGGATGGTATGGAGTGCCATATTTCAGTCCCATGTTTCCCCTTTCATCCTTCTTTTTTTAAATTAATTTTTGGTAAATGGCATAGCACTACATTGTTTCATTAGTGACCCTTCGGCTTTCTTAATTTCTGAAATATATTTCTGACTAAAAAAAATTAACATTACTGCCTACTGTACTATTGTGCTATGTAGTCTTCATTGACAGATGTTGAGCAACATCAACTTTGCAAAACTGGCAGGCAATAAATGTGTGTAAAGGCAAAGCAGCACAGCCAGAATATCATCTTTAGCCCTATACTTTTTAACACCTAAGAGATACAGCAGAATAGTGGGAAAGTACTTTTTTAAAACAAATAAAAATTAAGTTAAAACAAAAATTCCTTTTTTTCACTTCAAAGTCAGATAAAGAGTGCCATCCACAGTAATGGCCAGACCATACCCATTTCTACACATCACCACTGGTATGTAGGAAGAACACATCCCTAACCCCACAATGGAGTGACCTTGGCAATCACATCACAAGAAAATTGTGTTTATTTGGACTGATCCTGATCATTCCAAATAAACAGTAGTATCCAACCTAGACCAGTGTGGGACAGATTGATCCCCATTAGGGATGGGTTGGAACACTCTAACAAGAACATTGCATAGTCAATGTTTTTAGAGTGATCCCAACCATTGCAGCAGGGGGCTACAGATCGGGATAAACTCCCGTGTAGCTGGCTTCTTACTTTTGTCTCTAACACCCTGCACTGGATGTGTAAGGAAATTCATACTTTCTGCAATGAGCTCTGATCTAGCCACAGTGACACATGCCTTCATTACAACCTGGATGGATTAATGTAACACACTCTGTGGGGCTGCCTCTGAAAAGTGTCAGGAAACTTCAGTGGGTTCAAAACAGCAGCCAAATTGGTAACTGGGGCTGGTAACAGGGATCACATAACCTCCTGTTACAGCACTAGCTGCCGATCCTTTTCTGGGCACAATTCAAAGTGCTAGTTCTAACTATAAAACCCTAAATGGCTTGGACCCAAGATATCTCAGGGACCGCATCTCCCTTTATGAGCCTGCTTGGGTGTTGAGATAATCAGGAGAGTCCCGCCACCTTCACAGTTGTGTCTGATGGGGACACAGGAAAGGGCCTTCTCTGTTGATGCTCCCAGACTTTGGAACTCCCTCCCACAGGAGGCTAGACTGACCCCATCTTTACTGTCCTTCTGCAAGCAGGTGTATACCTTTCTCTTCAGGCAAGCCTTCCATCAGTGACTGGTTGCCCAAGTGGGATTTTAAAATGGATTGTTGTTACTGCCTTTAATGTGTTTCAGTGTTGCTTTTGTTTACTATTTTTAGTATGGCATTTGATCCTTTTTAGTATTTGTATACTTGATGTTGTTAGCTTTAAATACTGTCTTCCTTTTAAAGGAGAAAGGCGGGATAAAAATATCTTAAATAAAAAAATATTTTCCCCTTCAACAACAATAACTGTTGCTATTGCTGAAACTCCTTTTGAACTTCCAGTTCAGTGGAAGTTTTTAATCCCACAGCTTTATTGTTATAATAGAAGGGTGACAACTGCAGTAGGAGGACAAAGGAAAAAGGTGGGGAAGGGAGCAGGTGCCTTGGGTCTCTTATATATGTGTGAAGGAATAACATACTTAAAAAAAAACACTAACCTGTTAAAGTCGGATGGAAGGAGGCCAAGCCATCTTATAGCTGGAACCGTGAGGCGGTGAGCTTCAAATGACATAGACTGAAACATTGGAATAGAAGCCACTATGCTGAGTATTACTTAGATTTGCCTTTATTAGACTGAAACTTAATACAAAATAATGTTTTCAAGCAATGTCATGAAGGTCAAATTTTTTTTTGAATGTTTGTTTTGCATACAAAAAGGATAGCAGTGGTACTAGAATGGATACTAAATGAGCCACATTCTTTTTCTGCTATAAACAATGGTTTTGGCTGAGTCCTGGGCCTCCTAAAAATTCCTAGAAATTTTAAAACTTTTCTACACATATATATTTCCACTTTGCGCATGTATGCACTAACACCTTTTAAATAAATCTGAGAAAAACCAAACAATCCAGGCCGTAGACGAAAATTAAAAACACATCCTTTCTGTGGTGAAAAGACTGAATTTATACAAAAGACAGAATTACAAATATGGAAGAAAGCATGGGATTCCATTTGGTTTTCCCCACTGATGTGTACAGTGGTGGAGGATAGGTATTTTGTAGAGGAGAAGGTATAGAGTATTTATGCATTCTTTTAGCTACCACTTTTCCTCCGCAGCCTTTTCACCAGCTGCATTTCCACAGATCAGGGCCTGAGATCTCTCTCTTTATTATCTGAGAGAAATTATCTCTTGGGGACCGAGTTTGTAAAGGAAAAGTGAATCACAAGGGTAGAAAAAAGTATTCTCCCTTCCACTAGCTACTGTGCAAATGTTTCAGTTGCCACTGTTATGTACACAGGCAGCAAATGCAGTGTTGGGAATTTTGTATTTGTTGCCAAATAGGTAGTTTATCTGATATATATTGTTCCTTCAGTGGAAGGTAAATAAACAGATATCCACCCCCACCAATCCCAGTGCATGATGTCAAGGATTGTCTGTGTTTTGTAATGGAAAATAGTGGGCATTCAGGATAAATATGTGTTTATCTTGTGGACCAGATAAATTAAATGGGTTTGAAAGCATCTATAACTATTTCTGTGTAGGGAGTGCAGACCTCTTCCAAGTGATTATACAATAAATGTTGCAAACTAGATGCAAGTATTAGGAGTAAATGAAGACACGTGCTGGAGGAATAGTTTACATTATAATGAAAAGAAGAACTGGATGGATAAAATTTATTTATGTTTACCATCTTCTAACAGGCTATGTGACATGAAGGATGTGTGAATTCTTTTTGTTTGTTTATTTGTTTAAAACTGAGAGTATAGATTTCAAGTTTGAAAAGTTTTCCATTCTGTCTCAAGATACAGTTGTTGTGATATAATAGCCTAATTTTATTACTTGTTTTTGCTTTTTGTTCTTTTTCTTTTATCTAAGCATATCCAATCCTCAATCAGATTTTTAGTTTTATTTCTTCTCCATCCATGGAAGCTTCTCATTAGTTTAAAATCTCAACTTACTTCTTTCCTATCTTGTTATAGTCTTGTTCACCCACTATATTTTTCAAACTGGGAGACATGCTCTATCCACCATTGAGATTTAGTCTATTGTCAAAGAGGTAAAGATTGTTTCTTGACTTCTATCCCAACCTTTGTATTTCTGAAGATACGTTGATCTGATTGCAGGGCTAGGTTTCTTTCATGCCCTAATGTCTGCGGTCTTTATTAACACCCAGCAAAGCATTTCTTTGTTCTGACTAGTTATATTTTAAATTCTTTCTCCTTCTATTTTAGAATGTAATTCACATTTTTCATCACTGCTGATCTCTGAGCTGACATTATCATCACAAGCCCAAATTATATGCCTCTTCTCAACCAAATTGAGGTATTATATATCAGCTCCATTGAAATAAACAAGTAATTTTTACAACCAGCTCCACCATCTTCCTTTTTTAATGTTTTAATTTTTGTGTTTTAATTTTGCATTGTTTTCATGTTGCTTTCTTTTAGTTTAATTGACTGATATGTTTATTTGATTGAATATGTTATTGTGGTCTATTTTGTTGTAAACCTCCCAGAATGGCCTTAGTAGCCAGATGGGCGGTATATCAATTGAATAAATCAATAAATAAAACTTAGCTAGACAACCAAATACTGATTTTAAATTTAAGGAAAAACTTACCATAGAACCATACTTGTAGATACACATTATTTCAATACCTAGTAGGAAGACAGTATCAAAGATAATGAAGTTATTGTTGTTGTTTAGTCGTTAAGTCGTGTCCGACTCTTCATGACCCCATGGACCAGAGCACGCCAGGCCCTCCTGTCTTCCACTGCCTCCTGGAGTTTGGTCAAATTCATGAATGAAGTTATACCAATTAGCAAAATATAATGAGTTAAGTTTTTAAATGAATGGATAAATCTATTTCTGTAGTCTGGATGGATAACTCACTGAGGTAGGTATGGCTGGGAGTTCAATTCCCCTCTATGCATCCCAGCAGAAAACCCTGCCTGTGTAGTCTTGGGCAAGTTGCACAGTGCCAGGGTAATCCCTAGAAGAAGGGATTGGTAAGCCGCTTCTGAGCACACTTCTACCCAGAAAACCCTGTAAAGGGTCACTGTAACTCAAAACTGAGTTGAGAGCACATAATTATTATAATTAAATCACGATATACAACCTTATCACAAATACTACAGATCTGAGTTTTGTCATATGCAATGGCAGACAGAAAACAATTGCTACCCACAATTTTCATTAAAGCAGCACTAGACATGATGTTAGTAAACCAGAATATTCCATGATTCGTTTGGGGTTTTATTACATAATTAGAATGTGAGGACAAGAGCATCCCAGGTAAAGATGTGAAAGAGAGGGACAATTAATCCTTTTCCAAGCCCGCTAGTTTTTTCCTCCACCTGACTTTTCTTCTGTTTCTAGAATCTAGAGCAGGAGATGAAGAGAGAGACCACTGGAGGCATTTGCTGGTAGTTAGGAAAAGATTGAACATCCCCTATCAATTTGACTCTGCAGATTCTCATCTGTACTGCATTACAAGAGAAATGCAAAGTTAAGAACTCCCTGCTTCCAAGAAAAGGTCTAGCGCTGTCCTTAGACTGTATGATATATATCTTTTGAAACTAGATGATCATGTAGTACCAGCAGCCTAAACACTAGGTGAGACTTATGGCACCTGCTTTTATTTCTTCTGCTGCTGTAGTTATTGGTTGTCCTTCTCTCTTCAATTAGCTTATGTAAGTCTGAATAATGGATGTAAGTAGATGGATGGGTGTAGTGGATAGAGAAGGCAGGCATTGATTGCTGTAGTAGAAAAGAAAAGTGGAGCCTACCCAGGGCAAAAAATACAGCAGGGTCTGTTCAGATTGTGAGGTACCAGTTCACATCCCTGGTCTACCTTATTTTCACTTGTTTTATTCATTATTAATATAGTTGCATGGCCAATTTTCATTTACAGATCTAAATTATCTCATTATGAACCTATTTGGGTCTTAAAATCTTCAGGAGAGGACCTCTTGAGAATACTAACACCTGCAAGGCCTGCTTAAGAGTTGTAATCAGTCTAACGATACATCTCTTCAAACTAGCCTTGTAAACTGTTTGTTCTTATAGGCAATGTATTGATTTTTTTTTTGGTGTTTTATGGTATGTTACAGGTTTTACTGTTCAGCTTGTTTTTAACTTCTTTTTATTGTTTTTAAGCCACCTTGAGTGCTATTAATTATTAGAAAGATGGTATAGAAAGAGACTATGGATAGACGGCGCTTGTGTGAGTGTGTGTGGGACAGATTAAAGTTAGTGATCATTATCACTCCATGCTTTCATTTTCCACTCACCCACTCTCATAATGTTCTTAAGGGAAAGTGAGTGGAATTACTCTGGTTCTACTTATTGCCAGCATATCATCTCCAACAGGTTACCCTAGGGGAATGCAGCTCTTAGTGAGTAAAGGGGAAGTTTTCCTGTCCTGGAGTAGACAGCCTATTCCTGTTGCACCAGCTGCATTAAAAATATTTTGTAGTTTAGTTCAATAGATGCTCCTCATACTTACCATATGGGTCAGCATCCATGAGAGCAAAGATAGGTGCACAGCAAGTATCCCACAATTTTCTGACTAGCAGCCTTGTATTCACATCTGGTACACCCTTCCCCTATGAAAATAATGTTTAATTGGTGATTTTATCATACTTAGCTATGTTTTTGAATATATTTTTAGAAAGCATTATGCAACATACCCTGAAAAAGATAATATCTGATTAGAGTTTTTATAATTAGTGGTGTTCTTAATATATACTATATGTTTGGAAGCTATCACCCCCAAGTTCTAGAGTTACACGTTCATTTAGTTTGTATTAGGGTATGATCAGGGACGTGGTGGCGCTGCGGGTTAAACCGCAGAAGCCTCTGTGCTGTAAGATCTATAGATCTGCAGCTGTAAGATCGAATCCACGCGATGGAGTGAGCACCCGTCGCTTGTCCCAGCTCCCGCCAACCTAGCGGTTTGAAAGCATGCAAATGCAAGTAGATAAATAGGGACCACCTCGGTGGGAAGGTAACAGCGTTCCGTGTCTAAGTCGCACTGGCCATGTGACCATGGAAGATTGTCTTCGGACAAACGCTGGCTCTATGGCTTGGAAACGGGGATGAGCACCGCCCCCTAGAGTCGAACACGACTGGACAAATTGTCAAGGGGAACCTTTACCTTTACCTAGGGTATGATCAGACAGTGATAAAGAACTGCATCTGATCATGTTGGAAAGGGTTGCTTCACTGAGAGTGATCTTACTTAAAGCAACCTTTCCATGCGTACAGGAATCGCTCCTACCCTGATTCAAAAAAAGGGTAGCCCAGGAGCTAGACCAGAAAGGTCGGGCTTGGGCCCAGAGCAAGGTTGGGCTAGTCCACTGTCTCCTGTACATCATCTTATCGTCAGATAATAATTTGCACCAGAATGTGTCACAAGTGATCCAAAATGCAAGCAGTTTCTCTATCTGATTGCACTTTCAGTCAATCTATAAGGATTTGTTCTTAGGGTGACTAATAGAAATGTAGGTAAACATGAAAGCAAAAATTGAGTAAAATCTAAATCAACAAGAGAAGAAGCAGTACAAAAGTCTGTTCAAATCCCGAAGTAATTAACATGCAGAAACCATTAAAAGATTTTTGAAATTTCAAACAGTTAATGCCACTGTAAAAAACAAACAGGGCAGAAAGAAGACAACAATTTAGAGAGACCTGCAAGAATAGAAAGGTCAGAAAGACAGTCAAGGATATGCCTGTGGTTGTGCACCTTTCTCAGTCTCTTTGGAAAGAAAAAATGAAAACAAAGAAACCAATAAAATAAACATCCTCTTCTGGAAATAACCGTATAGGTTTCTGCACAACTACTGTATCTACCACTCTTGCCTCAGATGACTTGTGAAAAGGGATACTATGGATGATGTTCCAGAAAGTTGCAAAAGGTCCAGGAATATAAAATTATTCTCTCAGTATCATCTCACAGGTCAACCAAGACAGTTCTGGTGCTAAAACATCAATTGAAGGGAATATAGAAAATCTTTTTTATCTATGAACGTCTAGATCTGATCATTTAAAATATTAGCTTCATACTGTAATCATTATGCAGGGTGCCATTTGACTGCAGAAATCATCATCCAGCAGTCTCTGAAAGGTTGCATCTTTTTCTACAATTAGAATAAATTTTGCATCTGTTTTCAAATCTATAGTATTAAGGCTGAGGAAAAGATACTAGTGAAATTCCAAAGCACCAGGAATAAAAGCTTTGAATAATGGACTGTTTAATTTTCTTATTACTGTGAGAGTAACACTGTATCAGAGGCTCCATTTTAAAACAAAAAAAATCATAAATTTTGCATTAGTCTCTGTCTTTAAAAAGTCTTCTAAGCCAGGGGTCCCCAACCTTTTTCACCCTGCGGACCGGCTGGGGAAGGCGGGGGCACCCCCGCGCTCTCACTCATGCGTGAACGAGCGCTCTCGCATGAACGAGTGTGCATGCGCAAACGGCGGCACTGCACTTGTGCGGGCGCTCGCTTGTGCGCATGCGCAAACGGTGGCGCTCGCATGGGCGCGCTGGAGTGCACGCGCATGCGCAAATCAGCTGTGCGGGGTGAGTGCGTGCAGGGGTGGGTGGGGCGGGAGGTCTGTCTCCGCGGCCCGGTCTGGCTCAGGCCACAGACCAGCACCGGGCCACGGACCAGGGGTTTGGGACCTCTGTTCTAAGCAACAAGTAGTTATTTCAAAGGATACTTCTCATTCCTTCAACATTAGATGGTACTGCTGTCTAAAAACAAAAGGTAACGTGTTATCATAAATAGAGAAAATATATCAGTTTAAAATAACTGGTTAATGAGAAACAGGAATAACAGTCCCCAAGTCCTTAGCTTTTAAAACAGTTTTCTGCAGTAATACGTACTTGATCTATTTGTTAATATTATTAACCTGATATTCCTTGATAAACGTTAATGGTTTTTATAATCTTCATGCATTAACCTCTTAATCTTAATTGTACTTGCTTGGAAGTTGGTCCAGTGAAATCAACAGGCCCAAGAGCCATGAGACACTACCAGCATACAATAGCCTTCTTTTTGGGTTGGAACATTCATATGGTCAATTGAGTTAAAGTTAAACATCCTGATGACAGATGTTTACAGACATTTTAAACTGCTTTATTTTCCATTCATTTTATTGCTTTTCAGCTGATACTTAGAATTATGGGAAGCATTATTAATGTTTCATATCTCATACTGGAATTTGCCTCAATATGGCAAACATATGCAGGAAGAAAAGGAAGCAAGGGCAAGGAGAGTTGGCACAGAAATCTGTGTAATAAAAACTGAGAGGCCTTGCTGTTTAACCATAATATCATTGCAGGTGTCCAGGATAAAACAGCTGAACATACTGAAATATGAGGATTCCCTTCAAAATATTAATCATAAAGGAACCTTATACGTAATCCTAACAAAGTAAGAAAAATACAAGGGGAGGAGGGTCCACCATACCATCCATTTGTGCTCAGATTGGAAACACTGTACTCTGGAGCTCGCTTCCCCCAGCCGGTCCCCGGCCCCAAAAACGTTGGGGACCGCTGCTCTAAACTGATCCACATTCACAGGCTGTTTGGGCTGTGGACAATCTGTTGTATGCTTAGGTCTCTCAGGCCCCCATTTTTGCAGGGAAGAAAGCAGAGTGCATGTTCCATCATAATAAATGGGCAGGCATGCACAAAATAACTGCATATGCAGTACTTGTGTGCATATAGCTGTCTGGATAGGGAATTTATTTTAAATAGGCCAATTAAAGTTAACTTTCAGTTTCAGAAAACTGTAATAGTGACTGCCTATATTCAGATGTAGCCATCACTAAATCGAAGAGTGTTATTCTGTGAAGTTGCATCCATGCATCTTGTGCCTGCGTAGCCTTTCCTTACCTTGCTTCTTTGTGTCATGAAGACAGCAATTTAGAAGCGCCCAGTCCTGGTTTCTAGGAAACCATGGTTTTCTATTTCTTTAAACCTGGTGAACGATTACTTATTTGCCTTTGATCTGCTGACAGGCTGTGGTTTATGCAAATAATAGATTTCAGCTACCAGGAATAGAAATTTCTAAACTCTTCTCCTCCCACATGGAGGAGGAAGTGTTTGAGACTAATGTTCAAGGGTGCTGTTGTATATTGCTAAAGCATAGCTTAATGTTTCATCTGAAGACAGCCATTGTGGTACACCTCAATGTGATTTAAATGAATTATGAATATAATACTATAGCCCTTTTGAGGCCACAAGTATATAAGTTAAATAAATAAATAAAAATAAATAAATAAGTATGTTGTACTTATTTTGATAATTCACTGTTGTTTGAAATATTTATGTTAGCTTGGCTAGATAGTTCAGTGAGTTAGGTATCTGGCTATGGAGCCAGAAGTATTGTGCCTCCCAGGAGAAAAGCCAGCCTGTGTAGCCTTGGGCAAGCTGCACAGTCCCCAGATGCCCCCAGAAAAGAGAATGATAGATTACTTGAAGGCATATAATTATTATTGTTATGCTGTATTGTTGCAATGGTATGCAGACTTCACATTAAAAATATATTAAAATCCTTAACCTCATTCTGCTTTGGGAGGAAGGAAGGGCAAATATAAATATACAACAGAGGATCTGTAGATTTTGGATATTAGCAAGTGAGTCACAATTTACAAAGGAAGGAAAAGGCACTGAAGGTGCAGAGAAGATCATTTGCTGTTCAAAGCAGAGCTCTGTTCAAAGCAGAGGAGTTGTTAAAAAATTAAAATTTCACTTTGAAACAGTTGAATCAGTTGCCACAAAGTAACTGTTATAATACTCAAAATTTGTATAATATGTATATAATTATCTAACTATTAATTTATCTAGTATATTGGATAGGTTATCTTAACTAACAGATAAATTACCGTATATACTCGAGTATAAGCCGACCAGAATATAAGCAGAGGCACCCAATTTTACCACAAAAAACCTGGGAAAACTTATTGACTCGAGTATAAGCCGAGGTATTGGTACGGATGATGCTGATAGTATGCTTGCCTTCGGTATGATGTTTTTTGGTATCGGTATGGTTGTTGGGGTTTTCTGCGCCTGCGCAGGATGTATTGAGGGTAAAATAGAAGATAATAGAAGAGAATACTCGCTGTTAGCTTCGTGTGTTCCTATACGTCTTTCCAACGCGGCGGAAAAAAGGAACTGAGGGGAAGATTGGAGGGCGGAGCTTGCGCTCCAAAGGGGGGATGTCTCATTGTCATTTGGACATAGACTGCTATTATCCTCCCAGCACGGTGTCTACCTGCAGAGTCTGAAAAATGCAGTGTACTTAACCCGGGTCATCGGACCACCCACAGAGGCTGCAGGCGCCCGCAGATGAGCGGGGGAGTCCGGAGAACACCCGCACTGCAGGGGAGAACATGTAATTTTGACACTGACCCGAGTACAAGCCGAGGGGGGTGCTTTTTCAGCAAAAACATTGTGCTGAAAAACTCGGCTTATACTCGAGTATATACGGTAACTATATCTAAGGTCTTCATTTCATAAGTTGCACAACTACAATCACATATTATCTTTGAAATTATAAAATAAACTGACATAAATTAATAACCTAAGAAGTTGCTAATACATACTGTAGTGCTGAAGGTACAGATGACTTTTGTGCCATCTTCTTCAAGATAACTTAAATTACCAGCAATGCAGCCTTTACTGGTAGACAACTGTAGAAAAGAAAATGGCAATTCAAGTATTATGTAGTTTGCAGGATGGAATGAATTGTTAATGCTATGTTGAAATTGTATGTGCTATGTGTAAAAATTCAGACAGCTTAAAGTGTATTCATGTCTTCACATACTGATTCATTTTCATTAGAAATGGGCTATTTTATTAATGCTCACATTGAACAAATTGAGAAAATGATCTGATCTGCTTCCCAAAACCTGAGTAATGACTTAATCTCTAAGTCAATCTCACTTTGTAAGTAGGTTGCCCGCCAGGCCTTCCCTGTTCATCTGAACATCAAACCTTCCCAACCCTGCTTAACCAGGCATGAAGGAGAAGGAGCTATCTTTCCCATCATGCCTGGAAAAGCATTTTTGCTACAAGAAGGGAGAATGTCCGCTCCGTCACGGCGCTCTCCTGCCGTGGCGGGGACACTTTGCCCTCCCGCTCGGAAAGTGGCGTTGCACAGGTGACGCTGCTTTCGGAGGGGAGGGAGGACGGAGCTTTCAAAAAGGCTCTGTTTCCCCGGCTCAGCCTCTTTTGCCAGTTGAGCCAGCAAGGAGTGGGCCGTGTAGCCTTGCGAGATCGCGGTTTCGCTTTCTTGCATGCGGCTGTTTCCCCCTGAGGAGACCTCTTCTTGAGATCAAAAGGATTAAGTCTTTCACCTTTATTTCTTTTACTTTATTTCTGAACTTAGCATTGTTTATTGCATTTTAATTCTTTAAGTTTGCTTTGGGGCTTAAGGGTGTGTGTGCGTTTTTGGTTCTTCCCCTCCGCAGGCTTCGCAGCCAGGGAGGGAGGGAGGATTGGCTTTACTTCATTGTATTGTGGTTCCGTTCTGTGTTTTCCTTGGGCTTGTTGCTGTTTTATAAATTTACGTTATTAATAGTTTTTAAAGGGTGATTTAAGTGATGTGGTGGGAAGTGAGTTCCATTTTGAGAATTGTTTAATCGTGGTTGCACAGGCTGTGGTTGGTGTGTTAACTCTGCACCCCCCACCGCATCCCAGCCCCTTTATTCTTCCAAAAAAATGTAAATTGGGCTGGTGTGTTTTGATCTTATTTTTTCCTTCCCTTTTTCATTGCCTCTGAGTGCCATTAATTTTAATTGAATACCAGCAGGCAGGAGTTGGTGCTGCGCCACCTGCTGGTCAGTCCTTAAGTACTACAAAAAAAAAGAGAGGCTGTTAGTAAGGCAGACAGGCTGGTTTTGCGCCTCCTGCTGGCCTGCAGTTTGGCTGCACTTTCTTTATACGTATTGCAATTTGGCTATAAATTGAAACAGATAAATAAATATATAACATAAAGTTAAATAATATTAGAATTAAATAAGTAAATAAATAAATAAAATTTTAAATTAAATTAAAATACAATAAATAAATAAATAAATAAATAAATAAATAAATAAATAAATAAATAAATAAATAAATAAATAAATAAAGGTAACTCAACAGCACAGAAGGATATAGACACAGCTATTATGGGACCCAAAAAAGGGCAAAGTGAGAAGAAGGGTAAACAGCCTGCTAAACGCAAGGCTCCAGCCAGAGCAGCACCGGCCATTTCTTCTTCAGACGAGGAAGAATGGCCCAACTATAGTGCCATTCTGGCTAAGTTGAGCGAGCTGGAGAGAAAAAGGGTCCTTGCCAGGGAGGCTTCAAGAGCTACCACGCCCAGGAGATCGAGAAGGGAGTCTAAAGTCCGTAAGATGGCTGAGCTCAAGCAGTTAGGTGAGGTGATGATGTCTCGAATTGCTCTTTTGGAAAAGGAGTATTCTGCAGGTACAGGGCTGACAGAGGTGGTTTCTGAAGAGGGCGGTTCCTCGAACGTGACCACTGGAACACAAGTTGAAGGCACGCAGGAAGGCAGCGTGATGGCGATGGACCAGTTCCGGGACCAACCGCTGAGTGGGACTACTGACACTGGAATGGGTGTTATGATCGACACGCAGAGGAGCCCTGGTGATGTTGTTCCGGGTACCAGCCAGGAAGTGCTGGCGTTGCCTTCTGCCGCCTTGGTGGTTCAGGCAGCTGTAACTCAAGGTGAGTGTGCACCTGCACAACATACATGTCACGTAGGAGGGGTTTGGCCTTGGGGTGGGGTCAATACCCCAGGTTGTTTTCCAATTGATCCTAGTGTGTTGCCTGTTAGTCCAGGTCCTAGTCCTTCCACTTTGGGCGGCCCTCCTTCGGCTTCAAAGCCGTGGATGGCGCCGTACCCACAGTGGTCTTCTATGTTTCAGATGCCCAGTCTTGCAGAGAGCTGGCAGACGGGGGGGGGGGGGGTTGCCCTGCAATTCTGAACACAGGTTATAATTCGGTTTCTAGCAGTGCACTACCATGGGGTGATCCATCGTTACCGTTAGGAGACCACCTGCTGCTGTCCACGATAGAAAAAATTTGGTGAGGCGAATATGTGGACATTTTTGACCTGCTAAACAGAAAAAATTGAGGAAAAGAAGGGCAGCAAGGAAGAAGAGAAGGAAAAGGATAAATTTCGGAAAAAGAAGGCCAAGAGGTGTTGGGCAAATTGGTGACTGGGTTTTTTGAATTATGCAGGTACAGTGGTAAAGGCTTACCCGTCAAGGGCTCTTGCATTACTGCAATACATTGATCTTATTTATAGGGCCTATGTCAGCTTTCTGGGCCCCTCATGGTTACTTTACGACCAGGGGTTCCGTATGAGAGCAGCATTAAACCCCCAGATGCGATGGGATGTTCATCATCCTGGGTTGTGGCTGCAGCTAATGACCCCATCCCGCCCCATGTCAGGCGAGCGATTTGACAGTGGACATGTAATGTAAAGAGCCACTCCAGCTAGTGCTTCCTGCGCTGTAGTGGGCCGGGGGGGGGGGGTTCAACCCCACCTGGTTTGCTGGGAATTTAATGCAAAGGGTTTCTGCACCTGTAAGCCATGCAGATACCGGCACCAGTGTTCCATATGTGGGGGCAATCATAGTTCCACGTCATGCTTTAGAGGTCGCTCGGGAGCCGGCAGCGGTAAGGATGGTGGAGGACCAAAGAGACCTCCAGTGGGTGCTGCCAACCCTGCAAAAGGCCCCCAGTCCAATTAATTTATTGGTACTGGCAGAGTTTTTGCTGCAATACCCGGACAAAGAGGCGGCAGTTTATTTGTTAAATGGTTTTAAGGAGGGTTTTAGGATTCCGTTTCAGGGTGTTAGGTGTGCCACTTTGGCGTCCAATTTAAAATCTGTCAAGGGTATGGAAGAAGTAGTTAGGAGGAAGATTCAGAAGGAAGTAGCTGAAGGAAGAGTAGCTGGACCTTTTTCAGAACCTCCTTTGCCAACTTTGCGCATTTCTCCTTTGGGAGTGGTCCTGAAAAAGTCACCACGGGAATTTTGGCTTATACACCATCTATCTTACCCCGCTGTTGAATCTGTAAATGACATGATTCCCCAAGAGCTGTGTACAGTTAGGTACACATCTTTTGATGCCGCAATACGGATGGTAAGATCCTGCGGCCCTGGGGCGGAGCTGGCGAAGGCTGACATTAAGTCAGCTTTCCGTTTGCTGCCAGTTCATCCAGCTGATTTCGAACTGTTGGGTTTTCAATTTGAAGGCTGTTTCTATATGGACAAGGCGATGCCCATGGGGTGCTCAGTGTCCTGTGCGGCCTTTGAGCGCTTTAGCTCATTTTTGGAGTGGGCACTAAAGCGCAGGGTGGGGCTTTCCCATGTCGTCCATTATTTGGATGATTTTTTATTTTGTGGGAAACCCGGATCTGGACAATGCCAGTTCATCAATAGAGCATTCCAAACCCTCACGGGGGACCTAGGTGTTCCTTTGGTGGAAGAAAAATCTGAGGGCCCATCCACATCTCTCACTTTTCTGGGGATTGAACTGGATACCGTTCTGCAATTCAGTAGGTTACCGGATAGCAAGCTTTCTGATCTGTGGATCCGAATCCGTAACGTGTTGCAGCGGCAACACGTTACATTGAGAGAGCTTCAGGAGGTGGTGGGTCACCTCAATTTTGCGTGTAAAGTCATTGCCCCAGGCAAGGCTTTTCTGAGAAGGCTTTGCAGAGCCATGAGTGGTTTAAAGAAGCCACATCATCGGAGAAAAATGTCAGCAGACATGAAAGATGATTTGCGTACCTGGTTACAATTCCTGGACAGATTCAACGGCATTTCATTTTGGAGAGACGAGCAGCGGCTCGGAGCTGAGTTCCAGGTGCACTCTGATGTGGCAGGGTCATCTGGATATGGTATTTATTTCAGAGGCCTTTGGTGCGCTGGGCGATGGCCAGTGGCTTGGTGTGACTCCGAAGTCACCCGAGATCTCACGTTTTTGGAGTTTTTTCCAATCCTTGGGGCATTATGGCTTTGGGCAGACATTTGGGCCAACTCAGCGGTCACCTTTTGGTGTGACAACATGGCTGTGGCCCACGTAGTGAATAACCTCTCATCTAAATCTGTGAGGGTTATGAGACTCATAAGAGCCTTCACACTACGCTGTTTAGAATACAATATTGTGTTCCAGGCTTGTCATATTCCTGGTATAGAGAATGAGCTGGCTGACGCCCTGTCCCGTCAACAGATTGACAGGTTCAGGGAGTTGGTCCCCGAAGCTCAAAGCTTCATCCAGACATATTGCCTCAGGAGGTATGGAGCACTGGAGGATTGAAGCCAACAGAGCGATAAGTTTGGCAATTGCTCCTAGCACCGGGTGCAGCTATGCAGCGGCATGCGAAGAAGTTTTTGCATTCTGCAAATGCAAAGGCATGGGTAGGCCATGGCCTATAACGGTGAACCATTTGCAGCAATTTGCAGTTCACTTTCATTTCAAAGGTTTGCCCCCCCCCCCCGCACCATTCAAGGTAGATTGTCGGCATTGGCATTCTATGCTAAGGCCCATGGGTGCCCGGATTTGGCCGGCGACTTCCAAGTCAAAAAAACGATAGAGGGGTGGAGCAAAGAAAGGGGTAAGCAATTAGATACGTGTACCCCTATATCCCCCAGGTTTCTAGCTCAGTTGAGTCAAGTTTGGGAAGCTGTTTGTATTGATCAGTATGAGTTTATGTTATTTAGGGTAGCTACACTATGTGCTTTTTTTGGGGCTTTCCATATTAGTGAACTGGTGAGAGCATCCAAAAGTGATGATTCTCGGACAGCGTTGCAGATGGACAACCTTTTTGTCTCCGAAGACAGGGTTTTGTTTCATCTCCGCAGTTCTAAAACTGATCAGTTTGGGAGGGGACAGGTTATAAACTTAGGGCCTTGTTCTGTTACCGAACTCTGCCCGGTAAAAGCACTATCTGAATTTGTTCAGTTGAGAGGGGATGTTGGAGGAGACTTATTTTGCCACAAGGGCGGTTTACCCCTTACACAATACCAATTTTGGACTGTAACTTCCCGAGGGCTTAAGAAAGCAGGCATTGTAGGATGGAAATTTGGCACACATTCCTTTCGTATCGGTGCAACTTCCAGGGCGGCGGCTTTGGGTTACGGTGAGGATCAAATAAAGAAATTGGGGAGGTGGTTATCTTGTAGGTTTAAGACGTATTTCGTTCCCTCCCTCAATAGAAGTGATGCTGTTTTTTCTTTTTCAGAACCCAGGGCTGCTTCTTCACGGCTGCGAGTGGCTGTTTATGGTCACAGCTATATTCACTGGGCAGCGAAGCACGCCGTGCAGTCTGGATGGGGGCGTAATTTAGGTTTGGGGGCTTCAGCTGCCCTTGAATGGAAGGGCAAAAGGGGTATGCTGTGGCACGAGCTCCTGGAGCTTGCAGTACCGAGTTTCAGGGTCGCACCCCCCAATATTTTTGTTGTTCATTTGGGTGGTAACGATCTGATGAAACGAACGGGCAAGTCTTTGATTTTGCAGGTCATCCAGGACCTCCAGGTATTGAAGGATATGTTTCATTCAATGAAGCTGATTTGGTCCACTATGATCCCACGGAGGGCTTGGCGAGCTGACTGCAAGCCTGGTAGGATAGACAGGGCACGGCATGGTGTGAATCGAGAAGTTTGCCGTGCAATGAGAGCGGGATTGGGGTCTGTGATCTCACATCCTGAGATTGTGAGTCGCCAGCCCGAATTATATCGGAGCGATGGTGTTCATTTATCGGAGTTGGGCATAGACCTCTTTCTTAAGGACCTACAAGGGGGCCTTAGAACCGTAATTTTCGGCTTGGGTGGCAGGCTTGGGGCATATAAATAGCCCCTAGCCGTGGCGGGTAGTACGATGGAAAAAGTAGGGGTGAGTTCATGTTGGCACGGGGTTGCCAAAAATTAGGACATCTCGCTGGCAGGTCGAGCCTATTGACTAGCAGGTGAGAGGTGTCTTATATGGAAGGACCTCCCTGCCAGCTGCCCATTTAGGGTCACGAGGCTTGATGGGAAGAGCTGGTTGGGGGGTACCATTTCATAGAGCAACTTAAGGCGTGCTGTTCAGCGGACAGCACGATTCAGTAATAGGAGCTCGACCTGCTCTAGGAAGCGTCCGGAAATCTAGGATTATCCAGACAGAAATGGAACTCGCACTATGGTAGGCCCCATTGTATTTTGGGGGATACAATTTAAATAGTTAATAAAGTTGTGGCCCAAGTTTTAATCCAACAATCTGTGTCTCGCCTCGTTATTTCTGGGCTGGGAGGGCAAGTATTTTCCTTCCAACACTGAAGCAGTTCTGTGCAGTTTTTTAAAAGGACTGCTGCAATGTCAGCATGCCAACAAAGGAAACTAGAGAGACCTCCCTTCCTTTTGTGTTGAGTACTAATACTAGCAATAGGAGTGGGGAATATACCATACTAATTTCCTTCCATCTCTTGTGCCTTACAGGTTCTACTTTGTAAGCAGGGAGTTTGGTCAGTGAGAAGAAGGTTGTGGATCAAACTTTGAGCTGCAGAAGAATTTGCAGGTTGTAATATTAAAAGGTAAAGTGAATGTTATAGTCCCTTGAAGCCACCACCAAGGAAGCCTGGTTCCTAGTTGTCGATTTCCAGGCCAATCTCAGGTTGGCAGCTCACAGCGTTATAACTTGAGTGGAGCGGGTGGAACGGTGGACGATCTCAGGGAGATGTGTTCCAACAAGTAATGAAGTCCTAAACCATTAGTTGTTGTTGGTATTTGTTCACTGTATTGCCCAGGAGATGGGTGGAAGTTCCCTATTGATCCTGCCATCCTATCAGTACCTTCTACAACTATAAGTTATTATTTTCTTCCTTTTTCCAAATATGTTAAATTATTTTGTAGGTAATATAAGAATTATAGAATACTTAACAATATGTAGACTCCTCCTAGGTATCTTGAGCAAGCAGGAAATGTCATTAATAATGTTGTCCACAATTCTTTGGTTACCAAAATGTATTGTATCAGTGTAAAATATGTCTCTGTCAAGATAAAACACTATAGTTTATAAACAAATGAATAATAAATAGTCTTATAGGTTTCTAATGTTTCATAGGGAACACTTCAGTGTTCATAAATGTTTAGCTAAATGGCCACCAGTAAAGTCCTCATTTTTTTCCTGTCTTCAGCAGATAGTAGTGGTTGAATTTCATATAAAAGAAGCAAAGGGAGTATTCACAGCATTTCTAATGCAGAATGTCCACAGCAATGAGGCAGTGGTTGGGATCCTAGCTAGGACTGAGGAGTCTCTAATTCAAATTCCTGTTCAAGTGTGAGACTTGAAATGCGTCAGCCTAACCTACCTTTCAGGATTGTGAGCACAAAAAGAACTATACATATGTGCTTCCTTGAGCTTCTTAGAGGAAAGGCAGAATATAAAAGACTTCCTTAGTTACTGGCAAGGGTGAAATATAAACAGTTTGAAATGCTTCACGAAGCATTGTTCGAGAATATAACATTCCAATTTAATATAGTTTTTGAAATGTGTATATATTTTAGTTTTATAACTACATAAACATAATTATTACCTTTTCGTTGCATAAGTGTTTGTCTGCACCAGCTTGTAAATAATAGCTAACATTTTAAGGAACAGAGCTGAAATATAAAATGAAACCTGATATTATTAACCCTACTGAAAACACCGTCATACTTTCAGCTGCATTTTCAAAGACATTATCTTTTTTAAAATACTGGGCATTTCTCTGGGCATAAGTATTTGTAAATGAAATTTGCATTCATAGATACATGTTCCTTGCTACAATTATAAGTGTCCTGTCTAAGTCAGAACAGAGACCAGGCCTCCCACATCCCAATATTCCACCTTGTTCTTTACCTGAACACTGGCCTGTATTACAAGGAAAACTTTGTGTCCTAGGTTATAATATTTTTACTGCAAATGTATCCCATTTTCAGACTTAATTACCATGATCCAAATTTTGTTTTAAAAGATTTTTATATATTACTAGTTGTGCCAAAATGGGGATGGAGTCCAATCAGATGGGCAAATCATTGCAAGCAGTACAGGGCATACAGTCATCAGCCATGTCCAAATGCACAGTCTCAACTATTTTTATATATTGGTAATCTGGATGTCTGTGGTTTTTGACAGCAAGTGATATATGTACAGTAAGCCTGGTTGTACAGGCAAATCTCCTTAATCACATAATGAAATATTATCAAACATAAAAGAAAAGGTACTGTATTGCTGGAAAAGGGATTAACGTGCCTCATGAAAATTTGAGCCCTGTCTCACTAACCCTTGACAATGACAATAACCATGAATAAAATGGATATTGTTGCTTTTGACTTCCACAAATTTTAGGACAAAGTCCCTCACCATAGCTGTATCAGTACCATATGTATGGGTTTAAAATGGTTGGCAAAACATTGTGTACTGCAGATTGTAACAGAAAGGAAAAATAAATCACATGGTTTCTTTATCTTACCGTATGTTGTTGCTGATTTAGGACAGTCACTTCTTATTTTCCTTATTGTACATTTAGATGTCATCTGCAAACCTACACAGTCTTCAAACCTGTGATTTTATCAATTAATCCAGACAGTTATAAAAAATAAATAACTCTGCATTGTGGTTTTTTTTTATAGTTCATATTATCTTGTGCAATTTAAGCAAATCTTTATGAAAAGAGATGAGGAAAAGTCAAAGATTCTGATGCAATTAAGTCAGATGTGATTATGACTCCAGTCATGGAATGACATCAGCCTTGGTTGCTTACGTAGCCTTGTCAGAAGGACAGATGGAGTTTGGCCCTATTACTTTTATTTGATCTATCTTTATCTTTATCTTTATTAGATTTTTACCCCGCCCCTCTAGACAAAGTCTACTCGGGGCGGCTTACACACATGATAAAAACATCATTATACATAAAAAATTTAAAAATATCATAATTTTAACACTTATAATTAAATTAAATCAATAACCAAGATGGCAGAGTAAAGATCAGTTGTTGACTGGAGGGAAGGCCTGTCTGAAAAACCAAGTTTTCAATTGGGTTTTAAAAACACCCAGCGAGGGTGCCAGGCGAATTTCAGTTGGGAGGTTGTTCCATAGCCGAGGGGCCACTGCCGAGAAGGCCCGGTTTCTTGTTCTTTCTTTCCGGGCCTCTCTCGGCGTTAGGCCCCTCAGCCGTCCCTGCTGGCTATTCCGGGTGATTCGGGTAGATCTAGGTGGGAGAAGACGATCTGCCAAGTATCGAGGTCCCAAACCGTTTAGGGCTTTATACGTTATCATTAACACTTTGAAGTCAATGCGGAAACGAATGGGCAGCCAATGCAAGGCAGCCAGAGTGGGAGAGATATGCTGAAATTTCCTCACCCCACTAAGAAGCCTGGCTGCCGCATTCTGCACCATTTGAAGTTTCCGCATCAATCTCAAAGGCAGCCCCACGTAGAGCGCATTACAATGGTCTAATCTCGAGATTACGAGCGCATGGACAAGAGTAGTGAGGGCCTCCCCATCAAGATATGGTCGCAGCTGGGCAATCCGCCATAGATGGAAATATGCGGAGCGGGCCACGGACGCCACCTGGGTTTCCATGGTAAGCGCCGGGTCCAGATGTATCCCCAAGCTGTGAACCTCACTCTTTGCGGTAAGGGTCGTCCCCCCAAAAGAAAGGGAGTCACCCAAACCGCCGATGGAGGGACCTCCCACCCTCAAGACCTCCGTCTTGTCCGGGTTCAGCCTCAACCCATTCAACTGCATCCATTGCAGTACAGTCTCCAGGCAGCGCTGAAGAGACAGAACGGCATCCACTGAAGTAGATGAAAAGGAGATGTAGAGCTGCGTGTCATCAGCGTACTGATGGCACGAAGCCCCGCACCCCCTGATGACCCCGCCCAGCGGCCTCATATAGATATTAAGCAGCATTGGGGAGATGATCGACCCCTGCGGGACCCCACAACTGAGACTCCATGGGGCCGAAACATTCTCCCCAAGCTGTACTCTCTGGGGACGGCTCTCCAAGAAGGATCGGAGCCAGGCAAGCGCCAGGCCACCAATTCCCAACTCAGAGAGCCTCCCCAGGAGGATACCGTGGTCGACGGTATCAAAGGCGGCAGAGATATCGAGGAGGACCAACAAGGACATATTGCCCCTGTCGGCCTCCCTCAACAGGTCATCCAACAGTGCGACCAGTGCCGTTTCTGTGCCATAACGCGGCCTGAAGCCCGACTGAAATGGGTCCAGGGCATTGGTTTCATCCAAAAGTGTCTGAAGCTGGTCTGCCACCATCTATTGAGTTTCTTATACTTGAATAAGAATAAAGAATAAGCCATGTGACTGGCATGTGGTGAAGAACACAACTGCCAGCTCTTTAACTAGTAGCAATTCATGGCTGCAGTTTACGTTGTTGTGCCTAATGTTGGTGCATCTGTGTAATAAGATTCTGTCTAATTTAGTTTGTAATTCTGCATTTCGGATTATATTTACAGTGTCTGGTGTGATTTTCCCTTTATCTGTTTTGAAATTCCAAAGGCATTTGCTGACTACAATTGGGCAAATGTGGTTTCTGCAATATTAGATTTTTTTTCTTTATCTCAAACAATTTTCTTTGATGTTATTTAAAGAAGAGAAAGAGAAATTGGGCAAACTTGCTGATGCAACAGCATCACAAGATAAAAACGAGAGGGCAGTGTCCATACTGTAAGTGTGCATTTAATTACTATAAAAACATACAATTTAATACATTGTAATGCAGAAAAATGTTACTATTGATTTTACAATATGTACTGTAAATTTACCTTTTCCGACTTTTAACATAGATGTTATATTAAAATGAGTCTTGCCCAAACTGTTCCATGAGTCATCTTTTGGTATGTTACTTAGTCGTTGGCTTGTGTTTGTTACATGTTAGTTTAAAAAAATATATTTTAGGGGCTCTAGGGCGAGGGTTCAGCAGGCAATGTCTAACATCAGCTGTGTACAACTCATTGTACAGATATAGAAATGATGGTTTTGTTCCTGCCCATGTGGTTACTATTTGTAAACCATGGGGGAGGACCCCCTAAAAATTGACAGTTATGTAATGAGAAGGAAATGGCAATCAAATTGGTTCATTAAGGTTCATTGAAGATTTGTCTCTGGAAGTAGCTGTGATTCCTGTGTGTTGTCAATTATTCTCTGTTACAAATAATACTGCTTCTATAAGGACTGTTCAGGACACTTAGTAAAGTATAATTTGTAGGTCTCCTTAGAAAACATACTGTTATTTGTAAGATATGCACAAGAAATGCGTTATCGGTTAGGAAATTGCATTAGCTACACCACTTTGCTACTTTTCAAGGGTCTTTTAGTATTTTTCTAACTTGAAAATGTTTGCTATAAAATATGTAGCATTTACTTCTACGGTAATATGTATTAGATTTAAAAGTGATAAATAACATACTGTTGGTAAGTGTAATCACAATGAAATATCTAATGAATTGATTAGAAAATAATATATTGGTTTCAGTATGCAGAATATGAGTTAGCTGCTTTCTTAATGCATTACTTTTTATTTCCTGAAGGTGGCAGAAGACACTATGCAAAAACCTTAGCAAAAAACGTTTGATTGGTAAAACCTGGGATTCCTCAATCTACTGTATTTTGTTGTATCTAGACATAGTAAAACAGACCTATGGAATCCAGTGGGACTATGTTAGTAATTAACTTCTTCCAATCCTGCACCCTGAATGTGGCAAAACATTTAAAATGTTGTGATTTAAAAGAGTCATGATGGATATAGAGACTAAATCGCAATTACATATTTCCTGTACAGCTGGTGAATAAGATTCATCTAGACATCAGCAATAGTCAACTTTTTCTTGTTTAGACCTCCTGTGCACATTTCATAATTCAAACTACCATAAAATGAAAAATAGAGATAAGTCAAAGTTTGAGGAAGCTTTCTTTACACCAAATATAGTTTTTGCATTTTGTGATGAAAGCTCTGTCTGATGTCTGGAATTTCTTAAATCATAATATTATTACTTGCCCATCTACTAAGGCTAACAGTTTCTGTCTCTTCCTAATTCATATACCATATTGTCCCCAAACTGATTGTTTTAGGCAAATAACTTTATTTCTCCCTGCAATGTTCTTATTTATTATATGGATATTACATCTTTCTTTCATAGAACTCAAGGCATTATATACTGGCTTCAAAGACAGTTTCCCATTTTGGTACTGACTAACACTAGACTTAGGAGGCAGCTATACTGGCCATTTATCCTGCGTTTTATGGCAGATTGGGACAGATAAATTCAAATTAAAATCTAGTGCCTACACAATGTAATGCTCAATGCAAGGAAGCTCACTGTGGATTATCTTTTTTGAATGGAGAATTGTGTGTTTTGTTTAGCCAAAAACCATGGTTTCCATTTGTTCCAATCAGGTTGATATTACTTTTTTCTGCTTTCTGTCTGTGTGATTACTTGATTTGATGCAAAGAGGGGCTCGCGGGCTGCTGGTGGTAATCAGTTCCCCTCAATTATGTGCCTCTATTCTCCAAAGTTTTTTTTTTAAAGATTTCAACTCAGTGCTGGAACATAGTATTGCTAGGGCACTTAGGAGAACTGAGTAAACAAAGAGAGCAAGAGGTTGAAATCAGCCCATAGCTCCTTGTTAGCATATTAAGGCAGGCAGCCCCTCTCTTTCCATTAACCTTTTATGCCACTTTCCTTTTCAAGAATATAGATCGGCTGAAAAAATTCCTCTTCATATCACTTTTTAATACACACTGACAGTTGATTTCTCTCTTTAGCATTTCTCTTATTACTAAGGCCACAAGCCAGTTGTTAATCTCACTAGAGTAACCCTATTGAATTAATTAGACCTAGATAACTGATTGGCTAGAGTTCCACTGATTCAATAGATATACTGCACTGTAGTTGGAACCATCAAATTTAGACCTAGGATTTTAATGGATTACTTAAGAATGTTAATGGATTACTTAAGAATGTGAATGATCACGCACTACTGAGATCTGTTCTAATGAATTTTTCACCACACTGCACCATGAGAAGCCATAGTGAGTTTTAGCTGGATTGTCATCTATTGAGCTGGTTGTGTAAGTAGCATTCCAATGCACTGACTAAAAACTGCAGATATCACATACTGGAAGGATTGTGAGAATAGGCCTGTAATCTCGGCAACATTATACCAGGCATAGAGCCTCATTCAACATAGAGGGGGAAAATAACTGATCAGTTTAATGTGTACTCCGCCCTCAAATCTGATACAAGGAAGGGCAAATTAATACATTTTAATAAATAAGCAACATTTTATTTGTGAAAAATTAAATTCACAAGCATGGTTAAAAATACCTACTGTATATTTGCCCAGTCAGATCTATTTTTCAAGAGGAGAACAGGTGCTTCATTTCTGGACAGGCTTGTAATAGTCTCTTCAATAACATTTTCGATTGCTTTAAGAATCTCAGAGCTAAAACAAGTTATGATATATAGTATTACATAGCATGTACACCAATTCCACAATCTCCAATGAGACTTTAACACAAATATTTGATTAATTTATTTGTTTGATTTATGAAGATGCAAGTGTAGCCCCTATGAAATATTGGTTCAGTCCAAAGGGTGGCTGTGAGTAAGAGATTTGAATCTCAGAAAGATTGGGAGAGCTGAAGCTGCTGTTGTCAGTTGGATTGCAAAGGCCCTTGCCAACTTGGTTTAAGTATAATTTTTATCTGTTTGTGCTGGAGGGGTGAATCTACACCAGACCTGGACAAAGTGCGGCCCGAGGGCCACATACGGCCCGCGAGCTGCTCCTGTCCAGCCCGCCGGACATCAAAACCATTTATAGCTTTTTGTCTGAAGTTGATCAGTTGCTTATCTTTAACATACCACAAAAAACCTCTTTAGTATTTGTGAAGATTAACAAGTTTAAAATAAAAACAATCATAACATCACTGTTTCATTTTATTTTTAAGTAAAGTTGGTTCGGCCCCCAAACACAGTTCAGATTTTTCATGTGGCCCCCTATAGAAATTAATTGCCCACCTCTTATCTACACAGTGTATTCATGAAGTGCATACAATTGTATTGATATTTTATTTTAGGGCTTCGAAGATTCTCCTGTGTTATGGATACTCAACCCAGTTGAGGAAGATCTCTTGGATTTTTGTTTGACTTTGAAATCAAATGGACACTTGAACTTTGCAAATTCTACAAGCAAATTCTGTATTGTTGCGAAACACTTGGGTGCACAAATTATAGCATTTTGTTGTTATTTTGATTGTTCATGTTGTCTGTTACATGGATGCAAGTAAAAAGACACTTATTTTGTGAAATTGTGTTTGCAAGATTAATCAATAGTAAGCAAATAGCCCTTTAAATCTTAACAGTGTTGCACAAAAAATATTTCATTGCACTTTGTCTTGCTTTCAGTACTCTTAGCAATTTTAGTTTGTTATTCTACTGTAAGCGTCAACATTAGGAAGTAGATTGCTAGCCACTCCTGATTTTTTTTCCAGCCAGCCAAACATTTGGCTCAACTGGTTTAAAACAGCTATGATTAATGTTTTAAATCAATGATGTAATATTAACTTTGGCCAGAGTCTGACTTAACTTGTTTTTAAATGCTGTAAACTTCAAAAAAAATGTTCAAGGGTATAATAGAAGTACTTCCTCTCTACCATAGCACATTAACCTTTTGATCTAACACTTTGAATGAATGCCTGTGGTTTTTAATTATATGAAGGTTTTGGCTGGATAGCAACATTGTGTGTGTGTGGCGGGGGTAGATAAAATGTGTTATGAACTGAACTAAAAGCACTAGTAGTGCTGCTCCCAATTTAAAAAATAGGAGGTTGCTTTGAACTTCCAGTGAACAAAATACCATTTTTGCTTAATTTTTTGAGCCCCCTGCTCCACAGTTGTGTAACATTGTTCTTGGAAGACCATGTGTGGAGCAAAAAGTTAATAGATGGGAAATTCACACGTAACTTGTGTCTTTAGTACAAATAAACATAAACCGAAATGTGGAAAAGTTACTTTAGTTATTCCCAATCCTTTCTTTTAAAAAAATATCTTTATATTTGAGATGCATATATCATGTCATATCACAATTTCAAAAATAGTTTCACCTGTGAATGAAGATGGTGGGTTGGAAATAAGTTTGGCTTCAGTTCAAAGGACAGAAGCCCAAAGCTTCTTTTACCATGCAGAACCACTTGTGAGGTTCTGGGGTCCAAACTAAACAACTAATTCTGAATGATCACATTCAGTTGTGGAAGAGAACATGGCCATTTTTGAAATAGGAGCACATTTATGGAATATATCACAGTGAACCGCAGACACTTACAATATACTTCCTCCCTATTAAGAAACTACTTAGTTCTTTTTGAAGATGATTGCATATTACTCATGTCTTTAAAAGGAGGAAATCCTCAGAATCAGAAGCATATTCTATAAGGCATGCACAACGAATCCCTGCTTTTCAGATATGTTTACTTTGGATATTCCCCATACTTGAGGCTGAAAAGCTTCAAAATAAAATTGATTTGAGGGACAAAGTAATCAAAAAATGGTTCATTGAAACTGTTGGTTAGCAATGATTTCTACTGATACTTTTTACCAAGTTACTTCTGATTCATTCAGTTCCTGCAGTTACAATGATCATTTATGACACATGTGTATTGAATTTTACTACTGTTCTGTACAGTATATGTCAAAGCATCAGACAGATATGTTTCTGTTTCATCTTTAGAAATGTGTGGGTAAGTAAACAGTGCCAAATGATAAATCCAGTTTTCACATCCAGGCTTAATGCCTGGGGTTGAGAGCCAACAGAAGTTGAAAGTACTTTAAAAGAGAAAGGGGAGGATTTGAATGGCATGCTCATTGGAACAAATCACATATGTTCTTCCTTTCATTTTAGCTCCCACTTCTTAAAGATGAAGTAACCCTTCAGAAGAAAAAGATGCATTAATGGCCAAACATGCCAACTTAAAAAGCTCTCAGCATTAATTACAGAGAAATCTAAGCTGGGAACAGCAAGGAACTACAGATGCATCACACAAGGAAAAGGCCTGTCAGCTCATTTCCAACAAGTCACAGCATGAGCATTCTTTCTTTGTTTTTGGCAACAGAAACAGAAATGCACTTAAATCATTATTTCACAACATGAATTAAATCCAGTTACAGAATTAATCCTTGAGAGAAAGTGTGTGTTGGCAAACCTGGTATATAAACATAGATAAAAAAAATATTTGAAATTAAATTTGGAAAACAGTTTGCTTAAGTAAGTAGTATTAAAATGGCAAATTTTATACACTCTATAACCAATAAAGAAACATGATAAATGCATGTAACATCAAAAGCAGTACAGTACTACTCTTTAATTTTGTGGAATCTAAAGTTAGTACACTTGCGTAGTCAATTTTACAGTTGACTATTTGCTTAGAATTACTGCTACCATTAATGTTATTTATGTGCTGCCTTTCTTCTCCTCGTCCCACCCCCACCCCTGGAACACAAGGAGGCTCACAGTAAAATAAAGCAACACGATAGACACACTTAAAAACACCCTGATAAATAAAATTTAAAAAATAAACATAACAATATTCAAAAACACTGGTAAGAACTCTTAAACCCCCTGAATTTACGAAATGCAGCATTCCTGGAAAGAATGGAAAGAAAAGAAACAAAACAATTACATAATTGGAAACACTTATTTGGAAATACGTGTAGTTTCAGCGTTTAGAAAAATCAGTATTCAGCAAAGATCAGAATTGTTTGAATTGCAGTCTCTGTATGGGCTAGAAAGCCTTGTTTCAATTTTGATTTCAACCATGGACTGTGTAGTAATGACTTTGGGCCAAGGGAAAGCAAAGATGTTGCTGGACTGCAGTTCCCAGCATGCTGTGACAGGGGATGTGTTGACTGGGCCTTCTGGGAGTTGCAGGCCACTGTCAATATCTGGAAGATTGGATTTTACCCACCCCTGCTTAGGCATATGTTATAGTACTTCTGAGGCCTTTCTTGCTGTGGGTTCCTCAGCCCCTCGGGTGGTAGAACAGAAACATCAGTTACAGTGCAGTTTCATATGCTCACAATATGTGAGCTTATGGCACAGCCCTCTGATAAGAATTTGACTGCATTCGTGTGATTTCTGGGACTGGGAAATTAGGATGTGCCATGACTGGGACAGGAGCAAAGTGGTAAACATCGTGACTACATTTTAAAGGGAAAATCCTTTTCCCTATTGTTTTGATTGAGAGAATAGGAAACATCAAGGATTCAAGACTGATTAATAAGGCCCAGTGTGTTCTGTCTCTGTTCTCCAAACTATTTGTTGTGTGTTTAATGAGTTTTTTTTTAAAAAAAAAAATCTGAAGTACACTTCTGTACAGCAAAACAATTTGCCCATTAGGTGCATACATTTTGATCAAAAAGTGGACAGGTTGGATATTCCTAATTTCAGAGCATGAGTTCTGAATTGTATGATGGCAGAACAGAAATCCCACTTCTGTTCTGTATTTCTGAAATGGCCAGCCAAAGCATGTCACTCAGATTAGTGAGGCTGGGGGTAAATCATATGCATGAACTTGCAGGTTACTGCTTCACCTATATGTGGCTTATCTCTTGAGGTAAAGGAGTGAAGGTTCAAGAGAGCCAGGACATCAATGTCAGCTGTTACTCTGTATTTGATTCCATTTTATACAGTACGATACTAATAGGAAGAGGTGGGGATTTCCTGACCATGTTTCTGTGTTGTTCTTAGTGGGAAAAGTTCTACTTTCAATCGAACTCACAGCTTTCTGCCTTTACCTGGATATCTCACAGCTGTGATTGTCAGCACTAGGTTCCCTTACTGCTTCTCTGAGGGACTGTCGGTGTTGATCCAGTAAAGTGAACAAAGCCCAGTCTGTCTTTCTAGAAAAGGCCATTGCGAAGCTGAAAGGAGGGGATAATGGGAAAGGTGAAATCTATTACAAAGTGGGGAGGGGGGAAGGATGCTACTCATCACTCGCCCCACCTGCTCTGCTGCTGCTTTTGTGGCCTATAAAAAGCTCACACCTGTCCTACCAAACCCATACTTTTTCCTGGCCCTCAGCACAGTAATTCAAAGGAGTAAGAAAGGAACCATGAGGTAATATGTGCATGTGTCAGGCAGTGACTGTTTTGTGTCCGTCTTTTACTGGGCTCAGCCAGATAGCCAATCGCGTGAGGAGGCAGAGGCGGGGCTGAAGCCCTACTGGCTGCTGGTAATTTTTATCCAGAAAGGGGTTGTGAGGGTGAGCTGCTAAAAGGACCCCGTTTAAAAATAATTAGGAGGTTCTCCCACCACTCAAGGGGAGTGGTGGAGGGAGGTGGTTGTGCCTCAGCTGGCAAATGCTATGAGTAGGGGCATCAGAGGCAGCCCGGCAGCCATTGTTCTTGAGCTTCCCTAGGGCTCATCCTTCCTTCCCCTAAATTAACTTGTTGCCCTCAGGTGTGGTCAAAGACCCTATTATATGAGAATTGTACAGTTTCTAATTGTTGTGCACTGTCTTGGGTCCCCTATGGGGAGAAAGGTCGCATATAAATAACATAAATAAATAATAAATTTCCAGGGTGGAAATAATGTTCAGCCCAACCAGTTTCTGAAGAGGACACTGAAGGGGAAAGAATGCTACTTTGTCCTTTACCTCAGAGAACAAAATGTCATTGTGTTTAATGTATACAGACTTCACTGAGGGAAAAAGTTTTGACTAGATCATAAGTACCCTGTTTCCCCGAAAATAAGACCTAACCTGAAAATAAGCCCTAGTATGATTTTTCAGGATGCTCGTAATATAAGCCCTACTCCCAAAAATAAGCCCCAGTAAGTGAAACCCCGCCCTCCACCATTGTGCAGCAACCAGAAGAAGAGGACATGACTGTATTTGAATAAACGTAGATCGTTGTACATGAAAAATAAATAAAACATCCCCTGAAAATAAGCCCTAATGCGTTTTTTGGAGCAAAAATTAATATAAGACCCTGTCTTATTTTCGGGGGAAAACGGTATTTGAAGCTATAACAACAACAAGATTCTCTAGTTGTACTGAGCTGGCAGTCCATACTTTTGAGGCATTCCTCGTCCATGTTGGAAGAAAGGGTCTCCAGCAAGACCAGGGTCAAAGGGAGTGATCCTTTACCAGTCCTGTTTGACTAGCAGACAGGGTTCTGGTACGACTGGTAGCTGAGCCATTAGAACCAGAACTTGGAATTAATTGAACTTCAACTCTCAGAAACTCTGTGGGATTCTGGGAGTTGTAGTGCAAAGAAAGCAATGTTTCCAAGCTCAGCTTGTAACATTGTTTGAATTAATTTTCAGGATAAAGCAGCCGTTTGAGGCAAGGATTTAAGCCATGCTTGGCTGTGCTCTGATCCCAAAGACTAAGGAAAAGAGTGTTGCTGAGGAGAGCTGAAGGTTTCTGAAGGGATGGTCTTTCACTCCTGGCATAGCTTCTTGAAACAGTCAGTGTCAATGGGAGTTTTAAAAAGCTTGTGAGCATATTTTGGGCTCCACTTTTTCTGTCACCTCCACATTTTCTGGCAGAGATTAAGGCAATGCTGTTGCTCAACCCTAGCAACTTTATGTGCCTCACTTAGCTATCCCCCATGATGAACCATGGCACCTCACACTATCAGACACAAATCTGAGCACTGTATAGGAGGTTGTTGCATTCCTCTACCACAGTTTGAGGGTCATCAGTCCTCCTTCAGCTTCCTGGCTTTCCGTAGTCATAGAACATTATTCAACAGCAGCACCTACTGCATATATAGAATAGAGCAGCAGAAGGCAAGTTCTAATTCAAGGATGTTCCCTGCAATCTTGTCTATTTTCCTGCCTTTTCCCCCATCAGGAATAGTACATTGTCATCAGTAGTTGAGTGGTTGCTCTGGCCTGCTTTCTCCTCTTCAGTGTGTCAGAGACAGGCTTTATATATGGAAGATGGATGGTCACCATGTTTCTTTCTCTCAGTTGTGGCCCAAAAGCTCATATTTTTTTCTAGATTGAAATTGCTCATTAACTTCTCTACCACTTTCTGTACTACACAATGTCTTTCACAAGGACTGTTTTGCATCCTTCTCTTCATTAGTCCATATTGACCAAAATCCTATTGCCTACCATAGTAAATTGCACTAGTTAGGCCCATTGAATTAGTGGGAATTTGGTGTGTCAGCTTCTCCATAAATTCCATTCAAATAAACCTACTCTAAATACAACTTCGTAAGTTGCAGTTACAGGAGATTTGAATCAATGGAACTTATGGGAGAGCTGACTCACCAAATCCCCATTGATTCAATGAGCTATGCTAGTTTGATTTAATATGCGAAACAACAGGATTTTGGCTATTGGGTTTTCTAACAGAAGCTGAAAAAGTGAAGCCCCTTATCCCAAAGAATTTACAGCTTAAAATCTGACAGGAAAGGAGAGGTTAAAATAGCAAGGAAATGGTGTAAGTATGTAATCTACAGCTCTTAGTGACCCTTTTCCTTTATTTACCGTACATGTGGGAAAAGCCTAAAGAGTAATTGTGTATAGTTAAAGCCAAATTAAATCTGGATATTTTTAAAAAGGCATTTTAGACTTTAAGGACACCACAAATGTTTCGGGGTAACTCTCCCCTTTTTAAGAAATCCCTTTTTGCCAAGCCTATACTGCTTGCCAGCTAAGTTCCAGGGTCACACAATTCAACTAATCAAACCTCTAAGACAGCGGTCCCCAACCTTTTTGGGACCGCGGACCGGCTGAGCCTCTGAGGAAGGCGGGGCACTGCTCGCCTGGGCACTCTCTCTCTCTCAGGCGCATGCATGCGTGCTCTCAGGCACATGCGCGAAGCGGTGGGGGAGCGCCCGCCTGCCAGCGCCGGCGTGAGTGCTCCCCCACCCCTTCACGCATGTGCAGGAGTGCCTGCACGCATGCCCGCACGCCCACCCCTTCGCGCGGGCGCTTGGGCGCATGCGTGAAGGGGTGGGGGAGCACTCACGCCGGTGCTCGCACGCGCGCATGTGCGCAAAGCAGCTGTGGGGAGGGGAGTGCGTGAGGGGGCAGGAGGTCTGTCTCCGCGGCCCGGTCCAGCTCAGGCCATGGACTGGCACAGGGCCACGGACCGGGGGTTGACGGCCTCTGCTCTAAGAATTCAGCCCTTTTAATCCTGAAATGGCTCAGTAATTAGTCACTGCACATTTTCTTGTCCTGCAAGTAAAGTAGTGATTCCAGGATTCAGATGTCTGGGGCATCTGTTGATCTCTTAGAAAGAGTCTCCACAAAGACTCCCAAATCAGAAGATTTCCAGTAAACTCTTTTTGTCCCTAAATGTATTTATGTATATTTTAATAGGTTTTGTGATACTCTGCTCTCAAAAGGTGACTCTGTTCATTGTTAAACAGTATCTTCCTTAATCCAGGGAAGAAAATATTTTCAGAACTAGACTGCCTGTTACAGAGGCAATGGCTCACTTTTAATCTAAGAACTCTCTTTTCTTGAAGCATATATGAGAATAAAATGTTAGATTCCTGCCAAATCTGTGTTGTTGATTGAAACATCTAGCTTAAGGACACTGACCAGCACTTGGGGTCTATGGGAAGCATACAGTGCCAGGTCAACCATGCTGAGCAAATAATCGTCTGACAAAACAGTTGCTAACAATTATTCAAATAGCCTTGAAAAACTTCAAGTACTCGTACTCGTGCTCCCAACTGAAAATACCACTACTAAATGCCAGGTCAGTGCATGGTAAAATAACATCCATCCAAGACTTAATTCTGGATAAGCATCCTGACTTGCTTGAATTATAGATACTTGGCTGGAATATAGAAACCTGGTTGGATAAAGCTCTCTCTGTGTGCATGTGAGTAGGTAATCTCTTTGAGCTCTGCACTCCTGGGTTCTCTGGCAGCAGCAGGTGAGACCTAGGCAGTCGTCTGTTGACTGCATCGCGCTTACTAGGTACCACATCCTGTAGTGTGCTGGGCTTGAGTAAATCTATACAAAAGTGGGGGCCCAGGACAGAATATGGATTATATTGGTGTACCACACACCCTTCTGCTCAACAGTATTCCTTTCTGAACTAGCACTGATGGTCTTGGAGGTGACACTGGAGTCTCCTTGGCTTGTCTGGTGGATTTATTATGGCATATCCAGAATTGGTTAACATTTTCTTTTTTTTCTGAGGATACTGTGGGACCATGTGTCTTTCCCAAGGGTACATTGGCTGGCTTTTCTCTTATATGGCACAGTAGGGAATGAAACACCCAATTCTAGGTTCTCCATCTCCCTGAGCTATTCAGTTGGCTTACTGACTTCATTGCTTATCTCTAAATTAATTGCAGTGTAATCCTAACTCAAACATGCATCAGCTATAGAGGAATTTAAAGAGTCAGAAGCTTCTTCTTCCAGTAGAAAACCCTTTATACTATCAGAAGTGCCATTTTGCTGGTAAAATCTCCTGGAGGAGTGGCTGCCAACATAACTGCATTAATGACCAAAATCTGTCAGAGTAAGAATCAGAAAAGAGGCAGAGAATTGGAGGAGAAAAGGATCAGAATTATGCTTTATCCAAAGTCCCTCCATCTAAGGAGTATATCTGCTATGGCAGCACGAATTTAAACCAAAATTGGATTCAGCACAGCTTCAGCTGGCCTTTAGCTGTCTGTGCTAGTTAAGACTGCATTTGAAAACTCAGATGTAGCCCACCCTGATAGTAGCAAGGTAATTCTCAAGTTCTTTTTCCTTTTCTTTTAATTCCAGTAAAGCCTTGGGCTCTGACATAAAAGAAAAGGCTGCAATTAACAAAGAAACAACAAAAGAAGAAGCAATCAACAAATCCCTTTAAATTAACACACCTTTCTTATGGCCTTTAGGTATTTTGAGATCATGTAGAAAATATTTATGGAAAACCCCTGTAGCACAACTTAAGAACTCCATATCAAATGTAAGTGTTTCAAGGTTTTTTTGATATACAGGCTGACAAGTATTTGTCAAGGGCTTGAATAGCATCAACAAATTAAATTGCACACCACAGGGAGAGTGTTTTTTAAACCTCCTCCTCCTATTTGGTACACCATAAAATATCAACTGAAGTGAGGCATGACTTTAGAATTGAACATAATTTCCTGAATTGCCCTTATCAGAAGATATAATGTTAATTACAACATGTATTTTAAAGTGTTTTTCTAGTTCAAATTATCACAGTCTTCATAATATAAACTATTCATCAATAGGCACATCTGAGACATTGGGCAAGTTCCTGTTGCTTAGCTTTGTGCCCACTGTAACCTGGATCAGGTACTGGAAGCACTCAATTTACACAAATTAAAAGCCTCCTATTGCCCTGCTTTAGGTTCTGATGTTCCCTAGGGCTCCCTTTTGCCCAGGGGAAGGCTTTGGGAGCCTCAGGATGGTTGGGCGAAAGCCTTTAAAAGTTAGAAATTCCTGCTGGACAGCCAGTGGTGGTCTTGATCCCAAAGGTCTGGTCAAGAAACTGCTTGCAGCCAAATCCACCACCAGCTCTTCACTTGTAGCCCATTATGCCATTATGTTCTTACAGGTGCACTGAAATGTGTTCATGTCCCTTCTGGGGCAAAATTTCAGTGTTTTAATAACATGTAAAAAAGTAATCCAGTTGCTTCCTGTTCTCAAAATCTGAAGAAGTTAAAGAAAATGTAACAGTGAGGCATGAAAGAATTTCCCTGGTCTGTTACTATATTATTTCTCAGTTTCTTATGGCTGTGAGAAAATGTTGAAGAAAAATGCTTTCCATGCGCCAGCAGATTTGTCTATGAACAAGTTAGCTAGTATGGGAACCAGACTTATCACCTGCTGCTTACATGGAAAGATGCTGATCTTTTTTTAATGAACAGGGCCTCTAGCATAGAAACAGGAGATGAAAAGTCATTCACAGCAAAGAGCAGAAAGAGGGCATATCCTTCTGATTTGATATGCCTTGCTTAAAGAATAAAATCCAATACATTTTTAGATTACATAACATTTGAATGAGAAACACCTGCAGGTAATTTCGTATCCATCAGTGCAATAGATGGATTCTATTCTCCAACTATTGTTCTTTGTTTTGAATCTTAAAGCCACTTATAAATCCGACAGATCCTTTCTTTAGTGAGAAGGAATTTATGTCTAATCTCTGTCATGTTGATTTGCAAATCTAACTTTCAAGATGCTTACACTTTTTATACCATGCGATAGAAGAGACAAAACAATAGCAAGAAACTGTAATAATGAGGTATATTTTGTCACATAAGTCAGCGTTAAATGTGAAATTGTACATGTTGTAGCTCACAAAGGCCTTTGCCATGTTAGCAAAATACAGGGAAAAACCAAGGATAAAATATTGTAGCTCTAGAATTAATTTGTATCAGAGGAGCTTTCACAGATCAAGTACTTATATTATGTATTTATACATATTCACATAAAAGATCATGACCAGGTGAGGGTACAGACAATAGACAAACTCAGTGTATCAGTGATACAGAAATAGGATTAACAATACGTTAATTACTTAAAATTGCTGGTCATAAACTATATGCCAGAAAGATTTGGCTCTTGCTGAAATACTAAGAGTTGTTTTTGCGCACAGGTCAGATATGTCAAAGATGATAACTATTTTATCCTATGTAACATATTACATAAACTTGGGTTATTAGTATGGGTAATGTGCTAAGAAGACTTGGTCTTTATTTAGGCCCTTACAACTGCACTGAAATGTGTTTGTGTAGCTAATTTCTGCTGTTTCCCTCTTCAGTCTCCTTGATTGATTGATTGATTGGTTGGTTGGTTGATTGATTGGTTGATTGATTGATATCCTGCCCTTCTCCTTAAAAAGAACCCAAGACAGCTTACATCATTAAAATACAATATGTAGAATCTAAGAAGAGTAGGTATACAAATGTTTTAAAAGAATTAAACAAGTATTACATTAAAAAGAGTAATAAAACCAATACTAAAACATATTTAAAACAACAGAGCACAACCATTCATTTAAAAAAAATCCTCTCAGACCACCAGTTATTAAGGGAAAGCCTGCCTGAACAGAAAGGGCTTGGCCGGCTTGCGGAAGAACAGCAATGATGGTGACAGCCTAGCTTCCCATGAGAGGGAGTTCCAGAGTCTGGGAGCAGCAACAGAGAAGGCCCTCTCCCATGTCCCTACCAAGCTCACCTGTGAGGGTGGCAGGACTGAGAGAAAGGCCTCCGCTGATGATCTTAAAGCCCAGGCAGGTTCATAGAGGGAGATCCCTTTGTAATTCCGTTTTTCTGGAAGCCAAGAAATGCTTACTGTAAACTTTTGAGTTTCTGTTCTGTGGTTCTAAGCTAATTTGGTTATATGAGATAGATTGTTGTAAACACAGGTGGTGTGTTTTGGATGGAGGACAGAGGCATGTAAGTAGATGTACAGCCAGTGGGCCTCTGATGTAACATAGCACCGATAACTCCTTTCTTTAGTTGCTCAGTGGTATCCAGAAAGTGTACTTGTTGGGTAAACTGGTCTGGGTTTAGGTTAATAGAAGGATGAAAGTTATTGAAATACTGGTGCAATTCCTTTAGCTCAGTGATTAAGGTATCTCACTGTGGAGCCAGAGGATAAATATCATTGCTGAAGGTGAAATACTGTAGATAAATGTTAGTACAAACTCATGTAGCCGTATTTGCCATGGCCACATTTGTACTGTTCATGTGAATATTTTTAAACTTTGAAAACAAATGTTTCAGAACTGCCCAAAATTATGGGCCACTTGATATTGCATCATTTGATTTACTTGCTGCTTGATGAATCAAAGCTAAATATGAAAATGGCTTTATTTAAAACAAATGGTTGTAATAAATTCTTAGGAATAGTTTGGTCAGGGGGGCGTACACTGTAAGAGGTGCAGTGGGAAGGAAGAGGCAGAAGAACCCTGTTCTATGAGCTTCAGTTGAGCAATCTCAACTGAAATAAAGGTTCTATCTCTTATGGCTCATTCAAAGATGCATGTGCATTTGTAAAGCAACTACACTGTTGGATTTGAAGCATTCTAATTCAGTAGCTAATATCTGGTGCTCTCATATGAGTTTTGGCATATTTCTGCAAACAGTGTGGCTGAAATTATATATCTATAATCAACACTTCAAAGATCATATTGCCAAGCCTCCGCCAGATAATCAGGGGAGTTGTGACTCTAATTGCTCTGTGTGTGATTACAGAAAGCTTAGGAAAATAAGAAGTAATTAGCATACTGTATATTTGGCTGCAGAAATATGAGACTGAGCCCCAAGAAACTATTCTGGTGGCCTTCTGAAGAACATCCTTAAGTCTGATTTGGGTCCATACGTTCAGATTTTGCTGAGCTGTATCAGATGGATCAAAGGAGTCTAAACTGAATAACTAAATGAAATGTTTGTTAAGCTGAGCATACTTCTGAAATCACATACAACTGGAATTTTATTATTAACCAGAGCATTTGTAAATAAAAATATAGCATATTTATACATATTAGGGAGTTGGAAGTGACAGTGAAACCCAAACTCGATGTGAGAAGCAATACATGACTGATGTGAAATTGCATATGACTGCCGTGAAGCCTCATTACCTCTCCAATAATATCTAGTTCAGGGGTGGAGTGGGGGTTGGTCATTAAAAAAAGGCAAGAAAAGATTAAAATCAAAATAAAATAGTAGGTAACCAGCGTGCAGGCCTGTAGAGAAGTCTTCTACGAGTCCTTTGTTTTGGCTTTTAGGTCCTCTAATCTATCTTCTGTTTGGAGCCACTACCAGGTAAACTCAGAAGGCAAAAAGAAGGATATAGTCACAGCAATGGAGAATGATGGTCCTTCAAGGTGTTAGTGTTGACATGTAAAGCTGGAAGTGTTCATCTTAAGTGTCTTTCATAGTTTCATTAGTTCCCATAAGTTATTCATTCTTGATAGGTAACTGTAGAGTGATTTATTTTTGTCCATTACTTTTGAATTTAATCAGTATTAAAGCAGAAGAAGAGGAGGAAACTTCTTTGCACAACCTTTAATTTGGGTGTCATCAAGATTAGAAAGATTAAAGAAAATTTGATCTGTATGTAAATTTCTTTCAGCACTAAAATACCATGGGAAACTGTTGAACTGGTTTCTCCAACTTGTTAGCTGATCTCCTTCAATGAAAGAAACTATACAGGCTATTTGTATTTTGCTATAACTTCTCCTGGGCCAAAAGAGAAAGCACAAGAATTGGCACCAAATATTTTTGTGCTGGTACACAAATAAATGGCCCAAAGTGGCATGGCTTCAGATGCAGCAAAGGGCTCATGTTGGGTACCAAAACATTTACAACTGGGTTGCTGTGAGTTTCTCCTCCAGACTAAGCTTGATTTCTTTACATCTTCCTTTCTCAATCAATATACCTCTGCTTCAGATTCAATACTGTGGCCCATTGCAGTATACTCTTCACTTAGACTACAGGCTATTCCTGAAATTCTGTGCTGATTTCCTCTTTGATCATCAGCTTCCCCCTATGATTTAGCTGACTCCCCCCCTTTAAAAACTTTTTTCAAGCATCTTGACTAATTAAATATTAAATTGAATTAAATACTTGTTTAGAACTTCTTTAGAAAATCAGATTTTTGTTGTTGTTGTTTTAACTTGGTAGATTGGTCCAGGGAGTGGGAAAAAGCTGCTTTGTGATTATCGCAAAGGACAGCCAATTAATAACATGCACAGGGTCTTTAGAAGCAAACAGAAAGAATGTCTAGAATTCATAGTTGTGTAGACACTGTAGTAAAAACCTAGAAGACAAGAGAACCATGACTCTATTGTGTTCAGTAATTAAAAAATAATTTTATGGTTTCTAGGTAAAATGACTCAAATGTTTCATCAATGATCTACAGCGTATTCTGTACACACCTTTCTTGCAGGCCTTATGTGGTTAGCTCATACTTGCTCAAAAACAGCTGCTCAGTTTTAAAAGACTACTAACAGCAGCAGACCTTGCATTTTGTGCTGAAAACAAGACCCCAAATACCTTGCAAATGTGTACATATTAAACTAGACACTTTCCCCATAAGATTCATTGGAGGGGTCTCCAATTTGCACTGGGGAGTTTGGATTTCCCTGGGTCTGTTTACATTAAGTGGCCACACAGAGAAATAGGAAGAAAATCTTGTTTGCAGTTCTACTGAAGCCCTGTAGGAGGTGCACTTACAAGGTAATTATCTAATAAGATGTAAAAAAGGCTGTCTTGCTCTCATTTCCTCTTCTTATTAGTGATTTAATAAGAAAACAGCTAATGAGGTGGACTTTGCTGTTTCCTGAGTCTGTGCTGGTGCGGTTGCTTTTTTGCATCAGTCCATGTGATTGCATATCTGAACCGATGCAAATAGATCCATTTTTTAAGCAAAAGCCCCAGTGGCAGAAGGGAAAACTACGGTTTCAAAGAGGGGACTCCGGGTTGATACACATTTCCCTTTGCATCATTCGGTAAATGGAAAAAAATGTGAATACCCTATCCCAAACCCATAGCATTTCCTGAATTTTCCCCCTAATGTAGTTGCACCTTAAGTGGAGAGGAAATAAATGTGAATTAATACATTGATTAAAAGTAACATAGAGGATATAAATAAGAACTGCAGGTTAATTGATATTGAATACATCTTATGCTCAGTGCAAGTCCTATGTGCCTAAGCCTGTTTCACATTGCACCCACCTTCAGCTAGTTTTATTTTTTATGTCACCCAAGTCATTCAAATAAGTATGTACCAGTATAACAGAAATGTAAGTTAGGAAATAAGCAAGCAAGCAATGTGTTATTTTCTCTTTCTTTTCAATGATTGTTTCATTAAACATATACACTTCTCCCTTCAACAACACTGGGGCTAGGGGTGCCAGACCCGGTGTAGTTCAAAATCCCTGTATAACTTTTATGCTCCCTAAAATGTAACTACAAAACATAAACAGTTCATTCACAGCACATACACACACACATTCCCCAACCCATGTCAGTCTCCTGGCATGCCCCAGCACCCGCCCTGGCCACCACGTGGAGTTGCCATGACAGGAGAGGGACCCAGCTGGACTCCTGCCATCAGATTGGGGGTTGTCGTGCTGGCAACAACAGGGACCTAGGTAAGCTCGAGACCCATCTTTCTCAGGCCACCTTAAAAAGAGTGTATAACCAAAACTGTGCTGCTCAGATCCATGTAATTCAAAGGAGAATTGTAGTAGAAACAGCTCAATGAAAACAGTTAATAAATAAACCAGTAACAATTAACAGTTTGCTTCATAAATGGAGAAACCTAATATTAGCAGCGTTCCAACTAGTTCAGATATCAGCATATGTTGTGGGTAGATCCTGCATGCATTTTCTTGAATTCATAAATCGGCAAAAGGAAACCAGATTTCCAACAGTTCATTTTGGCTACTAGGAGTTGTTAAAATATATTTCTTTTTTCAACAGCTTACTGCTGGAAACACTGATATTACGCTATCTCCATAGTACTTGCCTATATGCCCTCTTTTTGTTGTTGTTTAGTCGTTAAGTCGTGTCCGACTCTTCGTGACCCCATGGACCAGAGCACGCCAGGCCCTCCTGTCTTCCACTGCCTCCCGGAGTTTGGTCAAATATATGCCCTCTTTAGGTGTCCCCTTTTAAAGAAAGATGCAAAGCTTTGAAGCACATTCAAGCACATATTAGTGGCTGACCACTGCCCCATGTGGTGAAGTATGTAAGAGCACCTTTGAAACAACCTTCTAGATTTGGATTGACTCTTTCATTAGAGGCTGATCATTGAAATCTTCTCAATCAGCCTGTTGCATTTCAACTGAGTTTAAGATGAGCTACAACATCTTTATGGCAATTGCTCATTTGGGCCTTTATTCTGCATATACATACTGTCATGTCTGCTTGCTCATCCTTTGCGTCTATTTACCCTTCTGACTTTTATGTGGCGGGAGAAACTAGAATTATTTTTCCTCTTCATTGATTGAAAGATTTCTTTCAGATTAATAGCTTTGTGTATTTGTGTACATACTTAAGAAGGATATCAGCATAAACATTGATAAATATGTGCAGTCAATACTCATGAATGCTATATGCTCTGTAAGAAATACTGCATAGGTATAAAATAGAGAGTAGTAGTTTCCACTACTAAAGGGATGGTAAATAAATAAGTAAATATTGATCAAACATAATGCTTAGAAATGAGAAAGGTTCTTTAAGTAAGAATATAATGTGTTTCACTTCAAATGATTTTATGATGAGACTGACATTTCTAATGATAGGTTTTAAGTAAGATTTCCTTAGAAGTTTCTTTTTGTCTGACAGAAGTTCTGAAATCTTAAATTATCCCTTTGCTTTCATTAAACTTTGAAAGATGTCAAACATAGTTAGGCACATGAATATAAATCAGGCAGACTATGTAGTTTCTCCCATCCTTTCCCCCCTTTATGTCACCTGGTTTTTAAAAGGTTTTCTCAGCTTTCTCTGTTGCTGTTTGAAAGGATCTCTGTTGAGATATTTTGCTGCAGTTGATGTTAGCATTACTGCATATTGCTGCTCCTCCTGCTATGATGTTTGATAGAATCATAGAACTAGAGTTGTTAGGGACACCAAGGGGTCATCAAGTCCAGCCCATTACCAAGAATCCACAGCTAAAGCATTCCTGATAGATGGCTATCCAAATTTGCAGTGAAGAAAAGTCCACCACCTTCTGAGGTAGTCCATATCATTTATTTATCTTATTCCTATCCTGTGTTCCTCCTCAAAGGGGACCCAAGATGCCAAATACTGCTAATATCACAGTGAATTGCATTATTAAAGGAAAATAAAACATATACCTATATTTAAAAGCTTCTTACTAGAAACACTTTAAAAAAAACCCAGTGTAAAACACACCATAAAATAGTAAAGTGTACTGCAGCAATCCCAATAAAACTAATTTCTCAAGGTATTCGTCTACCAAAGGCCAGCTTTGAAATGGGAGGCTTTTACCTGGTAGTGGAAGGGCAACAGGGAGGGGGCCAACTTAGCCTCTTTTGGAAGGTCGTTCAATAGCCTGAGAGCAGCTGCTGGAAACACACTCTTTTTCATGTCCTCACCAAACAAGGATGGTAGGATAGAGAGAAGATTGTCCCCTGAAGATCTCAAAAGCTGGAGAAGATTATACAGGAAGATACAATCCTTCATCCCACAGTCAAACAGCATTAGCCATCAGGATTTAGTAAGAATCTTCTTTCCTGCAATTTGAATCCATTGTTCAGCCTTACCCTAACAGCTGAAACAAGTTTGTTCCATCTTCATGGAAGACAAGTCTTTAGATATCTGAAGATAGCTATCTTATATCATTTTCAATATTTTCTTATCCAGGTTCAATGTACCTAGATTCCGCTGTAATTCCTTGTGGGGCTGGATTTCCAGATCCTTCACTGTCTTGGTCACCATCTTATGGATATATTTCAGTTTATAGAGATCTTCCTGAAATTGCAGTGCCCAGAACTGGAGACAGTTCTTCAAGTGAGATTGACTTTTATTTCTATGCTTCCTTTCTCCCAGTGAAGAGACCCAACATGGCTTACCAATTATTATTTTGTAGAAATCAGTTGAAAAACACAATGGCAGAAAATCCAGTTGGTATAACCTTATGTTGTGCAATGAGTGTATGACGTCATCAGCTGGTGATAGAAATTTTAAATCTAATTTAAAACTTCCTATCCCATACTTTAAGTTCCAAAGCTCCCTAGGGTTGCCTTTTTGCCGTGCTGTAGCATTTGGGAGCCTCAGGATGAGGGAGGAAGCATTTTAGAAAATTGCCTCCAGATAACTGCTGATGGTCCCAATCCCTAGGGAACCTCAGAACCTGAAGGAAGGGATCAGCCATTTTAACTTAACTTAAATTAAAGATTTCTGCTGCTCGATGATGATGTCATCATCCTTCCATGGAATAAAGCGACGCAACAGGTTTTCAGCCAATAAATTATTACATTAAAATAATTAAATAAGTAATTTAATTAAAGCAATTTGTTTAAAACAGGTAAAAACACATTAAAACACATTAAAATATACGTGAGGTAATAAAAATACAGCACCCAATATCAGTTTTTTTCAGTGCCCAATCAGTTGACAAAAGCCTGCCTGAAAAGGATGGTCTTCACCTGTCACCTGAAGGATGAGATGGAGCATGCTGATCAAAGCAGATCTGATCAAAGCAGAATAGTATGATAATACTACCTCCTTTGAACTGGACAGTATACTTCTGTTGAAGTAGAGGAATACTGTGTGTGCTTTTTTTACCGCTGCATCCACGGTTGACTCATGTTCACCATGTGATATACTAAAACTCCTAGATTTTTTCCACAAGTAACAACACTAATGGAATTTGTTCACTCACTCTGTTCAGGACAGAGTTTTATCTTCTTTTGAAACAATTCTACTCTGGCAACAGTAATCACACACTGGCCAAAATTCTGTTTTCGTTCAGTTACAAGGTACAGATCAGATGATGCCATAATCTACTGCTGTTAATAGTTAATGTAAACTAATTTAAAGCTTCCTATCCTCCCCTTTCAGGTTCTGAGGCTCCCTTTTGCTCTGGGGTAGCCTTTGGGAGCCTTGAGATTGGGGCAGGGAGGGGGGAGGCTTTCATATCAGAAAATCATTGTCAGATAGCTGCCACTTGGATTGGGACTGCCACTGGTGATGTGGCAAATTTTTTTGACTATTTAAGGCTTTCTCTCCCAGTTTTGCCCAAAGGTTTTCCCAGGGCAAAAGGAACCCCCATGAAGCCTCATAATCTGAAAGGGGAGATAAGAAGCTTTTAATTAGTTTAAACTAATTATTATTGGGGCCAGATGGCAACGTCATCCTGTCTGTGCTGCATAACTTTAAACAAGAGGATTTTGACCTCTGACAATCAATTTTTGTCATTACTTCATTTTATCTGCAATATTATTGCAAATAAAGGAGAATCAGATTAGAAAATGAAGAATTACATTGAATTTTATATATTTGTTATTACCCTCCCTCCGCCACCATCTGAAGTCTTGAGTCCTTTAAGATGCAAAATGTAATAATGGTTTGCCCTGAAATCTAGACCAGTGTAAAATCATCCATTTAAAGATAGCAATATGTGCTGGACTGGCCTTACCACGAAGCAGCCTGAAGGAGATGATGTAGGTGGCAGATTCTATAGGGGCCACAGCTACACCTACTGACCATTTCCATCTACGAGGAGCAATAAAAATAACTTCTGGAACCCCCCATTATTGGATTTTGCTTCCCTTTTTAAAGGGATTCCTCCCACACAAAAAACACAACCCATAATTCCTACTTCTACAAGTGGCAAAGAGGAACAGATATTCTATACATCAAAACAACAAATAACTGATTTTCTTGTGAAAAACGGTGTTTCCTGATATATATTTTTTCACACCCTTTATCTTTTCCCAGTCTTTCCAACTGCAGGTCACCAAGATTAATGCTCTCCCACATGAACACTTCTGCCAACTTTGGACACGAGCACCCCCTGAAAAAGATACCCAGATGAAATCCTGGAGAGTGTTAATTAAATAGGACAATGATAATCTACCAGTGATTTATAGTTATAGATTACTACCCTACAGTGGTTGGCCTGATGAGCATTTATTGCCTACTTAACCATGTAGCTATTTTAAAAAAAGTTGTGGTGCAAAAGGTGATGAATGTTGTTCCTGCTAAAAGAGTCCATTAAAATGATTCATTAACAGTAGAAAGTGGTTTGGAGCCTTCACTGGTGCCAGCAAAACTCTGGGAAAGTGTGAGATGCATTACCATAGGATATTCTTGATGCCAAAGTTGAGCTGATAGAATCTAAATGCTGCATAGATAACATCCTACCCCCTACTTTTTTCACCTGTTACTCAACAAGGTTTAGATGGATGCTTTCTACATCTTCCTGCCTTGGGCATAAGAGAGGCCCTACATTTCCAACCCAAGAGATACTGGAGCACAGTAGTAAAATTCAAGCTCTAAAACTTCATTTTTCTCTTTGAGGGAGATTGACTGGAATGTCAAATCACTGGCTGTATCAGAATGAAGGGAAAGTACAATATAATGACTTGTGGTTAACTAAGCCAAAGCTTTATTAAGTACATATAGAACAAATGAAACTTGGCATATGTTAAATTCAAACCTGAAATGATACTAATTTGGCAATGAAAATCTAGCTGTTTTTCAGTGCCAGAGTTAACCAGACCATAAGAAACTAACACACTGTTTGCCTTCCTGTCACTACGTGTGAAGAGGACAGGACCATATATGGCCCTGTTGGTGAGCCATTGCACTCTGACCCAGGACCTGAGTCTCCTGCCCTGTCCATGATAATGGCTCATGAGGGGCCCCCACCATGCTGAGGAGGGAGAAAGTGGCAGTGAGACCTGACACTCCCGTGAGAGCAAACCCAGACTGAGGCCCTTGTGGTAATGTTGGCTCTGGAGATTGGGGGATGACCTATAGAGGAGAAGGGGGGACTGGTCTACTCCTGGTGGATGACAACTATAAAAGCCACCTTGCCGCCAGTGGAGGTAGAACACTTGCAGGAGCTATCTAGGAAAAAGTCCAGCTATCGAATGGAGAAGGACAACAACCAGAGGCCCTTGAGGAAGTAATGAAGGGTATGATGGAGAAACCTCAGGAAAGGAAGGGAAGGGAAGGAAGACATTGGTAAAGGAGTTTGTGGGGACATCCAGAAAGTGTGGTCTCAGATATTCTTGGATAAAGGACTCCACAGAAGAGAAACCAAAAACCCCAGCAGAGTGGGTCTACTTTTAAAAAGAAGAAGACCCTCAGAGGGTTTTCTTGTTGTTGTTCAGCTCGGGTCCCCAAGGGAAAAGGGTAAAGAGAAAAGAACTTCAAACTCCCTCCCTCTCAGTCCATCCTACTGGGGAGAGAGGAAGCGAAGGACTGAACTGAGGTTGGGAGAGTTCATGGAGGAAGCGGCAGTTCAAGCATCAGTGTTGGGAAGAACAGGGGGAGAGGAACAGGTACAGATACCTGGAGAGAGGATCCCTGCAAATCTGCCCTCATTGCAGGCATAGCAGCCCTCTCTTTTAGGAGCAGCAAGGAAGGTGTGATTTCACTCAAGTTTTATATTCGGCTCTTTCATGCAGCACTTCACTGTTTTGTTCTCCCTTACCTGTTGGTACCAAATATTTGAAAAAGCTGCAGTGAGTGTTTTGAGGTTGTTGATGGTCTTGATTAATCTGATTGTTGTCTCTACTCATCCAAATATTTTATGTTGTACATCTGAGTAATCTAGCCTACTTTCACTTGGCTTTTCTTGTTCATTTGCTTATTTGAATAGTAATATCTATGTTGCATATGAGTGTTAATGTATTATGTAGTGTTACCTCTATTTGTCCCCCGTCCAAGTGTCTGGCTTCCAATTTGACCTGAGCAATAATCTCAGCAGCACTTTGTTATCACAGTTTTTAAAATGACTTCTTTTAGAGTTAATGGGAGGGGTTTTTTTTTGCTTATTATAGCTTGCATTTCTATTTTGCTCACTGTATTAATATCCACCCATCAATCTTCTTTTCCTAATACTTCCCTAATCCAAACTCACTCTTCCTTATCCTTTATGTTTTTTGTTTATTTGGGTGAGTCTCTGTGTTTGTCTCAGAGCTATTTTAGTAGTACTTTTATTAGGCATCAATGAAAAATAAGAACATTGTATCCATTTCAGTTTTCCATTGCAAATCAATAGAGGTGAAAATCAAGATTTCTGAATTTTGATTTGGACCTGGTTCAATTCAGGTCTCAATTGATCTGTACCAAATGAGGTTTCAGCACAGTGTCATCTAACCTTCTGTTAGCTAAGCTGGTCCTGCCCATCTTTGCTAGTTAGGACTGTGGTCTTGCATGGCTGTGTGTTCTGTAATGTGCTGTCAAGTGGATCCCAGCTTATGGCAACCCTTGTATGGTATCCAAGGAATGTCAGTTATGTAAGAAATGGTTTTACCAGTGCCCCTCCCCCACCGTTAGTTTCCATGGCCAAGCAGAGATTTGAACTTGTCCAACACTCCTGAGTCCAACACTATCCATAACATGAAATTAGCTCCAACATGGCTTACTCCTTGGACATTTCATTTAATATTGTAGATGCATAAGCTGAAATATTTTGGAAGGGCTGACCCCCTAACAGGGAAACTAAATATAAAATGTAGATGCTGAGTGCTCACAACCTGCTGAATCAGTGTGGATGGAATCAGTTATACGTTTCACGACTATAGGTAAGCCTTGAAGGTCTGTGCCTTCAATGTCTGCAATTTATCTACACAGGAGGATGGAAGGGTCAAACAGATACACAAATGATCTACGTTAAATATGGAAGATGACACACTGGATCAAAGGAATGTGTGAAATAATACCCAGCAGGCAAGTGCATAAACAATCTCTTATGTGTGCATATGATACCTCTTTTAAAAACAGATTAAAGGCAGAAAAGAAAAGAGGTGGGTAGAATAAGAAAAGGATGACAGCAAGAGACTTACAATCCCGATTTCTTATTTTGCCCTGGATGAATTAAACATTCCAGGGAGCTTCTCTGGGTGGCTTTCAAAGAATAAGGTAATGTGTTTTCAACAATTTTTTATCTTTCTGGAATTTCCAAACTATGATGTCTTTGAAGCTGCAGCCAGCAGACTGCCATCAGTTTAGTCAAACATTTATCAGGAAGCTTTACAAGTAAACAGCTGCCTTTCGGGTAAGAGACTTTTGAAGTAACAGAGACAAACATGTGGCATAGTTTTATAGTGTAAAAAGATTTGACAAGACATGAGACATTCGCTGGTACATTTTGTCCTGAAAACAAGACCCCAAATGCCTTGCAAATGTGTACATATTATTAAACTGAGACACTTTCCCCCATGAGATACATTGGAGGGGTCTGGATGCAACACAGCTTACACTGAATAAAATGCATATATTTGCATGGGAAGGAGCAGATAGAGAGAGAAGGAATTCCTCAAGTTTCCTAGTCATACAGAGAAGGGGCAGGATCTGTTCTCTCTCATCCCAGAGTATAGGACATGTACTAATGCAGTGGTCCCCAACCTTGGGCCTCCAGATGTTCTTGGACTTCAACTCCCAGGAATCCTGGCTAGCAGAGGTGGTGGTGAAGACTTCTGGGAGTTGTAGTCCAAGAACATCTGGAGGCCCAAGGTTGGGGACCACTGTACTAATGGACTCAAGTTAACAGGAAAACAGATTTTGGCTGAATATCAGGAAAAGCTTCTTAACTGTCAGAGCAGTACGACAATGGAACCAGTTACCTCAGGAGGTGGTTAGTGCTCCAACGGTAGAGGCATTCAAGAGAAAACTGGACAACCATCTGTCAGATCTAGTTTGATTTGGATTCCTGCACTGAGCAGAGACTTGGACTTGAGTTGGACCCTTCCAACTCAATTATTCTATGATCTGTGCTGGATTAGGAAATATTGTTGAACAGGAACTACTGGATAGCCTAATATTACATGTTCTGCACTCAGATGATTGAGAACACATCCTGCCCCTCCTCTGTAAGACTGCCTTTCAAGTACTGTATTTGAAAAGTGCTATCATATCTCCCCTCAGTCTTCTTCTCTCATGGTTAAACATGCCCAATTCTCTCACTATTTCTTCTTCCTGGATTCTTGCCCCTTCCAGTGTCAGACTTTCTCAGGAGAAATGACCCTGTGGCCATCAAATATGTTTTACCAGTGTTTGTGGCAAGTGATTTAAAGCTTAAGCATTTGCGTGATCCTTGGAGCCCCTTTGGCTGGAACTTTTAGTTTTACCTACCCAGTCAGCTTGTTGGATCCCTTTGGCCCAGTGGTGAATGCTTTCAGATCAACCCTGGGTTGTTGGTGGGTTGGGTGATCACCAGATTCTCACCAATGTGATGAAATTTCTGCCATTTCCATGCTTTTCTGACTATTTCCCTAGGTTTCAGTTTGCCTGCTTAGTCTTAACTTCTGTTTTCTTAGGAGGCTAAAAAGTAAATAGGTCTCTCCCAATGGTGCTCTGGAAAGCTACTGTTGGTCACAAAGGCTTTCTGCAGTGCATGTTTATATGTGGAAGGACTATGAACTCAGTAGGGACATTGGAATCAAATCTAAGGGCCAAACAGATGCTCAGAAGCTTTTTATTCCCTAGTTCTAGGAGTACAGTATTTTCCCCAAGACACTGCTTTATTTCTGGCTTTGGTTGCTTAGATGTTGGGATTCTATAGAACAAAAAGCATGTAAAGAGTTTTATAGTGAAAAGTTACTTTTCTGGAGTACATCTCCTGAAACACCAGACAGCATAGCCAATGGATATGATGGCTAGGGAATTCCAGAAATTATTGCAAGAAAAAAACCCAAACAAAGCAAAATATTTTTTTTAAAGCAACCCCTTTTCAATCTCCAGTAAAAAACAAACAAACCTGCCTGTCCCAACCTTATCCTTCTTTTCTCTTGCCTCACTTAGGCCATGGCTTTTCTGAGAGCCTGTTTGACCTCTTGCAGTCCTGGCTTCCAGTGCACCCCACTTCAAAACCACACCATTTGGACAGTGTAATTGATTTTACAGTCACCCGTTTTTGTGCCCGCTCTAATTCAGCTGATGTGTATATACAAAATGTGATCTCACACTTCTGTAGCTCTCATGTTTCCAGTGAGGTCAAGAGATGCTGCTGGCATTTCCAGTCCTCTGCTTGTCTTCCAGTCTAATATGTTTTAACTGCATAAGTTGGATTTCCTTTGTTGGGTGAAAATATTCTTTACCAGAAGAGGAGGGGGAGGAGCTGACCTTGGGGTTATTTTCCTAAATACTGTAGAAAGAAGTAGAGTTAGTCAGGTTGTGTGTCCTGGTGTAAACTTAGCCCATACCAAACTGTCGGATCTGAGGAATTCACAACAGCATTCACACCCACTTCCTGAAAAAGCTGGGCAGCTTTTTCTTCGGCAGATTTAAATCAATGTCAGTTCAAAGACCAGGATCCTATTCTCAGACTAATCCTTGTTTCCTAATTATGGGAAAAGAGACAAGAAGTTCAGTGGGTGAACAGAGGTCATTTTTCTGTATTATTTGGAAACATTGGGGGCATCAGATTAAACAAAGAAACTAACTGAGAAATGATTTGTGACCTTTGTAACCCTGGTCCTTAGGAGAAAGAGACACTTTCCTGACATCTACTTAGGAGGATGCAGCATCTTATATAGAGCAGGCATTAATTTATAGTGGTTCCAGGTCATTCTGAAGTTTTGAAATGTGACATAGACTGGATAGCTTAATGTCTTGTCCACTTTGCAGTTCTGTAAGGTCTTGCATGTCCATCATATCCTTACTCCTCTAGCCCAGGTAGAAAATGACTGGAGCAGGGAAGGCTCTCCACCCAACCTTTGGCGTTAGTTCCCATCCCAAGTAGCCAACCACTAATCAGCTGAGCAGGGAGACTCCGCGTGCTGCCTCCACGCCACAGTGGTTGGCTATGTGGGGAGGTGGGGAAGAGCCAGCACAACAATGACAGAGCCGAGTGCCATGCACCGAATGGTAAGTGGACCAGCCTGTTCTGGGGGGGGGGGAGGGAATGGGCCTCTGTGGCACCTGTGTTGCTGCTATTCATATTCGTATCCCCAGGGATACGAATGCAAATAGCCCACATCTGGCCATTTTCCCGTTAAGGAAAGGGCCACAAAAAATAGTTCATTGGACCCCACTTCCATGAGCAGCACCCATCCCTCAGGGTTCTGTTTTGCCCCCTATGCTATTTAATATCTACATGAAAATGCTGTGAAAGGTAGTCTAGAGTTTTGGGGTTCGGGTCACCAGTACGCAGATGACACCCAACTGTATCTCTCCTTTCCATCTAAATCTGAGGAAGCTGTTTGGTTCTAGGTCAGGGTCTAGTATCAGTAATGGAGTGGAACTTAACTCAGACAAGACAAAAGCAGATCAAAGAATAGAGATCCAGGCTGTTCTAGATTAGGTTTCACTTCCTCTGAAAACACAGGTGTGCAGCTTGGGTGTGCTTCTCGATTTGCCTCTGAGTCTGACTAGTTTTGGGAAGGCCTTCCTCTCAGTCCCGCCTCCCTCACAGGTGCATTTGGTGAGGATGAGAGAGGGTCTTCTCTATTTTTGCTCTCAAATTATGAATTCCTTCTCACAGGAGGCCAGTCCAGCCCCATCTTTGCTGTCCTTCTGCAAGCAGGCAAAGACCTTTATCTTCAGGCAAGCTTTCCCTTTAGTGACTGGATGTCACAGAGGAGTTTTAAAATGGGAAGTTTTGTGCTTTTGTTGTTTTTAGATCTGTTTTAGTAATGTTTTTATCTAACAATTTTAATATAATGTTTATTTAATTCTTTTTAATATTTGTATAAATTACTGTTTTTAGCTTTCAAATATTGTCTTTTTTAATAATATAAGCCACCTTGGGTCCTTTTTTTAAGGAGAATGCCTGGCTAAAAATAAATAAATAACCACCTTTCCTAATTTTGATGGAAATAATCCCTCAGAGAAATACTTGGCACAAGAGGCAGGAACGTGTGTTTACTTGTTTCATCCTCCTGAGATACCTATATTATTATTTTTTGTTAAGTCAGCAGATCCTAAACTGAGTAGCCAAAGCTTCAGGGAAGAGGAGCATTCCTAGACATTGCAAAATGTTCTATATTCCAATATTGATGCTACTGTAAATAATGCAATTAATTAATATTTGTATGCAACCTCACCCTCAAGAATGTTTATTTCTGTATCCAAAAATACTGCTCTAGTCCTTGAGAACCAAGGAAGATACAGTACGAGCCAAACTTTCTTATCCATTGAGCAGAGAGGTAAAGCATTAGTTCTGCTGCTCCTATATCTACAGTTCCTTTCCTGCCCCTGTCATTCATGTTTGTTTTGCAGACTGTTGTTTCACATTGCAGGTATCAGTGAAAATTGATATATATATTGCACAGAACAAATTGTACGGAACTGGCCACGAGGTATAGGGCCTCATCCCAAGCATACATACCTATGACTGAGTAAATCTTAATGATCCCAGTAGGATCAAGGTAGTTAGAATTTCACTCTATGATTAGGATTTCATTGAATGGATTCTCTGTTGTACTTTTATAAATGGAGAGAAATAGGCACACAGAGTGTTTGATTTCTAAATCAAGTTAATTTGAGGCCAATGATTGTGCTGTTAAGTCAGTACATCAGAGTAGGTGGAACCCACAGCTTGCCAGTGCCCCCTGCCCTAGTCTGCAGAGGTTCTTAGGTCACTCCACACAGAAGCCCCACTTTCTAAGGAACTCGCCTTCTGTCCTCCATGCAGAGAAGACCAGAAGCACCCTCTGTTGATGGACAACAGTCTTGAGTCCTGAAGTTGGTACTTAGCCTGCTTTCAAAGCACTAGCTTCAATGTGATTAGATTCTCTCCATAAGAAATGAAAAAAGGCTGTCTTGAGTCCTGATTAAATGCCAAGGCAATCAGACACAAGTTGGAAGGAGTAGCTGGGATGGGTTCCTCCCAAAGCCTTTTGCTGTTGATCACTAATAAGGCCTTCCAATATTTGGGAAGATTCAGCCCTCTGACGTCTTATAACCCCACACTTCTAATGAACTTTCACAAGTTCTTGCTTGCAGTCTCTTCTTTGAAAACCAAATAAGGCCTCACAGCAAAATTCAATCATGTGAAGCTATTTTGTCAAGCTTCTACCCTGTTTCCCCGAAAATAAGACCTACCCTGAAAATAAGCCCTAGTATGATTTTTCAGGATGCTCGTAATATAAGCCCTACCCCAAAAATAAGCCCCAGTTAAGTGAAACCTCGCTCTCCACCATTGTGCAGCAACCAGAAGAAGATGACATGACTATATTTGAATAAATGTACATTGTTGTACATGGAAAAAAACACATCCCCTGAAAATAAGCCCTAATGTGTTTTTGGAAGCAAAAATTAATATAAGACCCTGTCTTATTTTCGGGGAAACACGGTATCTCTATTGCTCTTGTTTTATCCAACCCATATTTTCCCCCCAGTCAGACCACCAAAGTAGCTGCCGGAATACCTAGCAGCTCTGAGAGTTTCTCCTTCACGTTCTGCTCTGCTTGGCCCTTTGAAAGGGATCTCAATACAAGGCCTTGTTGATACATCTGCTGGTGCCACTGTTGATACAGAGGATCATTAGGAACAATTTAGCCTGAACAAAAGGTGTTTTGTTCCCATTGTTCTCTGTGCAATCAATGTATTAACTGGGAGTGGGGTGGGGAAATCATATTGTCCAATAATCTATAGTTGACTATGATGCTCAGAAAACCATGAATGAAAGAGATGTTTCAACTGACTTGCTGCAAAGAGGGATAATTTATACCAGAGAGCCCTGCCATATACCATTAATTTATCTCTTGTTAATGTCTATTAGCAGGGAAATGAAACAATTCTACCTCTGTGATGGTTATATGTGGAGGGGAAAGGTATTTGTAATTTTTTTATTATTAATCTTTCACATGGCAACTCTTTGCATGAGGTAAACTAGTACATCCCACTGAAGGCTATATACTGAGCTAAATGTTTCTGATGTGCTTATTATCTTTCTGCACATAATTCTTAAAAAAAAAAAGGTGTGCATCTGAATGTATGAACATTCAAAAATATAGGCCAGAATCCTATTACTGAATTATGCTTGTGTGAGGGAAATCATGTGAGTCAGCCACTCATTACTGAGATGCTGATTGCATTCCTCAACATGCACCCATAAATATAACCAGTGCCTCATCAATAAACAGCAGTTTGCTGCCAAGACTTACAGTTTTGCTTCAGGCCACAGAATCTGTTTAAACAGATTAAATAGATTTTATTCCCCTGAATAAAAACAAACAAACAACCCCAACCCCAAGCTTAAGCCAAGGCTCCTCCCATAACTAGAAAACTGGCATAGCTGGAATTAGTATCTTTCATTGTGGGTCTACATGCACAATATATGCAAGTTTTAAATAAGATTCAAAAACATCTCTTGTCTGGGCCTGAAGAAGTGCAGTCAGTTATTATTAGTTAAGCCATCTCAATATATACATCAAATATATTCAAACTCTGTTCCACCCATGCAGTGAAAGCACTGAATGAAATGTAGAATCAATTCTAACAAGTTGTTATTTGCATAATTATGTTGCAAACCACTCAGAGAGTGCTCTAGTGTATACGTTGAAACAATGACTAGTGGTGTGCAGATTTCTGCCTGGGGAATTCTGGGAGTTATGGTCCAAAAAACAAACCTACACACTTCTAACATTGTAGGCTGCATTTTCTGACAACAAAAATGTTATTCTAGGCTGAGCATCAGAAAATGCAGCCTACAATGTTTTTTGTATCTGAGGAAGCTCACAGCATTTCTGAAAATACACAACATAAAAGTTATGTAGTCCTTCTGTAGTCTGTAGGATTTAAAAAAAATGTAATGCAGTAAACTAGGTTCTCCATGTGTAATCTTCCTCCTTTAGGTTGCCAGTTTTCTTATCTGAGGAGGCTCACAAATGCTGTCCTTTATCTCCAAGTCCCAAATCTACCGCCATCTGTTGTATAATTGAGCTAAGCCATACCCTGGATGGCTTTGAGGAAGCTGACATTTCTTGGCCAATGATCCTTGTCAAGGTGTGGAATGAGGTGTGAGGATGTTCTCCTTCAGTGAGTGTGTAGGATGTTCCTCAACTTCATTCATGTTCCTAAAGACACTTGTTTAATTAATCTCCCTTCCTGAGATGAACTGAAACGGTTTTGCATTGCTATTGCAGTTCATCTCAGGACAAGCCTGGTTTGAAATCCAAATAAAAGTTAGAGATATGGAAAAGTTCCATTTGTTGCCGGTTAGTATTCTGATTCTTTGAGAACATGGAGTCACAGAAACTAGCAGCTTCAGCTTATTTTCTTGACTACCTGCCAAGAAAAACTTCACATATGAAAATGTTGTGCCTTAAGTTACTTTTAGAAAAACTAGAATTGGTCTCCCAGTTATCTTTAGGAGAATGTTTTAAATCTGTTATTATTTAAAAATTTGTGTTTGAGTGTTTTAAATTTCTCTTGAATGTTTTTCATTTGTTTTTGCTTGTTGCAATTTTGCTATAGATCCTGGTGGGCTGAAAGGCAATGAAGAAATGCTTCGGATAAAAAACAAATCACAAATAATGTGCAAATATTAACAAAAGATATTGATTGCAATCCTGCAAAAAATTTCATTGTTGAATTCTGCAAATTGTATAGTTCTCAAGGAAGCCTCAAACACAAGCTGGGCTGGTTTTTTTTGTGTTTGTTTGTTTTTTGGGCCCTGATCAGTTGGCACCTACATTATATCTTCTTAAAGCACAGCAGGTTAGAAAGGATACTTTTCTGTGATAATTAGTGGGCTTCGCCATAAACCTGTTAAAATAATTATGTGGTTACTACAGATGTCATAGAAGAAAGAAGAAACCAATGCCATAAAGGTGAATTCCTACAGGAAGATGCTTCCAATAAAGCCAGCCACTTGATAATTATTAGGTAGGAACAGTCCAAAGGCAAACTGGGGCTTTAGTTTCATTTGGAAAAAAGAGGAAATAAGAAGATTTGGGCCTCATGTCCAGTAGTAGTAGTAGTAGTAGTAGTAGTAGTAGCAGTAGTAGTAGTAGTAATAATAATAATAATAATAATAATAATAATAATAATAATAATAATAATAATAATAATAATAATAATAATAATAATAATAATAATAATAATAATAATAATAGAAGAGGATTAAAGAAGGATTTGGGATTACTCAGGCCTTACAATCTTCTGAGGTTGGTAAAATGAGTACCCAGCTTGCTGTGGGTGGGGCAATGTGTAGCCTTCATAATCAAATTGCAAACCACGCAGAGAGTGCTTTAAGCGCTATGAGGTGGTATAAAAGCAGCACACTTTGCTTTACTTTGCTTTGATATTCCCTATCCTTCTTTTTGGCTCAATTCTTGTTTGATTTTTTTCTATGCCACACCCCCAGGTTTTACCCCTCCTATATTACTACTTGACATCAACATCTGAGCATTTGGTGCTTCTTAAAATTCTCTATAGTGGTCTTGAAATGTAACTTTTTGAAAGAATGGGATGGGAAAGTTTTGTCAGACACTTATATACATCTTTTTGTGACCTTCTTTGAAACTGTGCCCCTTTTGAATTTGCCTAATCCTTGGGTGTACACACTACCTTTGGAGTTAATTTTGAATGCTGATGACTGTAATGAGCCATTGGCATCCCATTCCTCTATTTACATGCAAGAGTACAGCAACAGTATGCCTGATAAGTCAACTGCATGGAGGATAGGTGTCTTTTTACTTTGCTAATATGAACTTCCTCCTTCTTCTAAAGGCCTAGCCTTTATCTTCTTGAAGCACACCAATGATAGAAAAACACTACCAACAAATTTTAAACCCTGCACATAGAATCCAAAATATCAGACTCTGGAAGAGAGAAAGGCAAAAGTTGCTGATCTGGCCGCATGGTTTGTGTACTTCTCTGCAGGAAAGAGGCCTGGAGCTGAAAAAGAAGAAAAACTGGTTCCTCTCTGTTGTTCTGGAGATGAGATCATGGATTTGTAAAATTCCCAGCAACCTGTTTTCATTGCATAGAAGCTCGTGAGTAAGAAGCATTTCCCACATTAGTATGGGACTGTTTTCCTGCATGTTTGAATGCAGCACAGAAAAGGTGCAAAATGAGTTAAATCAACCAGTCTGTCTATAAACACAAGTCTGGAGGAAAGGAGACACATCAGCATTTATACAGTACATCTAGTATTTACAAGCATCCCTCCTCTGCTGTTTCTGGGCCTTTAACCTCACATCAGAGTGAGGTCACACAAGAAATACCTACTGGAAATACCTTCGGTCTTCAGCACAACGATTACTCTGCATTTAAAAGGGCTGGGGTGGGGGTGGGGAAAACCTGTGCTAAAGTGGATTATTATTAACTGGCCACACTAGCTGAGTCTTCCAATATCTGAAGTCTAAAATATCTGGAGAACCAACAGATCATCCATATAGAAGAAGTGTTCTGGGAATTTAGCTGCTGAATATTTTGCTGCTATGGAATGCTACAACACATCTGTCTGTCTTGAGCTACTGCTAAAAAACACAGAAGGAAAGGGAGGGTTCGGGATCAGGAACAACCTCATCCAAGCCATAAAGTTCAAAACTGAAGCTGGGTCCTCAGTATCCAAGAGTGGTTTCACTCCACCTATGTTACATTTTATCCTGATTTTGTTGGATATATTGCAAACTACATATGATGCCTTTAAGGTCTTTTTAGCTGGGAAGGACTTTTCTGGATTGGGGTGAATGGCAATCAACTCAGTAGCAGCCAATAGTTCCCTCTCTTCCTCAGGCTTTTAATGGACTTGTGGCATGCTGCTTTCTCTTCTTTTTAAATAGATGTGTTTACATGTTAAATTGTTTACCATAAATTCAACAGTGTTTTAATATTATAGTTTGTTAACTGCATTTTTACATGATCACATTTCATATGCTTTTATCTATACCTGATTTTATCTGAATCTGTTTTAATCTTCTTGTGAACCATCTTAGGTAGTCATTTGGGAGAAAGGCAGGATATAAGTCGAATTTTAAAAAATGGTTCACTGAGCAGGGTGTCGTAAAACAGTGTAAAACAAAAAAAAAATCTCAAGTCACCTAATGCAGCACGCTTGTCAATGAGTCTCGTTTTTACACTTGTCCTAGTAAAACACACCACATCTGTTTGCTAGTTTATTTAGCCCAGTATTGTATTTTTGAATTGACAGTAGCTTACTCTCCGTGGATCCATAGGAGGTCTTCTCATAAACTATGACTTGATCTTTCTAACAAGTGATAACAGAGATTAAATAAGGGACTTCCCTCCTGCAAGTCATATGCTCTACCACCAAGTTGTGCCCCCTTACTTGAGACTTACTTCTTAACTAGGACTGTAGCTACACTACAGACTTATAACAGTTTGATACCACTTTAGCTGCAGTGACTCCACCCTATGGAATCCTGGAGTTTGTTGTTTCATGAAGTAATCAGAAATCTGTACTGGAGAATTCTAGCGCTAGTGTTATTACTTGTACAGTATAGCCAGCTGCTAAGATGACTAAATTATTAGCAAACAAATCAGTATTCTCCAAAACTAAAAAAAGAAAAAAGTCTGATAAAGAAAAAATCAGTTGCATGTATAATATTTTGTCTGCTCATATGTATATATATTCAGCAAAATCAGCTGGGAATATATTAATGGTAATTCCTGTTTTATGATGGAGAAGTTTACCTTTTTTTACGCTAATTCTTTCCTGTTACTCATTGCTGTAGTAAAAGAGTAATTTGTTTCTATATTTATTACAATGTTTAAAAGGTAACTTGTTGCATTGCTCATTACATGGTACTTTCTGTTATCTTTCTATTCCTTTTTTAATAAAAAAAAGTTGATGGCAGACAGTGTAACAAAAGGGCATGAAAATTCCAGTTAAAAAATAAGTAAACATGCCCTTAAAAATAACTTTAACCATTAATCCCACTGATTGAGTTATTTGTGAAATATGATCTGATCACCTTACTTCTGACACCATGAAAGTAACTTGATACCAGCAACTAGGAATTTAAATCCTGCCTTGATTTATGCTCATTGGAAAGATAGGAAAACATGTTTTTAAAATGTTTTCACTGTGAGATGGAAAGATTCATCAGCATCATAATTTTAATGCATTTTCAAGACTTTGGGGGGCATATTTCTGTGAAATGTGCATTAACAAAAAAAATTGTTGCCTTCTTCCATGAGTAAGCCAATATAGTAGCACTGGATGGGTTGCTTGTTTATTTTTGATCAATCAACCCATACCTTTATGCTAGCTGTATGTGTGCTTAGCTTCACAAATCAAAATGGAACTAGTTATTATTCCTGAGACTTTTTCTTCAAAATGTTTAAAGCATGATGCAAAAACTACCTGTCGTCTCACTTTTAACACTGACATTGAGAACTTTTGTGGAAGTTGGAGAATCCTTTTCAAACTATCTTGCCACGTTGAGATGTCCTGTCTTGACTAAAACAAAGACAATGGCAAAACTTTTTGACATTCCTCCCTGTAAGTTGTTTCTTCCAAACTCTGTAGTGGCCCTCCTGTCTGCCAGAATTTTAGTTAATGTTTTACCAAGATGCTTGGTCGGTGCATCTACAGATCAGACTCTTGGGGACAAATTGGGATAAAAATATCTGCATAGAATGGCACACAAATGTTTGAGGACAAAAGAATTAGGTCCACCCATGCTTCCCATAATCCACTTTCATAACAAGCTTGTTATGCCAGATGAACTCTTGAGCTTGTACCACCTGTGACCTGATTCCAGGCCATTGAATCACAGTTTAAGACATGAAGAATCATGAAAAGCTGCTATGAGAGAGAGACTGTTTCCAAACATAAGCTAAGTGTGACATATGAGCTTTCTAGACAAATATGCAATAGATCCAATTAATTCAAACAGGAAGCATTAGAGAAAGAGCAAATTCAAATAAGTAGTATGGCATGAAAAAATCCCCTTATATAAAAAGGAGCCCTACGTAAACACAATTAGGATCAGGCTGTTAAAGCCATGTCAGACTAAAAACCTAATCAGTAAACAGTCTAAATGTGCTTATTTGGAAGTTCCCTTGCATTCAGTACAGCTTACCTCTGCATAATTGTGCACAGGATTGTAACTTAACAGCCATATCACATGCTACAACCCAGTTTTGGCTGTAATACATGGAATTTTCTCCCTAGGCTGTGGGACACTGGGATTATGGGCCAGACTGTTGGTGTTGTTATGTGCCATCAAGTCACCTCCAACCTATGGCAACCATATGAATGAGTGATCTCCAGAATGTCCTGCACTCAACTGTCCTGCTCACCTCTTGCAAACTCAAGCCTGTGGTTTCCTTTAGGAAGTCCATCATGTATTTGGTCTTCTTCTTTTCCTGCTGCTGTCCACCTTTCCTAGCAGCATTGTCTTTTCAGAAAATCTCGTGTTCTTGTGATGTAACCAAAGTAGGACAGAGTCAGTTTCATCATTTTTACCTCCAGAGATAGTTCAGGCTTGATTCGACCTAGGATCCTCTTGTTTGTCTCTCTGGCAGTCCAGGGTATCTGCAAAGTTCTCCTTCATTATTGTATTTTAAACAAATCAATTTTTTTTCTATCAGCTTTCTTAACTCTCCAGCTTTCACACCCACACATGGTGATTGGAAATATGATATAGTGGATGATCTTGGTCTTGATCTATAGTGACACATCCTTACACTTGATGATCTTTTCTAATTCCTTCATTGCTGCCCTTCCTAATCTCAGCCTTCTTCTGATTTCTTGGCTGCAGACTCCATTGGGGTTGATGATTGAACCAAGGTATACAAAATCTCTAACTATTTCAATTTCTTCATTGTCAGTGCTAAAGTTGTATAGTTCTTCTGTAGTCATGATTTTTGTCTTCTGAACATTCAACTGCAGTCCCCCTTTTGGGCCAAACTTCCCTACCTCAAAAGAAAATGTGATAAAACTTGTGAATATGAAGTGGAAAAGAGGAGAACCATATTATTTTGATTTCCCTGAAGGAAAGATGGGCTAGAAATACAGCTACTAAATAAATAATTAATTAATTAAATGAAACTTACTGCATATGCCTAAATTCAGTTCTTACTTATAATTAGAGTAGAGCTTATTGATGGAATTTACATAGGTGTTGACTTTCCAAGTTTCCACTTATTCAGTGGATCTATTTTAGCTAGGACTAACCACTGGATTCAGGGCACAATCTGTTGTTTGTGTATAATAGAGCTGAAACCCCATGTACATTTTCAATTGTTTTAAAAATAATTGATGAATCTTGCTCCATTTCAGCTAATACATATTAGTATCTCTACTCCCAACTTACATTCCCCCATTTGAAATAATGCCACACATCCTAGTGAAGAAAACATTTCTGCACTACTCTTCTCCACATAATGGCTCACATTTATATGTAGATACATTTGGATGCAATCCCATCACAATGTGGTTAGTGACATTAACCATATGTGTAATGTTACTGTTTGGTATTACCAGCCTGCCTGCAGCTCTGATTACCACTGAAACTGACAAGGGTGGACTGAAAATCATCTCAAATTCACTGACATCAAGCTCCAGCATGTGGTAGAGCTGGCAAGCTTGTGGGAAAACCTTATGAATGTCACCAAATTTCCACTCATTCATCTCTTTAAAAAACAACAACACATAGAGATCGTAATACTTGTACTGAAAACAATCCAGAAACACTTTCCTTAAACCTGTTTTAGTGGAATGCAGAAAGAGAAATCAGAGAGAGAAATGGGCCTGCAATAAATAAACCCAACCAATCACGAAAATGGAGGAGATAACTGGCTAAGGTTCTTGCACCCATTAACAGGGACTAAATTGATGCTTTCCTGCAGAGGGGGAGGCAGAGAGAGGGGAAAAACTGACAGGAGGAAAGGCATCTTCTGAAATGTGCAGAACTTTGGGGACAAAAAAGTAGATGCTGAAGGCCAAATTTCACTTTGTTTAGACCGTTCCTGAAACAAGACAGGTCAAAATCTGATTGCAACCTTGTGTTCCTTTATAGCCAATTATTTTAAATTCTGATGAAAGCATATTTAACTTAAAACCTTAGTCTTCGAAATACACCCATAGGACCAGTAAGAAAGGAATTTGGAAGTGAAACTGTTACTTTTAAAACTAATGAAGAATGCTTTAATATATTTATTGTACATGCTTGGGGAACCCTGGTGAGCAGAGAAGTGATAAATGAATATTTTCAATAACTAAATAGGCACATTAAATGACACATATGGAATTGTTCTTGCCAGCATTATATGCTGCCCCAGAAAGATGGTGTCGTTAACTCTACAATTCAGGTACTAGAGTAGAGTTCCCATAGCAGCTGATCTGCTGAAAAGTTCAACTTAGTGGGGAAACCTGCTTTTCTAGTATGTTTGACTGCCCAGAGCTCCTGGAGGAATAAGCACTCTTTCTAGGCCAGGGGTTGGCCATTCTTCTTCTCTGAATGGCTGGAATCACTCCAGGGTTACAGGCCTGGAAGCATAAGCCCATGGCGGTCAGAACCAGTACAAAAATGTGGCAGGACCTTTTTCTTCTCTCCCCTTCCCTCTCTCCTCTTTCTTTGTGTCTTTCAGACACTGCCCTTATCTCTCATTCCCTCACCCTCTCTGCATCTTCCTCTCTACCCAGCAGGTTCCTCTTGCCAGAGGTCTTGACTAAAGGGGTTTGAGAATTTGACCAACAGCCACATGCAGCTCAAAGGCTACACGTTGCTCACCTCTGCTCTGTTCAAAGAAGGGTCCTTGCAGTGCCCACTGTCAAGATCAATCAGGAGACCTTGGGGAAATGATTTTTGAGTTTACAGCTCTCCGAAAAACCCCTGGGAGAATTTGGGAATTGCCGTTCCAAGGTTTTACCAATTTAGGAAATCGTGGTACAGAAGCTGACTTGTGCCAATAGCATAACCCCACCTTTTTTAAATATGCATGTTTGAATGGTCACTATTGGCAAAACCCATGTCAGAATCTGGTCCTAGTTTTGTCTGTATGAAAATGCAAGGCAAGACACAACAAGCACATATGGGTGGAGTAGGGTGGATCAGGAACTGTTAAGATTGTGCTATGACATAAGCTAACAATGTTGATATCAAGCTATTTCACTATCTTGATTAATTAAATCACTCCCTATCAAACCACAAGCTGGCTCCATTTCAGTATTTTCATGTCTGACTAAAATTGACTTGGGTTGGATGGGTCATGATGCCAACCCCTATTTTTTCTCTGCTGGAGAGAAAAATGATTTTCAGCTATGATATAATTATGGGGAAAAGTCTCCTTCAGACTGTGGTTTGTACTCAGCTTGGCTGTCAGATGTATCACAATTGTCTGGGAGAAGATAAATTTTTCACCTTGCTCTCATATTTATTTCAACCACTGGTTCTCAATCTTTGATCTTCTGTTTAAGATGTCAGTTTCTAGAATCTCTGATGTTGGCCATGCTGACTGCGTCTAAAAGCTTAAAAACCTTACATAGGCATCCTTCAGTCTCGAGAGACTATGGTAACGTGCTCTGTATGGAGGACTTGGAACAGCGTCTAGTGTTTCGACGCTGTATGCGAAGCTGGAGTGTCCTCTCCAGAGCACGAAGCCTGGGTAAAATAATATGGAGGATAGGCTGTTACCCAAGCAGCAAATCCCCCCTCTCCACGTCGCTGAAATAGTCCAATGGAGAGGCAATAGCCAATACAACTGGTTCCAGTGACGTCGCAGGAGTTGACAGAACGACACAAACTGCCTCCGGGACTCCGGCTTCGGGTTTTGCCTCGAGGTTGACTCCTGAAGCCTTTTCCATCAGTGGATATAGCCACAAGGCAGTGGAGGTTTGAAATCGGAGTTTTCCTTCTCGTAGATGGGCTGCCTTCCAAGGCTGACGAGCCCCACCTACACTGGACATTTTTTTACAGCTCAGTAAAAGCCACGGCAGTACCACTTAGCACAGTGAGAGAGGACTGCCTCAAGCAACAGGTGTTATGGCCAGAAGAAGCCCCTGTTGGTGTTTTCATTTGTAGAGGACAGAACCGTATGAGCCACTTAATCTGTTAGGCCTCCCATAAAATCAAGCATGGTAGATGAGATTAGTCTATTGAAGATTCAACTGGCAGTCTAATTATTTTCTGAACCTGGAATGTGGAGGGAGAGCCATCTTTTCCTTTTCCTGAAGCAGCTGACTATCTTTGGGCTGGTTCTCTGAAGAATCAGTACATCTGAGGTTCACTCCTTGACCTAACCTACTTAAAGCAAAAATGGGCTGCCAGTCATTGATGACACTGAGTGATGACACTGAGTGAGATGGACCCAAGGGTCTCATTTAGTATACGGTAGTTATCCATCTTCCTGTGACTTAGGAAAGCCCAAATTATTCCTATGAACAAGGAACACTCAAACATGCCCTGTCTGGTTTTTAGCCATGCACCTCAAGACAGTTCTTATACAAAATCTGCTTCTGAATCTCTCCCATTTTCAAAAGTAGTTTCAGTGTGATAATAAAGTGTGATTTATTTTTTTACACCCAGAGACTGTAGTTTCTCCTTCTGAATCAGAGTTATTGGTTAATTTTTCTCCATGGCCAAAATGCTGCTAGGACAGAACTGGCCCAATAACCTTTTGCTGCCTGTTACGTGCCATCACATCAGAAATGACTTGTAGTAACCCTAAGAGGGCTTTCAATGTAAGTGAGATATTTAAGTAGTAGCTTTACCAGTTCTACTCCCAAGTGTGTTTCCATGGCTGAGTGGGGATTTGAACCCAGGCCTCCTGAGCCCAAGTCCTAGTGATATACCACATCAGGTATCACTTTGCTGCCTGTGGTGAAGGCCACTATGGTCTGCCTTCCCCCATCCTATGAAGAGAAGCGAACAGGATTGTCAACTGAAACCTTCTTCATCATTACTTTCAATGAGACCACATATGAGTGAGAAGGGTAGTCTAGGGGGGTCTGGGGTGGGTTGTGTGGAATATACTGTGGGTCAAACTGTGTGTTATGGATGACCTGTCATTAGAGTTGAAATCACATTAATGTTCCAGAGACATGATTTAGGCATACTGGCATGCTTCTTCGGAGTAGCAAATAAAGTTGGTGTTACCCATGTTTCCCCAAAAATAAGACAGGGTCTTATATTAATTTTTGCTCCAAAAAACGCATTAGGGCTTATTTTCAGGGGATGTTTTATTTTTTTCATGTACAACAATCTACATTTATTCAAATATAGTCCTGTCATCATCATCTGGTTCCTGCACAATGGTGGAGGGCGGGGTTTCACTTCACTGGGGCTTATTTTGGGGGGTAGGGCTTATATTACGAGCATCCTGAAAAATCATACTAGGGCTTATTTTCAGGTTAGGTCTTATTTTCAGGGAAACAGGGTAGTTCCCAAAGACTAATAACAAAACAAAGCAAACTAATTTGCAAATTACGTGAGGTGACAAAAGCTTAATTTGCATCAAGCAGATGCTTTTGGCAAATAAGCAATTCTGTCTACTAATAGTAGGTTATCTGTTACATATAGTTTAGCCCATCCTTGTTGGCTAAGGCCAACGAGACGTTTAGTCCTACAACATCGTGAAGACCAGAGGTTCCCCAAACCTAATTTACAGCATCCTACCTGTCCTTTAAAAAGATGCAAAACCTGTTTAATTTTTTAAAACTTTAAACTACATCTTTTGTAAGTGGGTTTGTGTATGTTTGTTCCATCATGATTTTAACAATAGCAACAACAATAAAATAACTTGACTCCTAATTTTTAGGTGTGTCACTTTGGTCTGTTCTGTTCCCATGCACCAGCAATGCTGAGAAATAAGAAATTCAATATGATGATGATGATGTGTTCCCCCCCATCTGCAGCTTATTAATACTACAAGAAAAATGGTTACCACCTGATGAGTTCTTTTATGAGTTCTTTTTCTTTTCTGCTTACATTCAGAACTTTTTTTTGGATGACCACTTTATATGGGAACTGTCTCCTACCATTTGGCCAGAATGCACCAAATTAAACAGAACTGAAATAAAAAGTAAACTCATTTCAGTCGCTTGTGTGATAAAGCATGAAAAATTGACGTCAATTTAAAAAAAAAATGATTTCTGATCTGTACACTTCTAAACATTAATTCCCGATTTATTGAAATTCAATGAACTCTTTAACTAGAGGATTATTTGAATTGTTTAAAAACCGATAGAAATCTCTGAAAGAATATTAACAGGGGAAAGGGAAATGAGAATGAAACAGAAAGAAAGAAAAGGGAGGAAGGAAAGAAAGACAGACAGAAACAAAGAGAGAGAAAAAGACAGACGTAGAGGCACCTTGCAAACAATGGGGGAATAAGGAAATACTCTGATATATGCTTAGCATAAAATTATGACGCTCTTGGCTCCGGAGCGAGAGCCTCCTGTGGCTAAAACCGAGTGCGCCTCGTTTGTCAGGGTGAAATCCGCCCGGGCGCATACGCTTAGCATAATTTCCCACCAATTTATTGTTTTTTAAGGAGCCTTATAAAGGCTTCTTCTGCAGAAATGCTTCATCCCGGCCGCTCAAGGTGTGTCTGGCTGCACGGTGGGGGTGCCATTCCCAAGGTTGCTAAGCCACATGGGTGTTGTAGTGAGAGAAAACTCTCCTAGCAACACTGCACGTCGGGAATCCCACTCCGCTCGCTCTTTCCCTCCTCCGGCCAGGGGTTGCAGGGCAGCGGGCGCTGCTTCTGGGCTGACCCGAGTCCCTCCCGGGTTGCCTTCCAGGTCGCCTCCCCCCCCCCCCCCCAACCTGGGCGCCAACCCTATCGGGCCCGGGACGCCGGAGCCCGAGGAGGACCGACTTCCGTGAAGACCCGCCCGGGAATGCCCTGCAAAGCTTCGGCTAAGCCAGTGTCTCTTGCCTTTGGCCAGGTAAGGGAAGAAGGCCGTTTGCGCTGGATGGCGACGGACTTTCTTCCCCTCAAGCCTCTCCCCCCCCGCCCCGCCGCCGCTTGGCTGCCTGAAAAAAGACCTTTAATTTGCCTCTCCGAGCGCGCGTCGGTGGGACAGGAAGAAAGACAAGTTTGGTTTTTTTTTTCTTTTCTTCCTTTGGACTCCATCCGAGCCTTTGAAATCCCCCCCCCCCCTTTCCAGCCTGCCGGAGGCTTGATCGTCCCAGAGAACACCCTCCCCCCCCCCCAAATAGACACACAAACCCACATACACACACACACCACTCCCCCTGCCCTGAGGAGTTTCTTTGGGACACTTCCGAGCGAGCGAGTTCCAGCGCCAAACTCCGCCCCCCTGAGCGCACTTTGCAAATAGGAGCGAGCGAGGAAAAAAAAGAGGGAGAGACACAACAGAGAGAGAGGGAGAGGGAGAGGGAGAGGGAGAGGGAGAGGGAGGGAGAGAAGCTGCCCCGGACTCGGGTCTCGAGCCGCGCGGAGGGTTGAGCCGGCAGACGAGGGAGCCCTTCCGTTCCCGAGGGAAGCGGCGCGGTAGAGAAGGGGGGGGATCGCTCCCCTCTCCCGTCCCCCCCCCCGGTTTTCTTCCCTCCTTCTGCGCCCCGGATGGCTTCGGCGAACTGAACCCCCCCCCTCCCGGCCCCCCGCGACCGCCTGGGCGAGGAGGATCATGTGCGCCTCCAGGTCGGTTCCCCGGGGCAGGAGCAGGAGCGGCGGCGGCGGCGGCGAGGGCGGCGAGGGCGGCGGCGGCGGCTGCCCGGCAGCCGAGTGATCGATCCCCTCCGCGGAGCGCCCCTTCTGGTGCGTGGTGGGTGCTTCCTCCCGGCCGCGGGCTCCCTGGGTCTGCCCGACCCCCCCCCCCCCCCACCCGGTGACGGAGATGCAGCGGGCGGCGGGGTGGTTCAAGCGCTTGGCGGCGGCTTCCCGGCTCCTGTGGCTCTGCTTGGTTTGGACTCTGGAGCTTCGGGGCTCCCGGGCGGATTTCACGCTGGAGAACGAGGTGCACTCGAGTTTCATCCACCGGAGGCTCCGGAGCCAAGAGCGGCGGGAGATGCAGCGGGAGATCTTGTCCATCCTGGGCTTGCCCCACCGGCCGAGGCCCCATCTCCACGGCAAGCACAACTCGGCGCCCATGTTCATGCTGGACCTCTACAATGCCATGTCGGTGGAGGAGGAAGGGGCCGGGGCCAGCGCCGGGGGCGAGGGCTACTCCTACCCTTACAAGCCCATCTTCAGCACCCAAGGGCCACCCCTGGCCAGCTTGCAGGATAGCAACTTCCTCACCGAGGCGGATATGGTCATGAGCTTTGTGAACATGGGTGAGTCTCTCTCTCTCTCTCTCTCTCTCTCTCTGTCTGGGCTGGAGGGGTTGAGGAAAGGTGCCCAGGAAATATTTGAGGGCAGGTCACTCCTGGATCTCTGGAAGGAAACCAGAAGGAACCAAGAAGATGATGGAACCAGGTGACAAGCATCATAGAGTGTGTGTGTGTCACAGCAGCCCAGAGCTGTGCTTGGGATCACAATGCCCAGAATCCCCTGGCCACTGTTGCCAGCAGCCACGCGGTCTGAGAGTCTTTCTGAGTTGTAGTTCAATATGTAACTTTGCCCTACCATTGATATGAAGTGTATAGTGGCCCAGTAGCCATATCTAGGGGGATTCTGGGAGTTATAGTCTGAAAAGGCAGCTTTCCCACACTCTGGTACTTACTAGAGTACCCACTGTATGGGGGAGGTTCCAGCAGCCAAGGAAGGGTGTCAGTGTTTAAAACACTTGGAAAGTTTCCTGAGATCCCAAGAGTGGGGCACAACCCATTAGCATTGATCTCTGCCCTGGGGTCCTAACAATCAGCCTACCTGGTGGTGATTAGTGGAAGTAGCTATCTTCCACAGTGCCCTTTGCATGCATCACTTTGGGGCATTTTGGAAGGTTAAAATTTCCAGTGTATAGTAGTGGATAGAGTGACAGACTAGGATTCAGGGGACCTGAATTCAGATCCCCACTTGGCAATGGAAACCCATGGGAGAAGGGCAGAACTGCGAAAACCATTCCTCAAATATCTCACTTACCTTGAAAGCCCTATAAGTCAGTCCTGACTTGAAGGCACATAAAACACACAAAATTTCCAGACTGATAGGGCCCACTGTAGCATGCTTTGGTGAGGGCCCTTTTAAACTTGGAGCCAGCTGTGCAGAAGCCTTCTTTTGTACTTCCTGTGACCTGGTCTGAAAACATTTATTCCAGATTGTTATTTATGAGCATTCTTCAAGTTCTCTGCTGGCATTTGAGTCCACCACTTCACCCAGAGTCATCAACCCTTTGCTTGGAAAAACAGCCAACCACATTTGAAGCGACTTTTGAACCTTCTGAATGTGATTATGAACCATTGTTTACAGGAAGGGGTTAATGCCATGTTTCTCAAATAGTCTGACAATCCTCTTCACATGCTAAACTGAGCATGCCTTACCTTTTCCATTGCCATTCCCCAGCACCACCCATATGGACAGCAGAGCATGGTCAGGTCCATGGCATGCTGTCCTCATGTGTGTGCCACCTGCTGGCGTTATGTGCAAAGGGTTGTGGATTGGGGTCGTTAGCCAACACTGGCTTTTGAAAGGGGGACTGGAACAAGACATTTCTAATTCTCCCTAGAACCAGCTGATGAGGACTCTGTGCTGTGGGTCACATAACCTCTCCATATGTCTTAACATATGAAAGAAGGATGGGGCTGCGTGCCTCTGGATCCCATGTATTTCTCTCTCTTTCTGTAACTTTTTGTCTTCCCTTTAAGGTGTTTCATGCTTCCCGAGAGTGGAGGCTGTCCTGCAATGTGAGCATCACTCCATTACCAGCTAACTATTCAGTGCTAGGTGGTGTTCAAAAGTTGTCTTTCCTTATTGGCAGATGTTTGTAAGATATCCACTTGTAATATTTTCCAGACACAATAGATCTTGGCCATTAGCTGTCCGCAGCTTACCTTTAGGACCTGCAAAGTGACAGTCATAAGTTACTTTGAAAACATCGGGTTGGCGTTTGAAACAAGCTGGGACATATTCAAAGGCCAGATGAGATAACCAGCAATGGCCTGCTGAGATCTCTTTTTGCAAGAAAGAAGCTATGTGGGCAGCAATCTTTGTGCTCACTATGTATAAAACTGGGTGAGAAGCTGGAGGTGATGATGTCTTGATCATGTTTTCTGATTGCACTTGTTTTATTTCCCAATTAAAAGTAGAGGTGCAAAATCACAGGTCCTTTTTAATTATTTAGGGCATGTATAAAAGTATTGTATGGCCTTTATTATGAAGGAGTGCTATGATACCATAAGCTCATTTGATCCAGAATTGACGGTTTTTGTATGCATTAAAATGAATAAGTAAGAGATATTTTACTGTGAACATAATTATAGTTCAAGTGTGCTTAAGGATAAGCAGTGAGAAATGCTGAGAATCAGCAACAAAGAGAAGAGTTTCCATTGGTTTTGCAACAGTGATGAATATCTATGCGGTGTTGTTTATCACAAATTAATTAATCACAGTTGGATCTTATGAACACGTCTGGAAATTTGCTCAGAGATGTTCATTGTGGTTTGTCAGAAGTTATTTCCTCTCCTAATCCCTTTTGTTTTCCTTGTAGCCTCCAGAGCAAGAACGCTCAGCTGTAGAGCGTGGAAAAGTTACTTTTTTGAGCTAGAATTCTGAGAATCCCTTAGCTAGCTTGCTGGAGGGGGATTCTGAGTTGTACAACCCAATAAACAAACAAACACAGAAATAAAAGTTTCCAACCTCTGCTGGGACGTGCATCTTTGAGGCTTCCCTTCATTTCCTTCTCTCCTGTATTTTGCTACCAAACTAGTTCAAACCTGAGTCTGTGAGCTGCAACAGATTGCAGCGTATGACAAATGAAATCTCTTTTATAAATTCTCTGAATGATCGTGATGTTGCTGCAGCTGCTGTGAAGGAAGAGGTCCCAGAGGAAAAAGAAACGCAGAGGCAGCATGTAAGCTGCTTTAAAGAGCCAACTTTCTGGGGAATTGCTCATGGATTTCTTTTCTTCTTTGGGTGCCATTCTCAAACTCCTGTTATAAAGGCATCCCATTCAGAACTGTGGGGACATTCTGTAGTTAAGTGGATTGGGGATTTTGCCCTTAATGACCCAAGAAAGGTTCTCAGTAAATCCTCATTTGCTGGCTCTTTCTAATGAGCTGAGTCTGGGTTGCCAGCCTGTGCTCTTTTGGTGAGCACATGTGGATGGGTTTATGCAAATGAGATGAAACTTGTCACTTCTTCGCTTGCGGTTGGCTGAGCCTTTTTAATGGGATACTGTAGCCCAATGGGGTTTTCTCTTTGTTCACTGGGAATCTGGAGAAACTGTTGGATTTTGGAGTAGAAAGCTCTCAGGGGCAAAGTTCTATTTAAAATAGATAATTATAGGCACTCGTTTTTCTGTGTCTGTTTTTAGCCTGCATCACGTGGGCCTGTAAAACCACCGCATGTACAGATTGGATGTCTGTGAGTTCAGACCAAATCTGAACAGAAGTTTGAAACACAGAGAGCTTAAAAAAAATTAAAACAATTCCCTGATACCCACTACTCAATTTGCCTGAACCAGAAGTGATTCTTAAGGAATGCTTAAAGGGACACACCCTTTGAGTAGGAAATGGTGAAAGTCACAGCCTGGCTCATCTTTAGTATTACTGTACGAAGGCTACTTGCCTGGGGCTGCCTGAGTATCTAGATGCCCGAATGGGGATGCTAATTACCAAATAGTTATTTGGGAATATTCTAGCGGATGGCCACCAAATGGGGCTATGAGGGCATAAAGGGTTAAAAAGGGATCTCTTCTGGATGAAATTTTGAAAAGCTAGTATTACGCCAAAGAAAAAATTCCATTGATGGGAAACCGTAGTAAAGTGTGGAAAATATTCTGAAGGAGCTGCTTTGGATGAGCTGCTTATAGATAGGAAATGTTGCTTTTTTGGACTACCTCTTCCAGATTCTCACAATCACAGGGCCTTGCTGGCTGTGTGATTCTAGGAGTTGTGGTCCACGGGAACCCAGTTTGCTAGTTAAATAGCAATTAAGCCTTGTCAGTGCATACCTGTGACACTGTGCATCACTTTGTTGTGTATCACAATTGATTTCTGTAATCCTTCCCTGTTTCAGGAGGCTGGCCCATTTCCTGTCATCCTTCTGCTAGCAAGGCAAAGACCTTTTGATTCAGGTTGGCTTTCTGCAAAGGACGGGTGTGTGTTTTTTGCTTTCTATGTTCATAAATTTCTTTTTCATTCAGTAATATTTTCATTGACCAGGGATAGGGGCTCGCGACTTGTTTTGAGCCTGACTCAGGTTGCACCAGCAACTCAACTCAGACTCGATTTGAAGTTTTCCAGGGCTGACTTGGACTTGACTTGCAACTTGGAACCATTTTTCCATGTTGTGTTTCAAGTCCCTAAAGGATGGGCTTACCTGCTGCTACCACCCACCTGAGAGGCAGCAGGCCTGGTTTCTTTTCCAGGAGCTGGCTGCTGCCTCCGCTCACGCATGCGCCACCAAGTTGATAGGCCAGTGCATGCAGAGAGGTAGAGGCTGGCTCTGGGAAGGGAAGTCAGCTTGCTGTCTCTATGCATGTGCTGGCCTCAGCTGGGCAGCCCATGTGCAGTCCGAGTCCTGAATCCCAAGCCTCTGGGGGTAGGGCAAAAGGACTTGAGGCTTGAGACTCAGGATGTGGGCCCGAAGATTCAGACTTGGACTTGGGACTCTGTCCCAAAGACTTGCCAACATCCCAATCATTTTACATGTATTGTAAAGTTATGCCATCTCCCTGCCTGCACAAGGTTTCTCGACTCCCTCAGGATTCTGTTGGTCCTGAGGAAGCCTTTGGAAACAGCAGGATGGGAGTGAACATTTTAAATGTCTGAAAATGGCTGCCACCGGCCCCAGTGGCCACAATGGTCCTGGCAGTGATGCTTTCCTGATGTTTAGGACTTCTCTCCTATCCTACGGTCCCCAGGACCAACGGGATCCTAAGGGGGTTTTGGAACCTGGGATGAGGGTAGGAAACTTTTAATTATGATCATGGCTGACATCGTCATCAGACTTACATGACATAAATCTACATTATGGGTTTCAGCGTATAAGTTACCAGCTGAAATCCTGTTGCATTGTGATGAAAAAATAAAACTTTTGGAGGCTAATTGCTTCAAGTTAAGAAATCTCTATAGACATTGTCTGTTGCATCCTGAATCATCATCTTGTGGCTCAGTTTTGGAAGAAAAGCCAGGAGTAAGCCAAATAAATAAAGGTAGAAGGAAAGATCAAGGCAGCTGAATGCATACACATGAAGATACACTGTATGTACATAGTTTATTTATTATTTATTTATTTAAAATATTTTTTACCCCACCTTTCTGGACACCAGTTCTGGATACCACAATTCAAGAAGGATGCTAACAAATTGGAACAAGTTCAGAGGAGGGCGACAAGGATGATCAGGGGGCTGGAAACCAAGCCTTATGAGGAAAGGCTAAAAGAATTGGGCACGTTTAGCCTTGAGAAAAGAAGACAGAGGGGTGATATGATAGCACTTTTCAAATATTTGGAAGGCTGTCATACAGAGGAGGGGCAGGATCTGTTCTCAATCATCCCAGAGTGCAGGACACGCAACAATGGGCTTAAGTTAAAGGAAGCCAGATTTCGGTTGAATACCAGGAAAAACTTCCTAACTGTTAGAGCAGTACGACAGTGGAGCCAATTACCTCGGGAGCTGGTGAGTGCTCCAACCCTGGAGGCATTCAAGAAAAAAACTTAGATAATCACCTGGCAGATACGCTTTGACTGCATTCCTGCATTGAGCAGGGAGTTGGAGTTGATGGCCTTGTAGGCCCCTTCCAACTTCACCTTTCTATGATTCTATGATTTCTCCTTAAAAGGACCCAACTGTAGGTGGTACAATTGCTGGCTGATTTAGGTGCAACATAGACACCCATGGTGTGAAGAGGCATGCAATAAATATTGTGCTCACATGTTTAAGCTGTATGTGTGAATATACTAGCACATGCACACAAATGAGCGTATATGCTTGTGCCTTCATGCTCACAGGCAGGGTCCAAAATTAAAGAATTCAGATTGCACCTTCTAAATTCAAGAAGACTAAATATCTTTTCAGGCATTCAGAACCGGAACATGAGAAGGAGGGACAGGGAAGCATATTATGGCCCCTTCTGTGCCACCCTCCCTGAAGACCTGAATGGAAACTGTAACCATGTTGGCCAATTTGAATCATGGTGGGCTGAACAATAAAGGATGCACATTTGAATATTCTCCTAAAATTCCCTGTAGATAGAAATGTAGGATGCCAGGAAAAACTGGTAGATTGAATTTATAGAGATTTTAGGTTTTTATTTTGGATGGGTAAGCATTCTACTTTTCTCCTTTCCCTGGTTTAATTGTGTTCTTTGTTTGGATTTTAGAAAAGTTACTGTCTTGTATCATTACCAGAACTAGTGCTGGTTATGTGGATGGCTCAGAGCTTGGGGACTGCAGCTCCCAGAATGTGTGTTGATGTGTTGACTGATGGATTCTGGGAAGTACAGCCCCCAAAGGTAGGTTTCCCATGTTTTGAAACTGGTCCAAGACGGCATGGCAGAAGATGTGTATGGAGGCTGTTCAAGAAATTGTGGTTCTTTGGCAGTTCTATTGTCTTTGCTTACTGTTAGCGTTGGCAGTCATTAGTAAGATGATAGGCAAGATCCAGTAGTTTTAACCTAGACAGGTGGACCTATTGGCAACAAGACACTTCTGAAAGTTTTGTCTGTGTGGTTTTGTTCCCCTGTCAGCAGTGCATGCCAGGACGAGTTTAAGAAACGACATAGATACGTAATAGCTTTCTTCATCCTTGTGCACACCTTTCATCCCATTATTGTCACAGCTCTTTCATCTTCCTGGGACAAAGGCTGGCTTGTTTATAGACCTCTTAATGAATTAGACCAGTCGCTAGCGAGACTCTATAAGCAAACAGAGCACCTGTTTTCAGACATATAGATTTCTATTGACAGTGAAAAACAGAAGATCTATTTGTGGGGGTGGATTTTCTGTCGTTTAAATTGGAGGGTTTCTATAGTGATCTTTTAAAATTGCAACCTGTATGAAACTGCATGCCTTCATTCCGTAAGAGATACCCTTGTGGGCATTATATTTCCCAGGTAGGGTTTTGTTACATAAGTTGAACAAGTTCAGCAAAGGAGTGTCATAGTGCCAGAAGGTCCATTGTGGCGAGGAATGGTCATTATGCCAGAGAGGGTATTTTCAGTGACCCTTTTCCCCAAAGAAAAGAGAAGAAAAGAAGAATAGTTTAATAAAATACCATAAACCAAATAAATAAATGCAAACCTCAAGGGTGGTAGCAGACAGTACAAGTTAACTGAAATTTATACAGAGTTCTCCAAGATGTTTTTCTCCAGTTTGTATGTGTGGTCATTGGGAGCAAGCGAACAAATTTTCAGGGAGGTGCTAGGTACTTTCTCCAAGGATGGGGTGAAGATCTGAAAGATTTTGCCTTTGGAACAAACAATCCTTTTATGAAAAGAAACAGAGAGGCTTTGTCGGTCCCAAGGAAGCACTGAAAGGCAAAGAGCGAGTGAATGATGTGTATTTCTTTACCTTTCACGCTTATGCAATAACGTGTGAGGGGGGAACTGTGAGAAGACATCTCTTGACAGGTTTGTCTCTATCATTAGGCAATTTGAGGTAATGATGTGGAGTGGATCATTTTCCAGGGAAAAAAAAGCTCCAGTGCTTAATTGTTCCATGAAAAAAAAAATCAGTTTCTTAAAATGTAAAACCAACCAACCAACGCCTACACCATTTCCCCAAAAATATTGTTAGTTACAAGAAATAGATGTGAATATTAAATTAAACAAGATGATCAGCTTCAATCTGAAATTGAGCAAATTGAACACAGCAGTGTTAAGTGTTTCTTGCATTAATGACAAGAATGCCAAAGGTGCTATGGTGACTCCAGAGGAAGAGAGTTAAAATCTGTGGGAGCTGTGCAATTTACTAATGGGTAACCATAGTATATTATGCACAGTTCATTGACTGAGGTAAAATAACTTCTCTAATTAGAGGCAGTTTGCCGGGACTGGTGACATCAGTCCCATTGTGCAGATAGAACTCACTGAGTTTGGACATCCAAATAGTACTTGTAGTACTGGAAACATCAATCAGAAGTTGGAAATGCTTTGCTTCAAAGACTCTCTATGAGCCTTCCTGGGCATTAAGATCATCAGGAGAGGCCTTTCTCTCAGTTCCACCACCCTCACAGATGTGCTTGGTGGGGACCCAGGAGAGGGCCTTCTCTGGTAAGTACGACATTTTCACAAGTTAAAAAAAAAGTACAGAGGCATGACCGCTTCCAGTGATGGGCGGTTTGTATGGTAAAGCAGTGATAAGATCCTTGCTGTGATTGTTTAGTCGTTAAGTCGTGTCCGACTCTTCGTGACCCCATGGACCAGAGCACGCCAGGCCCTCCTGTCTTCCACTGCCTCCTGGAGTTTGGTCAAAGTCATCTTGGTAGCTTCGATGACACTATCCAACCATCTCGTCCTCTGTCGTCCCCTTCTCTTCTTGCCTTCACACTTTCCCAACATCAGGGTCTTTTCCAGGGAGTCTTCTCTTCTCATGAGATGGCCAAAGTATTGGAGCCTCAGCTTCAGGATCTGTCCTTCCAGTGAGCACTCAGGGTTGATTTCCTTCAGAATGGATAGGTTTGTTCTCCTTGAAGTCCAGGGGACTCTCAAGAGTCTCCTCCAGCACCACAATTCAAAAACATCAATTCTTCGGCAGCCAGCCTTCTTTACGGTCCAGCTCTCACTTCCATACATCGCTAGTGGAAAAACTATAGCTTTGACTATGCGGACCTTTGTCGGCAAGGTGATGTCTCTGCTTTTTAAGATGCTGTCTAGGTTTGTCATCGCTTTCCTCCCAAGAAGCAGGCGTCTTTTAATTTCGTGGCTGCTGTCACCATCTGCAGTGATCGTGGAGCCCAAGAAAGTAAAATCTGTCACTGCCTCCATATCTTCCCCTTCTATTTGCCAGGAGGTGATGGGGCCAGTGGCCATGATCTTAGTTTTTTTGATGTTGAGCTTCAGACCATTTTTGGCGCTCTCCTCTTTCACCCTCATTAAGAGGTTCTTTAATTCCTCCTCACTTTCTGCCATCAGAGTGGTATCATCTGCATATCTGAGGTTGTTGATATTTCTTCCAGCAATGTTAATTCCGGCTTGGGATTCCTCCAGTCCAGCCTTTCGCATGATGTATTCTGCATATAAGTTAAGATGCTAGCATGGACTTACTTGCAGTAAAGTTATATTTTGGGAATTCTTCTAGCAGTCACTGCCATCATCTTACCTTTTGGGCTTGTTTGACTTTTTTTTTTTTTGATGGGGGGGGAGAATGTTCCTTTTCATATGGATTGAAAGAGGATCAAAATGGCAGCTGTCTCACCTCCCACCCCCAGGAGTAACTGTAGTCAGCATGGACTTAAATTGAGCAAGGCTTCCACAAACAGAAGCTTGGGATGTCCACCTCCCACCTTCTCCTGGCTCTTTGCTGAAAATACTTGCTGCTAAGACTGGGCCTAGTTCTCTCTCTCTGCCCCCCCCCACCCCAAAGGTCTTCTCCACCGGGGCCTGGTCTGAGTGAAAAATGCTGTCAGCTCTCGTTGCTTCATTGACAACCCTAAAATTGTGGTCAGAGGTTTGACAAACTAAGGAAAAGCAGAGACGGAGAGAAATAGGAAAATTAGTCATTCTTGGAAAGAGTGCGCAAAAGTGGCTTGGGGTTCATGTAAACGAAGATGTTGAAGGAGACCTTGAGCTTCAGTTTACTTCACACCATCTGGCCGGCACTTCCTCCCCCACCAACACCCCCCCTTTCACAAGTGTTTGCGATCAGAAAATCCATCTTTTTACCTCCTTTAATAACAAGCTTTTAGCTCTGTGGGGCATTAGCGTCTTCCTTCTATAATAGTTTGAAAGGGAAGAAGCAGGGCGTGGGGTGGGGGGAAGAACCATCCTTTGGGAATTACTTTGCAAAGTGAATGCAGGGGGGCAGACATTTGCAGCTGTAACCTGGCTTGTGTTAAAATTTGGAAAGGCCGCTTTACATTCCATCTCGCTACAGGCCTTCCTTGGTGTGCAGCCAAAGGTTAATATAGATGTCGCAAACTTTCTCTCTCTTCCCCCCCCCCTCGCAAACCACCCCCCACTTTGGAGAGCTTCAGATATAAGAGTGTGAGTACAGCTGTGTTTGTAGTAACCCTTTCATAATCACACTTCTTAAACTTCATTTTCCTGCTTGTATAAATCAAAAGAATTTCTTGAAGGATATTTGACCTGTATTTGAACTTATTTGATCTCCCGGTATTTCCCACTTGAAACAAAGCAGATTAAATCGTGGCCCTGGAAAGGTCTGTCCAGGATCACATGATGGGGTCCATACATGAGTGTAAACACATCTCTCTCCCCCGCCCCTAACACTCCCAGCAGTCCTGTAAAGATACTCTGGCTGTTTTTAAAAGAGTGTACATGGGATCATTATATGGTGAGATTTATAAACCACACAGAGGCTGAAGGCAAAATTGCATCCATGTGAAAAAAATATATTTTTGTGACAATATTAAGAACATTAAGAAATATTAACAGAGTAGACCTTTGGTCTAGATGGGCGGGGTATAAATCTAATAAAATAAATAAATAAAAATAAATATTCTTTCTCATATTTTATATGAATGTGTAAAATATTTCAATAACAGAATAAGCTTATCTTTCTGCTCATCAAAGCTTCAAAATACCAAAAAGTGATTTTTCCAGGCTCTGCTCTCTCTGTGTGTGTGCATGATGTGTAAGATGTTGCAGTTTAAAACTCTCTCTCATGCACACATATGCACACACACTTTCTGCCTTTGATCCTCAAGTCAAACCAATACCATTACAGAGCTTTAGATACAACCTAGACATTGAAGCAGGTCTTAGATTGGGTGCTGGTATAGTATAATATAAAACTATCCATAGGTATAAAACTATCCCATAAACGATCTCAAATTCAGGTGATGTGAATTTTTTCAACAAAATTGAAACATAACATAGTATTTGAGTGGATTAAAGGGAAAACGTATGGCTGTATATTGAAATCCACAGCTGCATTGGGAGATGATGGTGGTTGGAATCTGTATGCTTTAGTTAGGCTTTCAATATACATGTTTTTCTTATGCTTTCCTCTTCAAGGAGTTTTCAAATGCAACTGTCTGGATTGGGACACATTCAGACTGTGTTTGGCTTATTTAAAGTGCTACTTAAGTGCCCATCCAAACTGTTTAAATGCAAGGGTATTGAGATCTGCAGCACAGGAAGCACACAACCTGGGTCCTATATATATAATGCTTGTGATGTGCATTTCTCCTGGCAGAGGCCATTTTCATTTTAGTGGTTGGAAAATTCACTTCCCCAGACTACAACTGCCATGATGTTGAGTGTTGTAGTCTGAACTAGTAAATTTTTGAAACATTGCCCTTTATTTTTAAATAGAGGCTAGTTTCTTTAGCAGAAGAAGTTCATTGGGGCAGGTTTACAATCAAATTAGAGTCTTCTTAGAATGTATTTGTTTTGAATGTCAAAGAGGTTTTTTTTTAACCTGCTTCTTGGCATGCCTTGTATTACACTTCCGGTACAATCCTTTGGACACTTAGGTGGAAGTAAGCACTCCTGAACCTAATTGGACTTACATCTGTGTGGACCTGTATAGCATTATGTTGATGGGAAAAAAAATCATAGATGAGAGTCATGGAGCTTGTTCATATTGGTATCTAATACGTGGGTGTCAGTTCTAGACTTTAGACAGGTCATAGGAATGGCATAGAGTGGAGCAGAATGAATGCCACAACTAGTTTTTGACATATTAAAGATTATTTGACATGCTTCATATTTATGATGACATAAAAAATTGCAGCTTTTTTTGGGCTATCCAAAGAAAACCTTGGTAGGAATGAGGAAACTTTTTTTGAACTCAATGTTCTGTGCTAAAAATGGGATATGTGCCACCCGCTGGTTTCCCTGACTTCGTAGCTTTCAGTCGAACTGCTGAAGGGAAAAAATGAGCAGGAAGCTATATACGTTTACGTCAAAAATATCCTGACTGTGAAAATGTAGCATGATCTGGGTGAGGGTTTCTAGACCAGACTTCCCTCCCCACCCCAGGGAGTTTTCAGCTAGTCCTTTTATCGAAAGGACTTGTACCTTGTTCCAACACTATTGCTTACATATGCTCTTAGAAGAGGAACAATAACCCAAACCTTCCATAAGTGAGTGAGAGATTGAATCAAGCCTGAACCTTCTCTAGTAGCAAAAATAACTAAACTGAGGGGATCAGACTTCAGGCAGACCATGAGAAGAGGAGATTCACTGGAAAAGACAAAAATGCTGGTGTGGAATAGTGGAAAGCAGCAGGACAGGAGGAAGACTAAATATGAGATGGCTTGATTCAATAAAGGCAGTTATGGCCTTGTTTGCAAGACAGGAGCAGGAGGTCATTAATTCACAGGGTCACCATTAAGTTGGAAGTGACTCAAGGGCACATAATAAGGAGAATCATGACATTTGAGGGAGGCTACTTTACTTTGTTTTACTTTTTCTTTGTTTTAAATCATTGTGTGGTATATGTAGATGAACATCTGAAATCAGGCAAAAACAAAAGAAATATAAGAAATAAAGAAGACAGAAAAGCTCACGTTAAAATACTTACCACCATAGTTTTTAAGGTACAACGTTTTTGTCTTTATTTTTTATATTAGTTTTGTTTTTGCCTGTTGTGTTAGTACAGATTTATAAAATATTTTAACTCCACCTTTCTCCTTGAAAAGGAGCCAAGGCGGCTTACAACAATGAAAGGCAATATTTAAAGTTGAAAGCAATGAGTATACAATAGTGGTTAACATCATTAAAAGACAATATTTAAAACTACGAACAATGAATAAGGAGACATCTTACATCATTAACAGGTAATATTAAGGCAAAGATCAATAAGTATACAATTTTTTTTAAAAAAAGTCACTGAGAAATTGAAAACACAAAAATGGAAAACACAAGTAGTAGTAGTAAAAATCCAGTCAAAGCAGTAATGCATAACAGTCTATTTAAAATTCACACACAGGTAGCTGGTTACTGAGGGAAGGCCTGCCTGAAGAGAAAGGTCTTTGCCTGCTTGTGGAAGGATAGCAAAGATGAGGCCAGTCTGGCCTCCTGTGGGAGGGGGGTTCCAGAGTCTAGAAGCAGCAATAGAGAAGGCTTTCTCCTGTGACCCCATCAGAAACATCTGTGAAGTTGGTGGGACCGAGAGACACATTCCATCGGCAGCCCTACATAGAGCACATTGCAGTAATCCAGCCAGGAAGTAACTAGGGTGTGTATCACAGTGGCCAGATCAGATCTCTTAAGAAACTGAGGTAGCTGACACAAGTTTTAATTGTGCAAATGCACTCCTGGCCACTGCTGAGACATGGGCATCCAAGTAGAGATGAATCTAGGAACACACCCAAGCTGCACACCTATTTTTTCAATGGGAGTGTAATCCCATCCAGCACCGGCTGTATCATTATTCTAAAACTACATCTCAAAATAGTATCTCTTAAATTGGACTTGAGTAAACATGATTTCAGCTGTCTAGATAGCTCAGCGAGTTTGAGTACTTAGTTGTGGAGTCCTGGGTTGGGAAGTTCAGTTCCCCAGTGTGCCTCCCACAAGAATAGCTGGCTGCTGTAGCCTTGGGCAAGCTGCGCAGTCCCAGAGTAGCTCCAGAGGAAAGACTGGTTAAACCAGTTCTAAATACTTTTTGCCTAGAAAACCCTGGAAGGAGTTGGAATCAACTTTATGGTACATAAACAGTATGATGCAGATGTGGACACACTTTCATGTTCTAGCTAGAACAGAGGAAGAGGCATATAATGAATGAAAGGGATGTACAACTGTGATAAATATACAATTTGTATAAATAACTGAAAGACAGACTGACTGTGAGCTTAGCAATCTACCTAAGTGTTGTGGAACACAAAGGGGGGTGGGTTCCATCTTGTTTTGATTTTAAATACTGTACAGCCATCCTATTCTATGTGCACTTTCTGAATTTGTGGACCAGCTTTCTGTCACAGAACTGTGATAGTTGTCACTGATCATGTTTCAGGTGGAGAAACTCTACATAGACATCGAGGACATCTATACAAATGTGTCATTAGTGTGAAGTAGAGGTCAAAAAGAAAAATGGGCTGTGCACATGTGGATGGGTTGTGGTCCATCGTGTTCATGTGTATATGTATTATATCTTAACTATTTGCAGGACATTCCCAGAATGTGACTGTGCCACCAGTTTATCTCCAGACTTCCTCTTTTACTTTGCTTTCCGGTATACAGAGGTTGGAAATAGTAGGATTATGTGGGTTGCAGGGGTGGCGGCGTACAACTCCCAGAATTTAAGACATGTAATCTGAAAAATTATTAACTTCTTTGAGCTCTGGTTCTACATCTCAAGTCTTTGCTTATATGTTTGAAATATTTATGCTTCATATACAACAAAAGCTAATCTGTTGAGAAAGGTTTGCAGTCCTCCTGCCTGACCCACTGCTGTTTCTGTGCTGCTAATGTGGTCCGAATTAGCACCTGCTCCTGGTTGCACCCCTATCCTCCAGCGCAGTACCTGGCTACACTTGCATACGTGCACATATTGTTATAGTTGTCTGCTTGTCAAAATCCTTCAGACAAAATTCTGTATTTCTGTATCAGAACACTGGGGCACCCAAGTCAGACTACTGGCATGTTTTGCTCAGCACTGCCTACTTCCCTGACCAGTAGTGGCTTTTCAGAGTGTAAGACAGGGATATTTCCTAGACCTGTCTAGAGATGCTGAGAGTGGAACTTGAGGCATTTGGTGTATGTAGGACACACTCTACATTAGATTAATTTTTCTGCATTACTTTTAAATTTTATCTTATGATGTTATTGTTGTTTGTTTTATTTTACTTTGTTGTACACTGCCCAGAGTAGTACATCACACTAATGAGGTGGTATATAAATTAAAGAAATAATAAATAAAATAAATACATTGAATTGTGCCCCCTGTTGTGACTGAGCTGAAGATACTCACCAGTGTGCCACGAGATGTTTGCTCACTTGACTCAACTGAAGTGTACACCACCTTAACCATGAAGCTAGGCACTCTACACAGTAGGGTACTAGTTGAGTGGATGTACTGTTTTCTTTGAGCAGTTACCTTTACTTTGCTGTATTTTCAGCTGGAGGGACATTTTCCCTGCATGATGAGCAGATAAAATATTTTTGTGAGATGTTTTATGATTAAGTTGTCTTCATATCAGGAGCGGTTCATGGACTGAGTATGTATGTGTTCACGTCACATCAGGTTTTTCATTTTTTTGAGGGACATGCACCACTGCCCTAGCAATGGGCTGCCTATTCTTTTTACTCTAGAGAGGGCAAGATATGCAGCAAATATATTAAATGGCAGCCTTATTGGTTAGAGTGGAGCAGTCCCCCTGCCCAAATCTTCGGTATAGTTTGGAGTATACAAGATAAAGAAAGCAATACTTGCAATCCTTCATTTATCTGGCATGTGCAAGATGAGTTGTCAAGGAACAACTTCAACCCCTGATGATCTGTGGTTCTTCATACTCAAGTTAATTTTTGTACCTTCTGAATGAAACTCTTGACATTCTTCACCCCTGTGTTTGAAGACTTCTCCAGACCTCTTTGGTAGTCCCTCTATTCAATGTCTTAGAGGAATAGTGACTGCTTGTGACATGTTAATGAGGTGTTAATGGCTCTAAGAGAGGTGTGAATGGTTGCTGAAATGTTCCTAATAACAGTTGTTTATACTACAAAAGGGAAAGAAGAACAAAGGGAAAAGACAGAAAAGAAAAGAAAAAAAGGTTCCCTTATCAGGAGTGAGTGTTCTTCTAGGCAGAGCTGTTTACATGAGAAAGAGGAGTGGTTCATTACAGGAAGGTAACCTTTTTGACCTAGTTAGATATTACCCTGTCAAGCCCCCTGGTATGAATTTGCAAAAAAATGAAAAAACTCTCCTTGGGCAGGGATGGAAAGAAAAGAGAAAACCTGAAAGGGGCATTTGAAATTTGCCCCAATATCTTTCAAATCTTGATTTCTCTCCAGCCAAGAGCAACTGGTTTAATCCATTTAGAGGCTGATTAAAGCGTGCTTCTATTCTGTCTCATAGAGTGAAAAAGCAGAGGTAGCCTTGTCAACCATGAATAGCGGAGTAATGCTTTTATTAAGCCAACCAACAGAAGCAAAATATTTTCAATCTTTTGTGAGATCTCTAAATTGCTTTATTAGTCAAGATATTACCAGTAGACAATTTTAAAGTTTCCTAGTTTGCAATGTTCTAAGAAATAATGGAGAAAGGAGGTTCTGCAATAGGGGGCTTCTCAGGTGATATGTCAGTGTTAGGTTTCACTTGGAGTAGCCCATAGGCTTGTAGGAAAGGTGGAAACATCTGGTCCTTCATTGTAGACAAAAAGAAAAACTGTTTCTGTGCCATCTGAGCTCACAGACCTGTATACTGGTGGGAAGCAGAAAGCAGCAAGGTCGTTTTTATACTATCAAGCTTTGAGGTAATTTCAGGAGACCAGAATTTGATCTGTTATTCAGAGGACAACTGAGAGCATGTTAATAAATTTGTTTTAGTAGCTTTCAAGCCTAGGGACTAAGAGTTAGGGATCCCTGGAAACTGAGTGGAGGTACCCTCCATGAGTGTCACTCTCTTCTCCTTTGACCAATTTTCAAGGTTCCCCACCTCCACACCACAGCCTGCGGTAGATCCTCTGTGTAGCATTTTGGGTATCTGGAGAGGCTACTATGTCCAATCTAGAATTGCAGGAAGGTAATTGAACAGGTGGTGATGGGACCAGTGGCCATGATCTTAGTTTTTTTGATGTTGAGCTTCAGACCATTTTTTGCGCTCTCCTCTTTCACCCTCATTAAGAGGTTCTTTAATTCCTCCTCACTTTCTGCCATCAGAGTGGTATTATCTGCATATCGGAGGTTGTTGATATTTCTTCCGGCAATCTTGATTCCGGCTTGGGATTCCTCCAGTCCAGCCTTTCGCATGATGTATTCTGCATATAAGTTAAATAAGCTGGGGGACAATATACAGCCTTGTTGTACTCCTTTCCCAATTTTAAACCAATCAGTGTTTCCATATCCAGTTCTAACTGTTGCTTCCTGTCCCACGTATAGGTTTCTCAGGAGATATATAAGGTGGTCAGGCACTCCCATTTCTTTAAGGACTTGCCATAGTTTGCTGTGGTCCACACAGTCAAAGGCTTTTGCGTAGTCAATGAAGCAGAAGTAGATGTTTTTCTGGAATTCTCTGGCTTTCTCCATAATCCAGCGCATGTTGGCAATTTGGTCTCTAGTTCCTCTGCCCCTTCGAAATCCAGCTTGTACTTCTGGGAGTTCTCGGTCCACATACTGCTGAAGCCTACCTTGTAGGAATTTGAGCATAACCTTTCTAGCGTGTGAAATGAGTGCAATTGTACGGTAGTTGGAGCATTCTTTGGCACTGCCCTTCTTTGGGATTGGGATGTAGACTGATCTTTTCCAGTCCTCTGGCCACTGCTGAGTTTTCCAAACTTTCTGGCATATTGAGTGTAGCACCTTAACAGCATCATCTTTTAAGATTTTAAATAGTTCAACTGGAATGCCATCACCTCCACTGGCCTTGTTGTTAGCCATGCTTTCTAAGGCCCACTTGACTTCGCTCTCCAGGATGTCTGGCTCAAGGTCAGCAACCACACTATCTGGGTTGTCTGGGACATCCAGATCTTTCTGATATAATTCCTCTGTGTATTCTTGCCACCTCTTCTTGATGTCTTCTGCTTCTGTAAGGTCCCTACCATTTTTGTCCTTTATCATGTCCATCATTGCACAAAAGGTTCCTTTAATATCTCCAGTTTTCTTGAACAGATCTCTGGTTTTTCCATTTCTATTATTTTCCTCTATATCTTTGCACTGTTCATTTAAGAAGGCCCTCTTGTCTCCTTGCTATTTGGAAGTCAGCATTCAATTTTCTGTAACTTTCCCTATCTCCCTTGCATTTTGTCTCCCTTCTCTTCTCTGCTATTTGTAAGGCCTCGTTGGACAGGCACTTCGCTTTCTTGCATTTCCTTTTCTTTGGGATAGTTTTTGTTGCTGCCTCCTGTACAATGTTATGAGCCTCCATCCATAGTTCTTCAGGCACTCTGTCCACCAAATCTAGTTCCTTAAACCTGTTCTTCACTTCCACTGTGTATTCATAAGGGATTTGGTTTAGATTATACATGACTCTCCCAGTGGTTTTTCCTACGTTCTTCAGTTTAAGCTTGAATTTTGCTATAAGAAGCTGATGATCAGAGCCACAAACAGCTCCAGGTCTTGTTTTTGCTGACTGTATAGAGCTTCTCCATCTTTGGCTGCAGAGAATATAATCAGTCTGATTTTCGTATTGCCCATCTGGTGATGTCCATGTGTAGAGTCACCTCTTGTGTTGTTGGAAAAGAGTGTTTGTGATGACCAGCTTGTTCTCTTGACGAAACTCTATTAGCCTTTGCCCTGCTTCGTTTTGAACTCCAATGCCAAACTTACCTGTTGTTCCTTTTATCTCTTGACTCCCTACTTTAGCATTCCAGTCCCCTATAATGAGAAGAACCTCTTTCTTTGGTGTCAGTTCTAGAAGGTGGTGTAGGTCTTCATAGAATTGGTCAATTTCAGCCTCTTCAGCATCGGTGGTTGGTGCATAAACTTGGATTACTGTGATGTTGGAAGGTCTGCCTTGGATTCGTATTGAAATCTTTCTATCATTTTTGAGATTTGTATCCCAGTACAGCTTTTCCCACTCTTTTGTTGACTATGAGGGCTACTCCATTTCTTCTACGGGATTCTTGCCCACAATAGTAGATATGGTAATCGTCTGAATTGAATTCGCCCATTCCCGTCCATTTTAGTTCACCGACGCCCAGGATGTCAATGTTTATTCTTGCCATCTCCTGTTTGACCACATCCAGCTTACCAAGGTTCATAGATCTTACATTCCAGGTTCCTATGCAGTATTCTTCTTTGCAGCATCGGACTTTCCTTTCACTTCCAGGTGCGTCCGCAGCTGAGCGTCCTTTCGGCTTTGGCCCAACCACTTCATTAGCTCTGGAGCTACTTGTACTTGTCCTCCGCTCTTCCTCAGTAGCATGTTGGACGCCTCCGACCTGAGGGGCTCATCTTCCGGCGTCATATCTTTTAGCCTTTTGTTTCTGTCCATGGAGTTTTCTTGGCAAAGATACTGGAGTGGCTTGCCAGTTCCTGCTCCAGGTGGATCGCGTTTAGTCAGAACTCTCCACTATGACCTGTCCATCTTGGGTGTCCCTGCACGGCATTGCCCATAGCTTCTCTGAATTACTCAAGCCCCTTCGCCACGACAAGGCAGCAATCCGTGAAGGGGCTGTATAGATCCAACCAGTTGCAAGAAATCTGACAGCCTTGAAATACTTTGGGATTTTTGCTCCTTTGAAGTGTGTTCTCTCCTTAATCTTGCCTTGGTGCCTTTCCTACTTTTCCTTCGAAGGCTTAGAGATGTGACAGATGTTGGTATTCTTCATTCTTTCCAAAGGTGTAGCTGTGATCCTTGTTGGTGGTGCCATTTACGAAAAAGCACCAGGTTGCCTGGTGTAGAACATGAAGAACAGTTCCCCAAAGTTTCTGATGAACTGGGAGAAAACTGCCCTCTTCGATTAGACAGTGATAGTTAAAGGCAGCGAAGAAGTCACACGTGGCTCAGAAAAATGTGTTGTTGTTGTTGCACTGCAACTCCAAGAATGCCTCGGAATGGTCACATGGAATGCTTGGTTTTGGTTTCATATATTGGCACCCAAAGAACAAAAGCAACAACATTAATTTTTATAGCGACCACAAACATATTAAAATATTTTAAATACATGAGCTTAATATTTAATGGTCCAATAAAGGTATTGACATTCACTGATGTTTTTAGATTTTACACAGACTTTCAGTTTTTTATTCCCCCAAAGTCAGTTTTGTGCAAGCATCACATGGCTCTTTCTTCCCCTTTTCATCTTCTGTGAAGCTGAAGAGTATATTTTTTGGAATTTGAATTGTATATAAAAGAAGTTTTAGTAGTGCCATCTTATGTGTGACTGCTGTGAATTTATTTGGACTTATTTCCAGGGAAGTGAGTATAGAATCACAGCCCAATGTATTAGTTCCAGTCCCAGAGGACTTGTTTCTGCATTATAATTAATCAATCTGACTTGACCAAGGGAAATTCTGAAGCACATTCCTAAAAAATATGAATTAGCTTGATTCTGCTAGATTTCCTGAAGCCCAAAAGTGTTGGGAGTAGAAGTTCTGCCAGGATCTTTTGAGACAGAGATATGAAAGGAAAGCTCGTAAAATGGTGTCAAAAAGAGAAGTCTCTCTGGAAACCCATAACATGTTTCAGGGATAAAGAAGTGATGCTCTCTAGATGTTGATGGACTACTACTACTCCTGTCATCCCTCATCATAGACCAGGCTGCCAGTGCTGGTTGCAACTGGAATCCAACAACATCTGGAGGGTGACAGGTTCTTCACTTTTGTGTGATTGTCTCACAAAGACCAGGTTTGTTGATGGGGTGCCACTATTTTGGCAGCAGGGTGAGTACATGAATAATATAGTCACCCTCTAACATTTGAATTTACTGCCAGATGCTAGACGAATGGGGAGTTCTTGTAGGGGTGAAGTAGCTGCTTTACACTTGTTTTTAGGAGGATGCACTCTGGAAAAACCTTTTGCAAAACAGCAACTTCACCCTTGCAAGAGCTCCCTTGCATAATCAGAGGTCGGGGGTTCTGTTCCCCACTCTGCTTCCCATGAGAAGAGTCAGCCTGGGTGGCCTTGGGCAAACTGCACAGTCCCAGGATGCCCCCAGAAGAACGCAGTGGTAAACCACTTTGAGTACTCTGCACCTAGAAAATCTTGGAAGGAATTGCTGTAAGTTTGATTTGACTTGACAGCACACTACTACTACTACTACTACTACTACTACTACTACTACTACTACTACTACTACTACTACTACTACTACTACTACTACTAGGCAGCAGGGTTAGTACATGAATAATATACTGTAGTCACCCTCTACCATTTGAATTTACTGCCAGATAGAGTAGTAGTAGTAGTAGTAGTAGTAGTAGTAGTAGTAGTAGTAGTAGTAGTAGTAGTAGTAGTAGTAATAATAATAATAATAATAATAATAATAATAATAATAATAATAATAATAATAATAAATTCCCTATACCCTCAAGTTTTGGCTTGGCTGCTCTGAACTTTACTTGCTTGTTGTTTATTCAGTTGTTATCAAACACACACACACACCTCCCTTCATTTTTCTTAATAACAAATTCACTCAGTTTTAGACATATTTGGGGTAAAAGGGAGAAGTTGGGAGTGAAAATGGCTGGAAAGATTAATATATTTTTAAAAGCTTATAACGATTAAGGCTTAGCCAGGGGGCCATTGACAGATTTCTTTTTAAATAGGACACTGTTATGCTTTAGTTTAATACACTCTGGCAGTGTCACCGGGGTTAAGGCTAATACAGAGATGTGTGGATCCTGTCATGTTATTGTCAGGAGGAATGTGGGGATTAGGTTTAAAAGGGGGTGAGCGGTGCAGCTGTGTGCACTTATTATTTAAAGAAAAGGCGGTAGGATTTCAGTCCCACTGCTAGAATCAATATATTAAATTGCAAGGGCCTTTGTTTTTAATTAGTCGAAATAAAATATGCTGTTAGAGCTGTTATGGCTTCTCTCCTTGAACCGCAGTGAGGAAATACTAATATTTACACAGAAACTGTTAATTTGCGGTTAAAATGATAACATGTTTAGTTTTTACACAGCTCAGCAGTTCTAATGCAATGAATGCCCAAGAGGAGTGGAGATGATTGATTGAAATCAGCTCAGCCAGTTAATAAGGGAGTTTGCTTAAGAGCAGTGAGACAGAATCGCTTAGCGAGTAAGTTGGAACACAGGGAACTGCCTTATATTGAGTCAGGACCTTGCTCTATCGTACTCAATACTGACTGGCAATAGTTGGCCTGCGTATCAGGCAGGATTCTTTCATAGCCCTGGCGATGCTGGACCCAGGGACTTAACATGGGCCTTTTGGTATTCAGGCATGTACTCTGCCATTGAGCTATGTGTTTGACAACGACAGTATCTCTCTTTATCTCTTCCAAACCTTTCTGTCATACACTTGAGTTGCTTCCATTGTGTGCGTTTAGAACCAACTGAGTTGTATCCAGCTTGGAAATCACATGAATGCATAAATGTATATGTTTATTTATGTATATCCCACTTTCCTCCTTAAGAGGATCCAAGGCAGCTTATAAAATTCAAATGGTATTAAAGGCAATAAAACAACGAACTACTATAGCATTAAAATATTTAAATAGATAGAATATTAAGACTGTTAGATAAAAACAGTTCTAAAAATACACTAAAAAGAATAAAAGAAGGGACTACTTTGAAAACATACCATGTAGGAGAGTCTGGGTCAGTTTTTTTGCCCTTGAGGGACATGTGGGCAAGTAGACAATAACTTGAAAGGTTACTTTGTTTTACTGCATATCCCAGAATCTGTTAACGGTCAGTTCATGCTGGCTGGAGGCTTTGGAAATTATAGTCTGGAAAATAAAACTCCCCAAGTTCTGGGACAGGCCACCAGTGATGTGACTGTAGCAGACTGTAGTAGAGTATTCTTCAATGGTTACTTAACTTCCCTAAACTTGCTGATAGACATGGGGACGAATAAAAACAAACAAACCGCGATATTCGTCAGAAATCACTGATTGGTTAAATATTCATCCCTTCATATTCGTGGGTTACAGAGACCCCGACGAATACGAAGGGATGAATATTTCCCCGTTTTTATTCGTCCCCCATATGAAGAAAAAAACAAGCCATCCTATGGCTTTTCCATTCTGCCTACCGGTCTGCCAATCAGCTGATTGGTGGGCCAATAGGCAGCCACCCCCCCCACAGCCACCCACCCCCACAGCCTATCCCCTGCCCCTTCCTCTCCCTACCTTAGCCCCCCTCGCTGCCCCCCCCTCACTGTAATCACCGCTGCCGCCGAGGTCTCCATCTGGCCTTCGCAGCTACCCTAAATGAAGCTGCAGCTGCCATCTTTGCAAAGGGCAGCCAGTCTCCCTTTTTACATGCCGTGGCTGTGGAGGCCAGATAGAGACCTCAGCGGCGGCGGCAAATACGGGGGGTGGCGTTGGTGGGGGTGGCGGGGGTAGCAGGGGGCGGCGGGGGGTGGCGGCACGGGGGGCAGGTTTTTTAGGAACCCCCCCCCCCCATGAATCAACAAATAAATTCATCCTTCGTCGGTTCATGGGGGCAGCTTCGTGCTTCGTGAGTCGTCAACTTTTGACAACTCACGAAGCAGGACAACTTGCCAAAATGGCGAGTCGTCCCCATCTCTACTTGCTGAAAGTTGGTCAAACATGTCTGAAAGCAGGTTCATTGGGTTGTAATGTGGAGGTGGGGAGAATGGCTTTGACTTTAGTCACATAAGTATAAATCACAACATTATTCCTCAAGTTATTTCACAAAATATGGCATTCTGATGGGTAGCCATTCACCTATATCCCACAGATCCATAACCTTCCCATTCTAGGGTGAGGCCACACACAATCTGCTTCCAGTAGTACTCCCCAGTGGTGTGGGATTGTGGAATGAGGAGACAGGTCTCCCATTTTCTGAGGATATCAAGGAGAATCACTACACAATCTTGTCCTTTTAAGTCTATTCCCAGACAGCATCATTTCCAGAGAAACTCAGCATCACAGGAGACTGAAGAGAAAGAACCTTATAGAATTATTACTTCTTAGCTTGAGAAGTTGAGAGCGTGGTGCTATTCAATCTAGATTTTTAGCGTTTCATTTGTATTTTTTAAAAAGTGTTAATTTGGTTTTTGTAGATGGCCACATTGAAAATTGCAAAGGCATTCTATAAATTATCCAAGTATTTTAAGAGTTTTCTTTGTAGATCTTGTTAAGTCAGTTTGGACAATAAGCTACCACCCTATGGAAATTTGCAGTCCTTGGGTGAACAATAATTTCATGTGCCTGGTAATGGCAAACCTTTCTGTGCATGTCGTAATGTTGTCTGATATGATGGATTTACTCCCAGATCTGTGGTGGGATCTTAGTATATTGTGTTGAAATTCAACTTTTGTCAGAACTGTTGCTTGCGAAACCTTCTTCTAATCAGAACAGTGTGTTTCCTGAGCAAGGGATACAGTTCCCATAAGCCAGTCCCTGCATTTCAGGAGTCAGGAGGCTGGGCTTCTAGGTGTGAGTCATAGTTGTTGGCAACTCTGAGGACTTGCCCTTCTATTTTTCTTTTTTAAACCACTCATCCTTACTTTGGAGACCAGCATAGGCTCAACTCCACATTGTCCTTTTTGGCTTTTCTGCTTTTGTGATATCTTTGTGTAGAGAGCAACAAAAGATCCAAACAGAGGGCTAATCTATATATTTAGAATAATTATTTTATACATTTTTCTTGAGTTCATGCAGTTTCAGAATACTGCAATGTAGGGGTATCTTGAAAGCCACATGATTTAAAGGTGGGGGGAATTCCTTAACCAGTGGAAATTGCAACTACTTCGTGCTGCCGTGTTCATAATTACTGTGACCCATTCATTGTCTCAGGGGCCAAACTTGATGCGTGTAGCAAGTACATAGCCAGTGCTCAAATGGCAGAAACGCTGTCTTCCATGAGGGCCCTACTCAAAAAGCACTGCCAGCTTGGTAGAACCTGACAGTCTGCATTCTGCTGATACAGCTATTGAGAGTCTAGATTCGCCTCTATTCCACAATCAGTCAGGGAAATAGGTCTTTGTGGTGGTATGCTTTGTGGTGGTAATAGGTCTTTGTCTGTTTAAGAAAAATAGGAGCCTGCCATATCCCTGGTTAATGTATTATATGGGAAATATGCTTTTTTGGAAACTCCCAGAATCTCTCAGTCATCTTGGCCTTTGACTATGCTAGCTATAGAATTCTGGGAGCTGTAGTCCAAATACCATCTACCTTTGTATGATCTAGAGCAGTGGTTCCCAAACTTGGGTAACCCAGGTGTCCGTGGACTGCAACTCCCAGAAAGCCTAGCCAGCACAGCTGGTGGTGAAGGCTTCTGGGAATTGCAATCTAAGAACACCTGGGTTACCCAAGGTTGGGAACCACTGCTCTAGAGCACAGCTATTAGTTGGCTTGCAGCTCCTATCAGCCCCAGCAAGCATAGCCAATATTAGAGGAATCAAAGGAGTCATAGTTCATAAATACCTCCATCCCTGACTTAGAGCTGCTACCACCCAGAGTTTCAGGCAGATTCTCCTACCTGAAGTCCTTCTAACTTAAGATGCCCAGCACTGAACTTGCTTTATGCAAAGCATGTACTATGTACATGAAGATGTGATCTTCTCCAAAGCTTTCCCTGTATGAAATACTTCTCTGCACATTAAAAAAAACCCTAGCATATTAGGCAGAAAGCCAGACACATTACCTGCTTGTCCACAGACAGGTTCTAAACACAAAATGTAGGGAATAGAGATGGGCACTTTGTGCTTTGTACAGCTGTGTATGAAGCACGGAACCACAGGTGGTGCTGAGTTCCATCTTCCTTCCCCCAGGCCGGCTGGTCCACTTACTGGGCTCCGCATGCTGCTGGGGTTCTTCTTTGGCAGCAGCACTCCAATCCAGGCAGGAGCCCAGCCAGCCTTTCCCTGCCTCCCCAGGCAGCCAACCACTCATTGGTTGTGCAGGGAGACTCCTCGCCAGAGTGGTTGGTTGCTTGAGGAGGTGGGGAAAAGCTGGCTGGGACCCGAGCAGTGTGCAGAGCCCAGTAAATGGACCAGCCGGTCTGGGGGGACAGAGATGAAACTCAGCACCACCTGTGGTGCCATGCTTTGTGCTTTGTACGAAGCTGTATGAAGCACGAAGTACCCATCTCTAGTGTGGAAGAATTCCAACTTGGGACTCTCCCTGGCTCCAGTTTGTGATGCTAGAATCCCACAAGTTTCTGAACATGTTGATCAGGTCTGAGTGTGCTGAACTCTGAGACGTCAAGTTCCAGTGTAATTGCCTTATTATTTTGGAAGCAAGATGTTTATAATCTAGTTCCTGTGCAAACATGCTGAATGTGTGTTAATGTGTTTTAAAACCAGACCCCATCAGCAAAATCGCTGCTTTTCATTAGTTGACATCAGTAGCACATGGTACAGTATTTCAAAGTGCCGGCCAAATCTCAACTGTGTTTCTAATTTCCTTACTTTCCTGTGTTTGGAATGCCAATGTTAATTTGTTCCCATGGAAAAGCAAGCACTGCCAACCATCATTTTATGTAAATGGCTTTGCAATGCGAGGCTGCCAATGTTAAATGATACTTCGGGGAGATCTCTTGGCTGCACCCACTAGTTTTTGTACCTAATACTTGGAGTGTTAAGTGCAGACAGGATGCTGTACAAAATTGCTATGGTTCTTCACTTGGACAAGATTTTATGAAGTATATCTCCAGTGTGAATGAATAATTAAACAAAAACGATTATATTTAGTCATTTAACAAAGAAGTAGTAGAAAATATCTGCTTTTCCACATGTTCCAGACTGAAGCAAAGGTGCTTGACTGTGTTCACCTGATAGTAAATTTCATTGTATTGTAAGGACTTCAGCCTTAGAAGGAACTTGCCTCCCACCAATGGTGGGACATTTGTTTCATATTGTATTTTAATTCATGACTTATATCAATGCATTTCTATGAAGTTTTAGATACTTCTTTGTACCTGTTGCAATATATTATTCACAGCTATCCTCATGTGTCTTAGGAGATATTTTGGGCATGGATCTTTCCTCCATCTGCACAGTGATGTTTTTGTGTATGATGTACATTTTGGCACATTCACACAGAAAATGTGTCTTTCCCAGAAACCATTGTGACTCAACCATGGGCCCCCAGGTAAACAACTCCTTCCCCACAGGCTCATGGTCTCTCTCTTCTTTTCAGACCTGAGTGGAAGGGGACCCATGGTTGGCAAGAGACAGAGCGGGCATTGACCTTTCTTTGCCTTCCAAAGAGAGGATTCTAGGCTTGCCCACCCAGCTTTTAACTGGGCAGTGCAGGCTCAGCCGGTTGCCTGAATTGGAGCTGAGAAGGAATTTTCCCTGCACAACCCAAATTCTCCCTAGAAGGGTTGCAGATTTTTGCCTTCTCTCCACTGCCTTCCCCTTGGGCTGCTGCATCTTGACTGGCAGGAGGAGTTAAAATGGGTGGGTTCTCTTGATCTTTGTTCAGTGAAGTTGGAATCTTTGAAATGTAAAAAAGAAAAAGAAAAGAAAAAAAAAGAAAAGGTGTCTTTCCCACATGTAGGATGTGTTGCTTGAAAATATACTTAGCTGAGACAAAGAAGCTAATTAGCCCGATTTATAATGTATGGAATCTTGTCCATTACTGCCTGTGCAGTTTTTGCACTACACTTCTCCCTTCTTCCTTCCATCTTTTTTTTAATATTATGCATAATGAATAAAATATAGCTGTTGCTGCTTTTTTCCATGATAGCTCTTTTAACCATCAACTGTAATGTTTTGTATATTACCTCATACAGAAGGTATACCTTCTTTATATGTTTAAATTGGTTTAGGAATCATTCTTTCTTTCCCAGAAGGAAGTCTTGGGATTTCAAAGAATCCATATACTGTAGATGTGACTTTAAGGTAAAGGTAAAGGTTCCCCTTGACAATTTGTCCAGTCGTGTTCGACTCTAGGGGGCGGTGCTCATCCCTGTTTCCAAGCCATAGAGCCAGCGTTTGTCCGAAGACAATCTTCCGTGGTCACATGGCCAGTGCGACTTAGACACGGAACGCTGTTACCTTCCCACCGAGGTGGTCCCTATTTATCTACTCGCATTTGCATGCTTTCGAACCACTAGGTTGGCGGGATGTGACTTTAGCCCTCTATAAATGATTGCTTATCCTAGGGCCCGGTGGCTGAGCCAACCTGTGGCTTTCCAGATGCGACTCTTGTGATCCATCAAAATTGCCTAGACTATCTTGGCCCCATTCAGGGGAAACAAAATATTATTGTGGAGGACACTGGACATGGTATCATGAAATACCCACACTACAAGAGGGGCGCATTGTTTATTGATCCTACAAAGCTAACTGTATGAACAACACATCGGTATTCTCACTAAGGTCAAAAACACCATACAACTCACATGGAGGCCCAGATCCTATTGAGTAAGTTAGGACTGCATAATGGTGATGATGTCATCAGTAGAAATTTGTTGATAATTAAAGAGTTCAAACTTCTGTCCTGGGGCTTGCTTGACTTGACCACAGTAAGACTGATGATGGGTGAGTTGCAGGTGAGGCAAGTGAGCCCTGGAATTGAAATAATTTTCCCCTGCCAGTGATATCATCACCCTTACACAAGCATAATTTACTTAACAGGATTTGGACCAATATATTTGAGGGTTTGGGTTCTTGTTTTACATCTTCACGTATGTAGGTTAAGGAATCAAAGTTGCTTACATATTTTTAGAAGAATTACAAAGATGACAGTGTGATAGTCCATGTTCTGTTTCGGGGAAGTGTGGACTCTGAGGGAAAGCCTTTTGGTTCAATACATCACTTCACACTGGAAACCTAGCATGACATAAACAATAGCTTTGTTCAAACCAGTTCTCCTTTCTCTCAAGAAAGTGTTCAAGTACAGGCTGCTTTAGGTTTCATGTAGCTAATGACACCAAGTGGTTTTGAATCTCTTGTTTTATTGGAACAGGTGTAGTGCCTGCCATCTGTGCCAATGTCTTTCTAGGCCAGCAAACAGAGTACTGTTTTGGTTCAATGGATTTAAAAGCCTCCTGAGAGCTAAGCAATGAAAGAATGCAGAGAGTGCCTGATGGAAGAAAGGCACTTTAAGTAATGAGCTTTGTCACTCAGGGCTTCTAGTAAATTGCCTTCAAATATTTCCAAACTATGTTGTGTGGAGGCTGGTGGAGAGGCAGGGTGAGGCTAAAAAGGAAATTTCTCCATAGAGTATTAAGTTTCTGTTGTCTCTCTGTGTACTTTTTAAAAAACATATTCTCATAGTAGATTTCAAGTACTGTAACATCTTTTTCCACTGTTTGGATGCGTTCAATATAATGCAGAATTAGGATGTAGATGAGGGAGAGGGAAGAATTTGCACTTTTAGCAATGCTGAATAATACAAGGGCAGCACAAATTTTCAGGGCTGGGCATTCTGTACATATTTATTTATTTATTATTTATTTTAGATCCTACTTTTCTCCCATGTGTGGGACTCGAAGCAGCTCACAGTATAAAAAATAAAAAATAATAGAAATACAGTAAATTATTCTGTTGTTAAGATGCAAACAGATTATCATATTAAAACAATAGTTGGGTTAAAAGCAGTTTTGAAAGAACATAAATTGAAAAGAAAAGAGTACAGCACTCCCCCATTAAAAGCCAGTTTCTCAGTTGCTGGGAGAATGGTTAAATAAGAAGGTCTTTCTTTCCCTTACAGTGAAAGGAAAACAGGGAGGGACCGTCCTAATCTCCTTTGGAAGGATGTTCCACAGCAATGGGGGGCAACCACAGGGAAGACCCCCTCCACATCCTCATTTCATTGAACAGTGGATTAGTGGATAGCCTGTCCTGGTTATTTTTTAAAATGATAAAAACCAAATCAAACCACACCAAAGTTTCTATAGCCTTAAAAAGAGGGAGAGGTGATTTTACAACTCTATAGACAAACAGTGCTGAGTATAGAAACAAAACAGCCACTACTACCGATCCAGCCTTGCATATTTGAGTCAATATGTCTGGAAACACTTCACAATTAAAGTGCCTAAGAGATGGGATTGAGGTTTTTCTTCCCTTGTTCCCATGTACAGCCTACAGTATCAGGTCTGTTTGACTTGGGAAACTAAGCTGCCTTTTTAAAAATGGAAAAATCCACTTAGTTTTATTGTTACAGGAAATTCTTTAAAACTTTGTAAACAATGTCCAGTACCCCTCCCCTCTTCAGCGTGGCTTTGCTTGAAGCACTTTAATGACCAGTCTTCAAACAGATAGATTTATAGTGATTGTACTTCTCCTGTAAACTGCAGCTGTCCTGCTCACATCCTCTCACCATTGGTTATGTTGGCTGGAGTTGATGGGGGGTTGCACCAGCATCTGGGAGGACTATACTTTGATCACCCCTGCAATGAACAGGACTTTTACCTGTGTGTCAAATGGGTAAGAGGAACAGAATATTATGCTTCTATCAGCAGAGATGTGATACCCTTTGCTCTTCCCAGGAGGCTGCAAAAATACATCCTTACCTGATTTGGAATAGGTAGTTGCCCAACTGATATATCTTGTGTACATGAATGAAGGCTCATTTACCAGCTCTGAATATAAAATGAGATTTTGCATATTTATTAAGACTTCAATCTGCAAGTTCTACAAGTTACAGCCAGGATCTGTCGTGCATTAGTTCTGCTCCATTATTTTATATTTTTGGTCCTGTCAGCTTCCCCTGACTGCCCTTTCCCCAGTGGATGCATTTGCTCCTATTTCCTGCATCCTATTTGCCATTATGGTCAGAAGAAGGGTCCCAGGCATGCCACACAACAGAGAGAGAGAGAGAGAGAGAGAATATGTGTGTGTGTGAACCACAGCTACCTTCTTTTCTAGTGCTCTGAAGGATTTAAAATGGGGTGGGCAACATGTGACCTATAGTCTGTCTGTAGATTTGCACCCATTTTTGACAGAAAAACATATTTTTCTGCTTTTGGAAGTTTCCAGAAGCAGTGGTTTTCACATATACCACTGGTATTGGGGATCCCCCCCCTTCCCCAGCATCAATATTGGACGTGGATGTCCAGGTGCTTTCAGTTTTTGTTCTTATTTTTTAATTTTTAAAACATGTTTTGATGTTTCTGGCAGGGAGGGTTTGATTTAAATCGCAATTTAAATCACTAGTCAGTAAGCATTTTATTTAAAATTCTCACTAAAATTTTTTAAAAATTGGATTTTTAAAATTTAAATTGGATTTTTAATATATATATTTTGCTTCAAATCAGATTTTTTTAAAAATAAAATGCTTTCTGACCAGTGATTTTAATTGTGATTTAAATCATGATTTAAGGTGTGGTTTAAATTGTGATTTAAATCGATTTGATTTAAATCAAATCCACTGTGGTTTCTGGGCCTGGTGTAGGCCACCATGGGTGTAGGATGGAAATATTTGTTGCCCCAGGCGGACCAGAGTTGCTAACCATGACATAAAAAGTATAAGGCAAATGTATTTATTACATTGAAGCAACTCTGAAACAAATTATTCATGGAGCTATCCATTGTGATGGTCTTTATATGTGCTAACTTGCCACTTACCTCTCTAGAATGGCTTATGTACTGCACTGTTGATTTATTTCACTTTTCTCTGACAATTTTCAGTACCAGAAAATGTAGACAATGCCCTCGCCAACTGACAGGAAAAGTATAGCAACTAAGAAGATGAAGCATTGTCGTCTGTATCAGTAGCTCAGTTTTATATAGGACACATTTTGCAATTAAAATGAAAGCCTGTAAAATGTCAGAGATCATGGACGGCATGTTTTTTGTAAAAGCTGGATTCTTAGGACAAAATAGAGCTCCCTGTTAAAAAAAAAAAAGACAAAAAACAAACCCAAAATCCTTTTACTGTACTTGTGAATGTAAGATTCCAGTGAGGATTAGCCCACAGAAGCATCAAGAGATTGTACAGATTGCTTGTACTAAGGATGATACACTGGGTAATTTTGAAGAGTCCTCAGGCGCATCAGGAAGTCTGTCATACCAGTCAGAAACTCCTGGAAGCTGGTTGTGTTTTTTTAGCTAGAAGAAAAGGAACTCTGTGCATGCTTGAGACTCTGTATCAGTTTGGATGTTTAAATCTATGTTTGACAATGATTTTGCCTTACACTAACTAACATATAGTACACCCAAAGTATATAATTTAGTGTTTTACAAATAAACTTGTTACTGCTACTTGTCTGAGTAAGGAAATATAGTATTCTTACTTGTGAATGTTTTAACAAAGATGAGGCAAATGTTATTCCTACCCCCCCCCCCCCGCCCCCCGTAATGAGTACAAGGTTTCCAACAGGTGGGAGCTGTACTGTTTAATTATTATTAATAGTACATATTCTTTATATACACTGTTCCTCCACCCTTCTTATTTAGTCTGTTCCTTTGGAATATGTTTTAACCTTCTATTTCCACATTCCAGACATGAGTTTCATCCTGCCAAGTTTCAGTAATCTCTATTACGGTAGGACCCACGTATTCACAGAAACAATATCCACGATTTCAGTTGTCTGTGGTTGCGGCCAAATGCAACCCAGCCCGCAGTGCACACGCACACTTACTTCCTCCTCTTGTAAGAGGAAGTAAGAGATAAGGGAGAAGAGAACAATTCGTTTATTCCTGGTTTATAAACATCCATTTAGTGGACTCAAGATTGTTGCAGCTTTGGAAACAAAATTAAAGGCTGAGTCCTGACCCACACTCAGCTCTCATAAATTCCATGTACGTTAGAACGCCATGTTTCTAGAAAAAGGGTAGCTCTCATTCCAGTCAAAAAAAGAGTGGAAATTATATTCTCCTGGAAACAATGGAATAGAATTTGGTTCACTCTCTCTTGGTGAGCTGTACCCATGATAAAGAGAGAGTATTTTGGTGTTGGCTTTTGGGGAAGACAATTGCTGAGTGTTTAGAAGAACTCAGAAGTAGCAATTTTCCAGTTGATTTGGAACATAGTACCTGCAGTAGCACGTTGGCTCATTTGAAACTGTCCATGATGTATCTGAAAAAGTGGGCTACAGTCCATGGAAACCTATGCCAAGTACAACTGGTTAATCTTTATGATGCAACAGGCATCTTTGTTGTTTTTGCTGCAGTACATGACAAACGAACACCCTTCTAGAAATGACCCTGTTGGGTGGGAGAAGCCTTGTATCCAACTGTGTTTAAAATTAATTCTAGGTATTGCTTTTGGCGGGGGGGAGGGTCATGTTCAAAAAATTATCCTCAGAGTACTTTATGATTACACACTTTCCTTCATTTTGTTTTAATCTATAAAATAGTTTAAAACTATAAAGTTATAAGCCCAGGGGGACTTCCCAAGGATTAATAATGTATATATCTTGCCCATCGCTTTTTCTGACCTCAATGTGGCCCTATAAACATTTACATTGGAGTTTATGTTCCTCCTTTTGATTATGAGTGAAAAAAATATTGCTGAAAAGTGGCTGGAGTTATTTAAAGAGGGAAAAATGTAACTTTGGTTCCATGATCTGTTAAGTACATGGAGTAATAAATGTTTATTTGAAGCAGGAAAAACTTAAACTGGTAGTGGTTGGTTGTTTCCTTTTGGAGGAAACTATAAATTCACCCATTTGTATTTTAACTACATTACCACTGGATCCTCTAATTACACTCGTATACATGTAATAAGCTGTAGAGAAAGGAGTCCAGAAATATTTGAGAATGTAGTCTAATGCACTAACCCACAGTACATGAGTCTGTTCTACCAAAGATTCATAAACATTGTGGTTACTGGAGACCACTCTTTCGGTTAACTTGTTTGGAGACCACCAACGTTCTTATTTAAGGACTTTAAGAACATGAGAAGGCCAAAAGTACATCTACTTCTGTATTCTGTTTCCAGAGTGGATTGGCTAAAAGGTGCTTATGGGAAGCCCATAAACCATACGTTAGGCCAGGAACCATCTTTTGTTTACTATGCAACCACAAAAATTTTGTGTCATCTCTCTTTGAGACCGTCTACATTGGCAGCCATTACCTCATCTTCTGACAGTGAGTTCCAAAGCTGTAATTAGCCATTTTGGTGTCCAGGGCAAGCAACGGAAGCTGCTGCAATTTGTCACAGTTAGCTGTTGCTTCACAAAGTCTTCTGGCGCTTTAAAGACTAGTATGTGTTATTTGGCATAACGTTTCCTGGCTTTTTGTAGACTTGTTAGTCTTTAACACAGTGGTGAAAGGCTTCCCACTATTTGAAACAAGGAGGGAAGGGGCACAAGCCCCCTCCCCTTTACTATAGTGCGGGTTGCTTGCCACCTTCCTCATTCAGAGGAGGAAGAGGAAGTGGGTGCCAAGGAACAGCACCAGTGGTGGAGAAGATAGCAGTGATATTGATAACGACTCTGGCAACCTTTGCATGTCACTGAAGAGGAGGCAGAGCAGCTGTTACCCCAGGAGAGCTCTTCTGCTCTGCAGCACCCCTCCAGCTTGTTTCATTTTCTAGGCCAAGAAGCACCCTTCAAATTGCAATAGCAAGCAACAGTGGCAGTTTGACATAGACGTAATGTTTGATCCTGGACACCACTGCAGAAGTCAACTCTTTCTGCTTCAGTCACCCACCCCTGGGCATAGGAGCAAAGGAGCAGATAGGAGGGTCCGTGCTGGCTCTGAGGAGCGCCTGCCAGACAGAATTGGAGATGGTTCTGTCTGGGGAGAATCTCTTTTAAAATCATTGGTATAGGGTTTTTTCAGCTGCCCGAATTATGGCACCCTGGGTTGAAGTCCCAGTAGCAAAACCTTACCCGTCTCCACTTTCTCCCCACCACACATAATTTCATAGACGTCTACCATGATACTTACAAATGCGCAGTTCTAGCTCAATAATGAACAGGCTGCATGAGGTGGGATTTGGCTTTATCTCCAGAAATGCCCTTCTGCTGACTGATCTTGAAAAATCTGACAACAGAGGGAACTGCCAACAGAACTGTTCTGCTGCCTAAGATCTATAGGAAGAAGAGCCAAAAAGGGGTGAGAAAGGATGGTGAGAGAGATTTACACCTGCTCCAGCTGTCCTCCAGCCAAGGGACATATTCACAATGCCAGCAAAAATTTGGACAGTTTGAAGATATTCCTAAGTGATAGTATAATAGAATCATAGAATAATGAAGTTGGAAGGAGCCTATAAGGTCTTCTACCTTTTTTTTCTTGTTGGAATTGTTCGTAATTGTGCCTTTAGAGTTTCCTTTTTAAGAACATCCCTATGTTTGAGGTGGAGAGGGGGTTGGATTCAGGATTGTTTCATCTTACCTAATGTCCTCTGAGATTCCCAGTGTGGTGTGGTGGATAGAGTAATGGACTAGGACTCTGGAGAACAGGGTTCGAATCCCCACTCAACCATGGAAACTCACTGAGGGAGTGGAACTGGTAAAACCACTCATTAAATATCTCACTTACCTTGAAAGCCCCATTAGGGTCACTATTAGTTGGTTCCAACTTGATGGCACAAAACCAACAAATGTCATCTCAGCTGGCCCTGGAATGCCTTTTATTCATACCATAAACCTTCCCAATCTTGTTGCCTTTCTTTGTAATGGAGCTGCTTCAGCTCTGCAGTATTATTTTGGAGATGTGGTTGCAGCACACACGCAAAGACACATAGAAGGAATCTCCCTTACAAAACTCCAAGGCAACCTGTCTAGCATGTCCATGCACATATTCCCTCCCATCAGTATCCCATCAAACCATGTCCTAAAAAAAAAAAAAGATGACACACCAAAAAACTCAAAGCAAAACCTAGCAAGGTTGGTAGAAGCACACTCAGGAGACAGATAGAAGACCCAAAGCACCACATTGTATGACTTTGAGTCCTCACTCAAATCCATGCAGGAGAGCCCAGACTAACATACACACATATACTAATTGTCAAGTCAACACCTACCTATCAGACCGAAAAACAACATCCCAAATCACTCTCTGCTGCCCTCCTCATTCCCCCTGCATCTGCCAGTTCTTTTTTTTTTTTTGTCATTTTGTTGTAGTGTTGTCCTGTTGTCATCCTTTTCTTTGTCTTCTTCAATGCATTTAGAGTAGGTACCTTTTTCCCTTTACTTCCTATAAATTTCTTTGGGCCCACATAGGCCAAGGGGCATCTTGGAGAAAGGAAAGGGTGCGGCAGATTGATACCTGCACTTGCATTTGCAGTGTGCACAACTACTGCCCAATAAAAAATATTGGGTATTAGGGACATGGGGGAGCCATAAAAGAAGCCTCAGTCAAGCCCATTTCCCTGCTGTCTTATCCTAACTGGTTGCTTGTTGCCCTGTCTTCAGCCAAGATCATTCTCACAGGCAAGGGAGCTTGTGCACTCTCCATTATGCTTCCTTCTGAGATTTCAGTTAAAGCATTAATAATCTTCATTAATTGAACATGTGGCTACCAACCACCTCTGCCTGATGTCCTCCATGCCATACAAGATGTTTAACTGTTTGCTTGTGTTAAGCGCATGGAAACAGAGATCTTTTCCCAAGAGGGAAGGTTTTATGTTTGAAAATGAGATGGGGCAGGATGTTAGAAGGATCTTTTCCTTCAGTTGATGGAATACCTGCTTTGGAGCTTCATGGGTCTGTGCCAGGCAGCAGAGGCAATAAATTATGCCACTCAAGTGTTTTGAACATAACCCAAGAAAGGACTTTGGAACCCTTAGACTTGCTAAGCTGGATATGGCAAACATCATTCGAGCTCAACAAGCTACAAGTAAATTCTGGGGTTTGTTATTTGTGATCTGATGGCCTGCATGCTATCCATCGATTTAATAACATCATAGCAATGATGAGGTCTGTCATCTCAATCATGAAGGAAAAATGAGAATGTTTATGAAAGAGAACTCACAAGTTTTCTTTCCTTTCTTTCTTTCTTTCTTTCTTTCTTTCTTTCTTTCTTTCTTTCTTTCTTTCTTTCTTTCTTTCTTTCTTTCTTTCTTTCTTTCTTTCTTTCTGGGTGAATGGAAAATGTTGCTGAATTAAACTCTCGATGACTGAGAAACTAGGCTATTTCAGGGAGACTTGGTCATGAGGATGTGACAGCATGCCAAACACTCTTATTGCCATGGATCTGATTGGGGAAGACTATAAAAAGGTGATCTGGGTGTCTGTAGGGTCTGATGTCTAGATCTTGCTAATAGTGGATGGGCAAATTCAAGGTTAGTTGGTCTTTTAGGGACACCCTAACCACAAACCATGTGGAAGAGATACTAACTGGAGTATAGATTTTGACTGTATACCTCCCTCATAAACTGGATCCTGATGAAAGTCAAATTATGTGTAATGGGAGAACTACACGATCAGGTTCTTGAGATTTGGACTAGTTTTTGCATCTTCAGATACAGTAACTAGGGGCTCTATTTTTGATGAGAACTGCATATGTGCCTACTGTACCGTTGCAGCCAAAACAACTCTCCTTCTACTCTTTTACTCATGGGAGAGGCAGTGATTTTGATTTTTTTTAAAATTAGCTCTAAGGGAAAGGGCTAAGGGGCCCTCTGTCTACTCCAGATTAAATTCTAAACTCATTTGAATGTTAGAATTTTTTTTTAAGTTGCAGCAATGTTGGGAGATTAAAGTTAGCTCTGCTGCATCATGTGTAGTCTGGACGGAGTCAGAAAGACTGTGATGAGAAGGCTACCAAGACAACAAAGTGGTATGCCAGAAATATCCCCTTTGTTGCTCACCAGATGTATTAGAGTACAATTCCTATCATCCCTGGCCAGCATCACTGCTGCCTGTGCTGTCTGAGAATAATAGAGGTTGTACTAGACTGGCCAAGACAGAATTAGAGGAAGCTGTACTAGACTCTCTTTTTTTGTGTGTGGAACAAAGCAGGTGTTTAAAGGTTCAGAGGTCAACAAGGAAACCCTACAAAAATTACATTAAGAAACTTTCTGTAAACTAAAGGACCTAATTTTTCCTAAGACTACTTATCTAGTCAACATCAGTTTTGGGAAAGACCACATTCCACTGATAGCAATAAACCATTAGAAGATTCCAGTACCTAATCGCTTTCCTTTCCTTTAAGTGTTGCCAGTTGATGGATGGATGTTTTCTATATGCTTGTGCTTTTGAAGGACTTTTATTCTGAACTCAAGATGTGGATCTTATGGTATTAAGGGAAACAGAACAACCCTTTATTTAGCTGCACCTGCAACCTTAACGCCTAATGAGTTTAGTTTGATGGAATCCAGACCTCAGGAAGGATTATAAATTCTCATTTGATTTCATTTACTTCTGAAATGCTTTAAACCAGCTGTACCTGTCTGGATTCCAGTTGGCCTTTCCAGACTGCTTTTTGCAAAGGCCCGCTGGTCTGTTGCATTTGTAACTTTAACTTTCTTATATGCACATAGTAATAAAGAACAGAAGGTAAATTTGAAGAGGGGTAAAATTGACTGGAAAGATAAATTAAGCTTACATGAATTTGAAAGCAATCACCTTACAAGTGAATGTTTCTCTCCTCTTCTCCTGCTTCTTTTTGAACATGAAATAAACATCTGAAGAAAAATAAAATAATATGCCTTCAGGCTTGTTCTCATAGGCATCTGAGAAACGAGAGAAGGGGAATTTTCCATGTGATGTTAATTTTAAATTACTTTTGAGCCTCTCCTGGCATGTATGTGAATGTCCAATTATTGCAAATTCGGAAGATAAAGAGGAGAAGAAATATTCTAATGTTGATAAGCTTTCTTAGCAAAGAATGTTTCCCTAACTTTTGCACTGGAAAACTGTTGTGGTAAATGCTGCTTTCACAAGAACATTTGTAAGGGTCCAGTTTGGTAAGCACTCTTACTTGGAAGATGTCCCATTAAACGTGATGGAACTTATTTACTTTGGACTAGAGATGTATAAGATTGGGCTGCACATCTGTACTAAAATGCTCAGTGACCCAAACTTAGAGGAGGGAAACAACAGCCAGAATCCTAATACTCATGAATGCCAGGGTAGGTCAAACAGCATAAACTATGATGATGAATTGCTGCTAAGTGAAGAGTTTGATGCTTATATTCCTTGTTGTGCACCAGTTGGTTGACTTGTTATGTGGTGTGGAATAGAAGTGTTGACATCTTAACTAGCAGCAGTTTACTGCTGTGATTTATGCCATTTGACTTATGATAGCATACATAAGTAATAGAATTCTGGCTGTTGTTGTTGTTTGAGTTTGACTAAAACTCCCAGAATCCCAGAACATTCAAAAGTATGGCTAGTGACTTTTTCAAATTCTTGTAAAAGCAAAAATTCCAACCTCTGATAATAATATTTGTATATGCATGTGTGTGAACGTATATAGTTTATGCTTTTGAATTGTGGTGCTGGAGGAGACTCTTGAGAGTCCCCTGGACTGCAAAGAGAACAAACCTATCCATTTTGAAGGAAATCAACCCTGAGTGCTCACTGGAAGGACAGATCCTGAAGCTGAGGCTCCAATACTTTGGCCATCTCGTGAGAAGAGAAGACTCCCTGGAAAAGACCCTGATGTTGGGAAAGTGTGTGGCAAGAGGAGAAGGGGACGACAGAAGACGAGATGGTTGGACAGTGTCATCGAAGCTACCAACATGAATTTGACCCAACTCCGGGAGGCAGTGGAAGACAGGAGGGCCTGGCGTGCTCTGGTCCATGGGGTCACGAAGAGTCGGACACGACTTAACGACTAAACAACAAGAACGTATATAATTAACTTATTGTTTTCTTTTAATTTAACAAGGCCATTGTATAGTCTTTTCCAATGGTGTCATGGTAAATTTGGTAGTGTAGATGTGTATCATGGTATCCCCATCACTGTCACAGCCCCCCTCCAGCAGTCCTAAATGCAAGCAGCTCAGGTGCTCCATAGCAATTATTGAAGAACAGATCTTTTGTAAAGTTAATTACTTTTAATTACCCATTCAAGAAAACCCCACACTCAAATACTTTGCATCACAACAGAGATAGCTTGCAACATTATTTCTCTCCCAGCTACTGTGAGAGTTGGGGTTTAAGTCTAGAAGGGAAAGGGAAGCTGGCATAAGGTGGATGATGTCATAAATTCTGATACTCAAATAGTCCTGGGGTTTTGACTCTGGCTCCAGCACATAGTTTCCCCCCAAGAAGTGCAAAGAGTAAATTACATCAAAGAAAAAGTTTAACAGGTACCTACCTGCAGTGGTTATGACTAAGCTGTATGTTTTTCAAATATTCATTTTTCATATCTAGTAAAGGCACAGGAGCCTTAACTCTTACTAGGCCTGGCAACCTCGGGGGGGGGGGAACTACCCTCACTTGTGTCATTTTATTATTTAGTGCTGCTCTAGAGCCTGTTTTCTGGTGTTCATTTTAATCTGAAGATTGCATTTGCTTCTTCTCAAATAAAATAGTCCAAGTCGGGAACAACACATTGGACAAAGCTCCTACAGTCCTCATGACAACATTGCGAGGCACCAAACCATTAAATGGCACCACATAACCACAAACACAGCCAGTAAGCTTGGAACCTCCTCACAAAAACATCCATAAAACCGGACCCCACAGATATGTGGCTGAATATGGATACAAAGGAAATAACATTGTGTGTGTGTGTGTGTGAAATCCAAATTTCCTCAGAAAGCACGACACTGACTACACAAATAAAACCAGCAGAAATTTTGTGCACTCAGCCTTATCCCCTCCTGCTGACACTTTAGTTAGACACACCCACACAAAGCAGTATATTGGGGATTGTGCATGCAATTTTCATATAAATATAAGTCTTAAAACTCTTTTTCTTAACGGGCAGCTGTCCTCAGTCTTTCATTTTTTTTTTTACTAAAAGAGTACATTGACTCCCTTGGAGTAAGACACTTTCAGGTAATTGTTAAAAATAAAAAGAGCTTTCTAATTTCTAGTCAAATCTTGCTTTTCTAGAACTTATACCAATCATTTCCTTTTCCTCCCCAGTATGAAAGCAACATGCAAGATGCTCTCCCTTTCCCTAACCCTTATCCACCATAAAACAAAAACAACCAAACAATTGCATTTGTTGAGTTGTGGGGTTTTGCCAACCTTGTGAGAATTCCACTAGGATTACAGCAGTAGCAGTAGGGTTGGGCTTAACATAGTCTTTCCTGAACCCACTGAAAACTGCATCCCAGGGGTATTGAAGGAACTTGCTCTTGTAATCTCAGGAGCAGAGATGGACACTTACCATGGTTCAGCACTTTGGCATGGTTCAGCTGATCAGGCCCACAGGTGCTGTGCGGGCACCCCAGATTCGGCACCCTGCCTACTCCTGCGGGTGCCCACTCAGAGGGGGAGGCAGGGCAAGGAAGCCTGCCTTGGGTGCCCACTCAGAGGAGGAGATGGGGCAGGGAAGCCCGCAGTGCTGCTTCTGACGGAGCGTCTGCAGGAGGAAGTGGGGTGTGGAATCTGGGGCTCCTGTGCAACCAGCTGTGGGCCTGATCGGCTGAACTGTGCTGAAGTGCAGTAAGTGCCCATCTCTACTCAGGAGCCTCTGTCTCTAGTCTTTTAGAATTCTTGAAGAACAGGTGAGGTCTCTTGAGGACTAGAGGTGAACAAAGGTCATCCCCATCTTCAAAAGGGGGGAAGGGGCAGAAGATGCAGGCAGCTATCCACCGGTCAGTTTGACATCAATACCAACAGCAATTCTAGAACATTGTCTGTGAGTACTTAGAAAATAACACTGTGCCTCCAAGATGCAGCATGAGTTTCTCAAGAAATAGATCATGCCGAATTGATTTTAACTCTCTTCCCCCCCCCCCCCCGAGCCACAAGCTTGGTAGATGAGGGGAATGCAAGCCTTTTTGCAAGGTCCCTCATATTCTAGCAGCCAAGCTGCTAAAATTTACTACTGTTTGGTGGGTCTATAGCTGGGTGACCCAAAGAGTCATGAATGGTTCCCCATCATCTTAGGGAGAAGTGACAAGTGGGTGCCACAGGATTCTCTGTTGGGCGAATGATCAACATTTTTATAAATGACTTGGATGAAATGGTGGATGGGAAGTTCCTCAAATTTGGAAATTATACCAATCTGAGACATGTAAGGGTAGCTAATATTTCAGAAGACAGAATCAAGACTCAAACAAATCAAATGAGTTCGGCAAGGAAAAAAAAGGTAAGGTTCTTCATTTAGACAACAAATCAGATGCACTAATGTAAGATTGATGACAGATACCTTGGCAGTTGTATGCATTAAAAAGGACCTAGGGGTCTTAATAGTCAATAGCGTAAGGAGAAAAGGCCAAATGTAACCCTTATTTGCATCGATAGAAGTCTAGGGAAATAATAGTACCACTACTCTGCTTTGATCAGACCTCACCTGAAATACTGTATCCAATTCTGGACCCCACACTTTATGAAGGATATAAGCAAGCTGAAACATGTCTAGAAGACGGTGGGTGTGATGGTAAAAGTATGAAAACCAAGCCCTGTGAGGAACAGCTGAAGGAACTGGGCATGTTTTCTCTGGAGAAGGGTCATTTGAGAGGCAATATGATAGACATTTTCAAATGTTTAAAGGGCTGTCACGTAGACAATAGAGCAAGCTTGTTTTCTGCAGCTCCATAGGGTAGGACCCAAAGTGAAGGACTCAAGTTACAAGAAAGGAGATTTCACCTGAACATTAGGAGGAACTTCCTAACAGGGAAAGTTGTTTCATGGTGGAATGGACTGCCTTGGTATATAGTTGTGTCTATTGCACTGGAGGGTTTTATACCAGAGGTCCCCAACCCCCGGTCCGCAGCTCGGTGCCGGTCCATGGCCTGAGCTGGACCGGACCACGGAGGCACACACTCCCCCCCGCACAGCCTCTTTGCGCCTGCGCGCCTGTGCCTGCGCCCGCACGAGCGCTCCCCCACCCCTTTGCGCATGAGCGCGGGGGTGCCCCACCTTCCCCAACCGGTCCACGGGGTTAAAAAGGTTGGGGACCACAGTTTTAAACAATTAGATTGCCACCTCTCTGTGATGCTTTAGTTGTGGATTTCCTGGTTTGACAGAGGGCTGGACTCTATTATTCTTGGGGTTCCTCCAGCTCTGCAGTTCTATGATTCAGTGACTGAAATCCTGTTACACAGTAAAGGAGAAGGTGTAACTTTTAGTGGCAAATTGTGTGACTCAGTATTCAACAGACAATACCTAAGGAAACTTCTTAATTTATGGCAATTTGCCACTAAAAGTTACTACTTTGCAAAACTGTGCAACAGGATTTTGGACATTGATTCTACTGACAACAGGAGTATATATCTTCTACTTCTTGGCACCAAGGTCTTGAGGTATTGTTTTGTCCCAATATGTTGCATTGGCTTAGGGAAAAATGTACCCCGTTGGTAAAAATAGAAAGATTTAATGGGGGACTTTTTTTTGTCCCAGTACTTTCTTGTGTATAAAAACAACAATGGACATAGCGAGTGGCTCAAGCTTAGGGCATTCTTAATGCCTCTTTAGGACACAGTGGGCAAAATCCTCTTGCTTTACTACCACAGATGTAACATCAAGTTACACCCACGGTAGCTACAAACCTGCACAGTAGAAGTGCTATCGACAAAACACTTCCACCTGTGTATTGCCAACAGCAACAATGACAACTGCACAACTGATAGTACAGTCAAATAGAACAGTTCCTTTTTTGCCAGGAATACCTTTATGCTTGCACAAACAGGATTTTGCCCACTGTCATGGGATGCCAGTGTTGTAGGCTTAGTTCTGTATGGATTCTTCAGCAGGACATGACTCCAGGAGGCTAAGACCTCATGTCCCTTTTGCATGGGTTTTAAGGGCTAAAGAGATATTCATACATTTGCTTAGCTCAGTCTTTCCACCTCTATTTTGAGCCTGTTTATCATCTTTCCTCGGAATGCTTTCTTGGGCTGTCTTAAAATAGAGTACTTCAACTTGGACCAGAGACTTTACTTAAGACCTAATCAGTGCATGTTATCTACAATTTTCCATATGCTGATACTTCCTATGCAAAAGTGGAATTTGTTAATGCCTCTTTAGGACACTCATCTTCTGCCTGCATTTCCTGATTTATTTGTGTATTGTTTTCTGAGTAAATGTGCATCTCTTGCAGTAAATGTGCATCTCTTTCCACCTTTTTCATTTAGTTTGTTTTCATTTATTAGAAGTATTTATTAATTACCTTTCCATCCACTGATATATTTGGCTCTGTTCCTATAGGAATTGTTCTTAGTCCAGATGTTTTGGGTGCAATTTCCATGAATCTCTGACAATTGGCCATGCTAGTTGGGACTTCTGGAAGTCGAAGTCCAAAATATCTAAAGGACCAAAGACTGAATGCTATTTGTATCACCTTGCCCAAGCAGTTGTGATCCAAACTGAAGTTGGCTTCATGTGTCCACAATGTTTTTTGTTAGCTTACCCATGCTTTTCCTGCTCAACTATAAAAATTATTGTATAGATAGGCTTCCTCAGCAGGATATGGGATAGCAGGATGTGGTGTTTTCCCACTTTGCGCAACCTCATCGCTTCTTTTTCCAAAGGAGATGCTCTGAGACATCTGAATGGTTCAACATGATCCTTCTGTTGTAAATTTGGAAATGCATGCTCCTGCAAATACAGTGCTTTGATGGTGGTGAATATGAGAATAGCTATCTCAGGCTTCCACAGCCTACTACTTTTCTGGGGTTTGATTCCATTTGAAAAGAACATATGGCAGCACAAGAGATAATTGAATCCATCTTCCTTTCAGCTCTGCCTTCTTGATGCCTACACAATGGTACCATTGTTCATGGCACACATGTTGACTTGTAACATGTTTAATCTTGTACTTTGCTATTCTGTTTTCTTCAACATCTGTATATGATAAGAAATGGTTTGTATTAAGGGGATTTGTTGACAAAGTAATAGCCAATGCTTATACATGAACAGATGGAAAATGTCTTCCCTCATTCCATTCAGTGGGAGGCGGGGGGGGGATGGGTGGCATTTCTTCTTTCCCTTCTTGCTGCAGATGTGATACACTGCACCAGTATTACAGCTCTCTTTGTTTTATTTATTTGTGTAAGCAAGGATCATGTGTTTGGTGGAAGAATCCAACAGGCTCCCTGTGCCGTTCTAGGATAGATGACTTGGTGTGTAATTTTGATCTGGTGATGAAAACTTAAAGAATATATTGATCAATCCAGATGATCAGCCCTTATGTGGCTCATAAAATGCATTGCATACTCCACCTGTCGATGCGTGAAATAAGCCTTCCCTAATGTGGTGCTCTCCGGATGTGTGTGACATAATGGCTGGGGATGATGGGAGCTGTAGTTTAACACAAAATGGACAACACCTGGGCTGCTTAAACTATAACACTCTTACAGAGTTCCCTTTGAAAAATAACACTTTTATTATTTGTTTATTTATTTATTACATTTATATTCCACTTTCCCTTCAGCAACCTGAAAGTGGTATACATGAACATGGCTCACCTCCCCACCCCCACTTTATCCTCACAACAACCCTCTGAGAGAGGTAAGGCTAAGTATGTGACTAGCCCAATGCTGGAGAGTTGAACCCAAGTCCTCTGTGTCCTAATCTAACACACTCCCCATTCCGCCATATTATGAACAGAGTCCAGTGTGGTGATTTAAAGCTCATTAGCTTATTGGCTAAGTTGGTTTCTTTTGGTTCAGAGGTGGGCAGCTTTATTGGATTGTGTGGGCTTATTTTCTGCTCAGGAATCCTATACTACGTATTGGTAGTACAAAGAGTGAAGTTGGAAGTCCATTTCTTGTTGCTTGGGCCTAGTACCGCAGTTCATTTCTTCTGACATGCCCTGGGGGAGCCAGGAAGTAACAAAAGCAGTTGACAGAAGGGGTTCTGTGTCACCCCAGGGCCATCCTTTGCCACTCCTGTTCTAAGTTTTCCAACTCTGAAGCAACAGAGTTCCAGTATGTGAAATCCTTCCAATTAATTTTTGTCCATCTCATGTGGTTGCATCTTTTTAACCATGCATGGGAGCATTTTTAAGGAAGCTGCCTTATATCAGGAACAGCTGCTAGGAGTTGTAATCAAATAACATCCAGAGGGGTGTACTCTGACCATCCTTGGCCTTGAACCTCGGGTTGGATTCATAGGACGTACGTGCGAACAGCTCTGCAAAGTCCAAGGACTTCATATACATATGAAGGACAGTGGTCAGAACTGGGAGCCATCTTTGAGGAGCATGGCTGATAGGTGCAGTTCTGTTTCATTCTCAGTTTTTTCAGGGATTCCATGGACAACACAAAATGGAATAATCTTCTTTTCTTCCACTGGATTGCTTATTCAAGTGAGGTGGGGAGTAGTGCAATACACACAGGCTGATAGTATTTGTGCATGTTGTGTGCCTTATTTCTAGGGAACACTGTTTTATCTTTAGGAATCTACTTTCTCTTCACTTATCTTTTCACCTCAGGAATTCAAGACCTTTTACTCAAGGCGGAGATTAAAAGACCTTCACAAATCCCATATGGCCCTTTTGGAGAAGGAGATAAGTTACAGGCATTTAAATACACATTCCTGTTGGCACACAGCTTTTACTTGTCCCTTCCTTTTTGTTGAGTTACTCTGTGAATTCGAAAGAAGGAATTGTTCCTCAAGGCAACTCCACCCCTGCTTCTTCTGTGGGGTGGGAAGAGAGAATTACATGTATTATTTATATATTTATTGGTCTGGAATATTCATGGCCTTTCCAACAGAAAATTTGCTCAAGGCAGCTAGTGTAAAAAACAAACAAACCAACAACCTCAAAATACAAACCAAAGCATCTTTTGGAAAATGCTGTGAAATTAGCTCACTTGAGAAATGAACCATTGAAAAAAAGACAGTACTCACCTTATCTACAAGCAATATAATATGTCCAGTTAAAACCTGCTGAGGTCTAAGTGAAAAGCCAGGTGAGGAATTAAGGTTTTGACTTCTCCTGTGGAATGCCATCGAAAGAGGGTAAGGTGACTCTCCCGAGGTAGTGATGGTCAAGATCTGGTGTGGCCTCTGAAACCTTTATCTCTCTAGTTCCTGCCAGGTGCCCCTTTTAAGAAAACAGGGCACTACCGTAATACAGAATAACTGTTGGTCCAGTTAGGTCCATGTTGCCTCTACCAAGATTAAAGCAAGGTAGTTTCCTCCAATCAACATCAAAAAAACTAAGATCATGGCCACTGGTCCCATCACCTCCTGGCAAATAGAAGGGGAAGATATGGAGGCAGTGACATATTTTACCTTCTTGGGCTCCATGATCACTGCAGATGGTGACAGCAGCCACGAAATTAAAAGACACCTGCTTCTTGGGAGGAAAGCGATGACAAACCTAGACAGCATCTTAAAAAGCAGAGACATCACCTGGCCGACAAAGGTCCGCATAGTCAAAGCTATGGTTTTTCCAGTAGTGATGTATGGAAGTGAGAGCTGGACCATAAAGAAGACTGACTGCCGAAGAATTGATGCTTTTGAATTGTGGTGCTGGAGGAGACTCTTGAGAGTCCCCTGGACTGCAAGGAGAACAAACCTATCCATTCTGAAGGAAATCAACCCTAAGTGCTCACTGGAAGGACAGATTCTGAAGCTGAGGCTCCAATACTTTGGCCATCTCATGAGAAGAGAAGACTCCCTGGAAAAGACCCTGATGTTGGGAAAGTGTGAAGGCAAGAGGAGAAGGGGACGACAGAGGACGAGATGGTTGGACAGTGTCATCGAAGCTGCCAACATGAATTTGACCCAACTCCGGGAGGCAGTGGAAGACAGGAGGGCCTGGCGTGCTCTGGTCCATGGGGTCACGAAGAGTCGGACACAACGACTAAACAACAACAACAAGTTTCCTCCAAAGATTCTGAATTTGTGCTTCTCTTCCTCCTCTTGCTTTCCTACTGGAGGTTGAACATCATTGTGACTCTACTGACTTTAGACACTGCAGCTCTAAACAGTGATGTTTTCTTGCATTCAAACCAGCCTTCTGGGTCCTTTGGGCTGTATGTTCTTCTCTCTTGTGCCCTTCATTTCTCATTTATTTTACCACACAGGATCAGCTGTAGCAATCTGTATTGACAAATGGACAGCAGAAGAGGTCGGCTTTCAGGATTGCCTATTTATGTTGTGCTCTGTCCCCAGTGGATCATAGTACTGAAGTACAATTAAATGAATTACTGTTCCACAACTGTGGAAGGACAATAAGAAGTAGGCCAGCCTGGTCATCTGTGGCAAGGAATTCCAGAGTCTGTACTGACATTGGGCTACATTGACAATCTTCCTCTTCCTCCCCGCTGCACCACCAGTAACATTCATTGTTGCAATCTCAAGATCAGGCCAACCCTAAAGTGGTATGATAGAGATGCCTGATGGTTATCAATACCAAACTATCCTGGGCGGGGGGATTATCTTGATTGAAAATGATTTTGAAAGCTGAACAGGATCAGGCTTGGTTAATACTCAGATCACAAAATACCACATATCTTGAGATAAGGCTAGGGCTAGGTTAAAAATCCTGGAAAGTGGCTGCCAATCAACATTGATAATACTGGACAAGGAGGACAAATAGTCTGGCTCGGTGTAAAACTGCAGGATAAATCTCAGTACAAAACTGCTTCTTCTATACCTACAGTGCCTAAGCGTGCACTGGGGCTGTACCATAAATTAGTGGGTGAAATCCTATTGCTCGAACAGACACAAAGAGCCATACCTTAAGAAATCTCCATAGGCATTATATGTTGCAACAGATAATGTCGACAGAGATTTCTTAACTTATGGCAATTCATATCCAAAAGTTCTGCTGTTTGTGTAACTGTGCAACAGGATTTCAGCCAATATGAAATAGCAAAAAACGTTACTGGTAGTGCAGTCCTCTGTCTATATATTTACCCAATAGTAAATCCTCATTTAGTTTAACAGGACATGTTAGACAGATACATAGATGAATGCAGCCTTAGGTGGTTGGATAAGATAGAATTTTACTAGGCTTTTGAGTACTCATATTGGCCAGCATTTTCAAATCTGGTGTCCTCTAGAAATGTACGTCTGCTGAAAGATAAAGGGGATTGGAATCTGACATACTTGGGAGGGCCACCAAGTCTAGAGAAGGGTGATCTAGGCTCTTAACTAATAGGAGATTCCATACATCCTTTGGGACCAGTAACCATTGGCCAAATTTATCACTTGGAAATGCACTGATGTTAATACCTAAATTCATTTATTTTTGAGTTAAACAAGAGGACAAGGAAATTGATGCATCTAATCTTTTTAAAGTAATGTTTTGTATTACTTTGCATCAACATTACTTTCAAAACGTAGTGTTTTTCAGAATGGGGAAAATGTACCTGAATGCTCAGAACTTGCCTATTGCTGTTTGAGAGTGACTGCCAAATGGACATTCCATCCAGACCAGATGTCAACAGAAGTGTAACATTAGCATCTAATTGAGTACTATCTGGCAAAACAGTTTTAAAGACTACAATCTTATGGGAAACAATAAGCACTTAAGGAAGGAAGGAAGGAATTTAGTGGGTGTTTGTTAGATTACAGAATTATAACTTTTAACTGAACCAAACTTATAATAAGTCCTTAAAACTTTGTAGCTTGCAAAAAGAAAAAATGCAGCTGGTGGAACAAAGATGGGGAATTCCATGCCCATATCAGCAGCTCACTCAAAACTCAGAAATCTCTCTCTCTTTCTCTCTCTGTCTCTCTCTCTGCTTCGGATTACAACTTGTAGTGTCCCCCAGCCAGTATACTTTCTTTAGACAGGATTGCTCAGTGGTTTAGGCATCTGGCTGCAGAGCCAGAGGCTAGGAGATTGATTCCCCATCGTGCCTTCTGTGAGTAGACCCAGCCTGTGTGGCTTTGGGCAAGCTGCACAGTCCCAGGGCGCCCCCAGAAGAAGGGAATGGGAAACCACTTCTGAGTGTACTCTACCTGAAAAATCCTAAAAATGGTAACCATATGTCAGAATTGACTTGACGGCACACAATTATTATCATAGCTCCAGAAGCTATTCCAGAGACCAAAAGGGTGGGGGGAGACAATGTTTCTAATCTCACTGAAAACAAAGAAATTCTATGATTTCATAGTATGAAATCCTGTGTTCCACCCAAACTATTTCCACACCCTTCCAATTGTAAGTGTAACCCTTCTTGAGAACCACTCGTGTACATGGTCCCCCCCCCCCCCCAATTCATCCTTACGGCCTTGTGAAGTTGTTAGGCTGAGAATTGGTGCGGGGCAAAGGTTGCCTAATTACTGGCTTCATACCTAAGTGCTTACGCTAAGTGCAGAGGTGGGATGGAGCCAATCCACTCAGACATTGGCTTGCACGCAGTTTTTCCTCCCCAGCGCTATCCAGTTAGTGCTTTTAATACGAAGCAACACTAAACATTGACATTGTCTTCCACTGAGATCTCGCTGGCTCATAGATCTCAGCAACAAGTAGTTGCAATGCCTTGCCCCACAACTCTGTAAATATGGTTGGGATTTAACTCTAGCAACTAGCGGGGAAAGACTCTGGTACAGTATATTCCATTGCAGGAGTAGTACATTTTGGGAAAAAGCAGCATCAACATGATGAACAGGAAACAATTTGTTCACAGAGGTAGGACGTCAGCTGCTATTCCGACTACTACTGTGACTTGAACTGAAATGTAGCCCTGGGTGTGCTGGATTGAAGGGGAAGAATTGTTCTGAATACACTTCCAGTCCTGTCTTCCAAAACCACAAAAGGGCTGCATTTATTTTTCTCTGGGAAGCTGGGCGCTAGAAAACAAAGCCATGCTGGCTACTAGAAAAGGTCATGTTTGCTGCAAGAGGTTTAAATAACCACTTCTAGTGAATACAAACACATTGTCCATGCACATCATGTCAATCCTTTGTCCTCTCCATAAGGAGAATCCAATAAAGTTTGCTTGGTTCATATCAACAAGAGAGGGGCAGATCTTTTGTAAAGTTAACGGACTTTTATTGCCCATTTGAGGCTAAACCACTACAAAAAGGATACCTTGATGTTCCTGGAAAAATCAGTATCTCATCCCAGCTATTCTGAGGATTGCTGTTAAGCTTATAAGGAACAGGGAAGCCTGAGGGATGTGGCAGATGATGTGATTGTTTCTGATACTCAAAAGATGCATGGCTTTGACTCTATGAGCTCTGTCTCCACTACAGCCCTGACTGCTGTTATGGAAGTACAGAAAAATAACCAGTTACCAAGACTAGTACAAACAACAGTAAAAACGCATGCTTTCCATAACACTGGCCACCAGTTCTGGGGTTAGATTTGCAATAGCCGTGTCTTGATGAGTATCCAGTTCTTTAACTCTGCTTCACTTTAACCACCAGTGGCCATACCCTAAATTTTACTGCCAGTAGAATGAGCTGGGGTTTGGCTCACTAAATAGCAATCCTGGGAATGATACTGGTGCATGGTTCCCACATGTCAGGTGGCTGTTCATGCATAAAGAGGAAAGATCTTTGTTTGCAATTCCCACTGCAGCTGCATTGTTGGCATGAGAAGTGAGAAAAATATCCAATTACTGAGGGGTGCAGTCAGACTGGTTAGGTCATGATGTGCTGCTCTTCAGTACAGTACTCTCTTATTAAGTGATCTGAAAGTATTTTGAAAGTAGGCCTATTGCAATACATGGCCAGTACAAAACCTGGTAGAGAGAGCTAGAGTTCTTGATTATTGGGTTTCAGTCAAGTTCTAAGTACTTTGAGCCTACATATCTGGAAACAAAGATTAAAAGATGAAATTGTTACGAAGAAATTTGTATGTCACTTTCCCACAGATGTTATGCCCAAAGCAGCACGCAGCGCTGAGAAAACAGAACAGTGAGAATAAAATGAAATTGGTTGGAAACATTGGTTAGAAAAAGACTAAGTTAGTCTTGCACGGTCTTATGCCAGTTCCAACTTATGGCAACCCTAGTAGGGTGAGGAGGTATGTTAGATGTTCAAGGAATGATTTTTCACTGACACTCACCAGCTAGTTTCCTATGACCAGTCAGGGACTTGAACCCAGGTCTCTTGAATTCTAGTCCAGCACTCTATCTGCTACACGGAACTGGTTCTCCGACTTCCACTAGTCATTTTGAAATAAACATCATTTATGCTATTTCCACTAGCTCTTCCTTTTGGTTTCTCAGCTACACATGATGAATGATGAAGATTCTCCCAAAACACATTAAAAACACTGTTATTTCAATGAACATTATGTCAACAAATACTGGGAGATCTTTCAAAACTGATTGAGTGGGTAAGATCTTGGGGGAAAATACTTTGTGGGAATTTAGGAAAGATTTATATTACTTACTATATTTTATTTATATCCCACCTTTTTCCCAAAGAGCTCGAGGTAATATGCTGAAATTTTTAACTTTTGATGTCTTATGTTCTACCAATCCCTTTGTCAAATAAGCTGGATCTCACCTTGATAACAGTATTGTGGGAAGTAAATACAAACAAAGAAGCAAAAAATTCCATTAATAGTTGAACTTGCAATAATACTACTGAGTATAATTTTGCAATATTTATTTATAAAGACAGCAAACAAAAATTGCAGTAGTCTTCTTGGGATTACATGTTATTGCTACAACTAAAAAGCAAATAAAAATGATTCCGTAATTTCACTGTATAAAATTCTGTGTCCCACCCAAACTATTTTTGTGTTTTACCAGTGATACATATAACCCTTCTTGAGAACCACTGATGTAGATTCCCCCCCTCCACACTGTTTTATCCTCACATCAGCTTCCTGAAGTTGTTAGGCTGAGGATTGGTGATGGGCAAAGTTCACTTAGTGCTTCATGGCCATGTGCAGATATCCAGCAGTTACTGGATTCAGCACCCAGCTTTAACATCTAAAGGAATTTTGGAGCAATAGAGAACATTAAAAAATACTACCTAAAAGGCCAACCTATCCTGCTGAACTTCTGGTAAGTGGAATGTCCTGTCAATGTAGTAATGCAGGATCAAACACCACTTTGCAAATGGAGAGTGGGTTGATGGAGATCACTACTGTGCATGGCTGTGCTTGTGTAAGCAGTGTGATCCTGTGCTATCAACACTGGCAGGACTTTATGCAAAAGCTCAGTAGGGTACTGGCCATCATGTTCAAAGGTTATATATCGATTCGGATGTATTTCTTTGTCAATGGAATTCTTCCATGAGGTTATCCTCTGATATGTTTGTGCTTGAGATCTCATGGAGAACACACCACATGACACTTCAGCAGTAATCCATGCAGTAGTAACTTATTGTTCATTATTGCTTTACACTTGCATAAGGTCAAAGATGTAACACTTGACAGTAAATTGTTCCTCATTAATGAGGTGCTGGTTGGGCTTCTGGGTGGGCTCACACATTCAGGAATGCAACCAGCAACTCATTAATGAATAGCAATTTGCTGCCAAGGCTTACACTGTTGCCCTTATATAATAATAAATTTACAATAGAATTCTGGTTGCTTTGATCAGAGAAATGGCTTAAAAGTGTATTGCTTTGTTTTCTGTCAGTAAGATCTTTTCTCCATGGCACACAAGAGTGGCTTTAAACAGAACTCATTCGGACAAAAATTACTCTGCAAGCATGCTCTCGGAAGCAAACCCATCAATATGGCTGTTTAAGGTTTAACTACTCAAACAAGAAGGTCAAGTGGGGGATTTGTCCTAAATGTATGTGTTGCTTCCCAGGGTTAATTGTTAATCGACAGCACAGGAAGTGTGAGTGGGATCAAGGGACAGAAGCTAAAGCCAAACAAACACATGTAGGGCATAAGGCAGGCATTTAAGTTGTGAATAGATGATTAATTATTGAGTTATTTAGGAAGGGACTCAAGTTGTAATAAGAGTCTGTTTTCTTTCTTGTTACCTCCCAGTTCAGAGGCCAAAACAGGGCCATGATTAAAGCCCTTAACCCATCTTCTTTTTAAAAACATTTATACATTGCATTTAATCAAATGAGATTCTAGGGTGGTGTCCATCTCTCTCTAAAATTGCTTCCTATTGATTAGTGAAATTGTTTATTCATTATGATGAGGAGGAAGTTAGAATTCCATGTGTCATGTATCATGTTTAAACGTGACCCAGTTGCATGCCAGTTCTTGGTGTCCTAAGTGGGCATGCTGCTGACTGCATGCTTTACACAGCCCTGAGACTTACAATTTTATTTTCACAAAATGATACAGTAATGCCGTCAACAGAGAGCCTGTGATGGTATATAGATCATATAGACCATAGTATATAGATCAAAAATAGCTGATGTGGGACAGGCACTCCTAGATGGTACCAGGTAACATCTTCCTGAAATGCCAGTCATAGCTTTGTTTTTTTGCTGTAAGATATGTAGATTGGAGGGATGCACATACACAGTGCCAAAAGGGAAGAAGGAAGAAGAGACATGGGTCTGAATTTAGTCGAGTAGCTGAAACCTACTGAATCAAATGGATTTGGATAGCTCAGTGGTTTTGAGGTCTGTGGAGCCATAGGTTGGGAGTTCGATTCCCCACTGTCCATCCTTGACAAGGGTCTGGGATCAATGATCTATAGGATCCCTTCCAGCTCTGCAGTTCTATGATGATGATGATTTGTTGTTGTTGTTGCTGCTGCTGTTGTGTTTATTCACCACTGAACAAGTGATTCAGCTATCTATTCTAGTTAGAAACTAGTGATTAGATGTAGGCTATAGTTCTGAATCTGTTGATAAGCACATTTGGAAGGATAAGCTATAAAGAATGAGCTGTTCCTAGAGTGGTTTTGATTTGGGGGGTGAATGTATGGTGTATTGTGACTCATGAAAAGGAATTAGTTGTCTCATCATAGGGCTTTAAAAAAATAAAATTTTCAGAAGTGGTTTACCATTGCCATCTTCTGCACAGTACTAACAAGACTTGAAGGCAGGAGGATAAGAGGAAGACCAGATAGGAGATGGGTTGACTCGGTAAAGAAAGCCACAGTCTTGAGTTTGCAAGACCTGAGCAGGGCTGTTAAGAATAGAACATTTTGGTGGTCACTGATTCATAGGGTTGCTGTAAGTCTTTGTGACAACAGCATGTGGTAGAATATACCAGATGGGCGGGATATAAATCAAATAAATAAATAAATAAAATAAATGTGCAATGGAGAGACCGGAGATGAGTGGTCTGTGGCAGGCTCTGTGGGCTCCAAGCAATGTGATTGTACCTCTGCTTTGGACTGTTGCCTAGTTTTTCCTAAGGAAATAGCTAGTGGGACGTGGACTAGTAACTATTATTTTTAGTTTGGATAAGGAAGGCAAATGTCTAAATCAAGTCTATTGTACTTTGGACATATGAGAAGACAAGCCTTACTGGAAAAGACAGTAATGCTAGGAAAAGAGGAAGGCAGAAGAAAAAGTGAAATACTTAAAAGAAGATGGCTTGACTTAACAAAGCTACAATAAATCATAGGATATTTTGGAGGTTGCTAATTCATAGGGTTGCCAGTAAGCAGAAGTGACTTGATAGAATGTAACAACAAGGAAAGCTACCGTGTTTCCCCCGAAAATAAGACAGGGTCTTATATTAATTTTTGCTCCAAAAAAAACGCATTAGGGCTTATTTTCAGGGGATGTTTTATTTTTTTCATGTACAACAATCTACGTTTATTCAAATACAGTCATGTCCTCTTCTTCTGGTTGCTGCACAATGGTGGAGGGCGGGGTTTCACTTAACTAGGGCTTATTTTTGGGGTAGGGCTTATATTACGAGCATCCTGAAAAATCATACTAGGGCTTATTTTCAGGTTAGGTCTTATTTTCGGGGAAACAGGGTAGTAAAACATTCTAAACCCCTGAGCAGAGGTTGGAAAATTTACTTCAGACGGGTTGACTCTTTGAGTTGTAGTAGGGAAAAAAAGAGTAACTTCTCTAAACTCTAGCCCTGTGAGAGACTCAGCCTGGGATGTTCTTGCTGCAAAACATTTACGCTGCCACTGAGTATCTTACTACCTTGAGAATTTGTGAAGGATAGCAGTTGAGAGAAATTATGAGGTGTCTTGGATCTTTTCAAGGCAGTTTGGATAGCTCTGTAAGTTGGGTCCCTGGCTGCGGAGCCAGAGGGTGGGCGTTCTATTTTCCACTGGGAGAAGAGCCAGCCTTGGGCAAGCAGCACAGTCTCAGAGCATCCCCAGAAGAAGAGAATGATAAAACTGCTTTTGACTCTTCTATCCCTAGAACACCCTGGAAAGCATTACAATACACCAGAGCCAATTTGAGGGCATCTATTAATTCTTACTTTCCTGCATCTTTGTTTGGTCAAAGAGAGAAACAAGACCATAGTTTGAACTCAGAAAAAACCCAATGTAGCTGGTAAATACATGTGAGCCATCAAACGTTTGGGAAACACTGATTTAGGATAGGCATGGTAGATTATGTGCTGCAGAGTGTTGGCTAACGCCAATGTTCGCCCCAACTAGAGTAGACTTGTGGAAATCACTGATATAAGAGGTGACTAACAAGCAGGGATGGGGACTCAAGTCATGGGACTCGCTGTCAAGTTGGACTTAAGTCACATCAATGACTCGACTTGGATTTGACTTGGTTCTTTTTTTCAATGACTCAGACTTGACTTGCGACTTGGAATTCACCCACCCCTTCCTTTTTCTGGGGGGAAAAAGCTTGTTTTTAATAGGGGCTTGGGACTGAGGACTTGGTACCAAGGACTTGGACTTGGGACTCGGACCCAAGGATTTGCAAACATACCTGCTAACAAGTCCCATTCATCTCAGCAAATAGCACAGAACTAGCCTTTTTTCAGCATATATCAAAATTTTACTTATTTCAAGGGCTTCTATGTTGACTTGATCAAATATAGATTATTTGTCACAAAACACATTCAGATTGACTAAAAAGGAGCTCTAATTAATTCATTTTTTATCCTGCAAGCATTTTTAAAATGTGGGAGTTGCGAGGGCACAGCCGGTGGGCGTGCTGGTCTTGGTGACACAAGCTACTGCTATGGCTTTGGTCTTTCCAGTCATTTATGAAATGGGAGTGAATGAGAAGGAATTAAGGTATCTTTTGATCAGCTCACAGACCCACTGATTTCATCACCGAGTGCTCTAGTCTGTACACACTGTGATGAAAGACTTTCTTGTTTGTCATGTGAACAAATTTAAAACTTCCGTCACGCCTCACATGCTGAAGTTGGGATCTGAGCATGGCAGCGGACGGATTTGTGACGGTTTTGCTAAGCTTACCAAACAGAGTGCGTGGTTGTGTGTCTAAGCATTGCCTTTTTGTCAAAATGCCTGAATGGAGCAGTATAAATTCAGGGCAGTTGGAGAGCCTCCCTGTCGTGTTCACAGGGTGCAGACCGGAGCCTTGGCATTCTCACAGCATAGTTTTCTTTTAGCATTTAATTATACTATAAGATGTACTGCTGTCACCTAACCAGTGCTGATTGAGGGTCAATGTTTCTCATAGATTCGTTCTGAAAGGATTGGTTACTTCTGGGTCAGTAAATACATCCTGGGAGTGAGGGAGAAAATAGAGAGGAGGAACCATTAAATTCAGCTGGCAGGGCCTTAGTGTATTCTTTGTTGTATACCTAAACATAGTATTGTGCCCTATAACTAAAGATGTTTGAAAGCTGACCCTTGCCTTCAAACACCTTTTGACTTCTTTTTTTCTCCTATTCTCAAACTTGCAGGATTATTCTCGAAGTAATTGCTTTTGTTTCAAACCCATTCACATCCCCCAGGCCTTTCCCTGCCTCCTCTTCTTTGTGTTTTTTTCATATCCACTTACATCCTCATTACTGATGGATTAGTGGGCTTTGACCCCAACCATGCCTCAGTGTGTCTTTTTATTGTGTGTCTCAGAAGTAAGGTATCACGGGAGGTTCTTATTTGGAAAACAGAATGTTGACAAGAGTCCACTAAGAGTCACTGCAAACTTCCTAACACAGAATCTCCATTATTTCATAGTTTAAGCCTATGATTCCAGTCAATAGATTAAAATTTGAATCTTCTCCATAGCCAGCTTCATCCAGGAGTAAAAGCTAGGCAATCAGGGCCTTAAGGGTGCAGTGGGAAAGGAGGATGAGATGCTGACTGCCAGTTTAAGTTGATGAGAATTGTAGAATCATAGAACTGTAGATGTGGAAGAGATCTTAAGGGTCATGGAGTCTGATCCCTTGCCAAAGCAGGAAATCCACAGCTAATGTGTCTCTGACAGTTGGTTATCCAACTTCTGTTTAAAAGCCTACAAGGAAGAAGAGTTCATCACCTTCTGAAGCTGTCCATTCCACTCCACTGTCAAGGAATTCTTCCTCATGTCCTATTGAAATTTTGAATATACACTCCTTGGAACAGGCAGCCATCCAAGGAAAGTTAATTAACTACCAGCAACCCAATTAGACACATCATCTCTCAGTCTTCTCTTCTTCAAGCTAAATGTACCCAGCTCCCTCAATCAATCTTCTGTGAGGAAGTGTGTCCAACCTGGGAAAGCAAGTATGTGGTCCAAAGCTCAAAATAATCAAGTTTCTGGGTGTGGATGTATGCAAAAGGAAGTTCATAATCAAAAGAACAAGATAGGCATGGGAGCTTCATGAGCCTCAGACTTAAGCACTCGGAATTCACCAGGAGTTCCCCCAGCCAGAATTCTGGGGAATTTTAACCAAGAAATGAAAGTCTTCACAGGAGTTTTCAGTTAAACACAGGTGGAGAATGGAGACTCTGACAGCCATTATCTGCCTATGAGGAAGAAGAAATACGTGGCTGTGAGGGGCTAAACTCTGTGGGAGCTACAAGGGATTAGGGAATTGGTAGACTCTCTGGCTATTGGACTCTGTACAGGGTATCTTTCAAAAAACTACCAGATTTCTACACTGTAACATGACTATATTTCATTAAGTGCCCTGTCCCTGAGAGTTACAAAACTGTAGTAAACAATCAAGGTACCTCTTGTGACATGCTTGAACCATGTTCTTGAGATGCACTACACTGTCGTTGTCAACGTCAGCCCAAGCTGCCCAAGGTGGGAGGAGAAGCACCACCACTGCTCCCTGCTGCCCCTCGCTTTGCCACCTCCCACTGCTTGTGTCCCCATGTTGAAACTGTATGGGAACAGTTGCCGGGGCAAGAAAGGGAAGGAAAGAAAGGATAGTGGCAGCACCCATGGCAGTGGTGAGCTGTTTGAATCACCACTGGCTGCCTGGTTGCCTTTGGAGCATGGCTGCGCCTCCCACCATGCTATCATGGCTGCTGTTCTTGCCACCGCCTCTGCCACCCTCCTCCTCCTCTTCTTTGTCCTCCCCTTCTCATTTTTTATTTATTCATTTAAAATATTTATGCTCAACCTTTCTCCTGGAAGGACCCAAGGAAGCTCGCAATATTAAAAACAGTGTTAAGAGCTAAAAACAATAAATGATTACAGTATTTATAAAGAATTTAAAATATATAATATGAAAACGGTGTAATTATGCCGTGGTGGCCATGGGCTGGCGGTGGTGAACCCCATGGTAGCAAGTGGGGTGGTGGTTCCTGACCTAGAGCTTCTCATTCCCCTGGAGCTAAGCAGCAATTTTCAGGAATGGAGGGGTGGCAGAAGGAAACCGATTGTCCCATCCAACCATGTGCTGTTTTATGTGGATGGCTTGGTCTTAAATGGGCAATGAAGGCCGACTAGTTTTATAAAAGGCCTGCTCTTAGTGGAGAATTAAAATGCTATTACTTGCATTTTAGAGCATCAGTGGGAATGCATTTTTGAGGGTTGTTGCAACAAATACCTGCAGTTCGAAATTCATCACTACACCACAGAGTAGCAGCTTGCATGGTGAAAATTATAAGGGGAAAACTATGATTGCTCATTAGGAATCTGCCTGCCTGCCTTCCTTAACTAGCAGATTTATTTCAGTGTGAGCTTTAGTGGATGACAATGCACTTCTTCAGACCCACGGTCATTCTCTTAAATTTATCAGTACCCCATTGGTGGTAGGTGTCATGACTAAGCGAGGATGCAGATACCATGGCAACACAGTGTTAACACAGCAATGGGAACATCAGACTCTTAATTATTTGAGATTGCAGGCTGATAAATGGTATGCCAGCAGACATAGCTGTCATAAAACTGCTAAGAGTTGTTTTTCTTTTCCGCTCCTTTATTTTGCTAACATGCTGAGACAGAGTAAAAGGATTCCCTCTTTGCAAATTATATTACTAGGATTCTCTGTCTCTCTTCCCTTTCTTTCTCCCTCCCTCTCTCCAACCCCCTCCCTCTCTCTTTCTGAATGCTGGCATTCTTGTATGAGCTTTGAGTGGTTAGGTCAGAACAATCCCCTCACCTTCTTCTTTTTTCTTTCTTTTTTGCTCCTATTGTGATGTCATTGTCAAAGTCCACAATAGGTGTCTACTGTTTCATCCCCCCCCCCCCAAGTTCTCTGGGCTGGAAGTGGGCAAATAATTCTGCCAGAAAGAATCCTGTTGGTGCTGTGTAGCCACTCACCACCAAATTATAGTCATTTGAATATTCCCAAGTGTGACAATCGGGTTTTTCCTGGAGATTTGTTAACGCAAAAATATGGACATGGACAAAGACTGGGTAGGAGAGTCCCAAAAGGATGCAGGGAGCATTGGACCTTAGTTTATATTCAGACATGAACCAAATGACGGGAGAGCGCACAGCCCTCTTTGTAATCCATATTTTAAATGGCACTGACTTTAAATAGAGGCTTGCATGGTGAAAACTGATGAGAGGAAAATTGGCCTACTATACCTGTGCTGTTATAGAGCATGCATACCTGTATGAGTACACAGAGGCTTTTCATATTGATTTTCCTATTTAATGTGCAATGTGTGTCACTAGTAGCCTGGGCAGGATAAGTGTTTAGAATCAGTGTGCCAAACAATTAAAAACATTTGCCTTAAGTTCACTTTTCTTTGTACAACTAAAGAGAGCCAAACTCTGTTAATCCAGGTATAGTTTTTGTCTCCCCTTACATTTATCGCAGTGAGGTGACTTTGAAAGAGTGCATATTATTTTATTTGTTTTTCTGCATCTGACATTTATGCCATGTCTTCCTACCACAAATAGCACTGAAGGCAACCAAAAATAGTAAAAAAAACCCCATAAGATTAAGAAAAAAAAAAGTCTAGTGGAATCTTACAAAATAGCACATTTTATTTAGTGTAAGCTTTTCTGAACTGTAGCCTACTACATCAGTTGCACCTGGGCAGACAAATATGTGTTTACAGCCCTGGGTTGGAGGGGGTGTGGGGGAATAGAACTTTGAAAGGTACAAATATTGTTGATTATCTTAAGATAAAAAACAAAGGTCAGGAGGTGACAATGAGTCACTATCTTCCAGTGGTTGCTTATTAAGAGCCCCCTGTTAAAATAATCCCATATTTATACCTTCCTTACTATTGGTCATCTAACAAAGTGCTCTGGACCTGCAACCAGCTTGTGTTTATGACAGAATCTGTAATACTATCTTTTAAAAAGTTGTTTCTCATTTGTTCCTTGTTAGTTTTAAAATGCAACCTGCTAGAATTTTTTGTTATTTAAAGAGTGGTATGTTGCCAACATCTAATTTTTTAGGTACTTAAAAAATGTGATATATATATATACATACGAGAGAGAGAGAGAGAGAGAGAGAGAGAGAGAGAGAGAGAGAGATTGGAAGGTATGCGTTAACAAAAACATGATAATCTTATAAGTGATTAAATACTTTTTAAAAATACACATTGGCCTGGATCCATTTACTAGGAACGTGTTACTTCCCTGCTGTGCTTTGGGATGTGCATAGCTCAGTGGTAGAAAACCTGCTCTTCATGTAGAAGAACACAGGTTCAGCGCCCAGCCGGTCAAGTTGCTGCAGCTGGTGTGAAAGCCTTCTATCCCAGATGCTAAAGAGCAGCTGTCAGTTGCAGTAGCTAATAGTGAGCTAGATGCATAAATTAACCTGGTATAAGGCAGTTTCCTTTGTCAATTTAGCTCTGGGGCATTCGTGTGTTTTGCCAGGGTTCTTGGAAGGAAACTGGTGGGGCTATTTCACTTTGAATACAGATGTGCTTGCATCCTACATAGCCCATTTAATCTTCAAAGGCTTTCATAATGAATTTTCCCAGCCCAACCTGTAAAGTGGTATTACTGCTTTAGCAGATGAGAAAGCTGGCATAATAATGATAAGAAAGCTTTCCTGTGGGCATGTGAGTGTTCAAAAGTCAGGGTTGGTTCCTGGATCATCTATGAAAAGTACAAGCTGAGCCAAGTTAAAGAACATAGGGTTAGTGGATGGGTGTTGGGTGGAGGGAACAGAAGTGTTACTAGAGCCGTAGTGTCTTTCCTCTTATTACCATTTGCATAGATTATGTTCATGTAAAATAGTTGCATCATTTTAATATGTGAGTAGCTTGTTGCATGCTGTTCTTACACCACATAGTCAAGGTTGGCATTCTTTAATTACTGAAGAATGTAAGAATTTATTGATGGTTAGAGCCCTACTGGACCAAACCAAATGAATGTCGACTAGAACACAGAAAAGCTACTTTTTAAGATTATAGTCTCCACATTCCCACAGCAGCTGGTCAAACTGACTGGAGGAATTCTGTGGGCTGTAGTCCAAAAAAATAATTTTCCCAACTGTTGGTCTGTGTCAGTTTCCTGTTTTCCACGGTGGCCAAACCAGGGGCCTCTTGGAAGCTCATGAGCTGGGTAGAAAGGCAGTAGTCTTCTCCTACTCTAAGGCCATTGATAGGTAAAGGTGAAGGTTCCCCTTGACAATTTGTCCAGTCGTGTCCGACTCTAGGGGGCGGTGCTCATCTCCGTTTCCAACCCATAGAGCTAGAGTTTGTCCGAAGACAATCTTCCGTGGTCACGTGGCCAGCGCGACTAGACACGGAACGCCGTTACCTTCCCACCATGGTGGTACCTATTTATCTACTCGCATTTTGCATTTTGCATGCTTTCGAACCGATAGGTTGGCGGGAGCTGGGACAAGCGACGGGAGCTCACTCTGTCGCGTGATTCGATCTTACGACTGCAGTTCTTCTGACCTTGCAGCACAGAGGCTTCTGCGGTTTAACCCGCAGCGCCACCATTGATATCCTCTGTTAATTTGACTAACACCTTTTAGAGCCATCAAAGCTGGTGCCCAACTTATTGCCTCATGTTACTTCATCCAGTGTAATTGTTGTCCATGGACCAGCCCTGGACCTATGTGGTTAAAACCTGAGCTTTCTTCATAAACATGCATTTGAATTGGGGAATTTCCATCCACTTGTGCAGCTAACTGAGCAGTGAGGCAAACAGTTTTAAAGGTGCAAAATCTACACAAAAATAACTGAAGGGCACAAATGAGTTCTACTGTGGTGGCAACAGGATTCCTGTTAGACAGGAATGGGAAATGTGTAGTCTTATGGCTGTTTTTGGACTTCAGCTCCCTTGATTCTCCACCACTAGCTATGGCTGATGGGAATGCAACCCAACAACACCTGAAGGGCCATATGTTACTCACCTTCGCTGTAGGGGTCAATGAAGCCCTGCTCGTTTCCCTGCTGTTTCAGGCTAAGCATAAGGGCAGGCTCCAGGGTGGGAGATTTCATCCGCATGTGCTCCATGGGGATGAAGAACTGTGTTCTTTATTCCTATGGGAATCAACCACGTATGTTACTGCCCTACAAGTGCAACTGGATCATGTCCTCTATCCCCCCTCCTCCCCAAACAGCAGGGTACCTAAAATAACAATTAGAGATGGGCACAAATTTCTGGTTTCGTGGTTCGTGCCAGTTCATTTTTCATCCAAACAGGTGTTCAGTGCTTCACAGCTCCACCTATTCCAGCAGGCATCCACACAGAGGCAGTGCCCTGGTTTCCCAGCCCTACCTCCTCTGGACGCTGCCTCTGAGTGAACTCCTGTGGGAAGAAACAGGACTGGGAAGCACCAAACACCTGTTCGCCCAAAAAACAAACCAGAACGAACTGCTAGTGTGGCGGTTCATGCCCCTCTCCAATAACAGTTCTTTGTGGAGGGTGCAGCAGAAGTTTTTTCAAGGCACTAAAGTTATTATTTTCACTATTCATTAAAGATGCCCTTTGAAGAAATTTTTAAAAATGAAACTGTTTGATGAAGCTGACATACGATGTTAGAACCAGGAGATCTAGACATTCGTGTGGTGGTACCACAGAGCTTGCTGAAGTCTTTAGTTGTTGTTTCCCCCCCCCCCCCTCAGCATTTGGTGTCACCCTGAGTTTTTCTTGATCTCAGTCTATAACTAAATAAAAAGTTTGCTGTCTGTATCCCCTTTTTTTAAAAAAAGTAAAGCATCAAGCATGGTGAACAGTATGTCAGAAATTAAGTGTGTACAAAAAACAAGAACCCATACCTCTACATGGATTTACTGAGTAAGGGACAAATGGGGATCGATGAGTTGGTTTTCCAAAGTCTGAATTGTCCAAATCATGGATGGTTTTGAGCTGTTGGCCAAAAGCAGAAGACAGTCATGTATGTGGGTCTGCTTTCAAGAGCAAAAGAGAGGCAGATACAGTGGTGGTAGAATGGCAGAGTCTCCATTCTCCTGGTTAACTCCTTTGTAAACTAGCCTCAAAACACCTGGCATGCAGTACTGAAAGAATAAATTCTCCAGAAAAAGGTACCTGGGTTGAGGGACTATTATGAAAGTCGGTTTATGAGGGCAAATTTCTCAGTTGCATATGCCTTTTGCTCTTAATTCCTCTTAACCCCAGATCTTAGTGTGTTGAAATGCACAAATACTGTGGCAGCCACTTCTAATGTATCCCTGTTACTTTTTTCTTCTTTCTGGTTTGAGTGCATCCCTGTTAATGCTTCCCATGACACCATTAACATGCTTAGGAAAGTGTTACATAGATCAAAGGATTTGGAGATACTCAGTGGTGCTGAAGTGACACACTGCTAGATTGCATAGAGTGACAGTTTCTGTTGTAGGAGTGTCGGTGGAGGGGAGAGGAAGAAAGGGGTATTATCTCAGGGATGAAGCACTGCAGTTCAAAGTGTGAAAATGCAATCAAGCACATCACAAAGAAAGAACATCTGGATCTTCCACATAACATATGGGTAACAACTAGTCTCATTTTTTTAAAAGGATGATCTGGAAAAGCATTACCACAGTTGTCTCTGACCTTTTCTTTTTAAAGCTGATCTGCATATCTCTGTGTAAGAGAAGAGCATGGAAAAGTTTATTTTTCAGATTACAACTCCCATAATCCCTTGTGCTTTGGACACACACCTGAACTGACAGTTGTTCTCTTTCCCCCATCCATGGAGTATTCATAGGCTATTTTGAATTTGTTGCTGTTTTTTATCGGTCCTCAGGAGGGTGAGATTTTGTTATGTTTTTTGGTTTACAGTGGTGCCTCAAGTTACGAACTTAATCCGTCCCAGAAGATGTTCGTAAGTGGAAATGCTCGTAAATCGAAGCACCATTTCCCATTGAAATGCATGGGAACGGGATTAATCTGTTCTAGCATTTTAAAAAAATATATCAATAAAATAAAATAAAAATAAACAGAGCAAGTCCCATGCTGGGACTGCAAAAAAAAAAAAAAAAAAAAAAAATCACCAAAAAAGAAAACAACACCGACCCTCAATCCCCCCCCCACCAAAACAAAAGCCACCCAAAACTTTTTTAAAAAGCAAAAAGCAGCACCTTACCGGTCCGAAGCCTCTGAAGCCTCCCGGGCTTCCACCGCCGCTGCGACCGCTGTGGCCGCTCGCCTCCCAATGGGCTCCAACGAGGCCGGGGTCGGCGCTCCTCGCTGCCCTCTGTTGGCTGATGCTGCCGCTGGTGCCTCCAGCTCTGGAACCGGCACCAGCGGCTGCTCGCCAGGGCGGCCGCGTTGGTCCTCAGCGCTCCTCGCCACCCTCCGCGGGCCGATGGCGGGAAATTCAAATGGTGGAGGGCGGCGAGGAGCGCTGAGGACCAAGGTGGAAAGGGATCAAAGTGATCCCCCAGCTGCACTTCCTTTGCAAAGGCAGTGAGGCTGGGCGATGGCTTGGATCGGGCATTCCCCCTCTTTCTATCCCCAGCGGCATAGGAAGAGGAAGGAAGAGATCAAAGTGATCTGGAGCCAAGGGACTGCTTTGATCCCTTTCGCCCTCTTCCTATGCTGCTGGGGAGAGAAAGAGGGGGAAAGCTCGACTGAAGCCATCGCCAAGACCCGCTGCCTTTGCAAAGGCAGCATAGATAGGAGATCGCTTTGATCCCTCCCCCCCTTCCTATGCTGCCACCGGGCATTGAAAGAGGGGCAAAGCCCGATCCAAGCCATCGCCCAGTCCCACTGCCTTTGCAAAGGCAGTGCAGCTGGGGGATCACTTTGATCCCTTTCTCCCTCGGTCCTTGGCGCTCCTCGCCGCCCTCCGCGGGCCGATGGCGGGAAATTCAAATGGCGGAGGGCGGCGAGGAGCGCCTGGCCAGGCTCAACCTCCCGGCTCTGGGCCACCCCCGCTGCCGCTGCTGGGAGGCGAGCAGCCGGAGCACCCGGCCAGGCTCAACCTCCCGGCTCTGGGCCACTCCTGCCGCCGATGCATCCCTTTCCCTAACCGTTGGGGCGAAAGAGCTACAAAGAAGCAGCCTCTTCGCCACCAACGGTTAGTACATTTCAATTTCCCGCCCCTTTCCCCTGCCTTTTTGTGTTCGGAAGTCGAAGCTCCGTTCGCAAGTAGAAGCAAAATTTTGGGGCCGGAGCTGTTTGTAAATAGAAATGCTCGTAGGTAGGGTCGTTCGTAAGTCGAGGCACCACTGTACTTGCCTGCTGGTTTACAGGGGGAAGGGAATCTGTTTTTGCAGTAGGAAGGCTGGGCATGAATGCTTTAATAAACCAAAATATGATTGTTTGTCTGCATATCTGGAGTGATCAAAGAGAGACATCAACATTAAATTAATCGCTATTGTTTAAAGGGGAAAAATACATTCTTACAAGAGGGAGAAGTTGGTTTTTATTGTTTAGAAGGATGACACATGGAAGAAGCAAGCTTCACAAAGTAATCATCACTGAAATGTTTTTTTAAAAACCCTCTAGAATTCTAACTAAAATGTGTTGGTGTAGATACACTCTATGGCATATTTACCACATATAGCCTTGAAGGTGTGATTAACTTGCAGTTTTCCAGATGTTGTTGGTCTGTAACTCCTTGTCATCAGATACCAATCCCAGAAATAAACATTACCATTTTAAGTATATTTGAATACCAGGAAGGCTTTGCTTCAAACAAGCAAGGAAGCAAACAAACAATAATCATAACTTTTCTGTTCAAGTATCCTCTGCAGAGGATAGGCTGTAGACAGCAATCAGCCAATTTTAGGTGAATCAAAGGAATTGCTAAGATCCATAACGCACCCTACAGGTTTACCACGGCTCAAGTACTATAGCAAGCAATGGACATGGTGCACATGAGTCATAGAGGACATGCGGCCAGCTGTGGCACCCTTGCTAAAAAAAAGTAGCAGTGGGCATGTCTTTGGTTTTGTACTTCACACTCATTTCCTTACATCAGTGCACTGTCTAGCCTGCCACTCATGAGTGCCTCATTTGTGTCTCATCAAGGGGTGTTTTTTTTTGGAGGGAGGAAACAGTTATATGGATAAGATATTCAAATGTCAGCGAGTAATTCTTACTCATAGGTGTCTTGGTTTAGTAATTGAGTGGATAAAGGAACAAACTGAAATTCAGTGCAGGCAATGTGGAAGTTCTCATGTTATGTGGTACACTTTGACCATGGCAGTTGTGCTTTTCCTGCTCTTGAGGTGGCTGTAACTCCCACTTAAGGATCCATTCCACAGCCTGGGAATGTTAGGTGCAACCCTGCATAGAACAAACACTTCTCCAGTTTTAGAGAGGACAGTCCTCCATTTGAGGGCTAGGCTGTCAGAAAACAACCCTCCTTGTGAAGGTGTTCCTTCACCCTCTTCCACTGGAGGGACTGTTCAGTCCATCTCTGATTAAAAGAAAAAGAACCATGAGAAAGGCGATCAGGGACCTAGAAGATACCCATCCAGACTCAGCAGTACCTGAACAGCAGACCCAGCAGCTATTCAGGTTGCCTGGTCACAGGTTGTGTTGTAGGGAGTTCAGGTTGTTAAGTAGGGTCCCCTGCAGAGAACATACTTCACTGTTGCTTAAAAAGATGTACTAGCTTCAGGGGCAGCTCATGACTGGAGATGTGTGGGTGCCAACATTTGGGTGTTCCATTCACAAGCAGCTTCTGGTGGACTTTCAGATTGTTTCTGGGCACAAATAAAAGTGCAGGTTTGGAGCTGCAAATCCCTACAGGACCTAAGATGAGATTCTATGAAATTGCCCATATGACTGTGATTATCACAGATAGTGTGGTTGCTGACCTTGAGCCGGACATCCTGGAGAGTGAAGTCAAGTGGGCCTTAGAAAGCATGGCTAACAACAAGGCCAGTGGAGGTGATGGCATTCCAGTTGAACTATTTAAAATCTTAAAAGAAGACGCTGTTAAGGTGCTACACGCAATATGCCAGCAAGTTTGGAAAACTCAGCAGTGGCCAGAAGATTGGAAAAGATCAGTCTACGTCCCAATCCCAAAGAAGGGCAGTGCCAAAGAATGCTCCAACTACCGTACAATTGCACTCATTTCACACGCTAGCAAGGTTATGCTCAAAATCCTCCAAGGTAGGCTTCAGCAGTATGTGGACCGAGAACTCCCAGAAGTACAAGCTGGATTTCGAAGGGGCAGAGGAACTAGAGACCAAATTGCTAACATGCGCTGGATTATGGAGAAAGCCAGAGAGTTTCAGAAAAACATCAACTTCTGCTTCATCGACTACGCAAAAGCCTTTGACTGTGTGGACCACAGCAAACTATGGCAAGTCCTTAAAGAAATGGGAGTTCCTGACCACCTTATCTATCTCCTTAGAAATCTATATGTGGGACATGAAGCAACAGTTAGAACTGGCTATGGAACAACTGATTGGTTCAAAATTGGGAAAGGAGTACGACAAGGCTGTATATTGTCTCCCTGCTTATTTAACTTATATGCAGAATACATCATGCGAAAGGCTGGACTGGAGGAATCCCAAACCGGAATTAAGATTGCCGGAAGAAATATCAACAACCTCAGATATGCAGATGATACCACTCTGATGGCAGAAAGTGAGGAGGAATTAAAGAACCTCTTAATGAGGGTGAAAGAGGAGAGTGCAAAAAATGGTCTGAAGCTCAATATCAAAAAAACTAAGATCATGGTCACTGGTCCCATCACCTCCTGGCAAATAGAAGGGGAAGATATGGAGGCAGTGACAGATTTTACCTTCTTGGGCTCCATGATCACTGCAGATGGTGACAGCAGCCACGAAATTAAAAGACACCTGCTTCCTGGGAGGAAAGCGATGACAAACCTAGACAGCATCTTAAAAAGCAGAGACATCACCTTGCCGACAAAGGTCCACATAGTCAAAGCTATGGTTTTTCCAGTAGTGATGTATGGAAGTGAGAGCTGGACCATAAAGAGGGCTGACCGCCAAAGAAGTGATGCTTTTGAATTGTGGTGCTGGAGGAGACTCTTGAGAGTCCCCTGGACTGCAAGGAGATCAAACCTATCCATTTTGAAGGAAATCAACCCTGAGTGCCCACTGGAAGGACAGATCCTGAAGCTGAGGCTCCAATACTTTGGCCATCTCATGAGAAGAGAAGACTCCCTGGAAAAGACCCTGATGTTGGGAAAGTGTGAAGGCAAGAGGAGAAGGGGACGACAGAGGACGAGATGGTTGGACAGTGTCATCGAAGCGACCAACATGAATTTGACCCAACTCCGGGAGGCAGTGGAAGACAGGAGGGCCTGGCGTGCTCTGGTCCATGGGGTCACGAACAGTTGGACACGACTTAACAACTAAACAACAACTACAAGTCCCAACTAAAGTAGACCTACTGAATAAATGAGATGTACAAAAAAGTTGATTTATCATTGCCCCATTGATTAAATAGTTCCAAAGTAGTATTTGGACTCTGGAATTGAGTGGAGACATTGGGATTTCTTTCTGTCCTGTTTTCATCTATTATTTAACTACTTAGGTGTCCTTTTTGTTTATGATTGTGGCTTAATAACATTTGGTTTTGTATTGCTGAATTTTATTTACAAAGCCTGATGGTTTCTGCCTTGATGAGTGCAGTGTCAAATAGGGATGCAGAACTCTTTAAAATTAAATATGGAACAGAGGTCAAGAATAGGGCTTCTCACCCACACCTTCCCTTCTGCAACTCTCCTCCTGATTATTCCTGGTTCTTAGAGGGTCCTTGGAAGTGGTGAAAAATATGGTATGAGGGAGAGGAGAATATGTATGTAAAGAGGGGAACAAATTACTGTAGAGCCCAGCTTGTTGTTCTGTCCTAAAAAATACCATAGGAGCTTCAGATGTAAGACACTAGGTTGAGTTTATTTCATTACAGAGAGCTAAGGCACCTAAACAAGTTTTGGCATGCAAGGTCTGTTTGAGTATCTCTTGTTTCTATTGACATTTGGTGGATTAAAACCACGAATCTTTTCCTAAGGAGTATTCGGTAAACCGAGCCAAAATATGTAGACGGAGAACTATGGGAACTGGTATCTAAGATGGATCAAGAAATTTCCCAGTTCAGGTCTCACATAAAGACTAGTTGGCCTAAGAAAATTGCTCTGTCTTCTCTGAGTTCAACCCTTCCAGCTTCATTCCAATAGTGCACAGATGAGGAGCATCTGACCCAGAAAACCTCCACTCCCCCAGTCACTTATCACTGACCATGTTTGCTAGGGTTGATGGGAGATGAAGTTCAAAACCTCTGGAGGGACAGATGTCCCCTGGTTTCACTTTACAGGTTTGTTTCGGAGGACACAATATTCTTATCTAGGCACTCAACAACAGATGGTAGGGAAGTAGAATGCACTTTCCTTCCAATTGAGCCAGAGAACATTACCCTCTTTTAAATGGTTTTCTGAAATGTTAGTGGGTCTCTATCATTGGTAGAAACTTCTAAAGTCCTTCCACCTGTCCTCTCCTGCATGGTCTGTGTCCACACACAGAAGTCCAGCTCTTTTACTGTGGATGTGATAACTCTGCCATAGGATAATTTATGGATGGTCAACAAAAGATAAAATAAAATCCTGAAGCATGTTTTTTCCTTTGGCAGTGGAACATGACAAGGAGTTCTTCCACCAGCGCAGCCACCACCGTGAGTTCCGATTCGACCTGTCCCGCATCCCTGAGGGCGAAGCTGTGACTGCTGCTGAGTTTCGGATTTACAAAGACTACATCAGGGAACGCTTTGATAATGAAACGTTCCAGATCAGTGTGTACCAAGTCCTGCAGGAACACCCAGGAAGGTGAGTGACTGTTGAGGATGCTCCAGTCTTAGTTGATAATCGAAAAGTAAGAGCCATTACAGCCATATCAAATGTACTGTTGGCTGGGGGAAAAAAAATGGTTTTAGATTCCCTTGTATGTACATTGACACTTGCTTGAATCTGTAAAATGATTTTTTTCTGAAACTTAACTGTATTTAAGTTGATGCAATGTGCATTAAAACTCTGTTTGCATGGCTTGATCTGTTGCACATATTGAGATGATCGCTTCACGGTGCAATTAACTCACTGGATGGTAGCAGCCTCCAGTGGTATCCGTGTACAGGTTGAACTCTGTGACTCTCCTATCCCATTAAACAAAAAGTGGTTTTCCCTAACAACAAAATGGTCACTCCTGGAAGCCTCCAGGAGCAAAAGAACCAGGGGGACATCCACTCAAATTGAGTGTTGGGAGAGTGAGAACAGACAAAGGAAAATATTTATTTACCCAGTGTGTTGTTAATCTGTGGAACTCCTTGCCACAGGATGTGGTGATGGCATCTGGCCTAGATGCCTTTAAAAGGGGATTGGATAGATTCTTGGAGGAAAAATCCAGGCCATGATGGGGATGTATAATCTCCAGGCTTCAAAGGAAGGTACTTCAAAATGCCAGCTGCAGGGGAGGGTTATCAGGAGACAGGTACCTAGTTGTCTCATGTGCTCCCAGAGGCATCTGGTAGGGCCCCTGTGAGATACAGGAAGCTGGACTAACTGGACCCTTGGCCTGATCCAGCAGGGCTCTTCTTATGTTCTTATGACACATTTCTTCATCTGTGAATTAATGGTTTTTTTTTTCTTGTGGCATGATTTACTGACTAGCATCCCTTTTGATTTTATTTCATGCTGTGTTTTCCATGTTTATGGCCGTGAGTTAGTCATGAATCAAGCCCATTTTTTTTCCAGTTAAAAAGAGAAAAGGATGATGGAATGAATGAGTTGTTTAGCTCAGCATGAGTTCCATGTTCATGGATGCTCCTCTTCCAGTATTGTATTCCAGCACTTGTTCGAGGCTAGAACAGGGAGTACAGTACTTCATTATTGCTGTAGCATAAATTAATGGACATTAGGGTAGGAAAGTTCCAGAAATGTGTGGGAAGGAGGACTCTGTTTGATCTCTCTTGCTGGAGGGGGTTTCCCTTCCAGGCCGGTTGTTTGCACAGGAGTGTAACTAACTACAGGAAAACAAATGCGTTATATCGTTCCCCAGCTCTGACTCATGGCTTGCAATGGGATGTGTCACACATTCATTTGGGGTTTTGTTTTTTTAAAAAAGCTGGCTTTTCCTCAGGAAGGTTAATAATAATAAAAACAATAGCTTTTAAGAAGTAGTTGCTTCACTTCTGCTCTTTAAAAAGAAAAAGAAAAATCTTTCATGAATTGTGGTTTGAGGGCGAAGGAAGACCGTTGAGTCAAGCAGTAAAGGGAGTCTTTTACCTCTGGAAATCCCACATCAGATGTTGGTCTGTGGGCCTGAGAGCAGTGCTTTCTCAGCTCTGTGTTTCCTGTGGGAGTTGCTCGGTCACATTTTGGTTGCAACTTGGAAGTCCTGTAAAGAGTTTCAGTCGCAGAAACCTGGCAAACAAGCTGTGCGGTCTCTTGATGCAAACCAGTAGAGGCCAGGGGAAGGCAGTCTGATGTCCTGGTGAGCAAGGTTGTCATTGTCGTCGTCATCATCATCATTTTAGAACTGCAGAGCTGGAAGGGACCCTACGGAATACTGAGTCCAGCCTCAAGGAGGCACAGTGGGGAATTGAACTCTCAACCTCTGGTTCCGCAGCCAGATACCGAAACCACTGGGCTATCATTGTCTTATGCCAGGCTAGACACTTTAAGTCCAGTATTGTCTGTTCCAAGACTGGGTAGCTTGATGCCTACTAGGTTTTTTGATTTTTTAAAATTATTATTATTACAACTCTTGTCACCCTTAGCCACCATGGCTGTTGCTCAGGGGTTGTGGAAAGTGCCCAAAGTATCTGGAGGGCAGTTCATGACAGTAACTCCTCACCATGTGTGTAGAAAAAGACTATTCTCAGAGATTTTATAAAATAAATGACATAGTCTGGGTGAGAGCAAAAATGAGGAGTGTTATGTCTGGCCACATGACTGAGAGGAAGAGAGAAAGGATGAGGTGGGTGGGAATCAAGTGGAAGAGCATCCTTCTGTAGGTGAGAAAGCAACAGACTAGACGTGACAAAAGAGGAATGTGTACCAGGGTAGCCAGACTGGCTCGGTCTATCTCTGTTGCCCCCTAGAGGCTCATTGTGAATTCTGCAAGCATGGTTGTACATTTCTCATTTCATACAAAGCAGAAGCCTTTCCCATCATTATAATCCGGAGGTTCTACACCTAGGAAGAAAAAGAAATGCACAGGGAGAAGATGGGGGATACTTGGCTCAGTAATACTATGAGTGAGAAGTATTTTGGTCATTGCTATAGATAAAAAGCTGAGTATGAGGTACCAGGGCAATGTGGCTGCAAAAAAGGTGAATGCTATTTTAGGTTGCATTAACAGAAGTATAGTTTGGAAATCCTGTGAGGTACTAGTTCCCCCTCTGTTCAGCACTGGTTAGGCCTCATCTAGAGTACTGTGTCAAGTTCTGGACACCACACTTTAAGAAGGATGTCAACAAACTGGTGCAAGTTCAGAGGAGGGCAGCAAGGATGATCAGGGGCCTGGAAGCCAAGCCCTGTGAAAAAAAAGACTGAAAGAACTGAGAGGAGATATGATAGCACCTTTCAAACACCTTTCAATTACACATGAGGGCAGTATCTGTTCTTGATCATCCCAGACAGCAGGACATGCAATAATGGGCTCAAGTTACAGGAAGCCTGACTTCAGCTGAATATCAGGAAAAACCTTCCTAACTGTTAAAGGAGTACGACAAGGGAACCAGTTACCTCAGGAGATGGTGAGGACTCCAGTGCCAGAGGCATTCAAGAGAAAATTGGACAACCATCTTCCAGATCTGCTTTGATTTGGATTCCTGCATTGAGCTGGAGTTTGGCCTCCGTGGCCTTATAGGCTCCTTCCAACTCAGTCATTCTATGATTTTGTGAGGTAGTTAACTAAAAGTGCTAAGGTTTGATTCTGTGAAATTCAGCATCAAAGTGTTTCCCTCTGATTTGAATTGTGTCTTACTCTTAAGCTCAGGGTTCAATATAAATTAAAAAATTTATACGGTTTCCTTCATTATGCACAGCATCTTACAACACAGAAACATATACATTCATAAAACAAAGCATCCAAAGAAAAAACATAAAGCCAACAACCTTTGCCTAAAATCAGTACTTTACCAGGGATAACCCAATTAAAAAAATCAGTAATGGCAGACATGTTGCCTAGTGGTGGCTGGAGTCTGCTGTGGCTTCTGGAATGCACAGCAGGCAATGGTTTGTGGAATCAGACAAAAGCAGGTAGGCCTGTACAAGGATGCCTGCAGACATATAGATACACATAAAGCCTGGCACACTTAAACATAGGCACTACCTCACCCCACTCCACCCCACCTAATTCATTCAGTCCACAAGAGAAATACACCCTTCTTGCCTCCCCCAATTTAGAAAAGTCCCTGCTTGCTACTTGCATCCCTTTCTGTCTGGTTTCAAAGCTGGGCAGCTGGCACTCTTCTGACAAAGTGTGAGGAGGCTGACGGATCATCAAGAGGGAAACATAGAGAGGGGACCCTGTCCTGCATCTGAGAAAAGGAGGCAAGCCAGAATGGACGTAGCTGCTTCTGTTCCAAGCCTGCAGTGGTGCCATAATGGGCCAGCTTCTGCTGACATTTCCCTGGAAGAGAGACGGCTATCTCAGTGCCCAACTACAGTCAGTGTACAGTGTATTCTAGGACATGCTAACTGAAGGCAGGAGAAGACTGAAGCACGACCGCTCGGACCTTACTTCATCTTTCCAATGAGCCAGTCCCAGAATCCGCTGTAGTACTTCGGGGTTCCAGACCAGATGTCCAGGGGCTCGCCAGTAGCTACAAAGAGGGTTCCCAAAGATCACAAGTCTGATGTCCTTTGGTTTGGATGCGGGGATGTGGGACATGCAGCCCTCCAGATGTTCTCAGATTGCTCCTCACATGAGCAGTAACCTGCGTAACCAATGGTGAGGGATTATGAGATTTGTAGTCAAGGCCACACATTCCCCAGCCTTGGTCTGGTAGGTAGAGAGGGACACACTAGGCACTGCAGGTGAAAAATGAAATGATGACCATCCCATAGCGATGAAGTTTCTTCTCACCCATGGGATTCCAGATATATGTTTGCAAATGGCAAACCCTGGAGAGGTAGTTTGGAAATGAAAGCTTTAGGTGCTTTCTTCTCCTCATATCCTGCTGCTTCTCTGCATTAGGTTCTTTAGCAATATGTAACTGGAGCAAGGATGGAAAGCAGAAAGTAGAAACTGACAGCTGTTGTGTTGGAAGGATGTAAAAAGTCAAAAGAAAAATCAAATCTATTGATACTCAGCATATATAACCAACGTTAAAGCAAAAGTGTTGTGGCACCTTAAAGACAAAGAGATTTATTTCAGTGTGGGATCTCATGGATTACAATCCATTTCCTCACACCTTGGAGCCATGTGTACAAGGAAATGGACTGTAATCCTCAAAAGCTCACAGTGAAATAAGCTGGTTATTAGGGAACCACCGTATGTCTAAAAGGGGCTAGCATCAAAACGACTGGATCTGTTTGTCTGGAATTTGGTCAGAATAATCCATTCTGAGAGAGCTATCATCTCAATTTTCAAGTTGCTGAAAAGAGATTCAACTGTATTAATTTCCCAATACAAATCAGTGTCAGGTTTGGATATATGAATTTTGATTCAGTTTTGGGTTCCAAATGGGATAGGATTTGGTTTGACTTGATGCATACCAAATCAGGCCTAAATATGAGTCACTGAATCAAGTCCCAAACCAAATAAAGTGATTTTTGTACAACCCTACATGAATCCATTGATACTGATGATGGCAGTTCTGGATTAAAACGCTTGCTAACTGACCTCTCTGCAGATCTCCAGAGCTAATTCACACAAGAATTATGAATGAACCTTAGAAGGTCTTGGGTGACTATAGCAGCTGTTGTCTTGATAGCTACAGTGGTCATCTGCACAGGCCTTTGAGCATTGAGCCCAAAGATCTGAAGAATATACTGTTGGAGCTTTCGCTAAATGTGCACAAAGAAATCCTGTGATCAGGAATGCATTTACACAGGCCTGTTTAGATGGTTGTGTTCCATGGGCAAAGGTCTAGCTGTCTTCTGCAGGGAGTGGCTTATTTGCACACTCATTTTCCCACCATGAAGGTAGTCCTTCACATGTTTGGACAAACTCCTGCATAGGGCTATGTTATATTGTCTATTTATTATATAAATGTAGCCTTCCTGTTCCCAAAACTCATCCACGTTAATTACAGGATTGCCTATTCCTGGAGACCTTACAAAGACATGTTCTACCAATATGAATAAAAATTATTTTAAATAAGTAAATATTTCAGTTCGCAAATACGTAGTTTTGTTTAACTTTTCCCCCTCCAGCTCTTACTTTAATCCTTTTGTTTAAAACAAGTTTCACTAGTCTCTCAATTAGAGTGTAAAACCAATTGACTTAATGTACATTTAGTACATCATCTAGGCAGTGTTTTTTACGTACTGCGCAGATTTGCAGTATTATTATTAGTGGTAAGGTGTACAAAAGTTCATCAGGAACACAGAGATACATGTTTCATGACCACATAGAATGCCTTATCTTTGCTGGAACAAATCCAGAGCAATTAGTTATGCAAATGTCTATGCAAAACATTCACAAGATGTTTGACAAGATGATACATGCAAGTCGGCATAACAGGTCTGCAAATGATGCTGGCACATTTGCATACTCAATTATCAAGCTTCCACAAACAACCACAATATCTATGTTGATACATGCATGGCATACATTGTCTATAAACAGCAACTGATAGAATGGGAACATTTTAGGGTTAGAAAGAACAGATTTCTCAAAGTTAGAACAAGTGGTTACATGTCTAGAAGTTATGCGGCTGGCTGCCTTGCTTCTTCTGTTCGGTACCTAGGATGCTCACATTACACTCAAGGATATTCACCTTTCCTTCCCTCACTAGAATCCTAAGGGTGTTAATGTCAGCTTGTATAACTTGCTGTAGCTAATTGCTGCAAATTGACAGACTGCTAGGGTGCATTTCAGTGCAATCACGTGTGTGACCCAGCATGCAACTGAGACATGCCCTGGCATTTCATCGGTTAGCCATGGCATGTCTCTTCAAAACATTACCGTAGGCATCCTTCAGTCTCGAGAGACTATGGTAACGTGCTCTGTATGGAGGACTTGGAACAGCGTCTAGTGTGGCTGAGAAGGCCAATTCGAGAGTGACAATCCCACACTGAAGACAAATACAATCTGTCCCCTGTCCAGCTCCCTGATTTTGCTGCTTTTGGGACTGCCTCTTTGCCTCGGCCTGCTGGACAAGGGTCTCTTCAAATTGGGAGAGGCCGTGATGCACCGCCTGTCTCCAGGCTGAATGCTCAGATGTCAAGGTTTCCCATCTGTTGAGGTCGATTCCTAAGGCCTTCAGATCCCGCTTGCAGATATCCTTGTATTGCAGCTGTGGTCTCCCTCTGGGGCGATTTCCCTGCACTAATTCTCCATACAGGAGATCTTTTGGAATCCGACCATCAGCCATTCTCATGACATGCCCAAGCCAATGTAGACATCGCTGTTTCAGTAATGTATACATGCTAAAAATTCCAGCTCGTTCTAGGACTACTCTATTTGGAACTTTGTCCTGCCAGGTGATACCAAAAATGCATTGGAGACAACGCATATGGAACGTGTTCAGCTTCCTCTCCTGCCGTGCACAAAGGGTCCAGGACTCACTGCAGTACAGGAGTGTGCTCAGGACACAGGCTCTATAGACCTGGATCTTGGTATATGCCGTCAGCTTCTTATTGAGCCATACTCTCTTTGTGAGTCTAGAGAACATGGTAGCTGCTTTGCCAATGCGTTTATCCAGCTCGACATCTAGGGAGAGAGTGTCAGAGATCGTTGAGCCAAGGTACACAAAGTCATGAACAGCCTCCAATTCTTGTGTGGAGATGGTAATAGAGGGAGGTGAGACCACGCCCTGGCCCATGACTTGTGTTTTCTTCAGGCTGCTTGTTAGTCCAAAGTCTTGGCAGGCCTTGCTAAAACGATTCATGAGTTGTTGGGAGGTCAAAACATTATATGAACGCCAATAAGATTCTGCCTCTTGTTTTCATCCTTATGCCTTGTCCTTGCAAATGGACTGCCTTAATTGCTGAGAGAGAGAGAGAAGGTTTTCTTTCTTCTGACTGAAATTACAGTTTCATCATCTCAGGTGGGAGAAAGAGGGGTTGCCTTAGGAAGAACCATTAAAGAATGAAGAAGAAAGGTCACCTTATAATTTCAGATTCACATCCACATGTACATCACCTGTTGGCTTGCAGAAGAATTTCCCACCTTCACTGCAAAGTCTTTAAAGTGTGTGTGTTGGGGCTGGGTGGGGGGGGGAAGAGGCAACCTTCGATGGTCCAGGCACCATTTTTAGACTTCCATAAACTATCAGGAGTTGCCTCTCTCTCCCCTCCAAACTATGAAAAAGAAAAAAAGTTGCCCCATGTGGCAAATTGTGAAGAGCCAGCCTGGGTAGCTTTGGGGAAGCTGCATAGTCCCAGAAGAAGGGAATGGCAAACCACCTCTGACTACCTGGGAAACCATAGAAGAGGTTGCTGACATTCAGAAGCAACCTGATGGCACATCATTATTACTACGTATTGGAAGATTTGGGGGGGGGGGGGGGGAGGGAATGACCCAGTTTAACAGAAGAGGCCTTTTCCCGCAAGAAAAAGGGAGCTGATTCCGTGTAAGGATGGGAACCACACCTTCCAGATGTTTGGGGGTGAACTTGATTCACTACTTAGGGACAATGTCTTTTTCAAGTTTTGATTGTGCTGCAGCATAGCTACCTCAATAGATATTTTTGAATTTTGTTTCCCCCCCCCCCCCTCCAGACAGTAATTGTAGCCTCTGGGCTAAGGAAAACACTGAGCTCACATCAGTTTTGTTTAAATTTTTGCTTTGTATTATTTTTCTATTTTTATTGCAAGCAGTCTTATTTTTTAAAAAAACACCTCACAAAACTTAGTACATTTAAACATAATTGAATAAATTCTTATTTATAAGAATTGCATCTTTCTTGCCCCTTTGTATATTGTTAACTGCGGCCCTTTTGCTTAAAATGTGAGGTCGTCTTCATTTTATGTGAAAATTCTGACCATGTTGAAAGTTGTTTTCTGCCCACTTCCATTTCCCTTTGTCTTTCCAGAGAGTCGGATTTGTTCTTACTTGACACTCGGACAATTTGGGCGGCAGAAGAAGGCTGGCTGGTGTTTGATATTACTGCAACTAGTAATCACTGGGTGGTAAATCCACAACACAATCTTGGCTTGCAGCTATCAGTGGAGAGCATAGATGGTAAGTTTCCACAATTTGCTATCTCAGCTTTGACCATTCCACCTTGGGTGACTCTGCTAGGAGTCTCAACTCAAAAGTCATAACAGAACTCAACTTCTTGACGGTATTGTTCTCAGCTTTCTTGAAACACTCAAACCTTAATGTGTGCATCAAAGAAGGTATGTGCATTTTTTTAAGCAATCCCATCAACTAAAAGTTATTTCTTCTGAACTAAGGTAATGAAAAGGATATATGGCATACGTCCACTTCTCTGAGCCACTGCTGGCACCAAGCTCTGGCTGATGGACCTCAGGGTTTTACCAAACAGAAGCTAGAAATCTACTTTCTCTTCACTCACAATCTCTTTAGCTTTGTTCTTTAACCATGCTGGCATCCATTAGCACTTGTTCAGGACTTCATTTAGTTTTTGGATTGCATTTTATTTACACTTTTTTTTTAGCTTTTAAAAATTCTCTGAAGGGATATGACCTTTCATTAAACTTTCTTTTAACTAATCCTTTCATATATAAGAAATCTTTTGTAATTATTTTGTAGGCAATTTCTGAGCCTAGTTTTTTTAAAAATTTTGACCAGAATTATATCCTGCCTTTCGAAGAAAATGCCAACTAAAGGCCACTGTTATATATTAATATAACAAAAGCATTAAAAAATGTACACACAATAAAGGCAACTGAAGCAGTAAAGCAAAATCAGCCAAACCCTTTGGCAAAAAAAAAAAAAAAATGTTTAGAACAGTAAGAACAGTTTAGAAATCTTATTTTAAAGTGGAAAGATACAGTTCTCTGGGAAGGTATAATCTGAATGTCATTGCCTCATTTTTATAAATGAGGCAAATGAGTGAAAAACTCTCACTCTGGAGATTTTGGGAACTGTACGTACTCCAGAAAGATGCTTTTTCCAAGCTCTGATTTAGGGGATATTGCTGTCCTGTTGTTATGTGTTGTCAAGTGGAAACCAACTTATAAAGACCCTAATAGGGCTTTCTAGGTAAGTGAGATATTTAAGGAATGACTTTACAAGTTCCACATTGCCAGTGAGTTTCCATGGCTGAGTGGGGATTTGAACCCGGACCTCCTGAGTCCTAGTCTGTTACTATATCCACTAGGCCACATTGGGTATCCATTGTTGCCCTGTTCAGATGTTAATAAGGTAGATGTATTTCACGCTGACGGAGGGGAGTGCAACTAGACCCCTTCTCGAACTTCCTCACTTTCTTCACACAAAAAGGATGTCCTTTAAGAAGAAAGCCAGTTGTATCTATGCGAGCTATACTCATGGTCCATAATGTGGTGTTGGGGGCGGGGGCAAAACAGTGTTTTGGCTCAGGAGTAGAGCCAGTGGATAGAACAAGGTCTCCTTTTCAGAAATGTCACTTTTGCATGAGGAGTATGACAGCAGAGGGTTTGAAGCTAGCTTTTAAATATCTGAATGTACTTCCTTTACCCCATCCTTCTGTTAGACAGACTTAATTCAGAAGGAACAGGAAGCACTGTTATATAGGGTAATACCTTAGGCCAGGGACTGTACAGCATGAGAACTGTTGCAGAATTTTGAATTTCTGGTAAAATTATCTTTTTTCTACACAGTAGAAGTACAGAGATCAACAGAGGAGAATAACTATAAGTTCCCCAGAGCCTTCTCCTTTCTCGTTAGCTGGCACTTAAAAGTCTCAGTAACTCACTCTGAAACATTTGCAGGAAAAATAATTTTAAAAGTTGCTTTACTTACAATTGCTTGAAATTACTGTATGGACTTGTGTACACTGCTTTCTTTACTGCACACATACTAGCAAGTAACCAGCCAGGTCAACAGCAACAAACAACTGCCACCAACTGAGGAAAGAGAGGGAAAGAAGAATACCATAGAGAGGTGGGGCTCTCTTTGAAATGAAAAGCTGGAAGAAATAATTGGTTAGTGCCGGATAGATATACAATCATCTCAGCCCAGGAAAGTCCCTCCTAGTCACTCAGACAGTATGCAAGGTTGCAAATAAAACTCCAACAAGAACAGCCTTTGGTAGCCATCTCGGTTGTCTCATGAAGATGTGGATCAAGCTAGGCAGGCATGACTGGAAATGTTGCTGCTTGAAAGTATACATAAAATATTAGTTTGTAAATAATATCAATCCCTATTTCTTTGTATTACTGCCAGCTAGATCTAACAAGACAAGCAAAGAAAAGGGAATTTAAAGGCTTTTTGCTTACTCCTTGAAAGTTTGGATGCAGTGAAGCAATACAGAAGAGGCTGAAATAATTCATTTACTGTGGGCACTTTATCTTCTTCCAAGCGCTCTAATGCTTTCTTCCCTGACAAAAACATCTGAGCAATGGCTGACTTTATCGTGTTTACTTGGAGTCTTATGTACTGTTTCATGTTCTGTTCGTCTTGTTATGGAAGAGAGAAAACACCCATCTTACTTCCATGAGCCCCTTCACGGATTGCTGCCTTGTCGTGGCGAAGGGGCTTGAGTAATTCAGAGAAGCTATGGGCTATGCCGTGCAGGGACACCCAAGATGGACAGGTCATAGTGGAGAGTTCTGACTAAACGCGATCCACCTGGAGCAGGAACTGGCAAGCCACTCCAGTATCTTTGCCAAGAAAACCCCATGAACAGAAACAAAAGGCTAAAAGATATGATGCTGGAAGATGGGCCCCTCAGGTCGGAAGGCGTCCAACATGCTACTGAGGAAGAGCGGAGGACAAGTACAAGTAGCTCCAGAGCTAATGAAGTGGTTGGGCCAAAGCCGAAAGGACGCTCAGCTGTGGACGCGCCTGGAAGTGAAAGGAAAGTCCGATGCTGCAAAGAAGAATACTGCATAGGAACCTGGAATGTAAGATCTATGAACCTTGGTAAGTTGGATGTGGTCAAACAGGAGATGGCAAGAATAAACATTGACATCCTGGGCGTCAGTGAACTAAAATGGACGGGAATGGGCGAATTCAATTCAGACGATTACCATATCTACTATTGTGGGCAAGAATGCCGTAGAAGAAATGGAGTAGCCCTCATAGTCAACAGAAGAGTGGGAAAAGCTGTACTGGGATACAATCTCAAAAATGATAGAATGATTTCAATACGAATCCAAGGCAGACCTTTCAACATCACAATAATCCAAGTTTATGCACCAACCACCGATGCTGAAGAGGCTGAAATTGACCAATTCTATGAAGACCTACAACACCTTCTAGAACTGACACCAAAGAAAGATGTTCTTGTCATTATAGGGGACTGGAATGCTAAAGTAGGGAGTCAAGAGAGAAAAGGAACAACAGGTAAGTTTGGCCTTGGAGTTCAGAACGAAGCAGGGCAAAGGCTAATAGAGTTTTGTCAAGAGAACAAGCTGGTCATCACAAACACTCTTTTCCAACAACACAAGAGGCGACTCTACACATGGACATCACCAAATGGGCAATACCGAAGTCAGATTGATTATGTTCTCTGCAGCCAAAGATGGAGAAGCTCTATACAGTCAGCAAAAACAAGACCTGGAGCTGATTGTGGCTCTGATCATCAGCTTCTTATAGCAAAATTCAAGCTTAAACTGAAGAAAGTAGGAAAAACCACTGGGCTAGCCAGGTATAATCGAAACCAAATCCCTTATGAATACACAGTGGAAGTGAAGAACAGATTTAAGGAACTAGATTTGGTGGACAGAATTCCTGAAGAACTATGGATGGAGGCTCGTAACATTGTACAGGAAACAGCAACAAAAACCATCCCAAAGAAAAGGAAATGCAAGAAAGCAAAGTGGCTGTCCAACGAGGCCTTACAAATAGCAGAGAAGAGAAGGGAAACAAAATGCAAGGGAGATAGGGAAAGTTACAGAAAATGGAATGCGGACTTCCAAAGAATAGCAAGGAGAGACAAAAGGGCCTTCCTAAATGAACAGTGCAAAGATATAGAGGAAAATAATAGAAAGGGAAAAACCAGAGATCTGTTCAAGAAAATTGGAGATATTAAAGAAACATTTCGTGCAAAGATGGACATGATAAAGGACAAAAATGGTAGGGACCTTACAGAAGCAGAAGACATCAAGAAGAGGTGGCAAGAATACACAGAGGAATTATACCAGAAAGATCTGGATGCCCCGGACAACCCAGAGAGTGTGGTTGCTGACCTTGAGCCAGACATCCTGGAGAGCGAAGTCAAGTGGGCCTTAGAAAGCATGGCTAACAACAAGGCCAGTGGAGGTGATGGCATTCCAGTGGAACTATTTAAAATCTTAAAAGATGACGCTGTTAAGGTGCTACACTCAATATGCCAGCGAGTTTGGAAAACTCAGCAGTGGCCAGAGGATTGGAAAAGATCAGTCTACATCCCAATCCCAAAGAAGGGAAGTGCTAAAGAATGCTCCAACTACCGTACAATTGCACTCATTTCACACGCTAGCAAGGTTATGCTCAAAATCCTACAAGGTAGGCTTCAGCAGTATGTGGACCGAGAACTCCCAGAAGTACAAGCTGGATTTCGAAGGGGCAGAGGAACTAGAGACCAAATTGCTAACATGCGCTGGATTATGGAGAAAGCCAGAGAGTTCCAGAAAAACATCTACTTCTGCTTCATTGACTACGCAAAAGCCTTTGACTGTGTGGACCACAGCAAACTATGGCAAGTTCTTAAAGAAATGGGAGTGCCTGACCACCTTATCCATCTCCTGAGAAATCTATATGTGGGACAGGAAGCAACAGTTAGAACTGGATATGGAACAACTGATTGGTTCAAAATTGGGAAAGGAGTACGACAAGGCTGTATATTGTCTCCCTGCTTATTTAACTTATATGTAGAATACATCATGCGAAAGGCTGGACTGGATGAATCCCAAGCCGGAATTAAGATTGCCGGAAGAAATATCAACAACCTCCGATATGCAGATGATACCACTCTGATGGCAGAAAGTAAGGAGGAATTAAAGAACCTCTTAATGAGGGTGAAAGAGGAGAGCGCAAAAAATGGTCTGAAGCTCAACATCAAAAAAACTAAGATCATGGCCACGGGCCCCATCACCTCCTGGCAAATAGAAGGGGAAGATATGGAGGCAGTGACAGAGTTTACCTTCCTGGGCTCCACGATCACTGCAGATGGTGACAGCAGCCACGAAATTAAAAGACGCCTGCTTCTTGGGAGGAAAGCGATGACCAACCTAGACAGCATCTTAAAAAGCAGAGACATCACCTTGCCGACAAAGGTCCGCATAGTCAAAGCTATGGTTTTTCCAGTAGTGATGTATGGAAGTGAGAGCTGGACCATAAAGAAGGCTGACCGCCGAAGAATTGATGCTTTTGAATTGTGGTGCTGGAGGAGACTCTTGAGAGTCCCCTGGACTGCAAGGAGAACAAACCTATCCATTTTGAAGGAAATCAACCCTGAGTGCTCACTGGAAGGACAGATCCTGAAGCTGAGGCTCCAATACTTTGGCCATCTGATGAGAAGAGAAGACTCCCTGGAAAAGACCCTGATGTTGGGAAAATGTGAAGGCAAGAGGAGAAGGGGACGACAGAGGACAAGATGGTTGGACAGTGTCATCGAAGCTACCAACATGAATTTGACCCAACTCCGGGAGGCAGTGGAAGAGAGGAGGGCCTGGCGTGCTCTGGTCCATGGGGTCACAAAGAGTCGGACACGACTAAACAACAACAACTTCCATGAGCCTATACTGATTACTAGGCAATGACTTTTGTAGAATTTACTTCCAAGGCCACACACACACACAGAGAGACACACAAGCAAACACAGCACTAGGCATCTCTGTTTAGGACAGGCATGGTAACTTCAGAGCACCTGTGTTTTTTTGTGTATATATCTGTGGTAAAACAAGGTGTGGCGTAATGCAGAAAAAAGAGTGGTGCCATGATGAGGATTCGTGGAAGGGCATGTGTGGCCAGTGGTGATTTCTACCTCTCTTCTAGGGAGGTCCTGCAAAACAGTGGGCCACGACAGAAAAGGCCCTTTCTTTATTGGCCACCTCACCTGAGAAGATGGCAAGGGCCTGTGGAAAAGGACTTCTAAACATTATATCAGTAGGCAAACAAGTTTTCATGGGGCTGAGCAGTGTTTTAAGGTAACAGCACTCAAAGCTTTAAAGATTAAACTCAGCAGCAGCCTGACGTGTGACTGGTTGCAGAGTATTTCCCAGCAAATCTGCCTAAGAATTGAAACGGTGAAGTATAAGCTCACCTGTTGAAATTGGTAGGCAGTAAGAAATCTTTGGATCAGGGCCCAAACATGGGGCAGGTAGAGAAGGGTCCAGTTTACCAGGGCCTGGAGTTCCAGGAGGTGCTGAGTCTATGCTGCAACTCCCTTACCATGTTGAGGCAGGCAACGAAGGCGAAAGGGTAAGTGCTCCTTGATGAGAAACTTTTATTTTGCTGCCTCTTGAGTGCCTGCTTTTCAGACCTCATGAAATTTGGTGGCACCAAATTGGAAACCAGAACAAGCCACATACTTAACTTAATTATTGCCCCAGAACAGACAGCATCTAAACTAGATGTTCAAACTAGCCTCACGGTTTTATTTGCTTAGGCAGGAGAGAGGCACAAAGCACTGTAATAATCAGGAACATTGATCCCTGCGTCATTGGCAGCCAGTGTTGCTGGCAGTATTTTCAGACCCGAAATATTTGGGAATAAATGTTTAACACACAGAGAGAAAAACATATATGTACTCTCTGCTAGCATGTCTGGCTATAAATAAAAATCAGGCAGTCACAGCAATTAAGGGGAGATGAAGGAAGATAATGTATAAAGGGGATGAGATTATAGTATGTATTGGAGGAAACCCCTCTTATTAGCACCCCTCCCCCATTAATAACTGGGCCCTGCTCTGTATTGCCTATTCTAGTCTTGGTAAGCCCCATTCAGTCATTCAAAGTGGACATCTGTGAGGGGGAGAGTGCTCCAGCCATTCTGTTGTTGCTGCCCTCATAAGAAGAGTGATAAGTTGGAAAAGAGCACCTTTACTGCAGGAGCCGAGAATCGTGACTGAGTTTCCAGTTGCATAGAGAGCCTCTGTGCATGCAGAATGCCTTATTTTGCAGACGCCTGCTTTCTGCTTGTGCAGAGCAAGGGTCACCCCCCTGATAGGCAAGGCTGTCCTACGCCTCCTGCACATGCATTTACTTTAACGATTCAATGGATGCACGAATACAGTACTAGGATGCATATAGGAGTAATGGATGCCTGTAGGAATACTAGGATTCTGACTAGCCAAGAGCAGGGCCACAAAGTAGGGATGCCTTTCTGCTGGACTTCACCTCAGACGCTCCCTCCCATAGGCTGCTCAGGACGGGAGCATTTTGAGTGAGCTATTGTCACTTCTTCTTCTTAGCTGTAGCTGCAGCGTCCAGGTTATTGTGCCACTCACCCCCCCCCCAAGCTTTGTTTTATGAAGAAACCAAGTTCTAGATGTGCCTGACTAAATTTGTGTTGCCCATCAAATATGAAAGACTGCATCAATAAGCAATGTCTCCCAGAAGCCCAAAGCCATTGCTGGCACTCACATGCAATCAATCTGGAACGGCATCAGCCTTTACTTAAGATGAGGCATTTTTATTTTCAGCTAATAACCTTCCAATGAAAATTTAGTGTTCCACTGGGCTTGGTTTTATGGTGCCTTTTTACAAGATCACATCAACTTATAGGTAGGTGAACTCAAAGAAACCCCTCTTAAAAGAAAGAAAGAAAGCACAGGGAAATCTAATATCGAAGCTGACCTGGTGTGATGTAACTTTCAGTTTGAAGCGTTTGTTTCAGCCGTGTAAAATGAAGTTTGCTATGTTGAGCCATTCCTTGCAAGAGTGGTCTTGTTAGTTTCGGGACCCTGTGCTGAAGTTCTCCTTGAAACAGAGCCTTCATAAGTTACTTTTTTGGATTGAAAGGCCCTAAATTCCCTTGCAGAAAACTCCTCAGATCCCCGAACAGCATGCTGGTTAGTAGTTTGGGGGAGTTTTAGTCCAAAAAAGGAACTTTTCAAGGCTCTGTCATTAATATATGGCAGGGTTTTGTGTAGAAACGAGTGGGAACCAGTTTGTCCCAGTTTGTAAAGGCGACAGCATAGGTACTGCTGCTCCCCTCCCCCACCTCCTCTGGCTCAATCGGCCACTCACCAGGTCCAGCCTGATAGTTTCCTGCACGTTCTCAACTGATCTTCCAGTCCCAGCAACAGCTCAGGCTTCTCTGCCCTGCCTTCTTGGCTTATCTGCTACTCAGGCAAAAGGGCGGGACCGAGAAATCTGTGCTCTTGCTCCTGACTGGGAGATTAGCTGAGGAGGTGGAAAAAACAAGCAAGCTGGGCCTGATGAATAGCTGATCAGCTGAGAAGGCGGGAGAGGGGAGCAGCAGCACCTGTGCCGCTGTGCTTAAAAACTGGAACAAACCATTTTGTGCCCATCTCTAGTTTCATGCCATGTCCTTTTGGCTTCTCCTATTCCTGTATGTAAGTGAGAGCTGGATCATAAAGAAGGCTGACCGCCGAAGAATTGATGCTTTTGAATTGTGGTGCTGGAGGAGACTCTTGAGAGTCCCCTGGACTGCAAGGAGAACAAACCTATCCATTCTGAAGGAAATCAACCCTGAGTGCTCACTGGAAGGACAGATCCTGAAGCTGAGGCTCCAATACTTTGGCCATCTCATGAGAAGAGAAGACTCCCTGGAAAAGACCCTGATGTTGGGAAAGTGTGAAGGCAAGAGGAGAAGGGGACGACAGAGGATGAGATGGTTGGACAGTGTCATCGAAGCTACCAACATGAATTTGACCCAACTCCGAGAGACAGTGGAAGACAGGAGGGCCTGGTGTGCTCTGGTCCATGGGGTCACGAAGAGTCGGACACGACTTAACGACTAAACAACAACAACAAAATTCCTGGTATAAATGGAAAGCAAATAAAATCCCTTTCTGGAAATAATTTGTCTTTGTGTATTTTCCCCTTCTCTTTCCTTTTCTTAGGGCAGAGCATCAACCCCACATTAGCCGGTCTTATTGGCAGGCATGGCCCACAAAACAAACAACCCTTCACAGTGGCCTTCTTCAAAGCTACTGAAGTTCACCTCCGTAGTATCCGCTCTGCGGGAGGTAAACAGCGAAACCAGAACCGTTCGAAGACACCAAAGAACCAAGAAGCCTTTCGGGTGTCAAACCTTGGAGGTATGCAGACATTAGGTGTGTGCTTTCCATAAAACTAACGGAGTGGGGAAAATAATGACGGCATCTCTGGTTTTAGCTCTATGCACAATGATCAGCATCCTACTAAGGACAAGAGCATCCTTTGCCATTTGAGGAGGGCTACACAATTACACCAATTGGATACCACTATAACTGTCATGGCTGCATCCTACAGATTTTAGAATTTATATTTTGATAAGACAGTTGGGATTTTTTGCTGTGGTTCCGGGAAATGCAGTGCACTAGAGCTCTCTAGCAGAGCATTCTGGAGGTAGTCCAGCCTCATCAGTATGGTGTTCTAGGGCACTGGAGTGGCTCACCTTGAGCTCAAAGGCCATTAAAGACCATATGGTCTTGGCTCCTTAATTAGGGTTGGGTGCCAAGGAGCAAATGGCCATATGCCTTGCATGAGGCATGCAGTTGTGTGGTATACACAATGGTCCATAAATTTGGTCATCAGTTAATATTATTAATATTATTATGGCCAGAATCCTATTAATCTTATTTAGTATTATTACAACAGGAATCCTATGCACCAGCATAACTTTCAGCAGTGAATTGCTACAAGTTAAGAAGTTGGTGGAAGCATTTGCAATCACACACCAAACATGTGGCTCAAAGTATGATAGAAAATGCCTACTCTGACTGCTTAATTTACAGCAATTTGTTGCTGCAAGTTGCTTCACTGAAAATATATTGTAGAATTCTGGAGGTAGTCTAGGCTAGACGTTTAGCTGCATTTTAAAAAATAAATTGTGTATCTATCTTCCCCTGCTGCCATTTTGTAATCTGTCTCATGAGCTTAAATTGGGAAGGAGGGAGGAAATATGTAAAAGCCTTGTGATGCGGTGGTTAAACTGCACTACTGCAGTGAAGACTGCACATTAGTTCAATCCGGGGCTCAGGTAGCTGGCTCGAGATTGATTCAGCTTTCCTTCCTTCTTTCCAAGGTTGGTAAAATGAGTACACAGCTCACTGAGGGCTGGGCAGTGTGTAGCCTGTATAATTGAATTGTAAACTGCCGAGAGAGTGCTTTAAGCACTATGGGGCGGTATGTAAGCAGTACTCTCTACTTTGTTAAATAAATAAGTAAGCAAGCAAGCACTCTCGGGAGAGAGGAGAAAGCTTGGCTGATATCTGAAATGCAATTGTTGCTCTACTCCAGCTAACAGATAAAACAGCTTTGGACAAGAAAGCATTTGAATAAATAAAAGTTGTGGTTGTGTAAAGGCAGAAGCATTGTTTCCTTTTCTGTACTTTCTCACTTGTCTGAATCCAACAAGAAAACTTGTTTTTATAACTGGAGATGCCTGCATGTGGACCCGAAGACACCTAGAAGCAAAATTAAATAAAATAGAAATAAATGTAAAGTTAGAAGTGGTTTCCTAAGGTTTTGCACCAGAGACAGAGTGTTTTATGTTTATTGAGTCAAATACTCTTAATATCATTGAAGCTTATAGTACAACACACCGACAAGTCTTATGGAGCAACAGCTTGCTTCTTCTTTTGTTTGTGTAGAAGTAAAAAAAAATGAAGTGTAATTTTTTAATGAGATGTTGACTGGTCTTGAGTATTGACAGTAAAATTGCAGCATAAGGTGATGCTGAACAACATGAACTAACATGTTGATTCCTTGATTTTCTTCCCCTTTCTACCCAACACTTTCCAACCTCAGAGAACAGCAGCAGTGATCAGAGGCAAGCTTGTAAGAAACATGAGCTCTATGTCAGTTTCAGAGATCTTGGCTGGCAGGTAACTTCATTTCTGTGCTTGGAATTAGAAATCTGTGGTGTATTTTAGCTCTTTGTTAACTGCAGTGGTAATGTCAACCCCATGACCTGGTTTTCAGGTGTGATCCTTAATATGTCTCCTTTTAAAAGTGCAAAGTCTAAAGCCATCCAGGCAGGTGGAAGTTTGCAACTCTACAGGCTCCCAGCTGCTTGGAAATGGTTTGTTTTCTGGCGGGACGAGGGAATACGTGGCTCTCTAGAACAGAATTCGGAAATTTTACTGACAGCACTAATACATTAGTGTTTAAGTGTGGGGGATTTAATTCATTGGAACTAAAGCCTACATTCATTGGAGTTGTTGTGAAAGTCTCTAGTCCCAGTTCGAGTAGGCCGTGAACCTGGTTACAGAATGGTGAATTAACACTGAAGTAATCCCATTGACTCGGCTAAATTCCTGATGTAGAAAATAGCATATAAAAGAAAAATTGTAGAAGTGGCATTTTGCACAATCAGACAGCCAGGTGTGCATCACAAGATTGGGAAAAATGCTTCACCCTGCGTGTGCAAAGCAACAGGATTTCAGCTAATGGGTTTGTTTTAACTGGGAATGCCAAACAGAGTCAGGTGTAAAGAATATGAAATGAGAAAGTACCCCTAATAGAGATGTACTTGCAAAACCGATATTCTTACATCTAATTTTTTTAAAGTATTTTTTTTTAATTGGACCTGTTAAACCTTCAAGTGCCACTTGGGATTGCTGAAAATGAGTGGATTAAGTTAAAATATTGAACACTTAGAATTGTTGATGATGACTTGTAACAAGAAATGGTAAAATACAGTCATTTGACATTTTAACAATTGAAATTGTGGATTTTAAATTTGTTGAAGAAAAGTTCTATGAATTATAGTATCTAAAATGTAATGATTTAAAGAGTTCAATAATTTTAATGAGTTATTCCAGATGTGGTTGGACTGGAGTAATAATCCCTTGCCATTGGCCATGCTAGCTAGTGCTGATGGGGGTCACACACCCCAAAAATATTTGAAGGACCACAGATCCCTGATGAGCAGCAGCTACTGAGATAAAAATGCCTATTCTTGGCCTGCAGGAGACTTGTTTGCTTCATTTTAGGGCCCTTTGTGTGGGGTGGTGAAGCATATAATCTTACATTCCATCTTTCATACCAAGGGAAACACTGGTTTCCGAGCCATTGGTTTTAGAACTTGTGGAGTGGGGGAGAGTGAGAGAGCAAGCGATCCAATGCAGTGAAAGCCATGAGTGGCTCAGTGGTCTGTAAAGCTTGTTGCTGCAAACTGTGGTTTTCAGCAGACCTTATTGCTTCAGATGCCTGTCCCTCCACCCACCCACCCACCAGAGTAAAGGCTGGTTTACAAATACCTAAATCAGGGCTGGCCCAAAGCTTTTTTGTGCCTGAAGCCAAACTTCTAAGTGCCATATTTTTCCCACATTGCAAAAATGGACAGCAATGCATAGATGACGCAGAAGTTATCCAAAATAAGACTCAGAGAAATGAATAGGAACCGCACAGAACCACCACCTTCCTCGTTGTTACCAGCACACTACTCTGAACTCCCAGAATCTTGTCTGATTTCAGAAGCTAAGCAAACCTTTTGGGACTCTCTGTGTTCCTGTATTTCTGTCATGTCTCAGGTGTGATACCTGGCTTGCTTGTCCTTTGGTTCTAATTTCCTTGTTAATTCTGAGTACTGGTTTTGGCCCATGACTCCTGGGATAGCTCTGGATTTATTGGCCATGCACTGTGTGTCCAAAAATGTCAGGATGAGTAAGATGAACCCCTTTTTGTGAGAATCCCTCTTGAGTGTCCTATATACTGAGCTAGCTAAGAAGAGGTCAGAGTAAATAGTTCCACCATGCAGTTTACAAAATCCTCTCTCTTGCTTTGTCCAATCTAATCCAGGACTGGATCATTGCTCCAGAAGGTTATGCTGCGTATTACTGCGAAGGAGAATGTGCTTTTCCACTGAACTCTTATATGAATGCTACAAACCATGCAATTGTGCAAACACTGGTAAGCCCTTTTGCTGGATATGAGCAATGTTGTTCCACTTTTTAAAAGAACTGCAAGAAGTTTCCAAAGAAATCAGATAACGCTATCGGCTGCCAATTGACCCTCATCCCTATGGGTTTTTTAAAAAAAGTGTGAAGCCTGTTGGTGCTCATAGAAGGTTTGTGTAATTTGCTGTGGCCAATTGCAGCTAACTGATGAGGCACCCGTGTATGTCTCAGTTACATGCTTGGCTCTTTACCGAGTTGTGCAACAGAGATTTGCACCACCACTTTGTCAGTTACTGCAACAAGTTGTGGAAACCTTACATAAATGCCAACACGATTTTGGCTATTGAATGAATTCTAATCTATTTCCAGTGCTATGACATTAGCAGCTTGATTAGGGTTATACTGTACATGGATCCCTTGCATTTCGTGAACCAAGTGAGAATGCCAATGTCCCCCACTGAATGGGATGACCTACCAACACACAAGCAGTTGAAATCCTGTTGCACAGCTCTCTGTGCACAGTGGGGATGACTGTGATGACAGCAGCAGCAGTGGCAAAATGTCACGGATTAACAGATTCCTTGGCAATTTTTGGGTGCACATGACTTTTGTCGCATTGTGTACAAGTCACGTGCACCCCGAAATTACCTTTAATCGGTGTTAATTTTCAGCTGCTGATGCTGATGCTGTCACACGCGTACAACATAATTTCAGCTATCACACCACTCCTGTTTCTTGGCATCACACCAAAAAAATGACATGGGACATTCTTTGTCCCTGGTTGGGACAATAAAATACCAGAATGGCAAAAACAAAAATACCAGTAAATTTCTTGGGCCACTTTTTGCTGCCTCCCATTTTTTCTCGTAAACACCAAACAAAAATGTACATGGCAAATGGCAGAAATCTGGGACACTGATTACAACTCTTCAGCTAAGAGTATCATGGAATGCCACTTACCTAATAGGTCTCATTCTCTGGGGATTCTACATCAAGTATTACTCTGGAGGTCTAATATACCTTATCTGGGTGCATCAATCTTCACAGTAACAGATGCTAAAATTAACTTTACTAGCCTTCATTGGCAGGAAATTTTAACAGGAGAGGAAGTACTTAGAATTTTGTATAACACTAGCCAGAGAAACACATTATTGTATGTGTATCATGTATTTGTGTCTGTATGTCTGTGTGTATCAGAACTCTTTGAAAAGCTGATAATTTTTACAAAGACTAAACCGATCCTGGTGAAAGCCAGAGAAGGATTTCGGACATTTTGTCAGTTAATGATGCAGCATCTCTTGTTCTGGTACTTGGGTGGGAACAGGCAGATAAACAACAACGACAACATTATCCATAATCCTAGAAATGCAGAGCTGGAAGGGCTCCTATGGATCATTGAGTTAAGCCCAGTGGGGAACTGAACTCCCAACCTCTGGCTCCACAGCCAGAGACATAAAAAAAGAAAGAAAAACAAAACACACAAACAACAAAAAGGAAGAGACTGGCAGTGATGTAGATGATACAGTTGTTTTGACAGTTACTTTAAAAAAGCAACTGGGCACAATTACCGTTTCAAGACCCTCAATGTGTCCATTACTATTGCAGTTCCAATGCTTAAAGATACCTCTCTTTCCATTTCTCAAAAGCAAATAGTTGCATTTTACATACTTTGAGGAACAGGAGTTGAATTCTACAACCCGCTGGCCCATTGCACAGAACACACTCTCCTCCCAACTAGTTTATTTTTGTCCTAACACCCAGCAACATGATTCACAAGAGGATCCAGCCATTGAAACATGTGGCTTCTTCTTCCTCCACCATTTTGTGAGGCATCCCCCTGCCCCCAAAGTTATGATTAAATAACAAAAAGAGTCTTGTTATTCCTCATTACTGTATTGATGTAATGTAAGTTAGTTATGCTTTAGTTATTGAAAAAAATCATTACAAGTAACTAGTTACTCCCAAATTCTTGTTGTTTAGTCGTTAAGTCGTGTCCGAATATTCCCAACTACTTGTTCGTAATTAGTTACTTCCAAGTTTGTATAGTCTGGATATGGATAGATCACAAACCCACATTGCTTATGCATTGAAATGTACCAGTTCTGGAGTGGAATGAAAATGTTCTTCAGAATTGCTGTGTGTTAATACTGATAGTATTTGGTAAATGTGTGATAGGTATTAAAGATTTCCCTAAAATCAATCCATGTAAATGTCCCGATGCCTTCTGTTTTCCCCACCAGGTTCACTTTATAAACCCAAATGTTGTTCCGAAGCCTTGCTGTGCTCCGACGCAGCTAAACGCCATCTCAGTCCTCTACTTTGACGATAGCTCTAATGTCATTTTGAAGAAATATCGAAACATGGTGGTTCGAGCCTGCGGCTGCCATTAAACATCCCTGTTGGGAAAGCAAGACAGGTAGCTTGTAATAGATGTGGGCGGTATTTTTGTTCCTGCGCTTGAAGATACAGATCGTTACAGAGAAGCGGAAGAACCTTTGAAATCACACCACGGTTCTTAAGATTAATCTTTCCAAAGGGGCCGTTGAGTCAAGAAAGACTTCCAGATACAAATGGCATTACCATGTTTGGCTTTTGCTGGCAAATGAGCATCATCCTGCAGACTGTGAAAGTAGAGACCAAGGAGAGACCAGTTTTGCAGATGGGACCATACTTCTGTAAGGCGAGCACCATCTGTCTGAAAGTGCTTTGTTAAGGGGAACAAACTGTTTTAAACAAATAGTCATCTCTGTGGTGAGAAACAAATGTGTATGTGTCTGTATGTGTTGTCCACACAGGTGCACAGATTTATAAAAGTTACTTTTAGAGAAACTAGTTGTTTGAATTAAAATGTGTGAATGAACCTGCCTGAATGAAACAGATTCTGCTGATATTACTAGGGATATATGGATCCTGACATTTTTTTTAAAAAAAAGTCATGTGTATTCTTGTCTTCCTCACAACTTCACATGTTTGGGACACTTCGCTGCCAAAGCAGCTTTGCCGTTATGTGAAAGCAGATCCCAGTTGTTGAGCACAATGTGTATATTTTTTGTAAAATGCACAGGCAGCAGGAGAGAGCCAAGAATTGCAACAGTACAGAACACACACATTCTGCTTAACTGGGCAGCCGGTTCCCATCCAAGCAAACCCAACAGCAATATAAACTATATATGTGGATAATCTGACTCATGGGTTCATGTCTTCCATACAATTCCATGCTGTCCAACTGCTTGGATACTTAGGTCACCACTTTATGTTTTTGGGCGCCCTTTGTTTTCTGGACAATACAACCTCCTGCAAATTGACAGAAAAGAAGAAAAAGAAAAGGCAAACCTGTTTCCTGTCCTCAACACTTAGCTGCTGCAGCAGACAAGCGGGTCTAACTCTGAAAAATAGAAAATCAATCTTACTCTCACTGTAGTTTTTCTCCTTTCTTTTTTTAAAAATAAAATTCACTCCATAAAGAAGAGGAACGTCCGGTCATATGAAATAGTTAAGGTGTTTTACTATCTGGAAGAACTGTACATGAATAGTGGTTGTACCTTTCTGGATAGCAGCCCAACCTCCTCCTTAGTTCCTCTGGTTCCGTTGTGCTGATTTGGATCCTCTCTGCCATGGGGAAAACTGCAGTAATACTGCACATGAAAGGCTGAACAGTGCACTATCACTGTCTAATTAGAAGGCTCTCTGCAATGGCATGGAGCTAAATATCTTGCTGTTGTGAGCAATGTGAAAGGGTGCTTGTTAAAAAAATTACTATACTAAATTGAGAGGAATTGCAACCCTGAAGACAGAGCATTCATCCAGAACTTTGACCTAGGGAAGGAATTAAATTCAGAAGACCCAAATTCCCAAGTGGTGGGAAATTGGTGATTGACAAACAGTCTTGGGAGCTATAGTGGATAAAACTGAATATGAATTGGCAAATTGATATTCAGTCCAATGTCATTTAGTTTGCATCAACAAGGGAAATGATTTCTAAGTTTTGAGATGTATTAGTGCTCCTGAGCTGAATGTGGTTGTGTCCACACTTGTTCAAAAATGGTTTGACACAAAGGAGATGCTTTGAGGGGAAAGCTGCAAAGGCAACTTTCTGGAAAGGCTAAAGGAAATGAATTGTCTTCCCTCCAATATTGTTAGGGATTGAATATAAATCAGAAAGTTTGATGTGTCATTATATGAATCTTTGCTGAGACCACATTTTTAGCACTGTATAGTTCTGGTTATTTCTCCTCAAGAAGGTTGTTGTAGAGCTGGAAATTTGTAGGGAGGGAAAGCAATTAAAATGGTTAACTGAAAGGAGCATGTTTCCTACAAGAAGAAACTAGAGCATTTGGGTCTTTTTATTAAGAGGAAAAAGCATGACAAATTGGAAATTTGACAGTGTATTCATATAAACCTCTCTATGCCCTGGGAAGAGATCTTTCTTTTCTTAATATTAGAATGAAGTCACCTGAAGAAGTTGACTTCTAGTATATTCTGGAGAGGACACTGAATGTACTTCTTCACACAGCATATCATTACTATATAGGACTCATTGCCAGAAGATAAATTCATGATCGTTAAATGGCTTTTAGAAATGGTTAAAAAAGCTCCCCGACTGTTCACCATTATAGTGGAGCCTTAACATTCCACACCTATATTGGTGAGGTTCAAATGAACAATACCATGGGGAGATTGTTTTAACACTTTTGCAGCTGAAGAGTTTCGGAATATGGCACACAGATTGTTTATTGAAATCCTAGGTGTTGAAGATGTGGTTGAACAACTTTATCACTGGTTGTGGACAGGGCTCCACTGCCTTTTATGGCTACTGTACTTCTCTTCTGTATTAGAAAAAAAAGTCATACTAAGTAGTTTTAGGCTGCAGTTTAAGTCATGCAGAGTCATTCCATTTGGAAGACAGAATAGTCTAAAACTGCCATTCTCAACCATCAACACAATATGAAAGAAATATAGGCCGAATCAGGACTGTATAAGTTACATAATGAACCTTATAAGGTAGTGTGTGAAAATTTGTTGCCAGTCCGTGGCCCTCTTCAAATGTGCCAGGGCCCCCTTGAGAATGGCTGATCTAAAAGAACAGTGACATGCCCTAAATTGTTGTGAAAGATTTATGTCTTAGGAAATTATTTGAACCTGGATCTTCTAAACTTTGTATATCAACTGCTCAACAGCAGCTGATCTGATCCGCAGCCAGAAATAGCTGAAGCAACTTCTGTAGGACATGTAGTTGTCAACATTCAAAATTCTTCTGTGCTATGTAATTTGGTTATGTATGCATACAGATGCAAAACTATGGCAGCCCTCTCTGTCTTGTTGCATGTCATTGTAGTGGCGCTTGGAACAAAAATCCTCTTTGCATATAATAGGCTCACCCGTATCAAATCTTTTTCTACCACCTCTCAGGCCTGGTGAGAAAGAGGGGTTGAGAGACCATATGCTGGTTTTAGAATGTCCATGTTCTCTGAGAGAAAATTGCTTGAAACACCTTAAGTGCAACATTAATATTTATAATTAGGAAGTTGTCAACACGTGAGAGAATGTTTTGAGCAGAACATGCAGCTTGTTTGGATGAGTGCCCAGAATCTCCTAGCCATCATGGCCATTGACTAAGGAGAGCCTGGGAGCTGTAATTTAAGAAAAAGTTATTTTTTCCAAACTCTGGTTTGGAGACAGGCAGTATAGCCCCAACTCTAATTTATAGTTTAGGACTGTAAATATGCAGATAGTGGAGAGGGTAGAAGGAAGCTGTTGAACTATAAGGCTGCACCGAAAGGGATTTATCCCATATTCTTGATAGTGGGCTTTCAAATTTTGTGCCCAGGCAAAAACATATGTGATATAGTCAAGTATGCTTTCAATTTATTACCAAGGATATGGCACCTTCAGCAGCTGACCTGTTCACTTCTGGGCAGATTGGTGCAGAGGGGAGGCCCAGTCCTCTTTTAAGAGTTAGACCTTCCTGAGTGTTGGAAAAGTACATTCTCCCTGTCTACCTGGTCAGAAGGTAGGCAGGATAATCCTTCATGCCCATTCAAATGCCAGCAGGGAGAGCAATTGACATGTCCACTGTTCTGGGCAGTGTGGTGGGAGGATTTGGCGTCCAGTCAGAAGAATGGAAGGACCCACCAGGGGCTTCCCAAGACCTTGAACTGGTTGTTTGTAGTCTTCCTTCCCAATCTACTTTGCGATGGTACCTCCCCTGCTTCAGCCAGTGAAGCACAGATTACAACAGTGGTTCCCAATCTTGAGTCCCCAGATGTTCTTGGACTAAAACTCCCAGAAGCCTTCACCACTAGTGGTGCTGGCCATGATTTCTGGCAGTGGTAGTGCAAGAACATTTGGGGATCCAAGGTTGGGAATCATTGGATTAGAAGGTGAACAATCCAGAGCTGAGGGGAAAAACATCTTGTTTGGACTACAGCTTCCAGAATCCCCCAGCCAGTGTGGCCACAGCTGTTAGGTTGCTGCACCTTTGCATGGATAGTACTAATCACCTGTAGGAACATGTGAAAAGTTACTTTGGGAGTTATTGCCAATGCTGACTAGGGGATTCTGGGAGCTGTAGTCCAAAAACGAACTTTCAAACCTCTGGCACAGTTATCTGTTATGTAGTTACACAAAATCCACTATGATTTGTATATTTTTAGGGGTTCAGTGAGTCTTCCTTAGGGAACTCAGATACCTTTTAAAGGTAACATAAGAGACACCTTCTGAGTCTCTGTGAGCAACATATATGGATCAATTCTAGTGCCTTGTGTTCCTGACTGTAGTGGTGGCTGTTCTGTATATGATAGGATACACTTCATAAACTGTTTGAAATGTTCTACGGGGTTATTGTTTTCGGGGTTACTTATGTTCTGCCCCCACCCACCCCTACACATACTAAATAAATGGCAGAACTTCTACTAACCTCTGTGTAAGCTCCACTGTTTGTACATGTTTGTGTAAATAGTTTTTGCAAAAGCAGAACAAAATTATTTATTTCAGCCTTCGTATTTCCCGTTTTCTCAATCACTTTCAGGAAGAAAATCCTGTTCATCTCTCCTTTGAACACATGTTGTTTCCTTATTTAATAAAGTATTTATTAACAACTGTTGGTTACAAAAAGGAATATACATTTTGGGTCTCCCCCCCCCCTTAGAGCAGTTGTTTTTAGATGGTTGTTTGTATAAATAAATCAAATAAATCATTGCAGTTTTACTTGGTTTAAAAAAAACCCTACTTGTTCTGTGTCTTAATGTGGCCTGATGCCTTTCTTCTATCTTCTTTATTTTGTGCATCCCAATCCCGTTCATATTTGCTTAGGAATAACTCCCCCAAACATCATGGAGGTTTACTTCCAAATATGTATGAACAGAATGTCAGCTCTATAATCAACCGTCCTGCCCACATTAATATATATATAAAAGCATCAACCAAATACTTACTTAAAAATAGCGGAGCAAAAAAAATACCATATTTTCCATGTATAAGACCCCCCCCCCCACTTTTCTAACCCAAAATTACTTTCTTTGCAAGAAAATGGAGGGGGAGAGCGATTCCTGCTTTCCCCCTACATTTTCGTTGCAAAAAGCAGCTTTCCCCCTCCACGTTTTGCCAAGAAAATGGAGGGGGGAGGGGGAAAAGCTGCTTTTTGCAACGAAAATGTAGGGGGAAAGCAGAAATCGCTTTCCCCCTCCATTTTCTTTGCAAAATGTGGAGGGGGAAGGCTGCTTTTTGCAACGAAAATGTAGGGGGAAAGCAGAAATTACTTTTCCCCTCCATTTTCTTTGCAAAACGTGGAGGGGGAAAGCAGGGATCAAAGCACTTGGATCCCCCCCCTTACTTCCAAGTATAAAACGACCCTCAATTTTCCCTTTAATTATTTTAGGGAAGAGTGTCATTTTATACACGGAAAAATACGGTAAATCTTTTTTTTATTTGATCTCGTTCCACATTTGGTCAAAAAACACAAATTTGACAAATTTAGTCAAATAACACAAATAACGGCAAATTTATGAGACTCTGGCTGTGATTCTGTGGGGACAACAGAATTCTGTGCGGAGGAATCACTCTGAACTTTCACAGACTGTAGCACAGTACTTCCGATGCATGGTGGTCCTGAGGTTCAGGTATAAATACAGTATAGTTTGCTACCTTGGAGCAGATGAAAAATGCTAGATCTGGTGGTTCAAAATGAATCAGTGCAGCTACCTACATTTTCAGGCCTTTTTTACAGATGTCCCTAAGGAGCTCTACAGTAGCTCTTTGGGGTCTCTCATAAGTTACCCTTCAAAAATGTAAGCACCCCAGGAAATAAGGGCTGTACAGATAACAGAATGTGTTGCTCATAAAAGACTCCTCTGTCCCCTTTTGTAGGATCCTGTACCCACTGCAAAGCTCATCCCATTCATCAGGGTAAACTGCCCTGCTGTGTAATGTCTCCCCTAAACTATACCAAAAACACACTTAAGTATTGATTTCCAATTTTATGACACGTGCTAGAATATTAATAGCTAGATTCTGGAAAGATAAAAATGATATTAAATTAGAAGATTGGTATAATGAAGTATGGGACATTGCATTAAATGATAAATTGACTACTGAACTTAAGATAAAAGGGGAAATAAGTTCAAATATTTTTTTATGCTATTTGGGGTAGATTTGTTGAATTTGTATTAGTGAAAGGAAAGGGGAAAGCCTCTAAACAACAATCAATTAAATTTTGGAAAGGAGGTTCGTATTAAAAGTATTGTTCCAAAGGGTCCCGTGGGTATGGGGGAGCACTGTGGTTTAGATTGTATTAGTAAGTATTTTGTATTTTTGTATTTGTTTTTGTTTTGGAAATTTAAAAAATAAATAATAAAAAAAAAACATTAAAATTCACACAATTTAAAAACACAAGTTAAATATTAAAAGATAAATTAAACAATATACGATTTAAAATACAATTAAAAGATTAAAACATGAAAACATAAAAAAGATTAAAATTTCTGCTGAAATGGGGTTCAGGGATTCAGTTGTAATTGTTAAAAGCCTTTTTAACCATCGTCTTAAAGGGTTAGTGTCCATGGAGTGGATGAGTTTGGTGCTGTATTATCTTATTTTGTTCTTTATTTGCTACCGTGTTTTCCCGAAAATAAGACAGGGTCTTATATTAATTTTTGCTCCAAAAAACACATTAGGGCTTATTTTCAGGGGATGTTTTATTTTTTTTCATGTACAACAAACTACATTTATTCAAATACAGTCATGTCCTCTTCTTCTGGTTGCTGCACAATGGTGGAGGGCGGGGTTTCACTTCACTGGGGTTTATTTTTGGGGTAGGGTTTATATTACGAGCATCCTGGAAAATCATACTAGGGCTTATTTTCAGGTTAGGTCTTTTTTTCGGGAAAACAGAGTAGCATCTCTTGACATCCTTCTGGAAGGGCAATGCCAGCCAGATAATAGACTTTTTCATTGCTCTCCCTGCTGCTTGGATCTGTTGGCCTCTAGATCTAAAGATCACCTAATGACCTTAGATTCTCTCTCTTACCCCACCTCCCCCTCCCCCCCCCCCATCTTTCGGCTTATAACACCTTATTCCAAACTTGTCAGATTTTCTGTGATGGTTACTGGTCCACATTCACAGCAACTACATAAATCTAAAGGTAGGAATTTGCTGAGGAGGGGGTTGGCTGTGGAGGAACATGGGAATTCTCTGCTGGCTGCCACACAAAGATGCCCAGTTGATTAGAGCACAGCTGTCAGCAGCTGTTTCAAAGAAGTAGGAGATGAATTAATTCTGTTTACTGCTGACATAGCTCAAAGATTTAGTCATTCCAGTAAAATCACAGAGGCACAAAAAAGGGAAAAGATGTATGGGGAAGGGAAAAAAACTTTGGAGAAACCTCAGGCAGGAAGTTGATGCCTTTTACTGCTTTAGGTAGATATACTGTAATATATTTTTGGAGAAGTCACTCCTTTTTTTAAGGCTACTGTACAGTGGATATGATATAGGAGCAAAAGAAAAAACAGTCTACGTTTGCAAGAAGCTTTTATTGCAGCTGCAGTAGCTCACTGGGTACAGATCGAAATAAGCTGATTGCTTTTTTTTCACTGTGAGCACGCAGAACATGTAGTGGTCTTTCTGGAACAGGGTTAGGTGTCTTAAACCTAAAGAGCATAGAGTCATGTGGCAATGTGACATTCATGCAGCACATTGGGACATTTTACTCTCCTGAGACACCTCTTGTTGCAAAATCCACACAGAACAAAACCTACAAGGTAAGCAGTCTGCAGCAAAAAATACCCTGTGCCATTTTTCTAACCAAGCATGTTTGGCATAAACTTATAGAATACACTCACCGTTATATTATGAAGTGTAGCCTCTCACTCCATTGGGATTATTTTATTTTTTAGTGAGTTAGGTATCTAACTGCAGCACAAGAGGCTGAGAGTTTGATTCACTGCTGTGTCTCCCATGACAAGAGCCAGCCTGAGTAACGTTGGGCAACAGTCCCAGGGTGTCCCCAAAGAAGGATATGGTAAACCACCTCTCACTACTTCATACCTAGAAAACTCTGGAGAGAGCAGTTATAAATTTGAATTGATTGACAGCACACAATTATAATTATATTATTGTTTTACAGTTGTTATGTACCATCAAGTCACCTGCAACTTACAGTGACCCTATGAATGAGACATCTCCAAAATGTCCTGTCCTCAACAGGTCTGCTCAGCACTTGCAAATTCAAGGATGTAGCTTCCTTTAGTAAGGGACGTGGTGGCGCTGTGGGTTAAACCGCAGAAGCCTCTGTGCTGCAGGGTCAGAAGACCAGCAGTCGTAAGATCGAATCCACGCGACAGAGTGAGCTCCCGTCGCTTGTCCCAGCTCCTGCCAACCTAGCAGTTCGAAAGCATGCAAATGCGAGTAGATAAACAGGTACCACCTCGGTGGGAAGGTAACGGCGTTCCGTGTCTAGTCGCGCTGGCCACGTGACCACGGAAACTGTCTTCGGACAACCGCTGGCTCTATGGCTTGGAAACGGGGATGAGCACTGCCCCCTAGAGTCGGACACGACTGGACTAAATGTCAAGGGGAACCTTTACCTTTACCTTAGCTTCCTTTAAGTAGTCAATTCATCTTGCATTTGGTCTTCTTCTTTTACTGTGCCTTCCACCTTTCCCAGCATTATTGTCTTTTCCAGAGAATCGTGCCTTCTCATTATGTATCCAAAGTAGGATAGCCTCAGTTTCAACATTTTTGCCTCCAGACATAGTTCAGGCTTGATTTGATCTAGGACATACTTTCTGGTGGTCCAGGGTATCTGCAAACCTCTCTTCCAGCATCATATTTCAAATGAATCAATTTTTTAAAATACACTTTATTTAGTTTCAAACAGTATACAGTAGATAGTACATATAAAAAAGAAGAAAAGGGAGAAAACATAAAACAAAAACCAAAGACTAAAAAAAATAAAAAAAAATACTTGAGGTACAGAGTTAGCCAGACACTATATTTGCTATTATTACATTCTTTTTTTTCTTTATCGATCTGTTTATCATCCGTATATATATCATTACCCGTATATAGATCTCAACTTTCTTCATCTCTTTTACGAGTCATTTTACATATTCTATATTTTATGTATTTGCCTGGAGCCACGCATAAAATAACTCCCATTTCTCATTTAGTGTCTGTTTTATGTTTTGTTCTAATATGTCTGAGAGTTTATCTGTTTCTGCTACAGTATGCTCATTATTTTTTCCATCAATTCTTCCTTTGTTGGAATCTCAAAGTATTTCCAATATTTGGCATAGAGAATTCTGGCCGCTGTTAGTATCATAATTACTAAGTAGCTATTTACCTTATCTATAACATCTAGCGTAATATTAAGTAAAATAGTTCTGGTTTAAGTGGAATTTCATATCTCATTATTTCTTGTAATATCGCCTTTACCATTTTCCAGTATGCTTGTGCTTTTTTACACGTCCTCTGTAGGCATCCTTCAGTCTCGATAGACTATGGTAGCGTGCTCTGAATAGAGGTCTTGGAACAGTGTCTAGTGTGGCTGAGAAGGCCAATTCGAGAGTGACAATCCCTTCCACACTGGAAGACAAATACAATCTGTCCCCTGTCCAGCTCCCTGATTTTGCTGGTTTCGGGACTGTCTCTTTGCCTCGGCCTGCTGAACAAGTGTCTCTTCAAATTGGGAGAGGCCATGGTGCACTGCCTGCCGCCAGGCTGAACGCTCAGATGTCAAAGTTTCCCATCTGTTGTCAACTGCCACTGAATCTACTAAAGCAGACAAGATCATTTAAAAGTTATAGAGGGGTTCTTCAAGCTTTTTGAAAGAGTTTTGATCTATTTCTTAAGAGATACTGAAGAGAGAAAATAAGCAGAGATAGGGTAGACTGGAATCCTAGTGAGATCTGTGCTTAAGTGGTATTAAGTGGTACCGACCAGCACAAAGTGGGAAGGAAAACTGGTCTGACTCTGTCTGGATGAACCAACAGGGAATAAAATGCTGCAACTCGGTGCATGAGGAGCCCAGCAGAGAAAAGAGGGAAGCTCACCTTATCATAGTGCTGATGCTGGGGAATATTTTGACCAGGTTTCTCTTCGACAGCACCTTTAACCCAATAACTAAGCTATCTGGCTCTGATATGAACTTTGGCCTGGCCTAATGAGGGGAAACGATTCAATGATGGTGGATTTATCTCTATGTAATGTGCTACTGATGTGTCAAGTTCCTTGGATGACTTCACATAAACTATGTGAAAGTGGAAAGATGCTGTGTCTGGAATGAGTTACCAAGGGTCAAAGCTCAGCTATGTTGTCTCCCTGTTCTTTTGCAACTGAAACCATTTCCCCTCTTCACTCCAGCACATGGGTATCTGATTTAATAGTTGCCCCAATCCTAAACAATATTGCACTGAGAAAACAGAGTTTCATTCAGATTACCAGTATTTATTTGCTCAAAGTAAACAAATACATATACACCTCTCTCTTCAACCATGCTGAGGTTAAGGGTGCCACACCCTGTGTAGTTCTCTCTGTCTCTCTCTCTCTCTCACACACACACCCCTCCTCTGACCCCCATCAGTCTCCCTGGCATGCCCCAGCACCCTCCTCAGCAACCATGTGGTGCTGTCATGAGAGGAGAGGGGGGCGGCCAGGCTGCCACCGTCAGGCTGGGGGCCTCCACACGGCCAACAACAGGGCTCCAGGTAAGTCCAAGGCCCACCTTTCTCAAGTCAGCAGCACAGTATTTATTTATTTATTTATTTATTTATTGATTGATTGATTGATTGATTGATTGATTGATTGATTGTGAGGGGGGGGGGAACCACACCCATGTATAACCAAAATTGTGCTGCTCAGATCTGTGCCATTCAAGGGAGAAGTGTAGCAAAGACCTTAGGTAATAAGATGATGGTTTAAATTGTTTTAAAATTTCTAGGCCACGTTTCTGTCCTCAATGGACTCCCTAGATTATCTGCAGTTAGCTGAATCCAGATTCTGTCTTGCTTAGAGCAGATCTACTCGAATCAGTGGGACAAATTTCATCTTGACAAACTGAAGTGTCACTGATTTTAAGTGGTCTGCTTCAAATGCAAATGAATCAAGATCTGAGGCAATCTGATTATATAAAGAGAAAAAACTGTTTCTCCAAGTCAGAGATGGGAATGAAGTAGTGATGGCTGGTACCTTTTTGTTGTGGGTTGGGGTAGAAATGTAGCCTAGGTGTGTGAAGCTACTGAGCACCAGGTGCAAAAAAAGGGTGTTCACACACTCACCCCTACATGGAGGCAGAAAGCAAGCCAGCAAGCCAGCAGGGATTCACACAATACACACTATACCAAAGAGTCATGCAATCTACAGCTCAGCTGAGGAACAGAAATATGCAAATTAAAAATGTTCCTGCCTGTGGCAGATTCCCTCTCTACTTAACTTCAAAGCAAGGCAGTTGGCTTACTCTCTCACATAAATGTTCTCATTTTCTTGCCCCCACATCAGGTAGAGAGTAAGGGCTGGGAGTTCAGTGAGTGGGTGAGACCTAGTTGAGACCGTGATCCTCTGATAAGGAGGAAGGCAAAAGTGGTCAAGGGTGGTGGAGGTGAGACAATAGTCTATTTGCCATAATGGACCAGCCGTTGCAGGAACACAGAAGAGATTTAAAGGGAAGGGCTGCTATGAGTGAGGGTATGGCTCTCACACCTTATGTGTAAGTTCACTGGGGACAACCCCATTTTGCAAAGCCAGCCCAAAACAAGAAGGCTGCAATACAGCCACTAACTGGACTTCCAGACGAACACTGGCAATGGAATAATAGCACTCTCCATCACAGCTGAGGGGAGCAGGACAGGTCAGGAAGAAGACAACATACTCTGTGTCCCATAGCTCTTTCGTTTCAGAGGGGGTTTAGGAGATACAACCACTCTGCTTAATGGTAGTGCCGGGCCTGCATTTTGCTGGTGCCTTTGTAAGTGGACAAGGGACGTGGTGGCACTGTGGGTTAAACCGCAGAAGCCTCTGTGCTGCATGGTCAGAAGACCAGCAGTCGTAAGATCGAATCTACGCTACGGAGTGAGCTCCAGTCACTTGTCCCAGCTCCTGCCAACCTAGCAGTTTGAAAGAATGTAAAAATGAAAGTAGATAAATAGGTACCACCACGGTGGGAAGGTAACGGCATTCCATGTCTAGTCGCGCTGGCCACGTGACCACGGAAACTGTCTACGGACAAACGCTGGCTCTACGGCTTGGAGACGGGGATGAGCACCGCGCCCTAGAGTCGGACACAACTGGACTAAATGTCAAGGGGAACCTTTACCTTTACCTTTGTAAGTGGAGATCTGTTTGGCACTGTATGCACCATGCTTTGTTTTCATGCTTAGTTTTAAACTAAACAAAGAAACTAGGTCTAGATTTAGGTCTGGGATTAGGTCAGTTGACCTATATTGCCTTCTATAAAGTTGAGGAGCATTGTTCTTCTCATTGTTATGCCTTTATTTACTTACTGACTGTGTCAATGCAAAGATCCAGGTTTGAAGAGGTCTGTGGGTGACAGTGGGCTGCCTCCTGCTTCATGTCCACACTTCTTTCTTTTTTAAAAAAAGATAGCTGTGCTTATTAGAGAAATATATTTGAGATTAGAACAGCAATAGAAGTCTTAGTTACACCCTGTTTCCCCGAAAATAAGACCTAACCTGAAAATAAGCCCTAGTATGATTTTTCAGGATGCTCATAATATAAGCCCTACCCCCAAAATAAGCCCCAGTTAAGTGAAACCCCGCCCTCCACCATTGTACAGCATTGTACAGCAGTCAGAAGAAGATGACATGACTGTATTTGAATAAATGTAGATTGTTGTACATGAAAAAAATAAAACATCCCCTGAAAATAAGCCCTAATGTGTTTTTGGAGCAAAAATTAATATTAGGCCCTGTCTTATTTTCGGGGAAACACGGTAGCTATATTGAAGATGTCAGAAACCACAGCTGCCCCTGTCATTTCTAGAGAATACAGGCAAGTTGTCTCCTCCTTCAACAAAGAAGAGGGATGCGTGAGAGAAAGGAAGTGACATCAGCAACCCTAAAAATAGAAATCTAAGGTTGAGGAAGATCTAGGAAACCTGAGGAAGTCCTCTTTCTCTACTCTTCGCCATGCAAAAACATGCATCTTCTTGAGAGTAAGCTGAATTTCACCTAGTCACTTCCAATAGCTACAGTGTTCCCATTCAACAGGGCTACGCTAGTTGACACTAGCAATAAGGGTACCAGCAGAAAAACAGCCTAACAGGTAATGTTATGGAAATTGGTGTCTTCTTCTGTCTTCTTTTTTTGCAGTGGGCGGAGAAGGGTAATGTATATTCTCCGTTTTGCTGATATTTTAAGTGGCCATGTTCTCTGCTGGCAGAACAATCCTCAGCTGGCTCACCCTATTTTAGTTGAAACCATATTTTAAAACGTGATTGTTGTAAAACACATTGTGAAAGGATTCCACTGAAATGACAACATTCAGTCTGACTTCCTCTGCATTGCCTGAGTGGCACGTGTAAGATGCCATTTAATTCACTTAATTTAGTTCTTCCACAATAAATTTTCATGAAAACAAAAAGCGAAACAAAATGTTAAATTGCAGATGACAGAATGTGCCCCTTCTTATGTGAGGTGGGGGGCAAACATATCCATTATTTTGGTTTCACATTACTACCAAGAATCCAACTGTAAAAAGGGCAAAGTAAAACGTGCACATACCATACATAGAATGTTTAACTATAAATACTGTTAGGGCATCTGGGTTTAAGAAGCTGTAGTTAACTTTCTGTCAGCACTGCCATTGCAAACATTTATTTTCTGAGATTTATATCTTTATTTTGGAAAGGGGGGGAAGTGGGTGGACGAGGAGAGATTGGATTCCCTTGGACCTCAGCCCATGAATTTGAGCTATCAAACATTTATTTTTGCCGTTTATGCTGCATGTGGTGTGGGATGGAATCAATTTGTCTGTTATGAGTTTCAGTGGATCATGTAACTGTAGCATATTTGCTTCCAAATATATATTTTAAATGAATTATTATTGACATATTTTCTGCTTAGTGGGATTTTTAAAAAAACAACAACAACAAACTGCGGACAGTGACCATTGCTCATTCCGCACAGAAACGGTAGAGCATATCTGGATTTTTTTGAAAAAAAATATTTAAAAGTTGGAAAACAAACGAAGGGCAAGCATGTGATGGCAGCCATCTTGGATTGAAAGCAAAGAATTTCTTGAACCAACAGCAGGGGTTCAAACAGCAGGAATGGAAGATATGCATCCCTGTCCAAAACATTACAACATAACTGTGGATTGGGTAACAGGAACAGAGATGGATAAAGTTTTTTTTTAACTCCTACTCCTAAAATCACCAGCCGGCCTGGTCATGCTGGCCACAGGTTTCTGAAAACTGTAGTCCTAAAGGGAATTTTCATTTTTTGCATTGCTCCAGAAATACGGCCACTTGAGTTGGGTATTCCAAGAAGCACAGGCTGAAGACAATTGTGAAAGGGCTGAAGGTGGAGACTATTCACAATACCTGTTCATCAATCCCAAAAGAAAACTACTGGCAATGTCTGACCTGGATTGAGCAGTTTCCATCTCTGTCTGTCCCCAGATTAAGGGCAACCAATCACAATACCTAATATAGGTAATAGAGGGCAAGTTGCTTATGCAATGCATTTCAGAATGAGTGTTGAGTCTCAAATGAATTTTTTAACCAGCTCAGCTGTCACCTGGGTTAACAAGGGCCACATTTATGGTTTAGGAGGTGGTCCATGGGTGAAAAGTCAGTGACATTCTCCCTGTGAGCAAACCCATCTCCCGGGACTGTGGGCTGAATCAAGACTCAAGAGAAGGTTTGTGTTCAGAGTCAGGAGTTCCAAGAAGAAGATGATTGTGATACAAGGAATAAGTAAGAAAATAACAGGGTACAAGAACCAGAAGAAGATAGTGAGGAGAATATGCCTGTTTTATTTTAAAGACTTTCAGGACCTAGAAAGATGGGGAATGGAGGCAAAAACTACATGCAGCTTATACCAGTGTACACAGAGAATAGAGGATTATTATTTTTTTGCAGAAAATAAGAGAAGTGTTCTATAGCAACCTTGCAAATGTTGATAGATCCATGCCAACCCACACCCCTTTTCTCCCTAAAATAAATACTAACAAGTATGTTTATAATATAATTCCAAATATAAATCAGATTTTGAGCAATTTTTGGTATGAAAAGAATGCAATTCGTTCAATTCACTTAGCAGTTTACAGCTCGGCAGCCAGCATCTCTGAATTGTTACAGGTTCCATTATGATCCTGGAACACAAAACGAAAGAGAGAAAGAAAAACATATGACAAGCCTGCCTGGTAAGCCTTCCTGGTAATTAAGATTAGAGCAAGATATAAAAGATATTCAAGGCCAAACGGGGGTGGGGGGTGGGGAAACACATTTTTTGTCTGTGATGAAAGGGAGTACAATTTTAGAAAGGACATAAGTCCTGTATTGAAAAAGCTTAACATCAAATTTGAAATACCATAGCTGAATAAAGCATAACATTCTATATTTGTGGACTATCTTGACTCACTTAAACAGAAGTTTAAGACAAAAATGATCCAGTTATTGAGGTATGTGAAGGCCACCAAAGGAAGCTGCAGTATTTTATATTATGAATGAACCAGAAACAGTTCTATCACAGCTTGACCCTTAAAGGAGAAAAGTCAAAAGCTACTATACCATCTGAGGAAGAGTCTGAGAAGTACTGGACAAACTTGTGGTTTGGTGTCACAAGACACAAATTAAATGCCCCTGGTGTCAATATAAACTTGAAGCTTACTTCTCCCTACCACCTATGGTTGTCTGTGAAATAAAAGATAGGGATGTATATCAGGCAGTAGAGGCAGGCGGTGCATCAAGGCCTCTCCCAATTTGAAGAGACCCTTGTCCAGCAGGCCGAGGCAAAGAGGCAGTCACAAAAGCAGCAAAATCAGGGAGCTAGACGGGGTACAGATTGTATCTGTCTTCAGTGTGGAAGGGATTGTCACTCTCGAATTGGCCTTCTCAGCCACACTAGATGCTGTTCCAAGTCCTCCATACAGAGCACGCTACCATAGTCTCTCGAGACTGAAGGATGCCTAATCAGAGAAGAAACAAAACCCAGAATGGATGGGATCCGTAACTTCTGGTGGAAAGAATTAACTTCAGCCACCACGTCCCGCTCAGCCCACTCACACATGACTAAATTTGTTACCAAAGCCCTTGGCAATCCAGATCTTATTCCAGAAATCTTCACACAAGGAATAATCCTTTATATATCTGCCAGTTGTTCCAATCCTAAACATTATCGACCTATCACCTGTTTACCCACCTTTTACAAGTTGTTGACATTAATTATTTCCCAAAATATGTAGAGTTTTTTCAAATGCAACTGCATCCTAGCAAACTAACAGAGGGCATTAAGAAATCCTTCAGCAGCAAGGAATTCCTTACTATTGATTCCTCTGTAATGAACCAGGCTCAGAGGAACACCAGAAATCTGTCAGAAATCTATGAGTTGCTTATGTAGACTCTGCCAAGAAAAAGATGAAACTCTGTCACACCTCATCTGTGAATGTCCAAAGATTGCACAAACAGATTACAAAATTAGACATGATAGAGTGGCAAAGTTAGTGCACTGGTCATTATGCAAAAAATATAACTTGTTGTCCTCCAAAAACCTGTGGGAACATCAGGTAGAGAAGATGTCAGAAAATGAGGAAGTCAAGATCTTGTGGGATTTCTGGATCCAAACGGACAGACACCTTGAACATAACACATCAGACATAGTTGTAATAGAACAAAGAAATGTCTGGATCATTGACATTGCAATTCCAGGGGATGCCAGAGTTGAAAGTAAAGAATTGGAAAAGCTAACAAAATATATAGACCTGGCAATTGAAACATCTTGCTTGTGGATAAAAGACACTTCAGTGGTCCCCATAGTATTCGGGGCTTTGGGAACAATATCAAGAAATTTCACACAGTACTATAAGCAGTTGCAGATCTCAGAAATAACACTATCAGAGCTACAAAAAATGGCAATATTAGGAACAGCATACATACTGCCGATATTTAACAGATACTTAGGTTTTACCAGTCAATTTTTTTTTATAATTTTGATTGACTGTCCCTGGTGCTTTTTAACAACAACAACAACAATAATCTTTTCACACTCACATTTTCATCAGGTCAACAATACCTTCTACTATCAGAGTAGTTTTCCAAATCTTTGGACAGTGTGGGGAATCGAAAACATTAGTGTGGTTATAGTACACTTATAAGCTGTGCTGCTTTCTGAAAATGTTGTGGTTTGACCACTTATCCAAGAAGCTGGAGAATGAAACCTTTAGCTTTCTTTGGGAAAACCACTAAACCACCAGTAGCGATCTCCTGGGAAGTAAGGATGCAGAGAGAATGAAGCCAGCTGACATGAATGGAGCTTCCTATTCTCTCTAGACCATATATTCAAATTTCACCAAATCCAGTTGGTAACTAACTCATGGCGATATAACAGTCAGAAAGCCACTCAAAACTTCATACATGAAAGCATCGTCATGCACATAAGCATTTATGTACCGGTTGTGCACATAAATTTATACTGCCCAATTATAACATAACGTAAAGTTGCTGCCAGAACTAACCTGCTTAGGAAACGGGCTGGGTCAGACTGGAGTGCATACTCACAAACAATAAGAACAACAGCTTTGTTCCTGTGCTGCCCCATAGCAGAATAAGTTAGTGTCATATAATATAAATTAGTACTTGCTAAGCAAGAGGATCTAGCCCTTAATGAATCTTGCAGGATTATTACTGGCTGACTGAAACCTACCCCTGCTGAAAACGTCTATTATCTGGCTGGCATTGCCCCTCCAGAAATAGGCTGGGAGGTACTAGCAAATAACAAATGAAATGACAATACAGCACCAAAACGATACATTTCTTGGACACTAACCTCCTGGATGATGGCTAAAATTGAGGAAACATTTTCTGTACACATCTCAAATGCTAAATATTAGGCCAGAAGAGGCTAGGTTATGTTGCAATTATTACACCCTCATATGATGCCTTTGGTTGTGAGGGACCTTTCTGGACTGAGGTGAATGTCAATCAGTCCAATAGCAGCCAATTGTTCACTCTCTGCCTCAGAATTTTGAAGAGAGCCATGCCTCTATACTCAAGTCTTATTTTGCAGCTCTTTTTGGTCAGACAATCTGTGGAGAGTTAGAACTATGTAATGTTGGCAAGTGATTTAGATAGTTATGAAGCTAGTTAACCAATTTAGCTCTGTTCATGCAATCAGTTAACATTTGTTTTACAGAGTGCTGTTTGTTTTGCTCTATGAAGAACTGTGAGTAAATGGAATCTTTTTAAAGTTCTTCTCTCTTACTAGTGTCTCTGAGTGAGTTGTTGAGACAATAAATGCCAGTTGAGGTAAACCAAGCAATAAGGGGTGATCTACTGTGAGGGGACGTGAAACTAATTCTGCTCTGTAGGTCCCTACATTTTTATCTGCTGCATAGCTAGATGTTTTTAAGTCACTTTTGAATTTCCACACTCCGTCAATAGGTTAAACCGATGGAGAACAAAAACAACACACCATGCTGAATGGATGGATGCTGAAGAATGTCTCCCACCAGAACAAGACTCTAGCTGGACCATCTTGAGGTGGTTTGCAATACATAACATAAAACAAACCATACAACCAAAATTAGAAAGAATCACAGGAAATACCCTCAGTAACCTAGTCACAATGAGGATGACATCATCAGCTGTCCATGTTGCAACCGATAATGTCATACTTGGTGTAAAGTTGTGCAGCAGGATTTCAGCCACTAGGTTATTGATTAAATACTGTATGTATTCTGCCCTGTCATATTGTGGTTGTGGGCAATATCCATAGGAAATTAACCCATTTTATCACTATACCAATCCAGTCAGGTAGGTTAACGTGAAATACAGCGACTAGGCTAAAATCACCTAGCTAACATATTGTCTAAGTATAGATTTGTATTTCTGGGTTCTGTGCATAGTATTCTATCTATTGCACCACAGTGGGTCTCAAACTGGAAGAATGCACCATCAAGTCAGACTTACCTGCATGTAGAAAACCAGTGTGTTGGAGAGAAGCGTTCTGGTGCTGTAACCATTAAATGCCATTTCTTCACAGACTCATGTTGTGACTTTGGTTGAGGCTTTCCTCTTATCTGAATGGGACAGTTATCAATTATTTTACTAATCCCTGAGCTGTCATTCTTCTTCACAGTTCTTTAACAACTGTGTGATTAATTCAGTGATAAGCATGAGGCTCTGGAGGTCTGTGATAGGGTGTCTTGCCTCATTTAGAGGCTAGCCTTAAGCAGGTCCGAGTAGTTTACCAGAACCTGGACAAACAGAACTTAGCCTGAGGGATTCTGGGGGTTGTAGTCCAGAAAAGAAATTTCCTCCAAGTTCCCCAGTTTATCTGATTATCTTATGTTTTGGGCTTCATTTCAAAGAAATTAATCGAAAGAAGAGGTCTGTTCTCCCTTATCTGGATTGTCCCACACTGGGCTTCTCTCTGTGCTTAACAAGCCATTTCCCTCCAGTTTCCTTTCAGTCTTTATTAATCTATTTACTTGAACGTGTTCATATTGGCATCAGAATATGGTGATGCAAGTGTAATTTTGATACAGCCGTAGCGTTATATATAGACGTTGCTGAAAAGCCTGGATGAAGTACCCTACTTTGGCAAGCCACAAATGCCAGTAAGATAGATGGTATGAATTACTGTCATTTTGCAAATTGCTAGCTGCAGAAGAAACATCCAAAGCACTATATCATATGCTCTGACAGTGTGACTGTCAAATCAACTGTAATTATGCCAAAATGTTGAAATGGCACTGGTATGAACGGACTCTGGAAACGGAAAGCGCCCGAATGTCTGTCCTCATGTCTGGAGACTCATGGCAGTCTGAGGGCCAAACGAAATGCTATTCTCCATTGTCTCTGGGTGGAGTCAGCCTCTATCCTGTTCTTGGCTGAAACAGGACAGTTCTTCTCTAGCTTAGTTACATTTTTGGACTTCCACTCCTAAGCCATGCTGGTTTAGAGATTCTCAAAGCTATAGTCCAAAAAAGTAACTTTTCAAAGCTCTGTTTTCTGCTTGGTGTGTTCTCTAGGGGTCAATCTACGTGTTATATTTAATGTCTCTGGCTTTATTTATGTGATGATGACAAGCAAGGGAAGAGATAGGAAGGGTATTTTTAAAAAGTGATTTGTTACAGTGCCAGTCCCCAGAAAGTAGTTAGTTGCCATTATACTTATAGGCCAGAATCCCATTGCATATTTACACCAGTGTAACTCTGTCAGCTTAACTGTCAGTGGTGAATTGCTGCAAGTTAAGACAGGAGTGCAGGCATTTCCTGTCATGCACTGGTGTGCAAAAGAATATGCCTATGCTGCCTCCTCAACTTGAAGGAATTTGCTGCTAAAATATATACCAAGGGATTTGTGCCAGTGTATGTAATGAACAAGATTTTGGCTGCTGTTTTGAGAAGCCTTTGTTTTCTTGTGATTCGGAAATAACAAAACAGATATTAGTTACTTAAAGAAACAGTATGCTGTAAGATGCTGGCCAGCAGTACAAAGCACACCTAACTTGGGAGTTTATATGTATCGTAATTAGAAAAGTAATTAAAAACAAGTAAATTGCACTAGAAATGAATTACTTTACCAGGCTGGGCTGGAGTGGGCTTAATAGGGTCACTTGGAGGTCTGGTATGCAATTTAATCATCATCATTATGATGGTTGTTGTGGGTTGTTGTGCCTTCGAGAATACATCATCATCATCATCATCCTAGAACTGCAGAGCTGGAAGGGACCCTATGGATCATCAAGTTGAGTCTCTGTCAAGGATGTACGGTCGGGAATTGAATTCCAAACCTCTGGCTCCACAAGCAAATATGTAAACCACTGAGCTATCCAGCAGTCCTTGGTGCTTTCTTTGCATCCAAATGTCATATGGACCTCAAGGAATCCTATTTAGTTCACTTTTTTAAAGTACATGCCTATAAGGTAGGTGTATTACAAGTGATCCTTGAAAGAAGTGTATTTTGTTTGTGCCCCATCAAGCCTGCCACAGCCTGTTACACAATATTTAATACACAAATGCACTTCTTTCCCTTTTCTTCAACAGCCATTCAAGAAACTGCTATGGGAAAATATTTTTGTAAATTGTTTTAAATAAGTGGTGCAGTGCATTTTTGCTGCTCTAATGGAGGATAACATTTTTTTTATTTTTTCTATTAAGCCACTTCACAATACTGGTAGAAAGGAAGACTTTCGGTTTCCATAATCACAAGAGCTGGAAATGGACCAAAAGAGAGTGATCTTACCTGCACCAAGAAGGTAGAAGCCCCTGACAAAGGCTCAGAAAGTAGTGGGTAGGAATGTTCTAAGGGTGGACTGGTTCACTCCAGCAAAGACGTTGTCTTGTCACTGTCTTTAGAAATGAATCAATCCATCCCTGCAATGGATCAAACAGCAGGCTAAAGGCCTGTGGCCAGCGTCTTGCTAGGATTACCGTACATGGAACTAATGGTTGTAGAGCTGTTGGGAGAAGCATGGAACTTGACAGATGCCTGAACCCCTTCTTACATATAACCCTTCACATATCACAAAGCACTAGTTATGAACTATAAAGACCAATATGGCTAGGTTTCAAGATAGCTGAAGGTCTGCATCTCTCTGTCTGAGCCTTGCCAGTGTTTACAGTCTTCCAGAGAGTACTTATCTTGGTCTTACCATCCTCATAGGCATACCTGTTGAGGACATGAGAGATGGTGCTTTTGGTGGCTACATCCAGGCTGTGGAACACCCTACCAAAGGAAGCAGATTGTTGTCTTCCCTTTGTTATTCCATGGACATGCAAACCTTTATCTTTAGGCAGGCTTTTGGTGACAAGCTACTAAGAACTGGCTTATAGTGGAGGATTCTGTAGTATTCGGTTTCTTCTGATGCACTTTTAAACTGTTTTAAGTCTTCAGCAGTTTTAATATAATATTGGCCACTATCCTATGGCTAGCCCCAACTAACAGTAGACCCATTGAATCAATTGCTGGTTAGGTTATCAATACTTTTGTAAATCCCATTGATAGGATACTGGATGAAATGTTTAATTAACATAGTGTGGTTTTTGGATGTCATCTGTTTTTTAAAAAATCATTCTAAAAGCTGTCTTGGGTTCCTTTATTGGAAGAATGGTATGCAAACATAAATAAAATAAAATAATAAAATTTTGGAGGATGGTTCATCAGGGAAAGTGGGGTACTTCCCCATCTGATGACTAAAAAGGGTGGCAGAGATGACACAGCATAGACTCAGATATGATTGTGTGGAACTCTTATGTTAAATGTTAAGGATGTAGTGTCATTGCAGGTAAGAGGAAGGAAACAAAACCCAGAACTGGTAAGCCACCTCCACTATTGATTGTGCCATTGGCCACCCTGCCCTATGAATCCTGATGGACTCTGGTCACTTTGGTTATTTATCACTGTTTTATAATCACTAAGGAGCTCAACTGGACAATAGCATGCATATTAAGCAAGATAAGTTGGGAGCAGTGCCATCTTGGCCACCTTATATTGCTACTTCTCTGTGCTTTTTCGGTGTGCTAATAAAGGAATGCTCCCTATGGATCTAAGAGGTGGGTAGATCCTTTAAGATATGATTCAATATAGGCCTATCTCACTTACTGCTTTTGCCCCAGGTTCTACTGAGTTATGTTTTATGGGTTGCACAATATTTTGACTACTGATGACCTGCAAGCCCTGTCTTATCTTTTAAGTACATAAAATTTGCAGCTGCTGTGGGTTTCTTCTCAGGAGATGAAAGGACAAGAGCAAGGTTCCTCTTGTAAACTTTAGAGAACCCACAACAGAGACGCTGGAAAGCACTAAGATTTGTTTATTTGTTTTTTGTTTTTTAAAGAAATTACTACCTCCGGGTCAGTAATGAGTATGCAGTATGCCGACAAAACAAACACAGAGACTACCTCTAAAGACAGGGCTGAAGTGACTGAATTAAAGGATATCTGCTGATGGGAATCAAAAAGGGTAAAATAAACAAGCTGTTCCATCCAGTTTGTTATTGACTGAAGGGAGTGAAGATCTTCATTTGATGTGCGGGGACCCCAATTGCTCACGTGCACAAGCGCAGAAGTGAACTCATCCTGAAGATAATTGAGAGCTTGGTCCCTTGAGAAGTTTTGGATTAGAGTTTCTATCACCTCATAGTCAAGGATGATGGGAGATGTAGTCCAACAGCTGCGATGGGACCCAAGTTAGAGAAGGCTGGAGCCTCAATTGGAAAGTTACGTTTTTTAAACCAATAGTCTTCATTAAATAAAATAGTATTTCCCTTTTGTCTGGTATCCTATTAAAACCCTATGCGGAGGACAATTCCCCTTCTCTACAGGGCTACCCCTCTCCAGAAGTGGATTTGACTTCGGGCTTCACATGGTGCATTGGGAGAGGCAGTGAATCCTGTACTTTTGCCAAACAAAGGCCTACCCCAGATGCTGCTTTTCTACCACAGCTGTTTGACTTGAAGAGTCACCTGTCCAACCCTATTTTCCTCAAAGGGTTGGGCAGGTGATTTGTGAGGGCAAGCAGAAGGGGTGGTCCTCTCAGTCTGAGATGTCAAGAGGGTGTCAAGGAGATGAGTGCTGGCATCAGAAAGGGTCTGAAATGGTTTCACATGAATGGTCCAAGGGCATCGTTCCTCAGATCAAGGCATTGTGAGTGTGGCCACGGAGATTTCGTGTGTCATGTAGCACTAATGATCACCAGGGCCATCTCTCCCCTGTTGCCTAGGTCTGAGGAAGGGCTCTCAGCCCAGGTTATTTGGGCAGCACCAGTAACAGTGTAGGAGAGGCAAGGAGAGTGAGAGACAGGGAAGAAGAAAAGGATGGCAGCAATAATAGGAGGGGGTGATGTTGGTTCCTGGTCTCTTGCCTTAGGAAACAGGACATCCTGCATTGCCAGTGAATGCCACTACATCTCTCGTCCATGCTTCCCCCCCGCCCCGGCATGAATTTAACATACAAGAATCCTTCTCTCAAACACCAGGAATCTCTAAGAGTTGTTCAGCTCCCAAATAACCACATATCTCAAGAGACTGCCAGGAAAACTGCTGTCATTAAACAGCATGATGTTGTGCATGTTCAGAGTGGACTTAGAATGTCACCTGGTTAAGTTTCCAACTCTGCACGAAATCCATAGATGTACAGCTGAGCAATGACTGCACCTTTATTATGCTTGCATGGGTGGGGGACTCTTTATCAGGTATCTGACTGAGAACTGTTGACCTAGGTCAACTGGTGGCAAGTCAAGACCTATCTTTGTAGAGTCAGACATCTTAGATAAGCATCCAAGTTTCTTTGCTTTTGCCTGTATGAAAATGTCAGCAGAACAGCTGTCCTCACAACGTTTTATTCCTTGTAAACTTTTCCTATTTTGTGTTACAACTGTGGCCTCAGGCAAGGAAGCTTATCTCCAGTCTCCTTTAGCTCTGAGAAAAGCTGTTCTAGAGACCTGTTCAGCATCTATTTGGGACCATTGTGCATGACTTGATTTTACCCCCTTTGGATGCAAGCACAACTGGGGTTCAGTTGCTTGCAATAACTAGCCTTTTACGGAATCTTTCACTAAATGGCAACTAATCTATCTATTGCTGCCTGATTTAAAGAAAAGAACAAATTTAGTCATCCAGTTTATGGCCGATTTGCACAGAATCCCTAGAGTTTCACATTCGGGAAGTCTGCAGCGGTGTGTAGTCATTCTGTGTATTCATCAGAGGATCTCCTTGACTTGAGCAGACTCTCCATAAGTTGCACAGATGGGAATAAGAACATGTGGTAGCACCTCAAGTCACATTCCAAAGTTTCTTGTTCAAGCTCTTCCCACTCCATTAACTGCACATTGCAGAAGACGCTTTTTTTTTCTTTTTTCTTTTGCAGAATGCATTTATTCTGGAGTCCCATGAAAAAAATTAATGTATGACTCTCTTCAGTTAAAATAGAACATAATTTCCCATGGGAAGATCTGGAGCTTTCAGCCATTTTGTGTTTGGTTTTTTTGGGGGGCAGGCATTGTTCTAGAGGCTGGACAAAGCAGGAGCGTCAGTAGCTCACAGGCAAATCAAACATTCGGCCCAGGAATATGGCATGTGAGGTAGGAGACGAATCAGCTCACAAAAATGTTCAGGACAGGAACAGAATGGATGCATGCTTGCCATTACTGCCCTCCTGATTGGTTAAAAGACTGGAAGAATGGAAATAACTAAGCATTGGCCCTGTTCTTTGAGAAATGTGCGAAAACAGACTGAATCGGGGGATATTTGTGTGATTCCAGAGCGACTACAGGGAAACTGCTTGTCTGTGGGGTGGAGCAACACCGCAACGGATCTTTCATAACCCATTTGGAATTTGTTTTAAAAAATGCTCAGCAACTTGAAGTGAGAAAAGGGGCAATTGGGGAAAAATACAGCAGATGGAGTTGCTGGTACCAAAAGAGAAGGTATGTTGCAGGAGAACCCTGCAGTAAAGTCCAGATTTCACCTATATTGTTCAGCCACCGAGGTGCTAGGAGAGGCTCAGACTGACTTCACTGGGTGGTATATGAATCCCTGTGTAGTTGCTTCCTCAGCCGTTTTTCTCTGTTTGGCAAAGAGAAACAACTGTGTCACTGTTAAGATAAAAAAAATAATAATTCAGTCCTGCAGCATTCTTTTTCTTCGTTCTCATGTTCAAGTTACTAAACTTTATTGAAATAATAATATCCTATTCAGATTGAATGCATGTCGAATTGTGTTGCCTTGTGTGGATAGATCACCCAACTGAGGGTGTGGGATAGCCCCTCCCCAGGTCATAGCCATTGGTGTTTGCTTCATTCACAGATTTTTATTTTCTTTAATGGAGCCCTGGAAGCACACAGATAATGGCATGGATCCAGGGACAAAATAGGTCAGAATGTCTCCCAAAGAGAACAGGATGACAGCAGTCAAGGAGTTGTGCTTCTAGAAACAATGTATTTAAGAAGAGCTGGAAAAAACGGGATGGACAGAGAAAGCAAGGAAAAGGAAGGAGAAATGGATGGATAATTGGATGGAAATGAGAAGAAAAGAGGAGGGAATTTGAAACAGAACTGTGAGAGCACTATTGCGTAAAGAAGCTAGGATGGAGACCTGGCTGGGTCTAAACTGGAGCAACTGAAATCAGGAAGCTGAATACTAGTTTGTTGAAAAGTATCAACAAGTTTAGGGACCATGACTAGAATACGGTTAGCTGTACAGTAGGACTGCGGTATCTGTGAGGGATTGGTTCCAAGCCCTGCGGATGCTGAAGACCGCAGATATACAAACCCTATATATTGCATAGGTTCTAGTTCCCTTTGTTGACCAGTTCTGGTAATACAACGTAGGTTTTTAATTTAATATTTTCAAGCAGCAGATAACTGAAACTACAGGTACTGATCCCATGGATATGGAGGTCCTACTTTATATAGTTATTTGTCTTTATTTGCATTTACTCTTTCATTTAACTACCCAAACTCTTTCACAGTCTCTTTTATCTGTTGCAGAAGTACTAATTCTTTAAGAAAAACTAAATTCATTTTGAAATAACTTCATTTGTGAATAAGTAGGGCTTCAGAGGTTGTATGCAAGGGATAGGAAGGGTTGCATGGGTACAGGAACTCTCCACACAAAGAGCATCAGTTCCAGAGTTGGCCCTTATATGAAGCAGGATGAGACCTTCACCTCAAGGTTCTAAATCAGGCAGAAAGGTGCTCACTGTTGCCTATCCATCAACAGCCTGGTCCAGTGACTCATGGAGACAGTACTTGACAGTGAACTAAACATTTTGATGCTGCCAAAATCTAAACAATAAGCTGCCAGCAAGGCTCAAGAACTTACATTTAGCAATATGCATTTACATTTTAACTGTCAATTTGAAATCAAAGTAACTTTTGGAAACCAAACCTGAACTGAGGGTCTGATCATTAAAGCCAGAGAGTTTGCTCATTAGGAATATTTGCAAGAGCTTGTTTCAGCTCCACTTGGATTGAGAGGAGATGTAAATAGAATTAAATATAGTTGGATAGCTGCCTATAAAAGCTAACCCACAGCCTTTTCCTTTTGAATGCACTCCCCACCCAAAAGACAGCAACATTAACTTTCACCTATTTCAATACCACACACTTCCTCATGTGCTTCAGTTTGTACCCTCAGGGGAACTTTGATGTGGTCCTTGTTATTCCTTCCATCTGGGTCCCACATTTAGTAGTTCCGTACTTGGTGATGATCTGGAGGAGGGGTATAATGCTCGTGGTATCTTGGAGCCTGGGCTACTTACTGAGTTGTTCACTAGCTATCCCACTGTGTCTGTATATTGTTACAGAATCAGTTTCCCCTCTTTTGGTTTGCTGTTTGCTCCAATATTATCCAGATGTTGAAACTGTTATGATCATAATAATACTAATCATCATTGTTATTTCTAGCTGTGGGATAGTGAGCCTGATGAGTGAAAGAGTACAGTCAACCACAAAGTTGGCCTGCATCCCTCGCCCATTGGAATGGGTGGCAACCACACAGAAGAGTACTTGTTATTGTTGTTGTTGTTGTTGTCATGTGCCATCAAGTTGCTTATGGTTCATGGGGACCCTAGTATTTATTTATTCTTTATTTATTTATGTATTAAATGTGTATACTGCCCCAATAGTGTGAAAGCACTACCCTGGCCAGTTTACAATCAACTAAAACAATAAATATGAACAGAAACAACAAAATAACAGTCAAAATATCCAGTAGCGGAAATATAAAATGAAAAATGGCACGGGCATGTAACTGTATAGAGCAGCTGGAACAGGTGACGTAGGGTTGCTGAAAAAGGCCGCTTGGTAAAGCAATGTTTTCAACGATCTTTTAAAAGAGGGGAGAGAGGGTTTTCAAGGTATGTGAGATGTTAAGGATGTAGTTTATCATTGTTGCCCCGCCCTGTGAGTTTCCATGGCCTCCTGAGTCCTAGTCTGACACTTTTTCCACTACATCACACTCAGAGAGTGCTACCATCTACTAATAAAATTCCCTTTCACATAATAGGGTTTGGCACTGGAGAAACTTCTGGTGGGATGTGTCCCAAACAGATCTAGCAAAAGATACGTGTTCCATTGGATGCTGTGGAGAATCAAATATATATAAGAATGCATTTAGTTTAATTTAGTTCACAACTCTGTCCCATCTTTCAACCAAGAAAACTGAGGTGGCTTACACAGTTTATCTACTCAGTGGTTAAACTGCAGTACTACAGCCAAACCTCTGCTCATGACCTGGGTTCAATCCCAGGTAGCCAGTTTGAGGTTCACTCAGTCTTCCATCCTTCTGAGGTTGGTAAAACTTGCTATGGGGGCAATGTGTAGCCTGTACATTTTAAATTGTAAACTGCCCAGAGAGTGCTTTAAGTGCTATGGGGCGGTATAGAAGCAACATGCTTTGCTTTCCCCCCACAATAGTTCTGTAAGGTAGGTCAGCCTACCTTCAGAGCAACAAGCCCAAGACCAATCTGTGCATTTCATGGCTCTGTTGGGCACCTGAACTTGGATGTCTTGCATTCCAGTTCAGCCAGTCCACTGTTACCATCACAACACACCCTCTTCAAAGCAGCCTTTACATCAAATGCACATTCACTCTCCATCTCTCATCCCACCCATCCCATATTAAAATGAAGGAATTTCCCCCCCTCCAAAAAATCTGTGAATCATGAAGCAACAGCAGAGAAAGCCAGGACTGTAGTGTAGAAAGAAACAACTATACATCTATTAAAATGGATGGAAAGTCTGACGCCTCGTCACATGGACAACTGGGTTACTCAGAAATCACTTCATAGGCTATTAACTGGAGTTGGCAGAACCAAAGTGGATCTGAGAAAATGGTGGGGTTTTGAGCAGTAATCTGGTCCTTCGTGACTCTGGAGAAGAGGCAACGCCACACTTATGTCGGTGTACTCCATGCCCCTCAACATGTACTGTTGTACTAATGTACTAATCTCGATAATAAAGATGATGATCTTACTAAAACTGCTATTTTTGTTTCAAAACTTCCCAATTTTATTAAACTATAAATACTTTAAAGACCTGGACAGCCTGACCTCGAAATTTGTATGGAAGGCCAAGGAACCAAGAATAAAACTTAGAACATTGCAAGATTTAAAGGAGAGAGGTGGCTTAGGACTGCCGAATTGGCTATTATACTACAAGGCATGTGCTATGGTCTGGATAAAAGAATGGATAACATTAGAAAATAAAAGACTGTTGAAATTGGAAGGTCATGATTTTTAAATGGGTTGGCATGCATATGTGTGGTATGGAAAATTCAAAGAACAGACACATTTCGCAGAACATATTGTGAGGAAAGCATTGTGTCTAGTATGGCAAAAATTTCAAATGCAAACTTATAAGAAAATTCCAATATGTGTAGCACCAATAGAGGCATTTACATTGAAAGTATTGAATCAGAAGGGAGCTTTACTCATGTATAAAGACTTGTTAACTAAAGATCAAAATATGAAAGACAAACAAGACCTAGAGAAATTGGGTCTAGCTACAGATTGGTGGTCAATGCTGAAACTAGAATCAAGATATAAAAAGGACAAAAACATGGGCTTTTTTGAGGGGAAAGTTCAGGTGGATGAATTATGGATTTATACTAAAGAGAATTTGACCAAACTCCAGGAGGCAGTGGAAGACAGGAGGGCCTGGCGTGCTCTGGTCCATGGGGTCATGAAGAGTCGGACATGACTTAACGACTAAACAACAACAGCAACAACTAAAGAGAAAATAATCAAAACAATGTATACATATCTATTAGAGTATGATCTAGAGGATGAGAGAGTGAAGGAGGTGATGGTAAAATGGGCACAAAACTTTGGATATAATATTGATATTGATGAATGGACAAAAATGTGGAAAGATAACTATAAAATGATTAAGCCAGTTAATCTTAGAGAAAACATCCTTAAAATGTTTTATAGATGGCATTTTACTCTGGTAAGATTGGCAAAAATGTCAGAAGGGATCAGTAATGTTTATTGGAAATGTAAAAAAATCCAGGAACTTATTATCATGTATGGTGGTCATGCGAAAAAGCAAATAAATTTTGGTCACAGGTTTGGGAAATGTCACAAGAGATTGTTCAGCAAAAATTAAGTTTTAAACCTGAAATGTTATTATTGAATATAATGCCAGAAATTATTGATAAGAAAATAAAATATAGTCTACTGTATATATTTACTGTAGCTAGGTTACTCTGGGCCCAAAAATGGAAGAATGGAGAAACACCAACGATGGATGAGCTATTAAAGAAGCTATTGGACATTGCAGAACTAGATACGCTTTCAGAGGCACTACGGGATCAACCGGGACACTTTGTAAAGGAAAGCTGGAAGCTGATATATAACTGGGCCCAGGAAAAGACAGGAATTTAGGGGAAGAATTAGTTTACTGCAAATCAGTGCTCACGAGAATCCTTTGATGATATTCAGATGACCAGAAGACGGCGAAATCTCTGATCTGTAGGGGTAGTATGGATGTTTTTTGACCAAACTCTGGGAGGCAGTGGAAGACAGGAGGGCCTGGCGTGCTTTGGTCCATGGGGTCACGAAGAGTCGGACACGACTTAACGACTAAACAACAACAACAAATGGATGTTTAGTTTTGATGTTTTGTTGTTATTATTGTTAGGTTTTAGTTTTTAGTTTTGTATGTTGGTACGTATGAATAAAAATAATAAATTTGAAACAAAAAAAACCCCAACATGTACTGTGGAAGACTTGATGCCAGCTGCCCTAAAATCCTGTTGCCTGTTATTGGGCAAAACTTACAGTATCTGACATATTTATTCATTGTACAGTAGTACTTCTCATATGAAGAAAGCAAGCTTTGGAGGGCAATAGCTACTTGTAAACAGCAATAGTCAGAAGTGAAAGATCGGCTGTATCTGAATCCTAACTGCTGTTTTCTTCTAATTTAATTATTGGCAATCAGTTGCTAAATAGAACTTGTTATGATGTTAGTGAAGGAGTTGGCAACTGTAGCTCTTCAGTCATTTCTGGCCAACAAGTTCCATCAGCTTCAGTCAGACTAGCTAGGGATGAGGGAGTAGCAATCCAAAGTAATCTGGAGTGCCACCGTTGCGCACCCTTGCCTCACTGGTTCATTTCATCCATCTTAGAGGGGAGGATTCAAAAGGTTACATTCTGATGGGTTATTTAGGACCAATCCACTCCACAAATATGTGTTTATAATTATAAGCCAATGAGATGGCAGATATTGAGATTAATTCCAGGTGGAGGTTCCACTGGCCAGTCTACACAAATTGCTCCAGTCATTTACATTTGGCCCCAATACACTAGTATGTTCATTGAGGTCCTTTATCTATAAGGTATGTCTCTTTCTCTCTGCTCAGAATTTAACACTCTACCATTGGTCAGGCAGAAAAGATAAAATGTGCCACAGAGTATGGCTTGAAAAATGGTTGGTCAGAACAAGATGGGCCAATGGTGTGTCCTCGTATAAACCAGTGTTGTACGTGTAATACAATTATCTCTTTTCCCCCAAGGACCTGAGTTTTCCCATTTAACGTGAACTTTGCTCCACAAAAATACGAGTTCACTTGCAATACATTCTTACAAGTGACTCTCATTCTGCAAAATAGTTTAACTCAACATACTAGCTGTTGAAAAAGCAAGGTAATGATTACTTAGAACTCTCAACATGCCTAATTCTCTAATTCCATGTGAAAAAATGTTATTACTACTTGCTGTTGCTGCCCACACAGAGTTCAGAGCAGAGAGGGAAAAATTAGAGGTTACAACAAAGCAAACATATGTTTCCAGTGGTTGGATTAAGTGTAGATGGAAGCAATTCAACGTGCATTAAAATTACTGACTGCAGAAGGGTGTTTCTGCTGCTCTGAAGTTATAGTGTTTAGATTTTGGAAGAATTCTAGGATGACGTTTCAGCCATTCCTCCTTAAAGCAGGACTTTTTTTTTGGAGTGGAACTCTCATAATTTCTTACTGTCGACTATTTAGGGTAGGACTGATGCAATCAAACAGCTCTTACTGTCAAGACATTCTTCCTAGTGTTTATTTACAGTCTTCTTTCTTGAAATTTAATTAATTAGTTTTACGTCCTGTTCAGGAAGCACAGAAAACAAGCTTGCTCTTTTTTCCACATGGCAGCTCCTCAACCATTTGAAGATGGCTACCCTATCATCTCCCAGCCTTCTCTTTTTAAGACTAAACACATCAATTTGCCTCAGCAGTTCCTCAGAGAGCATGGTCTCCAGACCTTTTATCATCTTTGTTGCCTGCCTTCTAGACATGTTCCAGCTTAAACTGTGGTACCCAGAACTGGACACAGTGCTCCATGTGAGATCTATCCAAAGCAGAACAGAGTGGTGCAGTACTCTTAATTCCCTTGATTTGGGCACTATATTTCTGTTGGTACAGCCAACAACTGCATTAGCTTTTATGGGTGTTGTTTTTCAGGACACTGTAAAACTTCCAAGATACTGTAACAGTTTTTCTGCACAGAGATACATTATACAAGATAATTTTATCTGGTAAATGTTGGGGATAAAACTTTGTTCCCTGGAATGTCTCTGTACACAATGGTCAGAATCCTATTAGGTTTTCTGCTTGCTGTCATGAAGTTGTGGAGCCACAGTGGCTAATTAAAGCTAATAATGAGGTGCTGGTCATGTGTCGGGTTGCATGCTGGTGACCAGGCATGCAACCGGCACATCATGATTTAGCTTTAATTAGCCACTGCAGTGTCTGAATTCATTTGCGCATGCAGAAGAAACTAATAGGATAATGTCCAATATGTCACAGATCTGACTCCTAGGATATTGGATAGTATCCTATTCACCTTGTGGCACAGTGGTTAAACTGCTGTACTGCAGCCAAAGGGGTTGAATCCCAGGTAGCCGGCTCAATATTGACTCAGCCTTCTATCCTTCTGAGGTTGGTACAATGAGTACCCAGCTTGCTGCGGGAGCAATGTGTAGCCTACATCATTAACTTGTAAACCGCATAGAGAGTACTTTAAGTGCTATGGGGAGGTATATAAGCAGTACACTTTGCTTTTTTGCTATTTTCCCCCCCATTCTTCCAATATGTTGGCATAACAGCATTACCCTTCCCTTTGTTTTCAATGGTCAGAGTTGTCTGGTACTTTGGGAATCAAAACAGTACCACCCAAGTACAAGAGAAGGATATCAGCGTCCTTAAGATTTGCAAAAGTGTCCCTTCCAGGATTTTTTAGGAAAGATCTCTCTGTGGGGATGAGGCCCAAAAGAGCTCAACAATGACTTATGCTTTGGAGGCATAGAATGCCCCATGGGGGTGGAGACAATATGGAAAAGTTCCTCTTTCTTTGTGCCAAAACTCTCAGGATCACCCACCCATCATGACCACTAGGAGATTCTGGGAGTCCCCCAAATACAGCAAAAGAAGAAGAACATTTCATTTGAGGTGGTGGGAATGGAAAATGAATGCAGGGGTGGGAAGGAGTGGCTGGAATTCCTTTTGTCACAGATTTGAGTCCTAGAATTTTGTCACAGATCTGACTCCTAGAATCATAAGGATGAAAGGGGCCAAAAGCTAAAGAGGGCAACCTTTTGCCCTTGAAAAATCTGGCCACAGTAGGAAGAGCTGGATGCACTTCAACTGGGCCGCATGCCTCGTATTTTTCACCTCAATGGGAGCCGAGTTCTTTTGAAAACACAAGCGCTGTGAGGCAGAACTGCTCTGGGAAACAGAGCTCCATCATGGATCAGCAATCAAATCAAAAGATTCATCCCACCTGTAAACATAGACCAACGTCTGGCATCTTCTAACCCTGCTGACATAATAGGGCGATCCCATTGCAAACTCTTAACATGTGACATGCTTTTATGGCTTTCTGTTAGCCAATTAATTCCATTCTCCCCCCTTCCCCCATTTAAAGATCTGTTCCCCTCAACTCCCCCTCCCCACTGCCTCAGCCTCTCTTGTGCAATCTGGTTATGATTACCGGTTACAGCCACCCGCAGCTTGATAAACTTATAACAGCTGCATTGCAGGAAATCACCCGCAATTCAACCCTGATGTTGTATGGATGTCTTTAGTTAACGTAAATAGGCTTTTAACATTTGAGTGTTGTGTGTGTTGTGTTAGGCATGTATGAGAGTGTGTGTGTGCAGGCGCATGGAACACGGATCACAAGTTTTGACTTTGGAGATCAAATGGCTAACAAAGTGTTGAGCCTGGGTTGTTTTCCAGTGATGTATGATGTCATTTTGGAGAGTTATTATGAGCAGGAGAGGTTTTCTCTTGCTAATGTATCAAAGTTGATAAGCAAATGGGGTTAAAGCTGTGTCCTGGGAGAGGAAGCTATTAACAGCTCTGCTTGGAAATTTTGGAGGGTCACACCGCATCCTAGCTCTTGAGTTTATTGAATGCTAACTTATATATTTTACCTCCCCCCACCAACAAAGGAAATGAGTTCCAATAATACATTGCTTTGAAAATGTCCTGAGCAGGATAATGAAAAATGACCCACCCCATTTGATAGGAGGCTGTTTGCACACCATACATCATCACAAGGGCGAATGCGATTCAGCAAATAAAAATATTCTTTCCAAGCGTCCAGCAGCAGTCCTTCATAATGGAATTATTTATTACAGAGCTACAAAGTGTTTGGCCATAAACGACGTATAGTAAGGGAGAGAGTCTGTTCTCTCCTGAGGCACAATCCAAAATACTGGTTATTATTATGAATACCTAAATAGCGTAGAACCAGCATGCATTATGTTGGAAAATAACATGAGCCAGTGTAGTTAGTGTAGTTGACTGCAGGACTGAGCTGAGGGTCCTTGTTTCCTCTTAGCCACAGAATTTACCTGACACCAGTCACTTTTTCTCAGATTACACAACACCACAGAGTTGTTGTGAGGTGAAAAGGAAAGGGGAAAAGCCATGTGTGACTGGAGGGAATGTGAACTACCAAGATAACTAATAAATGAACAATCTGTAAATATTACTCAGGAGGCAGCTTCCGAAGCAATAACTGTCTAGTGTCTAGTTCTTTGCCTTGTAAAGACTTAAAGCAGACTTCTCAAATTCCAAATCTGAGCATCTTTCGGACATATTGGGAGGCCTAGCTTTTGTCTCTGTCTCCAGGATCAGGACCAAGACAGGGAGATTTATAGAAATGTTATCAAATTTGACAAGACATTATTCTCTTCTGCTAGAATTATTCTGTTTTTAGTAGCCCTTAGTAGAGTAGCTATGTGTACTATATTACAGAGGACGGTCATCTGCCAGCATTCTCTCTTTGAAAGCTTTTGTTATCTAGAGGTCTGTCTGGCCCAACTCCAGTGGATCAGTGAGAAACCACCAGAGACAAGAGATGGGAGCCTGCCGTTGCCCAACAGGACAACATCTGAACAGCGTGGTCAAAGAGAGAAGATGGAATACTTGCAAATTTTCTCAGCCTTGATGAAAAACTATGTCTTGACATATTGAAACAAACCTTCAAAAAGATTGCCCAAAATTATCAAACTTTTTCCCACTCCTACTGTACATGAGATCAAGATGACTAGATTCCCCCCCATCAGTAGCATTAGAAAAATAAGAATACAGTAGGACCCCCTTATCCATGGATCAGTATGCACTGATTCACTTATCCACAGTCTGAAAATATTAAAAATATTTAAAGAAAAAAATCAGGGGAAAAATCATATGTATTATCAGAACTGGCCGTTAGGGGGAGCCAGAGACCAGGCTTTGAATATTTATTAGTCAGTGGTTCCCAAACTGTGCACCATGGCTCCACGGGGTGCTGGGAAATCAACACAGGGGCGCCACAGAATCCTCTCCTCCTTCTCCTCTCCCTTCCTCACCCATAGTATACCACAGCACTTCCTTGTAGTTTCTCTGGTGTCTCTGCATTGTGCAGAGAAGGAGCCCCAGCCCAGTCTTGCTAAAGGCTGAATTTCCTGCCCTCCTGCTTGCAAGGGAGTCTTATGTTCCGCTTCCCACCCACAAAAAATACAGCTTCTTTATTTTTCCAGAAGCTGCTTCCCTTGGAGAAGTCAGTCTATGAGAGTGTTTTCCTTAAGCTATCTGTATATATATTAGTCTCTGGTTCTATCTAGTGGCCAGTCCTAGTAATACACCTTGGGTTTATTGTTATTATTATTTTATTTTTTTCAGGCTATGGATAAGTGAAACCACGGGCACTGATCCAGTGGATATGGCAGTCTTACTGTATTGGGGACCATGGCCAGTGTCCAGTAAGTCAAGGGAGCCATGAGTCTGAAAAGTTTGGAAACCACTGTTGTTAGTGATGAATACATAGCATGGTCTCTGGTGCCTTCTAGTGGTCAGATCTGGTAATACATGTGAAATTAATTTTTTAAAATGTTTTTCCTCTTTCTGCTATTTGGAAAATCTTCTATTTTCCATGGTTTTCAGTATCCACGGGGGGCTTGGAACCAATCCCCAGAGAATATGGGGGTCCTACTGTACCAAACTTTATTTTATGTTATTTTTCACACAAAAGCACACACACACATATACACACACAAAGCCCTTAATAAATCAGTTTATGGAACAGATGTGCAAATGTGTGCCTTCTTCTTCACTAATGCATTTCCTCTGTCAGAGGCTTACAAGTAACACAATTATTGGTAACTAGACGTTGCTTGAATCTGCAGGTCTGTTAAAGACAGGGCATTTTGGAGGTCACCATTCATGGGGTCATCATAAGTCAGAGGCGACTTGACACTACTTACCAACAACAACAAAGGCATTATTTAGGTAAAAATATAACTAGTAGTTCCAAAGTAACTTTTCAGATATAAATAATTAAACCTAGTTATTTTAAAGTGACCATTAAAAGACATTTAAAGGAATTTTAGAGGCACTTCACAGATCTCCCCCCCCACCGCCCCATATTTTATGCTATTTTATCAACCCTTAGTGACAAGGAAAATGCTCTTTCTTTTGCATTTTCTACAAATCTTCCCAACATATAATATGGGAATTAGCCACTAGAGGAAACCCAAGGGTATTTCCCTTTATTTTTCTGGCCTGTTGGGCTCAGCAAAGCAACAAGGGGATCAGAGCAACCATAACAACAAGAGCAGTCCAGTAAGTCATGAATGGGGTAATAAGTTCCTTTGGCAAGTGATCATGCTGAATCCTGCATTAGTGACCTGAGTGCAAAATAAATTTATACCTGATGTTGTTGTTAAGAATGGAAAAAACATTGTTAAAAAGAATTGCCTGGAAACAGTCTTAAACTTGAAAGGAAAGAAGGGCCACACCTTTTCACCCCACACTCTTTAAGTGTTTGAAGGGTTAAAAAGAATGAGCTACAAACGTTTACTCTCGGTGGGCTGCTCCAGACATTTCCACTAGCAAGGCTGTATCACAGGAACTTCAGCAGCGGCCTGATATTGAGTCAGATCATTGAGGCACCTGAGCCCAGTTCTGACTGGCAGCAGCACCCCAGGATTTTGGTCAGGAATTTCCCGCCTAGCCCTACCTGGAGAGTCGTAGTGTTCCCTGATGGTCTCTCAAGAAAGCAGTAACTAAGGCATATCTTGCTTAATCAATGTAATTGAGAGAAGTTAACATTCATGAATGTTACTACTTTCCTTTCCAAAATCCCAGCATTGTGTTCATTCTGTTCTCTTTTTTTGCAATCTCCCTGGAAGCATACATACCTGGAAAAACGTTTCAGTTCTAGACAAAGTGGCCTTTCCATGTCTATTTCAGCGGTGTGTAGACATTTTCCAGAAGAGGCTGGGGCTGTTGGAAAACAGGATAAGTGTGATCCCTGAATCTTTTACAGCTGCTCTGCCCTCAGCCCATCCATCCTTTGGATAAGCATCCATGGGTACCACTGTTGCCTGCCTTTTTTGGATTTGTTTTTGTGGTATAACCCTGTTGAGTGCCTGCACATTGGGTTTTACTACTACATCACTAAAAATAGCCAGGTGTTCCATAAGAAATGGAGGTGCACTTCGTGGGGACATGGAAGAGGGCCTTCTCTGTTGCTGCTCCCAGACTCTGGAACTCCCTGCCACAGGAAGCTTGGCTGGCCCCATCTTTGTTGTCCTGCTGCAAGCAGGTGAAGACCTTTCTCTTCAGGCAAGATTTGCTTTGTCGTTTTTAAATGTGTTTTTAGTATTGACTTTATTTACCGTTTTAAATATAATACTTGTTTAATTCATTTTTTAAGTATTTATATACCTACTGTTTTTAGCTTTTAAATATTGTCTTTTAGTTGCTGTAGTTGCAGAAGGGGTAGCCGTGTTAGTCTGTGCAAGCATTATAGGTGAAAACAAAACAAAATAAATTTACTTTTTATTTTATTTTTTATGTTTGCAAGCTGTCTTGGGTTCTTTTAAAGAGAAAGGTGAGGTAAAAATATTTTAAATAAATAAAATAACAAATAAGGAAGGCTGGTGTAGCTTCGTGGGTTGGTGCAATTAGGGGCTGGGGCTTCGTACCTCCTCTGTGTCTCCTACAGGCAGGATCAGCAGAGATCACCCGCAGCATGTGTGACAGCATGGGGTTGCCAGCTGTGTGGCCTTGGATCAGCTGCCCTGTGCCACCAGAAAAAGGGAATAGGAAAAGACTTCTGACTATCCATACCTAGAAAACCACGGGAGGGCCGTCCTAAGCCAAGAGTATGCTTAAGAGTACATTTGCTGTTGCTGTTCCAAAATTGATCAAAGAGCCCTTTACTCCAACAGAGGCAAAAGGCCATGGAACTCAAGAAGAACGATTAAAGATCTGCCGCCATTGCGCCCTGCATCTATCAACGGAGGCACCTGTCTCAGTAGGCTCCCACAGCCAACCAGCTGAAAGATGCCTTCATGTTCCCACAAAATCTCGCACAATGGTCCAAATTGTGTGCAGATCTGAACATGTGCTTACGAAGCAGAGCAAAGAGATTCTGAACCAGGAGAAACTTGAACCTCCCCCACCTCTTTTTTTGGTGACAGAATTGGTATGTGAGTGGGAAATGTTGAATGATTTATGCAACCATTAAACATACACTAAATCAATCTCTATCAGGGGGAGAAAAGGGGACCAGATTTTTTTTTAACAACCCCCAAGCCAGACGTTTGAACATGAGGCCTGATGTTGCAAGGCAAATGGCCATGGGTTATTTGGGAAATGCAGCAGTAACTCGGTCAGTCACTTTGGATCTGCTAGTTTTTAACATTCCAGAAACTGAATAAAAATGTGCATCCAATTATGTCCTGTGAAAGGGTCTTTCTTATGAGGAAAAATGTCTGTGGTCAAGTGGTACTTTTTCCATTTACTTCTTGACCATATTGATCTTGTAGTGCATGTATGTGTTTTTCTGTGCGAATAAAAGAATGAGATACACATGCATCATCTCCACCTCTGAACTTACTTTCTTTCCCTTCCCCACTTTTCTTTTCAAATATCTACACAGTGAAAAATGTAGCCTCTACAAAGTTTGGTTACACCTCATTTAAATGCAACATACCTGAGAAAATATAACAACAAAGTGGATGAAATCTCGCATAATTTACACCTGTGGAAGGGTGATGATGTCACCTGAGTTTTCAGTAATGGAAGACTTCCTCCTTCTCACAGCTTGTTTGGCTGAACAGTAACCCATTTCATTGCGTAGAAGCCATGGGAGCTGCAGGATGAAAGGTGGAAGTCTTCAATTACAGAAGATCGCCACTCATGGATGATTTTGCTTGAAGAAACATGACCATTTCAAAAATTGATTTCCAAACAAACATAAATGTTGGCAGATCTTTGAATGAGTGGTGGGATTGCATAAGTGATCCCAATGTCCTTGATAAATTTGCAAAGTCCTCTAGAAATTTCATTTTCTTCCTTGTTTAAAGAATCTTGTGACATTCATTTTGAGATTCTTTTACCCATTCAGATTTATCAGCTCACAGCCTCCAAGTATGGGTAAAAAGTGAGAAGCCAAACTGCCTTAAATGTTTATTTATCCCAGACCTTTTAAAACTACAATTCTGAAAATCCACCAGCCTGCTTTTGGGGATTCTGGGATTTACAGTTTAAAAAAGCAACCTTTCCAAGCCCTGGTTTATCTTAGCATGAGATTTCTCTGCTGTGCAAGCTACAAATCAGCTTGCTTTTATTTGGTGATGGAATATGGGAAGATATACTAGATTCATTTGCAGACTGACCATGCAGCCACACCCATTTGAAAGATGGTGTGTGCTATCACACAGGGATTAGATTTTAATTTGGACCATTGTGGATTGGTCTGGTGCCATCTATTTCCTGGTGATCACACGATGCATGCCTTACCCTGATCTTTGCCCTACAGGCCCACCTGTAGGCCCTCTATTTTTTAGGGCTGGGCTGGAACGATTCCCCAGCAGACAAAAAGAGTCACTTTAAGGGGGAGCAGTCCTATTAAAGCTACCCTTTCTGGTGCTATCAGGCACATCCCTTTGCAGCCCTCTGATCACACCCAATGTCTTTGGACAGAAAACATGTGGGAAGGGAAACCTATGTTGCATTTTGTCTGGACAGAACATGCAAAGGGCTTAAGAAGATGTTGGCAACAGGTGTGTAATGGCTCATTTACTTGTATAAAAGTGATTAGGAACACTAGTTAGTTAGTGTTTCAGCAGGAAAGGGTGTTGCTCCCCTGATGTACCTCAATGCCAAAATGGGGCTTAGTCTGACTCTCAGAAGAGACTGGGTCCGTTAGTCACCCTACAAAGCTGTGTTGGGAGGATGCACTCTGCGCATGTCCCAGCACTATTTATTTTATTTATTTAAAATATTTTTACCCCGTCTTTCTCCTTGAAAAGGACCCAAGGCGGCTTACAGCAATGAAAAACAATTTTTAAAGTTGAAAACTATGAGTATATAACGGTGGTTAACATCATTAAAAAGCAATATTTAAAAATTATGAACAATGAAATAGGAGGCATCTTACATCAATTTACAGGCAATATTAAGGCAAAGATCAATAAGTATACAAAAATTTTAAAAAACGTCACTCTGAGAGGAAAACACAAGCAGTACTAACAATCCAGTCAAAGCAGTAATGCATAACTATCTATCCATCTAATGCAGGGGGCTCAAACATGCGGCCCGGGGGCCATTTGCGGCCCTCCGGATGATAGTTTGTGGCCCCCGCCTTGCCTCCCCCCCGAAGCACCCACGCGTCCTCTGCTGTCAAGTCGCTCCCAGCCTGTCCTCAAAGAGCACCTCCAAGCCGCCAACAGCAGCTGCCGCCGCCGCCTCTTCCAGGGAAGCGGCTCTCTTTCTCTCTCGGCACCCCCAGCGTCAGCTCGGGCAGCGGCCGTCTCAGCGCCCGGCGGTGCTTCCTCCTCCTCCTCTTCGTCCTGCTTCAGCCACCTCGGCTCTGGAGGCTGCCTGGGCTCGCCTCGCAAAGTTTGCTCCTCTGTCGTGGTGGGGGTAGCTGCTGCTGCTGAGTGTGCCTTTTTTTTAGGGGGGGCCCTCAGAGGAAGGTTGCCGGACCTCCGTGTGTGTGTGTGTGTGTTTGTGTGTGTGTGTTTGTTTGTGTGCATGCGCGTGCACGCACCTGTGGGGGGGCCCCGCCCCGTTCTGTTTAATTTTGCGGGTACCGGTGGGGGCTTTTCTCCTTTGACAAGGTGAATTCTGTGAGGGTTTATTTTTTTAATTTTATGTCGTGCCCTCCTCCCCCCGGCTAAGCGGTCGCCGGCGCTCCCTCCCTTCTCCGCTTCTTTGTCCTGCTGCTGCTGGTGGTGGTGGTGGTGAAGAAGGAGCCGGAGGGGGTCGTGGCCGGGCGACGAGGGCTCGCACGCCCCTCCTCCTCGTCCTCCTCCTCCTCCTCGGAGCCCCAGCTGGGCTAAGGAAACTCCCGCGCGGCTTCCTTGGGCTCTTGCTCTGCTTGGCGGAAAATCTGATGCGGCCCAGCCTCACTCAGACTCTGCCTCCAGCGGCCCCCAGGTAAATTGAGTTTGAGACCCCTGATCTAATGTATCAATCTATCTAAATATATGGCTCCTTTCGTAGCTGCTTTTGCGGCTGCGGGAGCTTCTTGCCCGCCTGCTCGGGTGAGGTGCGCGCAGGACGGCACACAAAGTGGTGTGATGGGGTGGGGGCCAAGGCGAGCCCTTAAAAGGCTGCTTGCCTCTGCCATCTTACCTTTTTATCAGAGTGCCCTGAGCTATATCGGAGTGATGGTATGCATTTATCCGATGTGCCTGGAGTTATTTTGTGTGGCATTCAAGGGGGCCTTAGGTCCGAAATTTCAGCGATGGAGGGGGTCATGGGGCATACTGCATAGCCCCTATGCAGTGGCGGGTAGTGGCAGAAGTCATGAGTTTGAAGGCAAGTTCAAGCAGGCACCCAATAGGGGTGTGAGCCATCCCACCTCACAGCATCGAATGCCCGCTGCTTTCGGCGCTGGGCCGGGGAGGAGTCAGGGGTCCCCCGGGGCATGGATCGTCTTGAGTCCCGAGTCTCATTTGGACTGTGCCCTTGGTCCCCCCCCCCCAGATTTTACTGGAACTCAGCCAGTTAAGACCTGTGTCTGGGGCAAGGCTGGCCCCAGGCACACAGCATGACTCCGCCCTACTTTAGGCGGATTAGGTCTAAGTGTCTAGTCTTAGGGATTCCCTTTTGCGTTAGACTCCCTGGAACACCACGAAGTCTCGGAGACTCAGCAGGCTGGGAATGCTATGGTTCCTGTCAACGTCCATAGCCTTCACCATGTCTGATTCCCTACCTGGGCTCTCCCACCCCAGGGTGAGCAAGAGTAGTGTGGCTCAGTGGCTATAGAGAGGGAGGCTTGCCTGGGGAAACCTTGACACTGGTTAACATCACTGAAAACATCCTTTCCCCAGTACTCATCCATTGCATCTCACCTCACATGAGCACCCAGAAAACATCTCTCTTAAGATCTCAGAACCTGAGCATACAATTCAGGTATCTGATCTGAGCCAAAAGTTACACTCTGAACAAAGGCCTCTTTTTCAGCCTCTGTCTAACATGTGTCATGGCTATGGCTAAGGTGAGAAAGCACATTAGATCCTGGGAGAGCAAACTGTGGCCCTCCCAAATATTGTGGTACTGTAACTCCCATCATTCCTTGCTATTGACTGTACTGTCTAGGGGTGATGGGAGTTGTAGTTGAAAAACATTTGGAGAACCTCAAATTATATGCTGTTTTATGAAGTTCTCTGTGAGAGACTGCTATTCCTTCCTTCCTTCCTTCCTTCCTTCCTTCCTTCCTTCCTTCCTTCCTTCCTTCCTTCCTTCCTTCCTTCCTTCCTTCCTTCCTTCCTTCCTTCCTTCCTTCCTTCCTTCCTAGCTTTTAGCCAAATCCACATCTTAAATCAATCCTTTCACTTAATTGTCAAGCTCTTGTCCCCTCCACACAAATGAACGGCTTGTTTATAAGAACAGTAACACTTGAGCTTTGTTGGTATTATATTCTTGGCTGATCAACTGAAAAATCTGAGAGAAGTACAAACACCTCTTGGGTCACTTTGAACGGAGACCTTTTGGCTTGGGAGTGTAATTAAAAGCACTGGGGAATGCAGCTAACCCCACCTTTTGAAAAACAAATGCCATGTTTACTCCAGCGCAACATATTATGGAAATATTTGGAATGTTTCTTAGACTTGAGGTAGAGAGGAAAATATTTTGCATTTCAAATAACAAATAAGCCTACACACACACAAATGTGTTGAATGTGCATCAAAGAACAGAGGAAAAGTTGCATCAGATCCATTCTGAACTAGACGACTACTCTTTTTTAATGCTTATTTACTACATTGAGAGCTTGAGACATTACTTTTCAAAAGGAACTCAGTGGCTGAATCTAGGAATGTAACTTATGTCATGTAAGGCTGATTATATTATCAACTGCAGCTCTTTTGGGGGCAATTAAAAGTTTCTGATTCCTCCTTCCCTGCAAAGGTACCAAGAGTCTTGGGATCCCTTTCATTGTGTGGATGCCATTGGGGGTTGCAGAATTTGGGGGTGGGTAGGATTCTTTAATTTCTGAAAATCACTGCCACTGGTAAACTCAACATAGCCATTCTCTTCCTATTTCAAGAACAATTAGTTGTCCCCACCCCCTGTCCTCCTTTGTTGCTATATTGGCTGAAATCCTGTTGCACAGCTCTGCCTGTACAGTGGGAGTGATGTCACTGGCAGTGGTAGATTGTCACTGATCAAAGGCTTCCTTTTGTGATTTTGGGATGGGTATGCCTTTTGTAGGTTAAACCACAGAAGCCTCTGTGCTGCAAGGTCAGAAGACCAGCAGTCGTAAGATCGAATCCACGTGACGGAGTGAGCTCCCGTTGCTTGTCCCAGCTCCTGCCAACCTAGCCATTCGAAAGCATGTAAAAATGTGAGTAGATAAATAGGTACCACCTCGGTCGGAAGGTAACAACGTTCCGTGTCTAGTCGCGCTGGCCACGTGACCACGGAAACTGTCTTCGGACAAACGCTGGCTCTATGGCTTGGAAACGGGGATGAGCACCACCCCCTAGAGTCGGACATGACTGGACTAAATGTCAAGGGGAACCTTTACCTTTACCTATGCCTTTTACATAATGTGAAAAAGTTGTGTGTGCTCCAAAACCGCAAAAGAAAAGTTTTGATCAGTGGCAATCTGTGCTTGCCAATTCCTGTTGTGCAGGTAGACCCATCCAACAGGATTTGGCCAATAAATTGTACGTGGTTTAGTCACTTGCAATTTATAGCAAATCTATGAATTAATGACCACCAAATACTATTAACAGCCCTGCTCAGATCTTGCCAGCTAAAAGCCATGGTTTTCTTTAGGGAGTCAATCAATCTCATACTTGGTCTTCCTCCTTCGCTGCCTTCACACATTATAGTCCTTTCCAGCGAGTCTTAAATTATTTATTTTTCACCCATCAGTTTTCACTTCTCTTTCATCTGAATGTTTATCAAAAGAGGGTGTCAACTTCAAAAAGACTAAGAAAACCTGTCCTAAGGGGATAAGAAGGGCTGTTGTTACAGAGCTATTTAAAGTAGGTTCTGCTGACACATATAAACTGGTATGTTGCAAGTTTTATTGCTTTTGAAAAATACAGTGCAAGTAAATTGTTATTGTAATACAATCTACTGATGATTCAAGCTCTGGGTTTCTTTGAATGTGCATGTGCAGATTAAATTCAGAACTCCTTCCAGCCCATATTGACCACATACAATGATGATGATTATAATGATTTTATGCACTGGCATCCATGGAGTTTCAGAGCAGCAATAAAGGAACTGGATTCTCCCTGTTGCAGAGGCAGAAGTAATAATGAAAATATACTATCAAATCCCTAATGTGAGACAAAATTGTCAAAATAAATACTGTGGTTGTTACTGTAGGTTACTCATCAAAGATGTTTTGATGATGATGGCTACATGTCTACTACTGTCACTTATTTGGCATTTATTTCATATATTTAGTACTGCAGTCCACCGTTCCTCCAAGACGGTCAAGACACGGTACAGGTTCCCATCTCCCACTATCAGCTCTATAACAGTTCTGTTGGGTAGGTTAAACAAGGAGATAGCACAAATTTTCCAGTGAACCTCGTGGACTAACTCTCATCTACCAGAGTTATAAATACATGGAGACTTTTTTTAAAGAAATCTAGGAGTCGTTTAGTTGTGGGATTTTTCCTGGACTCAATGAGAAATTGAGTTCAGGACAAAGCCTTGTTTTGAGGACAAGGCTTGGTGTTAGGATTAGGGTTAAAGTTCCATCTACATATCTTGTACTCCCTAATCCCATTGAGGATTCCAGCAGATCCTGCCTACTATCTCCCCATATGAGCCTTCTTGCCATTTAAGATCATCAGAGGAGGCCCTCCTCTTGGTCCCAATACCAGCTCAAACACGCATGATGGGGACATGAGAGAGAGCCTTCTCTGTGGCACCTCCCAGGTTGTAGAATGCCCTCCCTTGGGAAATCAGGCTGGCCCCCTCCCTTTTATCCTTCCACTGAAGACCCATCTTTTCAGGCAGACTTTTAACAAGCTTGGTTGAATCCTTGAAGGCCTTTTTAAAGTTGAGATAGTTTTTAAGGTTTACTTGTTTTTAATTACTCAATTAATTAGCACATAGTTTGCTTTTTTACTGTTTAGCATGCTTTAAATTCTATTCCTTTTAATATTGTGAGCTGCCTTGGGTCTCCTTATCAGGAGAAAGGTGATGGATAAATAAAACAAACAAACAACAGCCAACGTGTGTCATTTCTGCTTCTTGGTTGGGGTGGGTGGGGAGTACCAATAAGTTACTCTGTCCAAGTCAAAAATGTACTCCAAGATTTGTTGGGACCATATTTGTACCATATTTGCAAAACCTTAAAGAACTCAGCTAGTGGCTGAAACACAGGACATCGCTAACAATTCTTCAGATGACAATGTCAAGGGGTTTCCATATTGTTGATGTCATTCTGCATGGATTCTGCATTCTAAAATGACCCATCGTAGTGTATAAAAGTGAAGAGGAGGTTTGAATGTCCCATATTACAGAGAATTCTAGGTTGCGAACGTTTTCCTTGATAATTACATTTCTAGAGAATTTTTTAAAATGTAGACACTTTCGGTCACATCAGCTTTCATCTGCTGCAACCTAAAATGAAACAGATCCACCATTTTATCTACTGTTTGTAAAAGCTAGGATGAAAGCATATCTGGAAAAATCCAAAGAAACCGAACCAAACCAAACCAAAAACCACCTTAAAGACTAATTATTATATTTTAATGTAAGCTTTCGTGCACAGACTAACACGGCTACCTCTTCTAGGACTAAAGCATGTTGATATATGTATTTTTATTCTTTCTTTGGAGAAGGAGTGAGAGAGAAAAAAAGAGAGAGGAGAAAGCTGGGAGGTAGCTTGCTCTTTCTAATTCATTGACAGAAGCATTGATATATAGGGTAATTTTATCTTAACAACTTGTAACAAAGGATAAGACAGTAGTCATCTTACATTCCCCAGACAGTAGGAGATGTTTACTTATTCTCACTGCAGACTCTCTCATTATTCATCTCGACTTTATTAGCCTGCGAGGAAGCACTAAACCTATAATTTAAGAAATGTATCATGAAGGGGGAAGCCTTTATTTGCTTGTTTGTTGGTTTAGTAAATACAGCTAGAGGCCTGGAATCAATTGTCTTTGACTCAGCATGGGGCTCTCCATTTGTAATGCACAGGCTGGCCTCCCACCAGGCATTGCATTGCAAAGATGACAATATAGCTCATATAGTAGGACCCAGAAGTGGAGAGAAAAAAATATATATGTAGATTTAGACAATATGTGAACAATGAATTTGCAGAACTGGTCCATTCTTCCTGGGTTTCAATGCTGGGCACTGCCAAGGAGATCTTAATCTCACATTACACATTTCAAGGTCAAGGTCACAGCATTTCCAAAGCACGAAACTATCCACTATTTTTACGTCCACAGCCCAATCCACAGATGGCCATGTTATTTCCTTCCTTGATGGTTAGTGCATTCACTGAAAGCACCTGAAAAGTTAATTTTTTAATTTTATTTAAAATGTTTTACCTCGCCTTTCTCCTTAAAAAGAAGCCAAGGTGGCTTATATCATTAAAAGAAAATATTTAAAAGCTAAAAACAGAAGGCATACAGATATTAAAAAGAATTAAACAAATACCACACTAAAAATGATAAACATAATCAACACCAAAAGCAGGTGCAAAGCAACTACAGTGTATTAGGAGTATCTGGATTTATATTGGCAGTGGTTAATTTTTATTTATTTAATAAGTTAGTTAGATAGCTAGCAAGCATGCCACCTTGCTCCCAGATCTGGGAGTGAAGACAGCTTACAATAGTACAGTAGTTAAAAACAATAGAAAATTAAAATATAATAACGTTTATTTATTTAATTTTTTTTACCCCACCTTTTTCCTCGAAAGGACCCAAGGATAATTAAAATTAAAACAAATTAATTTAATTTCATGGCCAGCTTGTTACTACTGAATAGGAAGAACTACTCTGGAGACAGTTATTATGCCAAAATGAGGGGCAGGAAACCTTGTTTAAGGAAATTAATCCATGGATTCAACAGGAGGAAAAGATCTCTAAATATATTTAGAGAGAGACCTAGAGCTGGTTTCCAGATCTGCATGTCTTCTGGTAGTAGCCATTGTCATGATCATGGGATATGTAATCAAAAGCGTGTCATGATCATGGGACATGTAGTCCAAAGCGTGTCATGATGATGGGATATGTAGTCAGAGAAATGTAAAATGGAGTCAGATAGGTTCTGTGTGGAGATGATTTGAGGGACTTTGGAATGTGTTTTTCTAAACGCCATGAGAGTGTTTTTCTGAGACCGTTACAGCCAAGATCCAGATATCTTGAAGGCCAAATTAAGAGGCCCTGGGAGACTCAACATTCCAAGCTTGTTACGGAAGACATAAACAACACCTGGACTCTCATGGGAATGAGGAAAGGAGAGAGGTGGTATAACCTCTAAAAAGTTAATTGGTTAACAGCCAGAAAGGCCATAGAGAAGGGAGGAGTTTGGGAAAGTAGAAAAATGGACGATGGGTTATGTGAATGTAGCTTAGCTTACAGCTTACTGGTGCTTATTGATGCTTACTGATGATGGAGGGAGACTGATGATATTTTTGTGTTGTTCGATTCCATGAAGGAGAGAGGATGTAAGTAAGGAGAAAGAAGGAGGTGGGGGCTAGCCCACCATAGCCCACTATAGCCTACCCTAGATTAGGTTTTAGAGTTTATTATTTTAAATGGAAAATAGTTATCTTATTTAACTGCAATGATCTTTGAATATGTTCTTAATGCTAATGCTTTTGCAATATAAACTGATTTCTAATGAATCTTTATTTTTCTAATAAAAATTAATATTAAAAATCCTTACTGAGGACTGGTCTCTTGAACAGCAGGGTCTGGCTAAATCCAGGAGGTGGAGAGGGCCAAAAACTAGCTATCATTCAAGAGTCCTACCTAACTGAGCTGCTGTGAGTTCTAAGGAATCACAAAGCCCACGTGCCTGTACTTGCAAAGTACTGAGTAAATGTGAAGTGTTCTTTTTAGGTCAGACTTGTTCAAAGGGCTTATGCTACGCACTGCTGAGGTCTAAGGACTCGATCCAGTGCAAAGGTGGTAGATAAGTGCCGGCTGAACTCTCTGGCCGAATGCCCAATGACCCTTTAGGGGGCCGTGAGCATGACAGACATTATGTAGACTCCACATGCTGTTGTCTGTCTACCAAGAAACAAATAGCAATCTCACACGAAGAAGGAAGGAAGGGAAACTTAGAGTAGGGTGCTAAATATAAATTGATGTAAATATAAATGCATGTCACATGGAAAAGGCAGAAACATCCCAGATCTATTTGACCACTGTCTGTCCACTGTTTCCTTCCACTGGCCTAGGTCACTTGCTATATTCTTTGATGTCCAATTTCCAGCAGACATCACCTTAAAAGTGCTGGGATAGAGGATTAGAGATGAAATATCTACTGCCTAAAACAGTTGTGTCACAGTGCCTAATAGTAGGACTGGCCCTGAGACTTGTGCTTCCTGATCAGAAGGTGGTTCTGAAATTATTTGCAGTATTATGAAGGTTGCTGGGGCATAACTAGGGATGCCTGAGGAATCTAGTCTCTTTACCTGTTGACATAACTGTCCTGATCCAGAACCTCTGGATGAATATGTGCTTATCATCTATCATCCATCTCTGCTGGACAGCTTGGTGGTTTAGGCAGTGGCTATGGAGCCAGAGGTTGGGAGTTCAATTCCTCACTGGGTCTTCTTGACTGGAGCTGGACTCAGTGATCCATAGGGTCCCTTCCAGCTCTGCAGTTCTAAGATGATGATGATGATGATGCATTTCCCAAACGTTTTCAAACAGTTCTTGGCTCAAAAGACATAATCAAAAATCATTCTCAAACAAAACAAGAGAAAAAAACACACATAGAGGAATTCATTTATTGATGCATTTTTTGGGGGTGCAGTTTTTACAAAAATCACAGCTTTATGCAGAAACAGGTTAGATAAATATGGATGAGAAATGGACTGATTCATTTACTCCAAGCACGGCTTTCTGAGTAAGTGTGACTGCAGCAGAATCACCTGCTACACCTCTGAATATTTTGTTGCCCAAAGCAACTGATTAGGTTGCTTGAATGAGTGCCACAATTCTCACATACCTTTTGAGGGTCCTGTGAAGGAAAAATGCAGCAGATGAATGGTTCTTGTCTTCCCATGCTCAGCATGCCAGCATGTGCTGCTAGGCCAAATATGTCCCTTCCAAAAGTGTGAAAATCATTTTTTCTCCACATGGAGCTCATCAAACATATTGGCCTGCAATTGTCATTATGTGTGTTCATTGGCAATGCTGGCTGAGGCTGATGGGAATTGTAAATGAACAACATCTGGAGTTCCCAGGGAGGATGAAGAAGGCAAGTGTCAATTAATTTGACAGTGGGACCTTCAGATGTTTTTGGACTATGGCTTCCAGAATTCCTGGCCACTGGCCATGCCAGGTGCAACTGATGGAAGTTGAAGTTCAAAACACCTGGAAGTCATCAAGGTTTGGTTTGCCAAAACAGTGACAGAGATTCTTGCATGGATCCTGGAATAACTCAACAAAGTAACCTTCCTGTTTCATCTATAAGATCTTCTTCTTCTCTTAAGTACAAGCATGGAGCACAATGGTGGGTGTGGTAAGTAGCCCTTGTGGACGTCTCAACAGGGTTAACTCTCCAAATTCAGGAGTGGTGAAAAAGGTTGCATTGGCCTGTGGGCTGAAGAGGTGTGCTGAAATAATGAGAGCTCTGTGCAATTCCTTACTTCATTTAAAATTATGAGTCTTGTTATACACATCATTACATGCCTCAGCAAACAACTCCAAAACATTCTCTTATCTTGCACTGTAGAATGTGATAGATGGTAGGTAACAATTACTCTGTAGGGCCTCTCCTTTGAAGGGGATGCTGCAGAAGGAACAGGTCACATTGCAGGACGGCATACTTTGTTGTTTAGTCGTTAAGTCGTGTCTGTCTCTTCGTGACCCCATGGACCAGAGCATGCCAGGCCCTCCTGTCTTCCACTGCCTCCCGGAGTTGGGTCAAATTCATGTTGGTAGTTTCGATGACACTGTCCAACCATCTCATCCTCTGTTGTCCCCTTCTCCTCTTGCCTTCACACTTTCCCAACATCAGGGTCTTTTCCAGGGAGTCTTCTCTTCTCATGAGATGGCCAAAGTATTGGAGCCTCAGCTTCAGGATCTGCCCTTCCAGTGAGCACTCAGGGTTGATTTCCTTCAAAATGGATAGGTTTGTTCTCTTTCCAGTCCAGGGGAGTCTCAAGAGTCTCCTCCAGCACCACAATTCAAAAGCATCAATTCTCCTTCGTGTCCTCTGTGAATACACACTAATGGGTTAATCTGCGCCTGAGCAGAGCAGCCTCCAGAAACTTCCAAAGCTTTAAGCACTTAGTGCTGGGACCTCCCCTACACCTGGCTATATAACTCCGCCCCCGGCCCAGTGCTTCAGTTCTTTTTTTGACCGCCGCTGTAGCAGCAGCTTACGCTGTAGAAGCAGCTTCGTTTGGAACTTCGCATTGGAACTTCGCAAGTAGAAATGATTCTGTTCCTTTCTTTGACCTCCCTTTGTTCTTTCTTCTGTAACAAGTTGATTCTTTTGCCTGGGGATAAGGTATTAGCCGGCATTAGCTGTTCCTTGTAAAACTTTACAAAGCCTTTACAAAGCCGGCTTTGCAGCCCTCAGGGCTTTTCTCTTAAAGACATAAGGTCTCTTTTACCTTCTTTATAAAATTACCCCCAGGCTTAAGAGCAACAGTTTTCTGTCTGTTTGCAATTTCCTCTTCCTAGCAGGTTTGAAGAGGACGGCTTCTGAGCTTTGCCCCGCCTGTCAATGATTCTCCTGACTGAGGTACAGCCTCTCCGGAGTTTGGCATAGAACAGCCCTCTTGTTTCAAGGGGCTTGTTCTTACAGCTGTTTCGCAGTGAGCTGGGCTTCTGCACAGCCTAGGATTGCCCTTGGAAGAAGAAAGGGCCTCCGTAGCTCCTGCTCCCCGCTCGTCAGTGGGGTACAGCCTCTTTGGAGGTTGGCGCAGGAACAGCCCTCTTGTTTCAAGGGGCTCGTTCATACAGCTGTTGACCCCGCAGCGAGTTAGGGCTCTGTCGCCCTGTCCCTTGGAGAAGAAAGGGCCTCCTGCAGTGCCGGTCACCTTTCCCGCATGTCAGTGATTCTCCTGACAGGGGAAGAGCCTCTCCGGAGTTTGGCATGGAACAGCCCTCTTGTTTCAAGGGGCTCGTTCTCACAGCTGTTTCGCAGTGAGCTGGGCTTCTGCGCGGCCTAGGATTGCCCTTGGAAGAAGAAAGGGCCTCCGTAGCTCCTGCTCCCCACTTGTCAGTGGGGTACAGCCTCTTCGGAGGTTGGCGCGGAACAGCCCTCTTGTTTCAAGGGGCTCGTTCATACAGCTGTTAACCTGCAGTGAGTTGGGCATCTGGAGCCCTGCCCTTGAAGAGGAAAGGGCCTCCTGCAGCGCCGGTTGCCTCCCCTGCCTGTCAGTGATTCTCCTGACATGGGGCAAAGCCTCTGCGTGTGATTGGCACATGACAGCCCTCCTTCGTGGGCGCGTTCATGCCGCTGCCGATTCCGGATAGAGCTGCACGCCGAGGCTGTAGATGTTCCGGCGACATGCGGTAAGCCTTGGGGGATGGTATGGGCCCCTTCAGCTCCCGCAGCTAGCCCTACGTGTCAGTGATATGCCTGACTGGGTTAACACCCTTGGGTGGTTTGGCATGAAACAGCCCTCATTTATCAAGGGGCTTGTTCACGCAGCTGCTATTTCCAAAATCAGTTAGGTGCCAAGGCAAGAGCTTTCTGGCAACATTAACAGCCCTAATGGCAACATTAACAGCCCTAGCTTTGCCTCTGAAAAGGGGGGGGCTGCAACTCCCACCGCTAGCCCTGCTAGTCGGTGATATCCCTGGCTGGGGTAGCACCTGTTTGGTGGCTGATAATTTGGCACAAAACAGCCCTCTTTATCAATGGGCTGGTTTACGCAGTAGCCTGCGGCCCTGCCTCAGCTGCCGGTGCCAGTATGGGCTCATAGGTAAAGGACTCACAGGGATCCGCCCTAGAACCCTGCCGCTGGTGGGTAATTTTCCTCAGGTAGGTCCTCTCACGCTGACAAGTTGTGTAGGACCAGTCCCTTTATCCAGTATAGGAGCTATGAGCTCTCTGCCACCGCCACCATCCCGCTCCGCCTGGCATCGTTCTGAGCCACGGGCTATGGAGTGCTGTACTCCTCCACATACGCTTCACAGGTGTAGTGCTCCCTCGAACTCTGCTCTGGCAGCACAGTGTTCGCAGGTTCAACCGAACCTGCTGTTAACCCTTTCAGCTTCTCCGTTCTGGCAACTGTGTTGAGCCTGAGCTTGGTCGGGCTCGTGCTAGGGAAGTCTTCTCCCTTGTTCGTCAGAAGGGCTTACCTTATTCAGGATTGGGAGTCACAGGGGGAGGAAGATTTCCCAACCAATCTTCCTACACCCCTCTCAGTTGTCACAGAGGGTCACCCTCCTTTTCTATTAACAGATGAGGAGTTCTGTGGCCGCCATGTAGCCACTTACTCCTCTGCCATGGGGGCTTATCTTCACCACTTATGGAGTTTGGTGCTGCCCATTCTGCAGGTAGCTCCTGTGCACCTTTACAGTTCACGCCTCCCACGTCACTAGGAGGCACTGTTGCTGGTGCCTCACGAGCGCACTGCTGCTCGTTATGCCTTTAAGCCAGCATCTAAACAACTGATGGGTCGGGACCTGCCGTTTGTTATTCTTGATAACCTGCTCAAGCTTTAGCCGGCGGCACAGTTATTTGCAGCGTAACAACCGCAAGAGCCTCACGATGGTCCTATCAGCCTAGGGCATCACGGGAACGTCTATGGCCTCAACCCCAAAGTTACCAGCCGCCGCCCCTAGACATGTGGGCAGGCAGTGCCCTGAACGGCAGGATTGCAGGCAGGACCGCAAGACTGAGCGGCCTCTTTACTTCTCTGTCGTTGACCAGTTAGTCCGTTTGACTCCTTGTCTTCCCAGCTATGCCACTGAATTCGATGTGCCCCTGTCACAGGCCGTGTTATGGCCGCCTCCACCCCTAACCCCACCCCCCCCAAAAAAAACCAAAAAAACAAAAAACAAAACAAGGATGGAGGCCTCTGGCCCGTCCTTGGGGTTGGAAGCCTGAATTCTTTTATTACTCTGCATAGTTTCCATATGGCTTCCTTGGACTCTGTTATTCACTGGTTACGTCCAGGGGGTTGGTTTTTCATAAGATGCTCCCTTTCATGCGGGCATCTGGTTAGACCGTCATCGCTTTCTCAGGGTTTCACTTGAGGGAATCACTGTTTACCCATGGTTGGATACCTGGCTCCCGGTCGCGGGGTCCAATTCACAGGCTGGTAAGCATACGTCCTTGGCACTGTCCCTTTCGTCAGCGTTAGGACTATAGGTCAACATAGTGAAGTTGACGTTACCACCTACACACTGTGTAAACTGTGTTAATGTGACTTTGGATGCTCTCTTGAAGCAGGCTTTTTCCTCTGCCATCAAGTCTGTGACAATGCATAATTTGTTATGCTCCCTTTTTATTCAGGCGCTTGGTTCCCTACCCTACAGGTCCAGCAACTCCTGGAGCTGATGACATCTACTGCAGATGTGGGACAGCTTGCTCGAATGAGGATGCGGTCCCTTTAAGCCTGGTTTCTCTCACTCTTTCAGATATCTTGCGACCGTCCATCCATGTTGCTCCAGGTGACTCCGGAACACGCTGCTCAACTGGATGGGTGGAAATCCCCTGCCCCCACACCCTACGGACAGGGGGACCCTCTGGTCTCTTGACCCAGTTGGTTTGGTCACTGTTGGATACCAGCCCGCCACACTGCGGGGGGCTTGTCCACGCCACCACGTGGCCCTTCGCCGCTGGTTCATGGTAGTAGCCAGCCTGCATATCATTGTGCTGGAGCTCCTGGCACTCACCAATGCCTTTTAGGCCTCTGAGTCCCTGCTCCGGGGTCGGGTGGTCCAGGTCGCATTAGGCAATGCCACTGCAGTTTATTATATAAACAAGCAGGGCGGCACTCACTCGTTACGCCTTCTTTTTCACACCATCTACCTTTCGAGATGGTGTTATGCTCGCCACATTTATCGAGTGGCTGTACATTTGGCAGGCGAAAACACTTCCATGGCACTCCATCTCGGCAGACCACAGTCCTGCTCTCACGAGCGGGCTCTCGACGATACCATCTTTCGTTGCCTCTGTCGCTGGTGGGGGACTCCAGGCATGGATGCTTTCGCATCTTGAATGGACAAGAAGTGTGCCATGTTCGGCTCCCGAGCCGGTGTCAGCCGCACCTCCCTAGAGGATGCCTTCCTGACCTATTGGTCATGGGGCCTCCTTTACAGATTCAACCTTTTCCCCTTCTTCAAAGGCCTGTTGTTCAAGTCCACCATGAGTGTGCGACCGTCATGCTTGGTCGCCTCGCTAGCCATGGTTCTCGATCCTGCTCCCGGGACCTGCAGAATACATCCCACTGCACCTGGTCCCTCACCTACTGCCTCGGGACAGGGGTTGGAGGTTTCATCCGGACCTCGGGTTCCCCTACCTGTCGGCTTGGAGTCTTCCCCGACAGTAATGGACGTGCTCCATCATGCTTGCACACCTTTTACCACCTTGACCTACTCCTTTCATGGGTAGGCGTTCTGTCCCTTTGCATCACGACAACATTGGCCTACTAGGCCAATGTCTCTGGATGCACTCCTTCGGTTTCTCCTTCACTTGTTTGCCTGGGACTGGCCCGTTCTACCTGCATGCTATTTCTCCGCAGCCCGGAGAATATGCGCCCTGCCTATAGACCACTGACACCTCAGTGGTCTTTCCAGTTAATTCTTTGGCAACCCTCCAGGCTGCCTTGCTCCTGGCACTATCCTTAGCTTGCAGGGCCGGCTACACTAAGAGCCGGTCCTCCTTTTCTGCAAAGCATCCTTACGGCCAGGCCTTACCTTCTTGCCTAAGGTATTTTCTGCCTTCCATTTCAACCAGCCAGCTGTCCTTCCTGGTCTCTTTCTCACACCATCTTCATTGCTTGAAACAGCTCTGCACGCTCTAGACGTGAAGCGTGCTCTGTCTCACAACGTCTGTCACCTTTGCTGGCTCTCCTTCGGAGTACCGGCTTCCTCTCAGACCACGTCTAGCTGGATGGTCCAGTCCATCCGCCTTCCTTATGATTTGGCAGAGACTCTTCTTCCAAAATCAGTGAGAGCTCACTCTACTGGAGCTGTGGCATCCTCAATGGCCTTTCTCTATCACGTGGACGTTGCAGATGGCTGCCACGTGTGCCACTCCGTCTCCCTTCATCTCACCCTACTGCCTGGTAGTCCGGCCGAAGGCTCAGGATGCAGTAGGGCGAGCTGTCCTGGATCTGCACTTTCGTGATGTCCCTCCTCCTGGTTGGTCAGCTTGCCAGTCACCCATTAGTGTGTATTCACAGAGGACACGAAGGAGAAAAGAGGTTACCTACCTGTAACTCTGGTTCTTTGAGTAGTCCTCTGTGAATTCACACGTCCTGCCCTCCTCCCCGCTGTCCGTCACGTGTGCCATGGCATGTTGGGCAGCGGCGGTCGGTTCTTTAAGAACTGAAGCACTGGGCCGGGGGCGGAGTTATATAGCCAGGTGTAGGGGAGGTCCCAGCACTAAGTGCTTAAAGCTGTGGAAGTTTCCGGAGGCTGCTCTGCTCAGGTGCAGATTAACCCATTAGTGTGAATTCACAAAGGACTACTCGAAGAACCAGAGTTACAGGTAGGTAACCTCTTTTCTTTGGCAGTCAGCCTTCTTTATGGTCCAGCTCTCACTTCCATACATCGCTAGTGGAAAAACCATAGCTTTGACTATGCGGACCTTTGTCGGCAAGGTGATGTCTCTGCTTTTTAAGATGCTGTCTAGGTTTGTCATCGCTTTCCTCCCAAGAAGCATACTACATAAGTATAATTTCTTCCTTTCATTTACCAAGATGTAGGCACCTACGTCTTAGTGATGTGGGTAGCTATGGTGCCTCAGACACTACACCCCCTAAGGGTAGTTTGGTGTGAGATGTTAAGCCAGTCTTAAGGAACCACTGATCTAGCTTTTCACAAAGTAATACACTGGGTCTCAACCAGTGGAACACATACCACCAGTAGGACATGGAATAAGTTTCGTTGGGCCATGAGGTTTTTCATAACAAATACTTAAAATTCTCTACTTTCATAACAAGTACTTACAAGTGTGTTATGATGTCTGGTCTGCTTCCAAACCTACCTCCTACTGTTTATCCATTGGTGATCTTTTGGCATGTCAGCATTAAATTTGATCAATTTCACCTAAACTTAATGCCTGCGAGCATTATTGTAAGAAGGACCTAGCGATAGGTGTAGGGCCCAGGGGTGTGTGAGCCATCCCCTCCATTGTCTAAGACTCAAGGGTTCGGCACTGTTTATACCTTGTTACTCACAATGGCTCAGATGAAATTACAGGAAAGTGAAGGCAGGAGATTTGAAGGAGGAGAGAGTGGGAAAGTGGCGGGAAGGGATCCACCAATTGCGGAGAAGAAGGAGGAGAAGGTGAGGGGAAGATAAAAGAGGGACTACCATGTTTCCCCGAAAATAAGACAGGGTCTTATATTAATTTTTGTTCAAAAAAAAAAAAGAAAAAAGAATTAGGGCTTATTTTCAGGGGATGTTCTATTTTTTTCATGTACAACAATCTACATTTATTCAAATACAGTCATGTCATCTTCTTCTGGTTGCTGCACAATGGTGGAGGGCAAGGTTTCACTTAACTAGGGCTTATTTTTGGGGTAGGGCTTATATTACAAGCATCCTGAAAAATCATACTAGGGCTTATTTTCAGGTTAGGTCTTATTTTCGGGAAAACAGGGTAGACTGGGGAGAAGAGGCAGATAGAGAGAAGGAAAGAGAGATAAACCAGGAGAGTATCCTGATAGGTTGGGGATGGCTGGAACTAGAAGAGCTGTGGTTCCGTGAGATGGTCCAAAAGAAGCTTCCATTGGAAGGGACAGACAGTAGGTAGAGTTACAAGCTAAATCCCAAAATTCTTACTGGGGAGAATGGGAGAAGAGAGAGCCAAGGAAGCATGAACGGTAGCGGTATAACTAGAGGGGGCAGAACAGATAGAATGGTCCATATATGTCTAACCCAAAGGGGAAGGTCCTTGGAGGGGGGAGGCATGTCCAGACCTGAATACCCAAGTTCCGATGCCAACCGAGGGCGAATGGGCCAGACATCCCACAGACCCAAGAGGTTTGGAGTGTACCCACATTTAAGAATTATTTCCTGATACTCGAGTTAAAGAACTATTGGCCTAAGACAGCCCAAGTTGAAGGCCCTGTTGGACCTACTGAGGTTCTTGTTCATGCTACTCCATTAAAGTTGACTAAACTGTTGATGCAAACTGACATGTCTCTGACCATGTATGAGAAAAGAGGGGTGGAACCGTGTGATATTAAACCAGAACCCAGTCACAATTATAAATATCCTTCTCTGGGAAAACTTGTTTTTGGTTTTCCATCACAGTGGGACCTAGATTCTTTCCTGGGTCTGGAAATGTTACATTTCTGGACTACAACTCCCACAATTCCCTAGCCATCACTTCTGGGGAATTCTTGGAGATATAGTACCCCTTCCCCCCAAAAAAAGAATGTTTCTACATTCTGATTGTTTCACAGAGTGATCGATGGGATACAAATTATGAAACTTTGAGCTACTAAACTAGATAGCATAATGCCTGAATACAGCTGGACAGATGATTATTTCTGTTCAGGAATTTTATCACACTAAACATGGTGTTGAGTTGTGAGAACCTAAGCGATCAGCTCAGTGTACAGAGCCCGCGTGGCTAATTATGCCTCTGGAATAAGCCTTTTATCAAGGTTGTGCCCACGTCTGCATTTCCTCTACCCCTTGGCATTTGTTCAGACCAGAGGAAGAGAAAACAAGGGGGACCTTTATCTAGACATGAAAACAGGCCTTTATTATCTGACAGGAAACATCTCTCTAAAAGCTGAACCTGCCACCTCATGAGACACAGGCCCGCCTGCCGAAATCTAACCAGCTTTGTTGTCAATGAGACTGCTCTTATTTGGCAGCTGCTGCCAAGCTGCAAACATATTTTGCTCCTGCATAATCCAGGATGTGGCAGCCATCATAACCCTCTGCTATCACCTTTTCCTTCCACACTCCTGTTGCAACCCAGCATAACAGCTAAACTCTTAAGAAAAACAAAGAGGTGCCTGTTGATAGATAATCCTTGAAGACTGGGCTTTATGTGCAATTCAAAGGAGGAGAAAAAAAAATCACTGGCAGGAAACACAAATAACTCTGTCTAATTTTTGTGAGTGTTTTTCAGCTCTGATAATGGGTTGCATTGAGTGTTTTTTTCTTCAGAGAGGCCAGCCGTAATGTGATGTATTTATCAAAGCGGATATTCCAGGAACCCATGTTATATAAGGGTGGGGGGGCCTGAAAACTGCTAAATTAAACAGCCTGATAGGCAAGGGGGAGCAAAGAGGATTGGTAAGATCAGGTGTAAAGGTTCTTACATCAGGGTCACACTGAAAATTTATCCAGCAAATAGGGCTTTATGCAATGAACAATACTAATCTCTGAACACAGACCAAGTTTACCTTTATACAAAGTGAACCTGGATAGTGTATTCTTTCCCTAAAAGGTGCCTCTTGCCTGAGAGCTGTCAAAAACTGAGCAGTGAACATAAGGGGATCCATGCTGCATTACCCCAAAGTCTTCTCTAGTCTAAAAACTGCCCTCTCCTGCCAGTTAGCTAATTGTGTATACTTAAGACATATATTCAACGGGAATTCGACGGGAATGGGCGGAATTATACCACAAAGATCTGGATGTCCCGGACAACCCAGATAGTGTGGTTGCTGACCTTGAGCCAGGCATCCTGGAGAGCGAAGTCAAGTGGGCCTTAGAAAGCATGGCTAACAACAAGGCCAGTGGAGGTGATGGCATTCCAGTTGAACTATTTAAAATCTTAAAAGATGACGCTGTTAAGGTGCTACACTCAATATGCCAGCAAGTTTGGAAAACTCAGCAGTGGCCAGAGGATTGGAAAAGATCAGTCCACATCCCAATCCCAAAGAAGGGCAGTGCCAAAGAATTCTCCAACTACCGTACAATTGCACTCATTTCACACTCTAGCAAGGTTATGCTCAAAATCCTGCAAGGTAGGCTTCAGCAGTATGTGGACCGAGAACTCCCAGAAATACAAGCTGGATTTCGAAGGGGCAGAGGAACTAGAGACCAAATTGCTAACATGCGCTGGATTATGGAGAAACCCAGAGAGTTTCAGAAAAACATCTACTTCTGCTTCATTGACTTTGCAAAAGCCTTTGACTATGTGGACCACAGCAAACTATGGCAAGTTCTTCAAGAAATGGGAGTGCCTGACCACCTTATCTATCTCCTGAGAAATCTCTATGTGGGACAGGAAGCAACAGTTAAAAACTGGATATGGAACAACTGATTGGTTCAAAATTGGGAAAGGAGTATGATAAGGCTGTATATTGTCTCCCTGCTTATTTAACTTATATACAGAATACATCATGCGAAAGGCTGGACTGGATGAATCTCAAGCAGGAATTAAGATTGCCGGAAGAAATATCAATAACCTCAGATATGCAGACGATACCATTCTGATGGCAGAAAGTGAGGAGGAATTAAAGAACCTCTTAATGAGGGTGAAAGAGGAGAGCACAAAAAATGGTCTGAAACTCAACATAAAAAAACCTAAGATCATGGCCACTGGCCCCATCACCTCCTGGCAAATAGAAGGGGAAGATATGGAGGTAGTGACAGATTTTACTTTCCTGGGCTCCATGATCACTGCAGATGGTGACAGCAGCCACTAAATTAAAAGACGCCTACTTCTTGGGAGGGAAGCGATGACGAACCTAGACAACATCTTAACAAGCAGAGACATCATCTTGCCGACAAAGGTCCGCATAGTCAAAGCTATGGTTTTTCCAGTAGCGATGTATGGAAGTGAGAGCTGGACCATCAAGAAGGCTGACCGCTGAAGAATTGATGCTTTTGAATTGTGGTGCTGGAGGAGACTCTTGAGAGTCCCCTGGACTGCAAGGAGATCAAACCTATCCATTCTGAAGGAAATCAACCCTGAGTGCTCACTGGAAGGACAGATTCTGAAGCTGAGGATCCAATACTTTGGCCATCTCATGAGAAGAGAAGACTCCCTGGAAAAGCCCCTGATGTTGGGAAAGTGTGAAGGCAAGAGGAGAAGGGGACGACAGAGGACGAGATGGATGGATAGTGTCACCGAAGCTACCAGCATGAATTTGACGAAACTCCGGGAGGCAGTGGAAGACAGGAGGGCCTGGCGTGCTCTGGTCCATGGGGTCACGAAGAGTCGGACACGACTTAGCAAGAACCAAATCATATATATGGGAGAACTTTAAATGCAGACCCTTCTGTTGCTAGGGTTGTCGCTCTCCTCCATGTGAGCTTGGATACTGCTTTTCCAGGGTCTTAACACTAGAAACAGGGGGGACAAAGCTAGAGCACCCCCCCTCTGTCCACAGAAAGAAGACACAATGTGATGATGACTGAACAAGGCTAGCCAGTTCCCACGCTGGCTGGCTCATTGCCTATGGAAAACCTGAATGCAGGACACAGGTGCAACTGCACCTTGCGTTCCATGTTTCCCAGCAGCTAATATATACAGCCCTACAGGAGGGATATATTGCCATCCTCACCAGTGACCGTTGATGGCCCTAATCTCTGTGAATACACCCAGTCCTCATTTAAAGTCTCCCAAGTTGGCAGCCATGGCACCATCTTGTGGCCATGGCTTCCACAGTCTGCTGGGCTACATGCAGAAATGCTTCCTTCTGCCAGTCGCACTCTTCCGTTTCTGTGGGTGATCACTTTGGATTTAAGTGACTTGACAAAGCTTATCTCCTTTTCTCTTCCCATCTTTGCCAGAGATCAGAAAGACAGTGGGAAAGGGATATAACAACTTAGTGAACTGTTAAGGGCTCCCCAAGTCTAATTTCTAAGGAACCACCTAGATCGACTTGCTTTCATCCCAGAGACGGAGAAAATCTAGCAAGTTTTGTCTCTTTCAGCTGTTTGGGGGGGGGGTGTGTGTGTGAAAGGCTGGTTCTGGAGTTCGAAAAAAGTAACTTTTTTTGAACCATTCTTCCCAAAATCTCCTTGCCAGTGGCCATGCTGGTTGAGAATTTGGGGGAGGTATAGTCCGAAACTTTGGCTGGCTGAGGAGGAGGAGATGGATAGTTCAGGCCCATCATTCAGGCCCTCACGCTGTTTATTTGCAGTGCTTTGCGTCACTGAGTTCTGATTCACAAAGGATCCTTCCAAAGCCATTAAACAGATTTCCTATCTGCCTTATAACTGACAACAGTTCTTAAAATAGGCCACCCAGTCACTGCCTGCCCATCTCTGCTGCTCTTATCACAAAGGCAGAAGCAGCATCTGCAAGAGGAGGTGACAGCCTTTTAACACTCCCCAGTTGGGATTCTTCCCTGGAGTATTTTAATTGAGCTCCTTGAAATGTATTTCCTGAACCTCCAGCACATCTTCCAGTGTAACATATGCCCAGAGAGCCATGCATATCAACTGGCTAGATTATAGGTCAGGGTAATTCATCTTTCCCATTTGCAATATCTGGGATACAGTAAATGTTGTGCAGACCAACGCTGAACACTAGCCTATGGATGTAACTCTAGATTCGCCAGCCAGGGAGGCTGGGGCTGACGGGAGCTGTTCTCCAAAACATTTGAGAAGCACCAGGTTCAAAAAACTTTTCTAGCAGCTCCTGGTGTTTGTTGGTTGGTTGGTTGGTTGGTTGGTTGGTTGGTTGGTCAGTCCGACCGTCCATCTGTCCGTCCGTTTATTTATTTATTTATTTTACCCCACCTTTCTCCTTAAGAAGGACCCTAGTCAGCTTACATTTTTAAAATACAATATATAAAGCAAAAAAACAGTAAATATACAAATACTGAAAAGGATCAAACAAATACTGCACTAAAAGACAGTAAACAAAAGAAGCACCATAAAACACATTGAAAGCAGTAAAGCACAAACCCCACTCAGACAGCCAGTCATTGATGGAATGCTTGCCTGAAGAGAAAGGTATTTGCCTTCAGTTAGGTTGTTCTATTTATTTTGAGTTTTAAAGTACAAATTGATTTTTTTTTTTATTTTAAGGGATTGGGATGATGACACAGGAGAGGTGGGGAAGTATAAGATTTCTCAAAATCAAAAGAGGGCAGTGAAGTCAAAAAAACTTGCTTAAATTATTATGATTGTTCATAAAACCTATCTTTCTAGGCATTGAGATAAGCCCTCTCTGGGTAACCATGTTTTTAAAATAACATACAGCAATATAAAGTAATTAAATCAAAATGTTTTGCAATGGCAGAATCTACAAAAAATGCAAAGGCTATTTTAGGCTGCATTAACAGAAATATATCTTCCAAATCCTGTGAAGTACTAGTTCCCCTCTATTCGGTACTGGTTCTACCTCACCTTGAATACTGTGTCCACTTCTGGACAACACACTTTAAGAAGGATGCTGACAAATTGGAACAAGTTCAGAGGAAGGCAACAAGGATGATCAGAAGACTGGAAACCAAGCCTTATGAGGAAAGACTGAAATTACTGGGCATGTTTAGCCTTGAGAAAAGAGGACCGAGGGGAGATATGATAGCACTTTTCAAATTCTTGAAACACTGTCATACAGAGGAGGAGCAGGATCTGTCCTCTATCATTGCCAAGTGCAGGGCATGCCACAATGTTACAGGAAGCAAGATTTTGATTGAATATCAGGCAAAATGTCCTAACTGTTAGAGCAGTACGGTAATGGAAGCAACAACCTTGAGAGGTGGTGAGTTCTCCAGTCCTGGAGACATTCAAGAGAAATTTGGACAACCACCTGGCAGTTAGCCTTTGACTGTATTCCTGCAATGAGCAAGGGTTGGACTCAATGGCCTTATAGGTCCCTTCCAACTTCATTACTCTATGATTCTATGAATCCTATTGGCGATTTATGATGTGTAAGTGAAATCATGGACGTCACAGTTAGCAGTGCCTTGCTGCTAATTAATGGAGGTGCTGGTTGCATTCCTGGTCATGTGCCCTGTTGTCTAACCACTATGTTATCAGAAATATGACTGGCAGCTCATATATTCATGGCAATTCAATGCTGTGGCCTCTGTAGTTTCACTTACTTATTCGCAAACTGTCAGTCAGACTCTGGCCAATAAATAATTTCTGAATGTTGATGTAATGCTACACATTATCTTATTGCATTTATTTTGTATTGTGTCTTTTTAGGTAGCCACCTGCAACGCATTTTGTTGTAGTGTGGCCTGTAAATAAAACCTATGGATGACAGAATAAACAATTCTGCATGTATAGCTAGGGCTGAAAGATAGCATCACCACTCCCATAGCTTAAGTCACTGTTGACCTTTTCCAATCTGTGATCTTTCATATCTGATCATTGTTCATGTAGGGAAAAATGTAGCTAATTCTACTGCAAATGAGCGTATAACAGGCTTGGTATAAAGACTAGACAAGAATAACTTTAAATGTGAAAATGCCCAGAATTTCTCAATTGCCCCAAAGAACTCCATAGATAACTTTGCAAATATACAGCAGCTTGCAAGCCTGTCACATCGAGATGACCTTAAGCCATTATTTTGATTCAGGGACCCCCAGTTCGGCAATTTCCACCACGGATGGCTCGTGAAACCAAATAGGAGGGCTGCAGCAGCTTTTATTATGAAACTTTTCTGCTTACTGTCAAAGCTGGGACTGGATTTTACAATCTGTGCCTTTGACACAAGACACATGTTCTTTACTTGGTAAACCCTTTGGTAACAAGGAGTTAATCTGTCCCTTTTCTCCCTCTTCTCCCAGAAAGCATTCATTGGCTGAAATAAAGCCAGAAGTCACAACTAGAGCAGACTCATGGAATCAGTGGGGATTTGGTGAGTCAATTCCTCTGTGAGTTCCACTGATTCAGTGGGTCTCCTCTAGTTGTGATGTACTACTGGATTTCAGCCGTTGTGTATGTGCCTATCCTTCTCAAACTATCTTCCTTTTGGCAGTTTCACACTTGAGGGATACATATTGTCTCTGGATGCATTAATTGGCTTGGTCGTTTGGGATTTAATCAACGGCCCCAGTTTTCGAGATCACTTCTGACGTCACTATCAGTTTTTAAACATCATCTGCACCTCAAATGGGTCCCGTGGGAGGGAAGGTGGAAAAAGTGACCTTTCTTGCAGCTGCAACTCCCAGAATCTTCCATGAAGTTAGAATCTCAAAAAGTAACTTTTTCATGCTCTGCCACTGAATGCATCATTTGTGAGGAAGAGGCAATCAACCCAACATCCTCATCCTTCTGCTTGGTACTCACTGGAGGAGGGAATTTTAGCCTGAAGAAATGTCAGGGCCAAGGCTTTATTCAAAGCTCCATTTATCCATGTCCAGGGTCTTTAGTGCCTGTTTAGTGGTAATAACAGGACTGGCCCTATCACTGGACAAAGTGAGGCACTTTTCTGAGGATGTTGCTAGGAAGTAAAAGCAAGGTTTTGGAGTACACAGCTGCGCACCACACTGCTGGCCTTGCATCCTCCAAACTATTGTGTTGCCTTCAGGATGCAGGACCATTTTGAGTGCTAAAGAAAGGTTACAATGTCCTTCTAGTTGGTTTTTGTTTATGGAACTTTGTTCTTTGCTTCTGGTGCAGTGGCGGCTTTTGTCTATTATGACTGATAGGGGGAAAGCAATGGTGTAATGGAGTTAGGGCTCATATGGTCAAAGTCTCCGGACTTTCTGAGTAGCAGGTGCTATAACATCATCTGCCACCCTCTCAGGACCTTGAAAAGTAAATGAAGAAACATTGTCATTTTGTGACCAGAGAAGAGATGCAGGAGCAAATTGATGTTGGATGGTTCACTGAACTTGCAGTGTTTTCTGGGAACTGGTATGGAACAAATGAAGCTGCTATCCAGGCTGTCCAAATATAGAACAGGGTGTGGGGAACATCAAAGAAACTGACCTTAATGTTATATTCATTTCTTCAAAAATGAATGTGGGATATTCTGCTTCTGCACCTATGAGTCAAAAAGCCAAGAAATGGCCTGGTATTGCTGCACAATATCGTGCTGGCGTTGCCAGCAGGAAAAAAGATGCCAAGCTTTACATAGCAAAGGGCAGCCTGAATGTTGACAACACCAATGGCAGCAGTCAAGATGGTCTACACTATAGGATACCCTCTTGTGCTCACTTCCATTCACAAAGTGACACTACAGAAAGGAAGATCCCAGAAGCTGACTCCTTTTTTCATCCATCAACCACTTTTCACCCAAACACAAAGCACTTGTCAGGGCCGTTTTTCAACAAGGGTGAGGCCTAATTCCTTTGTGTAGCGTAATAAATTGTGCCAGAGTAGGTCCATTGACTTAACGGATATTGGTGAGTTACGTCCTTTGTAAGTTCCATTGATTCAATGGGCCTACTCTGAAAGAAGTTGCAATTAGAGTAGACCCATTTGAGTCAATGGAACATATGGAGGAACTGACTCACCAAATCCCATTTTCAATCGGCCTCTTCTCATGCAATTTATTGTGCTAGGCAACAAGATTTTGGCCAAAGAGTCCCAGTAACAATCAGGCAGTAAACAACCATATACACACTGTACGAAACAAGGTGGACAGAAGAATGACAGCTTGAATCTCTGGTGAGTCGGTGTCCCATTTCCTCTACTGGATAAACTCCTTTGCTCTGGTGGCAAGATGTCTTCAAATAGTTCTGATTGACAAAGAAAGCAAGATGGAATCTTTTTAAAGGCTTTTCTTCTTGTATCATGGGTTTTGTGGTTTTAAGGATGCTTAGTTCATGCATGGATTCAACACGGAGAAGATGCAGTGCTCCTCTCCCCACCAATGCACTTTTTCTCTCACTCCCAGTATTTTCCCCAGGTGTGGCTACTGTCTTAGTTATGCACGTCCACTCTCCAACTCTGAAATGCTTTGATGGGCAGTTAGATTCCTCTATCACCTCTTCCCCCAGATGTTTCCAGATACTTATGAGAAGAGGATGACATCTTTGAAGTACTGATAACATTGCACAATCCTTTTGACCACTGTAGAATTTAGTCAAAGCTACTAGAAACACCCGGGGTGGTGGTGGTGGGGAAGATGGGAGGAGCGGTTGGTATTTTATCAACTTGGATAGATAATAATTGTTGGATGTTTTTGTAACAGGCATTTCACCCATTTCCGACTCTGGGGGAAAATCCATGGTTGCACCATTCTTGCAAAAAGGCATTGAATGTGTGTGGTCATTTTAAATTTTAGCAGATGCTTAAGTTTATCCCCAATCTTTGCAATTTGAGACAATACTTATTTTCAACACAATAATGCCAAACATTTAATGTTTCAAAGTGTTTCAAATCAGTATTATTATCCCAGAGAGTGGGACAGAAACCTAGAGATGGTAACTTGCCTAAGGACACCTGTTGTATGGAAGGAGCAAGATCCAAACAAACAAACATACAAATCCGTAGCTCAACCACTTGGTCACAATGTGGACCACACTGCCAGTTGAGGGGTGCCAGGTTCCACCCCTCCCAATATTCAAGAAATTACTCAAGACAGAATAATCTAAGGCAGATTTTAAGAGCACCATGCCCTCAATTGATGTTAATTTCAATGTTTGAATGTTTTAGGTTTTCTGTAGATTACTGCACTCAAGTAGTGATAGCACCATTTTGATTATGTTATTATGAGAATGAAGTGGGTGGTGATTGTGTGGTTTTGCTTGTTTGTATGTCACCCAGAGTTGTGTAAATTCCTTAATCATTTTGTACGATAAAACCACAACTCTCCACTAAGCCTATAAACAAACTGGGAGTCAGTGAAAACCAAGAGCAGGGTATAGTGGTTTTGAGTGTTGGCCTGATACCGGGGGAACCTGGATTCATATCCCTGCTTGGTCAGTCAACTTTACTTGGTGACTTTGGGTAAGCTGCACAGCCCCATAGAGCCCCCAGAAGGAGGGAATAGTAGACCTCTTCTGAGTATTCTGTACCTAGAAAACCCCTGGAAAGAGCTACCATAAGTTGGAATTGACTTGACAATACACAATAACAATCAACATGGTTTAACAGACAGGGGTTCAAAATCAGCTTGTTAAGAATTATACCCTTGATGACCTGGATGGCTAAATCTGCCCCTCTTAGTTCCTCTCATACACACACTTTTAAAATTTCAAATTATTTTGATCCTGATTGTGAAGAAGTGGTTAGCTTTTGGTACATTCTTATGACTCTAAATTGAAATAAAATTTCTCCTCCATCCTTAGTTAAGTCTCCTTTAAGCCATTTGTATGAGAACTCTGCCCCCTGGGGTTGGGTTCCCAGAACTGATTTCATATACCAGTGCAGTGGGTTTAAAAATTCAGCACAAATTTAAGGCTGAAACCAGTAGGCTACTATGTAAGATTCCCCCCCCCCCCACCTATGCACAATGTATCCTGGAATGTGCCCCAGAGAATACAGTGGATCTGGGCTGTAAGACTGTTCAACAACTTTATGTGACTACAAACAAGCTGGATGCATGTTTGAACTGGGGTTTTGCAGTGCTCGTCTGCTAAGCTGATGAGACCCCCTAGCTTTAACTTCCAGCTATAGTGATGAACATAATACTAGGCAGTAACTGCTATGCTGATTTCCCACAGTGCCCCAAAGTCACACTGTGTCAGAGACATTATGGGAAATTAAAATGGTTTCAAGATTCCATGGCAGAAAACAAAGAGATATTGGTGTTGAGAGATTAGATAGCTAAGTTACTCTTGATGTTCTGACTCAAATATGGACAACCAGACAACAAGGTATGTTTTAAACCCAGAAAATGCACTGCATCTGTGTCCAGTAGCATTCTAGCTCATTCATCTCAATGGTCTTGTCTGGTCTCTGTTGAATTGTGTCCTAAGTTTGCCTTGGTTTTACATATCACACCCTAGTAATATCAAATTTCTGAGACAAGTACGTATTTTGCTTACTGCTACCCAAACCATCTGAGTTGATCATTTCATGACAGCAAATAGAACCATCTAATTTGTTTTTAATGGGTTGTAGTCACTGATAGGAGATAACAGATGAAAAGCTGTGAGCCAGAGTGGGGGACCCCCCAGGACCTGGTTGAACTCTTCTGCACTAATGAGGTTCAGAAAGTGCTGGTATTTATGTTGCTTATATGGATCATGCATGTGAGTTGCATTCATTAGTTTCACTATCATGTCTATTCTGGCTTTTATTATGGCTTTATTTTGCTGAATGAGAAGTCTTCTGATCACTACACTTTCATTAAGGTTGAGACAAAGTTTGCCAGCTATCTTTAAGTGGAGTTTGCTGACCTCTGCTGGCTGAAAGACTAGCTATGTCTTGATTAGTTAATTCCTAGATCAGATTGTGATCTACCAGGGGTGGGCAACTGTGACCTTCCAGATATTTTTGGCCTACAATTTCCATTAGCTTTAGCCAGCAGAGCCAATAGTGGGGGATTATGGAGTTTATTATCTAAAACCATCTTCAGATCCATGGTTTCCCAATCCTGTTATATGTGTTTACTCAGCAGGATGTATGGATCTGCTCATACTAAGTCCCCCAAACCAAAGCAAAAAAACAAAACAAAACAACAACAACAACAAACAAACAAAAAAACACACACAAAAGTGTTGTGGCCCTTTGAAGACTTAACAGATTTATTTCCATGGTAGTTTTTGCAGACACAGTACTTTTTGTCTGAGGAAATTAATTGTAATTCACAAAAGCTCACACTCAGATACCTCTGCTTTCTTCAAATGGCCAAGATACTTCTATTTTTATTTAATTTTTTTGTTACATATGCTCCATCAGACTACAGTGGCAATCTCTTTGAAAAGTAGCTGCCTCATCAGTGTAAATAGCAATGTAGCTCTGGAATGATAACAGCAAAAGCAGTGGAGTCATGTTGTCATCTTTGTGAATGCAGTAAATGCAATGTGTCATATGTACTTGTAAACAACAGCAAGCTTTGAACGTTATATTTAGACAAGGAGCTGACAATGGAAGAATTAAGTTTACCTAGAGCATAAGAAGATATACTCTGAAAGCAGAGATATATATGAACATCTATCAATCCGTTGACCTCTGCAGATTTCACATTATTAGAACATAAGGCATCAAAAACCCCAGGCTTCCTGGTTGTGCTGGCATGACTATGCTGGCTAGAGATGATAGGAGATATAGTCAAATGGATCTGGAGGGGGGGTATGTTGGGGAAGGTTAAGCTGAAGGTTAATTATTGCCTCCAATAATGTATTCTGGGAGTTGTTGTCTTAAAAAATAACCCTGCAAATCTTAGGAGGCATTGTCTCACGGCATCCCCACCCAGTTCTAATTAAAATATTATAGCAAGCAGTTAAAGACTATTTCCTTCCTTCCTTCCTTCCTTCCTTCCTTCCTTCCTTCCTACCTACCTACCTACCTACCTACCTACCTACCTACCTACCTACCTACCTACCTACCTACCTACCTACCTACCTACCTACCACGCTCTCCCTCTGTATGGAACATGCCCGTTTTGTGTGGGTCAGAGAGGTTGAAATCTTCCTTCTTTTTAAAAAGCTTAAATCCATGCCCTATTGGGCTTTAAAAATTGGAGGAAAAAAAACACCCTCAACGGATACAAATAAAGATTATTTCTATTTTTAGCTCTTGTTTGGGATGTGTGTGAATATCGGGGGGGGGGGGGGGCGGAATAAAATGAAATAAAATAAAAAGAAGATATTAAAATAAGAAAATGAAAACCCAGGAAAGCAGGCTTAAATCTCCACTAAGCCCCACTGGGCCAGTCTGAATTAGACTTACACATGCTTATTCACAAAAAATGAACAAACAAACATGCCTTTCAGCTGAACACGGAACATTCAATGCAGCATGTATTTTAATACACATTTTTAAAGTTCTCTCCACTAGGCATAATTTTACAAAGAGTAATCAGCACCTCCATCTAGTTTTCCTTTCACTGGTATTCCTAATGTAACCCTAGGCTTCTCAGCTATAGACATTATGTGAGCATTATGTGTTCTCAGATATTGACTCTTCCAGGGTTAATTTGCTAAAGAAGTCAGGTATCTCCCTACATTGCTACTAACTGTCCTACATGATACAGAAGTGTGCACTTTCTGGACATGCAGTGGAAAAAATCTTCTACTATCAGATGTCATATGTTGCAGAAAAACTGGCATCTTAAAGGCTAAGAGAGTCAAGGATTACAGTCAAAGACCTTGAAAGCAATGGTGATTGCTTACAAATAATTAGAATCATACATTCCAGAGGGCATAAAATGTTTAGCTGACAGTGTCACATGACAACAGGCATCAGAATCAGTCATATGGCCCTACACTTCAGTAAATAATTGGCTGTTTTTTATATATATATATATGTATACCATCAAGTCAATTCTGACTTATGACAACTCTTTCCAGGGTTTTCAAGGTAGAAAATACACAGAAGTGGTTTATCATTCCCTTCTGGGTGCATCCTGGGACTGTGAAGCTTGCCCATGACTGCCTCTTATTGCAGGAGGCATGGTGAGGAATTGAACTCCAAACCTCTGGATCTGCAGTCAGATACCTAAAACAGCAACAGAGAAAACATAGGAAGCTGGAGAAAGTGGATGAGTACAAGCAAGGCCCATTGGCGGTGGAGGGAGAGAATACAATTTTCAGCATGAAGAAAGAAGGGAGTTTCAGTGGGATGACTCTGTGGGGTTTGGGGATGATTACTGAGTGAAGATTGTGGTTAGAGATGGGCACAAACCAGCAAAATGGCGGTTCATCCTGGTTCGTGGTTCATGGAACTACACGAAACATGAACCATGAATTTACAAATTTTCCTGAATGAACCACAAATAGATTCATTGGTTCATTCAGGATTTTTTATTTAGACAAGCCCAGCTGTCTCCCCCTCATAGCTTGTCCCCCTTCTCACTGCCCCTGTTGCCTCCCTACCTTTTCCTGCCACTGCCTCCTCCTCCTCCACCACCGCCATCTTGAGAGGCAGCCAGCTCTCATAGGCTGGTTGCCTCTATGCATGGCCCACCTCTCAGCGGAGAGGCGGGTGCATGTGCAGGGGCAGCTCGAGGGGAGCTGGCCAGGTTGCCTCTAAAACAAATTTTTTTTGAACGGCAGCCAGGCTGTCTTCCAGCCAGCTGTCTCTGCTCATGTGCCTGCCTTTTAGTTGAGAGGCGGGCCATGTGTAGTGGCAACCAGAAGCTGCCGGCCTGTGGGAGTGAGCCAGGCTGCCTTTCAAGATGGCAGCAGCGGCGGAGGCAGTGGCAGCAACAGTGGTGGAGGCAGCGACAGTGGCAGCAAAAGGTAGGGAGGTGACAGAGGCAGTGAGAAGGGGGCAAGTGCAGTGGGTGTCTCTAGGTGCCTGGAGTGGCTTCCCCCCAAAAATTAAAAAGTTTTTTAAAATTGAGACAAATTTATGACTCAAAAATTGTTAAAAATTCATGGGTTTGTATTTTTTAGGGGTTGTCGTATTTGATAAACATGATTTGACAATTCAGCGATTTTTGATTAATTTTCCAATTCGTTTTTTGCGTCGTGCTCATCTCTAATCGCAGTAGATAAATGGGAGATTGAAGGGGAGTGTGTATTCCCTACATTTCTCCCTTCAAAATGGTATTTCCTGAAGGATACAGGCTCCAGTAATCAGACATCGAAATTACACGTGCTCACTAAACAAAGCACACTAAATGCAAGATACACCCTTAAGGAAAACCACTGTCTAAAGCAAATAAACATCTTTCTTCATTTGAAGAAGTACCTTCTTCACATTCGTGCATGTTTTTTTCCCCACCGAGCATCTTGCTTGAATGCATGTGCAGGTACACTGTTCAAACATACACATTTCAAAGCATGCACATTTCTGAACTGCACATATCGTTTTATCGCAAGCTTCACAGATATACAGATACACGGATATACTCATACTCTGTTGTCAAGACTCAGAAGGTGCAAAATGAATAATATGAATCCAAGAAATGCCTTCTCCTTCCCTTAATGACAGGTCCATTGAAGCCACTAAAATATAATGAGAATGCTAGCCGGAGCTTCTTGGGAAAGAGCCTAGGAAACTGGCAACTGATGCAGTGGGAGCAATGCGATTCCCATCTTTAGGAATGCAAAAGGAGAGAGAATGAGGAGTGGGAGTCCATGAGATTCTTCTTGTGTAGAGATTGAGTCTACTTTCTGCAGAAACAATTCCTCATTTTCTGTGACAACTAGTTTCACCTTATACTATATATCCAAATCTGAGTTAAATAATAAGATCATGATAAGGTTCCTGCTTCCAGAATGTGAATGAGTATCTTTAGAATATATATAAAAAAGATGAAATTGAGGCTGTCATACTTTGGGCACATCATGAGAAGGCAAGATTTTCTGGAAAAGTCAACAATGCTGGGAAAGGTGGAAGGTAGCAGGAAAAGCGGAAGACCTAATATGAGATATTTTGGCAAAGTGACGGAAACCACAACCTTAACATTTTGGAGATCACTCATTCATAAGGTCAACATAAATTGGATGCTACTTGACAGCATGTAATAACAACCTTAAAGAATTTAAAGAGATTAAAGGCACCAGCCTTAATGTCAAGTATGCTGTCTGATGCTTCTCCTTCCACCTGTCTTTTAAACTTTTGTTTTAATTTTTAAAATTGCAAATGCAAACAAAAAAAAAGAAAGAGGAAATAGAGACAGAAAAAGTGTGTGTGCATGTTGCAGGGAGGAAGTACATGGAATAAATATAATGTGACTGTTTGTCCAATAAAATAACATAAAATCTGTTTGAAGCCCTTCCATCTACTTTAAGTAAGAGGGCAAAATTAAAATACAGCTGAATTCATTAGCTGCCGGCACTTTCATAGTGAGCTTCAGGGGCATAAATGTCAGTTTTCCCAGTGGTATCCAGGAAGGAGTACATGAAGTAAAATAGTATGTGTAAAGACAGCAGACTCACTTGCATAGTGTTGAAATGGCCACAAAAGGCGTATTTCATTGATTGTGCACTGCCTGGATTTCAAGAAAGGCAGAGAATTCTTCAGTCATGCAATGGATCTGCCCACTCTAGAGATAGGTGATCATTTCCAAAAGGACAGGAATTTGGGGACACTTCATAACAACATGTAGCTGTATATGTGAGCCAGCAGTGCTATGTGCCTGCAAAAAAGGCCAGTGTTATTTTCTGGACACTGCACTTTAAGAAGGATGCCAACAAACGTAAGCAAGTTCAGAGGAGGGCAACAAGAATGACCAGGGGACTGGAAACCAAGCCCTATGAGGAAAGACTAAAAGAACTGGACATGTTTAGCCTTGAGAAAAGAAGATTGAGGGGAAATATGATAGCACTTTTCAAATACTTGAAAGGCAGTCATACAGAGGAAGGTCAGGATCTGCTGTCTATAAGTGCTGAGTGCAGAACACGTAATAATGGGCTCAAGTTACAGGAAGCCAGATTTAGGCTGAATATCAAGAAAAACCTCTTAACTGTTAGAGCAGTACAACAACAGGACCAATTCATTTGGGAGGTGGTGTGCACGCCAACGCTGGAGGCATTCAGAAGAAAATTGGACAACCATCTGTCATATCTGATTTGATCTGGATTCCTGCATTGAGCAGGGGGCTGGACTTGATGGCCTTATCCAATTATTCTATGACTCTATGGTTATTCTGTATTTAAACTGACTATCCATCTAGCACTGCTAGAAGTTAATCCACGAACAGGGCTGGGAACAGTGGCAGTTGTATTCTGTAAAGCTGAACAGGGTTAGCTTGAGACATCTGAGGTGGAGGAGAGAATGTCTTCTCTTTTTCCACACCTCAAAACTAACTGGGATGGCGTGTGACTCTTTCTCCAGCACTAGTGACAGATAGATGGACAGGTTAGGGGGTCCTGGACAGGGCACAGGGAACACAGCTCTCTTTCCTTCAGTACCTTCGAGCTTCCTCTCAGGATTCGCTGCCTGAGACAACTGCTTCAGTCTATGTAATGTTAGGGTTGGCTGGGAAGCTGAAGGATAGGAGCAGCTGCAACTGATATACACACCTGGTGGGACCACACTCTTCCAGCAGCAAATACCAACAGGCAGGTAAATTTTACTAGTTTAAAATCATGGCTGTGAGGGTTCGACTTTCGGCTCCACATTCAGTTCAAAGAAATCAGTAGATTTTTGTTGCTTCAAAACAGGTGAAAGATTTATTGGTGCATTTAACAATAAACAAGTGTCTGGAACATGATTGTGAGTCTTTTCTCCTTCTGCCAATGGGTCCGGAAGGGGCTTCCAATCATCAAACAGGAACGGGTTACCATAACTATTATCCTATGGTCCTGGTAAATCGGTGGGGACCCAGTCTCTCACGGTCTGCCCTGTCGAACCTTCCAGCAAGGGCACGGTCTCGTCATCCCGACCGCCATTCCACAGGGCTCGTCTCTCGGGGTCTCGATCCTCCCAGGGTCCTCCCTGTAACTCTTCTTCCTCATCTCTCTTATTCTCCATTCCAGCCTTTCTCTCCTTTATCTCTCCACTCTCTCTTTCTCTTCTCTCAATCTCCTCCTCCACTCTCTAGCCTCGGCTTCTCCCCAATAAGAGGGTCTAGCGGGGAATCTCTCTTCTCCTTCTGTAATCCGCCTCCTCCTTAGGCACTCTCAGTCTCTCCCATAATCCCGTCCAGGGATCCTCCATCCACACCCATTCCCAACCAGGCGGCAACTGACTCTCTCTCCTTTTTACCTCCCCTGTTCCTGTCTCAGACTCCACCCTCTTTTTCCTCTCCTTTCCTGCCTTTTCCTCCTGAACCTCTCTCATCGTTACTCTCTGTATCTCTTCGGTCAGCTCCTCTATTTCTGTCCCTTGCTGAGCTTCTACCGTAGGCTCTGGTGCTGGCTGAGGTCTCGCCTCCTTATCCTCGTTGTGGGGGAGGGACGGCTCTCCAGCGAGTGGGGTATCCCTCTCGCCTTCTGTCTCACAATGGCTAGTGATCAATGTTCTTCCTGTTTCTCAGGAGTTGTTGCTTGTTTCCAACCTCATACACAATGGCCCAAATCCTGCAGCTTAGTACAGTAAATTGCATTAAAGTAGGCCCATTGAATCAGTTGGGATTTAGTGAGTCAACAACTCTGTGTCATTGATTCAAGTGGGCCTACTCAACTGTGACTGTTGTAGTTAGAGTAACAGAATTTTGGCCAATAGAAATGTAAGATCTCTGTTATTGATCCACTCTAGACATGCTGTGTTTTGTACATTACATGCAGTCCCCAAACCTCTGATTAAAAAGCTCATTCAGAAGAGCAAGATCCATTAGATCACAAGCTCCACTCTTTATTTTTCTTGTTACCTTTCCTGTATGTATGTGAGAGAATAGGGTTTGTTGGCTTCTACTTTCATATGGCTCTGCCAGTATATAGTGTGGAGAAGTCTATTTTGTGCTCCAGAAAGATAAAAATTAGAGATAGGGGTACTCGTATATGAATACGAATATCCCCACACAGGTGGCGTTAACGAGGGTCCAGCCCCATGGGGCCGGACGGTCTACTCACCAATCCAACGCAGACGGCGCAATTTGACCAATGGCTCCGCAGCGCGCAATCTGCTCGCCGCTCTTCGACCTTGTAGTGAGGCTTCTCCTCCCGCCTCCTGCCAGGAGTGGCGAGCGGATTGCGCGCTGCGGAGCCGTTGGTAGAATCGCGCCATCTGCGTCTGCGGCGGATCGGTGAGTGGACCGTCCGGCCCCATGGGGCTGGACCCTTATTAACGTCACCTGTGTGGGGATATTCGTATTCGTATACAAATACGAATACCCCCATCTCTAATAAAAATGCAACCTAAAATACTAGTTCTGGGTCCAGACATACCAACTCAGATCCTACTTTGGGAATTAGTAATGGACTATAGTGCTAAATATTTAAATTGACCGGAAAGAAGGAATGTTTATGGGGACAGCACTCTTATGTGAGAGTATCTTAACCCATTACCAAATGTAATACTTACTCTTATCTACTGTTATTTTCCTTCAGAACTACTTGACCCATCTTTTAGTGCAAGGGGCTTAGGTAAAAACTGCTAATATTCTCTATACTAGCACACATTGTTCCTCTGCTGTCACCTTTAATTATGTTACTACTCACAGTTGGGCCTTAAAGCGCCACACACCCTCTCCCACCGTTTTTGGTCTTGCCTTGTGTTCTCTTTTCTTTCTCTTGTGGGAATGGTTACAAAATGCAACTGAACACCAAACATAAGTCATGAATTACTTCTGTGAGACGCAATCATACACCACTGACTCTCAAATTCTGTATTTTACTGTATTTCACTCCATATGTCTGAAGTACATTTCCACAAAAGCTCACATTAAAATATAACAGTTAGTCTTTAAGGTACAATTTTTAACCAAAATGCCATAAGTATCTGTTTAGTCATCATCATCATCAATCATCATAATCCTTTGGGTTTTGCCTGATATGCTTGCACAGACTAATACAGCTCTCTCTTCTAAATCCACTTCTATGAGTTGCCCATAGGGGGAGCTAAAGCTACACTAAATGGAAAGTTTTCTCCTGCCTTGCTTTGAGATTTTTTATATTCAGCAGTAATAAAGAAAAAGAAAGTGTGTGTGTGTGTGTGTGTGTGTGTGTGAGTGAGTGAGTGAGTGAGAGAGAGAGAGAGAGAGAGAGAGAGAGAGGGAGGGAGAGATCTTATCTATCTTCAAATATCTCATTTTATTCAAGGGGAGGTACAAACATTTGGAATTTTGAACTGGTCACAAATCAGAATAGATTTCCTCTGACTATTCTTGAGCTAAACTGGCCTTTTGCCCCATGAACTGCTGAATTAGAGTTAGGGTCAAATGCTGTGTTTGGTGTGCATTTGTGTTAGACGCCGTCCTAGGAAGCACAGCTATAGGTCTAGTTGATCTAGGGTTGCCAGATCAACAGCACCCCACTCACGGAGATTTCAGGACCGACTCCTAAGACCAGGAGGTATGCTTTTGTGATGTTACAGGAGATGGACCCATGATAGCAACAGTGCAGTTTGTGTGTGTTTGATGAAAGACAGAAAACCTGTCTTTTCTGCACCACCACATAAATAAATATTAAGTGCACAACATACACACAAACAGCTTTGCACTAAATCAGTGAGTCTTGGCACCAGTGAAAACTGGGAAGGTGATGGATTGGGCACCATTTTGAACTACAGTATGGCTTGGCATCATGTATTATGACAGGAGTCGCTAAAGTGGGGAAACCAACACTTTCCTTGTTTGTAACACATGACCAAGTTGCAGCACTTTTTCTTTGTTCTAATCTGGTGTGTGTGCACTGTTGCCATGGATGTGTCAGGGGCTGGGCAGGACCTCACAGTTCCCGCCCCCTTTTTATTTTAAAGGAAGAGGTGTTTATGCACTTTTTTGGATGTGCAGTTTCAATTACAGGCTAAAAAAAAGAGGGAATTGCGCATGCTGTTGTGTGAACTGAGGTGAAAAGGAGAGGGGAAAAAAAATCAAAGAAACGATGGTGGGGACAGACACGTAGGCCAGTGGAGGGGGGGGGCAAGGGGGTGGGCAAAGAGGTGAGGAAGGGGTGGTAGAAAATTGGTAGGAAAAATTGGGCTGTCCTGTACCATCCCAATCTACAGCATAAAAGAAATAAACCAGAGCAGAAAAGAATGGACTGGGCACCATTTTGAAAGCATCACATGGTGCAACAGGAGTTGCTGTAGATTCATTCTGTTTTTTTGTTTTTTTTTTAATGGAGAGTGCAGTTCCGGCCCTGGCAACTTTACCTCAAAGGCATGATTTGCTGCCACACAACTGACGGTAGACATGAGAGCAATCTCTTAAAGCAGGTGCAGTTCTGATGACCAACTCTTTCATGGGTACAGGTTATGGAGGGAAGGAAAGCCATCCTCTGCTCCCCTTCCAAAACACTTGACTGATGCGGTTTTCTTGGCAAGACGAGAATGATCGTCCATCCAACTAAGGATATACACATAGCACCTTATATCTGAAGTGCCGCATTCACCAACCTGAGACCGTAATGGAATGTCTCGGGGCAGCATCGTGTGAAACCTGTGACCTAACAACCTTCGACCCTGACAGCCAGATACTTACATAACTCATAACAAGGAAAAAATGCATAGCTTCTTCCTGCAAAGTCAAAAACATTTCAAACAAGTGCACGAAAACAATGCTGTTTGATGAGTTGTCTTCCAGTGTCCTCTGAGCCAAAACATTTCTCTTTTAAGAAATGGTTGTGCTAGGATGAAGGTGTTCCTCTGTATGTTTCAAAAGCAGCTGTATACTAGGGTATCATACATGCAGGCAGAGCATGCAGCATTTGTAGGTGAGCACCCCAGCCCGGTTTGGAAATGTGCTGGGGGTTTGTTGAAACACGTTCCATTTGGATTTTTTCCTGTCTTGCACCCCTTGCACCTAGAATCTCCTCATCTGCTCTTCTGAGATCTGATAGAAGAATTGTACCCAGCTGTCTACCCTATACTGACTGGAAGGTATAACAAGAAACTCTAGCATCATAAAAGTATGACTCTGCATGTATTCTACTCTGCTTACCTATCACTGCAAATGCAGAATATGTTGAGTGCTACAGAGATTTTTAAGAAAAAGCCAGCAAACAAACAGAAGACTCTAGCCATTGCAGAGAACAATTTAGAAGTGGTGAAGCAGCATTTGCAAAAGGATCAGACTTGACAGAGACTGTAAAGGGACACTTCATGTACTAGCAATTTCATAGAATTATAGAGTGATTGAGTTGGAAGGGTGTCGAGCCCAACCTCCAGCTGAATGCAGGAACCCAAATCAAAGCAGATCTGACAGACGGTTGTCCAATTTCCCATGAATGCCTCTAGCATTGGAGCGATCACCACGTCCTGAGGTAATTGGTTCCACTGTTGTACTGTGCTAACAGTTAAGTCCCCCCCCCCCCAATATTCAGCCTCAATCTAGCTTCCTGTAGCTTGAGCCCTTTATTCTGTGTCCTGCATTCTTGGATGATCGAGAACAGATCCTGCCCCTCCTCTGTATGAATACCTTTCAAGTATTCAAATATTTATACACTACCACATTTATATCCCTTGGTCCAAACATCAACCCAAATGAGACAGCAGCCAAGAAATCAGAAGAAGACTGAGACTAGGAAGGGCAATAACACAGGAACTTCCAATCAATTGTAAATATGTGTCACTGTAGACCAAGGCCAAGATTATCCACATTCTTGGATTCCCAATCGCCATGTGTGGGTGTGGAAGCTGGACAGTTAAGAAGGCTGACAGGAAACAATTGATTCATTTGAAATATGTAGGAGAGTTTTGTGGATGCCCTGGACTGCCAGAAAATGAACAAATTATCCTAGATAAAATCAAGCCTGAACTTTCTCTGGAGGCAAAAGTGTTGAAACTGAGGCTGTCCCCCTTTGGGCACATATGAGAAGGCAGGATTCTCTGGAAAAGACAATAATGCTGGGAAAGTTAGAAGGCAGTGGAAAAAAAGGAAGACCAAATACAGGATGGATCGACTCCCAGAAAGAACCCATTGGCTTGAGTTTACAAGAGCTGAGCACAGGAGCTGAGGACAGACGTTTTGAAGAGTGCTCATTCATAGGGTCACCATAAGCCAGAGGCAACTTGACGGCACATAACAACAACAAACTGATCACAGAAATGTTGGATGCAGAAGTACCCTTAAGAAGATTTTGTGCTACCTGAAAATACTCTTAAAGCTGACTGGATCTACATAGTTCAATAAACAACTCAATACACTGGCTGCTGCATGCAAACCTAATATTTTCAGCAGTGCAGGAATATCCTTTAATGTTGGATTACTTTTGCAATACTAATCTCCACCCTGACATCACTCAGCCTTCCTTCCATTCTACCATTAATCATCAGATTGCATCCATATCACCAAGGAAGAAAGACTCCCAGTTAGCAGCAGCAGGCCTATCTGTATCTCTGTGCACGTATTAGAAAATGCTAGAGTATGGGACAGAATAGCTGGTAAAAGGCAAGGTTGCTGCTTATGTTGCTTGGCCTCCTTTGAGATCTTTGTGGAAAGCGCTGTGCCTGCTCATGAGTTTTAATGCATAATTCAGTTGACTGCTACTCACATGCCAAAGGGCTGATGAAAGTAATGAGGTATGCCTAGGATGGGCCTACCCTTACATGAGTGTGGACATTCTGGGTTCAGCCTTGTGGTTCACTTCCTTCAAGGAAAAAACTAGATTTCTGGAATGTTGGACGTTTGGAAATATTATTGTTGTGGACTATAATTCCCCAAATCTCCAAAATCAGCCATGTGAGACATTATGGAAGTTACAGTTTTAAATAACTGACACATCTGCCACATATGAGATTTTCATAGACTCACAGAATAATGAAAAACAGTCCCAGGATAGTAGAATCATGGAACCCTAGAATACTTGAGTTGGGAGGCGCCTATAAGGCTATCGAGTCCAACCCCCTGCTTAATGCAGGAATCCAAATCAAAGCAGATCTGACAAATGATTGTCCAGTTTTCTTTTGAATGCCTCCATATTTGAAGCGCTCACCACCTCCCGGGGTAATTGATTCCATTGTTGTACTTTTCTAACAGTTAAAAAGCTTTTTCTGATGTTCAGCCTAAGTCTAACTTCCTGTAGCTTGAGCCTATTATTCTGTGTCCTGCACTCTGGGATGATCGTGCGTGGAAGTGAAAGGAAAGTCCGATGCTGCAAAGAAAAATACTGCATAGGAACCTGGAATGTAAGATCTATGACCCTTGGTAAGCTGGATGTGGTCAAACAGGAGATGGCAAGAATAAACTTTGACATCCTGGGTGTCAGTGAACTAAAATGGGTGGGAATGGGGGAATTCAATTCAGACGATTACCATATCTACTATTGTGGACAAGAATCCCGTAGAAGAAATGGAGTAGCCCTCATAGTCAACAAAAGAGTGGGAAAACCTGTACTGGGATACAATCTCAAAAATGATAGAATGATTTCAATATGAATCCAAGGCAGACCTTTTAACATCACAGTAATCCAAGTTTATGCACCAACCACCAATGCTGAAGAGGCTGAAATTGACCAATTCTATGAAGACTTACAACACCTTCTAGAACTGACACCAAAGAAAGATGTTCTTCTCATTATAGGGGACTGGAATGCTAAAGTAGGGAGTCAAGAGAGAAAAGGAACAACAGGTAAGTTTGGCCTTGGAGTTCAAAACGAAGCAGGGCAAAGGCTAATAGAGTTTTGTCAAGAGAACAAGCTGGTCATTACAAACACTCTTTTCCAACAACACAAGAGGCGACTCTACACATGGACATCACCAGATGGGCAATACCGAAATCATATTGATTATATTCTCTGCAGCCAAAGATGGAGAAGCTCTATACAGTCAGCAAAAACAAGACCTGGAGCTGATTGTGGCTCTGATCATCAGCTTCTTATAGCAAAATTCAAGCTCAAACTGAAGAAAGTAGGAAAAACCACTAGGCTAGTCAGGTATAATCTAAACCAAATCCCTTTTGAATACACAGTGGAAGTGAAGAACAGATTTAAGGAACTAGACTTGGTGGACAGAGTGCCTGAAGAACTATGGATGGAGGCTCGTAACATTGTACAGGAGACAGCAACAAAAACTATCCCAAAGAAAAGGAAATGCAAGAAAGCAAAGTGGCTGTCCAACGAGGCCTTACAAATAGCAGAGAAGAGAAGGGAAACAAAATGCAAGGGAGATAGGGAAAGTTACAGAAAATTGAATGCTGACTTCCAAAGAATAGCAAGGAGAGACAAGAGGGCCTTCTTAAATGAACAGTGCAAAGAAATAGAGGGAAATAATAAAAAGGGAAAAACCAGAGATCTGTTCAAGAAAATTGGAGATATTAAAGAAACATTTTGTGCAAAGATGGACATGATAAAGGACAAAAATGGTAGGGACCTAACAGAAGCAGAAGACATCAAGAAGAGGTGGCAAGAATACACAGAGGAATTATACCAGAAAGATCTGGATGTCCCGGACAACCCAGATAGTGTGGTTGCTGACCTTGAGCCAGACATCCTGGAGAGTGAAGTCAAGTGGGCCTTAGAAAGCATGGCTAACAACAAGGCCAGTGGAGGTGATGGCATTCCAGTTGAACTATTTAAAATCTTAAAAGATGAGGCTGTTAAGTTGCTACACTCAATATGCCAACAAGTTGGAAAACTCAGCAGTGGCCAGAGGATTGGAAAAGATCAGTCTACATCCCAATCCCAAAGAAGGGCAGTGCCAAAGAATGTTCCAACTACTGTACAATTGCACTCATTTCACACGCTAGCAAAGTTATGCACAAAATCCTGCAAGGTAGGCTTCAGCAGTATGTGGACCGAGAATTCCCAGAAGTACAAGCTGGATTTTGAAGGGGCAGAGGAACTAGAGACCAAATTGCTAACATGCGCTGGATTATGGAGAAAGCCAGAGAGTTCCAGAAAAACATCTACTTCTGCTTCATTGACTACGCAAAAGCCTTTGACTGTGTGGACCACAGCAAACTATAGCAAGTTCTTCAAGAAATGGGAGTGCCTGACCACCTTATCTACCTCCTGAGAAATCTTTATGTAGGATAGGAAGCAACAGTTAGAACTGGATATGGAACAACTGATTGGTTCAAACTTGGGAAAGGAGTACGACAAGGCTGTATATTGTCTCCCTGCTTATTTAACTTATATGCAGAATACATCATGCAAAAGGCTGGACTGGAGGAATCCCAAACCGGAATTAAGATTGCCGGAAGAAATATCAACAACCTCAGATATGCAGATGATACCACTCTGATGGCAGAAAGTGAGGAGGAATTAAAGAACCTCTTAATGAGGGTGAAAGAGGAGAGCGCAAAAAATGGTCTGAAGCGCAACATCAAAAAAACGAAGATCATGGCCACTGGTCCCATCACCTCCTGGCAAATAGAAGGGGAAGATATGGAGGCAGTTACACATTTTACCTTCTTGGGCTCCATGATCACTGCAGATGGTGATAGCAGCCCCGAAATTAAAAGACGCCTGCTTCTTGGGAGGAAAGCGATGACAAACCTAGACAGCATCTTAAAAAGCAGAGACATCACCTTGCTGACAAAGGTCTGCATAGTCAAAGCTATGGTTTTTCCAGTAGCGATGTATGGAAGTGAGAGCTGGACCATAAAGAAGGCTGACCACCGAAGAATTGATGCTTTTGAATTGTGGTGCTGGAGGAGACTCTTGAGAGTCCCCTGGACTGCAAGGAGAAGAAACCTATCCATTTTGAAGGAAATCAACCGAGTGCTCACTGGAAGGACAGATCCTGAAGCTGAGGCTCCAATACTTTGGCCATCTCATGAGAAGAGAAGACTCCCTGGAAAAGACCCTGATGTTGGGAAAGTGTGAAGGCAAGAGGAGAAGGGGACGACAGAGGACGAGATGGTTGAACAGTGTCATCGAAGCTACCAACATGAATTTGACCCAACTCCGGGAGGCAGTGGAAGACAGGAGGGCCTGGCGTGCTCTGGTCCATGGGGTCACGAAGAGTCGGACATGACTTAATGACTAAACAACAACAACATTTTAATAGCACTCGCTATCATCCATGTTTTTCAGCATTTGTGGAAGGGGCTTGGAACCAACCCCCCCCCCCCGTAGATGCAGGGGTCCTAGTGTATTGCTTAACACTTCAAAGCTGCTGTGGTTGAAGTCTCTGGGCTGTAAAGCCTAGAGTGCACTCACTGAGGGTGTTGTACTATCTGTGTCAGAATTAGGTTCATAATCTGACCATGCTTTTGAGATTTAGTGGGTTTTTTTGAAGCCTCTTGTTATAGTGATGGTGAGTAGAGATGAGCATGAATTTTTAAAAAAGAATAATCAAATTATTTCAAAAATTGCTAATTCATATTCTATGAGTGAATGCCCTTATTAATCACGAATCAACAATTTTTTAGTGGTTTTTGACTCATTTGGCTATAAAACAGCCCTCAATGCAACTAGAGTTACAAAAATTGCCAGGTAGCTTCCTCTCTAACTCCCCATTAAAATTAATCCAAATTTGGCCAAGATTGGATTTCAAATGTCCGGGTTACACACCCACAAAGGGCCCCCCAGGAAAGTCCCTAGGCACCTAGAGATGCCAAAATCAGAGAGAAGCTTCCCATGACTCCTCCTCCTAGTTTGGTGAAGTTTGGGTTTCCCCAAGCCAGCTGCTGAAGGGCACTTTCCTGGGGGGGGGGACACTATGTGGGTGTATAACTTGGATGTCTGAAACCCAATCTTCACCAAACTTGGAGGGATAGTAGAGGAGAGTCGTAGGGGAACCTTCCTGGGGGGCTCTCTCTGTGGGTGTATAACTCGGACATCCAAAACCTAAATGTCACCACTAGAGATGGGGGTATTCGTATCTGTATACGAATACGAATATTCCCCCACAGGTAGAAATAATGTCCACTCACCATTCCGCCACTGACGCCAGCTTGACGGAGCCTTCCTATCGTGCCGTTGTCCGCAATAGATTAGCCACTCCTGGCAGGAGGCGGAATGACAAGCCTCTCTGCCAGGTCGCAGAGTGGCTAATCCATTGCGGACAACGGCACAATAGGAAGGCTCCGTCGAGCTGGCATCAGCAGCAGAATGATGAGTGGACAGTCACCAGGGCCGGACCCTCGTTATTTCCACCTGTGGGGGGAAATTCGTATACGAATACCCCCATCTCTAGTCGCCACATTTGCATGGCTTGTAGAGGAGAGCCATGGGAAGCTTCCTTGCTAATCTGGTGTCTCTAGGTGCTTTTGGGGTGGTGTTCTATAGGGTTTAAAAATGGATTGACAATTTTGACAATGTTGTATTTATTTATCTCAGCTGCCTTGATCTTCAGAATAATAAGCATTAAAGAGAACTTGGAAATGTCGCTTTATTTTGTTTTGTTTTATTTTATTTTAGTGATGCTTCCACATTTTTCCAGCCAGCACAGTCAGTGGCCATGCTGACTGGGGAATTCTGCAATATTGTATTCAAAAAAAGTAATGTTTACAATGTTTCTGGAGGATTACACAACAATGTAAAACTGGTAACATAGAAGCCAGAATCTTGTTCTATAGATCAGAGGTCCCCAACCCCCGGTCCGCGGCCCGGTGCCGGTCCGTGGCCTGAGCCAGACCATACCGCGGAGAGAGACCTGCCCCCACCCCCACACGCACTCCGCCGCACAGCCCATTTGCGCCTGCGTGCGAGCCCGCACGAGCGCTGCTCTGCCCTTTGTGCATGCGTACGAGCGCCCGCACGAGCGCTGTGCCACCCTTTGCGCATGCACACAAGTGCACCCATGCAAGAGCGCACACACTCCTTTGCGCATGCGCACGAGCGCAGGGGGTGCTTCGCCTTCCCCAGTCGGTTTGGGGGGCTAAAAAGGTTGGAGACCGCTGCTATAGATCATCAAAATATAACATAATCTTGACTTCAGGAAAACATTTGACAAAGTGCTCCATGATATTAGGATTAGCAAGCTAACTAGGTGCAGGGCTGGATAGAACAACTGCCAGGTGGTGTGTGCTCCAACACCAGGAGCATTCAAGCAAAAATTAGACAACCATCTTTCAGATCTACAGTACTTTGATTTGGATTCCTGCATTGAGCAGGAATTCAGTTAGAAGACTGTTTTAAAATAGAGAATGCTTCTGCAGGCGTGACCTTTGCCTAAGATGAAAAGACTCTTAGGCTTTTAGGAGCATCATAAAGGTGGAGAGTGTATGGAACTGGCTACTTTCAGCAGCAGCAGCAGCAACAGCTCTCTCAAAGTATATTCATGTGACACCCAAACTGTGAAATAGAGAACAGCTGGATTGAGTTATGCGATATACATCTATGGACCATTGGATGCACCGATTTTGCCATGTCCATTTGAACAGGGCCTGAGAATATGCAAGAAATAGGAGACAATTAACAAGAACAAAGACATTCAACATCAAACATCTCTTTGCCTCTGAAAATTAATTGTGGAAAATAGGCCTCTTAATCCGTTGCAGATTTTTCTCTGTAGCAGCTAGCATGACTCCACTTAATTATTACACTGTAGTCTGGGCTGAGGAGTTTGTTTCTTCCCAGTGTTGTCATGTATGAGGTGAAAGGGCAAAGGAATGGGAGCATTAAAAAGCCAAAGGTGTCTGAAAGGAAGGATGCAAAAGAAGGGCTGGGGTCGGCGTTTTCATATAATTCACTTTTCACAGAAAATAAAATAAAATAAAACAAAACAAAATAAAAGCAGGTTCTATTCCTAACTGAAAGGCCTTATGCAAGAATACCTTAAGTGATAGCATATACAGAATTATTTGGGAAATTCTTGTCTCTTTGTATGAAATGGATCTTTGGTTGTAAGATAAAAGTGGGATCTGTTTGCGTGAATAGTTGCATCAGCATTTTCTCAAGGGGTGGAAGAGGAGGACGCTTTCCCCAGAAAATGGAATTTTGCCTTTTGCTGGAAGAAAGCTGCAGCTGCCCGATGCAGGATGACCACATGGATCAGCAAGAAAGGAAGAAGGGGAATAACAGATGATACCAATTTGCATAAATTTTGCATCTGCTGATTCATATGCAGAAATGGAAATTTAGAAAGGATTGCTGGCTAGAATTGTTTCCCCTGAATGTACAATGGGCCATTGACAAGCACGGTTCTTCTTTCCTGCCATTTGTGCAGGTGGAAGCCCTGTTGCTGATGTGAGTCGGAGATGGAGTGAAATATGCCAAGCAAATACAACTCCATGTGTCACAGTAGGAGTGACATCTTGATAGGCAACTTCAAGGTCGTCTTGGCTCTTCTGATGGTTCTTTCTCTTTAAACTGGGCTTGGACCAGATTGCCTTTCTCCCAGAAGATTATCCTGTGTAAAATAGGACAGTGTCATCGAAACAACCAACATGAATTTGACCCAACTTCGGGAGGCAGTGGAAGACAGGAGGGCCTGGCATGCTCTGGTCCATGGGGTCACGAAGAGTCGGACACGACTAAACGACTAAACAAACAAAACAAAAATAGGACATCCTGCCACTTTACAGTAAGAGTGTTCAAAATGGAACACTTCTAAAATGCCGAACATTTTCTCCTCGTTGCAGAGATATCACAAGCAAAGACAGACCCTGCCTTCAGGCTTGGTACAAACGGGAAGAAGGAAGGAAAGAGGAGCACAAGAATTTTGAGCAAAGTTTTCTTTCTCAGGGAGGGAGGGAGGAAGCTGTGGGTAGAAATCAAGGTGTGCGTCCTTCAATTCTGGAACCCCACCCAGCCTTTTAAGCCATCTTTCCTCAAAACAGTCCATAGTAGCAAACAATCTCCATAAACCATACATTTAAAATCACAAATTACTTATATTTAAAAAAATTCACAAATTCCACGTCTAAAAAAAAAAGCCAGACATTACGAATCTAAAATCAGAACTTATATTTATTAAATTATAATAAAAGCAGTAAAAAGAGGTAGCCATAAAGGAAACATTAAACATTTGCCACAAAGCATGTACTAGATATATGTTCTTTTCAGCACCAGCTGAATATCCAATCAATCCTGCTTGATTAAATTGGTTAATCAACAACAACACCATTTTTTTTTCATATTTCTCACACTTTATTGCTCTAGTTGATGTTGGCTAATTGTTTTGTAGTATATTGTCCTAAATAGAATTGAATCTAATATTATCTTAATTGGGGGAGAGCTGGTGTGGGTTGTGTGAACATGTGTGAATTTAATGAGGTTCTAACATCTACTTGTATCATAGCTGGTTTGGCTGATTTGGTCTACTCATACCATAACCTTAGAAGTGACCACAAATATTATCAATATTATCCAGTATCAATCATCTGCTGGTTCAGCCTATCCAGTGTTAGAGCATCCTTGCTTAAAACCCTATAAATCAGGGATGGGCAATACATATGGACAGAGGACTATATTGTCTTCCCAAATTTTCCAAGAGCTCTGTCTATTTAATTTGAACCATTCATTGGGGAAGGAGGAAAAATGTAGTTGCATCGAAAACTTGTGAGGAGAACTTTCTCAGAGTATCTAGTTGTGGAGCTCCTATGCTTAGCTTACAAGAGGATTTAAATCTAGGACTAAGGGTGCAACTACATTGCCCAAATAATTTGAGAGTTGTGTTGGGTTATTATTGGATCAGTTCCTATCATGTACTCTTTATGTCGCTGTCCCCATCCTCATGGGGCAGCCTCATTTGAATTGGGTTGATTCAGTGCAGGGGACTGCACCACTCTTTAAATTGCCTTAAATAGACCCAGGGTTGGCACTTTGATCTCCCCATGGGTCTGTCCTGACTTTACCTGCAATCTGCCTTTGCCCATAACCATCTCCTCTGGAGTTTTTTAAAATTATTTTTATTCTAAGTGGCATAGTGCTGAATCAGTGTTGCAGAAAGAAATGTTCCATTGTCCATGTGATACAGTGCTAAAGTCGAACAGTTTATTTAAATGTTTTTTAAAAGGGAAACAGTCTGGGCAGCAGGCATAATTGCTGATTTCCTGATGGGACGGCATCCTGCACCATCTCAAACACATCACCAAGATGTCAGCACAGGGAATACAATAACATGGCCATTCACACAACCAAAAATAGGTAAAAAAACCAACAACAGTGCAATGTAGAGTGGTTTAAAAATACCCCCCCCCCCGGACAGGTGTTCAAAAAGAAATGATTCCTTGAAGAAAAGTGTAAGTTTTCTTTGCACTTGCAATAACCTTGTGTAATTGGGATTTATAAAATCAATTTGCATCATGCTAAACCTGAAGTAACTGGAGGAGTATATTGCAATGTAGTCATACCCGAAGACAGAACTTAAAACTTGTGGTCTGTTCCTTTGGGCTTACACTGATACTGGCTACTAAGTGACTGAAAGCTGAGGTTTTGCTAATTTTTTAAATAAAAAGGCTATTTGATTTAGTTTTTAACAGTGATTGATCATCTCTTGGGCACTCATCAAGCAGCAGTGGTAGAAAGCTCCAAGGGAGGAAGTGGTGAAGTCTTCTAAGAGGCTTTCTGAGAAGCAAGAGAGAAGGCTACTGAGAAGGCTGCAAAACACAGGAAAATATCAAGTGATGTGTAAAATAAAAAACACACTCCTCCTGGTCTTGATGGAGGCATTTCTCATAAATTCTGAAATTATACCCTGCACAAGAGGGAGGAGGAAAAGCTTGTAAAAAACAAACAAACCTAAAAAACCCCAACCCAGGTAGGAATTTGGCACAGTGCTGTATAAAACCCAGTTCAAAAGGCTGATCCACTTCTGCTTGACAGCAGTCTGTGAGCTTCTTATTGATCCCTGTGGAAAGCTGCAGCGGCAAAATGCAGGCAAGCCTGTGCAGCCAAGCACATTATTTTATGACAGGTTCACAGCTAATGGCCCAGTGATGGATCATCTCCTAAAACTGTTGACAACAACAGCTCCATGAAGAGGCTTTGCTTCAGTCTGGTTTTCATTGAATTTGGGTTGGGAAAATATGTCAAACGTTAGTATCAAAATGCAACATTCAAAATCAAAATGGGGTCAAGCAGCGTAGCCTCTTTTGGCACTTGGCTGGTTGCTTCCCAGCTTGGCAGGAAGTGGCAAGCATATGTCAGAATAAACAGACTAAGGGAGGAAGGTTCACCCTACGAACTGTGGGCAGCAGATTGTTAGCTGTTTAATTTGTTGTTATTGCATTTTTACTGCCAGGGATACAGAAAGGCACTTGGGGATTTTCTGTCTGATGCATCAACATACATTTGCTGGTATTGGGTACTGTACATTCTTAAAATGGGTGGTCAAGATGATTTTCTCCTCTATCTTGGGCAACAAAATGGCTTGGACTGCCCAGTCACTTCTGAAATGTTGAAGATGATTATAAGTGCGCTCTCTTTTATTAGTAATACTTTTTCACTGTCAAGATAATTCTAATTAGGCTACCGTGCTGTGTATTTTCTGTCCTCTCTTGTCTTTGGGGACACATGAAAGAAAAAGCAAGAAAAATGGCTGATACTCATTTCACTTTTTACATTTTTCAAATCTATATTCCCATAGTTGTTGAGAGAGCTGAGCTGTGCTTTAGACCAGGGTTGCACTATTTTTTCGCTTTGGGAGCAATATCTTAGAGGACCAGAGACTTTATACACATACACATTCATGCATACATACATGCACCCTTCTCCTTCTTCTGGCAGTCTTCACTGATACCATCATTTGCTCCTTTCTACTGGCAGTGGGCAAACAATCATCTGTGAAGTCAAGGAAAAATGTTCTTCCTTTTCCAACCCTGCATTGTAGGAAAGTGTCTGTCCTCATGGTGTCACGGAGATGGGGAAGGCAAGGACTGGAAGCAAGCAAGCACAACACACACACCTTCACACTGAATCAGTGAGCTCCGATACCAGCTGGGAATGTGTGGAGATGGGTGCCCAGAATTTAAAGACCGCATATTCCTGCCTCCCCCACAAACGTTCTCTCATCCAGTGCCACCTGCCTGAGATTTCTCTCCCTGCCAGGAGACTTGGAGAAGCATCTCAGTTCCCTGAGACTTCAGCTAAGGCTTTGAGATCTGGCAGCTCTTAATGATTAACCACTAGGCTGGACCCCATTCCTGCCCCTATTTTGTAATCTGCCTCCAGACCAATACAAAAAAGTTGGTAACTTTTAGAAATTGAAAAACCAAAAAAATACAAGCTATAGCAAGTAAGGTGAGAAGACAGCAACACATAGCATAGCTATTCTTAGGCCAAAGGAACACTTTATGCCTGCAATCTTAAATTTCTCTGTTTGCAGGATACTCACACCGGTGAAGTTGAAGAGACAAAGTTCAGCACTTTGGATAGCTCTGGTATAGCTGAGACTAAAAACTGGAGCAGATTCACTGCTCCCATGACATCGGGGTCAATTGCCTCCACTGGGGAGAGGTACTGTAATTATCCAGTTCCTGCCTTCCTCCAAAAGCCTCTGTGCCACTCAGATATCTGCAGGAGGTTGTTGAGGATCCCTTCTGAATGGCAAGGGAAATGGCACTGCAAATGCGACTACAGGGGAAAGAGGGAATAATTGAACCCACCCCCCTTTCTGGCAGTGGGAAATTTCATCAGATTGGATTGGGGGAGACATTCCAATCAACACCCGCAAAGGTGAAGTCTGAAACTATAGATTTGAGAAGAACAATGACTCTGGAGACTGGTGGTAAGGCACAAAGGAAAATTACTGTTTATTAACTTCAGGGCAACCATATATAAATAGTATGCGGGGGGGGGGGATCTCCAAACTTCATTATAGAAGCTTCTGTCTCTGTCTCTCTGACCAAAACTGGAGGAGAAAAAAAGAAGAAGGTCATGTCCAAGAGAGAAGGTAGAAAGAAGCTTCAAAGTCAAACAATGAGCTTCAGATAATTCATCATTAAAACCTGAAATGGTGCAGGAAAACCTTTAAGATTTAGCACTCATACTTGTGTACTCTTCCAATGAGAGGCTGTCCATAAGGCATAAGTTGGCCCAAGAGTATCAATGTACCTGTAGATCTAAAAAAAGACAAGAGGGCAAAAAAAGGCTATTGGCCATATTGCTTCTGATCAGTTGCTGCTTGCTTTGGTGCCTTATTGGTGAAAAGAACCAATCAACAGCTTTCTACATTTCCCCAGAAACACTATCCATGAATAAAACTCCTCTGTCAAGTGTTGACGTTCCTTGATGCATATTATTGCTATTTAGATGTATGAGTTGGAGGTGCTCCAAAAAACCCTCAAGGGGAAGTTTTTAGCTGGTTTTCAAGAGCACCCTTATGAGCCACACCCAACATGCATGGAAAAGCACAGTGTCACTGCATCAGTATGCTGGTTTTTTTTTAATAACTTAGTTGTTAGATTTGATTTCAAAGCAAGATTCTGCCATTGATACTACGGAATACTAGGCTTCAGCCTTCTTAGAAAAGTAGTTCATTATGGCTGGAAGAGAGATACCAGACTGATTAAACAGGAATGGAAGTTGGCGCCCATGGATAAAAGCTATCCCAGGTTTGACCACTTCAGTCTTTGGCTGAAAAAGCAGCAGGAATGGAGCAAACTCACCACCTTATATGGACACAGTCTAAAAATACTCAGTGAACAGTCTCCCATGTCAAACCAGCACAAGCAAATGCTCCACGTCCCAAAGCTTTTGTGATAAGATGATGTCTAATTTAGAACCTTGAGTATGCAGATCTGCTAATTCATCAAGACAGCCTGTGCATATAAGTATGTGTTTATATCCATAATACCTCTCACTTAAGACCAAATTTAATCATCAAAGAACAGGAAAACAAAGTCCTCACGTTTTGTTTGGTCTTTTACTAGTCAAAAATGGCTGGTATTTAATAAGCCTCGGAGCCAGTACTCAGTAGGACAGACTTTTTACAGGCTGGAGGCACCCACCGTAAGCTTTCTTTTTTGCACTAACCTGCCTCCGGCTCAATTGAATTTTCCCCCAAGAAATGATGCTTCTCCAGGGCAGATCAAAACAACCCCCCAATGAAAAAATGTGGTGGTGGAGGGAATGTGACATTTCTAGACCACAGTTCTTGTCTCTTGCCAGCAAGGCAGGAATTCTACAAGACATTTGAAGTTTAAAAGGACTTCCATGGTTCCACAGGAGAACTAAAACAGATGGAGTTTCAGCATGACCTTCTGACCTATGAAACACTGTTGACCCATATTATCATTCAACAAAAAGTTACTCTCGGATTCAGGTTACGTTTGGGGATGAAACAACGGGGTTATAATTACAGCTTGGACAAAACTCTAGAGGTGAAGGTGGGGAGGATCAGAGGCTATTTGCAAAGACTTATCTGGCCCAAATGTGAAAGTATTTCAGAAGAGAATATGAATGTATATGTTTCTGCATACTGGCTTCTATTCAAAGAAGATCACATGTACGAAGACACAATCAGATCATCAGCCCTTAAGATAGTTCAGGTCTTGAATCAACAAGCTCTTTTTTTTTATTTTGAGGTGTGTGCGAGTCGCACACACAATGAGCCAAAACTATACATACCCTGGAATAAAGAAAAGTCTACTTGATTGCCATCAATCTACCCATGACAACATCTTTGTTGGAACTATGGAACATGATAGTAACCAATGATTGAACTCTCGGCTCTCACTAAGAATTCCAGCTATTCAAGTCATTTAGAGGGCCAAATTTGGGTTCCTTACTATAAAACTGGCCCAGATCCTGTGACTTTGTGTAGTAAATTGTATTAGCATAGGCACATTAAATCAATGGGGATTTAGTGACTTCTTTCTGACATTCCTTTGATTCAAACGGGCCTACTCTGACTATGACGGACTATGCTGAAGTAAATTGCAGCTAACAGTAGGCCCACTTGAATAAAAGGAACTTATAGAAGATATGACTCACCAAATCATATATTCCTCTAATTTTGCCTAGTAAAAAATTCTAAGATAAATGAATGTTCAGCTTCCAGCTTGGAAAAAGATATCTGAAGTGCTTTGAGACAAGCCAAATGAGTTTCATTAGGACTATTGGAATGTCTGTGCATCAGAAGATGGCACTCCCAGGCAAATGGGAATCTAATCTTTTCTGTAGGTTTTCACCATTTATACAACAACCCTTTGCATGTTTACTCAGTCTCAGACTAGATGTTATGGGTAACCCATTTCTCCTCCGATAATGAGATTTCATCAGAGATAGATGCCTCAGTAATCAGACTTGAAACGGAGTCAATAGTCACCTGCCAAGGGCTAACCAATCATAAAACAAAGCATGTTAAATGCCAGATATGGAAGTAAGCAAAAGCACATGCCATGGCAAAGAAATGTCTTACACTATTCGAAGGAGCACTTCTTCTAAACATGTACTAAGTTAAGTGTGCAGCCTTTCAGTCAGTGCCTTGTACCTTATTCAAATGTTTAGCTTCCTCCTCACTTAGAAAAATTAGAAGTCCTTACTTTTGGCTTGGTTACAGCTGGTGGACAATTATATTAAGTAGGAATTATTTCATCTCACATCTCTTTCTCTCTTGAGTTTTCATCCGTAGAAAGAAATAATATCATTGAGAAAAACACCACCACAAATCCTTGAGGAATGTTGAAGCTGCTTCTTGCTTCCTTCTCATCTCACTTGACCTAAATCTTGTAACTTTCTTTGATGGACATCTTCTTTAGCAGTACAGTGTTTAGGAGTCCTCTTTGATTCTACTTGATCCTTCAAATGTATAACATTCAAAACAAAAGCAACACTCATCTCTTTTGTTCAGTGCTCTTGCCATCATCTGCCTGATGATTTTACATCCAGGCTGGACTCTTGTAAACTTTGGGATTGCTGTGGTTTTTCACTTCAGTTCATTTTTCGGCCAAATCTATATTGGCTTTAAACAAAGCTCAAGTGAAGGAAACAAATGACATCTTGATTTTATTGAGTCCACACAAAAGGCTGTGAAGACTTAGCACAGGATCTATCGGTTGTCACAGCACCCCATAGGAGACTCCAGTCTGGTGGGTTGTGTCCATATATTACTTCTACCTCTGTACTTTGATCTCCCTCAGCATCTCAGCTTTAGAATATGCATCTGGTCTGAGAAGATGCAGTAAGCTTCATGTCTCAGAAACAACACAATACCTAGGGCAACCTCTAATGCAAGACTCCTTATCTCTTTGTACAAGAACGTGGGGCTTCTAGGATAAGACAATGTCTTCTTCCCTAACTGGTCCTTAAAGCAATTCAGTCATCAAAGTGTGCCAATTAATTAGATATTCCAGATTTAACATGTGACATTTTGTTGCCCAAGACAAGATTAAAAATGGCACTCTTCTCCCTACTAGGGTTGCCAGGTCTTAGGGGCCCCAACTGACATCCCAAGGGATTAGGATTTTTTTTTTTAGTCTCTATGTGGAGCAATAAATCTCTAGATGGGCAAAAGTTTGGGTACCCATTTCTACCCATTCCTGTCTAGCACAAGGCTTCACTGGCTCAGCGGGAAGATGTTTGTGGGAGCTTCTCTAAATGGCATCAGTTTTGCCCTCTCTGTCCCGCTCCGTCCCCCACTCCTGGCTGTTTGGTACATTGACATTGAACTCATCATGCTATTTGAAGCAGGGCAGGGAGTGCAGAATAAGCATCACAACTCATGAGCTTTCTTGTTGTACCAGCCCTGGCAGCAGTGGTGTACAGCTGAAGAGGGAAAATCATTCTGTAGTCTGGTATCTGGCAAGAAAAAAGAAAGGAAGACACAAGTGGGAAAAATAAGCTTTGCAAACTTCCCTTTGCAACCCTTTGCCTGCCTTGCTTCTTTATTTTGCAACCCAGGGCAGGTACTCTCCCTTCTGGCAGTAAAAATATAGTAGTTTAAAATAATATTGTTAAATATTAAATATTTTAATATCAAACGGTTTGATGTCCTTCCCCTGACAGTCAAAATTTACTGCCATTTAATCTGTCTCATGGCAGTGTCAGACCTGAGTTTTGGAGTCCCAAAAATGGACTAACTCTTCAGTTAATGAATGTAAAACCCAGACTGCAGATTAGTGATCTTAGGGATCCTTCCTCTTTCTCCCTCAAAAGCCACTTCCTGCTTTTGCTTCTTCTCATTATTTAAGAAGAGAGCTGCCAACAAAGTTTTCCATGTTCCTACAGAAATGAGTCTTCCATATCCCTGCAGGCATGGAAGTAAACCCCAGCGTCTTCTACAAGTCAGTTGCAAAGCTTATTTTTCCCTCTTGTGTCTTCCTTTCTTTTTTCTTGCCAGATACCAGACTACAGAATGATTTCCCCTATTCAGCAGTTACAAGCTGAGCACCAGGCTGCTTCATTCTGTCAGATTAAATACCAAATGGTCTTAATAGGTGCTGCTGTCACTGATAGACCCAATCTATTCCCATTAAGCGGCTCTCTGGCTGCTCCAGAAATCATAGTGCACCTTTTTATATTCTGTACAGCCCAAAACATGGTTCATGACTTTTCTAAAACATTCATGTGTAGGCTCTAAATTCCTTTCAGCACCAGGACCAAAACGATCTATACTGGAATGGGTGATCAAAAAATATGACACCCAATATCAATTGTTTCATGAGACTATAAGGCCAGTTCTGTCATCAAAGTATGTTTCTTATTGTACACATATTTGTCAAGAATACATGTGTAGGAGAGCGGAGCCCCATGACTGCATGTGCTTCCCCAGGGGTTTTTAATGACCCCTGGATGCCCCCCATCAATATACAATTGCCAGCAGGGGAGGGGACTTTCTATTACTGGAAGCTGCCAGGAATGGTGGTCAAAAGTTGCCCACCTCAGCATTCTGTATGATGGCAACTGTGAATGACTTCTGTCAGCAAGACAAACAACTGAAGTTATGAGATTTTTGTACATTGCAAAGTGGTTTTTCTTTTAAGTTTACACCATATTATTGGAGATGACATCAAATGGCACAATTTGTCATGACAAGAGCCTCTTACAAGGGAGGAAAATTAAAACAAGGATTTGTGGGAATCCCACTTTTGAGAACTTATAATTTAAAGCAGGAAGATCTGGGTTGGATTATTCTGCTGAATTACAAGGAAGAGGAGGAGGAAACTTTCAACACATTTGGGAGGCAGATACAGAACTAGTGGTGTTTTCTAGCTGACAGAGCACAATCCATGCACAGCAGCTGCAACGTATTCAAAAACCTCCGTCTGCAAGTCAGACCTGTAGAACTGGTGGCCAATCAAGATGAACATGTTCACAGCCCCACTATGAATCGCTGTAAGTCCAAAAGGAGCTTGATAAACCTACCGATATTGCTGCTTTGTGTTTTCTTTGAACTAAAAACAAAGCAAAGCACCAAAGGGATGTTTAAGCACCCTGAAAGCTGGCTCAGACAACCCAGCTGTCCTCAACCTGATATGTGACAAATTTTTCCAGCCTGCCTCAAATAGCATAGCATCATAACAAGTGATGGGAAAAGTCATTAAAGAAGTTTTGTAAGATTGTGGCTTAACAACAACCAGTTGTGTGTGTTCTACATGTTATTTTTTAAAATCTGGCCCATCTTCTCAGAAAAGCACCTTTATTTTGATATTATTTTGATATTAGTCATGTACACTTGTAAATTAGAACAATGGATTGATCAGTTTTTAAAAATTAACTCATATTCTGCTGTTCTTGTCTCTATTTTCTGTCCTTAACTTCTGGACTTCAATTGCAGATTTTAATTGTATGATCTTTATGGCAGTGATGAATCTGTTTTTCTGGCTTTGTTGTTGTTTGTGACACATTGGTTTGGATCTAGAGCCATACATAAGATAGATGTGTGAGACCAATGGGGTTTAAGATAGTCATAAAGTCTTCTTTGTTCCAGTGGGCTTAATGTACACAATATGATCAAATTTGGATTGTGCATCAACAAAAGATTATTTTCATTGGCAAACCAACCTTCTCCCCTTCTGCTTTTTTTTTGCCTCTGAACTCTGGGGAACAATGTGCAAAGAAATATATAAGCCAGCTAGGAGTCTTCTCCAAGGTGCTGCCTGCTGGATGACTGTTTAAATCTACAAATCTGTCTTTATGTCTGAGCAACATTAGAGATAAACCTGGTTGTCAAGCTCATGATTGGCCCAAGCTAACTAGTCTCAGTTGCAGAGTTTGTTGTAAGGAGAGAAACAACAGGGAGAGCTTTAAGAAAGAAAATTATCCAGAGTAGACAGTCATTCTTATAGTAAAAGGAACTCTGGGCCCATCAGGGAAAATGCTTAAGGAATGAGTGAGCAAATGCCACCCAAGGTTCCCTGGCAAATAATTTTCTGTAGTAGGTACCAAAATAGGAAGGTATAGGAGTAGTGCTAGGTCGGGTCTTTTTTTCCTATGTGTATAGTGGACAAAGCTAGAATAAGTCAAAACGGTGAAAAACAGGGAATGTGTAAAGAGGAATGCAGGCAAGAATTCTCACAATGTGGTCTGTGGATGCTGTAATTCTCACATGTGGCCTTTAACTTTCTTCACACATTATATTATCCAGGCCTACAAAGGCCTTCCCTATCCAGTATGCTGTTTATCGTAGAGCGCAAGCCAGGTTTTGCGCTGTCCTTCAATAGAAGGGAACAACCAGGGAGCTAGGCATGAACAGTAGGGTTCTTGTCACTGTTGCCTTCTAGCATCTGCTAACTGAGGCTACTGCCTCATTGTCTAATGGTAGGGCCAGACCTGATAGTGGTAATCTGTATCAGGGCACTCATTTCCTAGCAGTTGCTTTAAGATGCCACATTTTAAGGATCAAACTCAATGTTGCCGAGTGAAATGCTGTTGACACATTTTGCCTCTACAGGTATGATTTCCTTAGAGATGCAAGCCTCAGGAATCAGATTAGCAAAGCAAACCCATCTTTACCTTCTAGTAACCAACCACAAAGCAAAGCATGGGTAAACACAAAATGTGGAAGTAAGGAAAAACCCTTGCTTTGACAGAGGTCTGTCACCCCTTGAAAGAGCAGCCCATCAAATCATGGGTTGAACTGATCATTTAGTTTGGCTGTAATACTGGTGAAATGTCAATCACTGCTGCGTCTTGCTTGGCCCTGAAAGACAGTAGCTTGTCTGGGGTGATTGTTTAATGAGTAAAGTGAATGACTTTTCCACATGGTATGTGCTAGAAAAGTTTTCCATAGAGTGTCCTCAAATGAAAAGCCACTGACATGAGTATGTGTATGTGTCTCTGTGCATGTATATGCGTATATATGTTACATGTGTTTGTAATCCTGTGTTTGCTGCCTGTGAGTTTCACATTTTCCAGTGTACAGCTAAATATCTTTGGTGAACTCATTAAAATGTTATATATCTGAAGGATCCCCTAAACACGTGTACTACACTGCCTCATGGTTATTACACATGGCCATGTCTTGAAGGAATCTTCACTGGGCTGCTGGCTCCACTTGGAGTCTTAAGCACTTTTGTTTCCTGAAGATGGAAATAATCTGCAGAAAAGATGGTTACTATAATTGACAGGATGTAAGAGGCTTAGACATAACAAAGAAAGGTTGGGGAAAACCACAAACACTCCATATGGAGTTTCATTCCTGTTTACTAGTGTTCTGTTTACAGTGTGCCTTTTGATGGTCAGATAACCAAGCCTCTCAAGTTTCGAGCAATTCCCCCTCCTTAGTATATTCTTGCATCTGGGAATCAGTGTATCGTAGAAGGGAAACAAAGAGATTTATAACTATGTGTGGCAAAGTCAGCAAAGACACTGTTCTTGTTCTAGCAGATGAAGAAGTGCTACATAATGTTTTGAAATGTGGTGCTGGAGGAGAGCTTTGTCAAAAAGACAAACAAATGGGTCCTAGATCAAATCCAGCCTGAACTATTTCTGGAGGCAAAAATGTTGAACTGAGGCTGCCCTACTTTGGGCACATCATGAGAAGACAGGATTCTCTGGAAAAGACCATGATGCCAGGAAAGATTGAAAGCAGCATGAAGACAGGAAGACTAAATACGAGATGGATTGACTCCCTAAAGGAAGCCACAGACTTGAGTTTGCAAGAGCTGAGCAGGGCCATTGAGGACAGATCACTCATTCATGGGGTTGTCATAAATCAAGGACAACTTGACAGCACATAACAACATTGTTTGAGTGAAAATAGGCAAAAGATGAAGAGTACTGATATAAACAGTGACCCACAAGGTGACTTGTGTTCCAAGTGAGGGTGAATCTTCTTTCAACCGTAGGCTGGTGGGTGACCATGACAAGAATCAATGCTAATCTTACCTTTGCTTTTCTGAAGTCTTCATTCTGCAGTTCATTAGACAACATGGAACAGATGACATTGGTGTGATCTTCTGTTATGATCCACCTAGAGCTGCATTTCTGCAGTCTATTAATACAAAACTCAGTAACATTACTAGAACAATTAGAAGACTCATCGAGGGTGGCTGGGTGATTCACAAGGCAGCACTGTGCTAAAAAAAATTCACCATTGAGAATTTCAACCATTCTGACTCAATTTGTACAAAACAAATTCCTCATGAGAGGAATGTTAAAGGAGGAAACATTTCAAATAAATTATCATTGTTGATGTTCAGAATTCTTGCATTCACCTGAGGAGTGTGCTTGCATGCCTTCTCTTTCATTGTACAATTATAATTGCCTTTTCCACCCTGTTTCTCACACTTCAATTAAAGCCCAGGACAAGATGTCATGAGGTAAGTCCTCTCATAGGACTTTTTTGAATGAAAAGTGTAGGCAGCTACACTCTTTACTGAGACAGATCTATTGAGACAGGCTGAAGATTCCACCACACAATTGATATCAAGTGCATCACTAAATGGAAAAGGGGCACTCATTTCGAAACCTAAAGTGATGAGGGAATAAATCTGGATCTCCTGGTAGATCTCTTGGTGCCCTATAGAATGTCAGGCATTTCAAACCTATGCACAGGCAGAAAGTAAAAGAGTTAGGAGGCGTGGGGATAAAGTGGTTTATAACCCAAGTGAAGTTGGTGCAGGCGGCAAGGAATGAATAGAGAAAGATGGACATGAAAGAAAAAATTGGAGGAGCAAAAGAGAGATCATATTGGTGTGGAAGTGGGGTTGAACTAATGGGTTTATCAACTGGGCAAAGTCATTACATTCACTAATTTATTCATATAGAGCCATCAGTGTGCACAGCAAAATATAAGAGAAGGATGCTTTTCTGTCCTATGCTTGGCCTTATGCCAAATCCTTGTCCGAAAGCTAGTAGACCAGACCAGACCAGACCAAACCCTTCAGGCAGCAGATGTAGGGCATCAGCAGCAGTCATCTGCCTGTTCTTTTTGAGTTCCTTCTCCTGATCCTTCCTATCAAACCTGATGAGTAGAAAACAAGAAAGTTCCCAAACAGCAAACTATGCAACAGATGAACAATTAAGGTACAACCTTGGAAATGCTACACTACATTTCTACTCTGTCAAAGCTTGCAAACATTTGGGTTTTTTTAACTGGTTGCCAAAAAACACCCCCTACTTGTTTGCTGGAGGATTCTGAGACTTGTAACACAACACAGCAACATTTTGTCCTTCTGCATGCTGTAACATTTTGTACAAGAAGCGATTCAAAGAAAAATGTAATGGCTGTATAATATGATAAATGGTTATCTTAACCATCATCTTGACCATAATACGATGAAGAGTTATCACAGATATCTTTATCATTGTCACTATTACCCATGTATTTAATTTCTTTTCTCTCTTCTCTACTGAATGACCTCCTTTTTCTTTATTGCAGTGACCTGATTGAAATTCTTAATTCCTCCCTTCCCTTTTGGTAAAACAAATGCCATAATGCCATCTTCAGAGACAGAGTAAAAAGCAATTTTTTCTGAGTCTAATTATCCATTTGGACATATTTCTGGTTATAGTTAAGTGGGCAACAGTTCAATTCACAGGGCTGGAGAGAGCCTCAAAAAGCAACTAGGGAATTAAACCTAGTCTAGCTTTCCCCACAGAAGGATGAAATTTTGACCCCAGGGCATCGCTCATCTTATTATTTTACATGTACAGTTTGAAAGAGAGCAGAGTAAGTCAAAAGAGCATTCTTTAAGGATTTAAGAGTGAAGGGGTAATTTAATCCTTATAAAGTACTGAAGAACAGATATTACACTTAATTAAATTGTACCTTACCAGCTTCAGAAGACTCAGAGCAGAGAGTGCGGTTTGCATACTTGTAATTGCTGAAATATTAACTCCTAAATTGACAAGGAACATTTTTCAGCCATTTTGTCCACCTTGGTTTTGACTGTTTTGTTTCACCTGTATTTCATGGATGAAGATGCTTCTGTGGAAAGAGAATTAGAGCGGTTGCCATGTTCTTCTCTTGAACAGTGTGAAGAAAAAAAAGTGGATATTTTGTGTTGTTAAGTATTACAGGAGGTCCTATAACCTATTTGACAAGGTGAATTGCCATCCTTGGAAGCTTCCAGATACTGCAATTCACCAGTTTTTATAGGATACAAGGGGGCCTGGAGATGGCTAAGGTGGCACCAAAGCACTTTTGGGTCTCACTTCTGGCCCCAACACCACAACTTGTTCATCCTTGCTCTAGTGTTAGAGAAGACGAAGAAAAACAATCTTTTTGCTTTATCTACATACAACATATTCTTGTAAACTTCTCCTATGTCACCTCTCACTTGGCTCTTTTTCCGAGCCCAAACACCAAACTCTGTAAACCAACCTCACAGGACACTCACCGAACTGCCCTGACCATTTTGTCTGCCCTTCAAATATATAGAAGAAACAGGCATGGCAAATCTCCTACGTTTTTTTTTCTCCTATGGTTCAGGCAACTTCTGTCTTGGTAGAAGGCCCTAAAGGGAAATGAAGAACATTATCCGGTGATACTGTATGTGTACTTTGCTGATTAGATTCCTAAGTTAATTACACAAAGCAGTTTTTATAGTAGCAACAAACTCTTGGTGTTCTTTGCCACAATAATTTAAGATGGGACGCCAGAGGGGAAGGTCGGGGCCGGTCGTCTCATTTGGTGCCAAGGTTTGAAGCTACCAGTTACACTTGTCAATCTCAAGTCTAAGCATTTAGCAGTTATAAAGAACTCATTAAAGGCACAGAGATTTATTTGAAGCACCTTGAGCTGATGAAAGGCTTACGTACACAATGAAACCATGAACAAATGTTACTCCATTGGGTGCGACCCAGCAAGTTCTCCTGGAAATTACTCATGTAGGCCATACATGAGAAGTGCAGGGCAGGCAGCATCCAGAGCTGATCTGTAGTACCTGAGGGGAAAAGGAAGCAATCACCCCACCCCAGTAATCTTGCGCCTGTAGGTTCCAGTCTTTGCCTCTAATGAGAGAGACCTTTGGACCTGTCAGCTAGATCTGCAGCAGGCACTTCAGTAGCGGAACTGTGTTGTAATTGCAAACATGTTAAACTGCAAGTCAATCCCACAAGGTTCAGTGAAGTTTCATACCTAGGAAAAGCATTTAGGATTGCCACCTCAGTGGTGCTTGTGCAGTGCTAGGCGGCTGATTCTTCGTTCAAATGAAGTGTTACCTCAAGCACACTAAAACCACCGCTCTAGAGCAGGAATTATTTTTTTAAAAAAATAGATAACGAATACCTGTTCCTGAACAGGTGTCATCTTAGAAGAGGTATCTCTTGCTGAGTGACTGGGCCTACCAGCTGTAGTAAGAGGGCCATTTGGTGGATGTTTTCACTGTTCAAAAACAGTCATAATTTGTTGTTGTTTAGTCGTTTAGTCGTGTCCGACTCTTCATGACCCAATGGACCAGAGCACACCAGGCCCTCCTGTCTTCCACTGCCTCCCGGAGTTGGGTCAAATTCATGTTGGTAGCTTCGATGACACTGTCCATCCATCTCGTCCTCTGTCGTCCCCTTCTCCTCTTGCCTTCACACTTTCCCAACATCAGGGGCTTTTCCAGGGAGTCTTCTCTTCTCATCAGATGGCCAAAGTATTGGAGCCTCAGCTTCAGGATCTGTCCTTCCAGTGAGCACTCAGGGTTAATTTCCTGCAAAATGGATAGGTTTGTTCTCCTTGCAGTCCAGGGGACTCTCAAGAGTCTCCTCCAGCACCACAATTCAAAAGCATCAATTCTTTGGCGGTCAGCCTTCTTTATGGTCCAGCTCTCACTTCCATACATCGCTACTGGAAAAAGCATAGCTTTGACTATGCGGACCTTTGTCGGCAAGGTGATGTCTCTGCTTTTTAAGATGCTGTCTAGGTTCGTCATCGCTTTCCTCCCAAGAAGCAGGCGTCTTTTAATTTCGGGGCTGCTGTCACCATCTGCAGTGATCATGGAGCCCAAGAAGGTAAACTCTGTCACTGCCTCCATATCTTCCCCTTCTATTTGCCAGGAGGTGATGGGACCAGTGGCCATGATCTTCGTTTTTTTGATGTTGAGCTTCAGACCGTTTTTTGCACTCTCCTCTTTCACCCTAATGAAGAGGTTCTTTAATTCCTCCTCACTTTCTGCCATTAGAGTGGTATCATCTGCATATCTGAGGTTGTTGATATTTCTTCTGGCAATCTTAATTCCGGCTTGGGATTCATCCAGTCCAGCCTTTTGCATGATGTATTCTGCATATAAGTTAAATAAGCAGGGAGACAATATACAGCCTTGTCGTACTCCTTTCCCAATTTTGAACTAATCAGTTGTTCCATATCCAGTTCTAACTGTTGCTTCCTGTCCCACATAGAGATTTCTCAGGAGATGGATAAGGTGGTCAGGCACTTGCATTTCTTTAAGAACTTGCCATAGTTTGCTGTGGTCCACACAGTCAAAGGCTTTTGCGTAGTCAATGAAGCAGAAGTAGATGTTTTTCTGGAACTCTCTGGCTTTCTCCATAATCCAGCGCACGTTAGCAATTTGGTCTCTAGTTCCTCTGCCCCTTCGAAATCCAGCTTGTACTTCTGGGAGTTCTCGGTCCACATACTGCTGAAGCCTACCTTGGAGGATTTTGAGCATAACCTTGCTAGCGTGTGAAATGAGTGCAATTGTACGGTAGTTGGAGCATTCTTTGACACTGCCCTTCTTTGGGATTGGGATGTAGACTGATCTTTTCCAATCCTCTGGCCACTGCTGAGTTTTCCAAACTTGCTGGCATATTGACTGTAGCACCTTAACAGCATCATCTTTTAAGATTTTAAATAGTTCAACTGGAATGCCATCACCTCCACTGGCCTTGTTGTTAGCCATGCTTTCTAAGGCCCACTTGACTTCGCTCTCCAGGATGTCTGGCTCAAGGTCAGCAACCACACTATCTGGGTTGTCCGGGACATCCAGATCTTTCTGGTATAATTCCTCTGTGTATTCTTGCCACCTCTTCTTGATGTCCTCTGCTTCTGTAAGGTCCCTACCATTTTTGTCCTTTATCATGTCCATCTTTGCAGAAAATGTTCCTTTAATATCTCCAATTTTCTTGAACAGATCTCTGGTTTTTCCCTTTCTATTATTTTCCTCTGTTTCTTTGCACTGCTCATTTAAGAAGGCCCTCTTGTCTCTCCTGGCTATTCTTTGGAAGTCCGCATTCAGTTTTCTGTAACTTTCCCTATCTCCCTTGCATTTTGTTTCCCTTCTCTTTTCTGCTATTTGTAAGGCCTCGTTGGACAGCCACTTTGGTTTCTTGCATTTCCTTTTCTTTGGGATGGTTTTTTTTGCTGCCTCCTGTACAATGTTATGAGCCTCCATCCATAGTTCTTCAGGCACTCTGTCCACCAAGTCTAGTTCCTTAAATCTGTTCTTCACTTCCACTGTGTATTCAAAAGGGATTTGGTTTAGATTATACCTGACTAGCCTAGTGGTTTTTCCTACTTTCTTCAGTTTGAGCTTGAATTTTGCTGTAAGAAGCTGATGATCAGAGCCACAATCAGCTCCAGGTCTTGTTTTTGCTGACTGTATAGAGCTTCTCCATCTTTGGCTGCAGAGAATATAATCAATCTGATTTCGGTATTGCCCATCTGGTGATGTCCATGTGTAGTGTTGCCTCTTGTGTTGTTGGAAAAGAGTGTTTGTAATGACCAGCTTGTTCTCTTGACAAAACTCTATTAGCCTTTGCCCTGCTTCGTTTTGAACTCCAAGGCCAAACTTCCCTGTTGTTCCTTTTATCTCTTGACTCCCTGCTTTAGCATTCCAGTCCCCTATAATGAGAAGAACATCTTTCTTTGGTGTCAGTTCTAGAAGGTGTTGTAAGTCTTCATAGAATTGGTCAATTTCAGCCTCTTCAGCATCGGTGGTTGGTGCATAAACTTGGATTACTGTGATGTTAAAAGGTCTGCCTTGGATTCGTATTGAAATCATTCTATCATTTTTCAGATTGTATCCCAGTACAGGTTTTCCCACTCTTTTGTTGACTATGAGGGCTACTCCATTTCTTCTACGGGATTCTTGCCCACAATAGTAGATATGATAATCGTTTGAATTGAATTCGCCCATTCCCGTCCATTTTATTTCACTGACACCCAGGATGTCAATGTTTATTCTTGCCATCTCCTGTTTGACCACATCCAGTTTACCAAGGTTCATAGATCTTGCATTCCAGGTTCCTATGCAGTATTTTTCTTTGCAGCATCGGACTTTCCTTTCACTTCCAGGCGTGTCCACAGCTGAGCGTCCTTTCGGCTTTGGCCCAACCACTTCATTAGCTCTGGAGCTACTTGTACTTGTCCTCCGCTCTTCCTCAGTAGCATGTTGGACGCCTTCCGACCTGAGGGGCTCATCTTCCAGCATCATATCTTTTAGCCTTTTGTTTCTGTTCATGGGGTTTTCTTGGCAAAGATACTGGAGTGGCTTGCCAGTTCCTGCTCCAGGTGGATCGCGTTTAGTCAGAACTCTCCACTATGACCTGTCAGTCTTGGGTGTCCCTGCACAGCATAGCCCATAGCTTCTCTGAATTACTCAGGCCCCTTCACCACGACAAGGCAGCAATCTGTGAAGGGCATAATTAATTCATCTAATTCCTTACAGCTATAATTCAGAAATGGGCAATGTGTGGCCATCCAGGTATGCTGTTGGATTTCAGCTCCCATCCATCCTAGATGGCAGAGCCAATGGTGAGGCATGCTGGGAATTGTAGTCCAATAATAGTTGATAACCTATACGCAGCTCATCCATGCTAAAACTCTCTCTAAAAGAGCACCCCCCAGGGCTATAGGATGCCATGGATCTCCCCTCTGTCCGTCAGAGAGAGGTCTGTGGGTGAGTAGGATCCACCTTGCAATTCATCTCTTTGAGGACATGGAAGTCATTGCCTCCCTGCCACTCATGTTCCAACATCAGTAATGGGAAACTAAGGCAATTTGGTGTGCTTTCTAAAGGCGTAGGTGGGACGTTTTTGGTTCTGCTGGGACCAAAGCCTTGCAATTCTGCTGACCTATTCCAAGCAGGTATGTGTTTATAAGGAGGAGAATTATTCCTTCCATCTCTCGACAGTCCTTTTGTGTTGTGCATGTTTGAGTTTGTCCCTAAGTCCCTTTGAACTTGGCAGATTTAATTCCATGTATGTTCTAACTTGTTACTTACTCATCGATGAGGATGTGTACGTTGGTGTGCCATCTGTATTTCAGGGTGGGCTTTTTAACTGATAATTATTTAGCAGTATTAATGAGCCAGGTGAAATGGGTATTGTTTTTCTCAATCAGCCATTCTTGTTGAGCGCTATGTGGGAAAACTTTCACTGAGTGACATGCCTAAGACCACCAAGGAGATAAGGAGACTCTTCTCCTACTCTCTGGCTAAGAGACTTTATGTTAACTCCCAATACAGAGTCTCCAATCAAGTGCAGCCAAATTTAATTATCTGAAATGAAGTCATTTATAGGAATATGTTTCCTATTCCTTCATTTGACAAGCAAACCAATTCAAGCTGTGGGAGAAAGGGAAAGAAAATAATTTTGTTGTGTACAATCTCACAATACTTGATTCTAATACTACTGTGCAATCACAGTTTGTTCATGCAAAATCCTGTTGGAAAAGTCAGTTCAGAGCACAGACAGTAGAGATGGGCATGAACTGCCAGTTCAGCTGTTTGTGCTGTTTTGGCCAATAGCCCAACAGGTGTTTCATGGTTTGGAGCCCTGCCCTGTCTTGTGGGTGCCCACTCAGAGGCAGCGCTCAGAGGAGGCAGGGCAGCTGGGTGCTGCCTCCAAGTGGGGGTCTTCTGGAGGGGGCAGGGCACTGAAGCACGGAACCCCTGTTGGGTCATCAGCTGAACCAGTGGTTTGTGCCCATCTCTATCAGGGAGTTCTAAAACATGATAGAAATTTGCAAAATTTCATTTGGCACAGAGTAGGGATGGTTGGCTAGCACAATGAGTTATGTGTTCGTATGCAGAGCCAGAGGTTGGGAGTTCAGTTCCTTACCATGCATCCCAGAAGAGGCAGCCTGTGTGGCCTTGGGCAAGCAGCACAGTCCCAGGATGCTCCCAGAACAGGGAATAGTAAACCACTTCTCTGTACCGTCTACCTAGAAAACCCTGGAAAGGGTCACCATAAGAATTGATGGACAGCACATTATAATTATTATAGGGCAGGGATATGGCACAGTTGATCTGACATTTTCACAGCCCCCATGGCCATTTGAGAGCCAGCATTTTAACCCTCCCTGAAACTGGGAGGAGCAAGGAAGAAAAACTACTTGTGCTCCATGAATGACAGCTTCTGCAGTGGCCCCCCCCCTAAGCCTTATCACTACCACCAAAAAACACCCCAAAACCAAGCCAGAAGTACCAGTATAATGATTTAGTTAATCAAGCAGACAGTTTTTAAAAATGGTACATCTTGCAGCAGTGTCTAAGGGCAAAAATTTGGCCCCCAAAACCTGTTGAAGTTGCCTACCCCGATTAGAAAAAGAATGACATTTTTCTCTTTCTTTCAAGGTAAAAGAACTTATAAGCCATCGTACGATTTTTCAGGACAGACAATAAGTCTTCACATAAGACCTTGTTAACTTAAGGAATTGAAGACCACTAGAGAGGTTGGTGTCCATTTGTTTTTCATGGCCCGAGTAATCATGATGAATTGATAGCATCTCCAGGGTCAGAGCAAAATTTTCTTGGGAGCAAAAATTAAAAAGATGCTGTTCATTGATTTACCAGAGGCCTAAATCCTATTCAAGGCATCAGGAAAGCATGTACACTCGTATATCCAGTGCGTGGAGTGCGCTAGCCTCACACACTCTATTGTTGCTTCATCATACAACATGATCTGTTGGAAGGCAACATCCTGTTGCTCTGTACCTCAATTCTGCACATTAGTGATGCTTTTTTAAAGGTTTGGTTTACATGTAGTAGAGCCTCCAAGTTCCATGTTGTGTGTGTAGCAGTTGATTTTGGGTTTTTATGCATGAGGAAGGTGATAGCAGAAGCGGTGAGGCTGGGGTGCTCCCCCCATGGTGTATGGAGTACACACAGCTTTTAAATGGGCAAACAGAAATAATTTCCTCAGGAGGCAAAGTCAAGAAAGCAGCAGCAAATTGTTGAAAGGAGAGAGCTGTACACTATATGGCCTGGCTTGAGCTCTCCAAGATATCCTTCTGACTATGTCGCATCAACAGTGTTGAAGAAAGATTCTGCCATTGGTTTTTGTATAGGTAATGGAGAAGACACCATCTTAGTTTTCAACTCAGGCAGCAAAATGTCTTGGGCCAGCCCTGAAGACTTTGTTCAGAAGTAGTGGCGATCTCCACTTCATTGTACTGTTTTTGAGAACTAGCACTTTAAAAAAAAGTTAAATACCTGCCATGATTTGCTCAACCCATGGGACAGTGGGGGGAATAAATTCCTATTTTCTGTGTTATTTTTTAATCACACAAAGTATAATGGTGGCAGAAATGACCCCACATGGAGGTTACAAGATCTTTTGGCATTTCAAAGCACAGGCCTTCATCCCATCTCTCAGTCCTTAGCACTGTTTGCTATGGGTGATATTACACATGGTTATATTTCTTCTGAAATCAGAGAATCCCAATTTGTTTCTCAAGGCAGTTAGCTTTGATTCTTCACCAAACATCTCATCATATTTGACATGCAACTCAGAGGATGTATCTCACCTGTACTTTTTTTTAAAACATATTTTTATTATTATTTGGATATCTTGTACTTTTATCTAAGTTTTTAACCTGGCTTCAGTACCTTTTAAAAAAGTGAGTATGATCCACCCTAAAGGCTATTGCAGATGCCTACATAATGTTACATATGCATGAGCAGCTTCTTCTGTTAGGTGTAATAGTGTCAGGGTCCAGGTTGTTCAAGATTGCCTTCAACAGTGGGGGCAAGGGCACCAGGACCCAGCTAACAGTACAGAGGGTCCAGCCCAAACTCACACATGGACCAACTAGTCAGGATAGGAGCAGAAACCAGAGCACTGGGACTAGAACTGAACTGCAGGAGTGGGAGCACTGAGCAGGAATACCAGCATTCAGAGCAGGACCAGAAACTGGCACAGTCACACCACAGCCAAAGACCTATGTTGCTGAAGCAGCTTCTGGAAGGGAAGACTCCTTCCTTAAGTAGGCCTTCCCTCAGGACTCCCAGGTGGACCTCATGAGAGCCCTGGCAGCTGCTGCCCTGAGAGGGCTTGATCCTGCAAATGCTAGGCTCTTCCTAGGACCAATCTGGCCCCAATCCTGCAGCTGCCAGGGCGGTGGTGCAGGGGAAGCCCTACCGCCACCCGGATCGTGACAAGTAGCCCTAAAACAGAGGCTGAAATAATTCAGTCACAGCAACAAGGAAGGCCCTCTCCTGTGTGCCCACCAAACACACCTGTGAAGGTGGTGGAACTGAAAGAAAGGCTTGTCCTGTTGATCTTAACACCTGGGCAGGTTCATAATGGGAGACACGGCCCTTGAGATAGCTTGGACCCAGGACATTTAGGGGTTTATAGGTTAGAACTAGCACTTTGAATTTTGTCCGGGAACAGATCAGCAGCTAGTGAAGCTGCTGTAACAGAAGAGTAATGTGGTTCCTGTGACCAGCCCCAGCTTGTCGTAACAACAACAAATACATTTCCTATTCCTGCATTGGGCCAAGTGAGCCACTTCTGCATCAGCCGCTGCCAAGAAGCAACAGTGAGTTTGTTGGGGGCCGAACCATGTAGCACTGAGATAGGAAGCACTGTGTTTTTGGGATTCCAATTCCTAAAATTCTTTTCTATTCTCTATATTCTTTTCTTTATATTGTCCCTATGATGGTGGGAGAGGGACGTGGTGGCGCTGCGGGTTAAACCGCAGAAGCCTCTGTGCTGCAGGGTTGGAAGACCAGCAGTCGTAAGATCGAATCCACGCGATGGAGTGAGCTCCCATCGCTTGTCCCAGCTCCTGCCCACCTAGCAGTTCGAAAGCATGCAAATACGAGTAGATAAATAGGTACCACCTCAGTGGGAAGGTAACGGCGTTCCGTGTCTAGTCGCACTGGCCACGTGACCACGGAAACTGTCTTCGGACAAACGCTGGCTCTACGGCTTGGAAATGGGGATGAGCACCGCCCCCTAGAGTCAGACACGACTGGACTAAATGTCAAGGGGAACCTTTACCTTATGACGGTGGGACTCAATTACCCTTTTAAAGTAACTTTCCAACCCTCCAGTTATGCATCGTAACAAATTATGGAATTAAAGAGCCCATTGCTGTTTTTAGAGCTCTTTGCCTGTTCTCAAAATGTCTGGTTACATCACTTAAGAGGAAAGGCTGTCCAGAAGTTTGCAAAAGAGGCAGGTTGGATAGCTTTTACTTAAAACGTATGTGATCACCAGAAAATAGAGCAAACCAAACTTCACCAGAAGTGAACCAAATCGTGAACTATATGCTCATTTGATTGCCTCCATAATTTTTGACCAAGGCTGTAGATTCTCAGTGGAAAAAAGGCACAGCAATTCCTGTGACATGATGTCCAGCCTTTGCTGACTGCAAGACCTTCAGCCAATTTGAGATTATCAGGTGTGGGTGAGGAAAATCAAAGCAAACTGAATAAGATCTGGAAAAGTCATCATGCAGGAGTGTGTTTGAGAGAAAAAAACTGAAAGACAAGAAATTTAGAAGTATTATGCTTAAAGAAAAAGAAAAACATCAACAAACAAACTTAAAATCTATATAAAGTATGCAAGACATTGGGTGTTAACCCTGCATGCAACGTCAACATCTGATATGTTCTTAAACCTTTTCTTTGTTCTTATTTTAAAAGAAACAATATTTAATATAAGTAGCTGTCAGTGTGTGATTAAGTCCAATTTTTATTATTATTCCCCCACCCACCACTCATAAGCCAGAGTGCAAAGTGTCACTTGGTTTTATAACAGAAGGTCATCCACATTTTTCTCTGGCAGAAAGTGATTTATCACAGCTGGATTTCCTGGTGAGGTACAAGGTTAGATAAATACAGAAGACTTTGTAGCAGAGGCAGGCTTATGTAGATGGTGGCCCATTCTCACACCGGCACCTGCTAAGTAACTCCAGACTGAGTATGTTTGAAAAAGAAGCTTAACTTTTTTCATCTGAGAAAAGTTCAGGGACCAGTCTGTCTCTCATGTTTGATAATCCTGAAGCCCTAAGCTGTTTAGGAACTAGAAACTGGTGGCCCCTGACCAGATTTCTGGATGACAGACAATTGTTCAGGATGGTGAAAACCTAAGAGCAGAAGAGCTATGGAAAGATTTCTCTGAATTAGCTGTGTGGTGCAACAACATGGCAAATGTGTTAAGTCTGAGATTTATGGGAAAGCAGATAAGTAACTAAGGGAGGATTATTAGATGGAGATATCGCTCATAATATGGACTGCTTTGGACCCAGGAGCAGCTATTTTCCAGCAATCAGATGACATATAGGAAATTGCAAATTCGTCCAACCCAGTTCTGTGCCCAACCTGGACCTTTTTGGTCCAGTGGCAAGGCTCCTGTTTTTCAGAGCTGGGCTGGAGCAATTCCTGCATGCACAGAAGGGTTGCTTTAAGGGATATCACTCCCAACAAAGCTATCCCTTCTGGTATGATCAAACATGATTCTATATTGTTTCTGATTTCACCCTAAGTGTAAGGTGATGATGATGGGCCATGTTCCTAGAGAATGTTCCTTCTTATCCTGGAGCGAAATGATGAGTGAAAGTCCTAAAAGTTTTGTCTGGAACGTGGTGTTATTCAGCATCTTTATAGATGAAGGGACAGAGGAGATGCTCACCAAAATTAAAGATGATACCAAGCTGGAAAGAGTAGCTAATACTAAAGACGATTGAAGGAGATGCCATACAGAGAAGGAATTCCAGTGTTAAAATTTCCAGAGGGGCAACCATGATAGTGTGCTGGCTGAATAGCTTAATGAGTTGGGTAGAAGTTTGGACTTTGATTCCCCACTGTGCCTTCCTCAAGAAAAGCCAGCCTGTGTGGCTGTGGGCAAGTGGCACAGTAGAGTCACGGTACCTGCAGAAGACAGAAATGGTAAATTACGTCTGAGCTTTTTATACCTAGAAAACCCTAGAAAGGGTCACCATAGGTCCATACTGACTTGGTACCCTATTACTATTGTTGTTGTTGTTGTTAGAAAATACAAGACATGGTCTTTGGCTAGTATTATATAACAGATACAAGTTTTAACCAAAAACCTAAGTTAAATATTGCTGTTGCTATATATGTGTCAGTCTGTTGCAGCAGAAACAAACCACAAGTCTCGTGGCAATTTAAAAGCTAAAATCTTCATTTGGCATAAGCTTTCATGGGCTTCCACCCTACATTCCATGCATCTGATGATGTAGGTTCCACTCCACAAAAGCTGATGCCGCATAAAACTCCCAAGTGAGTGGGCATTGGATTTTAGCATGTACTGCAGCAATGGAGAATACACGTTCCATTATGGATATTATTAAGACAGGGATTGAAACTGAAACTATCCTTGAGTTAACAGCTTAATGAAGAGAAAGAGGGCTGCAATAGTGACAAGTTGCAATTAGAGATGGAGGTATTCGTATTCATATACGAATACAAATATCCCCGCACAGCTGGATTTAACGAGGGGCTGGCCCCTGCGGTTGGCCTGTCCACTCGTGCATCTGGTGGTGGCAGCAGCCTCACTCATCCTTCCAATCACTCTTGGAGCTCCGCTCTCTTCCTGCTCGACTGGCCACTCCAGGCAGTGGGAGGGAGGACGAGTCTCCCGGCATGGCTGCTGAGTCGCTAGCTGAGCAGGAAAAGAGCAGGGGTCTGGGAGCAGTTGGAAGGATGAACGAGGCTGCTGCCGCTGCCAAACATGTGAGTGTATGGGCCGGCCACTCATTAACATGTGAGTGTATGGGCCGGCCACAGGGGCCGGCCCCTCATTAAGTCCAGCTGCGCAGGGATATTTGTACTCGAATACGAATACCCCCATCTCTAGTTGCAATTTCAATTACTAGATGAGCACATGCTGGCTGGATATCTCAGTGGTTTAGGTATCTGCTCGCAGAGCCAGAGGTTGGGAGTTCGATTCCCCACTGTGCCTCCTGGGAGAAGAGTCAGTATGTGTGGCCTTGGGCAAACAGCACAGTCTCAGGGCACCCCTAGAAGAAGGGAATTGTAGTCTAGGTAAAGGTTTCCCTTGACATTTAGTCCAGTCATGTCCGACTCTAGGGCGCGGTGCTCATTCCCGTCTCCAAGCCGTAGAGCCAGCGTTTGTCCGTAGACAGTTTCCGTGGTCACGTGGCCAGCGCGACTAGACACAGAACGCCGTTACCTTCCCACTGAGGTGGTACCTATTTATCTACTCACATTTACATGCTTTCGAACTGCTAGGTTGGCAGAAGCTGGGACAAGCGACGGGAGCTCACTCCGTCGCGTGGATTCGATCTTACGACTGCTGGTCTTCTGACCTTGCAGCACAGAGGCTTCTGCGGTTTAACCCACAGCGCCACCACGTCTACCTGGTAGTCTACCTCTGAATATTCTCTACCTGGAAAACCATGAAAAGTGCTGCCATAAGTCAGAATTGACTTGACAGTCACATGATGATGATAGATGGACACATTGTTTGATGCAGCTTCCTTGAGTCAACGAAAAGACAAGGTAGGCAATGCAGAGCACTCAAAAATGGAGCTAGCTTAGGTAAGGGCATAAGAGATGGAAAAGCCTGGGGAAGAATGCAGAAAATTGTAGAAAAAAATGTTTTCCTTATTTTTCTAAAGCAGTCCCCCCCCCCCGAAAAATTGGGGGGGGGGGAAAGGAGACTGGAATATGTTCTTTTACAATGATAAATAATATGTTTATGACATAGTATTCAAACTATATAACATGACCTTAATGAAAGATTCTGAGACTTTATGCACCCTAGGGAGAAACCTATGGTTTTCTAATGGCAAAGCTTGCAAGCCATTTAACATAGCATATGACCTAGGAACATAAATCTTTGCAGAAGGCAAAGTGTTAATGGTGGTGGTGGGCGACCCAAGGCAGTGATTATTGCTCTTTTTAGGCCACCCTGACTATGCACAGTTTTTAAATCCCTGGCTATTATTCTTACAGTACAGACACAAACAGAGACCTGGTGCCAGCTCCTCAGCCTTCTGGAGCCACAGAAGGTTGGGTGGTGAATGTCTTTGAAGAAAGAAACATGTAGCCAGTTTCAACTTGAATGAGAGAAGCATCCAAAAACCAAATCTAAACATTTAAGAACACTACTAAGGCTAGTAAAGCTTTCAGGAGGTGCAATATGTAATAAAAGTGAAAGCCGGAACATTTGCTTAAGTTATATACTAATTTGTACACCTTATAAGAAACATCAAAATGATGTACAGTCAGGCTTGAATAGTAAACAACATAAAAATGGACCCATTGCACAGAGGAGAAAAAAAGAGACATTTCTCACCATTGCACTTAATGATAACCAGCACCTTCTTATGACATGCAGGTCTTACCATATACAGTTGCTTGTTTGTTTGCAGTGGTATAACTGGTTGAATTAGGAGAGGTAGTCATACACTTCTGCATCACACTTTGAGACTAGGATTTCCAGGTCTCAGTGAATGGCTTTGTTTAACCCAAGCCTCCTTCCTGGGGAAAAAAAAATCAGGTAACCAGGGCTGGAGGAGGATAACGTCTGATTTTTCAGAACCTCCAATAGCTTTAAATCCTCCTCCTCCTCATCTTCATCCTCCTCCTCATCTTGGAACTGCAGAGCTGGAAGGGACCCTATGGATCATCAAGTCGAGCCCCTGTCAAGAAGGTACAGGGGGGAATCAAACTCCCAACCTCTGCCTCCACAACCAGAGACCTAAACCACTGAGCAAGTTCACTGTAAGCTTCCTTGATCACTGACTGTTAGCTGGAGCTTCTGGGACTTGAGGTCCAAAATGCCTGGAGGGAACAAAGGATGAGAACCACCATGTTATGCCATCCCTATTTTCCCACTCAAGGAGATAACTAGAGCAGGCATCCCACAAAATGAGATGCTTGATGAAGTTTAGAGGATTACAGCAACATTGTTGATTGCAGTTGTTTTGAATGGGCAATTAAGAGCAATTAATTTTTAAAATGAAAAGTCTTACTAGACGAGGTGATGATTCAATCTAGAAGCAGTGCTAAACTGGACTGTTTATTCTCCTACAAACCTGGCCCCATTTGTATTTTGGCAAATTTACCTGCTTTCCTTTTTTAACTGATCAGCTGGAGGATAGCTTGCTTCTGTTTGCATATCTTTGATGTCTGAGTCATGCAGCACTGAAATGTTTATGTGACTGGACGGATAAAATTGTAGGCATTTGCCTGAACGCTAAGCGAGCACGGTGCGTTAGCTGGCCTGGAAATCAATTTTGGAGATGAATGCCACAGTGATATACAGTGGGACTTGCTCATCAAAGACTGCTTGCATCTACTGCTGCTTAACTTGCAAAGACACTAGTAAATCTCAACTGCTATCTCATGCAGAGCTAATCCCTGAAGAACTACCTGTGGAACTGTTTTCATGTGCCAGAATATAGGGAACACATAACATCATTTTTAACTCAGAAGGTTTGGAAATCTATATAGAAATCTTGGAGCCTGTGTATCATTGTGCAATCTGGTGAGGGTTTTCATTTATTTTCATTTGGGTGGACTATGCCAATGGAATAAGGGACAGGAACCAGTGGGAGACCTTAGCTCTGCCTTCATAGTTCATATGTCCCCTGCTTCCTCATGTTTTATTGGAAAATATATCTGTTTTGGCACCGTTAGCTGTGTGGCATTGTTTTGAAGATGCCAAGGGCAGAAGAATGCGCTTGTTGTGGAAGATGTTCTAATACATTTGCCATCTTCCCTTAACCTCAGGCACAAAATGTTGTAAAGTAGTTGTAGCAAGATATGTGCATCCAGAATGTTCCAGTTCTTTCTTCCTCATATTTCTTCCATTCTGCCTCTATAATTATATACAGTAACCTGTACCTTTAATAATCTACTATTCTCTGCACAATGACTGTATCTGCACTACACTGTTATAGCGGTTTGACATCATTTTAACTGCTTTGTCTCCACTCTGTGGAATCCTGAGATTTGCAGTTCGGTGAAGGACTTGGAATTCGCTGTGAGAAGGTAGCGACCAGATTATCATCATGTCTTCTTAGTCTGCTGTCCAGGGGCTGTTAAAGCACAACTTGTGGACACTGAGTCTCCCTTCTGACTTGGACTCCCTTCAAATTCAGGAGTGTCTTCGCAAAACCCTTCAGATAAAGAATTATTCTCTTTAAAGTACCTCACTAGGGTGGCCAGGCCTCCTACTTGACAGAGAACAATGCTGTTTACTAGCTTCCTATCTATTCATGGAGCCCTCCATGAACTTGTCTTTCATATCACCCATGTTTACATCCTGGTATCATCCACCAGGTCTACTTCCCAAACCTCCTGAAGCTTTCCTATTCCTGCCCTTTCTCCTATACTGGATGGGATGGCTTTCTTGAAGTCTGTCTTCCAGAAGCACCTGCCCTATGAGCACAATTATAACATGAGAAAGTTACCTTTTTTAACCCATTGTGGTCCCCCTTTTAATAACTTTACTAACCTCTGGGCAGAACCTCTTCATTCCAACACAACTACCATAATGTAACCTCTGAATGAAGTGCATCAATTTTCTTCTTGTATATCTTATTTTCATCTCCGTCCCCTTGCTTTGTTAAGTCCCTGTGCCAAATTTTAGATTGCCAACTCCTGGGGAACAGGGACTTCCCACTTTATCCTTTGCAAACCACTTTGCTAACCCATAACCCCCATTGTCCTGACCATCAATGTACTACCAAATCACAAACAGCCATCCAGGAATAAACGTTCTACACTAATGAACAATGTTTATTATCATAGTGTCACTGGGCACTTTCTGGTTGAACTGTGACAGATTTTCAAGTTATGCTACAGGGAAAATAGTAAAAAGAGGGAGCTGTCAGGACGTCTGCTCTGAGTGAAATGTATTTCCTAACCCGAATTAAGGTGATTAATTGGATACAAAAATCACTGTAGCATTCAGTGTTCCATTCAGTGTTCGGTGTCTCACCTTATTAAAAGGAGGAGTTGTTTATATGTTCTTGTCAGAAATCTCCTTTCACACTACTATGTATTGACTCATTAAAAAAGTAACATGTTGTGATCCCACTAAGAAAACTCACAGAATAATTGTTAGAGCTACAGACCTGAGGCTGAGGAATAATGTTCCCAAAGTGCTTTTACAGGGTACAAATTGTATGTGTTTCATAGAGGTTATCTAATTTTAATTAATTTCTTCCCCCTCAGGCAATCCTTTAACTCCTTTTGAAAAGCTATGGAGCTTTGTCATCACTGGGTGGCAAACAGATTATCAACTTGTCAGATTGCTAGTGTCCACAGAATTTATTTTTCTACAGTAGTGCTTCATTCCATGAGATTTCAGTGAAGGCAGCTGGAGTTACTGTACATGTTGCCCTGATTTTCCACTCAGAATTTACACTGAAAGGTTCAAGTGTGAACATAAAACAAATCTTAATACTTAAAAAAAACAAAGACACCCTGCTATTTTAACCTTCTCACAGGAAGATTAAAGGCTGTGGAAGCTTTATATAGATCCATATTCTAGAGGATTTATAGCTAAAAAAATAGCTTCTAAATTTCAAGAGATTCAAAGAGCTTCCATGTTAATCCTCCTCCCTTTAAAAAAAAAGCAATCATCTGAATATAATGGCAGAAATTGTTGATAAAAAATTAAATATATGTTGCTGCACATATTTACAGCTGCAAGGTTGATCTGTAGATAATATAATATAGATTATGGATTTTAGTATTGTATGACAGCCATGGAGTCAAGAGTAGATTAGATATTGTATGAATGCAAATACTTCCCTGTGTTTATGTTTTGTCTTCTTTTGTGTCCCCCTTTTCCCTCCCTGTATTTGTATCCTTTTGATGGTTGTTTGTTTGTGTTTATAATAATAATAATAATAATAATAATAATAATAATAATAATAATAATAATAATAATAATAATAATAAAGAAAGGTTTAAAAAACCCCCAATTATTTGTTTCCTCACTTTTGAGGCAGCATTGATGATGAATCATTGCAGTTATGGGCTGAGTGGGGAACGGAGCATCTCAACCAACCTTTCTGATGATGAGGACCCCGTTTTGGACCATAAGCTGCAGATGTACTGTACCACAGTGTTTTCTGTGATATGGTGCCTTTCTTTGAAGATTGGGACGGTCCCAACTACCTCCATCCCCAGTATCATCTCCAGAGATTAACTCCTCCTCCTGAGGTCTCTGTGTAAAGCATGAGCATTAAGGGGAAGGGGCTGCTTGGTGCATGCATCGCTAGTGCAGCCACATTCCCCACCTATGTGTGCTGAGTTGCTTTCTGTAATGCCAGAATAGAGTTTGAGGGAAGAAAATAGGGTGCACAAATAGGGTGTCCCCCCGACCTCTGAAGGCCCCCCAGCCCCTTCACAGAACCCCCAATGTTTCAGCTCCAAAATCCACTGGTATTCTTTATGGGACAATTCTGCCATGTTTTGAGTTGCCCCAGGCACCCTTGGGGACCACCACTTCCATTTTTTCAAATTGTTAAACAATACATTTTTGGTTGTTGTAGGTTTTTCGGGCTGTTTGGCCGTGTTCTGAGGGTTTGTTAGATAATTGTTAGACTGCACAGGAAGCCATTGAAATTCACAAACACCAGCAGAGCTTCAACAAAAAAGAAGAAAGTCTAAAACTCAACAAAGCCTGGCTCCCAGCACTGAAAAATATAGCCTGCAAAAGGTCAACGAACTCTACCCAGCCACAAGGACCGGTGATCACTGCACACAAAAGACCAGCTAACGACCCCCATCAATCACAGTGACAGATAATCTCTCCCCCTTATCACAACAATACACCCACAATAAAAAACACGCTGATCACCATAATCACCCAATCTCCTGAAAAGGACAAAAGCTGATCCCACAGCTATAAATACTCAACTATCCCACAAACTGCACCAGAGCACAGACAGAGTTCTGACTCCTGTCCTCTGAAGATGCCGGCCACAGAGACTGGAGAAACGTTAGGAAGAAAAACCTTAAGAACACGGCCAAACAGCCCGAAAAACCAACAACAACCATTGGATCCTGGCTGTGAAAGCCTTTGAGAATACAATACATTTTTGGCCACTAGAGGGTGCAAAGGGAATTTTTCAGTTAAAAAAGGCGATTTTTGTAAAATTGATAGAGGATAGAAATAGATGTTGTATTGACCCATTATTAGAGAGGAGACACCTTAATTGCTGAAAGAGTCTGAATGCACAAAAGGGGTTTTTTGTCACCTCCTGTAATTTACAAATTTGCCTGCCTTGATTTGTAATTGGTCTTCAGCATGACTTAAGCATAAATTTTCTTTGATGTCTGATATCTCAAACATAGGAGTTTGCCTGAATCAGGTGTCTCCAACACTAGATGCCTTCAGCTGTCATCATAGACTATCTGTAAAGGCTGCAGAGCTGTACAAGCTAGAACCTTGTGCTGGTGTTTTGACTTGTATTGGGGCTTCTGTGTTTCCACTTCTACACAGGGAAGTCTCTCCATGGTGGACATCCATATACTGTACTTCATGTAAATAGCATGAAGGGAGGGGTGATAGAATGTGCATCGTGTCACAGAAGTAGATGGACAATAACACAATGGATCATGCAGGAAGTGCCTCCTTCAGTATTTGGGGCTGAGCTCCTGCTCCCTGCAACCTACTCAATTCACAAGCTGGCACTGTATAGAATTCTGCAAGGCAGGCCTGGTAAGTCTCATATTATGAATGAAGTATGATTAGCCAGAGGATTGTGAACAGAATTTTCCTCTTTTCAGCCATATTTGTCTGTTAATGTCAGAGGAATGTTTTATGAAACATGCCTTATGCACTACAAAGGGAACGTAGAAACAATAAGTGGTCCTTAAAGATAAATATCAGTTTGATGAATAGCTATAATCTTTCTGCTAGTAGATAAACTTGCAAAGATTTAACCTTTCCGAGGCTTGCCATTTCTGAAAAGCATATGAACTGTCCCATATTTTTAGCCTCAGAAAACAGCATTTTATCTACTGGATTTGACACTGTGTTCCTTTCATGTGAACAAGTGGCATAATGTTTTATGACATTCTGCCTTTTTAGTCAAGCTGGAACTTATACGAAATTATCCTCTCTCATTCCACTCCCACATCCTTCTTGGTGTGTGTATGTGTGTGTGTGTGTGTGTGTGTACCTGTACACACAACACACAAACAAGTAGCAAGTATACTCTTGTTCCAAGGTGTTTGTTGATGTGACTCCAAGGAAAAGAGGAAAAGTGAGGTTGAGAAAAGGGACTGATACACTTCCATTTTAAGCCTCAAGCACCAAATCTGAAGCATGGAATGGTAAAAGATCTAAAGCAGAAGATCAACTGTATTCATTTCAAGCATTGTTTAGGGTAAGGGAATGTGATTTATGTTTTCAGTGTACATATGAATAGTGGCAGGAGAATCACATGACAAAACGTTAATTTAAAAAAAATAAAAATCCCTAGAGCAATATTTGTTTGCATTTGAAGATTCTGCGAAACTAAAATGTGGGATTCATTAAAATAATAATTGCCATAATCTGCATATTTCTACAGCCAAATTTTTTAAATATCATCCCCCCCCCCAAAAAAAAATGCTGCACAGCAAAATATGGAAAGACACTTCACTTTAAAAGACATTTCACTGTAAAACAAGCAAAAAGGTGGAAAAATAAGTATGTGATGAATGCCAGAATTAGGAGTGGAGATAATAGATTGGAAATGTTTGATCTGTACCCATACCCACTGCCTTGATTTCCTTCAAAAGTTTCTCTTGAATGCCTCCAGCGTTGGAGCGCTCACCACCTCCCAAAGCAATTGGTTCTATTGTTGTACCGCTCTAACAGTTAAGACATTTTTCCTGATATTCAGCCTAAAGCTGGCTTCCTGTAGCTTGAGCCCATTATTACATGTCCAGCACTCTGGGAGGGAAAGGCTAGTCTTAGGATGGAACCCAAGGCCAAAAGATAGGGAAAAGACAGACCATGAAGGGCTTTAAAAGTAAGAAGAAGAAGCTTATATGGAGTTCTAGAACTGACAGGAAGACAGTGAAAGGGAAGCCAGTGAAAGGGGAGAACTGACAGGAAGCCAGTGAACAATAAGCCTAAAATAAAATAAAATAAAATATCTTAGCTGTCAAGCTTTCAATAAGAACAAGAGGGTTAATACGAGTTTGTAGAAGGACAACCAAAAGAAGATTACAGTAGTCTGAACAAGAAATAAACGAGGCATGAACAAAAGTCTTAGTAGAAACAACAAAAAGAAGAGGACAAATTTGAGGAATGTTTTTAGAGAAAACCTCCAGCAAATCTGAAAATAGCCTGAATATAGGAACAAATAGAAATAGAGAGAGATGAGTGAAAATATAACCAAAGGTGGACAACAACATTATCAATAGTTATAAAAATGTGTATAAAGGAGATTTATGGGGAAGTGAAATAAGCAAATTAGTCTTAGGCTGTGACTACATGGTCAAATACTGCAGGATTTGCTGTGGGTATAAAACAGATGAATTTGCATTTTTCTTTACTGATCACAGGATCACATGATGCACAGCCAGTTCTTTTGTCTTTTTTTTCTTGCCACTGGGAGCTTCTACATTTTCCAAGCCAAAATGATTCAAATGGACTTTTCCCTGCGTTATCAGTTGTTTTGTTATGGAGGGTGGTATTTTCAGGATACCCTCTTCTGCTCAATACCATTTATACTTGTTGAAAAACAGCCCTGGCAAATGCTTTGTGTTTGGGTGAGAAGTGGTGAACTGATGAAAAAAGGAGTCAGCTTCTGGGATTTTCCCTTGTGTGAGTACAAGTGAGCACAAGAGGGTATCCTGTAGACCATCTTGACTGCTGCCGTTGGTGTTGTCAACATTCAGGCTACCCTTTTGCTATGTAAAGCTTTGCATTCTTTTTCTTGTTTGCAACGCAGGCATGATATTGTGCAGCAATACTGTGCCATTTGCTGACTTTTTGAATAATGGGTACAGAAGTATAATATCCCACATTCATAAACTGGAGGTGATTTTGAGAATTGAATTTCCTGGCTATTTTAGTAAATTCCATGTATAGCTGGCCCAATACACCCCGCATCTGCAGCATATGCTGATATGTCACCTAAAGCTAAGATGCAGCCATCTCATCTTCTTGGAGAAGGAATTCCATACTTATATTCTAGAAAAACAAGGGGGGGAAAGGCAGAACAGGCCAATAGGTCTGGTGGTATGTCTGGAGTGGGCCTTGAAGAGACTTCTCTTCTTTATAAGACAACCTGCTGAGTATCCAGTGGTGTTTTCAACTGCTTAAGGAATGTAAAAAGAACCACAATGTGTTTGTTTGTTTCCTAGTTTTTTTAACCATTGTCAAGATGGCTGGTTATAATTGAGGGCTCAAGGCCCCCACTGTGTTTTATGCCAAAATAAACAGTTAAGTTCATTCATAAGAAGTTATGTCTATTCTTAATGAAAGCCAGAAAAGATCTCTGGTGTTCTGTTACAACAATCTCATAACTTGGCTCCTTGGCAACATTTCAAATGTAATTATTAAATGCTTTTGGTTTTATAGTGTTTATTGAAAAGAACTTCCAGCTGATATACCTGGCAAGTGATCGTGTGCTCACAAGTCATTGCAATCTTTCAACAGCTTCTTGCCTCACGCACATGCACATGAAAAAACCCTCAGTAATACCAAGACATTACTAATTTCTTCTTTCTTTCTAACAGCAGGTACTTAGTGACCTAGATTAAGTTTCCTGAGATGTCAAAGTCCTGGCAATATAGAAGCCAACGTTGACTTAAATAGCTTCAGGCATAACATCTGACCAAGGGAATTATGTTGCCCTGGATAAACACAAAGAAAAACATCTACACTATCTGAAAACTCAAAGAAGATCGATTGGTTTTAATCTTTTCTAGAAGAGATATTCTGTATTTTTCTTGTGCAGAGAGAAATAATTTTGCTATTCTGGCAAAATTAATGTGTGGAAATGTTCAGATTCACTTGTAAACAGTAAGGAATAGAATTTTTGTTCATGTGTTTGTTTACTGGTGTGCCATTTTCTCTCAAAGTTATGACAAGATGGTTCACAACAGCAATTTAAAAATTGCAATAAATGCAGCAGTTTAACACATGGTGTCCAGAATATTACTTATGGCCACTGGCACAATTCCCTAAGTGCAAATTGTCACTAGTACAGATGCTGGCATAAGCATTTGGTGTTGTGTACCAACTGCATGACTTCTTTTGGGAACAGCACATGCTTGTGCTGACTTCTGAGCTTGCAGCAATTTGCTGATGAAATCTACACTGATTGACATAGTCCAGTGTGGTTTTTCAGTTGGATAACAGTGAATGTGTACAATTAACAGCACAAATATCGGCAGGGTTGGAGCAAAGGTTCCATTCTATGAAAAGCAGATGTATCCTCTTGTAGAAGTGGTCACCAAACACAAAAACCTGGAATGACAATGTACTGGCAAAGCAGCTACAAAGGAGAACCACAGCAGGTAAAGTTACTTCCTTTGGGGTCTTTAGAAGATCCTTTTATATACCCTCCCAGCTGAACCCAGCAAGCAGTTAAAGAATTCCTTCAACAGAAACTCTTGTAGATTCAGGCATTTTGTTTGTAAGTCTGCTTTCCTCAGGTATCCATTTCTTCCTTGCTTCTCTGCCTGCCTTCACTTGAATGAAAGCGGTCTTCCCACCTGCTTTCACACTCTCATTAGAAATGCATCAGTGTTTTATGCTACTTGCATCAGAAGTTCCTCTAATATCGCAGACAGACCCAGGAAAAGTTACCCTATTGTACGAAATGTCCCAGAAGCCACCAGCCAGCCAGTAGTCCAAATAAGGAACTTTTCCAAGCTCTGGTCATAGACTGGAACTACATCGACGCATGAAGACAGGATTCAAACAAGTGAAATTGACCCATTCAAAATACCATGTGACCCATTCCAGACCAATGTTAGAAACCACAAAATACCCCCAAAAATCAAGTCACACAACACTTGAAGAGTGATAAAATAATAAAATAATGGAGCAATGAAATATTACAGTAAAATCAGAAAAATCGCTGATTGGCTTAAAAATCAGGATAATGTCTTGGCAAAAAATTGCCAACTGGAAGCAAAAAGCAACAAACAAACCACAAACAAACACTTTGGAAGTCCATCTGATCTCAATGGGGAGTCCATTCCACAGGTTGAGTGATTCTCCTCCATACTATGGTGTTGATTTCGTTTACCGTTTTTAGTGTGGTATTTGTTTGATTCTTTTTAATATTTGCATACTTACTGATTTTAGCTTTTAAATATTGTATTTTAATGATGTAATCCACTTTGGGTCCTTTTGAAGGAGAAAAACAGGGTAAAATGTTATAAATACATATAAATATACAAGTAACTGACAAACTAACCCCTTTATTCAGGAGTTCAATTAAAAGATTAATCATGGCCCATGAACAGAGTGAGCAGGTTGGTCCCACCTTCTTCTGTCCCATCTCTCCAGTATGAAGAGCTAAATGTGAAGAGGAGAGCAGTTTCTGTGTATGGAGTATCTTCATATGGTTGGGAATCCCTGTAGTGTGGAGAATCCCAGTTGATGGAGACTATTTTTCTCTTCAGATTTAATGCTTCAGATATGAGTGCTAGGCTGGGGTGGTGGTGGTTTGAGATGGCTTCTTTCTGCTCTAGGCCTCCCTACCCTCCATCAGGAATGTGATAGTCAGCTCGGCTGACCCTCCAAATCAAAACTTCTTGCTGTTGAATGGCAGGTTTGCCATTAATAAATTCCATCTTATTCATGATCTCAACACCAACGAGAGAGCAGGCCCGGTTTGTATAACAGAGACCTAAGTGGGCAATGAGGGAGGGGTTGCCCGATCACAAATGTACCCACCAGGCTATGCCATCCAGCATCAGGGCAGACCAGAGGAGCAGGGTGGGTGTGGGGTTGCTATAATTCACAGAGACTCTGTCCACATCAGCAGAACTGCTGCTCTCTCAAATGCAGGTCTAGAGTGTCTGTACAATGATGGTGGGTCTTTCAGAGAGATTTGAGGTAGTGCTGGTGTACTGCTGTCCCCACAACCCAGCCTCTCCCTGCTGGGGCTGGCTTACTTTATCTTGGCTGATGTGTTGAAGTCACCTAGACTATTGATAGTTGGGGACTTCAACATTCACAAGGAATCCCAACCTGTCAGGATCAATCCTAGAATTTATGGAGACCATGACCTCCTTGAGTCTATTCCAGCATGCCATCGGCCCCTTGCATAAAGCAGGTCACATGCTGGACCTGGTTATCTCATCTGTGCAAGCGGAAAGTGATCTTTGGGTGAGGAACATGAGCTCCTTCCCTTTGTCTTGGACTGATCACTTTCTGCTGAGATTGTTGACATCAGCCCATCCCACCACTGCAGGGAGAACGGACATAGGAAAATGGTCTGCCCTCGGAAGCTTCTCAACCTTGGTGGGTTTTGGGAGGCCTTGGGAGGGTATCCAGCTGAACTTGCTATCAACCCTGTCAAATCCAGGTCAATAGATGGTATGCAGAGGCGATCTGGGCGGTTGACATGATCGCTCCCAAACACCCTTAATTCATCAGAGCTCGTCCTGCCCCCAGTTTACTGGAGAGCTTCAAGTTATGAAGACATTTAGGAAACAGCTAGAGAGCAGGTGGGGGAAGGATCAGTCTGATCAAAATATGGCTGCAGTTAAGACATCTACCAGGAGATACACTAATGCCCTAAAATTGGCAAAAAAAGGCCTTTGATATTAAGATCATTGGCGAGGCTATGAACCATCAAGCAGAACTGTTCCATGTGGTTTGCAATCTCACCAATCCTTGTCATTCATGGCCTCACTATGATAATTTCACCTGTGATCAGTTTGCAGCCTTTTTAAAATCAAAGATTGAGGCCATTCAGGCTGATCTTAATTCCACCAGCAGTATGGTTGATCAGGCAGTGGTCACTGCTGCCCTCTCCCTTCTGCCTGATTGGTTCAGTTTGACGCCATGACACTGGAGGAGGCCTCCAGGGTGCTGCTTAGCTGTAGACCCACCTCCTCCTCACTTGACCCTTGCCCTGTGTGGCTGATTAAGGCCACCAACGGGGTTATGGTTGATTGGTCTGTGAACATTATAAATGCCTCACTGAGGGAAGGATGCTTTTCCTCGTGAGTGAAGGAAACCATAATCTGTCCCATTATTAAATGATCTCACTTGGCATTGGACAACCTTAACAACTATAGACCCATCACCTTCATGGGTAAGACAATCAAGCAGGTAGTGGTGGGGCAGCTCAGCAGTACCTGGAAGATAAGAACTGCCTTGATCCATTCCAGTCTAGGTTCAGGTCATGATGAGGTAATGAGACTGCACTGGTTGCACTGCACGATGACCTTTTAAGGGAGGCTGATAGGGGGGGATCTTCCTTGTTGGTGCTCCTTGATCTCTGAATGGCTTTCAGTACCATCAACCATGGTGTCCTCCTGAACAGTCTCTCAGAGGTGGGGATCGAGGGGACTGGCTCTTAGCTGGTTCTGGTTCTTCCTGGACGGCTATGTTCAGAGAGTCCAGCTTGGTAGTTAAAGCAATAGTTAAAGCAATATTAAGCTATTATGAGCATGTAGTGTAGACACTCTCTTAGAATAGGTTAGTTTGCAACAAGAGCAGCTCATGGATCCAGTGAGGGCAGGGTTCAACCCCTAATTTTCCACTGCCACAAGCAGCCTATGGATTTTGGTTCTTTCCCTTTAAATTTTGCAAGCCAGCAGCTGGGAGTAGAGCCAGAACAAGCAGGTCCAGGTGATCTGTTATATAAGGAACCAGCCTAGACCTTTTCTAGAGCAAAACTTCAGCCATTCAGTTATTGTTTCTTTTAGTAATCTGCTGTTGGCCCCCTGGACCCTCAATTGTGGGGTGTCCCAGGGGCCCCCAATATCCCCAATGCTGTTTAACATCTATGTGAAATTGCTGGGGTCATCAGGAGATTTGGAATAAGGTATTATTGGTATGCTGATGATGCACAATTCTATCCCTCTTTTTCCACCTCTGCAGTTGATGCAGTCCAGACACTCAAGCACCTCCTGGAGTTGGTCTTGGAATGAACCAGGGATAACAAGCTCAAACTGAACTAGGACAAAATGGAGATTTTGCTCCTTGGGGGCTCCTTGGACAGGTGGGGGGATTTCCCCTAGATTGGACATTGTCCTTCCGGTCAGGGACCATGTTCATAATCTGGGTGTGCTCTATCTTGGGATTCCCAGGTTACAGATGTGTCTAGAACTACCTTCATTCAGTTGAGGTGTATTGCCCAACTCCACCCCTTCCTGGATGAGGAGTCCCTCAGGACATTGATACATCCATTGATAATTTCCCACATTGACTACTGCAATGATCTCTACGTGGGGCTTCCCTTGGGTCTGACCTGGATATTACAATGGGTCCAGAACATGGCAGCCAGACTCATGACTGGTTTGTGCAGGTTTGATCACACCTCCCCAGCCTTGGTTCAGCTGCACTGGTTACCTGTTGCCTTCTGGATCAGATTCAAGGTTTTTATGATTGCCTACAAAGACCTTCATGGTTTGGGACCACATTACCTGTCAGAGCACCTTTTCCTAAAGGTCATCCACCCAACCCACTAGGTCCTTCCAGGCCATGATCCTCTGGGTAGCCACCCCAAGGGCCAATAAATCCTCTACTAGAAGTAGGGCCTTCTTTGTGGTAGTTTCAATGCTAAAGGACCAAGTGCCAGTGGAACTCCACCTGGCCCCCTCCCTCCCCTCCTTGAAAAGGTCTTTGTAAACACTGCTTTCCAGAGAGTCCTTTTTTGGCAACCCTACATGACCTGTTCCTTGCTGATCTATATGGTTATATGCATGTGCCATATTTCATTTTATATTACCACCACTTGATGGGGTTACTGTTATTTTGTTGTTGTTTTATTTACATTTATTGTTTTAGTGGATTGTAAATCGCCCAGAGTAGTGCTTTTGCCCTAATGGGGTGGTATACAAATTTAGTAAATCTAACTAACTAACTAACTAACTAACTAACTAATCCTTTTACTGAATGCCTGAGTAGGGCTTATGCATTTAATCTCTCAGTCACCATTTCTAACTTTAGGAGGTACCCATGTCCAGTCTTCCTTCAAATCCTGCATGCCTTGAGCGGTGGAGTAGGGAATACGCTGGATCAGAATCTGAGAACGGTATTGCATGACTGCATGTTTTTACTGAAAACATGCCTTTTCCAGGTGTAGTAGGTAGTGAGTTTTCTCAGAAAAAAAGCATGCGGTAAACAGTTAACCCTATCTGCCCCTGCACCATAATCATGACCATGCTGAGGCATCCCCAGATGTGCTAGTTATTTGCAGAATCCTTAAAACGACAGTGATGCATTCACTCATTCTCCCTTTAAGAAAGAGACATGTACATTAAAAAAGAATAGCCAGAACATTTGCTCTGCTTTTAGGACTTTTTTTTTAAACATTAAATCTTTCTTCATTCTCATTGCTTTGTTCCACCTTAGCTTTCATGTATCCACAGTGCTCTTCCTCTGAAAAAAAGAACAAATGGATTCACTGAGAAACACATACCACCACCACACCCCTATTGTTGTCTTTGTGCTTTCCCAGTTGGCATTATATTCCTTAGGTCTCCCAAAAGCGTATCATGGCCAAGTCTCCCACTATGAAAACAAGGTCATTCAAACCTGCATCTCCCACTGCTCTGTTTCATTTCCAGAACTATGCTTAGATGCCAACAACAGATGTTTCTGCTTTCAAACTGACAGGAACTGCATGGGACATATTCGCCCCATCCACTGTGAGAGCAAAATGTCAGCCTATTGAGGGTGGAGTAATATTTGCCTCTTATCGCCAAGAAGAAAGCTTTCTGACCTGCTCAGTAGGGGAAACTGAACTGAGGTGCGAAGAGCAGATGGTTTCTCAAGATTAGGCTTCAAGGACTGTGCTGTCTCCCTCTTCCTGAAGGCCCTTTGGTAATTAAACCTGAAAGATTGTTGGCTTTGTTCCTAAATTCCTTTGGAAGTTAAAAACTCAGGTTCGAATCTTGTGGTCAGTGCTTTAAAAAAAGATTTAACTCAATGTGCTCCCCCCCATTTTTGGAAGGGGGTGTCTCAAAACAGAGAAGAAATTTGGACAGATGTGCTATGTGTGTGATTAGGAATGGGAACATTTTTCTTTTCTTCCCCGTTTGGATTTTTTAAGCTTCAAATTCTTTCTTTCTCAAATATGTGATGTGCACGTTTTGGTAAATTCTTGGAAGTGCAATAAAATTGTCCCCCATTTGTTTCAGTGAGGTAGTGCTATTTCTAACAAGGAAAAGGCCATGTTGCACTTGCTTAATATATAGATTGTAAAGATAAAGATGCTCTCACGAAAAAGTTCAGTGCTGCTATAGCTGAATAAGGATTCAAACCTAGACCGATAAGATGAAGGCACAAACATGTCCATTTTGTTACTTGCTACCACCTTTTTACTTATCAATATATTCTTGTTTCGTGTTGTCCTGATTGCCTGGTTTGTCAGCCTTCGGATGGTGACTGCAGATTTAAACTGTTGTGTTTTAAAGATGTGACAGACCCATAAAAGTGTATTAATGGCCAGTTTTGTACGGCTCAGGAGCTTTATTCAAATGGGAAATTTATTCACACTACATTAGCTTGTACTGCATTTAAAAAAAAATAGCTCAGTGATTTAGGTCTCTGGCTGCTAAGCTAAAGGTTGGGAGTTTGATTCCACAGTGTACGTCCCTGACAGGGTCTGGACTCTATGACCCATAGGGTCCCTTCCAGCTCTGCAGTTCTAAGATGATTTGATTTGTGGGAAGCAGTGGGGATGTAAATAGACAAGTTGCAGAGTTGAATTTTGGCTAAAAATCCTCTAGATGTGCAGCAGAAGTTCAGGGACTTACAGAGTACAATTAACTTCAAGTCTCCTCAGGGTAGACCATCCCTTTTCTGTCACCAACTGACACAGTTTCAATAACTCACTCTGAGACAGTGATAAGAGAAATAATAAAAAGGTTTCATTTACTCACAGTTGAATAGATCAACTGTATGTACAGCATAATGTACAAAAATGACTGCTTACATCAACAGGCCTCAACAGACTCTCAACTTGCTTCTAGCAGACTCTTGCAGACTACATTCAAACTACACAGTAACTACACTAACCCCATGCTAACTGCGCTCTCTTTGAAATCAGAGGCAGGGAAGAACAATTGCTTTCTGCTGGATTGATTTACAGTCACCCCAGCCCAGAAAGGTCCCTCCCAGGCAAACCTACTAAAGGCAGCATATGAGATAGAAATAACTCCAAGAAGACATTGGCAATCTCTTTAATCATTTCAGTTCTATGCCATTGGTAGAATTTTTCTTCTGATGGAGATTAAACAGATGTGTTTTGAAAACTATCAATGAAGAGAAGGTATTCAATATAGTAAGACTGCAGTATCTGCAAGATATTGGTTCCAAGCCCTTCCCCCGTGGATTCCAAAAAACCACAGAGGTAGCAAACACTATATATACTTATAGCATGGTCTCTGGCTCCCTCTAGTGCCTAGTTCTGATAAATACACCATGTAAATATGAATAAATAGGTATTTCTGAGCTTTTAAATTTAATATTTTCAGGCAGTCGATAAGTGAATCCCTGGATGCTGATCCCATGGATAGGAGGGTCCTACTGTACTAGAATTTTTGGATGGAGGCAAACAGAAGCAGAAATTGACCATGCCATTATTATTATTCACTCACCGCCATGTCAATGTTATATGCTGTCAAATCAGAAGCAACTTATAGCAACCCTAATAGGGCTTTCAAGCTAAATGAGATACCTAAGGAGTGGTTCTAGTACCTCAGTGAATTTCTATGGCCAAGGAAGGATTTGAATGGGGGTCTCCTGTGTCCTAGTCTGTAATTTTAATCACTACACCACACTGGGTATCTATACAATAGGGGAACAGAGTCCCAACAGTATCTGCCTGCCTGCCTGCCTGCCTGCCTATTAAAACATTTACATGCCACCATTACACCAGTGTGGGTCTCTCAGATGACTATTACTTCTGACCTTGTATCATTTTGATATTTTTCTTTGCTGAAAAGGGTTGCTATAAGTCAGAATTGACTTTATGGCACATGATTATTATTAATTGTTTAGAAAAGGGAAAACACCTTAAAACTTCAGAACTATATCAGATGTGACATGTTTCTCCAAATAAACACATAAATAGGACATGTTGGCATGGAGAGAGTAAAAACTTCCAAGTTACTGTAGATATACAATGTTTCAGATATTTTATCAACAAGAAAAGAACAGAGTTGCATATGTCTCGAGCCCATGTGTTTATTATAAAGTCTGAAAAGCACAGATGTGTGTACAGTTGCACACCCTTAGGGTGAGAGAAAACTACTTGTGTATGGTAGGCCTGGTACCACCACATGTTGGAGCCACGTTGGACCCCTGCCATCTTCCTCGTATGTGTCCTATGCTGGACAGGAGATGGGAGGGGATGTAATAGAAGTCATCTGGTTATTTCCTGAGCCAGCACTGTAAACACAACTATTGTGTGTGGTAAGTAGAGCTGCTGCTGCCATAGAGTCAATCCAAGACATTTTGTTGTCTGAGGCAGAGCAGACATAACAACCATATCCAAGGCAAGGCGCATAGTATCCAAAGCCAACCCAGTTATTTCAGCAAATGAGGCATAACACCCCATAAGCATATCTTCCTATACAATAGGGACATATCATATATCTATTTCTATGACACCCTAAATCTGCATCTCATTCAGTCTTCTTCATAGTATGACCTGCTGACTTGTCTGTAGAGGTCCAGAAGATCATACAATCATAGAATAACTGAGTTGAAAGGGGCCTATAAGGCCATTGAGTCCAGCCTTCTGCTGAATGCAGAGTTGAAAGTCCAATTTTCTCTTGAATGCCTTCAGTGTTGAAGCATTCATCACCTCCCAAGGTCATTTATTTATTTATGTATTTATTTATTGAGCTTATATGCTGCCCATTTAGACATAGTCTACTCTGGGCGGCTCACAGAACGCAGAATAAAAACAATTAATATCAGATAACAATTTATAGCATTTACACAGAACAAAGTAGATAAAGAAAAAGAGAAAGTTACGTAGTGCCCGGAGGGAAGGCCTGTCATTAGTTCCATCAGTCTTGAAAAAATAAGGCAGGGTTTGAAAAGACAAAATAGATGGCAGGCACAGTGGAACCAATGAGAATAATAAGGCAAGACACAGTCACAAGGCATCCGCCACAGGAAACTGCCAGGGTCATGATGCCCAGGCATGGTCTGTGCCAACACGTGACCCCATTTATTTATTTTGCCAAGAATCTAGTCCTGGGTGGAGAAGGGAGTGACCACCATTTTAACTTACATACAATGCCTCGACACTGTTTGGCTCTGAAGTATTTTGTCAAATTAAAATGATCCACAGAGTGCAACAGTGGTCAACCACACTGGGTAGTGACTTGGTGGGCTCATTGACATAAGAGGAAGTTTCATGCTTCAGGCTGCCACAAGCCATCCCTAGCCTACATGTCTGTCTGCAGAACAGAGCAGTATCAAGACATTTTGCTACTTGGGTGAAAGACAAGAGGGCACTTCCACTTCCCTGCACCTACCGAGTCCAACTAGACAAGAAGTTGAATTTGAAAAACACTTCTTGGTTCTCCAACACATGGGAAAAATGGTTGCCTGCTGCACATTACCCAACACCTGCCACCTCGGGAGACTGTCCCATTCTTCTTAATGGTAGAACTGGTCCTGCAGGAGTTATATTCAGATACCATCACAAAGTCATGGCATTTGGGTTACAAAAATTCTGCACCTTGACCCCTCACATCAGCTGATCATCTAATATATAAAAGAAGCTGGAGAGGGAAGAGTGTGAACCGCTCCCACATGCCAAAACAATGATAAAGCAGTCCTGCCCCAATTCCATGCACCATTAATTGATATGAAGCCCAACTCACCAACTGGGGAGGGGAGAAAAAAATAGCATTAAGCAATTACAAAGCATGGGAATCAGATAAATTTGTCACTGCAAGCTGCACTTCCACCTTCAAAGCACCTGAACTTTCTTAGAGGTTTTACCTTTGAGCTGAAAAGAATCTATTTAAGAGGCAACTCTGAGAGATGTAGCCTCTAGCAGACTGTTCATATTTCATGCTGCTTTAGCAACAACCTGTATTGAGTTTCACCTGATTTATTCTTTTTGCAGTATTTCATGTCTTCTGCTGCTTCTTCAGCACCCACTGTTCTGAGTATGTATCTGTGGTGGGGTAAAATATCTTATACCAAATATGATTCTCTCCCCACCCCCGGAAAAAAAATATCAACATGTCTTTATTTATTTCAACACACCATTCCTTCCATTCTCAAGTCTTGAGATGGGGAAAATATACAGTGTTAAATTACAATAACATCCAGTTAAAAGGTAGAAGCAATTAGCATTTTTTTAAAAAAAGCTTTGTCCAATTTTATTTTATTTTTTTGGTTGAAGGCAGCAGAAAAAGAGGAAGACCAAATAAAAAAGGAAGACCAAATATGAGATGGATTGACTCCCTAAAGGAAGCCACAGTCTTGAGTTTGCAAGAGCTGAGCAGGGCTGTTGAAGACGGGACATTTTGGAAATCATTCATTCATAGGGTTGCCATAAGTCAGAGGTGACTTGACAACACATAACATTTTTTTTTCCTAATGAAGGATGCTATGAAAGACATCTAAACACATCTGCACTGAAGAAAAGGATTCTGCCATTCATAACAGGAATGACCAGTCACAACATTTAAGTCATTGCATTAAATATTTTAGTTTTTGCTTTTGTCAATAACATAGCTAGAAACCAAACCAGGACAAAGAATATCCAAGGGATGAAACAATGCATTGTGGGAGAGGTATGGGATGTAGGGTTCATACCTATTTCAAACTTGCAAACCAAGAAAAGTGATTAAAACTTTTAACCACTACATCAAATTTATTTGACTTGTTCTACATCCTAATTGTAAATATTATAGAATCTTCTCATACATTTCAATATGGACAAAAGAGCATACAGTATTTTACTGCATAGGCGAGCTGTTGTAGCTCAGTGAGTTGGAACTCTTGGCTGCACAGGCAAAGGCTGAGGGTTCAAATATTACTGTGTCACCTAGGGACAGCCCAGCCAAGATCACATGGATTATGTGGGGTTTTGCAGGTTACCTGTCCTGACACCCGTGCTGCTTTGGGCAAGCTGTATGGTCCCAGGGCACTACCCGACACAGGGAATGGTCAACCCCTTCTGAGCATTTTGTACCTAGCCACCCCCGGGAGGTCACCATAAGTCAGAACTGATGCGATGGCACAATAATTATTAATTAGGTTTTCCCAATCAACAGTTGAAGGGGATAGCTTTTGTTTTGATCTGTAGCTACTTTATTCTGAATATGAAAATAGGTTCTTCCAGTTTCCCATAAAATGTAAACTAGGAGAGCCCACTTGCTTGACATGCATGGAGCCAATGTCTGGTTAAACCAATCTATTAATTGAAACTATGTGAATTAATGCATTCCCTTTAGCATATCTCTATATGCAATCAATTGGACATGTTGATGTCCATGTTGGGCACAATCCTGGTTAAAGAGACAACAAAAGAAATGGCAAATAGAAAACTATTTCCCAACAACACATCAAATAACGTACATCACAGGAAATCATTTTTGTGGATGGAGTGAGGCTAATATTATTGGTTGCTACAAAATAAAGTGTAATGCAATACGTTCCTTTGTGAAAATAATATTCCAAGCTTTCTACCTATGTATAGAGCAGGACGAAATTCAGTCCAAGGCCTGTAGTTGTTGTGTGCCATCAAAACACTTTCAACTCATGGTGACCCTATGGATTAGTGGGTCCTATCATTAACAGCTGTGGTCAGCGCTTGCAAACTCAAGGCTGTGGCTTCCTTTATTGAGTCACTACATCTCACATTTGGTCTTTCGTTTTCCCCACTGCCTTCAGATTTTGCCAGCAATATTGTCTATATGACCTGTTGATCTTTGGTCTAATCACATTCCCAGATTCAGGATAGGTTAATTGTTCATTCCCCTTGAGCTAGTTAGACAAAAAGGTTGGCTCTGGTAAGCTTCTCTTACAATTACAAAATTAGATGTAACACCATTACTTCTAACAAAGGCACAAAATTAACATAACAGATAGAAAGCATGGGCCATTATGGTGTAATGTTAAAACAGGACTTGGGAGATCTGAATTCAAATCCTCACCTGACCATAAAACTCAATGAATGACCTGAGGCCAGCTTCGCCTTTCCACCTAACATGCATCATACATTGTTGTTGTTGTACTGAAAAAGTGGAGAGGAATAGAGCCATGTGCACCACTGTGAGCTTATTGGAGGAAAAGTGGGATATAAATGTAAAAAATTAGATACATAAATGCTACGTTTTTGTAGGTAGCAAGAACTGTTTTCCTGTCATCTCTCAGCTTCTTGCAGACTAAATCCATCCAGCTGTGTCAGCCACAGCGCATAAAACTTGGTTCTCAACTCTTTACCATTGAGGTTGCACTCCCCTGGGCTTGCTTCGACTTGTCAATATCGTTTTAAACAATGGCACCCCCAGCATTCCAAAGGAGGCCTTGTCAAAATAGAACAGTGTGGTACTATGACTTCCTTTGATTTGGACACTATACCTCTTTTGTTACAGTCTAGCATGTTTTTTAAAAATATATTTTTTAATTTTTTGGCATCACACTGTTGATTCATGTTTAGTCTGTGGTCTACTACAACCTCTAGATTCTTTTCATGTGGACTGTTGCTACACCCAGTGCTACACATCCTATATTTATCCATTTGATATTTCCTGTCTAAATGTAGACTTTTTAAATCTTTCTCGTGGAAACTCATTTTGCTGTTTTGCACATTTCTCTAGTCTACTAAGGTCAACGTTAATCCTGATTTGATCTTCTGAAGTATTAGTTACCCTGCCCACTTGGTATCATCTGCAAATTTGATGACCATCCACTCTAAATCCTTCCTCTGCATTATATATAAAGATGCTGAGCAATGCTGGGTGCAAAACAGAACTCTGTGGCACTTGTCACATCTCTCCAGGATGATGAGGAGCTGTCAAGTGAGCGCTCTTTGGGTACAGTTCATCAAACAGTCAGGAATCCACCTAACAGTCTAGGGCACATTTTGCCCACGTCTCCACTAGAATATATCATCAGGAGACCTTGTCAAGAACCATGTTGAAATCAAGATACACAGTATCCATACCAGATCCCTTGAGCTAGCTACCAAACTTAACTCCATCAAAAGAAGAGATAAGGTTAGTCTGCATTTTTTTTAAAAAATCTGTTAGCTCCTGCTAACCACTATTTTCTTTCCTGAATGCTCACAGATTGATTGTTTAAAGATCTACTCTAGAAGTTTTGGTGGTATCACTGTCCAGCTTCTTGAGTAATAGTTGCCCAGATGATCATGAATGATGAGAAAAATATTTGCTTACCTCTAGCATTCAGGGAACTCTCTGTTCTCCAAGAATTCTCAAAGATTATAAAAAGAAGCTCAGAGATTGAGATATCAGAGATCTATACGTTCCTATTTTACCCCTGGATGCAAATCATCTGGCCCAGGAGAAATGAATTAAATGAAAACAGCTAGCTCTTTCTGTGCCACCTATTTATCTGTCTTGGGCAGCAGAACACTCAGTGTGTCCTTTATTATATTTTGGTACGCTGAACAGTTTCCCCTTTAGGAGAAAAGTGAGGCAAAGTTAGTGTTGAACAGTTCCACCTGGTCATGGTCCAACTGTTACTCCCTTACAATCTCATTTCCTGCCACTTCCAGGGTAAACAAAGGATTCAGCCGCATGAAGGACGCCACGAGTCCTTGAAATGCGGGGCCGGTTTTGCCCTCCGTGGTCCCGGATGATACCAGGCAGGACCGGGTCACATGTTAGGAAGGGAGGGGGCGAGTGGGTATAAAGGGTAAACTCGCCCCCGATGCGTTCTCCTTTTCGTTCGGGCACCCACCCGCCCGCCCTATTTCTAGTGTGTTCGTGGTCGCCTTTTGGGGCCGGATAGGAATTTTTGACCTCTATCCTGATTGGCTTTGGGTGGAGGGATTTTTCGCCTATCCCACACTGGAAAAGGGTTTGTTGGCATTTGATTGGTGGTTAGTTTTGGTCACACTGGCGGGTAGTGTGGGAAAAAACTGGTTGTCTCGGTGTGTCCCTTTGATAATTATGGAAAGCCAACAGCGCATCTGACCTCCCGGCTCTGCGGATCGTGCGATTACAGGGCCGGCGGTGGGAAGATGCGCTGGGCCACTTTTGGACCAACAGTCATCAAATAAAGATGGCTCGAGGTCTGGGGTGTTTATTAGAGGCCGGCCGGGTTCCTGCTGTCATTAAGACAGCTGGAACCTGGGGGCCTGGGACTCGCCCATTGACTGATTAGGGTATCGTGGATGCCCTGCATTTCTCCGCACTACCGCAGGCCCCCTCATTTGAAGAGGACACTGATTTTGGCTGAATTGAGTTAATAAAGTGTGGCCCGTATTTAACCCATACCACTGTCTGGTGTCTTCATTTCGGGGCCTGGGAGGGCAATGGATTTCCTTCAATTCTGTGAAATTATGATTGTGTGGAATAGAAACACACACCAAAGAATGTGACACTGGGCACAGAATTCAAATTCCTAACAATGTAAATTTATTTATTTATTTTTTAAAAGGAACATTTCTAATCCATAAGAAATATTACAAACCAGAGGAATTGCTGGGGGGAAATTCCCTGGTCTGTGGAAGAGGTTGTCTGAGCCCTACTACAGTTTGCCTTTTCCCGTGACTAGGAACAGCAGGATTAATGCAAAATTGTAAAAATGCAGGGAGAATAGGATAAAGTAAGATAAATTATCTGATTTCTGTCTTTGCACAGAATGTTTAAGTACAGAGTAAATATAGCCGTGCTTTTCCTATAGTACATGGCTCAAAGATAAGAATGTCCATGCTGCTGTTTTGATGCTTCTTCACTCTTTCTCTGCTATGGCTTAATACTTGTGGCTTGATGGTGGATTAAAACCATTGAACTTCCTAACATTGTTGTTTATTCTTGGTAAAGGACATGAGTGTTGAGTTTGCAGAAGTCTTTTGGTTTTTATTGTTGCCTGCAGATCACATTTTAAAAAATAAAAATAAAAACCAAATTATTTCCAACAACTCATGGTCTTTATATTTTCCTTTCCTTTCCTCTTTTCTTTTTTCATTTCTTTTGGAAACAATCTTCTCCCCCCTCCCTTTTTCCCCTTCAGGCAGATCTAAGTGATAATGTGAATACCTGTGCAGAAATTGGCATCTCAGCTTGCATAAAACTGCAGAGTGACTGCAGGGCAAAAACAGAGGTGTGTATGTAATGCAAAGCCACTTGGCGAAGGGTTTGAAGTTTCAGGCCCTTTGCAGGTTATGATGATAGTGATTGATTTGTGCGAAAGGAAAATTAACTCTATCAATTCCAAAGACAGACAAGTACGTAGTTTTTTGTGACACTAATCCCTGCTTTGGAAAGGGAGTGTTAAGGGGGGAGTTTCTTCTGACACCCAGTGAGAGAAAGATGGCCATTTGAAGTTCCCTTCTGCTTACTGACATTCAGGGAAAGCAACGATCGCCTAAAGGGGAATTTAACTGCTGATATTTATGACAACAATAAAAACAAAAATACTGGTTGAAACCCAGTAGTCAGCTGCAATTAGAGTAGGCTCATTGAATCAGTGGAACTTACAGAGGAGTTAATTCACCAAATCTCCACTGATTGAATGGGTAAATTTTAGTTGTGATTTATTACTGGATTTCAGCCATTGTGACACCATAAAGATTTTATCTGAGTGTGAGTTTTTGTAGATTAGCTTGTTAAAGAGATGCTGGTCATGTGATGTGTCAGGTGATGCTACCTACTATGCTTTTATGAGTGGATTATTTCCCCCATTCACAGATGTGTGTATTTGTTAGTTTTATATCCCACTCTTCTTTCCAAAGTGGAACTTTAACTTCAGACATTTTGCTGCATGATGTCAAGGAAAAGATGATGCTCCTCTCCTTTCCATGAAGGTAACCCATCAGTGACATCCCAGATGGTGGAGTCGATAGAGTATTAGACTAGAACTCAGGAGAACTTGGTTTGAGTCTCCACTTGCCATGGAAACTCATGTGGGGGTGGGGTATAGAATTGGCAAAACCGCTCCTTAAATATCTCACTTACCTTGAAAGCCCTATATGGGTCTCTATACGTAAGTTCCAACTTAAGGGCACATAACACAGATACACACTATCAATCAATGAATCCTTGTCATCCACTATACAAGGCACCAAGCAAGCTCAGGACTACCTCCCTCTACTCGTCAGCACCCCATGGCCTGAAGCAATTGCCTCATTCTGTCTAATGCAGGGGTGGTCAGCATGAAGTCAAAGGACGACATGAACCTCTCACCCATTTATGTATACCCCTGATTGCTCCATTGTTCCTCGCAAAGAAAGACATGGAGAATTACAGTCCTGGAAGACCCAGGAATCACAGCTCCTCTTGAAATTAAGCACTTGGCCCCTATGGGCCTTCTTTTAGTAGTAAAATGGACATATAATTTGAAATCCAGAGACGACTTTACTGTGCCCACAATGGGTTTTAGGGAAGGGACAACTGGGCCCCTGACCTTTAAAAAGTTTCCCATTCATCATGATTCAATGCTCAGGTGAACTCCCTGCTCTAAAACCTTCAGCACCAATGAAGAGAGTTTTCAAGACTTTATTCTATTCCTCGTGGCGCAGTGGGCAAACTGCTGTACTGCAGCCAAAACTCTGCTCAGAATCCCGGGTTCAATCCCAAGTAGCCAGCTGAAGATTTACTCAGCCTTCCATCCTTCCGAGGTTGGTAAAATGAGTACCCAGCTCACAGAAGGAGGGCAATGTGTGGCATGCATAATGAAATCGTAAACCACCTAGAGAGTGCTTTAAGTGCTATGAGGTGGGTATTTAAGAAACACACTACTTTTTTTGCTTCTCTCGTGGCAACTACAAAGTCAGTCTTTGGAATGATCACTTTAAAACAGGGGTCAGTGACTTTCAGGGATCTGTGGGCCACATACACCCATCTTTGGACTGTATAGGGCTACACCTGCTGCTGTGATTTGCAGGGCTTGAAACCATGCAAAGCAGAGTCTCACTGAGTAATGGCTCAGTACACTTACGGTTCCCATATCAAAATTCCCATTCGCTGGGGCTGAACCAGAGATAAAGGTTGTGGGACCCTTTTATAACAACTAGGAAATAATATGTCTTTGAAAAATCGAGACAGTGTGAGTTTCCTTTGCTACCTCCTAAAAAAAGAATCTGCTTAACTCATACAAACATATTTGTGCTGAGCCAGTAAGACCTGAAATCAGTTGGGAACGGAAAGGAGATGGCATGCAGGCATGAAAGGCACTACAAGCAATAAAACCACACTACCATGCCCTTAGATTTGCTTCCCTGCTTAGAGACCTGGGGAAACATAACAATTTTCTGATTCTTCCCAGAACCTGGAGAACTGACAACCCTAAGTGTACTGCATTTTTTTAAAGGCAAAGTACAGGTTTAGCATACAAGTGTAAAGCACCAGGTATGGTAATTATGGTTGGTTGGTTGGTTGGCTGGCTTGTTTTGTATGCTGCCCCATTAGTTCAATGCACTATTCTGGATGGTTTACAGGATGATGAAATAAAACACACACAAGAACAATAAGATTATAAATAAAAGGTTAAAAAAGAGTAACAACAAGAGGCGTATTATCCCAGGAGCAGGCGGGACATGAGGCATGGGATCAGGCAGGGTCACACTGGAAGGCCTCTCTGAAAAGGTTTTGAGATGCCTTCTAAACGTTGGGAGGGAGGGACTCAGGCATAGCTCCATGGGGAGCTGGTTCCAAGATTGGTGCCACAGCAAAAAATGCCTGACCTCTTGTTTGTTTGTTTGTTTTATTTATAGGCTGCCTTTCTCCCGATAAGGGGATCCAAGGCAGTTCACAATATTAAAAGGAATAGAATTCAGGCTGCCCTTTGCTATGCAAAGCTTGTCATCCTTTTTCCTGCTGGCAATGGGGGCATGATACTGTGCAGCAATATCATACCATTTCTTGGCTTTTTGAATCATGGATACAGAAACACAATATCCCACATTCATGAACCAGAGGGTTTTTTTATTAAAAGAATTGAATTATTATAAGGGTATTGTAAGGCTGTGACATCTGTTATGCCATTGATTGCCAAGGTTGATTTGGTTGATCTGGCTGGCTGCAGGGTGTCCCCTTCCTCCCTCACTGCTCCATGTGCATCTCTCCTGAAGCTGCACACTTGGTGGAAGATGACAGCCATCCCAGATACAAGGACTTCAGTCAAGGGTGTATGATATAAGGGTATTACCTGTTTCTCAGCATTCCTGAAGATGGGGGAACCAATGGGCTGGGCCTAAAAATTGGCATCAAGTCCTAATAGCGTGCAGGTGAGGCGACATATTTGCAAAATCACAGATGTTTTAATTTCAGGAAGTAAATTAGCAGCTATTGGCAACTGTTTTAATTTGATAGCCAACGATTCTGAATGAAATTTCTATCGTAGTTGCTGTTGTTTTAATGTACTGTACACCATCTGGAAAACCTTGGTTAGTGGGCAGTTTATATTATATTCTTCACAGAAGAACATTAATGTCAAACTTCAAAGCATCTTGGGTTGGCATTTGGATCCAATCCACTCTTCCACAGCAGAAAACCACAAAAAATACAGAATCAGAGGAAGATCTCAAGAGTTTATAGTATGCTTATGGTGACATGGCTTCAAACGTGATCATGCATTTTCACATGAATGCTACAGCTTGGTTCTCATTAATCACAATGAAAAGTGCCCACAGTATGTGTCATTATTTATATTTTTGATTGGCAATTTAGGAAACTGCCATTGATTATTTGAAGAATGTGTGTTATTTACTGCTAGCAGTGTTGGGTCAGCTGTCCTCAAAAGCAGATTCAAAGATATACAACAGCAAACTTGACAAGTCATGTCAGTGTTTAGAATTGGACATGGCTTCTTATTTACTCCTAGGTAAACTAAATGAATTTGACATACACATCTTGTTATAAGTGACTGGCTATGTTTCTCCTCAAAGCTTTTTTTTAAACTGTTATATGCACTTATACTCTGAGGAATCAGAAATGCTCATTCAGCTTTAGGGAATTTATAAATTCATTTTCACTTCATTAAGCTCTTTCCTGTTTTCCTTAATTCAGTGCCGAGGAGTTGTTTGGATTAGACTGTTTCATAATTTAAGAAATCCCCCCAACCCAAATCCATACAATTTGATCAGCAGCTTTTAGAGATCCAGACAACTTTCTACTTATTGAGACCTCACCAAAGCAGGATGTCCCTTTTGTCAAGAAACATCAACTCCACAGGTCAGGTTGGACACCAGTATCAGAACTGCCGGAGATACATAGGATTTCTCAAAAACCTAAGGAAGTTTGTGGCTCATCTAAATATTATAAGAATCAGAGCTACCATTCTTTAATTACTTTTTTCATTCCATGGTATCTAGGAAAGGAGTGGGCAAATTTGATGGGGCTGGGTGACCATAATATTACTCCCTATCACCTATAAACAGATCTGGGAAAATAGCGGGGGGGGCGGAACGGACAAAAGTGGCCAGATGTTCATTTCCATGTTTGGTGGTGAGGGTGCTGGGGGGTGCATGGACAGCTCAGTGAGTTACATATCTGGCTGTAGAGCCAGTGGTTGAACATTTGAGTTCTCATTCTCTCCTGGGAGAAGAGAAGAGCCAGCCTGCGTAGTCTTGGGCAAGCTACAAAGTTTTCCAGAGTGCTCCCAGAAGAAGGGATTGGTAAATCACTGGTGAGTACTCTATGCCTAGAAAATCCTGGAAAGGATCACCATAAGTCAAAATCCAATTTTTTAAAAAAGGCTCCTGTTTATGAATGTGTGACATTGTGCTTCTGTATCCACAATTCAAAAGGCCAGGAAATGGCCCGGTATTGTTGCTCAATATCATGCCAGCATTGCCAGCAGGAAAAAAGATGCCAAGCTTTTACATAGCAAAGGGCAGCCTGAATGCTGACACCACCAATGGCAGCAGTCAAGATGGTCTACAGGATGCCTTCTTCTGCTCACTACCATTCACAAAGTGACACCACACAGGGGAAAATCCCAGAAGCTGACTCCTTTTTTTTCATCAGTTAACCACTTCTCACCCAAACACAAATCAATTGTCAGGGCTGTTTTTCAACACAGGTGTGAATGGTAGTGAGCAGAAGAGTGGATGGCCAAACAGATGTTCCATGGTTCAGTGCCTCACCCCCTTTGGCAGGTGCCCGCTCAAAGGCAGCAAATGGAGGAGATGGGGCAGGAAAACTGGGGTGCCGCTTCTGAGTGGGCACCCATTGGAGGTGGTGTGGTGGCTGTCTGCTGAACTGCCATGAAGTGCTGAACTAGTGTTTCATGCCCATCTCTAGTCACAACTGTTTATTTCTGAGTTTTCTCTCCCCACTGAAAATCACCCTTTCTATGAAGTTTCACCAATCATTGGTAAATATATATGGAGTTCTTGTATCTTTACAGGAGCCAAGAGAAAACAGCTATCTTTGTTGTTTAAATTTATTTTGTTTTTGCCTGACATGCTAGCACAGACTAACAAGGCTACCTCTTCTAAAATGACAGTTTGGGGAGATAAGTGTGAGTGTGAGTTAGCCAAAGAAGGGGAATACATCAGCACCCATCCTAATGATAGCCTAATTATAGCCTCCAAGAACTCTTCTCTTCTTCACAAAATGCTCAACAGAAATAAAAATAGAACTCTATGTTCCATCTGGTGGGGCCATTAGGGTGTTTTGAGACAACAGAGGTTGCTCATGGAGGAGAAGTACTTTCACTCGGCACAGAGTTCAAAAAAAAATATTGACCATTGTACCCCATTGCTTAAGTCAGGCCACAATCAACAGCTGTTTAAGAAACATCCTACTCTGGCCAACAATCAAAGTCTTCAAGCTGACACAAAATATGAGCTCACAATCAGATGGAAGATTTGCAGATCTTCTTGCAGTAAGAAATAAAACAGTTCCTATAAATATATCAACATCAAACAGAAAGCAGTGAGAACCAACCCATGGAACAATGACAAAGCAATGAACAGTGACAAAGCTGGTCATCCATATTTTGTATGAAAATAAACATTATATCTTGATGTATCACTTTAATATCACTTTAACTGTCATGGCTCCATTCTAAGGAACCCTAAATTATTTCGTTTAATGAGGTACTTAATAGCATTCTTTAATAGCAATGTCTCAGATTTAATGGCTCAGATCCAGAATTAGTTATACTCAGAGAAGATCCATTCAAAACAATAGGACACCATTTAACTACAACTCTGTTCTAAGTATGATGATCTGAATCCAAACCATAATATTTTATTTGTATTTTACGGATTTAATTGCTTTGAACATTTGAGGTATGTCTGGATGCTATGACAGAAAGTCTTCCAGCTTTGCTGTGCATCAAAGCTGGGAAGTGGAGTTCAAGTGTGCCTATTGTTAGTCTCAAGCAGATAAAACCCATTGACTAAATGGGATCAACATAACTATTAACCTGCCACTTGGCAATTGATTCAATGACTGAAATGCTGTTGTGCAGCTCCATGTGCTCAGTGGTGATGAGATCATAATAAAATATCCACTGATTAAAGATTTTCTTTTGCAATTTCAAGATGCAGACAAGCATGTCATATTCTATGTGAGTTTCATTCACCCCCAAATCACCTTTAACAAGTAACAATTTGCTGCTGCTGCTGCTGTCATCATCACTGTGCCTGTGGAGCTGTGCAACAGGATTTTAGCCACTAGGTGTACTCTAGTTGAGACAAGCAAAAAGAAACTGGCCTTATTTATTATTTACTTATTAGATTAATGTCCATCTGTCCTGTATTGATGACACCAGTGAAAATGTTTAAGAACATACTTTGAGGAAGTTTGAGGAAAACAAAACAAGACTAAGCTATAATTACCCCCAGCAAGATTTCAGATAGATAACACTGCTAGTCTTTGAATACTTTAGAATAATTCAAAAATATCTGAAGATCTCTGGCTAGAAATTTTGTAAGAAAGTGTTTACGTTTCCTTTGACTCCACTGCCTGTTAGAAGTTGTCCTTTAGATTTCAATGACTCTCCACTTTTGATCCAAAGTAGGAAGAATTCTTGGGAGGAAAGCAATGACAAACCTAGACAGCATCTTAAAAAGCAGAGACATCACCTTGCCGACAAAGGTCCGCATAGTGAAAGCTATGGTTTTTCCAGTAGCGATATATGGAAGTGAGAGCTGGACCATAAAGAAGGCTGACCGCCGAAGAATTGATGCTTTTGAATTGTGGTGCTGGAGGAGACTCTTGAGAGTCCCCTGGACTGCAAAGAGAACCTATCAATTCTGAAGGAAATCAACCCTGAGTGCTCCCTGGAAGGACAGATCCTGAAGCTGAGGTTCCAATACTTTGGCCATGTCATGAGAAGAGAAGACTCCCTGGAAAAGCCCCTGATGTTGGGAAAGTGTGAAGGCAAGAGGAGAAGGGGACGACAGAGGACGAGATGGATGGACAGTGTCATCGAAGCGACCAACATGAATTTGACCAAACTCCGGGAGGCAGTGGAGAACAGGAGGGCCTGGCGTGCTCTGGTCCATGGGGTCACGAAGAGTCGGACACGACTTAACGACTAAACAACAACAACAAAGGAAGAATTAGACTAGCTCTGTTTGGATATTCTTCTTACTGTGTTAATGAGCACATAATCTGGGAATGGATCTGGTACATTGTTCCATCCCAATACACTATGTGTTATGTTACTGTGTCCCTCCAGTTTTTATGTGCTGACACATAATATCAGCCTATGAGATTGTTATTTGACCACAGACATGCAGTGGCATGTCATTAATGAATTTGGTGAATAACCTGCATTGGTATACACATATATTTGCTATGACTGCATTTTATAATTGACTGATGATACTTCATATTAATTGCCTATTTAAAAAATAATGTATTTTTTAAAAATAGGTTGTGTCTTACTGCTTTGAATGTGTTTTTAATATTGCTTTTGTTTGCCATTCCTTAGAGTGAGACTTGTTTGCTGCTTTTCACTATTTGTATACTTCTTTTTTTCAGCTTCAAATATTATCTTTAAATGATGTAAGCTGCCTTGGGTCCTTTTTTAGGAGAAAGGCAGAGTAAAAATTGTCTGTCTGTCTGTCTGTCTAAATAAGCAAGCAAGCAAGCAAGTAAGTAAGTGGGGGAAACCAAGATATGCAAAATAATCAAAAACACCCTGTTTAGAAGTAACATTTCACATGTGAGCAAGATGGAAGTTTCAATTTAGAATTCAACAGGTCATATTCAAAATTTTGGGTGGCAAAACTGATCATTTCAGGAAATTCAAAGTATTTGAAATTACTCATTTCAGTATTAGTCTGCTTCTCCACAAGCCTAGGGTTCAAGACTTTTCCTTTAGGCAGAGAATACCATTTTGAAGTTTTAAAAGGGATTCTGTAATCAGAAGGGGAATTATTTTGTTTATTTATTTGTTTTATTTATATGCTACCTTTTTCCCGATAAAAGGACCTGAGGGAATTGAATCATCTGGATAGCATTGCAAGAACCCAGACATTCTCCCTGTTTCTGTCTCAGCTGATGCATCTTTAGGTTTGACGGTTTTGAGAAGACAGCCTCTTCTTGATTGACCTGCCTTAGTTATATGGACCAAAGCTGCCACAATATTCTATGAATGAAACAACTCTCTGTATTTGTTATTGAAGGAAAGTAAGATGGAGCACCTGTTTAGAACATTATACTGTACTTTGACTCCAGATTCTATTCTCCATTTATAATCTTAGAACCGAAGAATTGGAAGGGACCCTATGGATCACTGAGTCCAACCCCAGTCAAGGAGGGACAGTAGGGAATCACACTCCCAATGTCTGGCTCTGCAGCCAGAAACCTAAACCACTGAGCTATCCAGCAGTTCATTTAGAAAAGGAGTGGGCAACTTTGATGGGCCTGGGAGACCACAATATTACCCCAGCACCCATAAATAGACCTGGAACATTTAGGTGCTCTTCAATCAGTCACCTTTCACAACCTAACCAATCACAGGATACCCATGGTGACAACAGCCATGCATAAAAATAATGGAAGAACATTGGAATACAAATATAAGATGCAAACAAGCAAAAAGAAAATTAAAAATATTAACTGCCTGCATGCTTTAATGTAACATTGGTATAATTAACTATTGCACTCCTAGAACACACACAGTGAGGTCCCCTTCTTGGTCCATCTTACTTCACAATCTGAAGCCACCATTCTGTGTGCTTCCCTGCCCTTTTTCACCTTACTGGTGGTGAGAAGAAATTAGTATCAAAATGTTAAGGAACAATGTTCAATGAACATCAGTTCAACTGCCTGGGTAAAATTACTGGCCATGTTGGCTGAGATTTTCTGTGATGAGTTGCAGTCCAAGAAATCAATCCATCACCACTATTGCTGCCTGTTGCAGAAGGTGGGAGGAGGTCTCATTATGGAGTTACTGCCTTCAGTGATTGTTCAGTCCTTCTGACAAGGTCTTATCTTCTATCCTACCCAAATAAATTGGTTACAACACGCAACCAGTCAGTGACTAATAAAGCCCTTAGCAAAATGCTTAGGCCAAACTTGTGAGGTCTTTCAAAAATGCCACTCTTTGGCCTAGATTGCACAGACATGCAGCACCTGTGGTTTCAAACCTGATCTTCTGATCACAAAGGTCAGCCTGGCCTCTCTCCAAATGTTGGCCATTGGAATGTTGGAGGAGAGAAGAAGCAAGGTTTCATCAAAAGACAAGTTGTTTCCTGAGTTAAGTCAGCTTCTGGTTGTAAAAAGGATCAGATAAAGCTTGAAGTACCTGATCGGTAATTATTTGTCCTTTAAATGCTCCTGTGCGGTAGCTTGATATTCATCCTGCATGAATACTTCTCCTTATCAACCACCGTGGCTGTTTTTCAAGATTTTTCTACAACGGAGAGAACAGAACATGAAAAGTACAGGGAAGATGTACTGATCTGGTCAGTCAGTGGAATGTCAGAGAAGTAATGTTCACAGTTCACCTTCTTTTCTTTCTGCCTATACTTGGGAAGAGCTTGGACAAGCAACATTTTGGAGCACAAGTCTCCCACACCTGATTTGACACAGCACTGGAAGTTGAAAGAACATTAAAAAGTATGGCACAGTTCTCTGTCACCAGACTTCCCCCTAATCATAAGGTACTGCTACAGTTAAGTTTATACAAAATACAAACCCTTGGGACTGCTTAGCTTCCTGGCCCTATTGCTGCTGAGATTCCACACTGGTTTTCTGTCCTCTCTTCCAGTATCAAGATTCCATCCTGGAGAGCCAGCAGCAATATTCAGTCATGGCTGAAGTGTGCGCGGTAAATGTGCAAGGAGGGAAGGGTGCTTGCCCTGTTCCCTGTATCATTAATTCCTTTGCCCTCTATGTAGAGAAAGCATCAGTTTGAATTGGACAACCTCTATTATCTGTCTAGGCTGTCCACGTTACTGGGAACCCTAGAAAATCATGTCCAAGTCCATGTGGGGATGATCCTTTTATTATGCCAAAAGGCACAAAGAATTAAGTGGGTTTATGAGATTACAGATGATGCAAGATGTCAAAGAAGGAAGCAGGAAAGGGTGAAAGGAAATATTTGATTTTAAGCCCCTGCAGTCTTTCTTTCTTTCTTTCTTTCTTTCTTTCTTTCTTTCTTTCTTTTCTTTCTTTCTTTCTTTCTTTCTTTCTTTCTTTCTTTCTTTCTTTCTTTCTTTCTTTCTTTCTTTCTTTCTTTCTTTCTTTCTTTCTTTCTGTTCCAGTGCAAGGCTTTTGGAAGTGAAGGATCTCAAAAGCTTGCATACCTTTCTGCATCTTTTGGGTTGGCCTGAAAAAGGTATTACCCCCACAATTGCTGCTGTGGTCTATGCCCTTATGGCTAGCGTGTTGTCTGGAAAATCAAGGTCTCACATCACATGAGTAGAGCCAGTGTGGTGCATTGGATAGAGTGGTGGACAAGGACTCAGGAGAACTGGGTTCATGTCCCTACTTAGCCATGGAAGCTCACTTGTAGGGTAGCAATGGTAAAAACCACTACTTAACTATCTCACACCTTGAAGACACTGTTAGAGTTGCCACAAATCAGATGTGACTTGACGGCACAAAACACAATATAACAGGGAGAGCCTCCATGGATAGTGGAAGATCTCCAGTTCAGAGTGCCCCCCCATGACATGGGAGGGGTGGGGCTAGCATGCTCCCTTTCTCTGCCTATTTATTTTGTGCATTTATGGAACAGCCACTGGAATGGTGAAATATAGAGTCTGTATTGGCACTTGAAGACCAAGGTTCTAATCTCATCTAAATCAGGAAGGATTGTTCAGGTTACAGTCCCCTCAAAGGATTAAAGGTGTGAAAAAAGATTGTATTGTAACTGGCCCAGCCTTGCCTTTGAGGTACACTGTGAAAAACCTGACTGCATGCAATTTTATTTCTGAACTAGATTCTTCACCCCTTCTGATAAACCAAGCATGGCTTTTCTGTACATATTAATCAATCAGCCAAAGGACTGATAAGAAAAACAACAACATGGTTCATTGTGCTGCCAGCTGCATCTGCCACAATTTCGAGGATTAGAGTGGTAGATATTCATTATTGACATTGAACATTCCCTTGGGGAGAGCTGCTGCCCCTGTCCAGAGCAATCCTCATCAACCAACTGTCCTTAACTCTTGGCATGGCTCTGTTGCTGGGCTCTCTCCCCATAAGGCTTGTTGCATGAAGAGTACAGCAGTGGACAAGGTCAGAGGTCAAAGGTTCTTGTCCCGGGGCCATCTCAATTTATGGTCTCTCATGATGTGTCTGCGTGTTCTGCGTGTCTCTGTGTCTGCATACACACAGTGGCTTTGGGAAGATAATCCACCATGCATCCCATTGCATTGTTGCTCAGAAATAAGGTGATGAATTCAACAGGGGTGGAATGTTGACTCCAGGAGAAGCAAGCCTCCACTCCCAGATTATATATGCATTCACTGCCATCAAATCCCTGTAATCCAAACAAGTATAGTGTGCCACAAGCACGCGCGCGCGCGCGCGCACACACACACACACACACACACACACACACACACACACACACACACACACACACAAATAATAATTAGGAGTACCAGATTTGATTTGGAGTCCATTCTGGATTCACAAAATACCTAGCCCTATTCAGTCATTACATTGACAAGTAGTTAGCCAACCCTTTCCTCTCTTTTGTTGCTTTCTATGCAAGGAGAGTAGCACATCTGAAGAGGAGAAATCCCTGCTCACATGGAGGATCTATACACAAGCAAGAATTCTGATTTTCCAGGGTTCTTCCTTGCACAGTGAACAGGAGTTTTCCATCTTGAGACACCCAATGGTGAAAGTGATGACAAGGAGAGGAGTGACTAATTGCTCCTCTCTATGTGTGTTGTTAACAGCTGGTAGCAATGACTGAATAGGGCTTTTGAGTTGTCTTGCACTCACTTAACTCTAGTCTGAATTTGAATCACAGCCTGGAAATCACAATCCCTGTATCTCCCAATATCATTGGGAATAAATAAATAGCTATAACATTTTCATATATTTTTATAAAAATTAAGATGACAAAGCCAGACATAATAGCTGCTGGGGAAGGCATTTTGCATGTTAAATTTGAGATATGTAAGAAAATGTGTTTTTGTGCTACAAATCTTTTGAATGTTGATCATCTTTTCTTAAAGGGAACTGTTGATAATTTTCTTATTTCTTGGCAGTACTGAACAAAATGTGCAAGGATTATGCTCCTTGTTTGACACTCTCAAGCTTGCCCAGAGTTAAAAATAATAATAATATTAATAACCACAAAGATTTTTATGCAATGGCACTTACAGTTTAGGAGTTTCCTCCTAGTTTTCTTTTTTGGTAAGCAATTTTTTTAATGAAAATGTAATAGAGAATAAAGGTAGCCCTGGCTAATAAACTGGAAATGTTTTGAAAGGATTGGTGCAGAGTTTGGGGCAGAAGTGTTCAAGTTTATGGGGGGATAGCTCATTGGTTTAGGTTTCTGGCTGTGGAGCCAGAGGTTGGGATTCTGTGCCTCCTTGACAGGGACTAGACTCAATGATCCACAGGGTCCCTTACAGCTCTGCAGTTCTAAGAAGATGATGAAGCTACTTGAGGGGTTTTTCTTATTTTCTTTTATTTTGGGGGTTTCTTTCACATTTGCAGAAGAATGGGTGCAGGGGCCAGGCAATTAATGATGAATAAAAAATGCAGATTTCATTGTAGCTAATTTATTTGGGTAACATTAAATATATCTTCAAATTTTCAGCCCCACTGGGTGGGGCTCTGCTTCTCTCGTGCATGACTCCACCCCTGCGTGCACGAGCGACTCTGCCCCCCTTGCATGCAGGGTTCCGTCACAACCAGAACCAAAGGGTTTGAATGCAATCACTGTGTGGAGGAGGAAGAGAGCTGCGCAGAGGGAGGCAGAGTCACATACACCACGTGCACACCAGGTTTAGAGGTTACCTTGGTGGCATTGGAGCTATAAAGTAAAGGTAAAGGTTCCCCTTGACATTTAGTCCAGTCGTGTCCGACTCTAGGGGGCGGTGCTCATCCCCGTTTCCAAGTCATAGAGCCAGCGTTTGTCCGAAGACAGTTTCCGTGGTCACGTGGCCAGCGCGACTAGACACGGAACGCCGTTACCTTCCCACCGAGGTGGTACCTATTTATCTACTCGCATTTTTACATGCTTTCGAACTGCTAGGTTGGCAGGAGCTGGGAGAAGCGACGGGAGCTGACTCCGTTGCGTGGATTCGATCTTACGACTGCTGGTCTTCCGACCCTGCAGCACAGAGGCTTCTGCTCGTAGAGCCACCACGTCCCTATAATTGTAACTAACTGCATCCTAAAAGGCAAGTTTCCAAACTGTGAAGGATGCTTGCTTGGGTTGTTCTGGGAGTTGTCGTCCAAAACCAAAATCAAAACCAACCCAACTTTTTCAATCCCTTCTCTAAATCCATCCTCCATTCTCCTCCATTGCAATTCTGCCCCTGCTTTGTGGTGCCAATGGAACAAAAACCTCACACACCACTTTAAATTGTTTTCCAAGCAAACTCCCAGGCCCTCACTGTCATTTCATCACCCAAGAGCCTCAGAATTGATTTGACAGCATGTGATAGTTAAATACAATGTATTCTGCATAGATGGTTAATAAAGAACATACAATACCTGAGCCCAGGTTGTAGCCCCCACTTTTTTGTGTAGTGCTTTCATAACTTTCCAGGCAGTGGCCTTCATCTGCTCTCTGTATTGTATGAAGCTTTTGTAGCAGTAGAGTATGAAGCACTTGCCCCGTGTCAACAGTTTTATGATATTAAACCAACTATCCAAGCATGTTCATTCCAGAATCTCCAGCTAGCCTGGCCATCTTGGGGCACTCTGAGTGTTGTCGTTTTTAAAAAGGGAAGTTTCCAAGTACATAATTCATAAGTACATTTCAATCGGGTTTCAGGCCGGGTTTTGGTACGGAGACTTCCTTGGTCGCCCTGTACAATGACCTTTGCCGGGAGAGAGACAGGGGGAGTGTGACCCTGTTGATGCTCCTGGACCTCTCAGCGGCTTTCGACACCATCGACCATGGTGTCCTTCTGGATAGGCTGGATGGGTTGGGAGTTGGGGGCACCGCTTTATGGTGGTTCCACTCCTTCCTGGCTGACCGTGTCCAGAGGGTGGTGCTGGGGGACAGTTGCTCTGTCCCATGGTGTTTATGTCATGGAGTCCCTCAGGGCTCGATACTGTCCCCCATGCTGTTTAACATCTACATGGAACCGCTGGGAGAGGTCATCAGGAGGTTTGGGCTGAGGAGTCAGCAATATGCTGACGACACTCAGCTCTACCTCTCGTTTTCCACCAATCCAGGTGAGGCAGTTTCTGTGCTGAACTCGTGTCTGGACCTGATAATGGACTGGATGAGGGTTAATAAATTGAAACTCAATCCAGACAAGACAGAAGTGCTGTTAGTGGGTGCTTCACCGGACAGGCTGGAGGGCCATTTCCCTGCCCTGAATGGGGTTACACTCCCCCTAAGAGACAGGGTCCGCAGCCTGGGGGTGCTCCTGGACCCCAGTCTAACTCTGGAAGCCAAGGTGGACTCGGTGGCCAGGGGCGCCTTCCTTCAGCTGCGGAAATTATACCAGCTACGGCCCTACCTGGATGAGCGGGAGTCTCATGACAGTTACACACGCACTGGTAACATCTCGTATAGATTACTGCAATGCGCTCTATGTGGGGCTGCCTTTGAAGACGGTCTGGCAACTGCAACTGGTCCAGAATCGAGCTGCACGGCTGGTGAGTGGTGGGGCCGCTAGGGGACACATCAAGCCGATTCTGTTTAAATTACATTGGCTACCAGTTGCTGCCCGGGCCCAATTCAAAGTGCTTGTTTTGACATATAAAGCCCTAAAAGGCTTGGGCCCTGGATCTAGCCAGGGGGCCCTTTTGAAAGGGTCATCCCTCAAGGAGGTAAGAGGGATGGCTTGTAGACAAAGGGCCTTTTCGGCAGCCGACCTATGGAACGCCCTCCTGAGGGAGATTCGCCTGGCGCCAACGCTGATGATATTTCGGCGCCAGGTCAAAACCTTCCTCTTCCAGAAGGCTTTTAATTGAAATAATATCGACTGTGGGTCCTGATGGCAATTTTTAGAGTATATATTTTAATTGTATTTTAATTGTTTTATTTATTTATTTTTTTACTGTATTTTAATTGTTGTAAGCTGCCCAGAGACCTTTGGGTAGTGTGGGCGGCATATAAATTAAAGAAATAAATTAAATAAATAAATAATTATTCCTAATCTATGCATTAGCATCAAACAACGTTCCTAAGATATGCAGGATCCTCCAACACACCCATTCTCAACCTTTTTTTGGTCATGGCCATAAACACAAGATGGAAGAAACATAGGCCAAATTACATAACAAATCTTATAAGGTGGCATGTGAAGAATTGTTTTGCAGCCTATGCCCCCCTTCAAATGTGCCAAGGCCCCCAGGGGGCCATATGGCCCTGGTTGAGAATAGCATCTAATATAGCCATTTTTGTACATATTTTTGATAACATAACTGCACATGGAGATGTAAATCCTGACTTGTCTTCTCTTTGCATGTGAAGGCAGAAAACCTGACTTTGTTCTTATAGATGAGAATTAAATCTAGGTAAGATTTTCTTTATTTTTTAATATTTAGCACCTTTTTGTGAATACATTATGGAAGTATAAAACTTGGCTCTTTAGGCAGGCCTTCCCTCCTGTCAATACTTGACTTTATTTTTATTATAATTTTCTGTTTCCCCATCTTGAGCATTACTAAGCATTACCAATCACTATTGTTTTGAATTGTTTTTAACTGTTTTAGATTACAATTTTTAATGGAACCCGCCCGGAGTAGACTCTGTCTAAAAGGGCGGGATAGAAATCTAATAAATAAAATAAATAAAAATAAAAGAAGTGTTTTGTTGTTCAAAAATGTATTTTTGAACCTTGTATTTTGCAAATACACACACATGTATACACACACATACATACAATACATATATAGCTTGCTTGGAAAATGCTGGATGTCTATCTTCTTCTTTTTCTATGTTCTATATTCACTATCTAGCCCTATGCTATTACATTTTCTGTTATGTTAACTAGAAAACAATCCAGCCTTACCCACTTTTTCATTCACCATGGAGTCTCCAGGAGGCCATGGCACTCTACACTGAAATTTTGTAAGTTTCTTGTCTAAGGACCCCTCTATGGTTTGTACCACTTCCCTAAATCCTCCCCCCCCCCAAAAAAAAATCAATGAAGGCAGGAGTGAACTCTGTCCTCTAAGCAGAACATTCTCATTCTACCCAAAACTGTGCATCTGTCATTCTGAAATATCTTAACTAGTGTCTTAATTAGGCTCATCTCTACACTGTATGTAATTTTCACAACAACTAGCTACAAAAACGTAGGGGGATCAGTGTGTCCTTTTTAAATTATCCCTCCCACAGCCCAAATTTAAAGGATGCTTTTCCAGAAATCTCTTTGAAGCTATTCTGAACCATGGCAGGATTGATCCCCTCAGGATGGGCAAATAATATCCCTGCAGATTTCAACAGATTCTCCTAAGAATCTGCCAGTAATTCCCTTTTCCTTGAACAGACTGACTGATGAGTGACTGCCTGCCTGACTATAATAAAGGAATGTATCAGCATTTACCTCAAATTTGGCAGGCACAATTCCCTCCTAAAAGTAAACTATTGGTTAAATCCTTTCTCTCCCCTTCCTTCTGCCTCACCTGAAAATGAGATTGGGAAGGGACTGCATAGAGAAGTCAAAGACTAGGTAAAAGATTCTCTGTACCTGGCCTTAACCGACTCTTTTGCATACTTCTGCAAATGCACATTTTAACTCCAGCTTTATTATACAAAAACTGTGGTTTCTTTGACCTTCTGCTAATGAATGAAACCTGTATGCTTCTTCTAAAGATTAAAGGCAGTGAGACACATGAGTTTGCTGCTGTCTTTGTGTTTTCAAAGGGGAATCTCCACATTGGCTTCTTCCCATTGGGCTTTGCCAAAAGTCATGTAATAGCTGCATGGTCCTCTGCCTCATCATGAAGTCCCTTCTCTCCATCTTGGGACTGAGTCAAATTGCAGATCTCCATGGTTTTAAAACACCTAGAAAAACATTCAGACTTCCATTCTTTCCCCCTCCCTGTTGTTTCTCTCTCCCCCCCCCCCCGTTAACAAATGTGGAGAACTTGAACTTGTCCATGGTCTATTGTTGTTGTTGTTTAGTCGTTAAGTCGTGTCCGACTCTTTCTGACCCCATGGACCAGAGCACGCCAGGCCCTCCTGTCTTCCACTGCCTCCCGGAGTTGGGTCAAATTCATTTTGGTAGCTTCCATGACACTGTCCAACCATCTCGTCCTCTGTCGTCCCCTTCTCCTCTTGCCTTCACACTTTCCAAACATCAGGGTCTTTTCCAGGGAGTCTTCTCTTCTCATGAGATGGCCAAAGTATTGGAGCCTCAGCTTCAGGATCTGTCCTTCCAGTGAGCACTCAGGGTTGATTTCCTTTAGAATGGATAGGTTTGTTCTCTTTGCAGTCCAGGGGACTCTCAAGAGTCTCCTCCAGCACCACAATTCAAAAGGATCAATTCTTCGGCGGTCAGCCTTCTTTATGGTCCAGCTCTCACTTCCATACATCGCTACTGGAAAAACCATAGCTTTGACTATGCGGACCTTTGTCGGCAAGGTGATGTCTCTGCTTTTTTTTCTAGGTTTGTCATCGCTTTGCTCCCAAGAAGCAGGCGTCTTTTAATTTCGGGGCTGCTGTCCCCATCTGCAGTGATCATGGAGCCCAAGAAAGTAAAATCTGTCACTGCCTCCATATCTTCCCCTTCTATTTGCCAGGAGGTGATGGGACCAGTGGCCATGATCTTAGTTTTTTTTTTGATGTTGAGCTTCAGACCATTTTTGGCGCTCTCCTCTTTCACCCTCATTAAGAGGTTCTTTAATTCCTCCTCACTTTCTGCCATCAGAGTGGTATCGACTGCATATCTGAGGTTGTTGATATTTCTTCTGGAAATCTTAATTCCGGTTTGGTATTCCTCCAGTCCAGCCTTTCACATGATGTATTCTGCATTTATGTTAAATAAGCAGGGGGACAATATACAGCCTTGTCGTACTCCTTTCCCAATTTTGAACCAATCAGTTGTTCCATATTCAGTTCTAACTGTTGCTTCCTGTCCCACATATAGATTTCTCAGGAGATAGATAAGGTGGTCAGGCACTCCCATTTCTTTAAGGACTTGCCATAGTTTGCTGTGGTCCACACAGTCAAAGGCTTTTGCGTAGTCAATGAAGCAGAAGTAGATGTTTTTCTGGAACTCTCTGGCTTTCTCCATAATCCAGCGCATGTTGGCAATTTGGTCTCTAGTTCTTCTGCCCCTTCGAAATCCAGCTTGTACTTCTGGGAGTTCTCGGTCCACATACTGCTGAAGCCTACCTTGTAGGATTTTGAGCATAACCTTGCTAGCGTGTGAAATGAGTGCAATTGTACGGTAGTTGGAGCATTCTTTGGCACTGCCCTTCTTTGGGATTGGGATGTAGACTGATCTTTTCCAATCCTCTGGCCACTGCTGAGTTTTCCAAACTTGCTGGCATATTGAGTGTAGCACCTTAACAGCGTCATCTTTTAAGATTTTAAATAGTTCAACTGGAATGCCATCACCTCCACTGGCCTTGTTGTTAGCCATGCTTTCTAAGGCCCACTTGACTTCACTCTCCAGGATGTCTGGCTCAAGGTCAGCAACCACACTCTCTGGGTTGTCTGGGACATCCAGATCTTTCTGGTATAATTCCTCTGTGTATTCTGCCACCTCTTCTTGATGTCTTCATGGTCTATAGTTAATCCTAAAAAATGTACGCCTCTCAACCAACATGGGTTGTAGGTTTTGTGTTGTTCCTATGGATCAGCACAACCGCTTTCTCACTCTCTTTTTGAACTATATCTGGAGGGTTTCTCAGTTTCCCAGAACCAGTTTTGTTTGCTGTACTGCCAGTTAACATCTTTGGCTGGATCCTGTATTTTTTAAAATCCATTCCTGATCAACCCATATGTGGTTGTGGATTTCCAGTTATGTCCTGTGGGAAACATGAATATTTGGATTTCTAAACTGAGATTCAGACCAGAGCTTTTAAATCAGTCAGAGCCAAACTGGGCTCTTCTTTTTTTTAATCACTCGATTGAAGTCAAATCACATCATGAAACCCATGCACACAGCAAATGGCTATTTATTTTTGTAGAACGTCCTCCATGAATTCAACTTTTCCTTTTTGTGAGTCTCCTTTGTTGAGAACTGTTTGCCTTTTGGGGCTTTCTAACACATTGTGCCTTTTAAAACTGGACACTTTGTACTATCTTTTTAATGGATTGTTCCATTTTTCTTTCTCTTAGATATGCAGGGCTATGTCTCCAACATGAGTAGAGTTACTTCAGTTATCTGTTTGATCGTGTTTTAGCTACTTAAATGGAGCCAAAAGTCCTTTGTTGTTCTTTATTACAGCACACTCTGTGCTCAGGACTTCCACAGAGTGGATTGTTGGGTTACACAACCATTGGTTAAGCAAGTGATTGTTTTTCAGACAGTAAGGTATTACTTGTAGCCATGATTTAGGGTGATCCTGACATTCTGCTTGTATCTCATACTATTATCCCAGGAAGGCCTGCACATTTTTACCCTAGTCGGCTGCAACCCTTCCCTTCCCTCAGATGCTTCAATTGAATTGAATTCATATTTTCCCTCTTAAGTTATGATATGGGTTCTGCAAAATCTTAGTCCCCTTTAGCCAGTAGAGGGCAGCAACTTCCTCCAACAAGAACAAGGGGGAAAATGTGCTAAGAAAACTAGAAACAAGAGGGTTTATTTGAAATAGGTTTGAAAAGGTGCCTGGACTAGAATCATGGCAACAGGAGCCAGAAATGGCTGGAAGAAATGGGGCTCTGTGGATGTGTTGGGAGGGGCGAGACTGTCACATCCAATTTTCACTGTGTCACTAAACCCAAGGGCATTGCAGTAGTTCAGTGTATCTGTCCGTTTTGATAAAATGATGTTAAGCATCTGCTCTCTGTTTCATACGGGAATGGCATCCAACGTTAATAAATCAATCCACTGAAAAGTTTCCCCACTCTCTAATTTGAGGTGTTCTTACACAAAGAATTTGAAATGGTTAAGATGCTTGCTGCGTATTGTCTAATCAAATATTAAGAAAGTTCCTTTAAATGAAAAAAATAAGACAAAGCCTACAGTTCCCAGAATGGACACTGATGGGAGAGGGTGGGAAGTGTAATCCAAAAATGGAACTTTCCCAAGATCCGCCTTGGACACACTTGCTAGTATTTTCCTTTGTACCATCAACCAAAAAAAGGATACAATTTGTTCCCCTTTGCACCCTTTACAAAGGGACTACTCTAAGGTGGGAAGGAGGCCAAGAGGCAGAGAGGATCTCCTGCTCTGATGGTAAGGCGGTGGTTGTTTCGACTTATGCACCACTACACAGTGCTAAAGCACTTTCTGGGCAGTTTAGGTTTACTTTATCTTTTTTTAAAAATGAGTGAATTGAAAGATTTTGAAATGGGCAAAGTCATGAAACAGATTGGCATTAGAGGGAGAACAAAGAAAACAGTTGTGAAATTCACTGCTGCAGGATGTTGTAATGGCTGCCTGCATAGTTGGCTTGAACAGAGGTTGACAAGTGGGCCAGAATCTGATCATTTACACATGCTGGTGTAACATAATCAGCATAAACCCTGGCAGAGAATTATCGTGAGTGAAGAAGTCATCATAGGGGTTTGCTGTTGCGTACCAAGTGCTGCCATGTGGCACACAGCATCATATGCCCACTAGGAATGGCACTTTCCTAGTTTAAGGACTCCCATGAGTCCCATAGAGAGTATGTGGAGGTAATCTCCACCAGAACTCACTGCCCCAGTGCACGAATGGCAGAGAGGTGAGAGGGCTGTTCTACCTGCTGCCAGTTTGAGAGTTTTCACCCCCATTGTTCAGCCCAGGGGGTGGTTTTCACTGACTTACGGGAGTGACAGTCCTTATAATACGAAAGCGTCATCTCTGATGCCCACACAGAACCCTTAATTTGCACCAGTTGACCCCCAGATTCATGCTGATCACTTTATGCTGGCATAAAATGTAACAGGATTCAAAGCTTTCTGTTTTGGACTCGAAACTTCATGTTCCAGAGAAAGCACCGCCACTGGTCATGCTAGCTGGAGAATTCTGGGAGTTGTAGTCCAAGCACTGGTGTTGAGCATAGAAAAAAATAATGAGAGCTAGATCAGAGAGTGCAGGACAATATGACAAGGGGGTCCCCAATGCTGAACTGGCTGATGAACTTTGTGCATCACATAGAACATGCCAACTGATACGAGAGCTTGTTTGCTTTCATGCCAATCATTAAAACTGGGATAGCATCAAACTGTAGAAATAATTGCACTGTACTTTTTTTGAAAAAGTGGGAAAAGGATCTGCATATTTTTGGTGAGTGAATGGTTAATGACAGAGAAATTAATCCCTGTATATATAATGGTATTAGTGGCAATGGTGATGTGTGACCACATGCCAGATGTTCCTTACAATGAGATCACTCTTACAGAATAGTCATGGAAAAGCCTCTCCAACTTTTAAGCACAACCACTGTCATTGCTCTGACTGATGTCCAAATTGGCAAGGGAGGGTAAGTCATGTCAATGCTCGAAGTAGTTTTGCAGCATAATCCTATGTGTGCTACTCAATAATAAATCTCAGTTAAGAGATCTGGGAATAAGTGGGTACAGTTATGCAATGCTATTCATTTACCTGGGATGACAGGCATAACTAACCATTTTGGGGTCTCTTTTGACCTTAAGCATCTCCTTTGCTGCTCTCCCAGGCTGAAGGGCACAAGGTCAGGAATACAGAGAAAACTAACTGAAAAACAAGTGCTACCCTGCTGTCTTCTCTCACCCTGGGTTCCCTTCCATCCTTCACTCACTAGTTAAGGTTTGTGACAGCAGGAGAAAAAGACTTCAACAGGATTGGAGGAGAACTTAGGTGCTTCAAGTTGCTGGAAGAGAGTTTCACCTGCTTTGTGAGATCTCTTGCATCCATCCTTCTACAAATAGCAGATACCTAAGGAAATCCGCCTTAGAACCTATCCACACAGGCATATATATCCCGATATTTAGTGTGCTGATGGTTCAGATTGGTCCAATCTTTTATTGTTGTCCACACATGGACATCCCAGACCAATCTGCCCCAATCCACATCGTTTTGAACACCTGTCAAGTGTTTTGGTGTGGGTTGGAGGGCTCCAGTTTAGTCCATTCCCAGAGAGCACGGCCACTTGAAATGGACTAAACTAGAGCTGTGCAGCTCCTTCTGATGTCAATTTTGGAAATTAAACACTTCCCCTGATAGTCTGTGGAAGGTCAGGGGAAGTGAAATTATTTCTTACTGTGTTTGCTAGATAGTCACTGATGTGAAGAATCATTTTTATTAAATTAAAAACTATATTTCTCTCTGCCTGTTGTGTATTGGAAATTGAAACACTGGCTGTAGGCAGTTTCTCAATTGACAATGCAGAGAGAGGCAAATGATTTTTTAAAAAAATTTAATCGAACCGATCATTGCATCAGCAATAATTTCACTTCCCCTGACTCTATGCTGATGATCAGGGGAAGCATTTAATTGACATGTTTGGACAGAAGGAGCATGCCAAATGGCACATCACTCTGTTCCTTCTCCGGACCTCAATCAACCCTTTGGAACCTGATCTAGCCTGCACCAAAATGGCCAGTCCAACAAGCCTTTAAACAGTTTTATGACAGCCTTTTCTAATCTAGATGTTTCGGATGCAACAACCATCACTTTTGCACTCTTTTAAGTTTCAGTACCCTGGGGCCAGTCACCCTGTCTTGGTTACAGTTTTGCCTGGGAGTCAGCCCATTAAACTAATAGCCCCTATTTCTGCTTAAACATCTATTGCTATTTAAATATGATGATCTTCAGTGCAGATAACTGTAAAGAAAAAAAAATTAAATCTTGGAGCCTCACAAAATTCACTTTCAAGTAATAACAAGGGTATTAATCACAATAATGAAAAAAATCAGAGCTTTGTGTTCTTGTTACTTGCTTAAAAGAAAAGAAAGGAAAAGAAAAGAAAAGACCTGTTTTCACCCAGAGGTAGGAGAATGAATCAGGCTCATTTTTGTGCATCCTCATATCCAAGACTGTGTATTCTGCAATAGCAAATGATAAATTGTGTGGCTGGCATTAGTTATGCAAATTGAATGGCATTCATAAATAATGCAAATTGAGGAAATTTGCATCTGCTTGCTTAATTTATTCTGTTAAACTCAAAGAAGGGTATGCTCTCCATTTGATGCAAATTATATTTTCTAGGTGGAATGTAATGGTGTTCAGCATTGGTTAATATTTGGTGGCTGACATATAATGTGACTTAAGTACTTGACAACATTTGACAGGTGGCTTATCCTAATAGTTGGTATGAGACAGCAGAGTGATTTTAAATTCTCCTTTTTTATGCCTGCCAAAATCAGCATGAGCAAGAGATGCAAGCAAGGCAAAAACTCTCAATTGAAAAAGGGGTGGGGGAAAGAGGCAAGTGTCAGTAGGCTTGGAAGTCTCCAATATTTTCAGAACCACAAAAATATTTAGAAAACAAAATACCTTAAGAGGGGAAAACAAAATGCTTTATGGGCTTGTTTTTTTTTTTTTAGCAACAAAAAATTACATACCAAAAAAAAGGCTAGTGAGGACAAGCATCCTCCGTGGTCCTGAAATGCTGACTAGGCATCCAGGTGAAATCGGTGGAATAGAAAGCAGAGAAGGAGGAGGGTAGCATAAAACAGAATATGCTCAAAAGTGTGGGTTATGTGGGAGCCGGCATCCTGCATCCCACATTGCCACAGTTTCCTATAAATTATTTTGGAGCTGTGCACAGCTCAAATAACCAGCCACCCCAATTTGATCTGGAGGCTAATTTGGGGCTATAGTTTGGTCCAGAGCAATTTGAGTCCCATCTGACTTGAACTGTGCACTGGAGCCAAATGAGTTTCTATGCTTGCCATTTACTTGCTGTAGAGAATCAGAGCAGCTGTGACTACTTTTGTTACAAGCATCCTGAAACTTTGCTTAAAAAAAAATAAAAGGCTGGGGTGCTTTGTACCCCATCGAATTTGGGTTTTTTCTCTCTCTCTGCTCACATGAATTGATTTATAAGTTTGCTTCTCTCTAAAACCCAGTCTGACCATTCCACTGCAATCCAGACCTCACAAAATGAATCCAAATCAGGCCGTTTTGAGGAGTGATTTCGGATTTGTCTGAATGTGGTACGAAGCCTTGTTTTTTTACAGTGCCACAGCACAGAGGATTAATACTCCTATACCTTGCCCTGACCATGAGGAAACAGTTCTTGCTGCCCGTACTACAGCTGTGAAAATTTATACAACCCACAATCATAGCCATCCTCATTTTCATCTCCATTTCTGGTCCACATCTAGCTGTAAACTTGATTTTTTTCAATGCCACCTCCCCTTTTTCCATTCTACAGCTCCCCACCCATGCATCCACAGCCTTCCATCAACACAAGAACCCTTGACTTGGCACATTGTGTCTGGTTTGTGGACAACCCATGGAACGAAGACTGGGAGAAATATGGAGGACTGGTGGTGGTGGTCCACCAGTGTAGATTTCTCACATTTTCCCAGTCCACCCTCCGCTTTCCAGTATTGCAGGTCTGCCCTGTATTGGTTCCAGCTGCACAATCACTGTCCCATAATTAAAGCTGGGAGTAAAGGGACTTAACTGCTTTGAAGAATGTTGTTCCATTACGATTCACCCAGACTAACAACCTGCCACTTGGAAAAGTTACCTTTTCATGCTACAGTTCCCAAACACTCCAGGGGGCCAAAGTGGTTGGGAAATTCTGGACCCAGCCCCCCCAAAGTAAGCTTTTACTCTATTAGTAGCAGAGAAAAAAGGGATCTGCACTCAGAGAAAGTCTCTGGCTTATCATTATCATATTCTGTTTTAATCTATTTTTGGCTGTTCACAATAGCAAGAAGAAGGAAAGGAACGGGGAGATGATATTCAAGTAACTACCCCCATGGTCAGGTCTTTCCTTCTGCACCACTGTTCCTCCAGCGTTCCCTTGGGCTATTCGCTTAAGTTGGAACTGAAGTCTCTCTCTCTCCCCCCACTCCAACTCCCCCCTCCCAATTTAACTCACAACCAGCTACAGGGCTGTCAGTCACATTCGCATGAGGTGCCTCCAGCAACAAAGAAGTGGTGTGGTGATGGGGGGGGGGCAGATTTAACATTCCTTGGAAAGCATCAGAGGATGCCTTGCAATTAACTGGAGCAGTCACTCTAGGTTTTTTCTTAAGCAAATGAGGCAGAGGAAGGAGGGGGGGGAGACAGGATTGTTTTTGCCCCAGGGAAAGGGAGACAGTTATCTCATCAGCCACCAACCTCTGGAAGGCTCCTTCTTCCTTGGGCAGGTAGCCTCAAGGTGAAAATCAGAAAATATTTTCAAAGTTTTCCCAAAGAGTTGGGTCAGTGGCCTTTCCTTACTGTGGTTGGGTCAGCAAGGTAAACCAGTTAGCTCTTCTTTCGCTTCCTCTCTTTGAACAAATAATTAATGTATTGAATTGCTGGATAGCTCAGTGGTTTAAGTATCTGACTGGACTAGAGTTTGGGAGTTCAATTCCCCACTGTGCCTCCTTGACAGGGGCTGGACTCAATGATCCATAGGATCCCTTCCAGCTCTGCAGTTCTAAGGTGTTGTTATTGTTGATTATGATGATTTGGAAGTTCACTCTTTCTCCCCCACCCCATGGCCACTTACACATCACCAAAAAGGATGACAGGTTTGCATAAAATTCATCTTCCTCTTGTACTAGAGGTTGCACATCATAATGGCTGTTTTGACTTGGGTCAGCAACTCTGAATAATGATGGGCTGCATCTGAACCAGTTTCCAAGATTTTTCATCCAAGACATATTTCTCCTTTTTCCACTTTTCCTCTCATTTAGGTTGCTTTGAATGAACTGTTCTTAACATCTGTACTTTTTGTTTCTCATTGCATGACTTAGGTATGAGAACTGTATGTGTTTGATTATTTCTTGGTCTTTATTCATTTGCTTGAGTACTTCATTGGTTGCCTTATCAGTCCAAGAAATTTTTTGCAGCCTATGGTAAATCCACATTGCAATGTTTTCTTTTCTTTTTTTTAACAATTGTCTGTATTAAATCCGTGATTGCATATCATGCAGTAAAACCAAGAAAGTTCATGGCATTGTATAAAGTGTGTTCTAAATGCCAATTTTAAGTTTTTCTTGCATATTAAATTCTTAATCTTACAGAAGTACTATGGGCCATCTCTGTTTTGACTTTTATTTGATGGTTATGTCCCTACTGTACATTCCCAATATACTCAGTTTTGTTAGCGTTGACCATACTTGCAAAAAATTGCATGTGCTAATTTACTGTATATTATACAGATGCAAAATTAGAATTTTTAAAAATAATTTAACTGGATTTACAAAACGTGAGTGGGGAAGAATGACCTGTGTAGCTGCTGAGTCCACAGTCCAGATTCTAGAGCAGTGGTTCCCAACCCAGAAGCCTTTACTACCTAGCAGTGGCCTGCCATTGTTATATTGGGTGGGGCATGGACACTTTGTCCATTTCTCCCTTAGAAGGATCAGTGTGGTATTCCTGATTCTACATTCCTGCAAGACTTATACATATTCAATTAATCACTTAATTCTGAGTCCATAAAGCCATATTAATTAAATTCGCCCTTCTCCATTTGTTACATATTTCCTGTGTTTCTGCCATAGAGACACTTCCCACCCTTGGCTTGAGGCCTCAGGTTGTGAAGAATATGTGACAGGAAAAATAAAATGCTGTCTATTTTATTTAGGCATGAATGAAGCCTTCACAGAACACAAGTTCCTCTTTAGCTTTAGGGCTCTATTTTTACTCACAGACTTTTTAAAAAAACCTATATCAGTTTCTTTACCATTTAGGTGCCTCTGAGTAATTAAATTGGCAATTTGTGGCCTCACATCTTCATAAAACAGGTGGGACTTCAACTGTGGACCGAATTGGTTTTACATGTTTATGCAGACTTTAAATAACTGTTTCGTTATAGGGCCTGCTTCCTGTTATATAAACAGCAAGAAACATTATCCCGTAAACTGTTGGCCACGTGAGGGAAAGGGGAACAGATTAGACCTGATTCTTTATAAAACACATGCTTTCAAGGAAGAATAAGCAAGATGGCATTGTCAGTGGCTCTGCCTCTTTGGGAAAGTAGGATTTTCCTTAAAAGCTCCACTTTCATTTTCCCCCCTGTTGTTTTCTTTGGAAATCCACCTACTGTTGGAAGTTCTTCACAGACTTTATTTAGCCTGCAGCTGTTTGCTATTTACATCAGACCTGCATAGTTTGTGGGCCAGCAAACTGAACGTATGGCCACGTAGGGTGGCCATGTGCCCTATTTTACATGGTGCAGTCCTCTGTTTGAAACACCATATTTGAAAGACTGTCCAGTCCAGTAAGGTAAACATTACACGATGTATCCAATGTTAGTGCTAAGTAGGCAATGCCTGTTGAAATAAATATGACTGCTTTGTTACAAATGAAGTCCCAGTGATTTCAGTGGGTCTACCTAAGATGACTAAAATGGATTTAGGCCAGTCAAATGTAAGAAAACAGAGCGGGAACTTTGAAATTGTCCATCAGTACTTCACACCTGGACGGCAGATGGGTCAGTCTTCTCTGTTTCAGCAACATGCATTGCACTTCTGTTTATATTGTATCTGTGAAACTGTATGCATAAATTAATATTTGCATAGGTTTCATGCAAATATCTGCCCTCTCCTTGTGATGATGTATTTTGTAAATGGCTATCCTATTGTCCTGGAGTCAATGATCATGTCCCCTGAATGTTGGACACTTATTCCTTAGTTTTATTTATTTATTTAAATATTTATATCCCGCCCTACACTACTAAGATCTCAGAGAGGATTGCAGGATTAAAAATCATTAGAAAAAGACTTAATAACATTTTAAAATAATTTAAAATCATGTGCAGCATAATGAATCCTGCAACCTACTCAGGTCATGATCCTAAGCTGGCAAAACCTTAGATGAAGAATCAAGCTTTAATTTGTTGCCAGAAGGAAACCAAGTGCCAGCTGGGACTCTTTGCAGTCCCTAGAGTTAGGGGTGATAGTGGATTTATTGAGGGCTTCATGGGAGGCTACACATAGGAAATGGCCTTTCCTCAGCAGTCTGGGTCACAACCTTCATAAGGCTGACTGGATTGTTTTGGAAAAGGTAAGAACTATAATAAGCACTACCAGAATTTTTGTTTCAGAAATTCAGTGATGTTTTTCTGCCACAATGGGAATTTTGCCCATGAAAACATCCAGATTGAAAAAAGCCATGAGCAGAAATGTCATGACCTCAACCTTCATTATCAGTTGATTTAATTGGTGGTCGCATATTTGCCTTTATTTATTATGTTTGCAGAAGAGTTTCTGTTGCTAAGTTTACAGATGATAGGTATATGACTATTCTCTCCTGGACTTTATAAACCTACCAGTGGGATTTTATGATAAAAACTTTTTATTGTGAATATTTTTGAAGTAGTACTGTGTTTCCTGAAACAATCATTATCACTTCTTGCTAAAATATATGCATCACAATAGACACAGAGAGACTCTTTCAGTTTAACGTATTGTGCAGACTTTTTGTTTGCTCAAACTTCAAAATTCTAGGAAATTACAGTTATTTAGGAAATATGGATAAGGCAGAAGATCCATTGCTGGTTTATTCTAGCTGGAGCTCATTGGAGGTAAACCAGCATATAAGTATAAACTAATCAGTAAATATTAAATGAACTGCATCACAACCTTGGAACACGGAACAGTGGCAGACTGGTAGATTAAAGGTCCAGATTTTGGGTTCACATTTATTTTTTTTAATTGTTATTCCAACTCTCTCCCGAAATTGGGACCATGGTGAATATGCGTGGTCTGTAGGTGTTCTAGCTCAGGGTTCTAGCTGAAGGAGACACCCCATAAATATGTGTGATAACCTTTTCCATCAGCAGCTGTGCCTCCAGTGCACGAGCAGTACGGAGGGAGGGCCGGCACAAAGTCTGGGCAGTTTGCCTTTCTAGACTCTAAGACTCATTATCTGATAGCCGGTTTGGGCAAAGGCAACACAGTTGCGTTTAGAACTGGACTGTCGAACACCTTTAAATCCTATGAGGAAAGAGCTATGAGGAAAGACTGAAGGAACTGGGTATGTTCAGATTTGAGAAAAGAAGACTGAGGGGAGATACGGTATGATAGCACTTTTCAAATACTTGAAAGGTAGTCGTACAGAGGAGGGACAGGATCTGTTCTCAATCATTCCAAAGTGCAGACACATAATAATGGGCTCAAGCTACAGGAAGCCAGATTTAGGCTGAATATCAGGAAAAATGTCTTAACTGTTAGAGCAGTATGACAATGGAACCAATTATCTCAGTAGGTGGTGAGTGATCCAATTCTTGAGATATTCAAGAGAAAATTGGACAACCATCTGTCAAATTTGCTTTGATTTGGATTGAGCAGGAGTTTGGATTCAATGGCCTTAGAGGCCCCTTCCAACTCATTTATTCTATGATTCTATGATTCACCAGTTTTAAATAATTTTGTCAAGGGGAACTGTGCAGTTCCCAAGACTGCTAGGGTTCAGGAGCACTGGGAAAGCTATGCAGTTCCTGTGCCTAACTCACAAAGGGAAACAAAGGGCCCAATAATCACCCAAGGCTGGCTTCAGCCCAGTCTTGCAGATTTAAAAATAAAAGAAGATGTAAAAATAAAACAAAGGATTCCTCAAGTCAGCTTACAAATTAAATGGAACACCTAAAATATAGCCCCTTGCTATATGATACTGCCACTTCACAGAGACTCTTGTGCTGGTACTGCCCAGATAAAGTTGTTGCATGATTGGCCCAAGCAGAAGACATTTTGCTTCCCAAAGCAGATAGCAAACGGTGCCCCTCCCAAAACCAGTCAAGGTGCAGAGTACCCCAATCCAGTCAAGCTTTTTTTGGCACCTGAGAAAAATGATCCCACTGGCGTCTTTCCTCATCCCTAGCAGTCAAAATACAAAGAACACAATCAAAACAACAAAACATTCTGATCTTTCAAGATGCCCAACGTGTGCAGCCTGTGTTTGCTTCACTTCATCTAATGGTAAGGCCGACCCTGAGTGTCAGTCAAGCAAGGATCTGTAGCAGTGCTCTAGATAAGGGTTTATTTCTTTTGATAGGCTTACTCATTGCCTTTGTTGTTATTTTGTTGCACAATAAAAATATACACACATTTTCTGTATATTTTAAGGAGCTTTTAATTTCTCTAGTTGTATTAACGCCGCTTTGCCTTTGCCGCTTCAGGTTTATATATATTGACACTTTTCTATTCTTTTATGGTGGACATACTGCTTTATTATGTTCTGTGAGGCACCGGGAGCAAAGTTTAAAAGAGTGTATTTAAATCCTACAAGCAAATAAACAATTATTTAACTATGGATTATTGCCCCCAGCGTAATCAAAAATCTAACTTACTATCAGTCCTTGATTCCTTGGGTGTGCCTTGCCATAAAAGTATTTTCAACACAAGTTAAAAAAAAAAAAGACTTTACCCCCACAGTGCATGAAGAGAATGAAGTTCTACCACTACCTCTCATTCATTCTGCTGCATGAACTTCCTTTTTAAAAATATTTCTGTTTAGGGCTTTATTTAAGTTACCCATTCTCTGAAATCTGTTTGGTTTGATCTGTTTTCCCTCCTTTTGTGCAACATGATAGGTGTCCCCCAGCCATTGCTCTCCCCCACCCACCTCAACATATGTTGTCAGCTGTATATCATTGCTCCTTCTGTTTCAGGATGGCGTTTTGATAGCATATGTGAGGGATGAAGGTTTCCACCGATACTCCAGGGAGGAGGAGGAATACAAGGCAATTAGCAGGAGCAATCCCCAGATTTCTCTTTTAAACCTCTGATAGGAAGTACAAAGACTTATGTCACAGGCATGGAAACAATTAAGGTCAACAAGTAATCGTGGAAAAGGAAACTCTAAAAAAGCAAGAACATGGTAAATGACCTAGTAAACACTCCCCACCCGGACTTAATATACACTGCATCTGGGGTTCACATGTATAATTTGGTTAGCTTTTTTTCTCTCCCTCCCTCCTCCTGCCCAGATAATGACTTCCTTTTGCAATTTCCTAGAGGAAGTTGTTGGAACATTCTCATAGTGATAAAATAGGGCACCACGTTTCTTCATTTTGGAGTCAAAGAAGTTTGTCAAGCTCCTCATTAAAGAATACAGAGGACATCATGGGTCTTTCTCCATCCCAACTGCATTTTTCTTTTAAAAAGAAAAAGATCCTTATTATAAGTTAGTTCCATGGAAGATAAATGTTGTTCTGAGGAAAGAGGGCCTGTTGCTGATTATTTAATCTGCATATATGAAATCAGCTGTACACTTTGCATGTTAGAAAAAGGACCACCCCATGCAGTTGGTTGTAAAAAGAACAACTTACCATGCTAATAAAAATAAACAAATAACACTAATGCTAGTGCAGTAATGTCAATTTGTTTGCTGCCTTTAACTTCAGTAGCCTGCTTTTGGTCAAAAATAGTCTAATTATCTTAACATTTTAATTTGTTTTTAATTCTGTCTATAGTTCATGTATATCCATAATTTTAAATTGTGCAATGCTTTGATATTTTCTTTTCTTCAAAGTAACTTATGTATTGCACAACTCATGAAGTCTGCATGCACATGGGTGTATTGATGTTAACTCAACCTTCTCCTAAGGCGATATTTACATATTAAAGAATGACTGAATAGCATTTAGAACATCAAACACAAAAGGACACAACTATCTTCAAAATCAAGATCACCCCCAATTAATGGCTAATTTTCTCATGATAAATATAAAATAAAATTCACTTGAATCAATGAAGAGGGGGGGGGGCATCAGGCCAGTTCATGTCCAGTTTCAGCTCCTTTCTGATGGATCAAAGCCAAGACAAGATTCAGGTATTCAAAGAAGGCTTAATTTATGATAGTGAGCAAAGAAAGAGTTCTAGTCGCATCCTCTGGCTGTCACTGTTTGGAATCCAGCATTCTGATTTTTTCCACATTCTTCAATTGCATCAGTGGCTCCACGTATAGCAGAAATTTCTCTATTCAGACAGTTATTTTCCTTTGGAAGATAGTGGCTAATGGGGGCACCATTCACACTTTCAAATCACCTAGTTTTGAATGCTTGAATTGTGCTATAATGAGTGTGGAAAAAATGATGATTTAGGTCCTCTGTCTGTAGTTATACATTTGAAAGTCATAAGCTGATATATGTTTCCAGATAGGCTTAAATCTGGAAAGTAAGTAGGAGATTTTACATTTGGAACAAGTGGGAATATGAGTAGATAACAACCAATTCAGAGTTAAAGCCAGGTGAGGCTGACTCTGCAGTTATTGCATAAATCGACTTTGTATCAAAAGGGCCTGGCCTAAGATAGCTGCCACTGCTACCATTTTAACAGAAGAAGGGAACATCTGGCCCTCCAGATATCCACATTTGAATTGGAACACCCATCAGCATTAGCCAGCATAGCCAATGGTGAAAGTTCATGCAAATTTCAGCTCAATAAAACCTGAAGGGTCACATAGCCCCTGTTCTTCTTCTACAGATGCTTCCCACAGAGGCGAGGGATTATGAGAGTTGTAGTCCAAGAGGTTTTTTCTAAACTTTGTTGTTGGGAGAAAAAGTGTACCATAAACACCACTTACATGTCACCAAAAAGGATGGCAAAAGTGGCTGCTGGTTTGCAGAAAATGTTTCTTCCTGTTCCTCCCCTGACAAATGCCACCATGGCTATTCTGACTTTGAATGTGGCTGCTCTAAACAATGACATTGTGTTGCATTGAAACCATCTCCAAGGTTCTTACCAAATGTTCTCCTTCTTGCTCGTAATTTCCTGTTTGGTTCACCTTGAATGATCAGTTGTAAGAATCTGCACTTTTCATTTCTTATTATCTGTCAAAATATTATGTCTTTCTGCATTTCATGTATTTTATCCTTCCTTGGAATTCCTACATTTTTTTTGCATGAGTTCATCTCTTTTTGTAGTTCATCTTGAAATTCCTAGCATCCTGCAGTAAAATCAGATGACTCTTGTCTTTTTATGGTAGCCTGTGTTAGGGTCTAAAATGCCATTCCATGCATTAGAATGTAGGATACATATACAATACAAATTTTCAAAGTTAATATTAAGATTTTGTTGCATATTATGTTCTTGATCTTAAAGAAGGTACTCTGGGTCCATCTGTGTTATCACGATCACTGCTTATTAATCCAGCCAAATTGCCAGGCACTTATAGACACTAGAGTTGGCTGGATAGCTCAGTGAATTGGAATATGGATTGAGAGTTTAATTTCTCTCTGTGCTTCTTGAGAGAAAAGACAGTCTGTGTAGACCTGGGCAAGCTGCACAATCTCAGGATGCTCTCAGAAGAAGGGAATGGTAAACCACTTCTGAGTACTTGACACCTAGAAATCACTGACAAGGGTCACCATAAATCAGAACTAACTTGACAGCACATAATTATTATTATATAGACACTACCATAGTATAATCTATAAGATTAGGATGATGATAGCAATAAAGGAGGCAGGAAGTTACAAACCAGGCAGGGATCATCACATTCAAATACTTCAAGGTGAGGTATACAAAAAAGTGGCCACCTTTGTGAAATTTTGCTTCAAGTCTCAAATTGATGACAGTGTCCCCATGTCATGGCTGATCATTTTGCCCCAATATATTGCTCCATATTCATTCGGTGGCATCCCAGTTTCATGGCTTTGAAGAAAAAAGACTGAGGGAGGACAAGTTAAGGTCCAGTGTATCACAACATTTCCTTCTATGTGCTATACTTGATGCATTCCAATGACCATCCTGAAAACCTCATCCATGCAATGTCATAAATATATCTGAGGTCCTTGTCACTTGTTTCCACTGCAGGCTACTTGCAAGATGCTTTTGGAGGCAGCACTCAGAGCGGTATGTGACTCGAGGCTAGATCTGTCACATAGTGAATGTAACACACAGTGACATCTGTCATAGCTCTTCTTTGATAAGCCTATCATCATTGCTCTGGCCAGAGAGAAAGACATCTGAAGCCAGTAATGGAAAAATGCAAATAATACTTTGAGTACAGCCCTGTCCAAAAATAATGCTGCATTTATTATTTGTTAGAAAGATGTTCCTGTGTATTTCCATCTGGGAGATATTTATTCTTTTCTGTCCTCTTGTTCCCCCCCCCCCCCCATATAAGCATTCCTTTGACATGTTAGTGACAGATCTTTTATTCTCAGAAACTCTGGAATCCCATGGTAAGAACCCACAAGTAGATTTGTGTTTATTGTGCAAATTTTGATGAATATGTTTAAACACCATTTTTTTTTCTTGCACAAGCTGGTGGGAAGATTCTGCAGAATTGTCCTGTGATTTTCAGTATGGCCTTGGGGATATTGGTATCACAATCAGTTGTTTTGAGTACCACAATCTTTTTTTAACTTCTACAGAGGTCTTTCCATCTGATTAGGAGATATAGAGTTCCGTGTGAAAAATCTGAAGATGTGAAGAACTATCTGTTTCTCAGTGTGTAACAATGACTAATTCTGTGGAAGACTGTGGCTGTTAGAGAGAAGGCCGACAGCATTCTCTGAATGGTATGGTGAGAGTAGGACCTGGCAGGGAGGCTCTTCGTCCCGCCTCCTGCCAGGAGTGGCTAGCCGACCGTGAGTTCCAGAGTGATAGGAAGGGAGTGCGGAGCCCTCAGCAGCAGCGGAAGGGTGAGTGGATAGTCCAGCCCCAGGGGGCCGGACCCTCATTATCTCCTCATTATCTGTGGGGGGGTATTTGTATTCATATACGAATACGAATACCCCCATGTCTAGTAGGCGTATTTGTATGAATGCACTCAATTGGCATGTTCGAGTTTCACTGTGGAATATGTTGCATTTTTAATGATCAGAATTTAGTATTCCTCTTTGTTTTGATTCACCTTTAAATAATAGGCCATGGAAAACGTGTGAGAGACCAAGTTAATGCAGCCCAATGATGGTGCCTTGGGGCCTGCTAGCTGATTGACATTCCATCCCTGGTCTTGCTTTCTCAAGCAAACAGCACAAAATGGTGGTGTGTTGAGCTCTTGGAGGCTACCATGTCTGTTGCCAATGGAACTCTGATTGGTCAGCACATGGCTGAGATCAGCTTTGATTGGTGGGTAGGTTGATTGATTGAGATATTGACACCCAAGCAGTGGCATTCCCAGATGGGCTGCATTACTTTTTTTTTTTTAGCTACTACTCCAAAATCTGGGATTCTGGGAACAATTGTCAAAAAAGTAATATCACCTATCTTTGGCAATACCCTTCGTTAGGGTGCTAAATTTCCCCCCACCCCATTATTGTTGTACAAGTATGCTATTGAACATTCTTCTCTTTACTGTGCATTTAGTTTTATTATGGAGTTTTCTCTTTGGTACCTTCCCCTATGATGATTTGGATGTATGATGGCTCTGTTTTATAACTGGACATTCTGTTTGTTATTGTTTTTAACTGATTTTGTTTGAATTCTATATTGGTTTTAATTCATATTCTGAGTTGCTTTGGGGTGGTGGTGTTTCCTTATGGGACCATTAAATGGGATGTGTATCTCTAAAAATAAATAAATAAATAAATAGCCATATTGTCAACAGCAGCTCCCATGACTTTGAGCTAACACAAGAAGCAACTGAAAGCATATACAGTGAACAAATCCAGATATTTCTGTGCAGTACTTAAATTATGTGATGCAGAGGAGATGAGCAACATCCCTATAATGTTTAGAGGTATGTCGGCTGAGTTAAAATTCAGGGTTACTAATTACATGAGGGTTGTGTATTTCACTGAGGATTCCTACATTTCCTCCTTTCATTCAAATACTGATGGTAAACACATTTTGCCCTTTAATTCAAATATTGCCCTTAACCTGTTGGTTTGTTGCTCCCTAGAACGTTGCACAGTGTAAATCTGCAACCCCATATGAAATGTTTCGAAATAACACTGGTGCATCAGACATATGTCCCTTCTGCTTTCTTGGCAAACAAATATTTATACCAAAAATCATTCTGGGACATTAAAAGGAATGGAGATGATAAAGCATTCCATTTTGGTATAAAGCATTCTCTAGGAGCGAGAGAATGGCCGATGACTGACAATTGTTATTCCGGGCCCTGGCCTGTGTGTCAGCTTATTCACAACACCTGTCATCACTTCTTGTCAGGAATCTTGTTCCAGTTATGATTTAATTTATGCCTTGTGTGTTGTAAAAGCGCAAGCACGCACATACATATATACACATACACACCTTTTCTGAAAGAAAGAAAGAAAGAAAGAAAGAAAGAAAGAAAGAAAGAAAGAAAGAAAGAAAGAAAGAAAGAAAGAGAGGGGGAGAGGGGAAGAGGGAGAAGGTGTGGGAGAGAAAGAAAGAAAGAATATTCTGGGAAGAAAACAAAAAGAAACAGCTATGGCTGGCAGCTTTTTTAAAAAAAACATGACTGAGTATCCAAATCAAACATCAAATATGCTCCAAAACTGCTGCAGGCCAGAGAAACCTGATGCCATTTTCACATAAAGTTGAAGCTTAGCATTGAGCTAATGATGGAGAATTTGTGACAACAAGAGAGCACACTGTCAATTGTGGCTGCGTCAACCCTTGCTAATCTACAATGGAGGCTACATTTTATTCTTGGGGTAGGAATCTGTTTCTCACCCTTCAGCATGTACATTTAGCAGCACTCATCGTATTATTTAGGGGAAACACACACAAAGAGTCTTGTGATAGATACCTTAAAGGGTCGGCCGTAGCATAAGCTTCCATGGACTACATCCCATTACATTAGATGCTGTTTAGGGTTCATGCAAAGAATGTCAGATCCTCAGTTTTCACTCTCTCTTGATTATTTTATTTTATTTTAAATAGTTTTACCCCACTTTTCTCCTTAAAAGGACTCAGATTATTTATTTGTTACTGCAGATCCTCTAATGAGCCCAAAGCTGTGTCCGCAGCTTTCTCATTTTACCCTCTTAATGACCCTGGGAGTTAGATTACACTGACTAGAGTGTGATTGTTCCCAGGGTCACTGAGTGTGTTTCACCGTTGGATGAGGATTTAAAGTCAGGTCTCCTGCCTCCTAGTCCAACACTCAGGCTGAAATCCTATTGGCATAGCTATGCCCATGGAAGGGGGAGGGTGTCAACTGCAAGGGTAGGTTTTCAGTGATTAAAAGCTTAGTTACTCCTTCTCTGCTGTGGCTTTTTCTGATTTGTGAATAATCCGTTTCATCACATGGAAGCAGTAGGAGCCACGGAACAGTAGGAGTAAGTCTTTCAATACCAAAAATCTTCCCATGCAAATGACATCTGCCAATGGCTATTTTCAGTAATGAAAGACTTCCTTCTCCCATCCCACAACTCCCACACTGTGGAGAATGATAATCTGGGTGTGGAGGAACTTTTTGTAGTTCTCTTGTCATGGTCACATCACATGGCGTTAAGATGGTCTGGCTTGGGAGGCTTATAAATCTAAATGGCTGCCTGATGGCTCTTGGGGAGTTTCCTGTTGTTTCCAGGTCATCCCATTGTCAAGTTGTGAAATTTTTGTGTGTATAGAGTGTTAAAATAATTAAGAAGAGTGTAGAAAAAGCAGCTCTAGAAATGTACATTGTGCTTTTAAAAAATGAGGTTTAAACAGCAGTTTATTAAGAGAATTAAAGCAGGACATGGAGCAGTTCCTGGCCCACAGGCTGGCCAGCACTGGGAGGCTTCCTGCTGCTACTGAGATTGCCATGGTCAGGGCAGCCTTGCCCGCTTTCCATGAGAGGAAAAAGGAGCCACTGGAGGTGCCCACCCCACCCTGTCAAAAGGAGCATTGCCAGCCAGCCAGTCAGCCAGTGCCTTGCTGCTCCACCTCAGCAAAAACATCTTGTTAAAGGCCCTGATTCTTCCTCTGTTTCTGCTGTATTATGAGGAACCAGTTTTTCATATAATGTGTATAACTTGTTGAATTACATGTTTTTGTCAGAATAAGAGGAAACAACAAGGAGTAGTTACTATATTTTCCTTGAAATAGTCACTGCTGCTGTTGTTTCTTCTTTGTGGTACAGTTATTCACACAACTGTACTGATTTCAGGAAATACCCTGTGAATAATAACACTACCACAACTATCATCACAAGAGGCCAACAAATCACTGTGTGTAAACACAGGCACAGAAAAATGGGGGGGGGGGGAGTATTTCAAAGCTGCAATGATTTTCACATCTGAATATGGCAGCTCCTTGGTCCAGCAAAAAACATATTCTCAAGAACTGCTGTTTCTTGTACGAACTTCGGCTGCAAATCCACAGGCTTTCATGTGGCCGAAAATTTTGTCAGAGCTGTCCCCTGAAGGCAGCATTTGTTTCCAAAATATATGAGCATATAGCTGGATAAATACATGCATGCGATAAACTGTCTGCTTTGTGGCTTGTGGGCATGATATATACACTTTACTCTGAAATTCAGGCAATGAAAACACTTGACACTTCAAACACACTAAAATCTGGTTTGTAAACACGTGAAGAAACGTTTGAGTTCCACTTGGCAGTTTGTGGCTGAACAGATCTCAGTGCAAGCAAAGTGTTTGAATGATGCAAGGTTTTTTCTGTGGTATTATATCTTACAGACAAACTACATGTTAGGGAAATACAGAATCACTGTAATTTCTTTTCCTTTATACATCAGGATTTCCTCAGAAAAAATACTAGGTCTCAAGCCGGAAGCAGACATTAAAGATAGCACATAATTTGAGCTGAAAGTGCTAATGTTGCAGAGAGGTAATGGAAGCTTTCCAGGTTTATAAAATCAGACTTCATAGTCCCATGGTTAAGTCCTGAAGACCAATACCAAACAAAGCAAGCTGATCTTTATAGCCCTGAAGGTGAGAGAAACTCCTGCTGTGACACTTAATTCTTTCATTAATTAAGGATTTTTCTCCCTGGAATCATGGGCTATCTCTAACATCTGTTTCTAGCCACAGTAATCAGCCTTGCAAATTTAGTCCATGTTTACTTTTAAGTAGCTGGTATAGTTCAGTAGCGATGACAAACCTAGACAGCATCTTAAAAAGCAGAGACATCACCTTGCTGACAAAGGTCCGCATAGTCAAAACTATGGTTTTTCCAGTAGCAATGTATGGAAGTGAGAGCTGGACCATAAAGAAGGCTGACCGCCGAAGAATTGATCCTTTTGAATTGTGGTGCTGGAGGAGACTCTTGAGAGTCCCCTGGACTGCAAAGAGAACAAACCTATCCATTCTAAAGGAAATCAACCCTGAGTGCTCACTGGAAGGACAGATCCTGAAGCTGAGGCTCCAATACTTTGGCCATCTCATGAGAAGAGAAGACTCCCTGGAAAAGACCCTGATGTTGGGAAAGTGTGAAGGCAAGAGGAGAAGGGGACGACAGAGGACGAGATGGTTGGACAGTGTCATCGAAACTACCAACATGAATTTGACCCAACTCCGGGAGGCAGTGGAAGACAGGAGGGCCTGGCGTGCTTTGGTCCATGGGGTCACGAAGAGTCGGACACGACTTAACGACTAAACAAAACAAAACAATAGTTCAGTAAGATAGCATTCCTGACTGCAGAGCTAGGGGCTGAGAGTTCAAATCCCCATTGTGCCTCTAGGACAGGTAGCAGCTTTGCTCATCTGGAGTGCATGTGGCTGACAGGTCTATGTGCTCTGAAACCTGTACAGCTTTGGGCAACCCCACATGGTCTGACAATGCCACCGGAGTGAGGGACTGGAAGACTACTTTGTAGTCTATTCTACTGAGAAAACCATGGGAAGGTCTTCTCAAGTCAGAATTGACTTGACAGCACATGATGATGATGATTACCTTTGGTGATCAGGTAAAACAGAACCCATCTTTGTGAGAAATGTATGTACAAGGACAAACTCATGTTGTTTCACTCGAGAGAGATTGCTTCTAAGTAATTTGTTAAGCATATTGTTCAATTTTGCCCCTAGTGTTACACTAAAGCCCTGCTCTCTACCTTCATTGAATTCTTAATTCCATAAGAAAAATGCCTGGCTTTTTATTTCTTCTCCAAGAAAAGGGAGAATGCTCATATTTATCTTTAGGAAGACAGTGGGTGCAGGATGAGAACTTACTCTACTAAGTAGGTTCATAAATCTGCCAAGCTAGGTTTAAAGTGCTGGTATTAGAATACAAAACCCTACACAGTTCTGAACGAGGTTACTTTAAGAAATAACCCTCCTTCCCCTGACTCTCTGAGCCACTGTGATATTTGTGAGACACACTGTTATCTTTTCTGTGGCCTATGGATATCCATTGGGTGATGACGCAGAGATGAATCTTTTTGGTTGTGGCGCCTATGCTGTGAACCAACTTTCCTCATCATGGCTCAGTCCACAGTGGCGGTTCTTCTGTCAAGCTAACTGAGAATTTTCATGGTAGAAAATGTGACCACAGCACCATTAGTAATGTAGTTTGTAATTAGTAAATATGAGTTTGATAGTTTGAATAATGTTGGCTCTTTCGCTTCTTGCTTTTCTGTCCTGTCATTATCTGTGATATAAACTGATAGTCTTAGGGATGATTCCAAATTGTTTCCCATCAAATCATCTTCCAACTGTTCCCTATGATGATGCAGCATAGCATAGCTCAGTGCCTTAAGTTATTTTTCTATCCATGATGGGGTTTCTACCCTGTTTTCCCGAAAATAAGACCTAACCTGAAAATAAGCCCTAGTATGATTTTTCAGGATGCTCGTAATATAAGCCCTACCCCAAAAATAAGCCCCAGTTAAGTGAAACTATGCCCTCCACCATTGTGCAGCAACCAGAAGAAGATGACATGACTGTATTTGAATAAATGTAGATTGTTGTACATGAAAAAAATAAAACATCCCATGAAAATAAGCCCTAGTGCATTTTTTTGGAGCAAAAATTAATATAAGACCCTGTCTTATTTTCGGGGAAACATGGTATTATTAACTCTATCCTTTGGTTCTCTTAAATGGATTTTTTGTTGCTTAATTAGGACTACCTTATACAAGCCCCTGCACTCATTCTGTTATTTGGAAGACTGTCATACATTGAACAATTGTGTTTTTGTTGAGTTGTTCTACAGTTTTGTGATGTTGTTATATAAATCAGTTTGGGATTTGTACATTTGAATAGAAATGAAGTACAACTATTTCTAACAGTTGTAATAATCATACTTGCACAAGGTGGTCAAATGGTCTTCTCTCTCACACACTCTTTCTCACACTCTCTCTCTCCTCTCTCTCTCTCTCATTCTCTCTGTTTTCAAGATACAGTACCATGCATGCACTGGTAGTGGCTAAGATTCTTCCCTTAGAGCCTCGTGGCGCAGTAGTTAAACTGCTGTACTGCAGCCAAAACTGTGCTCACGACCTGGGGTTCAATCCCAGGTAGCCAGCTCAAGGTTGACTCAACCTTCTATCCTTCCGAGGTTGGTAAAATGAGTACCCAGCTCGCGCGGGGGGGGGGGGCGGGCAATGTGTAGCCTGCATAATTAACTTGTAAACCGCCCAGAGAGTGCTTGAAGCACTATGGGGCAGTATATAAGCAGCACGCTTTGCTTTTTTTTGCTTACCACCTTACACCGCAGCAAGCTGGTAAGAGAAGAGTCTTTCTTGAATGCCCACATGACTGCCCAATGTAAAAGTAGACCTCCATAGTACTCCCCCCGCAACTGCTATAATTCACAAGACGTTTTTGTGTATAGTCTTGCCATCAAAGTCAATAGCCATCCTCAGAACCTGTAGCAGCAAATTCCATAAACAGGAGGTTTAAAGGAACTGTTCCAACTAAGCAGTAATCCAGGGAGCAGAAGAGGTCTTAACGATTGCATTTATTCAGAACAGCATATGTCAGCATAAAATTCTTGCCTACCAGACAGAAGCTTGTTAGTCCAGGAGCTTTGTGTACACAAGAATCAATCTACTATTAGGGTAGGGTTTGCTTATTCACATGTTTTGTTTTGTTTTTTAAATGGCTGAGTGAATTGAATTTTTTCTCCTGGACATCGGCCATGAAGTAGAAGAAAGCATTTGACGTAATGCCATGCCACTGTTTAGTGTTCTGCTCAGGAACCTAGCCTTGAATATAATGAAATACCTTATTAAGCACATGCAAATTCTTAAGATTTGGGCAGATGTTAGCCTCGTAATAAGAGGCATTTGAAATCAGACAAATTGTCACATTAAAGTAAAGAGAAGACACATAGTAAGCTTTTAATTTTTCATTTTGTATTCATTTGTTATATATCTATTTTATTTGCCCAATTTAATTGATAAGCTTGTATGAGCCAATTGGAAACAATAAACTATAACTTATTGAGTCAGAAAACAAGAAACTCTGAAAAGAGGGGGCTATCTATCAGTAACATTTAGGAGGCACTTTACATTTTTGCAAAGGAAAACGTGTACAGGTTTTGCATTTATAATATGTTATGCATAACTTGTAGAATATGTCTATGTGTTTTATGATTAAGCTGTATGTTGTGGTTGCATTACTTCTTTTCTATGAACAACTTCCTTTTTAGGTGAAAGGTTAAGCTCATCAAATATAAATTAACTTCAGCTGGAGAAAAACTGTGGTAGAAAATACTTTTGTAATAATTGCACTTAAGTACATGAAAGAGGCTATGCACTTTGCATCATGCATGTCAACACAGCAAACAAGACAAAGGATGAAGTAAATGCAAAGGAAAGGCATCGCAGGATTAATATAATTAAGCCCTAACTAGTCTTGCCCATTTGACCAGTTAGAAAGGATTGGTTAGCTGAGTAGTTGAATAATGGTGGAGTCATTTTAAAGCAGTAATGGAACAGCCATTAAAAAAAGAAGCCCTTAATCTTCCAAAGGCTTCAAAATTATGCTCAGCAGAAAAAAGTGGTACCTTCTCCAACAATCACAGCATAAAAATAAAAAAACTCCAGACAATTATTTAACCAGAGAAAAAAGCAAGACCCAAGAAAGGTAACAGTGAGAGGAGAATTCCTTATTACACCTCAGCTCTTTGAAAGATTATTGTCTGTCTCTTGCAAAAGATTAATTCATACCACGGATGTGGACATCAGTATAAAACGATAAGGGTTCATCTTCTGTCATGGCAACATGTCGCTTGCCTACTTAAAATGCTAAAATAACAGAGTTGCCAGCAGTTTTGGGGGTTGCAGCCAAAATGAATTTATCTGGCCTATTTATTCAGTCTGCCTTAATCATCCCATTGCACTGGAAGCTTGGAGCACATATATAAGCATCTCTAAGAAGAGGTCTCTCCTGTACTCACCAAAATGATCCAAACTGAAAGTGTGGCATACATTGGCAAGTATAAGTATTTTGGAATTCGGTTAAATGAACAGTGAGAGCATGGCCATGCAATAAGAATCATAGAAGAGATGACCTGGAATGGCATCCTTGAATTGGTGAATGTAATACGCAAGGGGGGGGGGGGGAAAGTAAAATTCACTTCGAGAATGAACATGGTATGGTGTTGCTATGTAGGTTAGAGGAGAAGGTTAGAGAGCAAGTGGAGAAGGAAACCGACGGATTATAATAGAGAAGCTGTCAGGGTCGCGACTAACCATTATCTGGCCAAGATAAGGGCTGCTAGTCGAGCTCACCTCGCTGACCGGATAAGCGAGGCTTCAAATCAGCAGGCGGAAATTTTCCGTATAGTTCGTGACCTATCCAGAATTGGTCAGGGTGAAGGGCCTCCTTCTAGTATCTCACCTGACCAATTTGCAGCATTTTAAAAATCTAAAGTGGAGGCCATCCGCCGGGATCTTTCTCCTTTTTTGGTGACAGTGGATTGAGCAGAGATGTCCAGCGCTCGATGAGTTTTGACCATTTTCAGCCTGTGATGCCAGACATTGTGGACAAGGCGCTAGTTCGCTGTCGGGCCACCACCTCCTGTCTTGACCCTTGCCCGGCCTGGCTAATCAAAGCAGCCAGGCCCACAACAACTGAACGGGCCACAGCGATAATTAATGGGTCTTTCCGGGAGGGCAGGGTTCCCTCCGCCCTCAAGGAGACGCTCATTAGGCCCATTTGAAAGAAACTTAATCTGGTGGCGGACGATATTGGCAATTACAGGCCCGTCGCCAGTGTTCCTTTCATTAGCAAAGTGGTTGAGAGGGTGGTGGCCGATCAGCTTCAGGCGCACTTGGATGAAACAAATGCCCTGGATCCGTTCCAGTTGGGCTTCAGGCCGCGCCATGGTACAGAAACGGCATTGGTCGCCCTGTTAGATGACCTATTGAGGGAGGCCGACAGGGGTAAAACGTCGCTGTTGGTCCTCCTCGATATCTCAGCCGCCTTTGATACCGTCGACCACGGTATCCTCCTGAGGAGGATCTCCGAGTTGGGAATTGTTGGCCTGGCTCGGTTCCTTCCTGGGAGATCGTCCTCAGAGAGTTCAGCTTGGGGAGAGTGAGTCGGCCCCGTGGAGCCTCAATTGTGGGTTTCCGCAGGGCTCGGCTATCTCCCCAATGCTCTTTAACATCTTTATGAGGCCACTGGGCGAGGTCATCAGGGGGTGTGGAGTGGCGTGCCATCAATATGCTGATGACACGCAGCTCTACATCTCCTTTTCTCCAACTACAGTGGATGCTGTTCTGTCCCTGCAGTGCTGTACTGCAGGGATGCAGGATAGTAGGCTGAGGCTGAACCCGGACAAGACGGAGGTCCTGAGGGTGGGTGGACCTATCTTCAGCAGTTTGGGAAACTCCCTCTCTTTTGGGGGGGTGACTCTCACCGCGAAGAGTGAGGTTCGCAGCTTGGGGATCCATCTGGACCAGGCGCTTACCATGGAATCCCAGGTGGCATCCGTGGTCCGCACCGCCTATTTCCATCTTTGGCGGATTGCCCAGCTGCATCCCTATCTAGATGCTGGGTCGCTCACCACTCTGGTCCATGCGCTCGTCATCTCGAGATTAGACCACTGTAATGCTCTCTACGTGGGGCTACCTTTGAGATCGATGCGGAAACTCCAAATGGTGCAGAATGCGGCGGCCAGACTTCTTAGTGGGGTGAGGAAACATCAACATATCACTCCCACTCTGGCCGCCTTACACTGGCTGCCCGTTCGGTTCCGCATTGATTTCAAAGTTCTAATGCTTACGTATAAAGCCCTAAACGGTTTAGGGCCTCGATATCTGGCGGAACGCCTTCTCCCACCTAAATCTACTCGTATCACTCGATCTAGCCAGGAGGTGAGGTTGAGAAGCCTAACGCCGAGGGAGGCCCGGAAGGAAAAAACAAGAAACCGGGCCTTCTCAGCAGTGGCTCCTCGCCTTTGGAATAACCTCCCTTCTGAGATCCGTATGGCCCCTTCGCTGGGCATTTTCAAAGGCCAATTGAAAACCTGGCTGTTTAGGCAAGCCTTCCCTCCAGCCACTACTTGATTCACTTTTTTCTTCCATCTTGAGTACTGTCTATTGATGCGTTACTTTGTCTTATATTTTAAATTGTTTATATTATATGTTGTCAGCCGCCCAGAGTAGTCAGTTGACTAGATGGGCGGGGTATAAATTTAATAAGTAAATAAATAAATATGTGTTCCTGCTTTTATTGTATGGCATGGAATCATGGTCTTAGAGATAAGCTATCATGAAAAAGACAGATTTCTGACATGTAGATTTATTGGGGGATACTGAGAATTCCACAAATGAAGAGAGTATTCAGTGAAGAAATACTAATGCAAATTGATGGAGACCAAGAACACTAATAAAATGCAGAAAGTTAGAATACTTCAGTCATGTAATGAGAATTGAAAATCACAGATTCTTACAGCTAATCATTCAGTGTAATGGAAGTGGGGAAATAAGTGCACTTATTTGAATTTGAACTTACTCGCTGACAAACTTTACAGATTCGTTTAGGTGTAACATAGAACTATTGTTTAGAGTGGTGGTATTCAAAATCAGTATAGTCTCGGAGATGTCTAATGTTTGGGAGGTGAGGAACAAGAAGTACTCTCCTGTACTCTAATGGCCTTTGAATTATCCCTGAGTAAGGGAATCTTCTAGGCTGTGTTGGACATACAATGGCTGCTGCGGAGTTTTGAATTTCTGGTTAAATTCTTCTAGCTGAAGTGCAGGGATTCACAGATTAGAATAGCTTCAGGTTCCCCTGATTAGTCCACCCCTTTTCTCATTAATTGGCACTTACAGTCTCAACAGCTTACTCGGAGATATTAGTAGTAGAAAGAATAAGAACTATTTCATTTACTTGCTGATCAACAGCAAACTGACAAACATGGCTGCCTTCAACAACAGACCTCAACAGACCGTAGAGAGGGAAAACGACACAGAGCAGAAGAGGCTGAGGCTTTCTTTGAATTCAGAGGCAGGAAGGAACAATTGGCTAGTTCTGAATAGACTGACAGTCACCCCAGTCCAGAAAAGTCCCTCCCAGCCAAACCTACTAAAGGCAGCAATCAAAAACTTCAACAGTGGCTGCATTTTCTGTCATGCAGAAGACTGCTTTCTGGTCGAAGACATACTTCATTTCAATCTTTCCCAACTGAGTACCCTGAGGGTATTTTTGAGTACAACTCCCATAATCCTTCGCTCTCAGCCATGCCGTCTAGGGCTAATGGGACTTGAAGTCCAAAACATCTGGAGGAGGTAAAGTTGAAAGAGCTATCCAGTTTACATGCAATTCCAAGTAATAGAAGGGATAGAAGGAGCTCTAAATATGTCCTGGACTGCAGACTCACCATACATACAGGTCACCTGGTCACAGTCTTCTGCAGTATGGTAAGATGTATTTGTGTGAGTAATGAAAATTAGAAAAGCCAGAATCTTGTTGTGCGAATGTGGAAGCAATGGGCAATCATACACACTGTGTATCCAGTTGTGCAATGGAGGGCTTGCTGGGAATGGGAGGGGGAGCATTATGCAATTGCCCATATGTGCATAACATTTTTCTGTATAGGATTCTGCTTTATATGTGCAAATAAGCAAGTCACATCTGTTCCCGCATTTTGGCTTTGTTTCATTATGTGTGTGCCTACATGCACAAAAATAGAAAGCATCTGCTGGACTCCATAGGGTCTCTTCCACCTCTGCAGTTCTAAGATTATACATCTTCTACTGGAGAAAGATACAATCAATAGTGGCTCATCTTTTGGCAAACAAGGTGCCACCCCACCTCAGGCTCTTGATACCCCCAGCCAGCTCACTCCTAACTGCCTTCCAACCATCTTGGGGCCAAACATTGCTTATTCTACAGCACATTGGCTAAAACCCAAATGAGGAAAAACAGCCTTGTAAGGGGAATCACAGAGTATTTTTATCCCACAGTGTGCTGTCCTTCACACAGTTCATCCTGTGACTGACCACATGCCCAGGTTCATGGCCATTCATGTGAGCCTGCTTGAGATGCGGGAACACTTACACAATTGCCCTCATGATCATGTGAGCAAACAGGCCATACTTACTCAGGGCACTTGATGTTCCACTTTGTACCACAGACTGTTCTAGCTAACACACATGTAGTGACAGGTGAGGGATCCACTGAGGGATATCATGCTGCTCAGGGGGCATCATGGGTGATTTGCCCAGCCCTCCCCCCAAGTCAGAAACTGGGCATCATTAGCTGGAAATTCAGAGTGGATAATACTGTACATTTTGGATCACAGATAATACAAGAAATGCTTCCCAAACCAAAGAAACATGGCTGGTCCTGTCAGCAAACTGCTGGTGGATAACTAGTGCCTGAGCTGAGACCTTTTTCCAGGGCTGCCAGATGAAAAAATTGTGCGCCTCACCTTGTCTATGTCAAAGCAATCTCTATGTGTTGCTATTCTCTATGCTGTCATTAACAGATAAAGAAATAAGGATGACCTCAAGTTCGTGGCCAGAGAAAACCTCAATATACAAAATGTGCAAGAGGAAACCAGGGGCCTAGAAAAATGTTACCTGAAAAGCAGTATTTGCATGGAAGCTGGTCTGTGCTGATAATAACTAAAGCAGGATGATCACGGCTTTAGAGGTCAATATTGAATAAACCTTAGAAGTCTATCTGGGAAACCATAATGATACATGAATAGAGATAGCTGTCTGAAGTGAAACGGTGTACATTATTTATGGTAGGCCAGGGAGAAGGATCAATTGAACTCCAACCCTTTTTTGATCTGAAATTCTAAAACCAGAAGCTGCCTATATCCAAGACTTTAAGAACAGGGCCCATTGGTGTTATGTTGAGGGAGGAACAGCTACCATTTCTTGGAGGCTGGAATAGGAAGTTGGGGATAAATGTTATTCCCACAGAGATACTTTGTCCAAGCAACAGGTTTGTGTGTGAGGATAAGGTCCTCATTCCTAAATTTCACTCTCCCTCAGATGATGAACTGAGTACATCTTCCCAAAAAGATTTTGATAAGGGCCACCTACTAAATTAAAGTAGAGGTTCCAGTGACTAAATAGTAAGTTTTATAAGACTGCTTTCCTCTTGTCCAGACTTTGAGGCTTTACTAGGCAAATGGTTTGAAAGCCCTTTGGCAACAACAGTAGTAACATTAAGCAAAATATTTGACCTATTTTGATACCATAAGACTGAATAAGACAAGAACGAATGAAGAACAGCACAGTCCTGTCCGTGTCTACTGAAAAGCAAGAGTCACTGAGCTCATTGGACTTTATTGTTATATACCTATGTGTAGAACTGTAGCCAGAAAGAATAAAATGTGAATGTTTGGGGAAAAAAACATTTTGGAAGACAGCTCCCAGAGTTTCCCAGTACTCATGCAGGATTAAAGATCCTGGGAGCAATAATATCTATCCTGGTTTAGATATCAGCAGTTCAGTGTCACCTGCTTATCTACTTGGGGAGGTCAGGATTTTATATTTTTGAGACTGACACTGGGACCAAATGATTAGCAATGTGAAAAGCTGCATTTGGTAATGGGATGGTGGTGGTCCTGCCTGGAGCACTGTCCCACAGGTAGCATGACTCATCAAGGCCCAATGGTAGAGGGGCTGCACTACCACATGACACTTTATTCATCACTCCTCCAGTCTATCTCTCCCCCACATGAAAGGTCACAGGTCGCTCCAATTCAACCTGTAACTTTCCTGCCTATAACTACTTCTTGCATGCTTCAGTCCTGCTCATGCTGTGGAACTGGTTCACAAGGAGAGGTTGAACAGACTCAGCTGCACATGTGTTCCAAAAACATTATGTCAGAATATATAAGGAATAACACCACAGAAATTTATCATGCTAGCCAAGGAAAAGAATTTCATTGGATTAACTAGTCTTGATGTAAGTGGCCTTTTTGCAGCTATCAAGATTCATTGGGAGAAGACAAGAAAATTCATGGTAAGAGTTGGCACATTAGAAACAGGGTGTTCCAGAGAAATAAAGCGGCCAGAAAATAATGCACACACTTTAACATGGGAATGGCTAAAATGCAAAAATTAGAATACATACAAATACATACATACATCCTGAATGCATACATACATGACTGAATCAATTACTCAGTCATTGTATGTTATGTAGAATGTATAAATAAAATGTGTACTTGAAGAAAAATGTTCAGATATAATATACATGTATATCCATGCAAAAAATAAAAGCAACCAAAATGCACAATCTGATTGGAAACAAGGATGGGAATAAAATGCAGATGGGATTCAGAAAGAAAGATGTTGCTGCTGAAAAACAGCCTTGGTTGTTCTTTTTTCATGCACATTGAAAAATCTCATAACAATTGACTTTTCCCCCCAATGGCTTGTCTTATTGTGGCAAAACAATCTCTTCCACTGAGAGCAAGAAAATCTGTGAGTATTCATTACATTCTTATAGTGCAGCAAAGTGTTCTGCTTATATACCAACCCATATGCTTAAAATACTCTCTGAGTGGTTTTACAATTTAATTATGCAGGCTACACATTGCCCCCCCCCCCCCCCCCGCTGAGCTGGGTACCAATTTTATCAACCTTGGAAGGATGGAAGGCTGAGACAACCATGAGCTGGCTATCTGAATCCACTGAGGGTGAACCAGGTTGTGAGCAGAGTTTTCATTGCAGTACTGTAGTTTAACCACTGCAGCACAAGGCTCTTCTACCAATTGCTCTAGATACTAATATCTTGTTATATATCCTGCTTGTGCACTCGTATTTCAATGTACTGTTATGTTACTGCTCCTTCTGTTATGGTCACTGTAGATCAGCATGTGCTCCATTCATGGAAGGGGAAGGCAGAGAGCATACCACAAGATGATGTTGGATTGCAGCCTCCATCATCCATAACCTGCAAAGCCAGGGGTAAAGAATAATGCGTGTTGCAGTCCAGCCTTTGGGGAGGTCCACAAGTTTAGTGGTTTAGGTATCTGGCTGTAGAGGCAGAGGTTGGGAGTTCAGTTCCCCACTGTGCCTTTTTGACAGCGGCTGGACTCAATGATCTATAGGGTCATTTCCAGCTCTGCAGTTCTAAGATAAGGGTGATATAAGTTGCCCACTCCAATTTAAAGCATTCAAAGCCATTGGCAGAATAAGAAATTGTGCTGCCAGTATTCCAAAGTCATTGCATCATTATGGGGAACGATAATAAATTGGGGCATGTGTGGTTCATAGGGGCCAAGAATTCCAGTCTCCCAAGGAAAGCTCTATGTGGCATTATCCATATATCGACCCAGGCTCTCTTCCCACATTCCATTAGAACATTATCATGGGAAAATCTACAATAGTCCAGAAAAACTGTCCACTTGGAGAGGACAGGACTGAGAGAAGAGATGCTTCCATTTTCAAAGTTGTCTGTCTACAGTCTTGCTCATGTCTCTGGAAACACTTCTGATGTAATTGGCAAGAAATGAAAAAAAGCATTTTTTGGATTCACAACTGGTTGCATCGTTGACTAGATAAATGACATTATTGTTCTATATCAGCAACAATGTGACTAGTGAAAGAACCCTCTAGAGAACAAAAAAGGCATTCTAGTATGTGCTGCCTATCAATAAACATACGGTACTGATGCTGAGTCATTGAGACGAAGAAAGATATATTGAGAAGTAAATAATGGATTGATTATTCTAATCTTACATGGTAAGTCCCATGAGTATTGATTTGGAACCTTCAATTTTATACCCTTAAGTGGTTAGATATATTATTATTTTTAACATTAAAAAGGTTCAATCTTTTTTGTAGACTTACCATTTTCATGAACAAACAATGATATCATAAGGGTTGCAATGTGGTAGTTTTATGTTATAGATTAGTATATCAATGTTTTTCATACAGATGGTCAAACTACATGTTGTGCTGAAAACATTGTATGCAAAACTTCTGTTTTGAAGTCAACATCGGACCTCTGATCCTTCTCAGGACTTTGATCAAATGAAAATGATCAATTAACTGTAGGCAGGTATGCCAATGGGAGAGGATTAGAATTATAATCCTGTGTGCTATGGTCTTTATCCAGACCAGTCCATGTACTTACTTCTAAGTATATAAAAAAACAGAGTCAGGCACCATGGCCTGAATCCAATTGATAGTCCTACAGAATCAGTAGAATTTATGAAAGTGTTGATTCATCATTCAGCAATTGATTCAGTTTTAGGTGTAGTTTGATCCAAAGGCTCTCCAAATGAAGAGGAAAAACATCTACCTAAGACCACTTCATTGATTGATCACCTCCTCTGCTAATAGGTTGTGGCAGGTTTATCTGGTGGTGACTGTGATCATTAGCAATCAGATTGGGACTGCCATTGTTCTACCAGAGCAGCACGACATTAAGGGCATTGTGGGAAAATGAAATGGCAGCTTCAGGCTACCTGTCAAGGGAGGCCCAGAGTGGATATCACTGGTGGGTCTCAATAACTGAGGATATTCTGTGCTACTTTTTGGCCTGTATGGCCTTTCAAGTGATTTCTTGTAGGGTAGGGACAAGCAAAGAAAATGTGATGGGCCCCAAAGAACAAACAAATGTGTCTTCAAAATGCTGTGGAACCGCACAAACATGCTTGAGGAGGAAAAGGATGGAGAAAGAGTTGGGTTGGGTTTGATCACTCTGCCCAATCACAGTGCTTGTGAGGAGGGATGTTGAAGAGGAGTATTTGCTTTTTACCAGGGATAGGCAGAGATGGAAACATTAGTAGAAAAAAACTAGAACTTTAGTTATCTTTAGTCTCCCCACCACCACCTCAATTCATTTAAGGAGGATCCACATTTTTAACACTAATTGATGTTAAATTGCCATTCAAGGCTGTGGTCACACTGGCACTTTGAATCGATTTCTGTTCAGACTTTTTAAACATCAGGTTCAAGTCATGTGGTATTTAAATCATTGACTGCGTTCACATGCACTGGATGGAAATCAATGTATTTCTGGTGATTTAAAGCAGTTTTGGAGTCTATAATGCTGGAATCGACTCAATTCCACAAAACCGCGATGAACTACATTGGTTTTCAAAGGGACGTATTTTAAAAAGACCCTACTGGCCAGTGGGGGGGGGGGGAACGACTCACTTTGCAGCCCATATAAATTGACTTCACCCATGCATCGTGTGAACAATAAGATCCTACTAAATTTAAATGACACTTAAATGTGGTTCTTATTGCCAGTGTAATTGCAGCCTCAGTTTAACATTAGGTGACTCTGGCTGGATTGATATGTTTTGTATTAACTGGCAGCAAACGTATATAAAATGGGCTAGCTGGAAACGCATGTCCTGTTTTAATGTGATTCCTGGGCCGAAGCTGCCCCCCACCCCCCCCGGTCACCTTGACTTTGTTACAGCCTTGATGCAAAGAACTTGAGGCTTGACATTCTGAAATGGGAGAGAAAGTTCATTTGACAGATTTTCCCATGCCAGAGTTCAATTTGTCGTATAATTTATGCTAGCCAGGCTGCCAGTCATAACCATCATAACCATAGCTTGCAACCCATTAACTCAGTATTATCTGTCCCCGTTGGCATTAGCTTTCCAGTGGTTTTCTTCTCACTTGCCACCTCATTTTTAAAACTGGTGATGCCAACAATTTTACCTTTTTCTCTACACAAGCTATATGCATAGTCTTTATTCCATTATTCCATAGCTATTTCTATGCAGAGCCTGGAAAAGTTAATTTATTGAAGTACAGCTCCCAGAATCTACCATTACAGTACTCCTCCAAATGTTTTTTTAAAAAAAGAAAAGAAAAGACATACATCTTAACTCAAGACATATGAGGACCTTCAATAATAATCATGTGCTGTCAATTCTGACTTATGTCAACCCTTTTCAGGGTTTTCAAGGTAGAGAATACTCAGAAGTGGTTTACTTTTTCTGGGGGCGCTCTAGGACTGTACAGCTTGCCCAAGGCCACATAGGCTGGCTCTACTTACAGGAAACACATTGGGGAATCAAACTCTCCACCTCTAGCAACACAGCCAGATACCTAAACCACTGAGCAATCCAGCCAGCTGAGTGCTTTGAAGAGGAAAAAACTGATCTGTGTTGTCTGTAATTATATTGAACCATTTAACAGTTGCTTCACTTGTGCTTTTATCTCACCCTTGCTCCTGTTTAATACTAGAAAACCTGAAGCTATCTGAAATTCTCTCTTGTGCTAAAGGTTGAAGACTGGAAAAGCAAATAGAAATGTTTTAATAATAATGAAAATAATAATGCATTTTCTTTTTCTTGTCAGTTTTGGTCTGTTAGCTACCTGATGATGTGAAGCTTTATAAATGGCTCTGAGAGCAATCCGTGTCAGTCACTGGTGCCTGAGGGGGATAGTGCTAGCCCGCTCAACCCTCAAAAGTAATTAAACATAATCAAGTAAAAATGCACAGGGGAGTCTGCTGTTCTCTGCATTCCAAACTCCACCTACAAAGGGAGCACCTCAAGGAACTCAATTGTTTCAGTTTAACTCTTTCTAATAATGATGTAAATGTTGCTGCTTTTGGTAAAAATTGTTCACTTAAACAGCAATTGCAAAATTTGGAACTGCAGATGACATTTCTTATCTGCTGCTGCGCAGCTGCATGAAAGTGGAAGTTCCAAATAATGTCTTTGTAGTCTTTTCCCTTGAGGAAATAACAATAATTGGGGGAGGGGGGAGGAACTACCAGAGAGGAGAGATTATTAGCACTCCACCTGGTGCCAGACGTTTTGGACTGCAACTCTCATTGTCCCCAGCCAGCATGATGGCTATGGGTAACCAGTGTAGTATATTTAGCAAATCAAAAAGAGGACAACCATTGTTAACAGGAACAACGTCAGAAGTGCAATTCATATAACTAAACCAGTGGACTCTGTTTCGTGTCCTATGTGTTAAAAGTACTGCTTTCTACAATACGTTTTATGTTTGTTGACTCCATTTACAGTTTGTTTTCTTTGTTTGTAATTTGAGGTTGACTCACTGGAGCAGAACATTTGCTTATTTGGAAGCAGATAAATAGAGTGTCCTGTCAGGCTCCCCTCTTTTTGATGGAGCAGAATGTGTCAGCGTTCAAGAACGATCTTACTTTTTTCCTTAAAAAATAATAATAGAAAAGGACCAAGCTTGACTTTCACACAATCTCTTTCACTGAACTCACAGTCCCACAGGATATCTGAATATCCAAAAATTAATTAATTAAGGCTGTAATTATGGACCACAAGTTCATGGAAATGACATAGGATATGGATCAACTCATTTCTTGGAGAATGGAACTTTCAGCAGATATATAGGAAATGGCATCAACTTAAGAGTGGATTTCCCATAATTTTCCTATGATGCAAAGTATGTCACAGCTTAGTTTATTATTAAAAGATACATCCAACAAGGAAAGACAGAAGCCCTATTTGGGCATTATAAATGCCCGTACTGTGCACACATTTACAGCAGATCATGAACTGCTGGATAGCTGAAATATCTGGTTGTGGAGTCAGATGTTGTAAGATGATGATGATGATGATGATGATGATTGTAGAAGATGAAAAGAAGGTCATGCTCACATGTAGGCTGTTGACGCAAGAAAGAATCCCTATTTTCCAGTGTTCTTGTTTGCTTGTAGAGTTTAAATGTGACCAAGAACCTCTGTTCTCCAGACCTGGAGAACATGATGAGGGGGTATGAATGGGCTTTTATAGAGCAGAGTGCTAACTTTTATAACGTCTAGTTAGTAGATTTGAATTAGTGTCAAGTTTCAGTCATACTTAGATAGAATGCATTGTGTAGCAGAATTGATTTATTTTCTCCCATCTACCAGTTAAAATTCAAAACATTTCTTTGGCAAAGATTGTATTGACAAAGATCTTAAAGAATAAAGATCCTATTGTCAACCCCTCCTTCTGACCCAGATCCCAGTGTATACTATCTATATTAAATCCACATATCTCAGTGTGTGAACAAATGCTAGTAAGGGTATAGAACAGTGATTCTCAGCCTTGGGTAACCCAGGTATTCTTGGACTGCAACTCCCAGAAACTCCATCCAGTACAGCTGGTGGTGAATACTTCTGGGAATTGCAGTCCAAGAACATCTGGGTTCCCCAAGGTTGGGAACCCATGGCATAGAACATAAAAACTGTTTGTTGATACTTGTTGGAGTGTCTTTCCCTAAAAACACATACCCACACCACTTGATCCTCTTGGGCCATGCTCCTACAGGTTGCCAAACTAAGGATGGCCAGGAAGATATCTATTAGAAACAAGGCCTTCTTGGTTGTGGCCCCATCCCTATGGGCTCCCGGTAGAGCTGTGTCCGGCTCCCTCTCTCACAGCCTTCAAGACAATGCTCAAACAAAAGCTGTTGACCAAAGCCTTTGAGAGCATCCTCTCTTAATGTGTTGTGGATTAGCTATTTTGATGTCTCCCATTTGCCATCACTTGGTTTTTCTCTGATTTATTTGTTGATTATTTGTTTTGTTTGTCTATATGTGATAAATTTATTTCTTAGTATATTTGATATTTATTTCCTTTTTGTTTTATTTTGGATATAAATCACCCAGAAGAGTATCTAGCATTAATCAGGCAATAACAAGTTAAATAAATAAATAAATACAGAAAAGTTAGAACATACAGTGTATACAACATGGCACAACTGGTCAAAAAAAGAGAAAAAACACATTACTGAATAACTTGGTCAATGGTGAATCTTTGGTAATTAAAGGAACTAATAAGGGTGTGGTCACTTTATATTAATTATTATGACCAGAATCCAATTAGCAATTTACGCTGTGTAAGTAAAATGACATATGTCACTGTGGCAAACAGCTGCCAATTAGTTGGGAGGTTTATTGCATTCCCGAGCACAATCTTGTGTTTTGTATTCATAGGAAAATGTTGTGACACACAGATGATATCTTTTAAATATTTTCCTATAAATCCAAAATACAGCATTTCTATGTGTCTTATTCTGTCTGTGTGATTATAAAATGTTCATACCTTTTTGATAAAAGTAATATTTCTTGTTTGGATACTGAAATTTATAGAGATTGTGATCATTTTTCCTCAAGGGTTTTTAAAAAATCTACTTAACAGAAATCCTCTTGTGCTTTTCTCCTTATATCATTATTCAAAGTTATGCAGGAATTTACCTCATGGGCAATATCTGAGATAGAAAAGAATTTTTCTCACGAAAACGATTACGTCATTGTAGATCACAGTAAACCTGTGTATATTTTTGTGTGAAAGAGATTATTCTCTTGGTACAGTTTTGGCTCATGAAATGTGAGGATTCAATTCCTACACAGTGTTTGCTAACAGATAAAACCACATGTTCATTTAATAATGTTACATGTTATTTTATATGCTCTATATTTTTCCAACTGTAAAAATAATATATAAACATGGGTATTCAAATAAGGCACATGTCTTGACTGCCATATTCCTCCTTGTGTGAAACACTATGCTTATTAAATCAACTAGCTCCTGCACATTTCTTTTAAAGAAAGTTGCACTGCATTTAGGTCGGGTTGGGTGGCTGAACTAGGTATGAACATATGATACCATTAAAAATACTATTCAATGGATTTGCGTAAATAACACTACTTCCATTTTAAAAGTTAATAAATTAAACAAATTAATCAGTTAATTATTTATGAATTGCACTGCGTGCTTCTAACATGACCAAAAAAAAAAAGGAAAGATTAAAAATAATATCACTGAAAACAACACCAAATGGATTATCATTGTTAACAAATAGTGGAGTTCAGCTGTTTGTCACACATTTCAGTATACGCATTACCAAATATGGCATATATGGCATTTTGTGCTTGTAAAGCTTATGCTGACATAAGAATGGTCAGGGCTAAATATTCCTCATATCCTTGTAAGACTTATAAATGTTCTAAAAGCACAGAGACATATGATTTCAGGAGTCATCTGGCTCAATGTAAAATGAATGCACATTTACAGGACCACAACAGAGCTTTGATGGCGACCTAGATTTGACCTTCTGAGAATGATCCACAATCTAGCCTTTCTTTCAAAATAATGAAATATAGCCTGGAGGAAACCTTGGCTGTGCTGTCTTCTCAAAGGATAGGGGTGGATTCCACATGGCCACAACAACATGAGCATCAACTGGGCATTGAGTTAAAATGACCTTTAGGTGGCCGATGTAAACAAACCATGGTATCCCATTGCAAGCCATTTTTCTAGGGCCCTGCTTGTCATGTGTGATACGGTGGGAATTGGTGAGTCTGCTTAGGGAAGGTCTAATGTTTTTATCGTATTCTGCCAATCAATCAGTTCACTTGTTTGGTATTTGTCTTAAAGAGGAGCCAGTAAGAAAAAAAAGGGTGGGGTTAACAGATTTGGGAAAGAAGGGAGGAAGAAGGGAAGGAAAACAATGGATGGAGTTGTTTCTTATTGGAGTTCTCAGTCTGCACCACAGGTCTTGTATCTTACAAGAAAATTAAGATGCAATCATTTTTCCATCTTGAGTGTTTTGTAGAAAAGTGATAGAATCTAAAGAAAAGGTGCTGTGCTCAATTCTGAATTTACTTCCAGTAGAGTTGTGGTTGTGGTTTCAATTATACATCTTGAATTTCTGGAACCCACTGAAAATCCCAGTGTTGCCCCTGAGTTAGGCCAACCTATGACAATCACAGTATCCTTGTTTATGGGTTGTTGGGGTTTTTTTTGGTGGGGTTTTTCGGCACCTTAGTTCACTTCATGCATGAGGCATGAAGTTCACGGAATAAATGCTTTTGCCTTCAGGCCCCCGGAATTACATTTTAGTTACACAGAGTCACATTTCATTGCAGAACCCACACAAATGAAGAAGAAAACCAGCAGTGTAGGGATTCCATGACATTATCACTTGAAGAGTTGTAATTTTTTCTTCATTTTTTGATAGATATTTCTTTTTTAAAACAATCAAAAAGTACTAAGTAATAGTAATAAGTAACAGTATGAAGTACTAGAATTGACTAAAAATGGTTGTTTCTGCAATGTCAATGGTAACAGTTACTTGTGGGGGTTGTCACTAGTTACATAGCAAAATTACTTCTAAAAAGTAACTTTCTGAGTTCTTTTCTTAGCTTTACTCTATGGTTAAAATTAATGTTAGGTGCTGTCTCTATTTCTCTCTGCAGAAACAGGACTCTGTTCCTCACAGGTCTCGTACATTTTGAAATGAGTTCGTATATACAGTCCAGGTCATTAGGAGTACAGGAGGGATGCTTAAATAATGACAATTTCTGATTCCACAAGTTTTTTGTCCCTTTCTGAAGGTTATTTTCTCTTTGTTGCTGTTTATTGGAGGGGCATAGTTTAGTCCTATAGCACATCCCATGAAGTTCATTTCCACAGGTAGAGCTCCCCAACTGGAAGCTTTCAGTTTGCAGTCAGTTAGTACAAGAAACACACACACACACACACACACACACACACACACACACACACCAAAAAAGTGAGTCAGATAATAGATTGAGTTTTTAAAATATATTTTAAAGGATTTTTACATTGTTGTAGGAAAGAGATGGGAGAAACAGTTTAAAAAATTATTGCTTTCAAAAGTACAAGGTGGACAGGAATACCAGTAAATCCTGTACTCATTAAGTGATGAACGGAGAGGATGGGGGGAGCAATATTACCTCTTACCAGAAGAGTCCCAATTTTGATATTTTAAATACCTTGGACAAGGTGTTCCCATCAAAACCAGTTTCTTAGCGCCTCAGCATAAGTCATCTGGAGAAGCAAAATATACGGATTACTGTTGAGATTATGGATATTGTACTTTATCTAAACAAAGATCTGGAGGCCTATATAGTAAAACTGTGGTGGGTTGATTTCAGAAAAGATACACACTTTATTTTATTATTTGAGCACTTTGCTGTAATGCTTAGTATATAATTTGCTCTGTATTGTTCTTAAATATGCCCTACAGACAGGGTTGTATATTTAAAATCTGTGGGAGAAAGACAGTGAGAGAGAGACAGAGAGAGAAACACATCCGGGTATCTGCAGGACAGGTAATTATTTTAATTTAGCCATTAAATTTAATGTTTTGGGTGGAATTTTCATTCAGCTGAAATCTAACTTAAACTTCTGCTGGCTTTGAAAGATTATTATTCATCTTTCTTCTACAAGTATGACTCTAGCTAATTTCCACACTATACCCAATGCACAGAATGTGTTATAATTCCAGTAATCTGAATCAGGGCTCAGCAACAGGTACAGTACAGGGTGATTTACATTATAGTTTCTGACTTCCAGCTCTTTAGCAGTAGAAATAAAAATAAATATTCCTATATAAATTAGACTGTTGAAATAAAGTAAGTTTGGGTTATCCGGAAGTTGGCTTTTGTATTGTGCAACTCACACACAGATAGACAAACTGCTGGCCTCGAGAGATGCCTGATCTTTAATCTCAAGGAAGCTGGGTTTTGTTTTTTTTTTTTGCAAGACAGCCATATTAGTGGGGAATTCTGAGAAAATGTCATTTTTTCCCCAAGTTTTGATCAAGATACACGCTGAAGAATAGGATTGAAAAATGTACAATTTTCCACAGTTTGAGATGAAGCTACTAAATTAAAAGTCTGGCATCTGCAACTGACTTCTGTTTACATATAGGGCTTGAATTATGGGGCAATGAAGGATAGCAAGATCCACTCTAGAGTCCTGAAAATTTACCTGTATTGCTGTCACACACCCCAATAGCTTTCTCACATAAGCTTGCTTTGGTTTATTTCCATCAATCATACATGCTTGAAACAAACCAAAATGGAGTGATTCTACCCACACCAAAAAAAAAGTAGAAGTGCCTGATAGGGACCAAGAAAAGTGTGGGGAAGAACTCTCTGGTCTGGTTCACTCCAGCAATTATGTTGTGGGATGGCCGGAAAAAGAAACTAACCAGCTGGTCCCTCCAGAGCACCAAACAGTAGGACAAATGCCTGTCTCCGGCGATTGATGGAAATGAACCAAAGCAAGCTTGTGGCTATCAATTTCCCTTGTCAATTTGCCAATATTGTGAGGTGGCTTAAGCAGAAAGCCACTTCACAACATTGGGAAATTGACCGCTCCATGGTAGGGCAGAGGAAATAAAAGTTCTATATCACTTTGAAAAAAGAAAAGAAAAATTGAAAACTTCTTCCCAGAAGCAGAACGAGACAGGAGGGGAAAGGAGGGATTTTTTCCCCTTTTTCTTCTTGACTTTTCTTAAAGGTTAGGTTGAGAGCCTGCCTGCAATTGACTCAACCAATGACCAGTATTTAGCAGTGGATTTGGCTGCAGGCAGGTTTTTGACCCAACCTCTCTAAGATGAATGGAAAAAAAACCCAGAGGAAATGTTCAGTTTCCCAATATTATAAAGTAGCTCTTTTCTTAAACCACTTCATGATATTGGAAAATTGATAGTGCAAGGAGCTGGATTGAATAAGGTTGCTTGAAGTACATGGTTCCAGCCGCAGGACGGACGTTTTAACATCCTGGGACTGCGTGGCTGGTCTTTGCCTGCCCGTCCCGGTGGACGCGAGATCACTCCGGGTCACGTGGTAAGGAGGGAGGGCGAGCGGCTATTTAAGGAAATGCTCGCCCCCATTGCGCCCTCTTTCTCGTTCGGGCACCCACCCGCCCGCCCTATTTCTAGTGTGAATTTTGGTCGCCTTTCAGGGGCCGGATAGGAATTTTTGACCTTCATCCCGATTGGCCATTGGATGAGTTTTTCCCCCCCCCCCCCCCCGCCTATCCCACACTAGAGAAGGGTTTGTTGGCCATTGAATGGTGGTTTTTTCCGGTCACACTGGCGGGTAGTGCGGAAAAACAGGTTGTCTCGGTGTGTCCCATTGGTAACTCAAGTAAGCCAACAGCGCATCCAACCTCCCGGCTCTGCGGATCGTGCAATTAAAGGGCCGGTGGTGGGAAGATGCGCTGGGCCACTTCCGGACCAACAGTCATCAAGTAAAGATGTCTGGAGGTCTGGGGTGTTTATTAGAGGCCGGCCGGGTTCCTGCTGTCTTCAAGACCGCTGGAACCTGGGGCCTGGGACTTGCCCATTGACTGATCTAGGGGTATTTTGGATACCCTGCCTTTACCTGTTTCCGCACTACCGCAGGCCCCCTCATTTGACGAGGTCAGCGATATACAATTGGTTTTGATTTAATAAAGTGTGGCCCGTATTTAATCGATACTATTGTCTCGCGTCTTTATTCCGGGATTGGGTGGGCAAATGCCATTTAGATGCAATGACTGGACTAAATGGTATATCGGACCTCTACCTGACCTTCAGTGACCCTATTTAGCCTGCACCAGCCCACTCCAAATGAGCCTGAGTATATAAACTCTCAGTTTAAAAACAGTACTGTGAAGACAGCACTAAAAATAAAGTCAGAAGCTTATCCTGTCTTCTTTATAATTTGGAAATTGGTTGAGAACAACCGGAAAGCAGAAATCATAATGTCAGCCCTGTGCTACTACTGACAGTAAGCCTCAATTTCTTATACAGTTTTGTTGCCACATTTTCAGAATGGGATTATGTAAACCTAAAGAGACACATGTGTAAATTTCAGGTATCTGATTTTCTGTTTGAATTTGTTTACTCTCATGGGAACTTTTTAAAATCTGGATTTAACATCCTAAGTCTCAAACTCTGAATGCTGGATTTGTAATCACCAAACTCCAGAAGGAAAAAGCCCAAACAAAAAGAAAGCAATTAAGGGAATTAGAACAATTCAAGTTACATTCCTGAGTCTTCATGGTTCATCTTGTTTCTTTAATCTTTGAGAAGACCTACTTTTTAAAACTAGAATACCTGGCTGGGTAGACTAGCACTACCAGAGATTATTATGTTGGATCTCAGTTTTGGACATGGTCTGCCTTGCAGGAGGTTCCAAGGAAAACGCCTACGCTTAGCACATGCACAATCAAGAGCAGACCAGTTAAGTGATGAGCATTTAAGAGGGCGTCTCTGAAAATATCCCTTACATCTGTCTTACTCTGGTGCGAGGTATAGAAAGTGACTCAAGCCCTGTCAAATTGAGGGTGACCTTCAATCTGCCACTCTCATGGTGAAAGATGGAGGGAAGTAAATTACTTGGTCTCTTCATTCTGTTCCTGGTGAATGCTGGAACGGTAGGAGCTGACCAGCCGCCAGTCTCACAGGCTCCAATTCTGACTGGGCTCCCTACAGTTTACACAACCAAGCGATGAATACAATGAAAGAGGGCCTCCATTCAGAAGGGCCCCCTCGTGTAAGAGAGGCAGCCATTAGATCATAGTAATTATTCCATTTGCATCACACAGTGACACAGTGGGACATGAAAGCTTCATCAAACACTTCTCTTCACCCAGGCCTTGGCTGCTAATGAGGCACCTTGGGTTTCATTGTGCTCTCCATTTACTCATGGACGATGGACTCGCCTGCCAACAACAGCTCTGTGTACCAGACAGGCTGTCCCTTTCAGAAGCATTTATTCCTTCCCTGACCTTTGACCCCAGGGGTTATGACATCAGCAGCCCTGATTTGTGATCATTTTTATTGGCAACCATTCAATGCTTGTTTCCTGTGTTTTAACTCTCTCCCTGTTCCCTTCCTCTCCCTAAACTTATTGGTTCCCTGATGCATCTGCCAAAGAAGACTATAAAGTAAGCCAAAGTGTTAACAAAGAAGCTTCTGATCTTACTTGGGGGGGAGGAGAATCGGGAAAGCCTCGTTGCTACTATTTTTGCAAATAATAACGAGATGTTCATTATTTAAGTTCCCGAATGCTAAACCATTATTTAAGTGCACAAATACTAAAAGAGTGATCCATTCAGAGCAGATGTCCAATAATTTTATAAGTTGTAATGAAGAGGAAGGTGGAGTTACTATTATTTGCTTTTTAAAACATACCCTTAAAAAAAACAAAAGGGCCATTTGGATCCACGCTTGCACGGCATTTTTGTTTAGCTTTTGTGGAAGGGATTAAAAGAGAAGGCTGGGCTGAGATCATCAGATGCTAATTTGAGACTAATTTTTTCCTCTTTAACTTGCTGCTGCTCAGTTAGAAAAGAATGGAAAATCTAATGTTTTAAGAACTCTCCTTTTCGGTATTCAAAGTGCAATGCATGTTAACATGGGAGAATCCATTGGAAATCATGAAATAGATCTCTGCATTTTCCTTTTGCCTTTTATTTGAAACAAATGTTTGAAATGGAAATGGGTATCTTTGGGAGAGATTTGCAGAACATATGTTTTCTTAGAACACCGTTTATTTTGAGGTCTCAAATGGCCATTCAGCAAGCCAGTATTATTATTTACAGCTGGAATTGTTTTAACATAAATTCAGTGAATTGTTTGCCCAGTTGATGAAAGGTTGATAGGACATTCCATTCATAAAATCATGACTTATTTGTTGTTGTTTTTGAAAGGAAGTATTTCAGTATTTTAAACTACCAAATCTGAAATAAAACTGTACCATCTGTGTGTAGAAAACACAGAACTTTCAATTGACGTTAATTAATTATAAGAGCAGACAGCAGTACCTGTATACAGACAATTGTTAGTCTGCATTCCTTAAGATTAAGTATTTGAAAGTGAGCTCCATCGAAATGGATGCGATATAGTTTTATAGGAAGATCATGGAATATGTTTTATAGTGATGTAAACTATATTTCATTATATTCATGAAACTACAATGCGTCTTGTACATATGTTTTGTACACATAAGGGACAGAGGTGTGACTGAGATAAGCTTTGCCCCTCATTTACGTGATTTGGTCTTTCCTTGTACAAAGTCATAAAAACTGTATATGCTCCATGAATGGAATGTACACATCCTGCATACAGAATCAGCAGACAGTACAAACAAACACATCCTGGAACTGCCTTCTGTTAGCACAGAGTGGACAATAGGTGGCCTGCTACTTACATGAACCATGAACACCCAGTTCTGCCATTCCAATGTCCTTGCCACCAAAATGGCTGTTCTGCCATTTTGTTCTTTCACTGCAGCTGTGATTTTAAAAAGAGGCCTATATCCAATCATTAGTTCTAACTAGAGTAATCTCATGGAACCAAAGCAAAAGTAATAACAAAAAATTGTGGTACCTTCAAGACTAATACATTTATTTTAATGTGAATTTTCATGGATTACAATCTACTTCTTATTTTATGGCATCCACAAAATTCTACCTAAGCCCACATCTTGAATGAGTCAGTTTTCTTCCTGTCATGTTTTTTCACTGTTTCATATTTGTACATAGCAATAAGAAATACTATTGTATGGATGATCTTCATTGTAATTTGTCTGTTGTTCTATTGTTTCATTTCTGTCCCTTAGGCCAAATTGTCCAACAACATTTGGTTCTGCTTTGTTGCATACTTTTGCATTCCAGTCACCTATGATTATAAGCATGTCTTGTTTGGGTGTGTGATTCATTTCCTCTTGGACACTTGTGTAAAACCTTTCAATTTCATTTTCATCATTGGTTGTTGGAACATAGGCTTGAATGATGGCTATTTTGATGTTTTCCATGGAGTCTAATTGATAGCATTAGGTCAGACCTTGCATTATAGCCCCTAACTGCCTGTACTACATCTTGCCTCAGTGTTACAGCCACTCCATTTCTTCTAGATTTGTCATTTCCAGAATAGAACACTTTGTAATTGTCTGACTGAAAATGTACTATTCCAGTCCATTTAGTTCACTGTCCCAATTACTGCCATGTTTATACATCCCATTTCTTGCTTTATGGTTTCTACTTAACTTTGATTCATATTTCTCACATTCCATGTTCCAATTGTGTGCGTTGTGCAGCATCAGACTTTCCTTTCACTTCTGTGCATGTCAGTCACTAGATGTCCATTCAGCTTTAATCTAGTTGCATCATTAGTGAAAGCATTATCGGTACTTGTTCTTTGCTCTCCCCCAGTAGACGATTAGTATAGTGAAATAACCAACTGTATTTCTGTTCCAGTGAAAGGAGTTGAAGCTCTTGATTTTTTTATTTATTCGCCAGTGTTCCGTAAAATCTGCCTCTGAAATTCCTTTGTTTCACCTTCAGAACAGAAACAGAACATTATGAAACATTAGTGTTCGTCCATTTTTTTTAAAAAATATTACTTTTTATAATATCCAGTTTTGGTCCATTTGTTCTTTGGCATAGAAACTGACCTGTTGACTACAAAAAATGCTGAGAGGCATTGCTATGAAAATGTAGCATGTTTTATACTGGAGAATGGGCTAGTATATGCACCTCGAATGTTGTGGTTTATATTGTTGGGTCCTGTAATAATGTTTCCAGTCTAGACATGGAAATATTGTGTCTGGTTTTCCTGTCAGTCAGTATCTTTATTGTGATGTCTGTTGGTGGTGGTGAGTAAGCTTTTCAAGTTGGGTAGCTGTCTGTTCACCTCCCACCCAGAGCCTGTGAAATATCCTGGATGGGCTTTAGATCACCGGTGATACATCTGAATGGCTTTAGCCAAAAACTGTAGGTGACAACAAGCAGTGTTCTGTTATTATCTGTTCTGGATTTGTCCTGTAGAAGATTGTTCCTGGGTACCATTCTAACCCTGTTAGTCTGTTTACTGACATCATTAGTTGGGCATTGCAACCTGGTTTAAATCTTCGAGTTGAGAGTCTGACAAGTTTGAACTGATCTGGTCATAGACTGCACATGTAGTTCTTGCATTGAAAGGCAATACATACACTGGCTCATTTATCTGACTATCTCTTTGTCTTTTCCCTCCCACCGCCCCTACTTGAGATCACTTGTTATATGGACTAGTGCTCTGTTCCAGAAGTTTTCAGATTCTCATCTTGTATTGCCTAACACAGAACTGATATTTTTTCACTGCTACTGCATGTGGTTCACAGAGTATAATTTATATGTGATTTATGAAGAACCAGTGTGGTGTAGTGGGTAGAGTGTCAGTCTATGGCTCACAAGACCTGGGTTCAATGCCCACCTTGCAATGGAAACTCACTAGTAATGGTAAACCACTACCTGTACATGTACCTTGAAATCTCTGTTATGGTTGCCATAAGTGTAAAGTGACTTAAAAACACAACACACACAATTTATGCAAGACAATCATAAGAGCACAGGAAGAGCCATATTAGACAAAGGAGGTACATAGTATAGTATCCTATTTCCCACAGTTTCTCACCAGATAACATAAGAACATAAGAAGAGCCCTGCTGGATCAGGCCTAGGGCCCATCTAGTCCAGCTTCCTGTATCTCACAGTGGCCCCACCAGATGCCTCTGGGAGCACACGAGACAACTAGATACCTGTCTCCTGATACCCCTCCCCTGCATCTGGCATTTGGAGGTACCTTCGTTCTAAGCCTGGAGATTATACATCCCCATCATGGCTTGTAACCTGCAATGGACTTTTCCTCCAGAAATCTGTCCAATCCTCTTTTAAAGGCATCTAAGTCAGATGCCATCACCACATCCTGTGGCAAGGATGTCTATAGAAACCGCACATGGGGTGTACAGTGCCCTCCCAATCATTTCCCCTGGAGAAATTTATTGACTCTGATAGTTGGAAGTATTATACAGCCACGATAATAAATGTTACCTGTAAACCCTCCCCCCAATGAAATTATCCAATCTCTTTTAAAAACTATCTGTTTTGGTGGCCGTAAACTTTACTTGGTGTCCACTGGTTCTAGTTGGAGCCTCATGGCACAGTGGTTAAAGTGCAGTACTGTAGTGAAGACTCTGCTCTCCTGAGTTCGATCCCAGGCTCAGGTAAATGGCTCAAGGTTGACTCAGCCTTTCATCCCGCTGGCAAACTGATACCCAACTTACTGGGAGGGATATATGTACCCTGCACAATTAAACTGTAAACCACTCAAAGTGTGTTCTCCTTATATACTTCCCCATAGTGCTTAAAGCACTCTCTGGGTGGTTTACAATTTAATTATGCAGGCTACACAAATTCTTCCCCAGCAAGCTGGGTACTCATTTTACCAAACTTGGGAGGATGGAAGGATGAGTCAGCCTTGAGGCGGTTACCTGAATCTGCTGGGATTGAACCAGGTTGTGAGCCTCGTGGCGCAGTGGCTAAACTGCTGTACTGCAGTCAAAACTGTGCTCACAACCCGGGGTTCAATCCCAGGTAGCCGACTCAAGGTTGACTCAGCGTTCTATCCTTCTGAGGTCGGTAAAATGAATACCCAGCTCACTGTGTAGCCTGTGCAATGTGTAGCCTGCATAATTAACTTGCAAACCTCTCAGAGAGTGCTTGAAGCACTATGGGGTTATATTCTGACGGGCTTTCCCCCTAGTAAGTGTGTCTATGACTGCCATACTGGACCTGAGTCTGCCATACTGAAAACTATCAATTACAATTCTATGCTTGTCCACTGAAATGTGTGTCCCATTAAGCTGAATTTACTGTCAGGAAAATGGGCATAAGATTTGCAGTTTAAATTATGGGCAATTGCTACAGAGGTCTTATAAATAATACATTTTAGCTTAAAGTGAGTGAAGTTGTAATGAATACTCATAAATTGTCTTGCCTTCCACGAAAAAGGATATTATGACACATTGAGAAAACGCCTTTCATGCAGAACTTGCAAGATTTTTTGTTTCTGTGTGGAAGTAAAACGACTAGGGTTTTTTAAAACCACCAGTAGCATTAAGAAAGAAAGACGGACAGACAGACAGAAAGAAAGAAATAAAGAAAGAGGTGCAAAAATATTTTTTGTTACAACGTGTTTTGTGTAAAATTAAAGGCATTTGTACAAACTACAAGCCCTCACCCCCAAAAAACACACTCTGTGATTTTTTGTTGTTGTTGTTAGTTTTTTTGCATTTAAAAGTCCAGAAACTCATTGAGCAGGCAGAAAATGTTTTAAATTCTTGATTCTCACTTGCAAGAACAAAATAAAGATTTACATCTCTGGCCTGGAGTGATGTTGCACACACAGCCTATCTGTGCTACACATAAGGCCTCCGAGGGAATTGTAGGAAACTTAAAAATGGGAAGTGGCATGAAGACCTCACACAGCCAGTCTTGGAAGAGAGCTCTACTTATGGCGCTTGGGCCTCAGCTACTGTTCAGAGATGACGAGGTCCACACCAGCCCTGAATGAGCGGATATAGAAGAAGAGTCACAATATGTTGTAAAAAAATCAATGAAGGGTATTTAAGATCAGGTCGCAGAACAAAACAATAAAATCCCAGCAATTTAAAATTTCCAGTTCCTGCCCCAGAGCTAGCTGGGATCTTTCAATCTGAAAGGAAGCTAACTGGAGCTAGGCCAAGCTAAGCCTGAAAGCGTTCCAGTTTAGGCCTTTTCTCCCAGGTGAGTGTAAAATGTATGTAATTTATGTAGAACTTCCAGAATGGGAGATTATGGGATTTCTAGTTCAAGAAATCTGAAAATCCCATCCATATCTACTAGGACCACAGATCCTTTTCATGTGTACTACTGTGGTCAAACCATCTGTCGCCTGTCCTATTGGCTCTCTTATATTGGTTCATCTCGCTCAGATTGGTAGCAACTCTCATTGGCTTCATGAAGAAAACATTCCCAGTCTTTCCTGGAGATGCTGTGAATATTACCTGGAATTTTTAAAATGCAAAGTAGGTACACTTATCTGTGACCTTCCTCATAACAGGTTTGTCATCAGGATCACAATATACATTTTGACAATTGTCTTAACACAATTTAATTTGATTTGGGGAAAGATATATAGATATTGGTGTACAAAATAAGAATAGGGCCGACAAGGGGTTCCATCTACACTTGCTCATGTATGTGCATTTACATGTCGGTGTGTCTGTGTCCTAGAGGCAATACACAAAAATATTGGCAATTTTCACACCATGGAAGAAGATGTTGTCCAGATAAAAGTGTATGTCATGAAAGTAGACTACATTGCACAAGTGTGGTGGTGGTGATTGTGAAGGTTGTAAAGACTGTTGTTATTTCAAGCTTAGATTAGCATAATTGAGGCATGGTTACCTTAAAGTGGTTTAAAATGACTTTGATAGAAATCAGGTTGATGTTAATCAGTCCAATGGCAATATGCCAGTTCTACAACCACTGCATAAGTAGCACCCTCGTGCCTTGGAATGCCATTTTGCAAGTTAGAGACAAGCCTTTCTTGGGTAGAAGCTGAATCAGTATAGCTTACCTTTAAAAAAAAATAGGTTGGTTTTTCTGTGAAAGGAATAGCATGCATAACTTCAATACTTTAACAAAACTTTAGTATACAAAGATAATTAAATGCTCATGGTGGGAATCAGTATTAACAATTCCAGAAATTGCAAAAAACAAACAAACAAACAAACAAACAAAACAAAACAAAAAAAAACCCACTGGAAAAATACTAGGAAAAAGCAGACGCACAAATACAGGATGGGTGAAATTTGGCTTGGAAGTATTACATGTGGCCCCTAGTCTCTGGAACAAAATACCGACAGATATTCCTTTCCTCCTTATCTGTAGAAAACTGGTAAAGATGGAATTATTTCAAGCTGTCTTAAAAATTGTATCTCCTGGATGCTGCTATTTTTAAAAGCAATTTTAGATTATATGGGGTTATTGATACTTATTATTTATTTATTTATTTAAAATATGATTACCTCACCTTTCTTTTTTTTTGTTTTTTGTTTTGTTATTGTGGGATTTTGTTGGTTTAAAGTTTTAACTTGTAAACCACCCAGAATAGCCCTTGCCCTAATGGGGTGGTTTATAAATTGAATGAATAAATAAATAAATAAATAAATAAATCTAGGGGTCTTGGTGGATCACAAGCTAAACATGAGCTAACAAAGTGATGTAGCAGCAAAGAAGCAAATGTTATACTAGAGTGTATCAACAAAGGTATAATGTCCTGATCTAGGGAAGTAATAATACCATTTATTCATTTATTCTGCTTTGGTTAAACCTGTATCCAGTTCTGGGTACCAAACAGTGATTTTTAACAGTGGAGAGGGAAGACGCCACAGGGAAATAGAAATCAATGCCAGGCAAAAACAGAAGAAAAATGAAGATAAAATCATTGTAGCACCTTAAAGACTAAGGACCTGAGGAAGTGGATTTGCCCACAAAAACTCACATTAAAATAGCAGTTAGTCTTTAAGGTGCCATAACATTTTTGTCTTCTTTATTTTTCTTTTGCTTTTGCCTGATATGGTAGCATAGACTAACATGGCTACCTCTTCTAGAAATTCATATGTTTTCCTCTATGTGTGTGTTCTGTGCTGTCGAGTCAGAACCAACTTACAGTGATCCTAATAGGGCTTTCAAGGTAAGTGAGATATTTAAGGAGTGGGTTTACCAGTTCCACCCCCTCAGTGAGTTTCTATGGCTGAGAGGGGACTCCAGGGTCCTAGTCTATCACCCTATCCACTACGCCACACTGGAACCCAACATTTTCCTCTCTAATGTTTCCTAAATCTACAAGTAGAATGGTATACTTCTTTCCTCTTTCTCCCTTGAAATTGCTTCCTGCTTTTTCCTTCTCCTAGCTAGAAGAGGCAGACTTACATGGCTTTTCTATAATGGCTAAGCACACAGAAAATAGCTTTATGAGGCTTTCACAGGGTGTTTCTTCTACACAATCCCTGAAAGTATAGGTTTTTTATTTTCAGGCAAGTAAGAATTTCTGAAGTAATTTCTTCTGTTTAACAAACAGCTGCCCTTAGGATAAATGGTGTGCAGATTCATTACAACACAGTTTTGCTCTCTCCCACATTCGGATTTTCCATACCTTTCTGTCCCATATATGAAGGTTTGCAAATATTAGTAGATTCTTCTACACGGAACTAGAAATGAACCCCTACTCCTGCCATTTGCAAAAGACTACTTCCAGAGGTGCACTTGTTCCCATCGTGTACTGAACTATGGCGTACCTGCCTGATATTTAATATATCAATAAATTCTCCCCAAATGTCTGCAAAATTTAACTATTGTTAAATTTTCATATTTAACATTCCCTTGTTTATTTTGATATTTGACATTAATTTACCCTTTATAGATATATTCTGAACTCTTTATGCCATTCATTTAATGGAAAATCATAGTTTATTTTCTAGTTCCTAGCTACTAGTAATCTTGTTGCTACTATTACATTTAAAATTAATTCTTTAGTTGAAAAAAAGAATTTTGTAACATATACAGGCAATCAGCACATTTAGGCTGCAAGGCAGCGTGTCCTGTCACTTAATGGTTTTATAGCTCTGCATGAGAATGTACAAGTCAAATATGTAAGTTACCATAGATTACCGAGATAGCATCTGGAGATAGTTTCAGACAAAGAGGAGTACATAAGCAAAGTTTCAGGAGCAAGAGGTAATAATGGGAGCATGGGAACCATCAACCCCAGAGAACTCATTCATGGTTTAGCTATAGCAGTAGTTCCCAACCTTGAGCTCCCAGATGTTCATGGACTAAAACTTCCAGAAATCCTGGCCAGTGCATCAACCTAGCATAGTATTAGAATTTTGCTGCATCACTTAGGGAAATATTTTTTATAAAGACAAAAATAGAGGAGAGGGTTTCTCCATTCTCCATTTTAATGTCACAATCCACCTAATACGTCATAGGGTTCTCTCTTCAGTTAACGCCACCCATAGCTCCATTTGGGTTCAGAGGAGCATGCTGAATTGTACCAAAAACCAGAAGCCCTAGCACTGTGCCAGAAATGAGTGGGACAGTTCTTAAAGGGCCTGCGTGGATCAATATAAGTAGAAACACATGGGAATGCCATAACTATACCAACAGTGATCCAAACAGATATACTCATCTGGACAGGCCATAATAAAGAGGTAGGAACACCTGGCTACTTTAATGAATTCAGCTATCTGAGGCCAGATGAACAACATCCAAGTGTACTTAAGTAACTTGCAACTGTGATATCCAAACCACTGTCTATAACATATCAGAGTTCTTGAAGAACTAGTGTGGTCCCTGTAGACTGGAGGCAGTGACTTTTTTAGATTTTCAAAAAGGGGTGTGTGTGTGTGAGAGAGAGAGAGAAATGGATCCAAGCACCAACTGATTGTCAGTCAGACAATAATACCAGAAAAAGATCTGTCTAGAAAAGATAATTAAACAGTTGTCCACTGAGCACTTAGAAAAGAACACAGTAATTTCTAAGACCCAGAATGGGGTTATCAAAAATAAATTATGCCACACTAACATTCTGTCTTTTGAAAAAATAAATTCCTAGGTTTGGTAGATCAGGGGAATGTTATGGATGTAATGTATCTTGATTTCAATAATGCTCCAACAAAACAACTCACAATATTCTTACAGCCGAACTGTTAAAATATTGGCAGGACTATTAGGTGAATATACAAGCTGGTTGATGGCCTGTAGCCAAAGAGTGATCAACAATGGTTTCTCATAATTTTGAAGAAAAGTGACGAATGGAGTCTATGATGTTTAACAACTTTATAAATGACTTATATGAAGAAGTAGAGGAGATCTTTATCAGCTTGTGGATAATACAGAGGTGCATGGTGAAACCTTTCATTTTAGTTTCATTTCAGGATCTTTCAGGGAGTGCCTTTTTTGTTTGTTTTTATTTTCATGCAGTGGTCCTTTCATTTAACATGAAAAGGACCATTATGGATGGGATTTTCATATTTAAAGGATTCTCACTTCCAGAATTCACCTGGAATGCCCCAGGCAGAATTCTGGGAGTTGGGGAGCACAAATAACAAGCAAGAGAGATGTTTCACCACTTCCATACCACTCCATCCCATGTGTTTCAGGTGTGAAGAAGAAAGAAGGAGCCCTGCTGATCCCTGGCAGTATAGCAAAGCTGTGTGGGAGTTGCTGCAATGCTGCATGAATAAGGTAGTTCTGTGAGAGGCTCCCTTTATCCTAATGGGTAGCAAGGCAATACTTCCCATAGTAGCTCTATAGTTCTATGATTGTGTGTATCATGTTGCTGGAACACTGATGCATTTTATCCTCTAATGACAGTATATCTGTAATGTATAGTTTGGCCTTTGTAGCAGCCAACCAGTTGCTGTTGGGAAGTTGAAAAAGATGGCGACACCTTTCTCTTGATCTCTTGTCAGCAAAGATATACTGTCACTGCCTTTAGCTTTCATTATGGCTCAGGGCTATTGTAATATCCAGATTTAAATATGCAGAGAGAATTGCTGTGATGAAATAAGCTGAACATATCACAAACTGCTGTCGTGTAAGATGATACAAATATGGCAACCTTGACCGTTTTTTCATCACAACACTGTCATCTGTCAAAGTGTCCTGTGGCTTATAAATATGGATTGCAAGATTTCTTAGACAGCTGCATTTTTTTCAGCTAGGAAAAGGGTATCAACGGTACCATTAATTAGGCTAATTCTCAACATGGGTTGCACATAATTAATTTGATCATTAAGGTGCTTTCCACATTTCTTTACAGGAAGTGCAAGAGATCATGGATGAAGTTTGAACAAATAATTAGCAATCACAGATGTCAATGCACATAGCTATAAAATGAGAGCAGAGAAGCTCTGCCTGCCGATGAGGAGTACATACAATTCCAACTGTGATTTAATTGGGGAGGGGTTTTTAATTACAATGAACATCATTTATCCCAAACATACTTATTAAGGACAGCTGTTAATTTCCATGGAAAACTGGCAACAGTGTGTAAGGGTTTGTTGTTTAGTCGTTTAGTCGTGTCCGACTCTTCGTGACCCCATGGACCAGAGCACGCCAGGCCCTCCTGTCTTCCACTGCCTCCCGGAGTTGGGTCAAATTCATGTTGGTAGCTTCGATGACACTGTCCAACCATCTTGTCCTCTGTCGTCCCCTTCTCCTCTTGCCTTCACACTTTCCCAACATCAGGGTCTTTTCCAGGGAGTCTTCTCTTCTCATGAGATGTCCAAAGTATTGGAGCCTCAGCTTCAGGATCTGTCCTTCCAGTGAGCACTCAGGGTTGATTTCCTTCAAAATGGATAGGTTTGTTCTCCTTGCAGTCCAGGGGACTCTCAAGAGTCTCCTCCAGCACCACAATTCAAAAGCATCAATTCTTCAGCGGTCAGCCTTCTTTATGGTCCAGCTCTCACTTCCATACATCGCTACTGGAAAAACCATAGCTTTGACTATGCGGACCTTTGTCGGCAAGGTGATGTCTCTGCTTTTTAAGATGCTGTCTAGGTTTCTCATCGCTTTCCTCCCCAGAAGCAGGCGTCTTTTAATTTCGTGGCTGCTATCACCATCTGCAGTGATCGTGGAGCCCAGGAAGGTAAACTCTGTCACTGCCTCCATATCATATGTGTAAGGGTAAGGCTCCCCATACATCTCACATCACTGCTTGGAAAAATTGCTTTTTGGGGGCTACATCCCTCGGAATTCCCCTGGCTACCATGCTGGCCAGGAAGGTTCTGGGAGCTGCAGTCTGGAGCAGTAGGTTTTCTAAACTCCAATCAATGTATGGAGGGCCTTCAGGGATGAGGCCTGGTTCTTGTCCAGGATCCTGGCCATATTGTTCTTGTCTATGTTGCTATTCCTCAACAATATATGGCAGGAAGTTCCAGCTTCTGGTATTCAATCATAAAATAATTGAGTTAGAAGGGGCCTATAAAGTTCCTGAGTCCAACCCCCTGATCCATGCAGGAATCCAAATCAAAGTTGATCTGACAGATGGTTCTCCAATTTTCTCTTGAATGTCTCCAATGTTGGAGTGTTCACCAACTCCCAAGGTAACTGGTTCCATTGCTGTACTGCTCTAACAGGAAGTTTTTCCTGAAATTCAGCCAAAATCTGGCTTCCTGTAACTTGGACCCATTATTACATGCCTTGCACTTTGGGATGATCGAGAACAAATCCTTCCCCTCCTCCATATGACAATCATAAGGGTGCTATTGCCCTTATGCTCCTCTTATGGGCTTCTGATAGGTGTCTGCCTGGCTGCTGCTGGAGTAGAATGCTAGACTACATAAGCCTTTGGTCTGATGTGGCTCTTTTTCTGATTCCTACTGATGCCATTTCAACAGTATCACTTCCAGAAATGCCTCTTTTCTTTGCCGATGTACAGCTTGCCAATGCAGCCCAGGTGAGACATAAACCCAGGATAAAATGCCAAGTTTCATCAGCTTTCCTGGATCGGCTTCTACTGAGTCATTTGGGTGAACTCCCCAATTGGCTGGAATGTGTTTATCCAAAGATAAAACTTTTGACAAACCTATCTTGAGTTTCAGGTTCTGGTAGAAGTTAGAAATGAAATGAGTTTCAGTCAGCTTCAGGTGCCATCAAAAACTTCCGTTCCTTATTACCTGGGCAAGAGCTGGAGGTGTACTCCTCTCCTCTCCTCTCCTCTCTCTTTTTGTTTGGAGTACCTTGAGTATGACATGTTAGTCTGTGCAAGCATATCAGACAAAATCCAAAGAAACAAAACAAAATAAAGACAAAAACATGTGGCACCTTAAAGACTAACTATTATATTTCAATGTGAGCTTTCGTATGAGTATTCTGTATAATACACATTCATCACCTGGAGGACCACATGTTCATTTACCTTACAGAGAAGTTCAAGTGTCTGTAAGGACCCCTGATTGTCTTGTGGGGAGCACTGGGAAGGCAAATGGTCATCACCCTCAAGGAAGACAAAAAAGGACACTGGTTTGTATCAAACTCCATATGCTGATTGATTGATTGATTGATTCATTCATTCATTCATTCATTTTATTTGTATACCACCCATCTGGCAACCCAGGCCACTCTGGGCGGTTCACACGGCACAATAAAACAGACAGTACAATAACAAAACAATGTATAAATTAATCAATACAATTTAAACAACTAAAAACAAAATTGATAAACATTAACATAAAAAGGGAAAGGGAAAGATGGTGGGGTTGAACTGTAAGTTGGATCAAAGTGGAATAGAGTCCGGGAAGGCCTGTCTAAAAAGGAATGTTGTAAATAAATTTTTGAAAGTTCCCTAGATGCAAAATGAGAAATGATTCCTATAATTTAAACAGAAGAACTGAAGTACATCTCACTCAAGGGGGAAGGCTGCAACCAGGTGGTCTGTGTGCTTCTCGCGTCTGCTGTCCAGCTTCTGCCCACAGTGGATGGGTAACTTCAATGTTCCGATCTCCCTCCATGCAATACTTTTTCTTTCCATCAGATGTAGGCTGGACAGTCCTTCAAAAGAAGAACATCTTCAGATGGAATGTTGTCTTCTAGCACCCTTGAAATGGAGGATTTTCCTCTGTGAGAGGACATGCAGCTATCCTAGATGAGAACCACCCTAGCAGAACACCTCCTACATGTGGCAGGAATGTAAAAGGTGCAGGCAAGAAGAGATGTAAGAATTGTAGTATGTGCTTTATTCCAAAATGAAAGCCAGACAAGTTTCAGCTTGGCCTTTTTAGCCTTCTTCAAGGGTGTGAATACTGCACTTTTGTTAGTTCTATTTTAGAAAAAAACTTTTGTTTATCAGGTCTGAGTCCAGCTCCTTTTGAAAAAGTAAAAGTGCAGTATTCACACCCTTGAAGAAGGCTGAAAAGGCCAAGCCAAAATCCATTGGGCTTTCATTTTGGAATAAAGTACATACTATAATTTTAACATCCTGGGACTATGGTCTCTCCTTGCCTACTGCTTGGGTGGAAGTACCAGTTCTTTTTTGTTACTGGTTTACAGGAATATAGAAGGGCCTGAAAGAATTGAGTGGCCCTCAGCAAGCAGAGGAAGGTCTTTGTGCACCTATCTTAAACTTACCAATATCTTTATCTTTATCATTATCTTAATTTATCCTTACATTCCACCACCTTACTTACATTCTTACACTTCACCACCACCCATGAACTGGAAGTCAAGTGATATTTGTATGAATGAACAAGAGAGCTGGGTAGAGATGAGAGAGGTGTGCACAGACTGTCTCAGTGGGCAAGCATATGAAAGAAAGAACAGATTCTTGTTAATCCCTACCACACTTTACGTAAAGGTAAAGGTTCCCCTTGACAAATTGTCCAGTCATGTCCGACTCTAGGGAGCAGTGCTCATCCCCATTTCCAAGCCGTAGAGCCAGTGTTTGTCCGTATACAGTTTCCGTGGTCACGTGGCCAGCGCGACTAGACACGGAACGCCATTACCTTCCCACCGTGGTGGTACCTATTTATCTACTGGCATTTTTACATGCTTTGGAACTGCTAGGTTGGCAGGAGCTGGCACAAGCGACGGGAGCTCACTCCGTCACGTGGATTTGAAATGCTGATCTTACGACCTTGCAGCCCAGAGGCTTTGCGGTTTAACCCGCAGCACCATCACACTTTACACCATGCCTATTGGCTTGTAGAGGGAAATAACAGTTCTTGTAAACCAATTTTAATGGGGAATTGCTACTCTGCCAGCTTCGGACAGATTTAAACATAAACTAGATAAATTACAATTTAGGGTATTACGTTATAAGGGCCTTCTAGATAGAGTTTTATGTTGTTACATGAATGCACAAATTAATGAATTCCAATGGAATCTTTTTCATTTGATATTGTTGAGGGCAGGTCATAGGAAACCTCCAGGGCCCAAAGGCGGTCTTGTGCATCCCAGGCACCCACAGTCAAGTTGCTTTTATTTCTTTTTAAAAATGGCTCAGAAAGTCCATTGAGTCCTCTAGCGAGTGCAAGAGGAAATTCTACCATGTTTTGTGGAGGTCAGCACATCTTCCCCTTCTACCACCGGAGACTTTTAAAAACCTTTTGTTAAAAAAACTGCCCACTAGAGAGCATTAATTTTTTCCCCCAATATATTTTTTTTGAGTGTGATGGAGTAAAACCCATTCCTGTCTTAGGGGATCAGTGTATCTTAACAGAGGTGAATTTTGGGCTAACTCTAATTTCATTCCCAACTAGAATCGACCACTGAAATCAATGCTTTTTTCATCAGTGTTTATACTAATGAGTCCCACTCATTTAAATGGTTCTACTCTTGCAGTGACTAAAATTGCTTTTAGCTCTTTGTCTGGACAACATTTTTAAGCCTAATGAAATTGTTCACACCTCCGATACTAACATGCAGAGTGGAAGGTAGCTATTTCTAGAATGTGCATTTATCTGGATTTTCAGTAATGTTCTCAACCCAACAGTGCATTCAAACAGGTACGGTATACGTCAAGAAACATTGCATACTAAAGTGATGCAAAATGGCATGCAAAATGTTAGAGACAGTTTGATCAAAAAAGAAATGGATAGGTGAATATGTATTTAAAATCACAGATTGATGCCAAAATTGGACAGAATGAACTCATGATTACATGTAATAGTGACACAGACCAAGAACAGAATGATTTATAGGCCTGGAATTTTGGATTTCTTGGATTACAAACCCCATCATTCTCCATTTTGGGGGTTCCACAAGAGAGACTTATAGCTGCAGATAGCTAAAGCTTCCTTTTTAAACCAGAAAATAGGGTGGAGCTAACCCTACACTAAGCCATGAACCTTCTGTGCAAGGGCTTTTCTCCAGGTGAGCCACATTTAGGTGTCTATAGGTGTGGGTCTGTCAGATGGAACTCACAAAATGGAGAATTCTGGGACGTGGAGTCCAGGAATTATATGATCTGTAGTCCAAGAAAACATAAACATTCCTGTGCTTACTGATTTGTCAGCCGATTCTCTCAAGAGTTAGAAACATATTTTTTTTAAAAGATTAGAGTTTCTGGAATTCTCTAGCTGCCAAGGCCCAGAATACTTTGGCTGACACAAGACCTACATATGCATTGCAAACACAAAGAAGTTGTGAAACAAAACACCCATAAGAAACATCAACTTTGCAATGGGCTCTGTCGATTTAACTTGATCCATTCTTTTCAACCCCCCAAAGCATTTTAAGAGGAAGAGGGGCATACAGCTAGACCTGTAGTGGTATTTTTTTTTAAGTATATGGGATTTCCTTTCAGAGATGAAACTGTATTTTGCTTTCTAAGCAAGAACTCTGCAGAATGCCTGAGTTATCTATTCACAAAGTGGAGGGCTGGGAAGATAATTATGATTCACAATAAGCTCTTTTGGAATCCTCTGTTTGGGGATTATTGTACATGAAAGACACCTTTGCTGGTGTGGAAAAGGACAGGTGTATCCATACAGTATCCAGGGATCCCACCACCATTGCCATGAATGGCAAGTCAGCCGTAAACTGCTGATTACTAGTTCTCCTTTGTATCCTGTAATAATGAGATTAAAATTCTTCACTCTCCCGTCATGCTCTCTTTGTTGGTCAGGTGGCATTGGCATGGTTGAAATTCCTCCAAGGTTTAGTAACTCTTTCTTACTAGGTTTCCCTCTCACTCTAAAAAGCCATTTGTAAGAATCTTGGGAAAGGACAGACAGCTGGGGGATAGTGTTGCAACTCACTCAACTGTCTAATTGTTTAATGTTTTAAAAGTATTCTTTCTAGAAAGACAGTGGAGATGAAGTTATAGGTAACTCACTCAGAAGACGGTTCCAAATCATTGGGGTCAGCTGAGAAAAAGTCTTATCCCATTCTAACTTCTTGCACAAGGGCCATGATAAGAGATATCCTGGTGAGTAAAAAAATGGGGAGGAATACTTTAGGAGACCTCTTGTGAAGTTAAGTTTCCCTGTTCCTATGTTGAAAATGAAGCTTTGCAATTTTGAGATGAATTGCAACAGGTCCTGAATAAAGATATAGCACAGATGGGTAATTTGTAGTGAACTCTACAATTAAAGGGCTAATGCTGTCAGACTTCTCAAGTCCCTGTTTTCCTATTAAGTCGAAGCAAATAGCAGACAATTTATGGATGTGAAAGCTGGATGGTGAAGAAAGGGGAAAAAATGATTTGTTTGAAATGTGGTGTTGGAGGGAAGCTTTGTGGATACCCTGGACTGCCAGAAAGACAAACAAGTGGGTCCTAGATCAAATCAAGACTGAACTGTCTCTGGGGGCAAAAATGTCGAAGCTGAGGCTATCTTACTTTGAGACAGCAGCATTCTCTGGAAAAGACAATAATGCTGGGAAAGGCGGAAGGCAGCAGAAAAAGAGGAAGACCAAATACAAGATGGACTGACTCCCTAAAGGAACCATAGGCTTGAGCAGGGCAGTTGAGGACAAGGTGTTTTGGAAATTGCCCGTTCTTAGGATGGCCATAAATCAAAGGTGACTTGACAGCACGTAACAACAATAAACATTTCTCCTCTTCAGCATGGAATTCTCAGCAACAGTCAAGTCCAGTGGCCATTTCTTTGATAGTTGATGGGCTGAGAGTTTCCTTTTTTGAAGCAGGGAAGGATATCAAGGTTTTGTTAGATCCAATGCTCCTCCTGTAAAACAGGCAGAAACTGTGGCCCAGTTAATATTTTATCACCTGTCCTTGGTCTCTGTAACCTCAAAATTGGACTACTGGAGCTACTCTTGAAGGCAACTTAGAAGTTTCAACTCTTACAGCACATAGCAGCTAGGCTACAGGTGGATATCTCCTGCCAAAATCACAGGCCACCTATTCTGTACTGGCTACACTGGCTGCTAGTAGCTCAATTTAAGATGCTACCTATTACTTTAAAGGCTCTACACAACGTGGGACCCACATATCTACTGGATTTCCTCTATGCATAGAAGACTTTGTATCAATCCGGATTGTCTGAAATGGTCCATATAAAGGTGCCAACTGCCAAAGCTGTCTGACTTGGGTGTGATATCAAGAGAACTTTTTACGTTGTTGACCCTATGCTCTGGAACAGCAAAAGATGATATCCTTGCCAAGATTCAGGATAGGGTGGAACTGCTTCAGCTGGCTATTGCATGCTGCTCATTTTATTTGGGGTTCAGTGACTTTGTGGTAATGCACTTTCAGCTTTTTAGATTGCTGTTTGATGTATGTTTTAAAGGCTCAAATCCATTCACCTAGTTATACTGCTATAGCAGAACAAAACAATTTTGGAAGCAAATTGTCCCCAAATATGAGATAACCATAGACATTATCAGTTGCATATTGAGTTCTATGACTCTGAGTGCAACTGATAATGTCTATGATGATATTTTAACTTGGGACAGGATTTATGCTAGGATTTATGCCATTTGTGTAGGTACACAAGAGGGTCTGGGCCAATATGTTCTATTGTTTTAATAATGTTGTGTGTCATTCTGGGTGCCCCCAGACAGAAGAAGGACATATAAATGAAATAAACTAACTAACTGATTAACCACAAGCTAACTCTGGGAGTTATAGTACAAAAGCTTACTTTTCCCAAGTTCTGTTCAGAATGATTACCCACCTGTCAATATGGTTCCTAATGCCGGCTTCGCTGCCGAGCTCGCTTTGGCAGCGCGGAGCTTCATTCCCTCCCTCCCAGGATATCGTGAGACATGGGAGTCTCACAGATGCAACCCGGGATGGGAGGAGGAAGGAGCACCCTATTTAAATGCGCTCCATCTTCCTTTTGGCCTCTTTTCAAGGCTTGCAACCCACCCGCCTGCCCTATGTACTAGTGTGAGTTTTCTGGCTGCCTTGGGGCCGGATAGGAATTTTTGACCTGCATGATGATTGGCAGTTGGCTGTGGGGTTTTTTTGCCTATCCCACACTGGTCAAGGTATGCAGGCTGTTCAATGGGTGGAAAATAAACGGTCACACAGGTGGGTAGTGCAGATGGAACAGGTTTCGGTGAGTCCCCTTGCAATCACAGGTAACGTATAGTTCATCCAACCTCCCAGCGCTGCGGATTGTGAGATTACAGTGTATGTGGGGGGGGAGGATGCACTGGGGCCACACCCGGACTGACAGTCACCAAGGGGAAGGTGGCTCAAGGTCTGAGGGTGGTCAAATTTGGGCTGGCCAGGGTCTCGCTGTCTTCAAGACCACGAGACCTCGGGGCATAGGACTTGCCCATTTGTTCTGTAAGGGGTCCGGTGAGATCCCAAATGCAAAACCTTATTCTGCACTACGGCAGCCCCCCCCCCCTTTTATGGTTGGATATAATGGTTATTTAATAAAGTATGGTCCATGTTTTTCTCTATAAAGCTTGTCTTGCCTCATTATTCCGGGGTATTTTTTATTTATTTATTTATTAGATTTCTATCCTGCCCTTTTAGACAGAGTCTACTCAGGGCGGGTTCCATTAAACATTATAAAAACTAAAACAGTTAAAACAATTCAAAACAATAATGTTAGTAGTGCTCAAGATGGAAAAAAAAAGAAAATTATAATAAAAATAAGGTCAAGCATTGACAGAAGGGAAGGCCTGCCTGAAGAGCCAAGTTTTTAATTGGCTCTTAAAAACACCCAGTGAGGGAGCCAGGCGGATCACTGATGGAAGGCTATTCCAGGGGTAGGGGGGGGCAATGTTCTTCTGTGTATTTACTAAGGTCCCAGGAAAGACTTTTAGATGCCACCCATAATTGCAAAATGATCATCTGAAAAATAAAGGATCAATTATATATGAAATGACAACGACATGTATTATGAAACAACGTGTAGTTTGTTGACATGATTATTGTGGGGCAAGTGTAAACATGAGTACTTGAAAGCATCAAAAGAAAGATACAGAAAGACAGAAAGAGAAAGAGTTCAATTAACTGGCCTAAGGCCAAAGATGGAGTCATACTAGCATCATGTCTGTCAATCATGGCCTCTTAGGCTCCTTTAACTTCTAGGCTATGACTCCCTCCGTCTCTTCCTCTCCCTATCTACTAGTTCAACTTTGGCAACATACATTTCTGGCATTCAGCATTATGGGTTGAGGCAATTGGTGGGGCAGGCCCCAAGATGGGATGATAACGAGGCCTGCCTGGGCCGTGCCCTGGTAGGCGTTTTTCTTTTGCCCAGACCTGCCACTAGCTATGGTTTAGGTGTACTCTTCTTTGACAGAGATAGGCAGATTCGAATGTTCATGCAGACCTGGCAGTTCTTGTATTAAGGAGTGCTAGAGTTTATCAAAAGAGATAAGTGGGTTTGGTCCCTTTTCCACCCTTCCCTATGTATGCCAAAGGAACGTGGTTGCTTAAGGGAGCATTCATTTACCTGCTGAGCCCTACGGCCAAGGTTGTGGATGGCAGTCGGTGTGTTCCATTCACATGCCACAATAGATTGATAATGTTCGAATTTCTTCTTTTGCATAATGATAAGTCACATTATCACAGTTGTACACCTGTGTATCTCTCTGTATGAGCAAATTAGTATCCAAGATCAAGATTAAGTCATGCTAGAAGAGTTAGATGTTAGAAGCCAGAAATTCAGCCAGGAATCATGTTTCAACTCTTGCGATACACCGCGCATATGCCTTATAGATGAAAAGCCATTTCAGAAGGCTGAAATAGTTAGGGAAGGATTCAGCAAGTGCAGAGTGGGAAAAAGAAGAGTGCAGTCTTCAGAATAATTTGGTGCCCAACTTTGGGACCATGAGCTGACATTAACCAACAATGAGATCAAGATCACAAGCTGAGATGTGCACTTCACACTTTTTGCAACCTCACCAGCAATTCTGGAGCATTCTTTCCAGATCAGAAGCTGCACTTCCTTCCTTTGATCACTTCAGAGCAGAGATGGGAACAAAATTCATCCCATCTGACATCCTGGACAGAAGCAGTGTATTCGTCCCACTGAAGATTCATTGCAGGAAGAAATTAATTTGCATTGGAAACCTGTACCATTTTAAAGCTTACAGAGTGTTTTGGAACCACACACAAATCTATGTGCAGATTAAAAATGTAAATTCCTAAAATGCATTCCAGCTGGCTGGATAGCTCAGTGGTTTAGGTATTTGGCTACAGAGCCAGAGAGTGGGAGTTCGATTCCCCACTGTGCCTCCTGCAAGTAGAGATAGCCTGTGTGATTCTGAATTAGGAAGGGCAGCAGCTTCAGACTCCCCATTGTCTTCAACTTAGTGGTTGCACAGCAAGCTCAAAGGACACCTTCAAAATCGAGGGATCCACTTTCTGATGCTACAACCTAGGGATGGAAAATAAATTTCTTGAGTTCACATTTCCCTTATTAATTTTGCATCTGTCAAGGCTGGGAACAGAATGAAGAACACCTTCCACTTCTGATGCATGTGATGTGTTCCAGTAAACTAAACCAAACCAAACAAAACAAAACAAAACAAAAGCACGTACATTTTCAAAAGTGTACTCCTATGTATGAATTTCCAGGAGGAAAGGCAGAGGTCTTACAATACGATTTTCCAACCATTATTTAATTATATATTGAAAAAGAATTATTTCTGACTTATGGCAATCCTTTTTCAGGATTTTCCAGGTAGAGAGTTCTCAGAAATGGTTTACCATTCCCTTCTTCTGGGGGCATTCTGGGACTGCAGCTTGCCCAAAGCCATACAGGCTGGCTCTACTCCCAGAAAGCACGCTGGAGAATCGAACTCTCAACCTCTGGTTCCACAGCCAGATACCTAAATCACCGAGCTGTCCAAGTCAGCTTTTCTGTATAAAAATCATATAAAAAGGAAAGATTGCAAAACACACACACACACACACACACACACACACAAATACAGCAAATAAACTCAGTTTTAAAAACAGGATGAAATATATATATATACGCATGAACTTTAACACAAGGTGTAAGTTAAAAATGTGGAAGAGTTGTATGATCCTATGCATTTTACAATAAGAGACGGTTATTTTTCTATTTTTACAATGCATGTCTTTTAAGCAACAGAAGGGCAAACAAAGGAGAGAGATATACTTGTATAATTTCTCTAATTTTGTGCATATGGTTATGCATGTTCACTATGCTGCATAATTTATTTTTATTTTAGCTGAAACTACATGCTCCAGAAAAACTGAATGAAATCTGCAGGGACTCCTGTCATAGACCACAACACCCACCTCTCCTGCAGCTCTAATTTTCACCCAATCCGATTCTTTTCTACTCTATGTCTTTACAGATATGGCACAGTTTTAGGTAGTCCAGGACCACCTCCTTTCTCTCTCTCTAGTTGTCTGCTAGCCCCTTCCTAAACTCCCCTGTTACCCTCCACTCCTCCCTCATTTCTTCTATCACTTTTTCTCCTTTGAACCGCCATTCACACATGCAGAGGTGTAATTCCTGTTTCTTTAACCTCTAATTAAAATTGCACATCTGAAGATGCATGTAAACACCTTTTTAAAAAATTAAAGGGGGGGGCAGGAGCAGGGCATGACATTCCCATCATGGGGGGGTTGCATCCAGCTCCCCCCCCCCACAACATGCTCATGGTGGCAGCGTGCATACCAGGTTAAAACAAAGAAAAAACATTGCAATTTGGGTGTGTGTTTTGAGCGCGGTCATGCCTGTTTGCAGCTAATACATTTTTTTCTGGTTTATCGCAAACGTGTGGTTCCTGCCTTTGATAATTATGGAAAGAGGCAAGAAGCTACACAGGGCAAATGCCAGAGATTGTGGCCACAGAGCCTCTATTTGGGCAGTACGTTTTTTTAAAAAAATACAATGAAGCCTTTAAGGAATCTGAGCCAACTGATAGGCTAAAAAGGCAGAGGTTGGGAGCTTGAAATCCAAGTAGAACCTGGCTGACTGGATAATATGGGCACCCTAGCTAAGCACTGGGTGCCCAGTGTGGTGTAGTGGATAGAGTGATGGGCTAGGACTCAGGAGTAAAGGTGGGGGCATTCGTATTCACATACGAATACCCCCACACAGCTGGATGTTACAAGGGTCCGGCCCCTTGGGGCCAGACTGTCCACTCATGCATCCGCTGCTGCTGCTGGCTCTGCTCTCCCTTCCAATCACTCCGGAGCTCGCGTTCAACTATCCACTCCTGGCATAAGGGGGGAAGATGAGTCTCCCTGCTAGGCTGACGAGTGGATAGCCAACTGCGAGCTCCGGAGTGATTGGAAGGGAAGTGGAGCCAGTGGCAGCAGCAGTGGATGGGTGAGTGGACGGTCCGGCCCCAGGGAGCTGGACCCTCATTATGTCCAGCTGTGCAGGGGTATTCGTATACCAATACGAATACCCCCCTCTCTACTCAGGAGGCCTGGGCTCGAATCTCCACTCAGCCATGGAAACTCACCAGGGGGTGAGACATAAATAAAACCACTCCTTAAATATCTCATTTATCTTGAACCCCTCCCCCCCATTCATGTCTCTATAAGTCAGTTCCGATGTGAAGGCACAAAACAACAACACAACAGCTAAGCACTGACTGTAAGCTTTCAAGGATATTCTTTATGCTGTAAGAACTAGATGCCTGATCTTTTAAAAAAACAGAAAACCGAGGTTTTCAGAATGCTGCATATACAGTAATATGCCTAACAGTTGAACTTGGGGTAAGGATGATGATGGGAGAAATTCGGTTCAGCTAGATTCCCAGGCCTTCATTTTAAAGGAAGATATACATCAGAATCCAAAAGGCATCAGAAACAGGGGAAAAACAAATGCACTCTGCTCTTGCTGCCTTCCTTTCCACCTGCAGGTAGCAGCAATCCACTGCCTACTAACCATACCAGCATTGTCTTTCCTATTGTCAACAGTGTGCCTTATTTCAGAAGGGTATTGTGCTGTGGTTTTTGTTTTGCTTTTGCTTTTGTTTATAGGGGAGGTAACAGCCATAGAGTGGAGAGAAGAACCTCTAATGATCGTTTACCGAGTCCTGGCAATCTGGAAGACTAAATTTGCAATCCTGCACATACTTAGATGGGAGTAAATTCCATTGGCCTCAGCAGGGGTGCTTCCTTCTCAGAAAGAATGTGAAGAGTTGTGCTGTGAACACACACATGTCCAAGAACATCAAAGATCAAAGGTCTTGCTTCAGCATGCATTGCCTTCTGCAGAAGCAGTGGTCTAGAAACTAAGTTTAACATCCGTTTCCCCTGGCTTTGCCAGAGAGCAGCAAACGGGGGCCATTTCATGTGTTAACTTCAAAATCACAACTTCAGCTTTGCAATTACCTTTGCTAATCAGGCCCAAACATGCTTAGCTTCCAAAACTCATCCCGTCCAGTGCAGGTGCCTTCCTCCCATTTCCCATCAACAGAATAACCCAGATTTTGTCCCATTCTGAGGTATTTCAAAGGGAATGTGAGTGGTGGCTGCCAACAGGAACCAAAGCAAAATGAAATGTCACTACACTAGATTTGGCTTCTGCACTGTCCACCAATAAATTCCAATGGAGTAGTTTTCCTCCCCTAAGTTGTCTATCTGAAGTGGGAAATGAATGGAGAAGGTTTTTTAAAATTATTATTATTGTTTCTGAATCTTTCCAATGCTCAGAAAAATTAACCCAGTCATTTACTGTGATTAATCATAAGCTAACCCACTTCTACTGTGCACTTAGGGTTATGAGAAGAATCTTGTTGCTGATTTACATACTTCAGTGAATGCTTAGAATTGGGAGAAGGGACCATTTGGGAAGCAATCTGGAATCTCTGCTTGCAAAATACAAGATAGATGTACAGTGGTGCCTTGATTTACGAACGCCCCAACGTACGAACATTTCGACTTACAAACAGCTCCGTTCGCAAAGTTTTGCTTTGACTTGCGAACGGAGCTTTGACTTACAAACAAAAAAAGTGGGGAAAGCGGGAAATGGACTTTGGACTGCCTGGTACTGCCTGGTACTGTAATTTTAAAATGTAAAAATTGGTTTAAAATGTGCTTGGTTTGGTTTAAAGGTGCTTGGTTTTAAAGGTGTTCTGTTTAAAAGGTGTTCGTTCCCTCCCTCCTGCCCTTTTTTTAAAACCTAAGTCATCTTAGGTTAAAAAAAAAAATTCTCCCCCTAGTGGTAGAGGACAGATTAACCGGTTTTGCATTAGTTCCTATTGAAGTAATGCTTTGACTTACAAACGGCGCCTCGACATAAGAACAAAAAACAGCCGGAATGGATTAATCGGTTTTCAGTGCATTCATTTATTATTTATTTGTTTATTTAACTTATATGCCGCCCACGCTACCCAAAGGTCTCTGGGCGGCTTACAACATTTAAAATACAATAAAAAGACAAAACAATTAAAATACAATTAAAATATGGGAAATGCTGATTTGACTTATGAACATTTTGACTTACGAACATCTTCTGGGACGGATTAAGTTCATAAGTCAAGGCACCACTGTACCTTTATGTTTTCATGTGATGTCGTGCAATGTTATTTGGGTAAACCTCCCTGTGAATCTCTCATTTAGCCATCTGTTCATGTGTTTCTGCACCCTGGTCCCTAACAGAATTGGAAATCCTGACTGGCGGGTGTGCTGACATCAAGATTGTAGATGGAGCTTAGAAAAGTTACTCTTTCTAGATTATTGCTCTCGGAATCCCTCAACTACCATGGACAGCTGTTGGATTACCATATTTCAGTTCTGCAAATCAGGGTACCCTAGCTTGCATATTATGCAAATTGTGTGATTTTATTTGCTTGTTATGCAAATTTACGTTAGCAAATTCAATACATTAATTTTTGCTTTACCCATCTATGAAATCCTGTCAAACTGTGGATGACTTCATTCATTGGCTAATCACACAAAAGGGATTTTTTTCTCCCCTCATGTACCAATTGGTCAAAACAATAACTGCATGTTTTGTCTTGTATCTCTGGTTCTTTAAGGGTTAGATCCATGAGAATACCACAGCAGTCCCCCTTCAGTGACATACTGTCATCTGATTTGCAGGAAAACATGGTGGTCAAAGTAAGGGCAAATTTCAGAAATCTTGAGAAAAATAAGATGTGATTTCATAGAATCATAGAATAGTTGAGTTAGAAGGGGTTTATAAGGCCATCAAGTCCAACCTTCTGCTCAGTACAGGAATCCAAATCGAAGCAGATCTCACAGATGGTTGTCCAGCTTTCTCTTGAGTGCCTCCAGAATTGGACTGCTGGAGGCATTCAAGATATCCTTCAGCGATATAGATTGAAGATGTATCAAATAGTCTGTGCCTATTGATAAACAAAAACCAGAAGAATGTAAAAAAAAAAAGAAAAAAGCACAAGATAGAACTTTTCAGTATGTCTTTGTGCATATATGTGTGTCTGCCTTTCTGTATGTATGTACACAAACACATGCACACACACGCGCGCACACTCCAGATAATTTGTTTCTGTTCTTCTCAGTAGAAACCCAGTAGAAAGGCCATGTAGCTATGGCATAAACTGTAGTAGGGAACGAAAAGCATAACTGAACTCATAAAACTATTGTGAATTTGGATTACATCATCCAAAATCCTTCAATCAGAATAGTCAATAACTACAATGGCTAGGGGATTCTGGAAGTTGTAGTCCAAAAATGTAATGTGGTCAATCTCTGCTTCCTAATAAATAAGGATATACAGTATCTATGTCCTATACCCATTTACTGAGGTGTAAAACCCATTTAATTTAGATGGAAATATATCTCAGTAAGTTTGGAGAGATATACTAAGAAAAGTACATGTAGAAATACTTCTTCAAAAAGATATAATAATTCCCTTATCACTGTTTGAAATTTATTTCCAGAAATTTAATATTTACCCCAATCATAAACTGAAGCAAACACAGAAACTGTTTCTAATAAAAAAAATTTGCCTTCCTTTTTTCAACTTTTATTTTCCTCAGGATAGCACATAGCTACACTTCCACGAGGCTGTGAGGATTAACAAAATTTTAAAATTGTTTTTGGAAGCCCAGTAGGATGTTCATTATCAGAGCTCTGGGAAGTTATTTTCTGGATTACAACTCCTATAATCAACCACTCAGCCATTGTAGTCTAAACAAGTATTTCATAATATTACTGTGTCAGCTTTGTTGCAGCACAAACAATACAGCCCATGGCAGATTAAATACTAAAATGTTATTCCTCTATTGCCTTTTATACATGGTTTGGTTTAGGTATCTGGTTGCGGAGCCAGAGGTTGGGAGTTTGATGCCATACTGTGCCTCCTGTGAGTAGAGCCAGCCTATAGAGTCATGGGCAAGCTGCACAATCCCAGGATGCCCCCAGAATTTAAAAAAATGGTAAACCAGCTCGGAGAATTCTCCACCTGGAAGACCCAGAAAAGGGTCACCATATATCAGAATTGACTTGATGGCATACAGTTATATTATATTGCAAGATTATATCAGATCTCTGCAACCCAGTTAAGGCCAGGCCTTCCCACAATTGCAAAATTTACCAATGAAAGAATGAGGACGAGTCTTTCCCTATAGATCTATATAACCTTGTCAAACTGAAGATGGCTTCAGTCATTGGATAATCACGTGGAAAGGGTAGTTTCTTACAAAACAATTGGCCATAACAGTGTGTGCATATTTTGTCTTTTAGATCTTCCTCTCCAAGAGATAGAGACTTACTTTAAATTTTAAAAAAGTTTGGAATCTGGGTGAGTTGATGTTCTGAACAGGCATTTGGTGGTACACCTAGAATCTGGATAAAACTCAGCCATCTGGGTAACACGGCAGTCCTACCAGCTATGAGTTCTAGTCCAAAAATGTAATGTTCTGGGGATGGCCTCCAAATGCCTGCTTATTTCATCAGCGTAGGGAGTGGGGAGAAAAAAAAAGAAAAAACCATACAAGGTTTAATAAATAAGAAACAACTCTCCCAAAAAAAAAAGTTTCAAAGAATTTTACCTCACCTAGTCTTTGGGAGAGGATATGGCTATGGTGACCAAACTCTGGAAATGGAGGTTAAAATCCCCCAATGTTTCTCATCGGTATGTTCTGTCTCCTCCTGCTGCTGCTGCCGCCTTGTTCACCCAATCATATCAAAAATACTGTTCTTCATTGTCCCTACCTACCTACTATCAAGTGTGCATGAATGCAATATTTTCAGTCTTCATTATCTTCCAGAAAAGGGCCCTTTCCACCTGCTCCACCTTACAAGAATCCAATTAAGCCTTCTACAATTGCACGGATGTTTAAAAAGCACCATTTTTTTCTCCCTCTCTTCAGATGGCTTCCCCCTGTTTGCCACTTCTTAGCTTGGCTTTCCAGGTTTGCATTGAAGAACAATTCCTTCCATTAATAAATTAAATAAATAAATGAATGGAAAATTGCACCATTCACCCAATTAGCCGGGATCTGATTTGAATGCAACTAAGGATGGCCCTATGGTTGAATTTCACACTCCATTTGGAAAAATGCCCCAGAATGTTGCCGCTGATTTGCTCCAATGCTTCTGCTATATACTTCAATTATAAAAGGAATTATTTTTTATTTTGGGAGATTATCAGGGACAGATTTTTTTATTTTCCAGCATGTTATTAACCTTAATTGAATTTTGCTTAAGTTTGTGTAGGAGACAGTCTTTTTAAAATTATTCTTATGAATTTGAAAGGCTTGTATTTAAGCAATATTATGCTGCTATATAAAAAACATACATATAATTCAAACAGAAAAGAAAATATAAAGTCAAGTTTTTAATACGTTTATAATATTATAGTATTAAATTGTTACATGTCTGGGGGTTTAAGCAGGAGTGCATTAATGGGATCAGAAGAAATACCTAACAATGGGACCAAACTGCTGGTCTGGTCTGACTGTTATACTTTCATTTTGTTACATGTATTGGTGGTTAAATGGCCAGTGGATGCTCTCACTCAGGTAGTACCCAATGGAGCTGGTGGGCGAGAGGTGGAGCCAGAGGGGTAACCCAAGGCAGCAGCTACTATATCATCACCTGGCTATCTTCTGACCGTGCAAGAGCTAAGTGCACTTAAGCAATGCACAGCAATTAACCCAACTCAGGGTGTGATCACACAGGAAATAGCTCACATTTTGAACTGCTTGTCAAGTGGTGCAAGCTATTTTTTGGCAAGCATGTGATATACATGAAATAGCACTCTAGCCCTAACCCAATATGTGCCCAAGCTAGACTTTTTTGATCCAGTTGTAGGGCTACTATTTTTGGGGCCAGGATTGAGCGATTGCTCAGCAGAGAGAAAGGTCACTGCCTAGACAGTGCTCAACAAACAGAAGGGTGATTGTAATGATTTCTTGCAAAGTGACCCTTTCCGGTACAATTGGATACATGCCTTCCCTGCTGTCTGATGGCTCCCCAAGTAACAGCATCTCAAACTGGCTCAGAAGGGCCAGGTACTGTCCCATGGGCCTGAAAAAATAATGTCTAGTCTCCAACACATATTACACCCACTCCATTCCTCTGGTTCTGCTTTCCCTTCCTTGAATGAGAAGTTAGAGGAGGTAAAAGGAGCCGCAAAAAAAGATATTCTGAGGGAAACCAATAACAAAAAAGTGAAACACCTTTGAAGCAATGAGTGTGGCTCATTTCTGGGAGAAAAGGTGGATGATCTCCATCACCTTTACAGCCAACCTGATCTTCCATCTATTCACACCATTCCTTGAATAATGAATTTGGTTCTAGAGCTTTCAGCCCAGGGGTAGGGGTGGGGATGAAGAGAAGAAGAGACAGAGTTTAAGCACAGGAAAATCCATTGCATTGCAAGATGGCAATCTGATGCACAAACATGTGGGCGAAGGCCCTGTTGAACAAAGCAAGAGTAAATTATTACTTAAATGCACATGATGCTACACAAGACTAGATGTGGGGGCCAAATGCCCGATAAGGTCTGAAAAATGCTCATTGGGGATTTGAGATGCTGGTTGCCACAACTTGGGGAAGGAATCACCAAAACTGTGATGTCAAATCCCCCAAACTTCAGTGGCTATTTACAGATAGAAATTATACTAATGTGCCGTCAAGTCATTTCTGACTTATGGCAACCTTTTTCAGGGTTTCCCAGGTAGAGAATACTGGGGGGTGCCCTGTGCAGCTTGCCCAAGGTCACACAGGCTGGCTGTACTTACAAGGAGTACAGTAGGGAATCAAACTCCCAACCTGTGGTTTCTAGGGTACACCCAGAAAAAGGGAATGATAAACCACTTCTGAGTATTCTCTACTAGAGATGGGCATGAATTGAAAAACAAATTGCAAAATTTGTCAAAAATTGCTAATTTACCAATTCATACTCATACAAAGCAATGCCCTCGATGAGTACAAATCAATGCATTTTTAGCGATTTTTGATTTGTCAATTTGTTGGGTTATAAAACAGCCCTCCAGCCACCTAGAGATACCCAAATACCTCTACAATATCTCCCAGTTTGGTGAGGTTTCCCCAAGTCAGCTGCTAAAGGGCACTTTCCTGGGGTGAACCCATTTTGTGGGCATATAATTTGGATGTCTGAAACCCAATCTTTGCGGGATTGTAGAGGAGAGTCAGGGGAAGCTTCTATGTGATTTTGGTGTCTCTAGGTGCCTGGTGAGAACTTTCCTGGAGGGCCTTCTTTTTGGGTTTATAACTCGGATATCCAAAACCCAAACTTCACCAAACTTTAAGGGATTGTAGAGAGGAAGCTTCTCTGATGTTTTGGTATCTCTAGGTGCCTGGGGGCCATATTATAGGGTTTAAAATGCAAAAACAAATTGACAAATCAATTCACCAGGGGAAAAAAATTAAATTCGTGATTTGTGATTAGCAAGACAAATCATGAATCAAAATGAATCACCATTTTTCTGGTTCGTGCCCATCTCTATTCTGTACTTGGGAAACCCAAAAAAGGGTTGCCATAAGTCAGAATTAACTTGATGGCACAGACAGAAACATGCAATTTAATTGTGCTTCATGGGATCTGAAGATATTTTGCTGCAGGATGTTCCACAGCTTTCATAGCTGGAAGGGTTGTTTTGATATTCCAGGAGTTTCCTGCTTCTCTGGTACCCACCCCCATTAATCAGGCATCCCAAAATGTCCACATGTGTGAGATCCACTTTGGGAACAACTAGCTGTACAAACAGAAAGACAGACAGACAGGTGGATCTCACCTTTTGGACCATGCCATGGTTGTTGATATTTCAGTGTCATGGATCTCCATTTCCTGATGACTCACATAGCCAATTTGTAAAGCAAATTTTTGTTCATAATGGATAAGTGAAATTGCTTCACCACAAACAAGTTACTGTATCTTAAATTTGCTTAATGTCATCCAGGTTCTTGTGCCCAGCAGCGGTTACATCCTACATGAGCAGACTTTTGAAGCCTTTCCTTTTTATTATTTTCTGTGAAAGCAAAGGAATGAAGTCTGTTTGATGTCAAAAAGCATCAAGCATATTAAGAGATGACTCCTGATCCTAAAGGAATAGCATCTGGATGGCTAATTCCAAGGGGAGGACACTGACAGTTAATTTTTCTAATGATACACAGAGATACTGAAAATAAATCTGACATGTTTGTTCCAAAAGGAGAAGGAGTCAAGCTGGCCAGTGAAGAGCATTAGTTCCCATTTTAATTAGATAACATCTCTAAAATTTCCCAGATAAAAAGAGGGACACATTTTAGCTTCTTGTGACAACTCCATTATACCACAAATCACAAAGTCAACTTGGAGCTCATAGAGTTTCCTATATATATATTACAACAATTTCCAGAATGCTTTAGCATGCTATGTTGACTGAGGGGGTTGGGGGAGACAAAGGGAGGAAGTTATAATGAAAAAATATATACTTTTTCCAAGGTCTACTAAAACCTGAAACAGAATCTAGTGGTGCCTTAAAGGCTGACATTGGAACACTTAGCATGCTTTGCCTCCTCATGTGTTCATTATTCTCAGGCAGACAACTGAGGCACCAGAATGGCATCACTCTGTCACAGTCCCCCAACCCCCATATTGTGTAATTTCATTGATACTGTGATCTGACATTAGCCACATTGTTTTCTCCCGCTCATCCTCACCTCTTCCCAAGGTTGGAGTTTCAATTCTTGGGGAAGAAGCAATTATAGAAACTTGAAGAATGGTTGGAGAAGCCCTTAGAGGAACTTCTCATGACCACTAAGGTCATGACGTCTTTGCCAAAGCCCTGATATGCTATCCCCATTCTCTCAATGTGAGGTGGCCATTTTTCCTTCCTTCCTTCCTTCCTTCCTTCCTTCCTTCCTTCCTTCCTTCCTTCCTTCCTTCCTTCCTTCCTTCCTAGCTGCAGGAAAAGGAAATGATTCTTTAATCTCTTGACTATACTTGCTTTTTTTGTAGAGAATGTGTTTTGTCCCTTGGTCGTCTGAAAAGAGGAAAACATCAACTCTGAGCTCAGCACTTCAGCTTCTCCACCTGGTATTCTCTCCCTTTACTCAGACAGCTTCTGAAACCCCATGCTCTGTTCAGGTACTAAATGTTTTTTGTTTTTTTTCAGGAGTCAGCAACTTTGCTTCCATATTGAAACACATCCTTTCAAACATGAAAGCAACAGCATTCATTATGTGACCATATTTGTTGACTGACATGTAATGGTATGCAGCATGTGACAGCTGCTGAGAGATGACATACAATGATATTTTGTGTCTGCCATCTTACGACATTTTACATTATCTGATGCCTGCCAGAACAAGTCAGAACTTTCAAAGAAGTCAGTTTGAGATAAAAATTTTGCATGAAAAATCTGAGGAGTACAAATAGAATTTTGATAATATTTTGACAATTTGAGAATAATTGTTTCAGCTCTGCCTGTCCATATTCTCTCTTTCACACATTCTTACAAGATTTGGTGCTGCACAGCATCAGATCAGTTTATTAGGTGTGAAATGCATACATGACCTAAGTGAGGGTAGAGATTAAAAATTTAGGAGTGTATGATTTAGGGTATTTGTTTGCTTGCATAATATGAAGAGATTTGGCTAATTTCCTTTAATTTACTTAATATTCAGTGATTTGTCAAAAAGAATATGCGATTCATGTTCTACCCCAATATTTCTGTTAGTGTTTCCTATGCAAAACTAACATGTGTGTTGTCCCCTAAGGAGCTACTGTGTAAATAATCTATAAAGAAATCTCTGCAGCTGCCCAAAGCAAAATGAACCCTCCTTCCTGATTCACTCCTGGTCACCCCTTTTCATATTTGTCTAGAATGATCATAGCAATATGTTAAACACACACACACACACACACACTCCCTTCTGCTGTGCTCTGCCTGGAAGACATAAACAATATCGGAGGGGGAATGTGAGCATTATCACATAGACAATTTTGGCCGCCTTATATCATATAGCAGATCTATGATGAAACCAAGGCAAAGCTTTGCTATTTTGGCAAATGGGTTGTTTTCTACTTGTAAATTATGCTTAGCACATGCATGTGTGTGTACATCATAAATGTACAGTTAAGTCTTGAAGGAGAATCCATAGTTTATATCAAAAGATACAGATTAGACATGGGCTATTCGTATTTATATCCCTGGGGATGCGAATACGAATAGCGGCACCACAGGTGCCATGGAGGCCCATTCCCTTCCCCCAGAACCGGCTGTTCCTCTCACCGTTTGCAGTATGACACTCAGCTCTGTTTTCATCATTGTTGCACTTATTGCAGAAGGAGCCCAGCTGGCTCTTTCTCGCCTCCTGCACAGCTGACCACTGTGACTCAGAAGTGGGATGGGAGTCTCCCTGTTCAGCCAATGAGTGGTCACCTGCGTGGGGAGGCGGTGAACAGTCAGCCAGGCTCCTTCTGTGATTGGTGCAATATGACAATGGAGCTGAGCGCTGTGCTGAGAACTTTGGTCCCACTATATGTATTTGTATCCCCAGGAGTAGCTGTCTCTTCTATTCAAAGGCTCTAGTTAAACAATTCAAAGGCTCTAGTTAAACAATCCTTTGTAAAAAAAAAAAAAATAGACATCTAAAAACACCACTAATGATTCTAATGATTAGTTTTAGACATCACAAGCCTTGGCATATTTTTTTCAGCATAGACAGCATTGAACTAAAAAATACTTCAAGTTCAGCTTGGAAAATGCACTGAGGCATAACATAAAATCTTTAGCTTAATGAAATGCAGCCTTTAGCTTTTAATTAGAAATGTGAAGTTTTTCACTACCTTGATGGTAATCTGTCACAAACAATTGTAAAAACTGAAACCGCGTTATTACTTTATGTACTTCCAGAGAAAGAAGGGTCTGTAAATTTGCCTTTCAGTTACCTTACTGCTGATGTCAAGGCCCCTACTTCAACAGTGCTGCTATCCATTTGTATTCCCTTTTGCCTGCAGTACCAAAGGTTCAGAGTTTGATTTCTCACTGTTTCTCCTGAAAGCATAGCCTGCCTGTTTAGCCTTGGGCAAGCTGCATATTTCTAGAATTCCCCCAAAAGAAGAGATTGATAAATCACTTCTTTGTACTGTATACCTAGAAAACCCTGTTAAAGGTTGCCATAAGTCAGAATCAACTTGATGGCTCATAATTATTATATTATAATTATTATCTCTTTCAAAACAAAGATAGACAACTTCGGTGGATCCAGGGACCAATTTCATCAGCCCATCCCCAAAACCTATTGTAGACTTCACCTCTGCTGTTGCTATGTTGCTGAAGTTCTGTGCTAACCACAGAAGCCATTTTGAACAAACCTGCAATCTGCTTGTGAATTTCACAGTTGCACTTTGTGGCTATATTCTAGTGATGCATTCAGATAGGGAAATATCTTGCATTTTGGACTGTTTGTGGCATAATCCAGTGCAAGATATTTCCCAGTAATCACATGATATATACGGGCAATAGCCATCCAGCCCAACTCCAATCTGTGCCCAAACCAGACTTTTCGGTCCAGTGAAAAGGCTATTCTTTTTTGGTGGGTGGGACAGGCTGGAGTAATTCTTGCTCAGACTGGATGGCCTCTTTAAGGGAGATTGCTCCCAGCAAAGTATATCATTTGATCACACCTCTGGGTTTCCTGAGAGAGCCATGGCGTGCAAAACTGGCCCCTCCCTGTTTCCAAAATCTAAATTTTGATCTCTGTTGCTCAAAAGGGTTAGGTACTCCAGCTAAGAAACCCACCAGGTCTCAGGCTTCTCTGAAACTTTTTGCTGCCCGAGACTATAGGTTCAGCATTTTACATACAGAAGCCAATGACTGAATTTGCATTTGAATTGGTCTTCAACAATGGCATCAAGGTAGCACTATCAACTGTACCTGAAACCAGCAGGCTAGTGTAGGGGATCGTAGGATGATGGTGTGGCAGGTGCAGCTCCATCTTCTTGTATCTTCCATTGTTGTTGTTGTTTAGTCGTTAAGTCGTGTCCGACTCTTCGTGACCCCATGGACCAGAGCATGCCAGGCCCTCCTGTCTTCCACTGCCTCCCAGAGTTTGGTCAAATTCATGTTGGCAGCTTCGAAGACACTGTCCAACCATCTCATCCTCTGTCATTCCCTTCTCCTCTTGCCTTCACACTTTCCCAACATCAGGGTCTTTTCCAGGGAGTCTTCTCTTCTCATGAGATAGCCAAAGTACTGGAGCCTCAGCTTCAGGATCTGTCCTTCCAGTGAGCACTCAGGGTTGATTTCCTTCAGAACAGATAGGTTTGTTCTCCTTGCAGTCCAGGGGACTCTCAAGAGTCTCCTCCAGCACCACAATTCAAAAGCATCAATTCTTCGGCGGTCAGCCTTCTTTATGGTCCAGCTCTCACTTCCATACATCGCTATTGGAAAAACCATAGCTTTGACTATGCGGACCTTTGTCAGCAAGGTGATGTCTCTGCTTGTTAAGATGTTGTCTAGGTTTGTCATCACTTTCCTCCCAAGAAGCAGGCGTCTTTGAATTTCATGGCTACTGTCACCATCTCTTGTATCTTACCACAGCCATAATTATCACATCCATGTTCATATCTCTGACCATAAATAAACACACACACATTCCCATTGTCTTTCATCCTTCTTTTTAGTAATGTGTCCATAGTCAACCTACACATTACCCAGGATCTACACTCAGCCAACAAAACAGCAGTTTTAATCCTACTCCTAATGGTGCATAGTGTGACATTTCACTTTTTAAAACTTCAGGAAAGCACTCTGAGGATGATTTTGGTGCCAAGAGGAAGCTCAAGAATAACTTTTTTAAACAAGCAAACAATAAATAAAATTCTACAAGTGCAGGACAATAAATAAAAAGGCCCTTTCCTAATTTTTATTACATGGATTTCCTTACAACAGTAGCAGGAGCAGCAGCAGCAACAACAACAAAACACATGCTAGAATCATGTGGTTCAGCAACCAGAGATTGGTTCAAAAGACATACAGGCTGAATTAAAAAATTCTGAGTCCAGGTACCCTGTTTCCCCAAAAATAAGACCTAACCTGAAAATAAGCCCTAGTATGATTTTTCAGTATGCTTTTAATATAAGCCCTACCCCAAAAACAGACCCTGATGTTAGGAAAAAAGGACCCTGATGTTGGGAAAGAGTGAAGGCAAGAGGAGAAGGGGACGTCAGAGGACGAGATGGCTGGACAGTGTCATCGAAGCTACCAACATGAATTTGACCCAACTCCGGGAGGCAGTGGAAGACAGGAGGGCCTGGCGTGCTCTGGTCCATGGGGTCACGAAAAGTCGGACATGACTTAACGACTAAACAACAACAACCCCAAAAATAAGCCCCAGTTAAGTGAAACCCCGCCCTCCACCATTGTGCAGCATTGTGCAGCAACCAGAAGATGACATGACTGTATTTAAATAAATGTGGATTGTTGTACATGAAAAAAATAAAACATCCCCTGAAAATAAGCCCTAATGCGTTTTTTTGGAGCAAAAATTAATATAAGACCCTGTCTTATTTTTGGGGAAACACGGTATTTGTTTTGAGAACCAGAATTGAAATGCAGGATAGCTCAGTAGTTTAGGCATCTGGACGTAGAGCCAGAGGTTGGGAGTTCGATTCCCCACTGTGCCTCCTTGATGGTCAATAGGGCCCCTTCCAGCTGTGCAGTTCTAAGATTAACTGGATCCTGCTCACAGTCCTTTCACAATAAGAACAGCTGCCCTTGCTTACCCCCAAGCTTTCCTCATTTCAACTGTGTAGGGTTGGGGTGGGCAGCCCTCTAGATGCTGATGGGTTACAACTCTTGTCATCCCTTATCATCCCATTCCTCATCAATCGTCATAATCCCTCATCACATTCATCACACTGACTGTGGCTGGTGCCAGTTGCAGCCCAGCATTTGGAGAACTGAGTTTTACCCATCCTTGATTTCAGGCGTAGAGAGGAAATAACCATGTTGCTACTGTTTTTAAGCAACTGTTGTAGCTGATAAATCACCCGAAGATCTACTGCCCAATCCAAATCCCTCTTCTACCAAGATCTGCATTTCTTCTCTGGGTATATACACAGGCCAAATGACACTATATGAATATGTTTTACAGAATAACAAGGGCAGTAATGAGCATTAAGCATTTTGTAATCCTGTATATGCTACTGAAACTAATTGGAGCCATGATTATTCTCCTCTTGTTAACAATATGCTTCTAGTCCTTCTCCCACTGCACCAAAAATGCAGTCCATAATTACCTGGGTAACAAGATGACTCTACTGTATTTCCCATTAGTAGAATTAGGCAACAAGACTACAGTGTTCATAATTTAGGAACCTTCCCCTCTGGAATCTCGTTTTTTGATTTTAAAAAATTGACAATTAACTTAACCATTAACAACAACACATTACAAGGCTCCCACGTTTATCATCTTAACAAGTGATATTAATGCCAGGAAAGTATTAATATATAAAGATTTGCATGAGATCAAGATGGAGGATATAAGTTGTTATTTAAACTCACATGATCAATATAAGTGAACCATATCTAAACAACACAACACAACCCACACATTGAAGGAGTAACCCCTAGACACTGTCTGACTTGTTCACTCATTCCACCCATCAATGTAATATACCACACTTTGGATATCTAATCGACTATCATATCTTGTCTAATTTCTATTAGAAACCCTGCTATAGTGCAAAGAGACATTGTGAAACATTTGAAGTTTAAATTAAAGTTAATAACATTTATGTACTATCACCTCAATTCCAGTATATGATGGCCCTTACAAAATTTTCTGGTTATAAATAGAGATGGGCACGAACTAAAAAACGAACCAGGAAGTTTGTTAAAAATCGCTGGTTCGTTGGTTTGGGTTGGTTCATGTTTGTCAAAACCAATGAACCCAAACGAACTGAACCAACAAACTTTTGAAAATTGATATAACAAACTGCCTGGTTTGTTTGCCCCCTCTACCCTTCCAATTGCCCCTTCACCTCCCCACCTTGTGTTGCCTCCTCCTCCTCCACTGCCGCCATCTTCAGAGACAGTGGCCCGGCTTCCCTTAAGGGAGCTGACTCTGTGCATATCTCCCTATCACCTGACAAGCATAGGAATACACAGAGACAGTGGCCTGGCATCAATGATCTGGGCCTGCTATCTCTGTGCATGCGCCGAGAGGGCTACCTGCTCCTATTAAAGCAGCACAGTTTTAAGGAGCCCATTAATCCACTTCAGTTCCTATAGTTACTGTCAGTCAAAATGTTATATATCTTATTAACAGTGTGAAGCAAATAATACTTTAATAGTAATTCTTAAAATTAACAAGGACAAAAGCTGACTGGTAGATAAGAAGGTTATTGGACCGCTGCAGAAACTACAAAACTCTTTAGATTAAATGTCTGCTTGATAGGCCTTGTGCCTATGTCTTAAACAGGACCCTTATATGGAGAAATTAAGCAGGGAAAGCATTTATTAGAAGCCTAAATTAGAGTCTTTCCCTTAATTTCTATAGGGCAGGTTGCCAGGAATATCACAGAACAAGACCAACAAAAGAGTTAGTAATTCCGTGTGTGTGTGTGTGTGTGTGTGTGCGCGTGCGTGCCTGCCTGCCTGCCTGCCTGCCTGTATTTATGACTTAGGAATGTCAAAAGTTTTTTTACCCCATTAGAAAAGGCAGGTGAATTACACACAAGAACAAAGCACAGCTCATAAATTCCAGGTCCTGACTCAGCCCCTTTGCTGCCTCCTGTTCATATAGCACTTTCCCCCAAAACTACTGGGGTACACAAAATATAATTACTCTCCAAAATTCTGCAGCTGAAAAAAAAATCAGAACACTGCAGCCTCCAAAATTATTTATGATTATTTTTCATCACATAAACAGACACATAATAATATTTCAATATAAGTGCCCAAAGGTGTTCCCACAGACATGTTCCTGAATGTGATCCTGTAATTCATGTCTGCTTTGAAGCTCCAGCCGGCTCCTCTGTCCTTTTCTGCTCTAATGAAAAGAAAGATAATATTCCAGTGCTTTTAAAGCAACTGGTTTTCACCTACACCCAGTTGTTTCTTGTTATTTATATTATAATACCTACCCTCATTAACCAGCTCAGCTACAGTACTTTAACCACCCCTTATTTAATAAATTATGTGCCATCATATTGATTCTGACTTCTTTGGGTTTTTAAGGAATAAAGTATTCAGAAGCAGTTTCCTATCTTTAAAACAGTGCTCCTGTATCACAGCTGAAATAGCATGAAATATTCCATTCTTTCGAGAGTGATTGGTGGAATCATCCACAGAAATGGCCAAATATACCAACTCTGGTTCATGAAGAATCATACCTAATATGATGAATTCTTCAAAATGTCAACCATCTATGCAAGGGCAGTCACTCTGTGTCGCCACAGAAGTTATTGGACTATAAAACCCATAATCCCTGGCCACTAACTATGTTGGTTGGGGAAATATAAGAATTTTGGTGTAACATTTGGATTCACCATCACAATCTCAAAGCAGAGATGGTAGGTATCAGGGTGCTGGTTAAAGTCTAAGGAAGTTGCTTTTCTTTCCCAAATGTCCAGATGGAGAGAAAAATCCCGTGGTGATAGGCACTGGGGCAGGAGAAAATCTGATTAGTTCCATGGTTTTCATTTAATCATGGTTCTCCCTTTAGCCACCTTAATGTTACTTATGATAAACATCTACTTCATGTTCATCAGCACTGCTGATGCAGTAGGCAGATCCAAGGGTCAAGTCTAAAAACTAGGTGTCAAGTCCTAAAAATGTATGAGTGAGATGACATATTTACAAAAATCAATGATTTTTGAATTTGAGGAAATAAATTAGCAGCTATTAGCAGCTGTTTTAAACTGGTAGCTGAAGATTTTGGAATGATTCTGGTTGCTGAAATCAGTACTAGGAAGTAGTAATAGCATTTTAGTGAGGTCTCTAAAGCAGTCATTCTCAATGGAGGCCATGGCACATTTGAAGGGGACCAAATGATGCAAATAAAGATACAACACAAACTTCATCTGTTTGTGTTGTATCTTTATTTGCACCCCGCCAAAGGCTGTGTTTGACAGGGGGCCCTCGTACATGAGAAGAGCTCCTAAAAGGGCCGTGGCCAAAAAAAGAGGTCGAGAATAGCTGCTCTAAAGCATAGGCACCCCTCTCCATCCATCCCCATCACAAGGCCCACCCCTATGGCATGACAGACTCCAACCCGGACTCAGATCTCAGCCCTGTGATTTCAGAGAATGGGATGCTACTGGTCAGAAAAACCCTGTTCTCTAGTTCTTTCCCAAGTGTGTGATGCTAAAATGAACAAAATTCAGATCAGCACCGGTCCTCACATTAGGCAGACTTCAGCCGTCACTCAGATGCTGGAGGAGGCCACAAGATGGAGGAGAGAACTGTGCAACATGCCATGGCCTTTCACTTTTTAAGATAATAGAGAGCATAATCCCATCACCAATGCAGAAGAAAATTCAGTGACCAGTCTAATCAGCATTTGTATATAGAATGGAGGGGCACAACATTTTGTTCTTTTCCTCAGGCAGCAAAACATCTTGGGGTAGGCCTGATCCAGGCAAAGCTGAGAACTCTGGATTTTATGATTTCAGTGAATGTTGCAGGGGAGAATTACCTTCCACATATTGTTCTTTCCTCCCTGAACGTTTGAAACAATTTTAACGTGAGCTCAAAAGTGCTAATTAAAATCCTTCCAATTCCAATAAACACTGCTGTCAGGTGATAAAAGGACAATAATCATTTATCTGCCAGCCACTAGATGAGCGTGAAGCCTCCGCTGGTTAAAACAGAGTTATCAGCATTAAAAGCTATATGAATCAAAAAGTGGTATCTGAAGAATAATTCTGTCTTTCAGTCACAGGGTGGGAAAAGGCATTAGCCTACATTTCAAATTGTGATGGGGATTCCCAGAACCTCAGGGGTTCAGCAAGTAACAGGAGAAAGGTGGAGTTTCCTACTAATCTTGCTAAATGTACCAAGAGTGAAATTAGAATGTGCTGGGAGTGTTCTTTATAATGAAGGGAGGCTGTTAAGCATGAAGTCAACTTGTATAACTTTTGAGAAATGATATATTCCATGTTATTCTCTTATGCCTTGGAAAATGCTACCTTCTGCTGAAATACAATGGATAAGAAACAGCGCTATGTATCAGAAAGTCCTGAGTTTAAATCTGGATGTCACCATCAACTCAACAGATAATCTTTATTTATTTATTTATTTATTTATTTATTTATTTATTTATTTATTGTATTTTTACCCCGCCTATATGGTCAGACGACCACTGGTCAGACGACCACTCTAGGCAAGCTACTTTTTCTCAGCTTCAGCTGTCCCACTTACAGTATGGAAATAATAGTCCTGGTCTGATTTAGAGGGTAGATACTAGAATTGTAAATACTTAATCTATGTGGGATGTTTTGAACAGGCAAAAGTATTCACAATGAGTTTGCTATATTCTTATAGTTTGATGTTCACCTAAAACAAGCAAAAATGTTTCCAAGACTCTGACCATGTTAGACTTCCACTAAGATAGAAATACTCTGAGCAATTGATTGTTCAACTTTGGCTACGAGATACAGAATCCCACATAAACATGAAGACATCTTTGACATTCCCCCAAGACTTGTTGCAGAGTTTATAATTTTGGTTAAATTCCTCTAGCTGCACAGCAGAAGGGCTGGGATTCACAGAGCAGAAATAGCTTCAAGTTCCCCACAGAGAGGGACGTGGTGGCACTGCGGGTTAAACCGCAGATGCCTCTGTGTTGCAAGGTCAGAAGACCAGCAGTCGTAAGATCGAATCCACGCGACGGAGTGAGCTCCTGTCGCTTGTCCCAGCTCCTGCCAACCTAGCAGTTCGAAAGCATGTAAAAATGCGAGTAGATAAATAGGTACCACCTCGGTGGGAAGGTAACGGCGTTCCGTGTCTAGTCGCGCTGGCCACGTGACCACGGAAACTGTCTTCGGACAAAACGCCGGCTCTATGGCTTGGAAACGGGGATGAGCACCGCGCCCTAGAGTCGGACACGACTGGACTAAATGTCAAGGGGAACCTTTACCTTTACCTCCCCACAGTAGTCCACCCCTTTTTCTCATCAACTAGCACTTACAGACTTAATAACTCACTCTGAGACATTAGAATAAAAAGTTTTATTTACTTACAGTGAATAGATAAAGCAGCAAGTTAATAACATAGCAAACTGCTTAGCACAAAGGCCACAGCAGACGTACTCCTTTCAACAGACTGACTGACTCCAACAGATGGAGAGAGGGGGAAAAAAGCAGAGCAGAGAGGCGTCATTCTGTTTGAACTCAGAGGCAGGAAGGTAACAATTGGTTAGTGCTGGATAGATTGATAGTTACCCCATCCCAGGAAGATCTCTCCCAGCCATATGAAGTAAAAGCAGCAGCATGTGATCCTGCACTAATTCCTACAAGGCTTCCCTTCCTAATTTTGGAAGGATACTTTTATCAGATTCATGGTTATCAAGTGTGTTTCATTTTTCCATCTTCCTTTACTCACTTATTTCTCCCACTAGAATAATGATAATGCAAACTTATGAATTCCTAAGCATTTGGTATAGGCTGCCAGCTTTTTTGTGTATTTTTATCTATCTAATATTAAACACATGCACGCACACACAGGTAATACACTCATAAATACAGAGAGAAGGCTTGAAGAGAGAGAAATAGTCTTTTAGGAGCAATATCTCATCAGCTCAGAGCTTCAAAAGACTGGATTGAATCAAACTCAATCTATACAACATGCTATTATTCCATGGTTGAAATCCAGTAGTAAGTCACAAGTAGAGTAGGCCCATTGAATCAATCAAACTTATGGGGGACTTGATTCACCAAATCCCCACTGACTCAGTGGGCCTACTCTAGTGTGACTTACTACAGTAAGCAACATTAGGGTTACTATCAGTGGTGGGCATTCAGGTTTGTGGTCACTGGCATTCTCAGCTGATTCCTTTCCTCCTCCTCCCACCCCTAGTCATGGGCATGTTGACTGAGATCAGTGCTGGAATCTGTTTTCGTAGCACCCCAGTCCTAAATACTATATGTTATGCTTTCTGCTAAAGTTATGTCAGTGGGGATGGCATTCAACTTCCAGCAGTCTTATGTGGCTGCAGTGAATAGAAATATTTTAAATAAATAAATAAACCTCAGCCCATTGGGATTGCTCTCAGGTTGTGAGCAAAGTCTTGACTGAAGTACTGCAGTTTGACCACTGCACCACAACACACATTTTTCTCTCCCTTTCAGTACTCCCTTTCTCTTTAGCCCTGTTGAGCAGAGATGGGGACTTGTGGCTCGCTGCTGAGTCAGACTTAAATCGCATCTGTGACTTGACTTGGGGGTTTCTGGGGTGACTTGCAACTTGGATCCATTTGTCTGAGTTGCGTTGTCAAGTCCCTATGGCCCCCCCACCTCTGCTGGCCAACTTGCTGCCGCCCACCGCTGCCAACTTCAAATGCAGCACATCAAAGGGCCTTTCATGTTGATGCTCTAGCCTTCTGTAGTCAGAGGGCAGGTCCTCCGAGCCGCCTCTTCCTGTAAGTTGCCCTGGTGACATTCTAGCTTGCCACAGACTGTAACCAGGGTGACTTACAGGAAGAGGCAGGTCAGAGGACCTGCCCTTGGAGTAGGTACCTAGAACATGACTATGAAAGGCCCTCTGCCTTCCTCCTGCTTCAGAGGTGAGGCAGTGACCTGGTTCCTAAATGGAGGTAACAGGAGCAGGTAGGCTGATGGCAGTGGGGGCAGGCAGCAGGAGGCCCAAGTCTTTGATACCAAGTCGTGAGTCCCAGGCCTTTGGGGGGGGGGAAAGTAGCTCACGACTTGGACTTTGGACTTGGGACTTGGTCCCCGAGACTTGGACTTGAGACTTGGGTTCCAAGACTTACCAACATCCCTGCTGTTCAGCTATTTTATATGAAATTGTGCAGAGGACTAAAAATGTAGTTGTGTGGTGTGATAAAAGCCCCCCCCATTCCTCTCCACTTGAATGTTACGCCGACCTTTGCATAAAGAATATGAATGTCTGTAGCAATGTCTATAAACTCCGAATTAACACACTTTCAGAGCCCCTAAAAATATTCTTATTTATCAAACCATTCCGTACTTTAATATTACATGTTAACTTACCATGAATGGTTATATCCTAAATTTCTTTGTGCCATTTATTTAATTGAAAATCATACTTAGCTTTCCAATTCTTTCAAATTATTAGTGTAGTCACTGTTAAGAAATTTGTAACCAATTTTTTCGTTGTCCAATTCCTTTGCTCACTCTCAAATATTGATAACAGCACTATTTTTGGACATTCTTTAAAGTTCAAATCTGACTCCTGTCCTCTGAAGATGCCGGCCACAGAGACTGGCAAAACGTTAGGAAGAACAACCTTCAGAACACAGCCAAACAGCCCAGAAAACCCACAACAACCATTGGATCCCGGCCGTGAAAGCCTTCGAGAATACATTCAAATTGAGTATTTCATTTGTTTCTTTAAAAACCAGCTCCCAAAATTTTGATATATTCTCACATTCCCATCACATATGGTAATAAATACCTACTTCCTGACCACATCAACAACATAAATTAGAATATTTATTAGCCATACAGTTTAATTTTACTGATGTTAAATACTATCTCCAAATTAATTTATACATTTCTTTTATCCTGACAGACATACACTTTAAAATTCTTTTACTCCATATATTCTTCCACCACTCAGTACTTATTGGCCACCCGGAGGAGCATTGTTTGAGAGGACCTGGTAGAGAGGGTAGATGACCCAGTAGATGAATTATAGAATCTATAAATTCTACTTATAGCCCCTTTCATTCTTTTATTCTCACCTTATTTTTCCCTCTGAAACACAATTTCTTCAAATTTTGTAAACTCCATACATTTATCATTTCTTTTCACCCATTTTTTAGTCCAGTGTTCCAACTGAATAATATTAAGCCAAGATAATTTTTCCACTCCTAACACATTTGTATTGATTTTGTATTACCAAAGGGGAAAGTTGTGTACCTCTGAAAAATGTCACTGTATTTTTGGAATGGGGCTTCACAGATGGAGGGAAAACTGAATATTTCCAATGGTCCCGGTATGGGGGGAGCACACTGGGTTATAAATGTAATTATAATGGTAATGTAGTATGTAGTATAATGGTAATTAGGTTTTTTTTTTTAAAAAAGGTTTGTTTCTTTATGTATGTTGTTTTTGGTTTGTATATAATCCTTTTGTTTAGTTTACTTAATTTAAAAAAATATTTAATCTTACCATATTTTAGTAATCCAGGAGCAAAAACATCTTCAGTTTTATGAATCAAACAGTTATATTTAAGAATGGCACAGTGTTCATTCAGCTGAAGACTACAAAATCCACAGTACAGTGGAACTTTGACTGAAACAGATATGTGCAAAACCATTTCAAATCCTCAGCTGAAAAGACAAATTGGCAATATTTGAGGAAAGGCAGTAAACTTCAATGACAGAAGGATATTCTGAAAACATTTACCATTGATCATTAATGAAATTCAAAATAGGATTCTGCCTTCAGAACATCAGAGAGATAATATTGGAATAAAACAACTATATGATGAAATAAATGTCATTTTAAAAATTCTAATAAATATTGGAATAAAATCTGATTATATGAACTCCATACTGTTCCTTTACAGTCTTTCTTTGCTGATCTCTACATCTTCCAAGAACATCTAAGTGAAAACATTTCTAGATGTTTCAAAGAGGAAAAAAAAACCCTCAGGACTCATCAAATACTTAAGGAGGGGGAAATGTCTCACATTCACTTGTATTTTGGGAGATAATCTCAATTTGCAGTTATCTTTGCTCTCAAATGTCTCAATCTTCCTTGTGTAATTTAATATCCACCTTCACCTACTTTTAAAATTTTGATGGAAGTTATATTTAATATATTCTATTTAATTAATTAATTAATCCTCCCCCATCTTGCCTAAGGCATCAGAGATGTTATGATCCAGTAATAATCCACACGGTTCCTTTAAGAAAGTTTATCCATTCATTTTAATTACATTTTCAAACCCTGGTTTTTGTCGTTGTGCCTGCAAAGAATGTTTCTAGCCATAAAACCCCATCATCTGCCACATTTATGGATAACCAGAGTGTGTCCAGAGGGCAGACATGCCACAGTGAACGATTGTACCGCAATTCTGTGCAGAATTTATAACTTTCCTTGGGGCAAAACTGTCAACCTGATCACAGTGCCCCGACAAAAGCTCTAGCAAAGAAAAAAAATGCAGATGCGCAGTTGATCCCTCACTTTATTTAAGGTCCAGTTTGTTTGGAGCCATTGCATTGCATCTACAACAAAATGTAACACCATCTGACACAGGAATAACTCTATTATTATCCACAGGAAAGAGTCCTGTGGCACCTGAAGGAATAACAAGTGTTATCTAGTACAAACTTTCAGGGTGTGCAGCTCATTTCATCGGAAGCTGCCAGCATTGGCTGTGACACCTTACAGGGTAATATAAGACAAAGAGTAAAAGATAAAGATACACCAGTCTGCCTTAATGTCGCTGCCAACTTTTACAGACTACCTTTTGATGGTCATTCCAGCCAATTGAAGGGAGGGAGGGAAGGAGGGAAGGCAAGGTGAGGCAAAGGTGACACAAGAATTGTTATATTCCAATACAGGTAAGCTTTGTTTCAGTTGGGGATGAGTAGGGTTGCCACCTATATTGCTGAGTTAACCATGAAAGTTCAATGGATAGCCATTGGATGTGCTCCATTTTGATTAGTCTCCTCTATTAGTTTGCTTTAGATTAATTTGTTTTGAATCTCTTCCAGTGTTTGCTGGCCTATCGCTGAGCGGGCTCTCCCCAGGGCTCTATAAAGTACAAAGGAATACAGTACACACAATTCTTTGGAGGAAAGGCCACAACTTTATTGATTACAGCCGCAGTCCCTGGACAGCATTGGGGGATTGGATCCAGTGCATTGAGAGGCCTGATTGCCACCCAATGCCCACCACCTTTCACTTCAGTAGCCGCTGAAGGTTCCACCAGAAGTAGCCATCTTCTGGAAACCACGCGAGCATATGCCACTCTGTGATTCTCACACATCTGGGGCAGAGTTTGGGCCTGCAGGCCCCCAAGCTGGACCAGACCCTGCTCCTGCCCCAATCTCCCCTTACAGGGAAGTTTGTTAACCGTTCTGGGTGAGTAGACTCCTGTCTTCACCCTTAAGCCATATGGATCCAACCCCAATGCCCCCAACCGCCAACAAAGTTGTGACAAGATTGAGTGTACACACATATTGCAGTAAAAACACACCAACCATCCCCTGTGCAACCTATGTAATAACAAACAACAACACATCTTGCCACTACTGTAAAAGAGGGAGGCAGGGAGGGAAAAGAAGAAAGGAGATGGGTGCTGGTGAGCAGCAGACTGGACAGTGGGAGGCTGTGCCTACTGCTTTTAAGCTGGGCAGGCAGACTAGGGAGAAAATTCTCCTTTTCCAGCCCACCTGCACTGTTGGGATCTCCCCCTGCCAGCCAATACCAGACCAGCAGGGAAACTCCACTCCCCACTGCTAGGGCAGTCTCTAGTAGCTACCCCTCCCCCATCCACTAGACCACATGGCTGGTGCCATGGCTGTTCTGGTGCCCTGGCCTTGGTGAGCCCTAATTGGCAGCAACTGGGGTGCCCAGGTAAGAAAAGCTCCTGTTTTCTGTGGGTTGTTTAATGTGCAGTAGGCCATGACCCAGAAAGTATACCACCTCATATGAAGGAGACAATGCCCATTTGATCTACAGAAGTTGACTGGGCTGGCAGATGAATCTTACTTGGATACTGGAGAGGGAATAGCATTTTCCACCATATCTAAAAACAGTTTGGGAAGAGCTATTTTGGAAAGAGAGTGTGAGACAGATTGTGTAGAACACACATCTGTCCTTGAATAGAGGGGGGAAGGGGGGAAGCTGTTCACCTCATTGCTGTTCCCGTCCACATCATTCAGCATTTGCCACCTGAAGCAACCTCATGTGCAATGTCATTCCTACAGAACATATGAGGGTTCCAGATGCTGGGTCCACCTATTACAGGCTTCTGTTTGCCAACATGTGAACCACATGCATTGGAATGCCCACCAAAAGGCCTCCCCTAGCAAGGTTCCACTGACATCTATGGGATTTTCCACCTACAGGATTAGATATGTCACATTTTACTGGAAAAGTAATGAGGTGTTTGTCCCAGATGATTCCTCAGATGGTGCATTTCTCACAGGAACAGCAGATCTCCTTTGATTGCCACCAACTGGGGCTTGGCCCTACAGAGAGCAGCACCCAAATATCTTGGCACCATCAACATTTGATGTTTGCTCTGATTCATCCAGACTAGAGCCAGAGTGAAGCAGCACCTTTTGGCCCATCTCCTTTTGAATCTCATTCCATTGGAATTACGGCAGAGACAAAAATTAAAGTAATAACAAGAGGATAATTTTGCCTGTAATCTGATCTTCCTCAAGCATATTTGAAGTTTACTTGCACAGCCTGTGCTACAATTAGAAGGTTTCGCAGGCTGATGACTTGCCCCCACCCTGGGAGAAAAGTGCAGGAAGTGGTTGAAACTTTTCATATCCTGGGTACTTTTCAATAAAGTACTTTAGAAGCCTTTCTTGAGGCCTTCCTTGCTTCCTTAAATGTGGCAATAAAGACTGGAAGGATCCTTTTTCAAACACAAAGCACTGAATGGAATGTTTTACACATTTAGGCCAGTGTTACTTCATCCCACAAAGCATACATGATTTATATTCAGTTTACTTATTCCCAGTGAATAGAGTGGTGAATAGAGTGACAGACTAGGACTCTGGAAAACATGGTTGAATCCCCACTTGGCCACAGAAACTCACTGAGGGAGTGGAATTGGTGAAACCATAAATATCTTATTTACCTTGAAAACCCTTTTAGGGTTGCTATAAGTCAGTTTGGACTTGACAGGACAGGCATGCACACAGAGATATCTATTTACACAGGTCTGGGGAAATTTTGGTAATTGAAATCTTTGGGACTAACACGCCCATAAATCACTCACCATCAGCAATGCTGGCTGGGGCTTCTGGGAGTTGAAGTCCAAAAGATCAGGAGGGTCAAAAGTCCTCCATTCATGTATTAACTTGGACTCAAAGTAGATGCTACCTTAGATGCATCTTTCAGTCATGTTTGGATTAGGTCCAGAGGAAGATGATGAGCATGAGAGGGCTCGACACAGTGTGCTATGAGAAAGGGTGGAAAGATCTGGCCATGTTTAGCCTAGAGAAGAAAAGATCGCAGGGAGACATTATTACTGTCTTCAAATATCTGAAGGGATGTTACATAGACAGTAAATTAGACTTTTTATTCCAGAGAGCAGGGCCACAATAGGTGGAAATTGCAGAACAGGACCCAATAGGTGGAAATGGCAGAGAAGCAGATTTTGATCAAAAAATGAGATGTTTCCTAAAAATAAGGGCATTGTAATGGTGGACACTGCCTTGGGAATTAGTGCACACCTGTTCAATGGAAGTTACAGACAGCTTGTGCAGGGGAACGGCTCCACCTCAGCCCATTTCAGGGTAAGGTCTATCTGCTGCATGGAACGGGAGTAGCCTTTGTTGGAAGGGTATTTTTAAAGAACCAGAACAAGCTAGTGGGATGAAAAGTGCTCCCCAAGGGAGGCCCAAAAGTCTATGACCATGAACTGGACCTTCTCAGTGATAGTCACCTCCTTATGAAATGTGTTACTGCAGAAGGTTTGCCAGGCCCCTTCCCTCTTAACATTACAAAGGCAAATAAAAATATTGCTCTTTAAAGAAGCTTTTCAGGATCTCCTCCCCTTATAGTGGTGTTCAGTTATGTTGTGGTTTGATTCTCCTTAGGTTTTGTAGTCACCATCATGGTTTTTTATGGGGTTGTTTTTAGACCATCAGCATTGGCTTCTTATGTTATTTTCAAGGCTTGTAAATCGCCCAGCGTAGTGGCTTGCTACTAAATAAATTGCTAACCTCTTAAGAAAAGAAGCATCGGAGGTGCCCCATGCTTTTCTGCCATCTGAGGTAATAAGCAAAATGCTCCCCAAAATCCTGGGTGGAAGTTGGCACACTCCACCAACTACACGATGGTATGGCAGGAGGCAGAGAACAAGGCTGCAGTGGTGATGCCTACATGCCTATCTCCACCTGAGAAGAAGAACAATTGTGTCTCCATGTCCATCAGGCTCCACACGAAGAAAGGATGCAGTGGCCAAGACGAGGTCCCTATTTGCCTACTCAGTCCCCCATTTCACCTGTCCAGAGGGGTGACAGGCAGGACTTCAAGCATTCATTCCTCCATCTTCCCATGTGTAAAAGAGGAGGAGAAAACAGCCGTCCACCCATTTAGTGAAATTGAAGAGGAAGGAGATGGACGACCATGTAGTCCTACCACCAGGAAGAGCAGAACACAGCAGCATCAAAAACTTTCAGGTGTCAGGGAATTATACCTGGGCAGTAGGTGTGGGAGAAGAAGAAATGGTGGATTTCTCCATTATAGATCAGGACCATGGCATAGGTGTGGTAAGTGCTCTCTTTGCTTCCATGCCATGTTTTTGCTTATGGTTCCTTGGTTACATAGCTACAGGCCCCCAGAAGCTTGCAAGCACTGGATTCAAAGGCACAATCAAAGTGGTGTCTGGTTTAACCTTAAGTAACATACTGTAAAAGTTTACTGATGCTCCAATAGTCGTCAGCAACCAACATGGGTAACTGTTGTCTCTAGTTTTGTGTTCCTACTTTTATCTTGGGAGGATGATTTGCTTCAAAAAGTTGTGAAAGTTGCTGAAGGGGGTTCCTTCCCAGGACCTTTAGACATTTAAGGTCTGAGTGGACAGGATGCATGCTTCTTGTCTGTAGCACAATTGATATATGGGAAGTTGCTACCTTATATTAAATCAGACCATGGGTTCATGTGGTGACCTGTAGAATGGTTTGTACTGAGTGCCATTTTAACTTGCAGTAGGGCTTTCATCATGTGAAGCAACAAAAGTCATTTTCCAATTTACCCAGTTTTTTCCAGGTTCGTAGTTGCTGCTTTTCTCCGACATCCATTTTAGAAAGAAGAAGAATCTCACATCCTTTTCATCAAATTCCTGAAGAAATCTGTGGAGAGAGAGAGATTATTTTGAGAATTATTTTGAAAATATGAACTGAATGAAGTTCTCACCCCATTCTTGTTCTTACCGTTTTCCTTACTGGGAGCTAGTAGTGCAGTGGTTTCCTACAAATGAACCCCAAACACCTCTCATCAGATGTTTATTTAAAAGTGGCCCGAAATCATGGATTCTCAGACTGTGGTTTAATGTAATTACAGCCAGCCATACGGGGCCACTTCAGCATAAAAGAAGTGTGCTATGTTATGGACAGCCCAAACTTCCATAACACACCCAAGCCTCCCATTATTTGTTTCTGCCCAGAATATCACAAAGCATAATTATAATGTAGTCAAGTATTTGGTGCCATCTTCCCAGTGTGGGGCCATGCAAATCCTTACTAAATTAGATTTTTAAGATCCTTGAAGACTTAATGAGCTATGGTAGCTTCCATATCAGAGCTATGCATTTTTTTAAACCAAGTGAATAGTTGATTAGTATCTTCATAGTGTCGGTTAAAAAGGGAAGAGAAGCAGCAACTCTCATGTCAATAGTCACCTCTAGCAAAAAAACAAACCAAACCACAATTAGATAATTAACCTGCCAAACCAAAGAGCCAGGAGACGCCAAGATGTGCTCATCTTTCACATCCTTTGTAGCCAGCTTAATACCGCGGAGCTAAATGCCAGGTTGGTTTAAGCAGAGGATCACTGCCTGTCTTTAATCCAACACTATGAGACAAATCTTCATGGGATTGTAAAGTGGTAATAAAATGGAATAAGGATGTAAATTAGGTGGAGAAGTGGGGCGACAAGGCCTCTGAATTTGAAAAATCCCTGCTGAGGCTAAATCTAACAACAACAACAACAACCAACAACCATCATCTCAGAACTGCAGAAGGGACCCTACAGATCATTGAGCCCAGTCCCTGTCAAGGAGGCACAGTGGGGAATTGAACTCCCAACCTCTAAGCCACAGAGCTATCCAGCAGAATCCTAAAGCAGAGTTTTGAAAAATTACTTTGGGGGCCCAAAGCTCATGGGATGTTTTACCATCATTTCACCAGTTCTGGCCAGAATCCAAGAGACAATTTACACTTGTGTAACTGAAATGGCATAAGTCACAGCAGCAAGTAGCTGCTAATCAAAGGAGTACTGACTGCACTCCTGGGCATACATGCTATCAGACACATGTCCTTGTGACATAACCGATTCACTCATGCAAGTGTAAAATGACAATTCTGGCCATTGTTTACTTTGAATTTTCAGTTGTGAGAGTCAAACTTCATATATTTTAAAATGTTTGATCTAATATATTTAAATTTAAATTTAAGTATTTAAATACTTTAAATACAAAAATGGTTGCATTCAAGTATTTGGAATGAATGCTTCTAGTTCACTTTTTTTCGAAGTGAAACAATTTGTAAGAAAATGAATTCTTCAACTTCTAAAAACAATTGAATTGTAGATTTAACACAGAGTTGTAAAGTAAACTATATGAGACACCAATTTCACTGCTGGAAGTGGAGTTTCTTTAAGAGGTGAAGATTTTGTGTATATACACCTAACTAGAGATGGGGGTATTCGTATTCGAATACCCCCCCACAGGTGGAGATAACGAGGGTCCAGCCCCCTGGGGCCAGATTGTCCACTCACTGTTCCACTGCTGCCGTGGGCTCCGCACTCCCTTCCTGTTGCTCCGGAGCTCGCGGTGGATTAGCCACTCCTGGCAGGAGGCGGGATGACGAGCCTCTCTGCCAGGTCGAAGAGTGGCTAATCCACCATGAGCTCCGGAACGATAGGTGGAGATTTTGCACACACATACACAAACACCCAGAAGGTTTTTGTGGCTCTGCAAGTAGTGAGTTAAGCCTAACCCTGCAAGCTCTCAAGGGGTCTCAGGGAATATGCTTTGGTAGTTCTTCAACAGGCAAGACAAACCACAGGATAAGTAGCACTGAAGGAAGAGAAAATCTGATTTTTGTGTGTGAGGTGGTCTTAAAGTCTAGGTTCCCATCTCCACTAATTCTCAACTGGTGCCATTTTTATTGTACCCAAATGTGTTGTGTGTGCGCAATATTGGCACTAAAAAGCCAAGAGTAAGAAATGGGGGTGGGAAAAGCCAGCCAGTAGATGCATGCGCTGTCATATGTGTCTGTTGAAGCAAGGTAGAGAGTGGAGTGCCAGCATTGCAACTCTTGAGCCTTCTTGTAGAAGCTTTGGCAGCAGCACACAACCTAGTACAAAAATTCTCCTTGCTCTGATATTAGTGAGCTTTCATCAAGCTCCAACAGTAAAATAGGGCCTGGAAAAAAACCACCTGTCTTGAGAGCCATTTGTATAGAGAACTGATGTGTGCTCATCTGACAAACACTCCTTACACGTTTTATGGCTGAGATGAGACAACTGCGCATGGCAACCCAGGACACGGCTACCTAGAAGGGTTCTGTTCTGTTCCCCATTTGTTTCATTCATTTACAAACCATGACTGAAAGGTGCTCAAAATATCTGTCAAAAGCAGTGCTTGCCAGATTACTACAACTCCCAGAAACCCACAGGCCTATTGACTGTGAAATACTGGACTTGTAGTCCAAAAAAAGCAATTTTGTGGTCTGAATTGATTTGTGTTGTGCAAAATTATCTCACTCTGGTCTAAACTCTCCATGTAGCTCAACCTCTCAAGAACACCACTTTGGTTTCATCTGTTGGCCCCGGACCCAACCCAACCCTTCCATGGGAAACCACAACAGACAAAGGGAGAAATAACTCCCAACAGTATTACTTTATACTGTGCCAAAGGCAGAATAAAGGAAGAAAAAATATTCTCCAGTACCGGAAATAGCTGGGAGACCATTTAGGAAAAAACAACGTAATTTATCCTGGCTACTGAACCAAAGCCCATGCTGTGAGGCATGACAACTCCACCTCTAGCTCCAGATCCTTGTGTGGTTTAAATGAGCAAAGAGAAGCTTTCTAAGAAGTGTCTTTATCTTGAAAGCACAGAAAATTGTTGAATTATTATGGCCGCTGGAAGATCCTCAGCTACTTAAGGGCCCATTCTTACAATAAACCAGTTGCAAATCATAGAGAGGAAAAGTTACTTTTTTGCACTACTGTTCCCAGAATGCCTCAGCCAGCATGACCATGCTGGCTAGGGTTTTCTGGAAGCTGTTGTCATAAAAAGCAATTTCTCCCATTTCTACTAATAACTGTATTGTGGGCAATGGGCTGAATGCTTATACTCCTTCCCATTCATATGACATATCAGCCGAAATCTTCTTACTTAATCTAGTAAATCGTACGTCCATTGAATCAGTGGGGATCTGGTGAGTCAACTCCTCTGTAACTTCCATTGATTCAAATGGGCCTACCATTTATGACTTACTATGCTAAATTAAGTCATAACTAGAGTAGGCCCATTTGAATCAATGGAAGTTACAGAGGAGTTGACTCACCAAATCCCCAGTGGGCATACTCTAGTGCCACTTACTAGGCAAAGCAACAGGATTTCAGCCAATATGTTATAACTTGGGGAAATTACCTTTTTTGGAGCACAATTGTCATACTTTCGCAGCTAAAATGGCTACTTTGTGGCTGTGGAATTCGAGGAGGAACAGAACAACAGCAGCAGCAACAACAAACCTTTCCAACCTCTCTGTAAATGGGATGTGTTTCTGCAAGACTACCAGCACAATATGGCAATGCACAGTGTTGACTGCCTGGAACCTCTTGTGTCATCCAGATATTTTCCCACAATCCCTACAAAAAATAGACTGAAAATGAGCTGGATGAACTGATTATTGTACAGACGGTCTGCCCCAAACAGTAGGGTATGAATGGCTCCCGTGGATTTGATTTGTGGATGTACATGTCTGCTATTCAAGCTTCTGGAAAACCCTGAAAAAGGGTTGCCATAAGTCAGAGTTGACTTGACGGGACATGATTATTATTTGAGCGTCAAAGCTGGGAAAGACAGGGTTCAAGAATACTCTTAGAGCTCTCTGTTTTTTTAAATACAGTATTTGTCTCTGGACTTAGATTTTGGTAAAGTTCATTGTCCACTGGATATTGGGTGGAGAATGGGAGAGGGCTACCAAGTGGCCTTGGACAGCACCTCCCCTACCCAGCTATCATTTAGGTATGCTAGGAGCTGCATCTAACATTTGGAGGGCCATAAATAGTTATAAACTAGTAGATTGTATATGTCATGGGGATGTGAGTAAGCTAAAAGGCTCGGCCACTTTTCCTGACAGCTCACTCGAATTTTCTTGCAAATTGGACCATATGCATGTGTGCTCATGTAACACACCCATTACAGAAGGTCAGGCAGATTACATTATTGGTGCCTTCTCACATACTAGAAAGATGTGTTTTAGGAGAAAAGAAACTATGTTTATTGCTTTCAAAGGTAATATATTTAAAGACAATAAACAATTTCTTAGATCCTTGGTGTTTGTTTCTTTTTTGCAAATGTGTTTTAATGTAATATTTGTTTAAGTCTTTAAATATTTGTATACCTACTGTTTTTAGCTTTTAAATATTGTCTTTTTAATGATGTAAGCCACCTTGGGTTCTTTTTAAGGAGAAAGGTGGGATAGATCAATAAATAATTAAATAATTAAACAAATAAACAAACATGGTCCTTTCCCCCCCTAAACCTTGGAATGTACAAGCCTAAATCTCAACCCCACATCCCACCACAAGTAAAACCCACATTCTGGGGTTAGTCAACCTTGTTCAAAATCGGTGCTGCCCCTTTAAATTTTGAAATAGATAAAATGTTTACACTTCTGTTCATTTAAATGGGGAGGGCTTCTATTTGGTATCATTTTGCTAAGGCAAAGGAAGGAGAATTAGTGTTAAGTATTTCAGATACATTCTTATATATGTAATGTGTGCTGTGTGTATATTTGAGTTTATCTCTCTCTCTCTCTCTCTCTGTATAACCACTAAATTCTTCTGTTCACACATGCATACATATTACTTACTCATAATGTCACTTGATAATTTTTGCTTGCCAACACACAACTAAATGTATGAAAAGTGTTTTGTTTGGGATTATATAAAGGGGTATGAAAGCTCTGCTTGTGAAGATTGGCCTCTGATGTGCTTGCAAGCACGTCGCTGCACAGTATGTATGAGCTTATTTCAGTAGGCCTATGCTACGTATCACTAGAAAACAACACAGAATTTAAAATCCATTGGCAGTGGTTATGCACTATGACAGTCACTTGCACATTAAAAAAAGGCAATCCATTACAAAAGACAGGGCAAAGATTTGAATAAAATCTGCATGTGCAAATACATTTGTGTTTATTTGCTGGCTGGATAGCTCAGCCGTTTAGATACCAAGTTCAAGTTTATTGTATTAGCTAAAAGCCATCACAATTGTTTAAAATACAAATATGAGCAAATAAAATCATGATAAAATCAGACATATAAAATAATAAGAGACCCTTCATATCTGGGAGTCTCCCGCACAATTGATCGTAATGGCTTTCAGGAAATTAGCTCGAATATTTCTGGCCGCTTTTGCAAACAGTGCTGTTCTGTATGTAACATAAGGGTCACAGTCCAAAAGTAACCTGACCACCTTTATCTGAGGGCTTTCCTCCTGTAGAGCAGCCAAAATGTTACCCAGGAACTTTTCTCTGGGGTTTTGATAGAGCTGACAGTAGAGTAAATAGTGGACAACATCCTCTATCTCACCTGCTCCGCAAATACATAGCCTTAGATGTTTAGGGACATTCATATACCTGCCGTCTAAGACAGCGGTTGGGAGCCGTTTAGATAACTGGCTGTCAGGGATGCTGGTTAAGTCTTTGGGTCCAAGTCCGAGTTCCAAGATTCGAGTCAAGTCCTGAGTCTTTGGTCCCAAGTCCCAAGTCCTAGGCCTCGAGTCCAAGTCCCAAGTCTCGGGTGGAGGCCGAGAGGGGACATGTGCATGTGCTTGGCTTCCCTTGCCTCTGTTGAATGCTCAGAAGCAGTGGGCCTGGCTCCTGCCCCCCTGCTGCCCCCCCCTGCCCTCCCACTCACTGCCTACATGCTCTTGCAGTGTGGTGTCCAGAATTGGGCATGATTAGGTGGTGGGGAACAGTGTGGCCATGGTAATCCATGTGCCTGCTCAGTCTGATGCACAAGGCACAATTATTATTGGGAAATCTAAAGCCCCTTCTCTAGATTCTTTGTCTTTAAATCAGATTTGGAGTGGACAATTTTTCAACTTAATGATCTCTTCATATAGAAGATGTCAATGTGCCTGTATAAATGAGGACACGTATAAGTCCTTCAGTTTGCATCTAGAGCTCAGTTGTTCCCATTCCATTATTACTAAAACCCAGAAATGAGAAATGTTTGGGGTTTTTTGATTAACAACTCAGAATCTGACAGCTGGCTTTGTCATTCAAAAAACACGTCTCCGTCTTTTCCTCAAAAAAAAAAAAGTCTGTGCCTGATTCTCACCCCAACCCTCCCTCCAGCCCAATTTTCTTCGCAGTTTCTGGAACTTATTCATAAATCATGTATTTCACATCTTGCCTCTGTGTTTGTTGGCAAAGCTGATAATGATCTTCCTCTTATGTTGCTGTCATCTGAAATTATTTGTCAGATAATTCCTGGGAGACTTTCAAGAGGCAGTTTCTGAGCAGTTTGTTGTCGTTTATGATAGCCCAAATTCAAGCTGTTTGTGTTGCAGTAGTAAACCACAGGCACACAGTCTGGGATTGTTTTCCCCCCAAATTGGATTGAAGGAATATTGCCAAGTCCCTGTTTCTCCAGAATTTTACTAATTCAGTATGTTCTTGTCAATTCTTTGGGGCTTAGCTGAATATTATTATTTTGTCAACAAATCTTACTGCAAGCTTATGTCTTTTGCACATGATTCTGAGGGAGAAGGTGCTAAATGAACACATGTTCTTAAATCAGTTATATGTTGATTTGTTTAAATGTTGAATTTGCTATCTGCGGGAATGCTTTTACAATACAATTCCATTTGTTACAGCTTAACGATCTGTGGCATTACACCATTTCTCATAACAGAGAGCCTTGGGGATGGTGATGGGAATATTCCCCATGTTTTTGATAAGAATTTACTATTTTTTGCAAATTTCTTCATATCTAACCTTGAAAGAACTTGTGAGTTTTAAAAAGCCAGATGAGATAGAAAGTCATCAATTCAGATGCACGACTTTTCATTGTTGTGATTCATCTTTGTAGATCTGAATCTGAAGTTGAACCTTTGAGTATGTATCCATATTGATGCTTGATTCAGTGGCCACCTCTTTTTTTTTTGAAAGGGAGAGAATCATCATCATTAACACTTATATAGTGAGCAAGTGCAACATTATTTTCTCCATATTCCATTATGCTTCATTTATTGTACCTTTTGGTTGGTGCTGATGAGAGAGAATTTTGCTTCAATTCGTTGTAAAGAATTTGCATAAAATGTGCATATTCCATTACATTTAGAATGGAAAGAATTTGAGATTTAAGAAATCTGAATGTGGGGAAAATCACGCTGACAGATTTTCTCATTCTTGCCATTAGATAATTGGTATTTGTTTGATATTAGCACTACCACTCTGGAAGAACCTGAGCATATATAGACAAGCCACTGTGAATGTTAAATACCTTTAGAATGTTGTGACCATATAAATTGGCACCTCTATGCAGTTCAGAGAAAAGTTGCCTTTTTAGACTACAGATCCCAGAAAATCTTAGTGAGTATGGTTGGAGATTCTGGGAGTTGTGGTCCAAAAAGTAACTTTTCAGCTCGTATAGATTCATCTCTAAGTCTAGCACCTTTCAAAACTAATTCTTCCTAAGCAGGTAATTGGCTGCAGCCACACCTGTATTTTAAGACACCGTTCTATTCTACTCATCCTTGGTTGGCCACAGTCAGGTAAAACTTCCCAAATACAACTTTGAATAGCAGTCAAGGAATCATGTGAGCTTCTTGTTGAGTCTGCCCTAATTTGAAAATGATCACAAGAGCTATTTCCAGATTCAAATTCTTATCTTCTGCCACGAACCAAGGTGGTTGCATCTTCGACCAGATTCTAATTGGCCTATAAGTTCATGTGCAAGTGAATGAGGGAGGGTTGAGAGGTAGGTGAAGAGATCCCCATCTTGGGTGGCCATGCATAATTTCCAGCCACAGGTACAATGCCTAAGGGCACTTCTGAAAATATAAAGCATCCACAGAAAATGGAGCTAGGTTGGGCTGTAGCTCTATGCCTTTCCCCTCACCTCCCATGGTCTGTCAGCCTATGTGAATCATGGTCTGAATGTCCTGTACAATACACCCAGTGAATTGAAGAAGGCATTTTGTCTCCTTGCATGGAGACATGATACAGCACACTATTTTTTTTTATTACCTTCTTCAAACAAAACTAATAAATCAAGATCACCAAAGATGCATGTTATGCAAAACTTAATTAGATTTGGCACTCGTCCCACTAGGAGCAGCACTTATCCAACTTCAGATCAGAGAGTTCCATTTTAATGGGTGGATTTCAGTCGCCCACGTTGGAGTTGCTAAATCCTGTTTTTTTTAAGGCATTGTGCGTGCATCTAACTCTGGGAAGCGGAGGAGTGGAGCATTGTTTTGTCTTTTGTGAAATATGAAATAGAGGAGAGGCTCTCAAGAATGGAAGACAATGCCTTTATGGAAGCATGGAGCTCTTCTTCCTAAAGATAGGTTAATCACCTTATAAGAGCTCTGGGTGTTTTTCAAACTTCACAAACTGCTTAGCAGGATGGCACAGTGTACAGCACATCCACTGGAATGCTCCTCTATACTGTTTTAGCTCTGAAAAGGGGCCACCTCATGTCTTTTTTGCTGCCTGAGGCAAAGATGCTGGTGCTCCCCCCCCCCCCCATATTTCACATACAAAAAACAACTGGAGCAGTTTTTGAACTTTATTTCAGTAATAGATATCCCCCATACCCGAGGCAAGAGGCTGGTTTAGGGCAGTGGTACTCAGTGGTGGTTACACCACTGTAAAAGTAGTCTAGGTGATAAGATGTTGAGAATAACTTAAGAACTTTGTCCTAGGCAAACCTCATTCTCGTTCTCCTGCAAGAGTGAGATGGGCATGAACCTCGGTTCGGAGGTTCATATCAGTTCAGTTCCGCACCCCCACAGGTGTTGTGCAGGCACCATGTAATTCCCGCTCCTGCCTCCTCTGTGCGCTCACCCATTCCCCAGGTGATGGGCACTTCCCTCCCTGCCTCCTCCACGTGACTGCCCACTCACCAGTTGCAGCCGTGCTTCCCTCCTCCGCCTCCCCTAACAGCAGCCCACTCAGATGAGGAAGCAGGGAAAGGATTTGTGCAGCATTGCCTTGGAGTGGGAGGCTGCTGAAAGAGGCATAGGAGGGAAGCATGGCTGCGAACAGCAGTGAGGCGGAAGAGGCAGGGAGGGAAGCACAGATTGCCCAGGGAATGGGTGAGCACACAACACCTGTACACACGTGGCGTCAAACTGGCACAAAACTTGAAACTGAGGTTCATGCCCATCTCTAGTGATATCCAAAGGCTAAGAACCACCAGTTGAGGGGGCCCAGGATAGGTTGTGTGATAGAGCGAGTTCACATATATTATATAAGGGAAACAGCCAGGAAATTCAAGAGGAGCCACAGGAAGGCTGCCAGTGCTGCCCTCATCCCCAAAATCTGGTGCCTGAATTGTTTGCCTCACTCTATCTTATTGCATGCCTATCCCTGTTTTCAGTTGCAGATGTTGAAAAATCACATTTAGGGCAGAGAAATTATGATATGGCACCAAAATTTTTATTTTTTATTCTTTCTAATTTTGTATTGGCTCCAGCCCACCTTTTCTCATACAAAGTATGGCAACTAAACACAGTCAAAGACTCTGTCAAGGATAGAGGCAACTGAAGATGGAAGGGAGGTGACAATGAGAGATGACGACACACACAAGACATTGCCAGGTCTCAGGTATATGGAATAAATCTACCCAGCCTTGTTTGTTTGTTTGTTTAATTCCCATCCTGCTTTTCTCCAGTGAAGGACCTGAGACGCTTAAAAAATATTTGAAAAACAGTTTCTACTAAAAACACAATAAATTTTCAAAATACAATTAAACTTCTTGTCATATTAAAGCAACTGCAGAAAAGCACCAGGAAAAATAGAAATAAAAAACTCATCACATTCTCCATGAGGAGCCCCTTCCTCTGCAGCCACTCAGTTGCCAAAAGTCTGCCTGAAGAGGAAGGCCTTTATCTACTGGCAGAACTCCTTCTTGGCTTGCCTCCCATGGAAAAGAGTCTCCAGCCAATTTTCGCGTTCCCTACTCTTGCTGTTGAAATTCTATGTGACTTTTTAGAGCTCCTAACAAAGAAATTTTCTAAGTGATGGTAAGAATTCACAGATCCAATGGCACCCTGCAAATTACTCTAAGTAACCCTAAGGGACAGAATTGGGGTTCTCCAGAAAACCACTCACTTACTTTCTAAAGTCATATCTGTGGCCCTCTTAAGCGTGTCATTTCTTTGTTTTCAGAGTGATATTTCAACACAATGCAGTTTCTCCAGATATCCACCATTGGTATATCCATGCAAAACAGGTAAAGGTAGCACTCAATGAAAGCTGTAGAATCATTACTGGATGCCTAAGGCCAATCCCTATTGATAAAATCAATTATCTAGTAGGCATTGCTCCCAGTGACAGAGGGAAGCAGTAACTAAAAATGAAAGACTCAAAGCATCTACATCAAGTGTTATCTACTCTTTGGCTACCATCCCATCCCTCCCAGATTAAAATCAAGGAAAAGTTCTTTCAGAATCTGTGAATCTTGAAGGAACAACAGAGAACACCAGGACTAAAACATGGAAAGAACGAACTTCAAATGGATGGAATTCCAGGATAGGGTAGGCTCTGGCCACAGGGAGAAGTGGGTTACTTGGAAGTCACTCAATAGAATAAAGGAAACCTATGAAAATAGGATTTTCTCATCAACGTAGTCCTTTGCAAATGCAGAGAAGAACAGGCAAGTTCATACAAATGTCAGTGTACTCTGTGCCCCTCAGCATGTACCATGGAAATGTGATGTTTGCTGCCCCAAATGCTTTTGACATTGCCTGCTATTGGGTGGAAATTATCTGATATATTTATTTTTCTACTGCGGTAAGTAGGCAAATCAAAAGTGGCTAAAATAAGTCACAACTAGAATAAGCCAATTTGAATCAATGGAACTTAACAGAGAAGTTGACTCACCAAAATCTCATTGATTCAATGGGCCTGCTCTAGGCCAATTTGCTACACTAAGTAATAGGGTTTTGGCCAATATATCTGTCAGTGTATGTGAAAATGATAAATAAATTTTCGATTCATGGTGGGAGAACAGGCACCTCCTCTTGCCCCTCCACCTTGTAGAAGGCTCATTTTAGTTTCTTCATAGCACCTTGAAAGGTTGCCATTAGTAAACACAGGAAAGAGGGAGAGATTTTTACTTTTTCTTAGTGAATGCTACCTTCACAATATTCACATCTTCCCAATCCCCATGAAATTATGCCTCAATGCAGACCAACACTGGAGTATGTTTTCAATAGTAGGTTGGTGGATCAGTCACTTTGCCAGGAGTGAATGTGGTGAAGCACATCTATTTATTCTATTTCACTAGCTAAAAACAAAGCTAAGGGACTCTTACCTTCTTGGGTGAAGAGAAAAAAACACTGTATACTTCTAGGACAAGATTTTCTACATTAAAATCCCAAGCTGTCATCTCATATGAATGCCCAGCGCCTTCTCTCGGTCCCTCCACAAGCTCTCTCAGTACCCTATCCAGCTTCCTAATTCCAATTTAAAACATTTATTGGAGAATCATGTCCATGGCTCTTCCTTCTCCAAGTCTAATTACTCAATCACAAACACCTCCAGGGCCAAATGAACTGCATCCTGAGAGAATCTAATGGTATCATAACCTTGGACAACTCTTGGCAAAGTAGTGGGACTCATTGTAAAGTTGGACTTAAGTCGCACTGGTGACTTGGCTTGGACTCAACCTGTTGTTGTTTTTTCAATGACTCAGACTTGACTTGTGATTCGGAACTAGAGATTGGGGTATTCGTATACGAATATGAATATCCCCGCACAGGTGGCGATAACGAGGGTCCAGACCCATGGGGCCGGATGGTCCACTCACCGATCCACCGTGGGTGTGGGCGCTGCGGAGCCTTCCAATCTGCGAGCCACTCTTCAACCTTGCAGTGAGGCTTGTCCTTCTGCCTCCTGCCAGGAGTGGCTAGCCGATCGCGATCTGCGAAGCCATTGGAAAGCTCCACGGCGCCCGCACCCGCAGCAGATCGGTGAGTGGACCGTCTGGCCCCATGGGGCTGGAACCTGATTATCGCCACCTGTGTGGGGATATTCGTATATGAATACGAATACCCCCATCTCTATTCGGAACCCACCCACCCTCCCTTTTTTTTCTGGGGGGAAAAGCTTGTTTTTAATAGGGACTCAGACTTTGGACTTAGTACCAAAGACTTGGACTTGAACTTGGGACTTGGACCCAAAGACCTGCCAACATCACTGACTCTTGGAAAATAAGTGTGGTTCTTGAAGAGTAAAGGACTGGATGAACTTGTCCTTGAAAGATTTGAACATGAAACAAATTTGTATACTGAATCTTTCATTCTAAGTGCAAGCTCTCACCCTCTATGCTACACTGTTAAATTCTTTTGTGAAACATGCATTTTAATCTCTTTTCTCCTTATTGTTCCTTTGGCAGTGCTGTAGCATGAGGCTTTAATCCAGGTGTGGGTAAAGTGCTGCCATCCTTCAGATGTTGTTGCACAACAACTCTCATTAGCCCTCCCCAGTGATGCCTATGCTGAAAAGAGCGGGGAAGTGTATAACATCTGGAAGGTTACACTTTGCCCACCCCCTACTTTTATCAATAGCCAGCATGGTCCAGTCCCTCTCCTAATGTCTTGAAATTCTAGTGTCAAAAAAGACAGTGAAACCAAACAGTGGTTCCTGAGTCTTGTAATAAAGAAACCACACATTTATCCAATGTCATGGTAATGATTGAAGTTGATATTAACAAGGCCAGTAATGTGTAATGCTTTTTTCTTTTTTAAGTGGAGTCTCTGAGTTCTGCTGACTAGGAAGGTGATGTTTGCTCCATGAGTCATGAATTAAGTGAGAACAAGGGGATAAATCACTAATTTAATTTGGCAGAAAGACACAAGACAGCGTCTAGAAGGCGCTGCTTAAAACCAAGTTTATGTGAGACTCTTTCCTTTCAATCAGCCTTCTGTCTAAATGTTTGCAGGATTGGGACTTCTGACTTCGGAAGGAGCTGGCAGAAAAGAAATTGCTATATCAGATTGGACCCACTGCATTGGCAGACAGTCTCGGAAGAATCAGCCATTATGCTAAGTATTCTGCAGAATAGAAGCCGAACTACGTTGACATAATAATGTGGAATTTCCCAACGTAAGATGTGTGCCAGTTGGAATACCTCTAAAATCACCAGAAATCATAATAACACACTTTATCTAAAGGACGGCTTTTAAAAAATATATAGATTTTTAATGCTAACAGCATGTTCCATGGCATGACAATGCATTGTTATCTGCTTGTTTTAAAGCATTGCTACATTGCTTTTCATTCTTTTAAAAAAAATTAAACTATTTGACAATTTAAAAATAGAGTGAATCCTGTCACTAAAATAAGTAAAAGAACAGTGGAAACAATAACATTCATTTTTTAAAAAAATCATTAAAAATGGATAATGGACTGCAGAATGATTGTGAAAACACTCAAAAAAGTCATTGATAAGACCTTTAACATGAGTGATCAATTGGTAGTGGAAACAAACAAGAAACTGCTTAATATATTGGGGAATGGGGAACCTATTCCACCTGGTGAGTGCTACAACAGAGAAGGATCTCTTCTGCACCACAACTGGTCAAGCTTCCATAGGCTACATCCCAGGAAACGGAGTCTCCCCTTGGCACCAAAGCGAGAGCTAGGGCAGTTTTCCAAAGAATGTGGTCCACAGCTGTACATGGAACCTTGGTGTTTAAGTACCGAGCTTAGAAGTATACCGGATACCTTGCAGTTGTGGCCAGGTATGTATTGGAACCACAAAACGCAGCATCCACACCAGAATCAAAGAACATGAGAGACACTGCAGACTAAAACAACCGGAAAAATCGGCAGTAGCTGAACATGCCCTGAAACAAGCTGGACATGAAATACTATTTCAAAACACAGAAGTATTGGACAACACCAGCAAACATTATGTTAGACTGCACAGGGAAGCCATTGAAATCCACAAACACCAGCAGAGCTTCAACAAAAAAGAAGAAAGTCTAAAACTCAACAAAGCCTGGCTCCCAGCACTGAAAAATACAGCCTGCAAAAGGTCAACGAACTCTACCCAGCCACAAGGACCGGTGATCACTGCACCAAAGACTAGCTAATGACACCCATCAATCACAGTGACAGATCATCTCTCCCCCTTATCACAATAATACACCCACAACAAAAAACACGCTGATCACCATAATCACCCAATCTCCTGAAAAGGACAAAAAGCTGATCCCACAGCTATAAATACTCAACTATCCCACAAACTGCACCAGAGCACAGACAGAGTTCTGACTCCTGTCCTCTGAAGATGCCGGCCACAGAGACTGGCAAAATGTTAGGAAGAAAAACCTTAAAAACACATCCAAACAGCCCAAAAAAACTACAACAACCATCTTAGAAATATTACTTTTTGGATTACAATTTCCCTGGCCATGCTGAGTGGGCTGGCTATATGGAGAACTGTAGTCCAAAAGAGTAATATTTCTGAGCTCTGTTTAAATGCTTTCTACAGTTGTTTCAGTAGTCTAAACAGTAACCTCATCACCCCAAGCTGATTTCAAGCATACAGTCCTATAAATGAAAGTCTTAAGTTGAAATGTACAGGCTTGCTTGAAGACCATCATTGAATTGTCTAATGTCTATGATATACATTTTGTTTCTATATCTACAGGAAATCTGGAATGCGTCAGAGTTGTCAGGATGTCTATCATCAGCACTTGATGGCAAGGAATACCTAGGTATCTTGTTGCTTAATCCAAGAAACAAGGTGGTAATTGGCCATTCCAGGTGCAAATGTAACCTCGGCTGGAATTTAAGCCTTTCCTCAGCACTGAAAAAGGGACAGTATTTTCTGAACCATGCCCTTTGAAACACTAATCTTTTCTGATTTTGAAAGCTAAGCAGGGTCAGATCTGGTTAGTACCTGGATGGGAGACAATCAGGGAATACTCGTGATACTAATACAGGCGTACCTTGGTTTACGAAATTAATCCGTCATCCAGGACGTTATGTAATGCGGAAATTATGTAAACCGGAACGCGGATTGCCGTAGCAACAGGGGCGGTGCTAGAAACCTCCAGGCGTGATGCGTCCTTTTCGTACAGCGAACCCCCCCCGTAAAAAAATGTAAACTGAGGCATTATTTCATGGATTTCAGTTCATAAACCGAAAATTACGTAAACCAAGGCATACGTAAACCGAGGTACTCCTGTACTAAGAAGACTAGTAAAGAATCCTGTTGGAATCTACTGGCTAGAGGGTCACAGTCAAAGTTGATGATACTGAGTTAGGCAGACCTGTGTCCTGACTTGGTGGCTGAAATCTTGTTGAGCAGTTGCACTGTGACATTATGCAAGTGGCAGCTTTAATTGCACCAGGGTAGAAGTGCTACTCACAAGGCACTTCTGCAGGAAATTGTGCAATCGCTATAGGAACTGCATGACCAATTGTGCAGCTGAATTACATAGTCCTTGTTACCTGGGTGTAATGCCTGGCAAATTTATACAGGCGTTACTTTACACTACCTGAAGACAAACAGGATTCCAGCCTGTATAAGTCAGCTTCCAATGATCCTAAATGAGTTAGCCCTTCAAGGACTCTGAATTTTCTAGCAAATTGGCAGCTGTCTTTGCTGTGGAGCCTCAAAGGATCTGGGATCGAGGCAGGACTTCCAATAGGGACAACAAGGCTATTGAGAGGCATCTGTGCAACGGAGCTCTTCAAGCCATCTTCCCTGGATTTGAAGCAAGATGGGATCCAGACACCAGAGAAGGCATTTTCAGCAGGTGACCGATCTTGTACAGGGCTTCCATCCCTGCTTCCTTGTCCCCTCAAATTTATCTATAATCCTTGCAATTGTGGGGATAGAAATGGATTTTCCAAGCTTTCTACTTACGTGTTTAAAACCCCACCTTTCTCCCAGTGCAGGGCCTGCTAAGGCAGCTACAAAATAATTTTAAAAAGAGACACCTAAAAACACAGTATGTTTATGAGACTTGGCAAGAGAGGGGTTCTTTTCTTGTTACCAGAGTTTGATTCCCAGGGGAAAGGATCTTTTTAAAAGAGACAGGTCTATTTTGTTTTGCTCGTACCTCATACTACACCTTACATATGTAAAATTATGGGAACATTAATATAAAATTGGCTGACTCCTCTTGGCTTATTACAACTGGAACATTCTGGAGCAGCAGGTTAATTTAGAATTACCCTTGATGATTTTGAGGAGCCTTCTTGAGAACATTTGCTGATATTATTAATTTTATACTCAAAGTCAATTCACGTCTTGTCAGCAGTGAAAACTGAAGTACTCTGCCTGAATAGAGCAAGAAGCCTAGCTATGTTGAATTGTAGCTATCAGAACTAAATAACTCAAGGAAAGAAAACATGTTCTCTCTCTCTTTTTCTTTTCAAGTGAATAGAGAAATTTAACTAAATATTTGCTATCAGTAGTAGTAGTAGTAGTAGTAGTAACTATTATTATTATTATTATTATTATTATTATTATTATTATTATTATTATTATTATTATTATTATTATTATTATTATTATTATTATTTCAAAAAGATGTAAAAAGATGAAACTGTGTCACACCTCATCTGTGAATGTCCAAAGATTGCACAAACAGATTTCAAAGTTAGATATGATAGAGTGGCAAAGTTAGTGCACTGGTCATTGTTCCAAAAATATAACCTGCCAGCCTCCAAAAACCCGTGGGAATATCAGGTAGAGAAGGTGTCAGAAAATGACAAAGTCAAGATCTTGTGGGATTTCCGGATCCAAACTGATAGATATCTTGAACATAACACACCAAACATAGTAGTAATAGAATGGAGAACTGTCCGGATCATTGACATTGCAATTCCAGGAGATGCCAGAGTTGAAAATAAAGAATTGGAAAAACTAACAATCTTCAACTGGCAATTGAAGAATCTCACCTCTGGAAGAAGCACACTTCAGTGGTCCCCGTAGTCATTGGGGCTTTGAGAACAATATCAAGACATTTCACAAAGTACTATAAGCAGTTGCAGATCTCAGAAATCACACAATCAGAGCTACAAAAAATGGCAATATTAGGAACCGCATATATACTGCACCAATATTTAACAGATACTTAGGTTTTTGGCAAAAACTTGTATCTGTTATATAATACCAGTCAATGTTTTTATAAGTTTAACTGTGCCTGGTGTTTAATAATAATAATAATAATAATAATAATAATAATAATAATAATAATAATAATAATAATAATAATAATAATAATAATGAGGAGGAGGAGGAGGAGGAGGAGGAGGAGGATGTGCCAAATCAATTCTGGTTTATGATTACCCTTTTCAGGGTTTTCCAGGTATAGAACACTCAAAAGTGTTTTACCATTCCCTTCTTCTGGGGATGCTCTGAGACTGTGTAGCTTACCCAAGGTCACACACACTGGCTCTTCCAGATTCTACCACAATGGAGAATCAGACTCCAAACCTCTGGCTCTGTAGCCAGATACCTAAATCACTGAGCTATCCAGCCAGCATCATGTTAGTAGATTCACCATCAGTCAGAATTGACTTGACAGCACACAATTATTTTAAATCATGTTAGCAGATTTGAAATAATTGTGTGCTGTCAAGACAATTCTGACTTGTGCTGATCCTTTTCAGGATTTTCCAGGTAGAGAGTATTCAGATGTGACTTGCCATTCCTTTCTTCTTGGGACATCCTGAGTGTACAGCTGACCCAAGGCCACACAGGCTGGTTCTTCTGGGAAGTACAGTGAGTAACTGAACTTCTAAACTGGCTCCGCAGCCAGTTACCTAACTCACTGAACAATCCAGTCAGCTAACTGTGTGCCGTCAAGTTGATTCTGACTTATGGTAACCCGTTTCCAGGTTTTCTAGGTGGAGAATATACAGAAGTGGTTTAATATTCCCTTCTTCTGAGGGCATCCTGGGACCAAGGTCACACAGGCTGGCTCACAGGAGGCACACTGGTGAAATGAACTCTCAACCTTGGTTCTGCAGCCAGATATCTAAACCCCTGATCTATCGAGTAGAATTAGCCCAGCCTAATTTGCATTGGTAGTTCATGCAATATCCAGCAGGTACCTGAAACTATTGGATACTGTTACAGTATACATGGTAAGAAATTATGGGAGCTGCAAAATCTGGAAGGCCACACCTTCCCCATCCTTGATTTACCAGGAGATGGTGAATATGAATTCCACCCATATGATGACACAGCCATCAGTCACCAGGGGTGGAATTTGAAATCTACATCCCTGACTTGTGCTTGCAGCCTGCATTTTGGAACTTACATTTAAGAGACAAACCTGGAATGGACATTTGCCATGAATTTTAGGACTTTCATATATTTTTTTCTGCACTGTCCACAATATTTTGGTACACAGCCTGATGAAGACTAGTATAAGAGCCTCGTGGCATGGTAGTCAAGCTGCATTACTGCAGTCAGGACTCTGCTCAGGACTTGAGTTCAATCCCAGTGGGTTCAAGGTTCACTCAGCCTTCCATCCTTCTGAGGTTGGTAAACGGAATACCCAGTTTGCTGGGGAGGCAATGTGTAGCCTACCTAATTAAAAAAATGTAAACTGCCCAGAGAGTGCTTTAAGCACTATGCGGTAGTATATAAACAGCACACCTTTTGTGCTAGCAATTTTGTTTATTTTGCTTTTTAGTCGTGTAATAAAGGTATCACCTGCCTTTGTTTTTGTATTGTGTAAGGACCACATGACTTTGTTTGTTTTGATGAAAGTATACAATCTCTCTAATGTCATTTTATGGCAGCCTTCCATGACCATGTGCTCTTCAAATATATTGGGATACAACTTCCATCGTCCCCAAATTATAACCCATCACATCTAGAGAGAATCAGAGCATAGAGATCTGCTCTCATTGTTACAGTTTGAAAAGCTCATCTGCCCCTCCCCCCCATGAATGAAACTGTGGGGAAACATTTTATAGCTCATTTTAATTAAAATTTTCTCAGATTGCTGGGGGTGGATAATGGAGGTGCTCAGGAGCTGCCCTGTGGCCATGTCTGCACAACAAACAGCATTGTCTACACAACAAATATCAGATGGGTTTTATAACTGTCATGGCTTTGCCTCTGCTAGAAATTCTTGTTCTTTGAGTTGATCTCTACACCAGCAGAATAATCTGTTAACAGCGTCTGAGACAACAATTGCTCAGGATCTCTTAAGAGGAAAACCAGAGCAGCTAAATTAATTTAAGGGTGCAATCGGAATCTGGACAAGTTCTTCCTCAGAACTGCAACAACCAGAATCACAAGCCGTAGAAAGCATTTGGGTTAGTGAGTTGTAATCACTTACCTTGCTTTACTGTGAATCCTCACATTGAAGCAGAATGAGGGACAATCCTCAGCCTGCAGGCTGGCCAGTGCTGGGAGGTTTCCCAACACTACTGGCCTTGCCCACTTACCATGAGGGAGCAAAGGAACTGCTGAAGCCCCATCACCCTGGCAAAAACCATGTTGCTAGCCGCCCAGTGCTGAGGGAGCTGGGAAGCCTCCACTGCATTGGTCAAGCAGCGATGCTGTTCTTGCCTCAGGGACAGCTTCAGCAGCTCTGGTTTTGCTGTCCATAGCTAGGAAGCCTGTCGGGCAGTGACTGGTCCATACAGAAGCCCTGTCCGGTTTACAAAGGGCATCAATGTGCCCTTTTAAAACTGTACCAGAGCTTCCATCATGTGAGAGTGACTTCGGTCCTTTCTGTAAGTGTAGTTGTGTCCAATGTTAGGGAAACACCACATGAACACCAATAGGGTTCCATCCAATTAACCATATGCAGTTTAATTAATGTATTAAAATGCAGGCAAATTCTCAAATATTTCTCTTCAGCTGGGCTATAATTCCTATATTGTTTGAGAGCCACTGCAGTAAGAACCTGAAGATCCCTGGTTCAAATATCATTAAACCATACATTTACAGTTACCCACAGCAGGCTACAACCAATCTCAGCTCTAGCTCCTTGCTTGCTATAAGACCTTATCAAGATGCTATGAAGTTTACTAACTGTACATCAAGTACATTGGACTGAGGGGATTTCTAGCTGTGGTGCTCCCAGCAAGTACTGAGGCAAATTTTTTCTAACAGGCAACTAGACAGAAGCTTATCCTAGACCAATGGTTACCAATCTTTGATCTCCAGATGTTCTTGGACTGTAACTCCCAGAAATCCTGGCCGGCACAGCTAGTGGTGAAGGCTTCTGGGAGTTTAATCCAAGAACACCTGAGGCCCCAAAGTTGGGAACCACAGTCCTAGACCATGAAGTCTTCCAGCCTAACCTTTCTCCAGGTGAACACAATTTAGGTGGGTCTGCCAGGTGAAACTTCCAGAATGGAGAATCCAGGAAGGAAGGGAGGATGGACGGATGGCACATGCCCAGCCAGAAGTATAGTCCATGGAAGCTATACTCTCTGCCTGTGAAGAAGCAGACCACAGCCCAGAAGACTAAATGCCAAATAACATCTCAAGTACTACCAGATTTTTATTTTAACTTGAAAGTATGACTATGTTGCTTCCATTGAAGTGTCAAATTTAATGAGATTCTAGGGCCCCAAAGCCCCATTTAATCTCATAAAATGTGCATTTTCTTTTAATGCTCCCCCAAGCCATTATAAGCCCGAGGTCATACCCCATACTGTCTCACCTGGGTGGGGAGAGCTGTGACTGAATGGCTTGCACAACTGCTAATTCTGCTCTCCCAGTGCTAACTGTGGAAGGGCAACTTCAGTCTTAGATCATTATCTGTATGCTTCTTTCTCTTTAAATGAGTCTTGAATTGGTTAGTCCTTCAACTGGGAGATACTTCTTATACAGAGGCTGGTTATGTACCAGGCCCCCTATCGGAGAACTGTACCCCTTAAAACAGGAAATATGGCCAGTGTATCCCTAGACTTCCCCAGCCTTCTAGTTTTTTGGGTGGATCGTTGATCTGACTTTGCCCTTAATGGCAAACTTAGGAATTCAATTAAATAAATAAATGACGTGCAGTGCGGCCAAATTCATGCTCCACTGCACTGTGTCAGGAAACATGCTCCTGACAGTGACACTGAAAACCAGTTGTCAGTCTAATGTAATCAAACAGACAAGCAGCTCTGCTGGCAAGAACTGAATTAGCGTTTTCTGTCTGAATCAGTGTCATCGGCTGGGGAAAGCACTGAAGCTTATGCAGTGCTAACAAAACCACCCCCAGAAGCTGCCTTTGTTATCGTAAATATGGTGGGCATTTGTGCTATCTGTACAACCTCATTCTGTAAGAGGAATATATACCTCATGGCCATGCTATTGTTTTCATCATCCTTGTGCAACAATAGAATTCACAGACCCAATGGCAGATATAATTGGACAACTGTAATTTTAAAATAAATATATCTGAGATTCCTACCATGCCAGGGGAGGTTGTTTGGGGCTGGTAGGTGAAAATCCATCCCTCTTGCATACATTCTTACACACACAGGGCAAGGTGTTATGGTGGGAACGTCACTCCCCAGATCAATTTGGTGGTGGTTGTGGTAGGGTTTGTCATTGCATGTGGTTTGTGAAATCAACATTTTTGCCAATGTATTCTTGTTTGTCTCATATGAGAATGTCTGCTTGGGGAAAACATCAGCTGCTGGTAAAACTTCAAAAGGCTAAATAGCTCCTGCTTCAAGCATGTTGGTCAGGTGTAACCCATTCAGAAAGGAAGAACTGCCATCATCAAGCCAAGACTTTCCCCCACCCATACAACCCCACACACATCCATTCAGAAACATACGATGAAGCTGACTGCAATACCTGGTATTCAGAGATAGACTGGCAATAGGCATGGAGGATCTGTTTGTGACTGTAGCCATTGATACACTAATTCTCCATGAATCCATCTTAAGTCATGACACCACCCTATAGTCTAATCCCATCTCAGTCACTGACTGGGATGCAGTCAAAAGGGTGGCAAGATAACTAAAGGGCACTGCACATCTGAAACTAAGATTGGCAGCAACCACAGGTCCCAGACTGATGGGATATGCAGCTGCTGACTGGGATTGGGACATCATGTACTGCAAGTCATCCAGCAAGAAAGCTGTTCTGTCATGGAGAAGTATTTATTTTTATTTATGTATTTATTTGATTTATATACCACCCATCTGGCAGCCAGGGCCACTCTGGGCGGTTTACAGCAGATAAAACAACAGAGTAACAAAATAATACATATACAAAATGATAATAATACAATTGGGGCATAAATCAAATATCATAAAGCGCAGTAAAACAAGTACAATACAATAAATTACAGTTAAAAGCATAAAATATTAGAGACAAGAAGCATGGTGGTGTGATGGATGATATTTTAGCAAACACTGTTGTATCATACAGCTGTTTGTTCAGAGAAGGCCTGCTTAAATGGCCAGGTTTTTAACAGTTTCCTAAATGTGCCCAGTGAAGGGGCCAGGTGGACTTCGGGCGGAAGAGAGTTCCATAGTTGTGGAGCTACTGCCAAGAAGGCCCAATTTCTAGTGGTTGTTTTCTGGGCCTCTCTCGGGATCAGAACTCTCAACCACCCTGCCTGGGATGATCTTATAGGTTGGGCAGATCTAACTGGCACTCGGCCAGAAGTAGCTGTCTGCTTGGCAAACCAAAAGCAGGAGACAATGGTAATATCTTCCATAGATGCAGATTAATTATATCCATCCTTGAAGCATGGAGGCAGATATACCATGGCTACGTCAACTACTGCTAGGGGTGACTGACTGGAATTTGGCGATTCAGTGTCACCAGTATGCTGACAACACTCAACTCCATCTCTCCTTTCCATTTAAATCCAAGAACGTGATCTCTGTCCTAAGCCAATGCTTGGAATCAGTAATGGACTAGGGAAGAGTAAACAAATTGAAGCTTAATCTTGGAAAGACAGAGGTTCTCATGGTCAGTCAAAAGGCAGATCAGGGAATAAAGATTCAGCCTATGTTGGATGGGGTTACACTCCCTCTGAACACTGAGGTGCCTAGCTTGGGAATACTTCTGGATTCCTCCCCGAGCCTGAATACCCAAGTCTTGGCAGTGGCCAGAAGTGCATCTGCACAGTTCAAACCAGTGTTCCAGTTGTTCCTGTTCCTTGAGAATCCTGACTTAGCTGTGCTGACACATGCCATTTGGATTACTGCAATGCACCCAACATGGGACTGTCCCTGGATACCATTCAGAAACTTCAGCTGGTACAAAATGCTGTAGCCAGGCTGTTGACTGACGCTGGTTACCATGTTCATGTGACCCAACTGCTACGACAGTTTCATTGGCTGCCGGTTTGTTTCCAGGCTTTATTCAAAGTGCTAGTCATGACCTTGAAAAACCTTCATGACTTGGGTCCAAGATATTTGAAAGACTATACGAGATCCCACATGTATTAAGAGCCTCTGGTGAACGCCTTCTCCTGGTCCCACCACTTTCACTAGCATGATTGTTGAGATCCTGAGAGAGGCTTTTTCTGTGGCTGCATCCAGATTCTGAAACCTTCCCTCCTTTCCTTCCACTGGCAATTAAAAATATATATTTTAACAAAGGCTTTTGAGGAGTCACCAGGCAATGTAGATGGAGAGGGCTCTTTTTTAAAAAAATAGTTTTTTAAATATTTGCATACCATAGCTTTAAATTTTAATCAATGTGTTTTGATTAATTTTTGATTTTACATTTTTTTACATTTTTTGTAAATGGCCTTGGGTCCCCATGAGGTGAGAAAGGTTTGATGAAATTAATAAAATTTAATTTAATTTTTTAAAATAAGTGTCAATAGTCTTGGTGGAGGAAGCAGTTTTAAGGTGGAAAAGTGGCATATACACACCTTTATACATAAACATATAGGAGACAATCTCTTCAATAGTTTTCTCTTATTCATCAGAGGCTATTCATAACTAAATTGGAAACATGAGGGCCTGCTAAGCAATGCACAATTTGAAACAATTCAAGAAATAAAATTTGCAATTGAATTAAAAATAATAATAACAGCTAGAAACAGTCTTTTTAAATAGGGAAAAATTAAACTGAACACTTGTTAAACTATGAACACTAAATCTCCCAACGCTAAATCTCCCAACTAGAACAGTATTATAATAACTAGCACTGCAGTGTGTTGGACTGAATCAGCATCTCTTTCTTAAGGAAGGTGTAGCCTTGGTGTAAACGCAATACACTGCAATCTTTTGCCACATCTGTAACTGGAAATTTCTGAGATACCCATCTGCCATTTCTCTGTTATTTCATGTTAAACCACAGATGACTGAGCTGTAGGAAGGCCATGGAGTTCTTCTTTGGAAGCTATTTGCAGTAGCACTTCTTATTTTAATAAATCTGTTGCCATTTTATAAATACTGAGTAATATGACCAGGAATCTAACACTTAAATTTGTCATCTAAAATGATGCATCCTGGCATAGTGACAAAAGCAGCCCAGGTATGGCAAGTTCACTCTGTTTTGTTGCCATTTACTGCTTCAGATGAGCAGGATGGTGCTGATCTTCCTGGCTCCATAGTGGTCAAAAGGTGCATGACTTTTCCCAAACTCTATTTGCTCATCAGTATCCTATCCATTCCTGTACCATACAACAGCTTTTTGAACTGCCACATCTGTATTGTTACCACAACCAACACCCTTGTCATCAATATACATGGCATTTTGTATCTGTGACTACAGAAAAAATCCCTGCCCCTAGGAGCTTACACTTACGGGAATTGTTTGGTCTGTATTTTTAAGCAGACTGACATGATTCACAGTTTCTAGACCAATAATTTCCAGTTTAGAACCCAGTTATTCTTTAGGTCATACATTTCTTCAAATGTTCTCATTCAGTTCTCAGCTCCAAAACTGTACTCGTACACAAAATGTGTATATTTTGGAAATCTGCATAGACAGAAAGCTGCATAGAAAATTGCAAGAGGGATGTTTAAGGACTTCTGGGATGCTGCTGCAACTGAACAGAATGGTTGTAGGATTGAAAGTGAAAACAAGTGAATATTGCATTGACTGGATATATACTGATTTATACATCCCTACACACAGTCTAAAGCTCGGCCAAGATAGAAGAGATGAAAGCAGTAACAAGTGCAAATGCACTTACATAAAAATGTTGGCTGGAGATGCTTCAAGTTGTATCCCCAAAAAGTCACTTTCCAAAGCTCTGTTAAAAACCCAGGAGTCCTGATGGACCAGACTAAAAGACCTTTCTCATTCAGCATCCTCTTTCTCACAATGGCCTACTTGAGGCTTCAAGAAGTTCACAAACAGAGCAAACTACAGCAGTCCTCCTCTTCAGTTATTCTCCAAGACAACAGGGCCCAAGGCATAGGAAAGATGGTGTCCTCTTTCCCATTCCATAAACAAAAGCCAACTGGGCTGGCAGCCGATCTGACTTCAACACTGATGATAAGATAGTGTCCTCAAATACAGAAACAAGAGTACCAGATAGCTTAGAGGGTGCAGTATGGCACATACAGTTATGTCCTCCATGAGGGGGTAATATCCAGAGGTAAATACTTGAGGGCTGCTACTTCTGTCTCCTTACCCGGTTGTCTCACCTGGCCTAATGGCAGGGCCAGCCATGACCTGATGACAATAGTTCCTAATGGTAAGTTTAGCAGTGGCATTGATGAAAAGAGCTGTGCCAATATCTCCCCCTCCATTGATGACCTCCTGTCTGTGAAACCTTGATCTTTCTTTTAAAAAAGCCCTTCCTTTCATGTCATTTTTGTTGTGGTTGTTAGAAAATAAAAGCTGAGATTTGCAGCATGATGCAATCTGCTCCCAGCACCAAATTCTCTGCTCCCATGGTGTAATCAAGGAATGCGCTGGCTAGAAGCTAAAGTGCTTTAAACTTAAAAACCACTTGAATGTAGAGAATCCACACCTGAATCCAGATCGTCACATCAGTGCCAGATTGGCCAATAGGCTTAATCCTACTGCTCCTTTTGAAAGGGTGGAAAGTGGCATTATTCCTCCTCACAATGTCTGGATTTTAGCTGGGATACTGGCTAGAAAATCTGGATGTTCATGCATTGGATTTTACACATACAGTTCTAACTTTTAATCCACATGCAGATAACTACTGGCATTTGAGGTGGAATATGCATACCAAGTAGGGACGTGGTGGCGCTGCGGGTTAAACCGCAGAAGCCTCTGTGCTGTAAGATCTATAGATCTGCAGCTGTAAGATCGAATCCACACGACGGAGTGAGCGCCCGTCGCTTGTCTCAGCTCCCGCCAACCTAGCGGTTCGAAAGCATGCAAATGCAAGTAGATAAATAGGGACCACCTCGGTGGGAAGGTAACAGCGTTCCGTGTCTAAGTCGCACTGGCCATGTGACCACGGAAGATTGTCTTTGGACAAACGCTGGCTCTATGGCTTGGAAACGGGGATGAGCACCGCCCCCTAGAGTCGAACACGACTGGACAAATTGTCAAGGGGAACCTTTACCTTTACCTTTATGCATACCAAGTGAGTGATTAAGGAAAATGCATTCTTGTTGGTCACTATGTATAGGAGAGTAATCCAGATAAATGCAGTGTAAGACCCAAACCATTAACATTAATTATTTCAAAAATGTTGGAAGATATCTTGGTTGGGAAATTTTGGCTATGTGTTTGTTTTAATCTGAAGTCTATATCCAATTTTATTCTGAAGTAAGGGAGTCTCATTGGATGAATGGGACTTTTAAAGTCAACATTTAATGTATGTCCCGTTGAGTTAACAGATCAACTCAGTTTAAGAACAATATTTGGAATTAGCCTTGATTTCTTAAAATGCTTTACCAAAGAATAGCATGAGAATTCATTTCTGTCAACGTCAGACTAGGAAGAAGTCCAAACTAATTGGACTTCTTTCTGGTCTGAGTGGTGAGAAGATTGATTTCCCTTCTTCTTCTGGATTCTGATGGCTCCTGATGAAGAATGTCTGAGCTAAAAACACATCAGGACCTGCTCTTTTCTGTTGAAGACATCTGATATCTGCTTCTAAAGAAAAGCTTTATTACTGTTTTTGATAATGTTTGTTCAACCTTCTGGCTTATCCTGACCTGTTTTTTTTTTTTTAAATGTTTGTTATTCATTTGTAATTTATTAAAAGATGAGTTAGCATATAACAATATGCATGCATTTGGGAGAAGAACCCTGAAGCTGGAACAACAGTAATGTAGTCTCTTTCTTTGGAGATGCATTTCTAATTCTTAGTAGGTGGTCTTGTGGCCATTTTAGTCAGGATGTGATCAGACAGCTGCAAAGGCACACACCTGATTGCACCAGAAAGGGTCCCTTTGGGAGCCATCTCCCTTAAAGTGACACTTCCATCTGCCAAGGCATTGCTCCCACCGGGTCACCAAAAGTAGAAGCCCTATGGCTGGACCAAAAAAAAAAAAAAAAAATCCAGTTCAGGCACAGATCAGGGTTGGGTTGGAGCACATTTTCCCGTGTGTCATGTGATTGCTGGGAAATACTGGACTGTTCCAGAAGTGGTCCAAATTGCTATCTATTTCCCCATGTGATCATCCCCTGAGTTCTGTGTTGTAAAGAGGATTGCTATTATTTTGGCATACGTTTTAGACTGCACCTCTCAGAATTTGAGTGATAACAGAGCAATAACCATAAAAATGCTGGTGAGGAGGTTCTGAAAGCTGAGGACTGAAAAAGAAACATTTCTTTATTATGTGAAGTAACAGGAGGGAATGCTGTTTCTATTTGTTAACCCAGATGGTGAACAAAGGACAGGAGATCTTCTGGAAGGAAACAATTTTGTGAAACCTTTTCCCTCCACCAAAAGTGGAGGGAAAAGGTTGGACCCCCCCGGAAAAAAAAATTATTGAAGATTATAGTTCAAGCTTATTTTAAGATGGACAGCAGTATGTTCATTTCAAAGTAACCCTTGCCATGTTCATTTTCTACACACACACACACAGAGAGAGAGAGAGACAGAGACAGAGACAGACAGAGAGAGGGGAAAACTCTTACATGGAAGAACTGCAGCCAATAGCCTTGCTGTGAAATAGAAGAGCTTTTTTTTCAGGAAGAACCTGAAAGAGGAGAGGATGGGGAGGGGGGGGAATGTGATTTAATAAATGATACCTAGTAACATAATTATATGGTTTTAAAACCATGCTAGTTCGCTTGTCTCAGCAAGAAATGTTGGTGCATGTGAGAAATAATTTATATTGCTTACTACAGGTTTTTAATCCTGGCAAATGTTTTTCTTCATAAAGAGAGGTGGGAAACACCTTCATCATGGCGATTATACGTATTAGCACAAAGATACAACATGTTCTGGATTCTGAAGGGGTGTTCATTATTAAAGCAGCTTTCCTCAGAAAAGGCTGGTGATGTCAGTCTTTGCTTTCAAAAAAAAAAGAACTTAATAAAACCTGCCACTTAAAGTCAGGGATCTGTCAAAAAAAAAAGTGTAGTGGAATCCAGAGAAGGGTGATTTTGTTTTCCTTTGGTTTGCTTGATTTCTCAAGCTTATTTTCTTCACAACGTGGGAATAAATGGATTACCAATTGCCCAATTGCCAAATAATACAAATGTCAAATGATTTCTTTCAAGGCTTTTGAAGTAGGAGTGCATCCAGCAGTGTTATGTTTATGATTATGCCATTGGTATAGGCAATGTTTTAAAACCTGAGCAGAAAGATGCCCACTTAAGAAGCTTACAGGACAACGCTTGACAATGAGGTAGGAATAGAAGGAGGCGAGAAGTAAGACAAATGGGGAATGGACATGAGTAAATGAAATTACAAGCACTTTTGTGTTCTTTGTTGAGCACATTTATAGTGAGAGTCTTGGTAGGTTTTGAAAACGGATTTAAAGAGATAAAGAAGTGGTGCCACATAGATGTACCACAGGTTATATGTGGTCTCCTGCAGTTTCTGAGCTCCCACAACCACCACTAAGATTCAGCAGTAAGTTGGTGAAAAAAATCCCTTTTTTGCTATTTTGGAGAGAATCACTGTCTCAGAACTCTACAGGAAGCATGACTCTGCTCTAAAACAAGGTGTGTGTTCCATGCGCTCCTTGTTTTCCTGAGGCAAACACTATTTTCTGGAAACAAGGAGAGAAAGATTTTCTTTTTTTACTTCTAGTTACCATCATAATTGTGAAGATGGTGCAGCCTACAGTGGTATTGTATATGCGTGTGTCTGTCAAATTGGCGCACAGACTGACCTAAGTCACACATACCCCACGCTAGCGGTGTTCTGAGAAATTTAGTCATAAAGACTTGACCAGGCAATGGACAAAGTCATGTTCAACACAAAACCTACCCAGTCTAGTGATGATCTGGAATGGCTCTGCTTAGAAGGTTCTTCCAGACATAGTTTTCCCCCAACTTCATGCACTCTGCATTTGCTGGGTTATAATTCCCACTATCTCTAGACCACATGGCCATTGGTTGGTTACCAGACATGTAAAGAATTTCTCATTCTCATCAGTTCATGCTGCCTCAACTTGAGACACTTCTATAAGGGATTTCCAGGACCCACAAGACTCATCATCTCCAGGCAAGAAAGGGATTTGCTTTTTCTCATCAAAGTCTCCATAATCTGTAGATAAAACTAGTATCCTTTCTCTTTCAAAAGCAAAGCACATACAATACACTGCAGGTGGAGAACAACTGGTTAAAATGTTTAAAGGATAGGCAAACATTATCTTCTATTTTGTTAATCCTCAAAGGACATGTGCCCATGCAGCAGCCATCATCATCTTACGCAGTTTGTGCTGTTGCATGAAAGTATCATTGGCAGAACTTTGCCTAATTTGCACAAGAAGTCTACTTCTCGTCCCTCCTTGAGAGCCGCACCAAATTCCTTGCCCATTCACAGGGTGAGGAGAATAATTTTGTCTTTGCCTGCAAGGGTGAGAAAAATGATTTTTCATGTCACTGTTGCCTCTGTGTTGGGAATACTATACTGTAATACTGGATTTCCTGCATCAGCTGGAAGGTGGATAAGATTACCTTTCCAGCTGTGTTGTTCCAGAGATCCACAATAAATGGTACAAAACTGTTAACTAGAATTGTTGGTTCTACTCTAACTCAAGCAGTAATCAATCAGTAGATAAGGCTCTTATCAATGTCTTGTCTATTTGTTTCCTGTATATGTGCTTTGAATCAGTGTAACCATCAGTGTATATGCCACTCTTTCTGGGTGCTAAACCATTTTTAAAAAAACTTTGTAAAGAGGTTGTCTGTCTCAAAGAGTTTATAATACAAATTTCCACAATGGATAGCCAGCCACCTACAAAAGGAAGGGAGTGTCGAGCAAAGCAAAGGATTAGGCTGTGCTGATGCAGTTACATGTTAGTTAGGCATTGTTTCAGTTTCAATTGAGGATAACAATTAAGAAGTTAAGCGCAAAGATTCAAGGACAAGATTAGGGTTTCAGGAAGAGCTTGGAAGAAGGAAAGAGGAACCCACCATTACAAGATGGCTAAGAACTTAGAAGGTTTTAAAGTTGGGTTAGACAGATGTGAATAAGACTGCCAATGGCATGATAACATACAGCATAGCCTCAAAACGCAGGGTTTTGTTGTGTTGTGTTTTTGGACTATAGCCCCCAGAATCTACCAGTCAACATGGTGGCATTTGCCTTTCTTTCCAACCCTCACAGTTATTGTTAGGAAGAATTAATGATAAAACATATATCCACATGTATCCTTGCTCTGGTACTCTTCAGTGAGTTTCCACGGCCAAGCAGAGATTCAAACCAAGGACTCCTGAGTCCTCATCCATCACTCTATTCGCTACACCACACTAGTTCTCATGAGGTGTGCAATAAGTGATTGGATGAAGGGCAACATCTATCTATTTTAAGCATGAAAAGGAGCATGCATTTGTGTGTGTGTGTGATTTTTGTATGCATCTGCTTCAAACTATATTTACAGATTCACTGCTTTCCATTGCAAACTGTACTCAGAAGGACATGCCTTGTAACAAACATGGGGTAGGAGATCCTTAACCCATTCTCCAGCAGCTGCTTTTTGCCTGAAACACCCCTCCCCAGCTGCTCTCTTCTCCTACAGCAAAGGAATGCACTAGTTCATGTGCCTAGTTCAACCTGCCAACAGTCAGCCTCTGTTCTGAAGGTGGCTCCCCACCAAACCATCTGTTAAGCCCCACCTCCTTTCAGAAGAAGAGGCAAGAACATTAGTTTCCATCAGAGGTTGGAGATAAGAAGTGCAAGGGAACCCCTGCTGTTATCTTTTATCTCTGGTCCTGTTATCAGCTAGCACTTGGAGGAGTTGTCTGAGTCCCAGTCTGGTGAAAGAAAAGGAATATTGTGATGCCTCTATAAGGCTGAACACCTTCCATATGCGTTGCCTCCGACGCATTTTTGGTATCACCTGGCAGGACAAAGTTCCAAATAGAGTAGTCCTAGAATGAGCTGGAATTTTTAGCATGTATACATTACTGAAACAGCGACGTCTACGTTGGCTTGGGCATGTCGTGAGAATGGCTGATGGTCGGATTCCAAAAGATCTCCTGTATGGAGAATTAGTGGAGGGAAAGTGCCCCAGAGGGAGACCACAGCTGTGATACAAGGACATCTGCAAGTGGGATCTGAAGGCCTTAGGAATGGACCTCAACAGGTGGGAAACCCTGACATCTGAGCGTTCAGCCTGGAGGCAGGCGTTGCATCACGGCCTCTCCCAATTTGAAGAGACCCTTGTCCAGCAGGCCGAGGCAAAGAGGCAGTCACGAAAGCAGCAAAATCAGGGAGCTGGACAGGGGACAGATTGTATTTGTCTTCAGTGTGGAAGGGATTGTCACTCTCGAATTGGCCTTCTCAGCCACACTAGACGCTGTTCCAAGTCCTCCATACAGAGCACGTTACCATAGTCTCTTGAGACTGAAGGATGCCTAATCTAATCTATAAGGTTCCATAGACAGCGTAAATATGGATAGAGAACACTGATAAAAAAGAAACACACCTGGAAGGAGAGGGAAGTAGCAGGCAGAGGGAAAGCTAAACATTCCTTAACTCTAGCTCTTCTCTATTGCAAAGCTACTCTGAGGGTGCTTTGCTACAGTCAAAGGCCCATTGAATGAAAGTTATACACTACTGCAGGCTCTGTGTGGCCCTAGGTTCCTTCTACTAATTTTACATTAAATATACTTATGATGGCAGCTTAAGGCTACTGTCCAGAACAAACTCAAAGGAAATGAAGTCTGGTTTTAGATCAAATGTACTGTCTGGTCAATGTGTTCAGATTTGCATTACAGACTAGTTTAAGGAAAGAAGAAGTTTATGTCCCATGTGTAAAAACACCTATCACCCTGGATGCTCTCTTACACTGTGAGATTATTTCTTTTTCTGGGAATTATTTATCCTGGGAGGTCCTCTGTGATGGATCTCCTGTAGTTTTTGGTCCTACCCTCCACTGAGCTTTGCCTACAAGCAAATGCCACTCTAATTGCAATTGAACTCAGTGGGTTCACCTCTGAGAAAATGCACCTAGGCTCAGGTTTCACGCATTAGAAGCCATACTCTCACAAAAGCATAAGGTCTGGCAATGCTCAAATCATTTAATTGTCAGGTGAGGCATAGCACATGGAGCAGATATTAGCGAAAATCATATCCCTTTAATTATAGGGTCCTTTCAGTTTTATGGCTCTGGTTTTCTTGTTTTTTGCACCCTGTCTCTATATTTACTCTATTTGCTGAGAGATCACAAGATGTCTCAAAATAATCACTGTGCTTAATTGGAGCTAAATTATTGTGTGAGGCGCCTGACTACAGTGTTTCTTTTACAACAAGATTACATTTGGTGAAACTAAATTGAGCACAGTCTGTATGAGAGCACTAAGATCCAGAAGCATCTTTGAAGTGAAGGGAATTTCATTCTGTAAAGCTGTGGAGTCTGCCAATGGTTTTTACATGAAGGGTTTGTTCTGCTGCATAGTTCCAAACCTGGCTTTTGTTTTTGATCCTGTTTATACTCAATAATATATTCTCTCCCAACATTGCTTTCACAATGACGAGTAACAGTTTAAAGTAATATTTTACACACACACCCCCAAGTAGGGAATTGTTCAGTAGCTTTTCAAGGTCATGCATTAAGGCTAGATAAATAGGGTTAAAGAACAGTCATTTGTAAGCTTTCAAAATGAATTGGAAATGTTGGGTGCTTATATAGTCCCTTTCCAAATTTTAGTCTGCATTTTATGTATAAACAATGGTTTTATTAAAAATACAATTTTAAAATCCAAAATGAGAATGTGTGGAGCTTTTACAATCCTAGCAAGGTAGTGGTGGGGGTTGTTTTGTTTTGTTTAGACAATTGCCAGCACATCAGGAAAGTGACAATGAAGGGTGGTGGGAGGGCATGTTGAGTACTCATTCTTTTGAAAGGGCTACATTTATGGAACAGTTTGATGCAAAGAACTTTATACAGTCATTATGTCATTGTGTAGGTCATAGCCATAATCAGAGATTGAATATTATTGCCCGAAATACTGGGTACAAGTTGTGTCTTCTCAGTGGTCTTCAATGCTTTCCAGACCTGGGATGGGGCCATTGTATGCCTCCACAGACTAGATGCCACAAGTGGACATGACCATGATCTCTGATAGCCTTGCGTTATTGGCTGAAGACCTGAGTGGAGCTTCTTTCTTTGGCCTGGTGACCCAGCTTCTTGGTTTTCCATCTTACCTCCATGATAATTCAGCACTCAAAAATGAAAGGAGACAGTGCAGTCTGTGAATAATCTTAAAACTGCAGAACTGGAAGGGATCCTATGGATCATCAAGTCCAGTCCCTGTCAAGAAGGCACAATGGGGAGTCGAACTCCCAACCTCTGGCTCCGCAACCAGATGCCTTAAACCAGAGGTTGTCAGCAGAGAGACAGACCTTCCGCCCCCCCGCACGCACTCCCCTCCCCACAGCTGCTTTGTGCACACATGCACATGCCAGCGCCGGTGTGAGTGCTCCCCCACCCCTTCACGCATGCGCCCGAGTGCCCGAGCGCCCGCCCTCCTGACTCTGTTACTGGTGTGGCCTCTATATGTCAGGGTATAAATGAGTAAGAAAGTACTATTGGACTTATATCCTATATCCAATAGGCATCCAACCAAGCATGGAAGGAAAGGAGTGGTGGACCAGAGAGGCCCTTGGTCTCATTCAGAAGGACTCTTCTTATGTCTCTTGGTGGCTAGTTGCACATCACCTCCAAATTACATCACCAAAAGGGGGGATGAAAGAAAAGGACATTAAATGATATATAATAGTTCATAAGTACAGATGCAAAATTAAAAAATGTATAATTAAAACAGAATATCACACACCTCACTCAGGTGGGACAACTATGACCAGGTGGGCTCTGCGTCTGCTAAGTCTACTGCATAGGTGCTAACTGTGGAGGGACAATGTCAATGTCCTTGATCTCTTTCTTGGTTCTTTACCTCTAAAAATCAAAATCTGTAACTGGGCAACCATTCAAACAGAGGAGACCTTTAAAAGGAGGTTTACCCTCTGTCAGTCCTTCAAACGGCGGCGATTCTCCTTTAAAATGGACATGTGTCCAACCTTATTTTTACCCAGTGGTGAGCCCAACAATCAGCTGAGTGCCAGTGGTGTACATAAAGCCTAGACTCACTCAATGGCGTAGACAAATACACTCAACGCAAGTGATCTTCATGGGAAGGATTGAGCCACAAGCTGGATGAGTCCTGGACCCTGGTCCTTCCCCTTCTATCCATTCTCTGAACATGGATATGGTTTTGTAACTGTTCCTATGTGACATTTGCTGTCTTGAAACTCAGCATCTCATCTGGAAAATAATCTATTGTACTTGGCAATTACTCCAGCCTCTTTCATCCTTTTGAATATTATGTTGAGACAGGCAGCAGCTTTTATATCTTCATATTTTCCTTTGCATGCAGTTTGCTGGTTTATGTTTCTTCTTGGTTCCTCTATTTGTTGCCATGGATTCATTCTGTTTCTGTTTGGGATTTATAGATATTCTATAACTGGCTATCTGATTCACTATGTCATCTCTCTCTCTCTCTCTCTCTGATTATTGGATAATTTAATAATCTCCTTTTAAAATGAATGAATCATTTTACCCACTGTCAAACTGTATGTCACCATTTATAGCTTAGCTAAGCATATGGTAAGGGACTTGGTGGCGCTGCGGGTTAAACTGCAGAAGCCTCTGTGCTGCAAGATCAGAAGACCAGCAGTCGTAAGATTGAATCCACGTGACAGAGTGAGCTCCCGTCGCTTGTCCCAGCTCCTGCCAACCTAGCAATTCGAAAGCATGTAAAAATATGAGTAGATAAATAGGTACCACCACGGTGGGAAGGTAACGGCGTTCCGTGTCTAGTCGCACTGGCCATGTGACCATGGAAACTGTCTACGAACAAACGCTGGCTCTACGGCTTGGAGACGGGGATGAGCACCGTGCCCTAGAGTCAGACATGACTGGACTAAATGTCAAGGGGAACCTTTACCTTTACCTAAACATATGGTGTAAATCATGTTCTACCCCTCACAAGAAATCTTTGGGGAAATATTTGCATCGGGTTTTGGTTTCCTTTTGGGTGTTAAGTATTCTCTCTCTCAATCTGGGCTAAGATGGGAAAAGAAAGCACAACTATATGGTATAGTTTTAGAAGAGATAGCTATGTTAGTCCATGCTAGCATATCAGTCCAAAAATAAAATAAAAATAGAATTGATTTTATTTACTGTTTTTAATATAACACTTGTTTAATTCTTTTTAAAAAATATTTGTGTACTTAACTGTTTTTTTAGTTTTTAAACAGGATCTTTTTAATTATTTAAGCCGCCTTGGATCCTTTTTAAGAAGAATGGTAGGATAAAAATATTTTTAAAATAAAAATTAAATAAACAATAAAAATTACAGAAGACAGAAACATTGTGGCACCTTAACCTAACTGCTGTATTTTAATGTCAACTTTTGTGAATCAACTCCACTTCCTCAAATAGAAGAGTGAGATAACATGGAAAATTTTTATACATATGCGTGTGTGTGTGTTCTGTGCCATCAAGTCAGAACCAACTTACAGTGACCCTAATAGGGCTTCTAAGATAAGTGAAATATTTAAGGAGTGGTTTTACCAGTTCCACACAAGCTCCAGTGAGTTTCTATGGTTGAGTGGCGATTTGAACCCTGTTTCCAGAGTCCTAGTCTGTCACTCTATCCACTACACCACACTGATAATCTTCTTATACATTTATACATGGCCCCAAAATAAAGAGACAGTGGTTGGTTAGTAGACATAACTTGCAGATTGTGTGAGTCAATGTGGTATTTCACACCTAGCAATGACGTCTGTTTGATATTCAGATATTTCATATTGAAACTTTACACATAAAAAGTGACAATGATTCGTGGATAAAGGAACCCCTGGGGATGTGTGATATCAGGAAATAGATGCTTCATTTTTATAGCTGCTTGTGTGAGTTTGGTTAGGTGGCTCATGGCTAGGCAATATTAGCACCAGGGTCATTGGTTCAGGATTTGTTCTTTTGACTCAGCAAGGTTGGTTTATGTGAACGGCATAGGAAGCAAAGAGTCGTTTTGCTCCTTGTCAGACGTGTCAGTAAAAACAGAAGGAGAGCCCTTCTGAGTCATGGTAATGAATTATCTAGTTAAAAAAGTTTCTTTCAAGCAGGTGGTCATGTTAATCTGTTGCAGCAAAAGTAACAACAGAGTCCTTTGGCACCTTTAAGACGAACAACTATTATCTGACACAAGCTTTTCTGCAGCCCATTTCTCAAATGCATCTAAAACTAAGAAATGGTGGTTACATGAATTATGTATGTTTAGTCCAGAGTAGAGAAAAGTGTGAGGTGATATGATGGTCATTTTCAATTTTTTTTTAAAAAAAAGCTATAGTAGAAGATGGAGCACGCCATTAGGACTCAAATTAATTGATTCAAATTACAAGAGCAGAAATTTTGACTGAACATTAGGAAGAACCTCCGAGAAGTAAGAGCTGGAATGGACCACCTCAGAAGACGGTGGACTGTTTGTCACTGGAGGGTTTTAAGATAAACCTGGAGATAAATATGTGAGGGATGGTCTCCATTTCCAGTCGCTGAAAAAAACTAGTTGCTCTAAAACAGGGATAAGCAAAGCATAGAGTTTGGGGACTCCTCCCCAACTCTAAGAGTTATAAAAGAGCAGGAACATGTGATCCACAGATCTTCTCCCACCTGTTTTAAAAAGACTGTTCTATGTAATATTGGACAATTGGCTATCCTGTCATGGAGGACAGTCTGATGTACAACTGTATGCACAGTACTACTGTGTTCCTTCCTTCTACATAAGTCACTTCAAGGTTCTGCATTCTATTTGAATTTTCACTAAAACAATAATATTTACTATCCAGTGCCTGGTGCAAAAGGCTATTAAAGCGGCCCAGTTTCTTACTCAAAGGTTTGTTCTGGGCACTAGTTTACACAAAACTCCAGTCTTTCACCCTCCACTTTCCTCATTTCACTAGGACAATTTAGGGCAGGAGAGTCATTTGGTTGTTACTGCTGCCAAAAGAAAAAAAGAAAAAAAGAAAGGAATCTCAGGTCTTTAACGATCAGATGCAGATCACCCAGAAATCCATCAGTTACTCCAAATCTGGCATCTGCCCATCCTAAATTAATAGCCCGTGTTCATTTTTTGTGTACTCAAGATCATATCTTTACGGTAAAATGAAACAATTCTCTTGAATCATGTTTGCATTACAAATAGTTTCAAGATAAAGTGAAAGGAGACAACTCCCATGAAAACAATTAATGTTCTCCTGCCCAAATACAGCTCATCATAACTTTGCAATAATGGCTGACTCCCATAGTTTTAAAAGCCATTCCCAGAATCAGGATATTTTATTCTGTATCCAGCATCAACCATAAACAATTGGAGCAGTCATTATCGTATTTTAATCTTTTTGTGATTTACATTTAATTAGTTTTAGCACAAACTTGTCAGTCAACACAATTCATTTTAAGCAACTTACTGCTGTATACTTTTTTTATCCCAATCCCCTGTCCTCCTTGATTCTTCTATACATAATAATATTCTTGTGATTTCAAATATTTTATCCTAAGTTTTTAAAAAGCATTGTGTGTGTTTTGACATGTATCTGACATGACAGTTCACCCCTTGCATCCAAACCAACACCTAGTTTTCTCCAACACAGAGGCAGAACTTCGAAAAATTACCTTTTATTGACAAGTTCCAGAGATTCCCTTTCAGCATGGCCAGAAAAAAAAAAAGGGAAGAAAAGAAAGAAAGATGTAAAGAAGAGGAAAGAAAAAAAGACACTTAATACATTTCAGAAATATTGTCATTGTTAGCAACAGAGGCAGCATGGTTTAGTGATTAGAGTTTTACAGTTTAACTGGGAAGATTCAGATAAAAATCCCCATTAGTCACAAAACATGCTGATTGACCTTGGAACAATTGCTGTCTCTTAGCAGCCATTTCTGTCATGGTTTCCTGCTAGTTTGATATATGGAGGCACCAGCTTCCTGCTTCTGTTAGTAGCAAGGAAAGAGTGTGTCTGTATCACAATTGCTGTGGGTGAAGATAAAATTCTCCATTCTTTCTCAGCAGTGAAAAGAGTGTTGCTGAGATGTGGGTGAATGTGTGCCAGTGAGGTCCCCAGTCCAGCATCAGCCCTTAGGCCCAAAGGAATCACACTCCTCTATGTTAACTGAACCTCATAGGGTTGCTAATGAAGATGAAAGAGAGGAAACTGCTATTTTCTTGAGGAAAAGACCAGAATTAAAATGCAGCATTAAAAATATTCTTGAAGCTAACCATATTAGCTTCTTAATTGCCAACTGTTAATATATGGTTTGGTGAATATTGCTTGTTAACATAAACAGATCATTAATCCTAATGTCCTGGTATGAAAGCAATCAAGTTGTTGCAGATGCTTTTCTTAAAAACCTAACACAATGGACATTATTATTATTATTATTATTATTATTATTATTATTATTATTATTATTATTATTATTATTATTATTATTATTATTATTATTATTATTATATTTCATGCATACAAAACAACAAAGTGAAACAACAAAAACAACAAAACATCCATACTACATATATAGATCAGAGAATTCGTTGTCGTCTAGGTCATATAATATCATCAACGGGTTCTTGTAAGTACTAGTTTGCTACTATCTTTTCTTTCCCTAATTTCCTGTCTCTTTCTGGGCCCAATTATACAGCAGCTTCCAGCTTTTCTTTACAAAATGTCTCAGATGATCCCGTAATGCCTCTGAAAGCATATCTAGTTCTGCAATGTCCAGTAGCTTCTTTAGTAGCTCCTCCATCGTTGGTATTTCACCATTCTTCCATTTTTGCGCCAAGAGTAACCTGGCTACAGTAGACTATATTTTATTTTTTTATCAATGATCTCTGGCATTATATTCAATAAAAACATTTCAGGTTTAAAGCTTAGTTTTTGCTAGACAATTTCTTATGGGATGGACATTAAATTAAATGGCTCTGTATTGCTCCAAAACAGCATAGTTGTTGGAACATAATGTGAGAATCTTATTCCTAAGTACTAAAATTTCCACAGCAATATAATCATGTAGATATCTGACATTTTGTAATGTGGTGGCAGTGAATGTAGCTTAAATAATGACCACCACCACCACAAAATGGAAAAAATATTCAAAACTAACAATACCCGAAAAACAAACGGGAAGGGAATCAGAGAGTTTCCTTAAACTCAAGGGCTGGTGGGTGGGTGTGAGCAAAATAGACTTTATCCCATCATGGAAAGATACCAAAAGCTGAGCAGGGCAGGGAATTACCAAGTCTAACATAGCACTTCCTCTGATTCTAGTGAAATTGATCTGTCTGTCCCCGTTTCTGGGATTTGTAGACTAATTCATGGAAATCTGAACAACGAACCAAATATGATGAATTTTGTTAAGTATTGGATTACGTTAGTGGTTTTGATCATTGTGGCATTTTAATGGTTTTATTGTTTACATTTTTTTAAAAAAATTGTTTTTAATGATATTTTCTTGCTACTTTTGAGTGCTATTCTTTAGTGGAAAGTAGTATAAAAATGTAATAAATATACAAATCAGATCATGTTGAATACACCTAATTAACAATAACTACATGCTGTCAAGTCACTTCTGACTTACGGAAACCCTATCCAGGGTTTTCTAGGTAGACAATACATGGAAGTGGTTTATCATTCCCCTCTTCTAAGAGCGCTTTGGAACTGTGCAGCTAGCTCTTCTGCAGGAGGCACAATGTGGAATCAAACCCTAGCTCACACCCAACTCACTGAGCTACCCAGTCCACTTGAATACACCTAGCTCCCAACTAAGGTCCCAACTAAATAGCCCTGGGTCTTCTTGCAGTCTTGTCATGCTTAGTGGGCTTCCCACAGGCCTCTGGTTCGCCTCTGCGGGAGCAGTATGATAGACTTGCCTGGGTGGTATTGAGCCTTTATAAAGCAGGGCTCTCGTATTCATTGTTAGCAGGACCACAACAGACTAAATACCTCACATGTGGAATGCACTCAGGATCTGACATCGCACAAGAGGCTGACTCTACAAAACTGGATTTAGAGAGGCTTCGGGCTTTCCCAGATGGAGCAGTTATTTTCCTTAAAGCACCTGGTTCAACACTGAAGTTATCTGTTCAGGTAAGCAGCCTCTCCATCCCTATGACATTCTTCTCATCTCACTTAGTCTAGTATTTTTCCTGTGACCTCCTCCTCCTTTTAGTTCCTCCTGAATCCATGGTTCATTTTTAGTAACAATTTGTTTCCATGAGGTGAGGCTTAGTGCTTTCCATTTGTATCTGTGCTGAGAGCTTTCAGTCTGAAGCATTCAAGTAGGATTTAATTCATACCAAAAAGAAAAGAAGCAGCCACAGCAGCAAACAGATTTTTTTTAAAGCATTTCTTACAGAGAGGAGTAGTAAAATTTTAAAGAGAGGTTTCCCTGCAAATCCATGTGAACTCTCTGCTCTTTTGGCAGCAAGAGACAGAAAAGGGGGTAATGGGGGGAAATGTTCCATCAAGAACAGTTTGCATTAGTGTGGCAAGGTTTTCCATGTACAGGAAAAAAGAAGTGTTTCCAAGAGGAATTCTAAGCAAAAAGGACATTAAAATGGGAGCTGAATTGATCAGCCACCCTCAGAATTCATGTAATTGCAATTAATATAATGATGTGGAATATTATAAATGCTTGTTCACATTTCTGACCTTTTAACATTTGCTCATTGCAGGTTTCTTCCACATTATTTTCCTTTGCTTATCCTAGCAATCCAGTTTATTACCCATTCTACTAATGGGTGCTCCCACCAGATTCCCAAGAGTTGAGCGTGGACCACAAACTATTAAAACAACAACCCTGTGTGGTTTGGTAGCTTGCAACAGAATTCTTTTCCTCAAAGGCCAATGGCTGAACGTCTCAGCTGAAGAGGAATTAATACCTGAATTTTGTATAATCATTAATCCCCTTTCTATACGTCCAAATAACAATTCTGATTCCCTGCCCCAGACATATACCTTTATAATTGGTCTTATTTATTTAATTATTGTCATTTGTATGCCATTATTCTCTCCAAAGAAAGAGAAAGGAGATTGCTAGCTTTCAAAAAACATCCATTCACAACAGACTTTTGACAGATAATTGCAAAGTTTATATATTACCTAGTTGGATCCAGTCTGTATGATCCATCTTGCCATTGTTTACTTGTTTATTTAAGGACTTTTACCTCACCGGTCGAAAGACTAGAATTCTCTACCAAAACAACATAAAATAAGATCCAATACTAAACCAAGAATACTACCAATGGTGGTAGTGGTGGGCATATGCAAAAGCAACTGCTATTCACAACTGAAATCTATCAATCTGATACTTGCAACAAGACAAAGGGGGGGGGGCATTTGTGGAAGTAGTAAAAATCTTTCTTTTCAATGTTATTGTCTTTTCATAAATCTCTCTTGCCTTCATGTCCCATCCTTGTTTTGTTATCTGGGAATGGCTTTGGTGGTTTTATTTCCTTTTCAAAGGCATTTGTGGGGACAGGTCACATTTTTAAAAAGTATATAATCAGGGACTTCCAGCTATTTGTTTGTTTGTTTTTTAGAAAAATTGAATGGTTTTGTGCATATTATATTTCTCATAAATTTGGGGAGGGGTGGTGTTTTTTTTCCCCGTGGTCAGCCTGGGAGGGGTGAAATGGACACATTTATTGAACATTAAAAGTCCAATAAAAATCCTTCTAAGGATAATTTCATAAAATAATTTCATTATTTATACTGTGCCTTTCTCCAAGAGACTCAAGATGGTTCAAAATATTAAAACAAATAATATGAAAAGCTAAAAATGCAATAAATTACTACATTAAAATAACAGTTAAACTAGTATATTAAAAATAGCTTAAACAATTTTAAAAATATATTAAAATGTAAAGAGATGTGCAGTCATTTTGGGGGAAACGGGTTGCAAGGAAGTCTAGCCTGAAGGAAGGACAACAAAGAGGGGGGCAACTTGGTTTCCTGTGGGAGAGAATTCCATAGCTTGGGAATAGTGACAGAACTTGTGTTCTCACCAAACACACCTATGAAAGTAGTGGGACCAAGAGAAAGACCTTCCCTTATGATCTTAAAACTTAAAAAGGCTCAGGTATGGAGCTGTGGTCTTTCAATTATGAAAAGCATGAGTTATTGTAAGAAAATGGGCAATGCAAATATAAATAGCAAACTTAATGAATTTTTTATATAAACTATATTTTCCACAGATTTATAAAGATAATATGACTAAAACTGTGCAGTTACTTAGTGTATTTTTGTCATATCAGAATATATCTGTTTTAAAGTCTGTCTTCCCTACTTCCTTTATTTTTTTAGCCAATTACATAAAATTTGAAATGTAATGTATTTTTTGCATGTAGAAACCCCTTATAATCTGATGCCCTAAACTGTCGTTTCCTTGGCTTGTACCTGAATGTAGCACTGATTATATCCAAATGTAAACCCAGAAACTGGGTGTTGTCATGATCAACAGCAATGACGGGTTGTTGTGCTGGTTGTGTTCCTGAATCCTATCTTTTAACCTGCTTAGCCATATTTGGGTTATCCTCATGAGTGGAGCCACCCAGTGATTCACATCTGCTCTTTGTAGATTCACATCCTTTCTTCCAGGATAAAATTTACATAAGAATTCCATAAGATAAAGAACTAAGTTGTAATTAAGCACCCTGAAAATAATTCGCTTTCCGAAAGCCCAAGGCAGCGCTCTCCAAAAAGACCTAGAGGCATTAGAAATGCCAGGAACAAGTCCAGCAAGTTGATGGTAAAATGTCTACACATGGATTATAAATATGAGGAGCATGCCAGTTTATTAAGTAAAGACTATAAAATCTCTCTCTCTCTCTCTCTCTCTCTCTGTGCATTTCTCTTAGCAAACCTCAGTAATAACTTAAAACAAAAGAACTTTCCTTTTTAGTTGAGCTTAGGACTCTTCCTTACACAGCAAAAATTCCAACTCACTTTCTCCCTGTTGGATGCAAATGAGCATGGGGCGTGCCGAGATTTGTGTCCAAAATTCATTTTAAAAACACACTTCTTCAAAAACAACTTATCTTGAGGGAATCTTAATAAATCCTTCAATAGATATGTAGAAGTCCATTTCCCTGCTGGAACACCCCTTCTCAAGCAAGTTTTTCTTTCTTTTTTGTGCTGAAAACTAACTGACAGCCTAATTGAATGCTTCTGATTGGGAAGCTCTGGCCATGACAATGAACTCAGTGGGAAGTGCCATATTGGTAAACCCTCCTCCTCACACACACTCTAAAGAAAGTGAGGTAAAAAATAAACCATGTCTTCATGAGGGACAAAAAAGCATGGTAAATCACTGTACATAGGTAGTAGAAAGAAAAAATGATATCATTAGACACATTGCAAAAGAACAAATACTCAATTTGAAATAGCCCCAACTTACCTTTTTAATTGCCATTTAAATTGCTAAAGACCAATTTAAATAGTTTTTAATTATTTAAAACAAAGTAATAAAGGTAAAGGTTCCCCTTGACATTTAGTCCAGTCGTGTCCAACTCTAGGGGGCGGTGCTCATCCCCATTTCCAAGCCGTAGAGCCAGCATTTGTCCGTAGACAGTTTTCCGTGGTCACGTGGCCAGCGCGACTAGACACGGAACACCGTTACCTTCCCACCGTGGTGGTACCTATTTATCTACTCGCATTTGCATGCTTTCGAACTGCTAGGTTGGCAGGAGCTGGGACAAGCAACGGGAGCTCACTCCATCACGTGGATTCGATCTTACGACTGCTGGTCTTCTGACCTTGTAGCACAGAGGCTTCTGCGGTTTAAAAGTAAACCAACTTAAATGAGAATGCACACTAGAGCAGTTATCCACACCCCAATCAAGCAATGATTCTAAGCCCCAAAGGTTTGAAAACAAGACCACCATGACACAAAAATGAGGCTAATGTTACCACTAATTGGGCCTCCATTGGGGGGGTGCATTCCATATGTGGGGAGCTAGAGCTGACAGAACCCTCTCCTGCATCCATACATTGAGTATATCATCCATTAGCGTTTTAAAGAATGATGGTTTTTGTTGTTGTTGTGTTTTGTTTTTGTTTATTTTTGGACTAAAATGTCATAGTTTTTCATTCTGGGAGTTATACCTGACAGACACATATCTTATAGACACCTACCTATCTTATAGAGTGGCCTTGGCAGCCAGATGGGCGGTATAAAAGTCAAATAAACAAACAAACAAACAAACAAACAAACAAACAAATAAATAAATAAATAAATAAATAAATAAATAAATAAATAAATAAATGTGGCTCACCTGGGAGGTAGGCCTAGGTCGACCTACCTTCCAGTTCAGAAAGAAAGCTTGCAACTGTTGCTGAGATGGTGTGATTGGGTTCGTTAGAGGTCTGGAGCAGTTCCTCCTTTTTGGCGGGAAATAACCACTGAGCCTCTTTTGAAAGATCAACAGGTTTATTTGCTTCAACATTTGGTGATTCCACCACAACCTCTATAGGATCAAAACAACTAAGATCAGGTAATTGTCCATAACGTGGTGATGAAAATCCCAACGGTAAATTAGGAAAGTTTATTGAAGGGCTGGTCCAAACCATTCGCAGTCTGTAGGCTTCCTCAATGGAGCACTCCTCACCGCGCAGATCGTGCCGCAACAAGGATGTCTGGCCCAGTCTCCCTCTTGCGGTGGTTGATTGAAGGTTGGATCCGGTCTGATTATCTTCCTCCAGTTACTTTGTCCTCGGGGAAAGACGACAGCTGTCCATTCTTGCGTCTCTGTTACCGATCCTTTCTCCTTCTTTAACTCCGGGTCCGGCAATAATCCTCCCACTTTTAGATTAGGAAAGTCCTCCAATAACCCGTGTGTTTTCCTGTATCTAAGCTCATCGTCTTTAGTTTCTGTCTCACTTTCCTCCTCCCTTGTTGTCTCCTTCCTCAGTATACTGAAAACTCTCCTCCCCTTTTGATCTTTTATATCCTCTTCCCACACTGGTAGAATTAACTCCTCCTCCTTTGTCCCTTTTCCTTCCTCTACCAAACAGATTTCGACCTTTTCCTCTTTCCCCTTTGATTCTTTTCCTTCTCTTTCTTCCACAATCAATTCTTCCCTTTCTATTACTTCTCTCTCTCTTATCTCTCCCTCTTTCTCCGACGCCTCTATTCGAGGGGACGGCTCACTCTGTTCTTTCTCTCTTTTTCCTATCTCTCCTTCACAGATGGGAACAGGAGGTTTAGGCCGAACTAGGCCTAGCAAAGCCTCAAAACCTTTCAGAGGAATTCTTTTTCCCACATGAGCCACATTTGGGTGTCTATAAGGTACCTGTCTGTCAGGTAGAACTCCCAGAATGGGATTTTAGTCCAAAAATTAAAAACAAATCCTATCCTTATTAAAGACTATGCCATAATTTCCCAGGAATCCCTCTATCTGATTGTTGCCAGAATCCTATTGGTGTTTGCATAAGGTTTGCAGAAAATGCCACAGATAATTGTGGCTGACTAATGAGGTGCCAGGTGCTTCCTGATCATGTGCCCAATTGTGCAACTGAGATGTGTCCCCAAGATCTCATCAACTAGATGAAATTAGCTGCAGCAAGTTACATAGAACTTCCGCAAAGAGCAATAGGATTCTGGGTGATATATCTGGTTACAGGTGGAGTGAGTACCCCTATAGATAGGGTGATCAATGGTTGCAATAAGTACAGTGAGCACAAAGGAGAAGAAGAAATACAGTGGACCCTCGACTTACGGAATTAATCCGTATTGGAACGGTGGCCGCAGGTCGAAAAGTCCGTAGGTCGAGGGTCCATTTCCCATAGGAATGCATTGAAAACCCATTAATCCGTAATCAGCCGAAGAAAAAATACCCCCCCACCAAAAAAAGAAAATAAAGGCAAAAAGCAGCCTTTAAGCAGCCTTACCGGTCCGAAGGGGTCCCTCGCCGCCACCATCGCCGCTGCCAAAGCCCTCCGAGGGCTTCCCCGCTGCTGCCGGAGGCCTCACGGGGGTCCCTGGCCGCCGCTGCCGCTGCCGCCGAAACCCTCCGAGGGCTTCCCCGCCGCTGCCGGAGGCCTCACAGGGGTCCCCGGCCACCGCCGCCGCTGCTGCCGAAGCCCTCCGAGGGCTTCCCCGCTGCTGCCGGAGGCCTCATGGGGGTCCCTGGCCACCGCCGCCACTGCTGCCGAAGCCCTCCGAGGGCTTCCCCGCTGCTGCCGGAGGCCTCACGGGGGTCCCCGGCCGCTGCCGCCACTGCCAAAGCCCTCCGAGGGCTTCCCCGCTGCTGCCGGAGGCCTCATGGGGGTCCCTGGCCACCGCCGCCACTGCTGCCGAAGCCCTCCGAGGGCTTCCCCGCTGCTGCCGGAGGCCTCACGGGGGTCCCCGGCCACCGCCGCCGCCGCTCTCCGACGGCTTCCCCACCGCTGCCGGAGGCCTCACGGGGGTCCCCGGAGGCCTCCGCCGCAGGCTTTCCCAGGGTACACTGGGCCTACCAGGGGAGGGCTTCCCCTGGTAGGCCCGGTGTACCCTGGGAAAGCCGGCGGCGGCGGCGGCTGGGGACCCCCGTGAGGCCTTCCATGGCGGCGAAGAAGCCCTGGAAGGCCTCCGGAGGTTCCCCTCGCCATCAATCGTGCCTTCCAGGGCTTCTCCGCCACCATGGGAGGCATCTCGGAGGTCCCCCCTCGCCGCCGATCGTGCCTCCGGATGCCTTCCAGGGCTTCTCCGCCACCATGGGAGGCATCTCGGAGGTCCCCCCTCGCCGCCGATCGTGCCTCCGGATGCCTTCCAGGGCTTCTCCGCCACCATGGGAGGCATCTCGGAGGTCCCCCCTCGCCGCCGATCGTGCCTCCGGATGCCTTCCAGGGCTTCTCCGCCACCATGGGAGGCATCTCGGAGGTCCCCCCTCGCCGCCGATCGTGCCTCCGGATGCCTTCCAGGGCTTCTCCGCCGCCATGGGAGGCATCTCGGAGGTCCCCCCTCGCCGCCGATCGTGCCTCCGGATGCCTTCCAGGGCTTCTCCGCCACCATGGGAGGCATCTCGGAGGTCCCCCCTCGCCGCCGATCGTGCCTCCGGATGCCTTCCAGGGCTTCTCCGCCACCATGGGAGGCATCTCGGAGGTCCCCCCTCGCCGCCGATCGTGCCTCCGGATGCCTTCCAGGGCTTCTCCGCCACCATGGGAGGCATCTCGGAGGTCCCCCCTCGCCGCCGATCGTGCCTCCGGATGCCTTCCAGGGCTTCTCCGCCACCATGGGAGGCATCTCGGAGGTCCCCCCTCGCCGCCGATCGTGCCTCCGGATGCCTTCCAGGGCTTCTCCGCCGCCATGGGAGGCATCTCGGAGGTCCCCGCCGCCGCTGATTGTGCCTCCGGATGCCTTCCAGGGCTTCTCCGCTGCCATGGGAGGCATCTCGGAGGTCCCCCCCGCTGCCGCCGATCGTGCTTCGGAGGCACGATCGGCGGCGGGGGGGGACCTCCGAGATGCCTCCCATGGCAGCGGAGAAGCCCTGGAAGGCATCCGGAGGCACGATCGGCGGCCTACGGACTGGAAGGGGGAGGTGGGGAAAGCGCCAAATTTGAATTTGGCGCTTTCCCCGCCTCCCCCTTCCGGTCCGTAAGTCGATTCTCCGGCCGCAAGTCGAAGTGAAATTTTGTGGCCGGAGAAGTCTGTAAGTCGAAAAGTACACAGGTGGAGCCGTCTGTAAGTCGAGGGTCCACTGTAGTTTCCCTTGACTGGAGTGATCATCATTAAAAGACAATATTAAAGCTAACAACAGTGAGTATATAAATACTAAAAAGGATCTAAGAAATACCATACTAAAAAAACATAAGCAACACCAATACATATTCAAAGCAGTAAATGTACAACAATCCATTTAAAAAACCCCACTCAGGTGGCCAGTCACACTCAGAGAAAGCTTGCCTGAAGAGAAAGGTCTTCGCCTGCTTGAGGAAGGACAACAAAGATGGGGTCAGCCTGACCTCTTATGGGAGGGAGTTCCAAAGTCTGGGAACAACAACAGTATAGGCCATTTCATGTGTCACCACCAGACTCACCTGTGAAGGAGGTGGGACTGAGAGAAAGGCCTCCCCTGATGATCTTAACATTCGAGCAGGTTCATAAAGGGAGATGTGGTCTACCTTGACTCATTTTGCTAGAGGTCTGAATGCTGAATTTGCCTCGATTAGTGGCATGAAGCCTGCAAATGATCAATGGGTCCCCCTTTCCTCACTATTTCCATCACACACACACACACACACATTTCTCCCTCACCCACTTGGCGAGCCAAGCCCCATCAGCTGTATATATATACTGGATGAGGGTGAAAGCCAAGTACAACTCTGATCAAATTGATTAAACCCAGCCGACAAACACACACACACTACCCTAACCAATTATTCTGAGTCAATGGAAATTTATATGCATGGAAGGGCACAACCAATTGAGAGGATTACAGAAATCACAATGATGTGTGATATAATTGCATGAGAGACTCAACCTGCCCAGCTTATTACGGAGTTACAGAGGCTAAGGCTGGCCAGTTGCTGTCATTGTACAGAGAATTATACAATATCCTGGTCGGCAGTTATACAATGGAGACTATGTTAGCCAACCTGCTACCTTTCAGTTCTCCGTTGTATCTCTTCCTGTACCAGAAATGGAAGCAGGGACAGCATGAGCTACTTCAACATTTTTCTGCTGGCCTTTACCAAGTGGAATACCTTATAGCACTGCCAGCTATTCCCCACTAGAACCACCCTACCCTCTCTCAACAGGGACGGTGTTGTTTCAACTGGCTCCCAGTAGGCAGAACAAGTTATTACTGAATACTAGGAGAAACAAGTGCCAGTTGAACTCCTGCCTGCCCTGCAATGATCCCACGCTTTTTGCCACCTGAGATAGACCAGCAAATGGTGGCTTCTATTCACCGAAGACAAGATGTCCAAGTAATTTATCTTGGCATGGAAGGCATGAAGTCCCACAATCACCTCTCTACATCCCTTGGAAACAAATATACAACCCCGAATTAAATGCCAGCCCAATCCTTGTCATGGTCCATGACAAGTTTCTAGTTATTATATTTTTGGTTCTCTAAAAATATTTCATTCCCGTGAATAGGGAAGTGCAAATAGTAAAGCCAGGTCACAGACTGAATGGTGCAGGAAGGATAGAAGAGCACCTGTCTACAGAACTGGATATTCTGTTTTCTTCTTAGTTTTCTTCTTTTTTCCAGCTGTGAAGAGAAGGTCCCCAACAACTTTCTAAAGCAGTCACTGGGAAGGGAGTGAGTGAAGGACTTCAAAAGGGCAATCAGCATATCTATCTTTGATTCCTTTTGAAAGGGGTAATGCAGGTAGATCACTCTTCTCTACACTGCTCCTGGCCTTTGCCCCCCTACCCCGGAATAAAGATGCGAGACCAGAATTATGGATTAAACACGGGCCACACTTTATTGAAAACAATCAATGTTGCCAATCTTTTGGCAAAGGGGGGTCCTGCCATAGTGCGGACTCAGGTTTGAACACATGGGTCTGAACGGACCCTTTAACAAACAAACAACTGGGCGAGTCCCTGGCCCAAGTTTTCGCAGCCGTGAAGACCGCGATAAACCCGGCCGGCCAAAATTTGACCACCCCCCAGACCTCAAGCCACCCTCTGCTTGTTGACTGTTGGTCCGGGTGCGGCCCCAGCGCACCTTTCCCCCCCAAGCACTGTAATCGCATGATCTGCAGCGCTGGGAGTTCAGATGAGCTATACATTACCTGATATTGCTATGGGACTCACCAAACTACCCACACTACCCGCCACTGCACAGGGACTAACCAAGCTAAGTCCCATGCCTGCCATTGAGCTCACCAAGCTCCAGCAGCAGACCCCCCTTGATGTCTTCCAGGAAGACATCCAAACTTCGTTTGGATAGATGTACGCCATCTGACCGAAAAATCTCTGGCCTATCCATACAGATCCTATGGTGACCAATCACCGATTCTAGGTCGCTGCAAACAGCTCTGCAGACTTCCCTGTTAACACTCCTTCGGGCAGTGTTTACGGGCAAAAAACTTCTCGCATCCCTCCATGTCAGCCGAGGGATGATGGTTGACCAAACAATACGCATAGCAGGGTATGTGGCCCTCAACCAGGTGAGATCATGAATCACATCGATGATCAGGGCCTTTCCACCGTGCCTGGTCAAATCATTACCACCCAGGTGTATTACCAACACCTCTGGGGGATGATGACCGAAGGCGGCCACACGGCAAATCTGGTTCCACAGCAACCCTCAGCGCCCTCTCCACTTGATAAGGGCCCTTGCTTCGAGTCCAAGACAAGTCCCCCATGGGGACATGGCAGCATACCGCACGGCCCAAAAAATATAGCTGTGGCCCACGATCATGATGTGTCTTCTCCTGGCCACCACTGTAGTACCTGTAAGGCATAAACAAAACCAGGCCCCTGCCTAGACGTTAGGAAGTGCCCTAACATACCTGCAATAAGAGGACAAAGCCCACCGTCCTATTTGTTTGATATCCTCTGGGCGGTAACCAAGGGCCACTGCTGTAGACGCCACACCAGTTCTAAAGGAGTGTGTCCCAAATCTCAGTCCTTGAACTCCTACCTTATGTAGAGCTAAATCAGTTAACTTCCAAAACTGGTACCTCGTCAGAGGGGAACCATCCTCATGTGTAAAGAAATATCCTAGGCTTGATCCTCTAAGGCTCAAGTATGCTTCAATAGCCTTCATTGGGCAGATTGGTTCTGTGTGACAATGTGACAGGGTGATACCTGCTCCTTTGCCCCACTGATCGGCCTTGGATCGTCGGACGTGAATCTGCACCGTCTCATCCGCTACCCTAACATTCTGCCATTGTAAAGCTACCCTGGTTTTGTCCCCCTTCCCTGAGGCAACTACTTCGCTAATCCTAAGGGCTCCAAAGAATGTTAATAAGGACGCTGCCCTGAATAAAGCAGCTTCGTAATCGTCCCTACAGAGAAACTCCCACTGCTCACAAATGCCTTCTAACCGCTCAGGTGATATGGGAGCTCTAGTGTCCTTTACTCTACCCCTTTCCTTAGACAAGCCTTCGATCATTTTTCTAAGGCGGTAGTCTGATGAATAGTCCTGGTACCCATTAATTTTCTCTTAGAAGGCTAGAGCCGATAACCTACCCTGTATAGTTCCTGGTGCCAAACCTTTCCTATTTAGATACACTATAAACTGCTGAAGATGTTCAGCTGGGGCAGGCCATGTTGTGTCCAAGCTCACAAGGCTTCTAAATTCCTGAAACTCCATACTCACAGCAGAGTACCCCTTTTACATCCTCAGTGCCAGGGTCAGGCCTATTGCCCTTTCTGCATCATCACGCCAATTTGCCAGACCTCTGGGGGAAGAGTCTCCGGGAACTCGTTGGCTCCTGGAGCTAACTCTCTGAACTGCTCGATCTGTTGGCGTGATAATGCATCCGCTAAGCTATTGTCTACACCCGGGACATGCCTGGCCTGCAGCAGAATATTAAATGTCAGGGCGCGCAGTGTGAAAGCCCTGACCAGAGTCATGACCCTTTCCGAATGTGAAGTCAGGTTGTTTACAATATAAACCACCGCCTGGTTGTCGCACCAGAAATGTACCACAGAGTTGGCCCATTCACTTGCCCAAAGCCACAATGCACCAACTATGGGAAAAAAACTCCAAAAATGTCAGGTCTCTGGTGACCCCGGCGTGGTGCCATTCCTCCAGCCACTTGCCGGCGCACCATCTGCCTCTAAAATAGATTCTGAACCCTAAGGAGCCTGCAGCATCTGACTGGACCTGAAACTCCTCTCTAAGCATCCTCTCTCCTCTCCAAAATGAAATGCCGTTGAACGCAGCTAGAAACTGCCTCCAAACTTTCAAATCCTCTCTCATGCCTTGAGTAACCCTGGTCCTATGAAAAGGACGATTGAGTCCCTGCATTGTGGTACAAAGCCTACGCAGAAAGGCGCAACCAGGCGCCACCACTCTGCAGGCAAAATTTAGGTGCCCAACCATCTCCTGTAGTTCCCTCAGGGTCACCTTCTTCTTATGTAGCATCGAAGCTACCCTGACCTTCAGGTCAGCTAATTTTTCTTCTGGCAGCTTAGACGTTTGCTGAACCGTGTCTAATTCAATACCCAAAAACCGTCAAGGCTGTAGTCGGCCCTTCCGTCTTTTCCTCAGCCAAAGGCAGACCCAATTCGTCCGCCATTTAACAAAAGGTGTCTAGTATAAATTTACACCTTCTCGTGTTCCTTTCCCCACAAAAAAGATAATCATCAAGGTAATGGGCCATATTCTTACATCCCACTCTACTCCTAAGCTTCCACTCAAGGAAGGAACTGAACCGTTCAAATGCTGCACATGAAACTGAGCAGCCCATAGGTAACGCTCTATCTATATAAAAAGAACCTTGAAAGCAAAATCCTAACAGGTCAAAATCCCTCAGGTGAACTGGCAAAATCCAAAATGCTGATTTTATGTCACATTTTGCCAATTCTGCCCCCACACCACACCTATGTACCATGTTAACTGCCTCATCAAATGAGGTATAACACACAGTACAAAGTTCCTGAGGGATAGCATCGTTAACCGAGCTCCCTTCAGGGTAAGACAGATGGTGGATCAATCTGAACTCACCTTGTGCCTTCTTTGGTACTATTCCTAAAGGTGAGACCCGCAAGGTCTCCAAAGGAGCCGTTGCAAACGGTCCCAACACTCTCCCTTCCTGTAACTCCTTGGCTATCTTGTCTTTAACCACCGCCTCCATGCCATGTACCGATCTGAGGTTTTGGGCAAAGAATGCTGTACGCTCCCCTAACGCTGGAATCCTAAAACCTTCCTTAAAACCTTCAAGCAAATAACTGGCGTCATCCCGAAAGGGATAATCGCGCAACCATGATTCTAAAACTATAACCTTAATTGGGCTGGGTCCCTTTTCCAGGTTTACCCTGCCCCCATTGGGTTTCCTCCCACCTCTGGAGCCCTTATTTTGCCTTGGGGCACCGGCCCAGACGCATGTGGTACTGGTGTGCTGCCCCCCGCACACTGTACACTCATGCCTAAACCTGCAAGGTTTTTTAGAACACCCCCCCCTGGAGTTGTACTCCCAGCAGAGCAAGCGGGGTTGAACCACCTGCCCCACGCCTACACCGGGAGTCAGTTTCAGGGTAGTTTTCCTGATTAGGTGCCCACTATCGGTCCTGTCACCTAGGTTGGGTCTGGTGGGAGTCATAGACTGCAGCCATAGTCCCGCCAATGGCTCATCCCAACGTAGATTTGGGTTGATCATGCTTCTCATAAGAAAAGCCTCGTCATAGGCAAGCCATGCTTGTCCTGCAAAGTCCACATGAGCCCTGTAGATGAGTTCTAGATATTGAAATAAGGATTGGGCCTGCCAAGGCTGGGCCTTCACCACCACCCCGGCATAAATTAAGAAGCCAGGTAGCCAATTAGACCAAGTCCTGTCTGGCCTCTTATACCTACGTCTCTCTTTGTCCTTATCATCTTCCTTATCAATCTCCTTCTGTTCCACATCTCTATTCAGTAACTCGAAGAGATCCACAGATTCTTTCATATCTTCTCTTTCGTAGCTGGAGTGAGATGGTCCCCCAGGGGCATCGCATGATCCCCAAATGGCAACGCTTGTAATGGCATGGTATTATAACCTGTGTCAGGGACCGAAGGGTACAGCCAAACACCCATACCCACAGCCAGAGTTACCGGAGCTGGAAATGTAAGTTGTGGGCCTGGCGTGGCCCAGCCACCGTATGGGGCATCCGCACAGAGCCAGGAAGCACCAGGGGCTCCTAAATTCTGGGTGTTATACGGTGCATAATATGTCGTATTAAATTGCCGGGGACGATGAGGTGCTAGGTGGGGACGATGAGGTGCTAGGTAAAGCGTTGTGTCCACTGCTTGGCCAAGGCCAATGCCTCCAATGGTGTGGAGGCATCCGGTGTAGTGGTTTGTCCACTGCCTGACCCCTGGCAGGCAGGTAACCGTGTAGAGGTGTCAGGTGCAAGAGGTGACTCACCCGACAGAGGCGTCGTGACAGGCTCCTCCCTGCCATCCCTGGCTTCTGGTCCAACCTCATCCACTGTCTCCTGCACACCTAGAGCTGACGTGCTGGACGCTGCCGTGAGTGGGGTTGCCCTCACTTCGTTTAATCCCATTTGTGGTGTAGTTACTGTTGCCTTGTTTGCTTCCTTCCTGGCTGTTCCCTCTGCTGGTTGCTCAGCTTCGAAAACAGTAAACCTGTGCATTAAGTTCTCAGCCAGAGCTTTAAGCTTAGCCCTGCAATGACTTTTAGAGGCCCTAGCTGACCGGCGCGGCTGCGCCTCGCTAGGCTGAGGTGTTCTTTTTGCTGTTCTCGCAGCTTCAAAAGCTGCCATTTTATCCTGGAGCTGCTGCCATATGGGCCACGACTCCTCGTCCAAAGAGGACTGGGGCGGCGAAACCTGAGGCGCTGGACGCTTCTTGGCAGGCTGTTTCCCTTTTTTATTACCTTGTCCCTTCTTTGAGGCCATTGTGCCCCTCTATTCAAGCTGAATTACAAAAGAACAGCCACAGGATTCCTGCCCCTTCAAACTGTCACAAATGCCTTAATTATTATTAAATAATGAAAACTATATTTACTCAAATATAATTAATGAACTAATTACCCCGCTACTTATATGTGCAATCAATTTTTTGATTACCCCATACAATTAACTAATTAATTACCCCTATATATTAGCATTTAATTGAGTTATTCTGGCACAATCACTCCTCCTATGTATTAGCAATTAATTAAGCTAATCAATCAAATGTAAACCACTAATAATCAATTAATTGTAAACTCCTAATGAATTACCCCCTTAATATTCAAATACAATCACCCCCTAATGAATTACCCCCTTAATATTCAAATACAATCACCCCTACTATGTATCAGCAATTAATTAAGTTATTCAATCAAATGTAACCACTAATGAATTATTCAATTAATATTTAAGTACAGTCACCGCTACTCTAATTATAATATTCTAAATAAGGAATTAATTTATTCAAATGATCCCTGTTGATTAAGCAGCCAGTCTAATTTATTCAATTTTTTTGCACTGCCCAATATAAGTAATGAAGGGTAGCTAATTAAAGAGGCCCACTAAATTAAATGGCCTTAATTAAATAAGTGCCTTCCAGTATAGGCGTGCCTGGCCGACTGCCTAGCACCCTCTACAATTCAATTCCAAGCGAGTCCGGGGGGGGGGGGGAAACGGCATGCCTAAATGTTGAGCCACACAGTAGCCAGCTCAAGCAGTAAAGCACCAACAAACAACGGACCGAGTGAGTAACAATCGCTATTTCAATGCTACTGTAGGATGGTTGATTATCAGCCTAAGTAATAGTTTTGATGTGTATAGCCTTTTATATATTAATTTTTAAAATAAAGGGTAGCTCACGCCGCAGCGCAGCTCACGCGAGCCACGCGATCACACTCCCACCCCTCTTGGACTGTGTCTATTTCAACCTAACTAACAGAAAAAACAACTCAAATATGCCAGTTAATATTGGCAAATGCCAGGCAAACCAAGGGAGGTAGCCGATGCTACCCCCCAATCCGAGAGCTGAGAGGCCTCAAGACCAGCTACGCAGTTAGTAAAAGAGCCGAACAGCAGAAATCCTCCTTCGACCGTTGCCATCAAAGGAAGAGGAAGAGGAGAGGGGGGGAACGGTCCTTAAATAACCTACCGTTCCCCCCTCTCCCTCGAGTTACTCACGCGAGACTGTGAGGTCTCGCCTCATCCAGGGAAGAAGGCAAAGGCAAGCCGTGCTGCTGAAGCGTGGTTCTGCAGCAGCTTCATCATTCTCTCCCCCCCAGCCCCTCTATTCCTTGTATCTGAAATTACTGGTCTTTGACAACCACAAGTCTTTGATGATATATTCAATGATTTTGAGCAGGAAAGGCAATGAACATTCATTTCATAGGTAAAGAGCATACTATACTTTGTCTTCCTTAGTTTCTCCTTTTCTTTTCCCAGTTCTAATCACAAATGTGTGAATGCCAGATTTAACATGAGGAATCTGTGGGGTTGCCACTCTGCCCTGTTAATGCCTTTGGGGTCTTTGCTTTGCCCCATGGACATGTCAGAAATGCAGAAACACTTCTTGCTCAGTTCATTTTCCCATACTTGTCCTGTTCTTGCTTAGTCTTGCCCCTCAAACCTAATTTCTTCTGTGAAATAATTCTGGTGATGTTGTTCACATGGAGAAGGATTTGGTCATAAGCATTCCCTCCTGCAGTCTCAAGTGGTACAATCCACAACACAGCTCTTTGTCTCTCCAACAAGACCAAGACCTGAGGCACCAGGTTGTTGAACCAACCCCTGCTGTGCTGTTTCACATGCGTGAAACTGCCGTATGTGTGATTCCTCCCTTTTTACGCTGCTGGCACAGGTTTTCTTGATCTTTCTTTAAAAAAAAAAAGAACTTTACTAACAAATTCTCTTTTGTCAATAATGAAAAGAAAACATATAAATAAAAATACACTCACAGATTCAAGAACAAGCATAAGCACATTTCCTGAGTAATAAGAGAAAAGATGGTGGTGGTATTTTCATGAAAAGCAACTGATGTGAGATTTGAAGGTGCATGATCAAGAAAAAGAAGGCATAGACAACTATAGTGAAATCTTGGGGCAGCCCTGTGACCCCAGTACACAAACACATATGTAGGAGCTGCATTCTCACTCAAAGAACTACTTGTAAGTATAAACTGGAACCAGAAAGTAGCAAAATGTGGTGATAGAAAACATGGCTATGCTAGCCATAACATTCTGGGAACTCTAGTCTCAATCACTTCCCTTCTCTGATAGAAAGTTACTCTGTGGAACGCTCCTGTACACTATACTTGTGGTGGTTCAGTTGAGGGCTTAGCTGAGACCAGGCTGTAAGTGTTGAAGGGAATCAGCCAGGGAGTGCAGCTGAAAGCGATGACTAATCACCACAGCCCCATATAGGTTTGGCTCCTGTGCTAAATCAGTGCAGGAAGCAACTGTTGTTTTTGGTTGCTATTGTTTGTGGACTGCTTCGTGAAACCTTCTGGATGTCTCTTGACCGTCGGACTGGACCTTGACGAGAGTGATTCACGACAATACCAGTCTGCTGGGCCCATGCTGGGCCTGGGTTGTCATCATCACCAATTTTTTCCATAACATCTCCTCTTCCACAGGGTTTCCCCTCCCGTTCTCAACTAGAATCAGTCAGTATTCACAGCCTGGAAAAATTACTTCTTTCAATTACAACTCCCAGAATTCCTTGACCAGAATAGTTTTACCCAAGGTCTGTCAGTATCCCATGACTACTAAACATGCAAAGAACTCACTGTGCTCTTCTGGGGCCTTCCCACTGGATTCCCAGTGGTTTCCAAACAAAGATTCTCCAGTATTGTTGGCCTGTATTTACTTGACCGCTTGCTGATTATCTATGTTGCTTGGGAATTCTGAGTGTTGTATTGCAACAACATTTGAGAGCCTGAATCTGGGTGCCAATGACTCAAAGACTTGAGCCCACTGTACATGATTATTCAAAGCTTGGTTCCATATATGCCTAACTATTCAGTTAACCTGCACGTAAGAGGAGGCTTCATACCAAGGCAATTGGTTCCTTTACCTTGCAACTGTAAGGATGTGTCACTGAAGACCAAGGCCAAGATCATCCACACTCTTGTATCACTATGTACAGATGTAAAAGCTGGATAGTGAAGAAAGCTGACAGGGAAAAGAATTGATTTCTTTGAAATATGGTGTGGGAGGAGAGTTTGCGGATATCCTGGATTGCCAAAAAGATGAACAAGTGGGTCCTAGAGAAAATTAAGCCTGAATTGGATCTTTGGAGGCAAAAATGATAGAACTGAAGCTATCCTACTTTGAGCACATCATGAGAAGGCAAGATTCTCTGGAAAAGACAATAATGATGGGAAAGGTTGAAGTTAGCAGAAAAAAAGGAAGACCAAATATGAGATGGGTTGACTCCCTAAAGGAAGCCATAGCATTGAGTTTGCAAGAACTGACATTTTGAAGAGCTCTCATTCATAGGGTTGTCATAATAATTCTCGCGATCAAAGAAAAGTGGAGGAATTTGCCCAAGCGCTTGAGGAAACCCTTCCAGGCCCGACTGATGCAAATGCACCTGAACGATGGGAACATTTCAAGAACACTGTTTATAACACCGCCTTGTCCACATTTGGCAAGAAGACCAAAAAGACGGCAGACTGGTTCAAAGCCCATTCGGAGGAGTTCATGCCAGCCATCGAGGATAAGAGGAGAGCTCTAGCAGCATACAAAGCCTGTCCTAGTGAGTACAACTTGCAGGCTCTTCGAGCTGCTCGTAGCAAAGTCCAACAGGCTGCCAGGAGATGTTCCAATGATTATTGGCTTCAGCTCTGCTCTCAGATACAGATAGCAGCGGACACAGGTAACATCAAGGGAATGTATGACGGTATCAAGCAGGCTTTAGGTCCAATACAGAAGAAATCTGCTCCCTTGAAGTCTGCTACAGGCGTGATCATCCAGGACCGAGCACAGCAGATGGAATGCTGGGTGCAGCACTACTCTGAGCTATATTCAAGAGAGAATGTAGCAACCGAAGAGGCATTAAATAACATAGAGTGCCTGCCTGTCTTGTAAGAGTTGGACAGTGAACCAACTTTAGCAGAAATAAAAGTGGCCTTTCACAGTCATGGGCCAGGGCGTGGACTCACCTCCCTCTATTACCATCTCCACACAAGAATTGGAGGTTGTTCATGACTTTGTGTACCTTGGCTCAACGATCTCTGACACTCTCTCCCTAGATGTAGAGCTGGATAAACGCATTGGCAAAGCAGCTACCATGTTCTCTAGACTCACAAAGAGAGTATGGCTTAATAAGAAGCTAACGGCATATACCAAGATCCAGGTCTATAGAGCCTGTGTCCTGAGCACACTCCTGTACTGCAGTGAGTCCTGGACCCTTTGTGCATGGCAGGAGAGGAAGCTGAACACGTTCCATATGCGTTGTCTCCGACGCATTTTTGGTATCACCTGGCAGGACACAGTTCCAAATAGAGTAGTCCTAGAACGAGCTGGAATTTTTAGCATGTATACATTACTGAAACAGCGACGTCTACGTTGGCTTGGGCATGTCGTGAGAATGGCTGATGGTCGGATTCCAAAAGATCTCCTGTATGGAGAATTAGTGCACCATACCATGTATTGTACGTCATCAGAACAGAACAGAACAAGCGTTATTGTTTAAAACCATAGGTCACCACAGTATCAACAGCAGCACAAAACTGCACTGACACAATATATCTATATATAAATACAAGATGACGTAGCTTCTCTTCTTTCTTAAGACTTTTGATGCTTGGCACATATTTTCTTTGCTACCAAAGCAAATTTTGCTACTTTATAGGTAGTAGGTACATCCTTTCCTACAAGTAGCATACAAAATTGAGCCAAGAGGGTCTATCTCACAGGACTCTGAGTATGCCTGCAAGCAGTTGACTTCTGGGGTACTCCTATAAAGGGCAACTTAATAAATAATGGAAAGCATCTTCAACCTCTCCTGATGAAGATACAGAGTCTTTAATGAAATGGGACATTATCATATCTCCCCTCCAAAACAGCTGACAGCATACAGTGAAAACGCAAAGCTGTGAATGCATTTCTCAAAGGGGCTGAGGTTAGATTAACAAAATAATTCTCCAAACCAAATGTTGTTTTGTACAGGGGGAACCAACAAGAATAGGACATTCGTGAGATGGCACACAAATCCAGCCACTTAGAGTGAAGGCAATTTTTTTCTTTAACCAGATGCTTGATTCTCTTAGAGGCAAAAGTGTGCAAGGGCTCCGTGTCAATCCCATAGTTCTGTAAAATGGGTCTAACTGAATCTACCTAGGACTTTCGAGAAGGACAATGGAGTTGTTCTTTGTAGCACTTCTTTGGGTGGCCAATTTCAGCCAATACATGGCCAGTACAATGTGAGAATGTGTTTCGATTGGGGTTACTCTTACTTCAGCCCTTAAGTGTGCAGCAGGTGTGCCACAGGGGACTGTTAGGAGAGATTGTATGAAAGAGTTTTGAACCATTTCTTGAGCAAGGGTCTTTGTATATCCCCATATCTCTGTCCCATATGTTATTTGGGGCATTATTTTCTTAGCAAACACTTCAACTGAAGGGGCAACTAAATTCCCCTCGTGAATTATGGTCAACCACAAAAGAGACTGAGTGGAATGGGATGCTTTCAGATTGATTGCTTTCAGATGATGTTTCCATGAAAGTTGGGCATTAAAGCCAAGGCCAAGACATCTAAAATTGCGTAACTGCTGAATGGGTTTGTCATCAAGCTTCCATGTATGTTATTCTCTTATTTCTGAAGACTACTACTTTGGTTTTGGTGTGGTTGACGACCAGATGTTCTCTTACACAGAATTTGCTCAGTTTAGCCAAAAGTATTTGCATGCCAACTAATGTAGTGGAAACCATTGCAATATCATCTGTGTATAAAAGGACTGAAAGCTTGACATCCATGGTTTACAGTGAGAAAAATTCAAGGCCACTCAATTCTTGCACAATGCTATTAATATAGAAATTGAAAAGAAAGGGGGCCAACAGGCATCCCTGCCAAACTCCTCTATCTGTTGGTATTGTTTCTGACAGCAGCCCATTTGCCCCAAGCTTTACCCTGAGATTAGTATTAGAGTGTAACACCTGAACTAAAAATAACAGCCTTCTGTCTATATTGGTGGCAGAAAGTTTTTGCCACAGATGGTCTCTGTCTATAAGATCAAAGGCCGAACTGAAATCCACAAAGGTGACATAAAGCTCCTTCTTACCTAGTTGGGAATATTTTTGTATCAGATGGTGGAGTACAAAACATTGATCTACAGTGGATTTTTTTTCAATACATTTTTTTTATTTCTTGAGTGGGGTTGGTTTTACATCTCACAATTGAACAGTATATGATAGAAAGCATGCTAAACCTTACAAAGGAAATATAAAGATGGGAAAGGTGTTTGTTGTTGTTTTAACTACAGCTACAAAATCCCACAGCTGGTATGGCCACTAGCATTTTGGAAGTTGTAGTCTAAAACATGACCATTCCAAACTCTGGAATAAAGAGGTGCATCTCAACATCTTTGAGACAAACAGGTGCAAGGTTGGTGTCCCCCACCCCCAGTATTTTGTGGTTCTGCAGTGACTCAATCATATACTTGAACTATCTCTTGGCATAGTCATCATCAATAAGTGTTCAACTGGTATATGTTAACTAGCTTTCAATCTAGGGGCTAAATCTAATGCTATTCCCCAGCTTGAAGAGACCCATTCAGATAAATGGGACTTGTTAATCACATGCTAGATAGCTCAGTGGCTTCAGTCTTTGGCTGCAGAGCCAGAGATTGGAAGTTACAATTCCCCACTGTGACTTGATGATCCATAGGGTCCCTTCCAGCTCTGCAGTTCAAAGGTGGTGGTGGTGGTGGTGGTGATTATTCAAAAATACCAGGCACAGTCAATCAAAATTATAAAAACATTGACTGCTATTATATAAAAGATACAAGTTTTAAGCAAAAACCTAAATATCTGTTAAATATTGGTGCAGTACGTATGCTGTTCTCTCGTTGTTGTTGTTTCAAAGGGTCTGCTCTAGTTGGGTTTATCCCTCTGTTTCAATTTATCCCTCTGTTTTTGAATCTTTAGACTGGGAAATATTACTGAGTTGCTTTGCAGCTGTGCATGCTATGAAAATAAAGTACAACTGAGCTTGCTGAACTCTGAAAAGACCCATCCAGATGATGAAAGTGATAAGCTACCCAATAATTTTGAATAAGCCAGCGCAGCATTTCTGAAACCACCTGAAAAATCATTTTTCTCTGTCATTCCTTCTTTCTGTGGACTCTCCACTCCACCTTCCAACTTGTGAGATCAGAGTTCAGTGCTTCTTTTGAATCTTGCATTTTTCAAACCCTCTCTCTCTCTGTGTGTGTGTGTGTGTGTGTGTGTGTGTGTGTTGCTTAACTTTGCTCTAATTAGCACCGAATAACAAGAACCACTCAGCAGCACCTCTTCTGCCAAGTTTTAACAAGCTGCCAGGAATAAGAGTGTGAAGAAACAAGCTCAGTTTTATCTACGCTGTTTTATTTATTTATTTTATTCTTAAAATTTTGTTTCAGCTTTAGTACATAACTGAAACCCACACACTAGGAAACAGAATTTGCACATATGTAAAACTTGTTGAAAACATTCTCTATTTCCCCACAGAAATCTGAGTGTGAAATTTTGAATTGACATGTTCAATTCATAATTTGAATGTGACATTTTGTCCTTATCATTCATAACTGGCATGCTTATCTGAATTAGCACCTTTCAAAGATAAAATATAAGAAGCTTCAAATATAAAATCTTATGGGTTGTCTGGCCAGAAGCAGACTTTAAGAGATAGCTCATGATTAGAAGAGGTAAAATCTGAAGGAATATAAGGATCTGAGTGTCACAGCATGAGTGTCTCTCACTTTTGAAGTTATGCAGATTAGCTTGCTTTATTTGGTGATTTGTCTTCAGGTCAAGTGTGGGACTCCTTTGCAATCTGATAGAAAGAGTGTCTCAAACATCTCTTTGCAAGATTAGCATGTTTTCACCTCTATTTACATGCTGTTTCTAATGTCTGTTTCTTGTTTCAGTTGTGAAATATTATTGAATACAGACTTCAGTTGTCAAATATTGTTGATTACTGATTATTGTGTAGATTGCCATGTTATCCATCAAATGTCAGATTTTTAAAAATTAGCTCGGTGAGCTGGGCACCTGGCTGCAGAGCCAAAGTTCAGGAGTCTGATTCCCTCCTGTGTCTCCCAGGAGAAAAGCCAGCTTGAGTAGCCATGGGAAAGACCCAGAACCCCCTAGGAGAAGGGAATGGTAAACCACTTGTGAGTACTCTATAACTATAAAACCTGGAAAGATTCACCATGAGTCAGAATTGATTTGATGACATACAATTATTATTATTGTGTGTCTGATTTTGTTGTTATGTGTCATTACATCAATTTTGGCAACCCCATGAATTCATGATCTCTAAAAGAACTTATCATTAGCAGCCATGCTAAGATCTTGCAAACTCAACAGTGTGGCTTCCTTTATTGAGTCAATCTACCCCATAAGCAGTTTTCCTCTTTTCTTGTCAAATACAGGAATGTCAAATATGAAAAGTCAAATATTAAAAGTTCCCATGCTTGCTGGTTATACTTATTGTCTTAGTCTGATTTGATAAGTAAATTCAATAAAGAGAAAGAGACAGTCTATGGAAAAATTTAAGCAAGCATTTTAAGGATCCTAGACTTTGTATTATAGTGATCAAAAATAAATTAGGCTACATTCTGAAGCAAAGTCAATTTTATTCTTATAATCATGGTGGTGCTATAAAAGCAGCCCTAAACTTTAAGTTAATTACAATTAAAAATGAACTTTTCAACAAAGCATTTTGGAGGGAGGGTGCAAATCCCTACCTTCACAGTTTGGGTGTTGGTTTTATTTTTTCCAAATGGATAAAAGTTCAGTGAAGAGGCTATTTCAGAAAATGTCCTGATGCTGTGTTATTTGACACTTTTATTGCTGAGAGGAATGGCTGAAGCCATTCGATGTACAATTAACACAGCAGGGTGATGTGGCTTTCATTTTTGCACATCCAGATTCTTCAGATTCCAGTCTTAGAATGTTAATAGATGCCCGAGATTATGGCTACTCAAATCGTCTTTTGTTTGATTAAAGTAGTGGCTTTCAAACTGTGTTCCAGGGACCCCTAGGGTTCCTCAGACTCATATCAGGGGGTCCCCTCAATCAGAAGATCAATAAGAGAAGACTAGCTTCGTTGTGAATGGCTTGCCTATCATTCACTTGCAAGAAAGGTCAGGCCAAGTGGAGCCCATGTGGATGTTGCTGAACTGCTACATGTGTGCAGTTTGTGTTTTTGGGCTACAACTCCCAGAATTTTCCAGGCAGCCGGACATTCCACCCCTGCCGTCCTGCCTGAAGAATTCTGGAAGTGGCAGTTCAAAGCCACAGATATGCATACCTACATTGGCTGCAGCTCCCAGGTGGCTCAACTGACACAGTTAGTGGTGAGGAGTGCCAGGAGATCCAGTCTCCCAACATCTGAATGACCATAGGTGGTCCACTCATGTCTTGCAGTATGGAGCTGTAAGGTGGTAAGTACATTCTGGGGCACATTTCACTGTTTATGTTGGTCAACAATGAAGTCCAGCAAGACTAGCCCATGACCACTAGGACACATGCTGTAAACATCAGCAACACCTTGGAATTTCATGGCTAACATGGCTTCCACAGCACTAGTCATTTGTTCAATTTTTACATTTTTCCCCCAGCTTGCCTCCAGTGAGCTGAAACTGGCAAAGATGGTTTTCCTCCTCCATGCTTTTTCCTCACCATCACAGATGATGTATAATCTGAGCAGGGAGCAACTGAGTCCTGGAATTTTGAGATGAGTTGTCCCTACTTCTTGGACCATGAGTTGTCCCTGGTCAGGCTGAAAGGGGGGGAGGTGTCTGACCCATGGATGGTCACCATTTGAGTCAGAAGACTCCACTGGGAATGGAAAACTCTTACCAACAGGCAGCGCTGTCTCTTTCAAGATCCCATGTAACAGCATGTGGAGCCAGAACATTTGCTGGAGAGGATTGGTAGACAGGGAAAAGTGCCTTTCAACACCATCACTCTTTCTCTCTAGCTGTTTTTTGTTTCATTTTTATTTTATTTTTGTTTGTTTGGGGTGTTTTCTCTCCTCCATCAGCTCCGAGTCTGAAAATTAGTATGGCACAAGGGAAAGTACTTAAGAAAGAGGATGTGGCAATCAGGGTGAAGGGTTAAGCACACCTGTACACTTTGATTTCACCCACAAATGCCCCTAGCCTTTCATTACTGGAGGACACGTCCAGGCTTGGGAAACACACCTGTGCCACAGCAACCTTCAGTCCCATCCTTAGTTCCTGAACCTGAATTTGGGGACTGTTAATATTGTTACTGAACACATTTACAGCAACTGTTACAGCAGGTCCACTGGCTGCCAATTCATTTCTGGGCTCAGTTCAAAGTGCTGGTTTTAATCTATTAAACCCTAAATGGCCTGAGTCCAAGCTATCTCAAGGACCGTGTCTCCCTTCTGTGAGCATGCTCGGGTGTTAAAATCATCAGGGGAGGCCTTTCTCTTGGTCTCACCACCCTCACAGGTGTGTTTAGTGGGAACACGGGAGAGGACCTGCTCACATACTTTGGAACTCCCTCCCACAGGAGGCCAGGTGGGTCCTACCTTTGCTGTCCCTCTACAAGCAGACATACATTTCCCTTCAAGCAAGCTTTCCTTAGTGATTGTCTAGAAGACAATGAACAGGATTTTTTATATTTTGTTGCTTCTAAATCTGTTTCTTGTAATGATTTTAACCTAACATTTTTAATATGTTATTAATTCTTCTTTAACATTTGAATAATTTAATGGTTTTGATTTTTTTTGTTCTTTTGCTTACAGTGAAGGGTCTATTTTGTGAAGGAAACTCCTGTGTGAATAGCTGGAAACCCAATTACAAGTGGACAGAGCTGCATAGTTTTGGAAAGTGTGAGCCTGCTTGTTTATAAAGGTGCTGAGACATAAATGGGGTGTAACAAGTTCTCTCACAAAGTTTCCTGGACCTTTTGATTTTACCCATCAACTCCACGAAAGGCCTAGTTTGCTAATGACATAAGAATGGTTATGGAGGAAGAATGGTTTTGGAGGAATACAACTGGCTGAACAATGGCATAGGGCAGTGTTTCCCAATCTTGGCTCCTCAGATGTTCTTGGCCTAAAACTCTCAGAAGCCTTCACCACAAGCTCTTCTGGCCAGGATTTCTGGGAGTTGTAGCCCAAGAATTTCTTGGGACCCAGGGCTGGGAACCATTGGCATAAGTTACAGATTTAAAAGTGATGCTTCCAGATGTCCAGTGGTCTTGGGTTTGCTCCTTTCTCCCCTTTTAAAGTTGATTGCTGCCCTAATGAGAAAAACACACACACTTAAAGTGTTTCACCATTGGCACTATTACTCTGAACACTTCATTAAGATAACGATCATTGGCTGTTTCAGTGCTGCTGAGGTTGTGGGACAGGGGTTCATTCAACCTATTGGGTTGAACGTCCCATGGTACCAAGCCTCTGGGATCAAGAGCTTAAAGTGTTCTCCGTGTTTGCAATTGTTTCCCTAGTGAGGAAAATATGCGGTGGAACATGATACTAGCCACAAAGACCAACTTCCTAAGAATCCTGACCTACAACCCCTTGTTTAAAAAGCTGTTTCTAGTCTTCATTGCTGTGATGATATGCTTACAAATGCATGGGCTGGAAACGTACTGCCAATGAGACCAGATGGTTGATTGATTCAGATTAGGATAGACTGGTAGGTTAACAGAAACATATTTATAATTAGATTGTTTTGCTGCTTCAAATAACAGCATTTACAGACTGAGAGTCAATATGGTCCATAGTGGTAGACATCCTACAGTAATGAATAGGAACTGCACCAATGCAGTGTTGGGAACTCGTCATCTTTGAAGTTTAAGACTAGCAGTAAATTCCTGAAAGTCAGTCTTATTTCCTTTTATATTAGCATGTTAACAAGCTTTGAAAGACAAGACAGACACTTATAGGACAACACAGCTGGGTGTTCCTCCAGTCTGGGTCTCTAATGAAAGCCAGGGCTCGTACAAGGCTTAGGTTTGTGGCTTGTCTCTTGTTTACAGGCTCTGCAGGGGAAGCTTCTGCTGCTGCCATGGATGCTGCTGCCGGCTGCCTCTGCTCCAGTGATGAAGCCTTAATGTGCTCATCAAACATGGATGTTTTCTGTACTGCCCCGGAAAAACAGTTGGAATTAATTAAGAAAGGAAATGCCACAATATTTGCAATTACTTCTGTTGCTTAAAAGAAGAAGAAAAAACCAGAACCCTTTGTAGCAAATAAAGGCCCGACCATTTTAAAAGAGATGATGGGGGAAGCATTTGAAATAGGAGGAAAGAGAAGATGGGAGCTGATTAAAGGAAGAGGTTTAAATCATGAATAAGTCAGGGCGGCACCGTTACGGTTTAAATCTTCTGGATTGGAGGATGGAGAACCTTTTAGGAGGAAAGAAAATCCTGCAGATAAATAAATGCAAACACATAAACCCTACTGAAGTACTGTCTGGTTTAGACAATGCACCTTCTTTCCTCACCATCAGTGCTTTGGTGATGTGCAAATTTGTTTAAGAATAATAGATTTTTTTTTTCAATGACACTAACTCAACTCACAACTTGGAAGTCACCCACCCCTCCCTTTGTTTTTCTGGAGAAAAAAGCTTGTTTTTAATAGGGACTCTGACCTGGGACTCGGGACTTGGTACCAAAAGCTCGTGTTTGGACTTGGGACATGGTACCAAAGACTTGGACTTGGGACTCAGACCCAAAGACTTGCCAACATCCCTGGTATTTCAAGTTCGAATCTAATTTAAAGACAAAGAATAAAAAAAGAAAGATACTGGAAACTTTGAGGTTTTCTACAACCGGCAAATATGATCCATGTTTTGGTAGTGCAATTCACATCTGAATGGATATACCTGCCATTAAAGAAGCCGATGTTCGGGAAAAGCTCTTCCTGTCACTGTTGGCCATAAGCAGAGCTGCAAGTGCCAGTTTTGGTGATGATGCAAATGGCATTATTGTTATCTAGAAGCCTCATGGCACAGTAGTTCAACTGCAGTACTGCAGTCAAAACTCTGCTCACCACCTGAGTTCAATCCCAATGGGCTCAGGTAGCCACCTCAAGGTTGACTCAGCCTTCCATTCTTCTGAGGTTGGTAAACTGAGTACCCAGCTCACTGGGGGTCGGTGGGTAACATGTAGCCTGCATAATTAAAAATTGTAAACTGCCCAGAGAGTGCTTTAAGTGCTATAGGGCAGTATATAAGCAGCACACTTTGTTTTGCTCTCTTGTGGTGGTGCCATGATGTCCTCTTTTCTTTATTTGGAACTGTACACTTTCTTTCTCTCTTTTTTTGGAGGGATTACATACTGGGACAATGTTGGGACTCTCTACTTCCTGCTGCAACCAGTGGGAGACCGCAAGCCACTCTTGTGGGGAATTCCCCTGAAAATGAATAGTGCTGAGAGATGCTGCTATTTATTTCCCTGGTCTCCAAGAGACCCCTCTCAACCTGTCACCTTTTAAATTTTGGCACCCTGGGGTGGCTGGCAGACCTGCTCTAGTTATGCCTTGACTGGAGTCCAACTGCATCTGAAAGACCACTGGCTCCCCCAGCCCAGCTTTTTTTGGGGGAAAACACTTAGGAAATAAAGCAACCAACCGTTCTGTGAATTACAAGCATAATTCTGATCATATTCTTCCCAGCAAGCAAATTCATAATGTCAAGCCCCCTGCTGAGCGATTTGTTGATCACATACAGTGTCCTAATATGCAAAAACAGACCATTTCACCTCAAGTCATTAGCAATTAGTTAATTAATCCCAACAGAAATTATTAGGACAAATTCACTGGGCCCTGCTCAGCCAGAGGCCATATGTGGAGGGGAGTGTGTGTCTTCTTTCCCAAATGCAAAGAAGTAGAAACCTATGAAGCAGAAGAGCAGACTGATGTGGAAAACAAAATGCAAATCTTCAAGAATGCAAAGTTGATGCTATAGCATGGATGAGCTGAAAAGAACCCAAGGGATGCATGGAATTGTACCTATGTTCCGACCTGCCATGTTTGCCTTGGAGGAGGTCAACAATTGGTAATCCCCCCCCCCCCCCCGCAATACCATTTCAAGTAAGTGAGGTGGAACAATTTTGCAGGGAAGGGTGAAAAATAAGCACAGCTCAGTATGTGTATCAGATTCAGGAAAAGTGCCCATTTTGAACCAAATGAACCTCATTTAGAACACTTTGTATCAAAGCAGATTGGTGAGATTTGCTCTGGGGTAAGGAAGCCAAATTTACGAATTGATTTGTATCTGGAGTACAAATAGAACTGGATGGGGCACAGATCACATCAGTCTACTGGATTCCTTTTTTACAAAGCAAATTTTAAAAGTGCCAGGTATGGAAACCCCTGAAGTTAGCTATAGGAACCTTGGCAACTTTACTCCTGAATTTAGGGTCTGTCTGGTTTCCATATTTAAGGTAAGGCAGGACCAAAAACGTTATATATAACCGCCCAGAGTAGACCTTTGGTCTAGATAGGCGGGATAGAAATCCAATAAATAAATAAATAAATAAATAAATAAATATTTGTTTTCTTGTTCTAGTCCATTGACTTTACAAATTGACGAACTGTTCTGGATCTGGCCCACAAATCATATTGGATGGTGTGCAAATACCAGGTCAGGATGCATTTAGTTGGCCTGCAAACGTTGTCAAGAGAGTCACATAGAGCTGACATTTTTAAAACACTTGCAGTTTATGGTTTGGAAGACTCTGGAAAGATTTTAGTTTGAAATAATTGGTTAGGATCTCCTCACCTGTCTGAGTTGTGAAAGGTCCTCTCGAGCCATGGAAGGATGGATCAGTGGTGAGTTAAAGAATTTGTGCAACGTCAACTCTTATTTGCAAATATACACACCCAGTAAAGATGAAGGCACAAAATGAGGGTTAAACCCAATTTTTAGTTCAGAGTGAAGTAGCTCCATTGAGTCAAGTGGATTACTATAAATGTTGATTTAACAAATCCCATTCACTCAATGGATCTACTCTAACTGGGACTAATAGAATCACAGAATCGCAGAGTTCGAAGAGACCACAGGGGCCATCGAGTCCAACCCCCTGCCATGCAGGAACTCCATCAAAGCACTCCCGACAGATGACCATCCAGCCTCTGCTTAAAAACCTCCAAAGAAGGAGACTCCACCACACTCCGAGGCAGCCTATTCCACTGCTGACCAGCTCTGACTGTCAGGAAGTTCTTCCTGAGATTCAGGTGGAATCTCTTTTACTGTAGTTTGAAACAATTGCTCCTTGTCCTAGTGTCTGGAGCCGTGGAAAACAAACCTGTCCCTTCCTCGACATGACATCCCTTCAAATATTTAGACATGGCTATCATGTCCCCCCTTAACCTTCTTTTTGTAAGGCTAAACATTCCCAGCTCCCTAAGCCGCTCCTCATAGGACATAGCTTCCAGACCTTTGACCATTTTGGTTGCCCTCCTCTGGACACGTTCCAGGTTGTCAACATCCTTCTTGAATTGAGGTGCTCAGAACTGGACACAATACTCCAGGTGAGGTCTGACCAAAGCAGAATAAAGTGGTACTATCACTTCCCTTGATCTAGACACTATACTCCTATTGATACAACCAAGAATCGCATTGGCTTTCTTGGCAGCTGCATCACACTGCTGACTCATGTTCAGCTTGTGGTCTACCGAAACTCCTAGATCCCTTTCACAGGTACTGTTGTCTAGCCAGGTGTCTTCCATCCTATATCTGTGCAGTTCATTTTTTCTGCCTAGGTGTAGGACCTTACATTTCTCCCTGTTGAAATTCATTTTGTTAGTTTTGGCCCAGGACTCTAATCTGTCAAGGTCATTTTGAATTTTAATCCTGTCCTCTGGGGAATGAGCAACCCCTCCCAATTTGGTATCATCTGCAAATTTGATCAGCATACTCTCTGTTCCTTCATCCAAGTCATTGATAATGATGTTGAATAGCACAGGGCCCAGAACAGAACCCTGAGGCACCCCACTAGTTACCTCTCTCCAGGATGAAGAGAAGCCATTGGTAAGCACCCTTTGGTCAGTCAACCAATTGGTCAGTCAACCAATTACAAATCCACTGAACAGGGTATAATAATAACTATACCCATTCCCCAAATTCCACCATTGTATACAGAAAAGCAGTACAAAGAGATGTCCTCAGCTAACATTATTTATTACCAGAGCTGGGTAAGAGCTAGAATGGAAAAGAAGAGGCATTTACAGCACAATCTTTTTAAATAAAAATGCTAAAAGCATTGGCATATATTGGGTACATTTCAGAAGAATACTATAGAGCTGCAGTCATGCTTCAGGGGAGATTCTGTGAGCAGTAAGGGAAAAAAGAGAAATGTATCCATTGATTAATTATCTGATAACCTGACATCTGGCTTTTCCCAAGTCCTTTGAAAAAAGATTTAAGAGTAACTAGGAATAGTTTTTGAGATTTAGGTGTAACTAGGAGTCATTTTGGTTGCAATCTCAACATGTCTGAGCATAGATTCAAGACTGTGTTGGACTGCAGCTCTAGTCCAGACCATAAGAGAGATGTTAGCCACCTCCCCAGCACACCAACACCCTGAATCCTTCCATGCAAACACCATGTGGGTGTGTGAGGATGGAATCCTTAGATTTTATTTTATTTCAAATAGCATATCTTATTTTTTTTAATTTCCCATTCAAATCAGTTAGGGCTTTGACTGGAATGAATGGAAGCTGTCCAACATACTTAGAAGATGCCAGGGTAGAGAAGACCCATTTAACCTGACTTGCTCCATCATCATGACAGTGCAAACAACTTGATCTTTCTAGGGTTATGACATTGAAAAGACATAAAATAATAAAGTCTAGTGGGATCTGCTATATAATAATTGCTAAACTAGCGCTTATTTGCTGCACAAAGTGCTATTACAATATTATTGTATAATCCCTTCCCCCATGGGATGTTATACAGAAAGGTTTTACAATAACTCATTCTTGTCATTTTAAGTGTACTGTAATAATTCTCTCCCTTTCTACTGTTCCCACATTGTTTTTCCTCCTTTTCTGAACAGTGACAGCCATCCTTAAGATGCCCATAAATCCAGACATAAAGCTGCCATTCCAGCATAATTATATTAGCTGTCATGGAGATTGCAGGTGTTCTTTTTGACACTCCAAACTATCGTATTTATATTAGGCTGCCTCACTTGTAAGGCTGTTGTAAACTTTATATCACACAAGGTATATAATTAGACTCAAGTTTTAAAACTCCTGTACAACGGCACACCTGGCTTGTTTGTAAAGAGATACTGTACATTCCTGTTCAAAATGACCATGGCACTAGCGAACTCTATATCTTGGCCTGCAAGACACACAGGACAAGCGTGGCCCTGTTCTTGGCAGGATCACAAGGAATTTTAAGATGCTGCCTGTAAGGAAACCTCTGAGGTTGCAGAAAAACTGCAAAGAGACAATTAGGCATTGCCTTGCCCAGCAGATTGCATTGTAATGGGTTCTTCCAGGTAAACCAAAGGTTTCACTGCAAAAGAGTGTAGGGTTTGTGGCTTCATGTCCTTTCAAAAGCCATTCCTCTCTTCTTTAAGAAAACTGCTTCTCTTAGGAAATCTTTAAGAAATCTTAAAAAAAATATTTAGGGAATTTATTTGTCTCCTGGAGCTTCTCTTCCACACCTTTTTAAAGTCTGTTTCCTAGCATTGCATGGAAGGCTTTCCCCGGACTTCAACTTCAAATATGAATGCCATAGTGCTAAACTCCACCCCCTCCAATAAAATTATAGTAAAAATAAACCATGCTTTCATGGAAAAATCACTAAGCAAGACAAGAGGAACAGCATGTAGGTGGCAGGGAAAATGTTGACAATACTAGTGCATAGGGATGCCCACTGTCTTTGGACAAAGATGCAAATTTGAACTGAATCAGGGCTGTTTGCTTCTAAGGTGACTATGGAGTGGCAAAAGATCCCATAGAGGTAGTCACAAGACAGGGCAGGACCTCTCATGAATTCCTTATATTCATGTGGTTTATGGGATTGGTGATATTAAAAATGTTAAAATAAAAGAAGTATCGTGGAATTAAAAGTAGAGAAAGGGAATCAAATATATCAGTGCCTGATAAGGGAGACACTGAGCTGGCACCAAAGAAGGAGACAGCTTCACCCATAAGGAAACTAAACCTCCTGCACATCTCAGTTGACCTCTGGTGACCTCTGATTGAGGTCAACAGGTTGTGGCATTCTTTATTTTAGGTGCTGTACAAAAGGAAGGACTTCTTACAGTATAGTGTAGCCTACGACCTGTGCTTTGCATTCTCGAATTTTCTTTATTTCCACTGTCTGTTAAAAATGTGGTTACACGGTTAGAGCTGAGTGTACATGTGTGTACAGATGAATGCCTGCATTTCTGTACAGATTTTGAGCGCTTTGATTTAGGATGCTAGGATCTGTCCTCTTCCTCCCAGTTTCTCTAGTGTTGCTGCCATAATCCATAAAATTGGTCTCCTGTGGTTTTTTCCCCCTTCTGTTTGGCATGTTATCTCAGATGGAGATGGACAAATTATTCTGATAGTGCTGTGTATCCTTCCCATTCCAAGTCACAGATATATGCCTTTCTCCATGTTTTTTTCTGTGGAGATCAAGAAACACACAACACGGATTTCAACAAGTATTGTGTTCAAGTTCTCTCCAAAAGAGCACAAGGCGAGTTGGGCACTAATATATGTGTCCTTATTTGGGCATGGACTGGGCACCTGGGACCAATGTACATCCTTATTAGTCCAGAACCTGGTACACCAAGTACAGAAATATTTCATCTGAAAAAAGCTTACCTCTAGTAATAGCCTAGCATTCTCTCTCTCTCTCTCTTTCAGCCCTTTTTATTCTAAATATCCACACCTACAGAAACAGACTTCATGATCTGATGACATATGCAATGGCAACAGTCCATTTTTTAAAATAACCCTGCACCGTTTAAAAATATTTTAGGTACATGTATCTCATATGCTGATAAAAATTGCTAACATTTCTATGTTTAACTAAATAGTAATTTTTACATTCCCCCTTCCTCTCACACATCCGACAGTGTAAGAAAATTTCTCAGCCTAAATGGTAATGCTTTCTTTATAGCAAAGTAAACTATTAAATATACTCCTTTGACTATGGGCAGAATAGGTTAACGGTGGACATTTATCCACAAAAACATAAGCAACTGGATACAGAGGAACAACAATAAAAAGCTATGTTTAACCAGGAAATCTAATACAATTTGGCTCAATAATGAAATGTTTTATTTGTAACAAGTTATTTGTAGCAAGCTACACATTTTCTGTGTCATCCTTCTTCAATTTACTGGGTCCAAGAAGAATAAACCTTTACAAGCCAATGAATACCTTGTGTTGGCGTCTGACGTAGGGCGTCTACAATTACTAAAAGGAATGATTTGCTTTTTTTTTTAATGAACTCCTGTCATGCTCTTTTTCATTTGCATGTTTTCCTTTCCCATCATGACAGAAATACAGAATTTGGAAGTAAGGTCTGTAACTTTAAAGAAGACAGTTTGTGTCTCCACAGTATATATTATGCTCTAGAGATCTCTTGATTGGTTTTTTTTTCTAAAAAAGACCCATTTGTCCTATATAAACAAGACACTGATTACATTATTTTAGAAATGAGACATTAGCTGAAATTCCATTGGTGTATGTGACACCATGTGATGCTGATGAGGTCATCAACAGCAGTGATATCTTAGAAACTAAATGTTTCCAACTTTTGTCCAGAATCTCCCAGTGCTCCTACATAATCCTTTTCATTGTTAGGAAGCTGTGGGGGCCACATGACCAGAGTGGGAAGCCTTTAATTACAGAAAATTTCCCCATAAAGATGAATTTATGGGCAGCAGCCATTTTCTGCAATTAAAGACTTCCTCGTCATGTCCTCTGACACCCCCCCCCAACAGCTTTCTGACCATGAAAGGGTTTACACAGGAGTCTCAGGAGATCTGGGACAGAAGTAGGAAATATTTCACACACACCCAAAAAAAATCACCCAATCACATCATTAACCTTATACGGCATAACTTACACCAACAGGATTTCAGCCATTGTTATGTTTTCATTGCAAAAAGAGAGAACAAATTGTTACAAGTAAATGCTTTATTTGTAACTTCTTAGTTCTGATCTGTGCGCATCACCCAACCTCAAAAATACACATCACCGAAAGTGTTGCGACCAGTTTTCATAATTTTGCATGTGCTAATTCATATGTAGAAATAATTACTGATTATATGTAACAGGGTCTACAATTGACATTTCCAGAGTTAAAAATGGAAAGGAAAAATTACAGTAAAGAAAAACAACTCCCACCTACCTCCCAACGTTTTAAATGTTAGAAACAAAAAGATATGTGCAAAACCACCTGTGAATGCTTGGGCAATGCATTATTTTTCAGTTCTAGAAGTTAACAATTATCAGCACTCCCATGTTATATTAGGAAGGTGGGAGGTGTAAATTAAGAGAACCTGAGAGGATGCGAAAAGTTGTTGTTGGAGTTTAGTCATTAAGTCATGTCCGACTCTTCATGACCCCATGGACCAGAGCACGCCAGGCCCTCCTGTCTTCCACTGCCTCCCGGAGTTGGGTCAAATTCATGTTGGTAGCTTCGATGACACTGTCCAACCATCTCGTCCTCTGTCGTCCCCTTCTCCTCTTGCCTTCACACTTTCCCAACATCAGGGTCTTTTCCAGGGAGTCTTCTCTTCTCATGAGATGGCCAAAGTATTGGAGCCTCAGCTTCAGGATCTGTCCTTCCAGTGAGCACTCAGGGTTGATTTCCTTCAAAATGGATAGGTTTGTTCTCTTTGCAGACCAGGGGACTCTCAAGAGCCTCCTCCAGCACCACAATTCAAAAGCATCAATTCTTCGGCGGTCAACCTTCTTTATGGTCCAGCTCTCACTTCCATACACCATATGGTTTTACTGGAAAAACCATAGCTTTGACTATGCGGACCTTTGTCGGCAAGGTGATGTCTCTGGTTTTTAAGATGCTGTCTAGGTTTGTCAGCACTTTCCTCCCAAGAAGCAGGTGTCTTTGAATTTCGTGGCTGCTGTCACCATCTGCAGTGATCATAGAGCCCAAGAAAGTAAAATCTGTCACTGCCTCCATATCTTCCCCTTCTATTTGCCAGGAGGTGATGGGACCAGTGGCCATGATCTTCGTTTTTTTTTTATGTTGAGCTTCAGACCATTTTTTGCACTCTCCTCTTTCACCCTCATTAAGAGGTTCTTTAATTCCTCCTCACTTTCTGCCATCAGAGTGGTATCATCTACATATCTGAGGTTGTTGATATTTCTTCTGGAAATCTTAATTCCGACTTGGGATTCCTCCAGTCCAGCCTTTCACATGATGTATTCTGCATATAAGTTAAATAAGCAGGGAGACAATGTACAGCCTTGTCGTACTCCTTTCCCAATTTTGAACCAATCAATTGTTCCATATCCAGTTCTAACTGTTGCTTCCTGTCCCACATATAGATTTCTCAGGAGATAGATAAGGTGGTCAGGCACTCCCATTTCTTTAAGAACTTGCCATAGTTTGTTGTGCTCCACACAGTCAAAGGCTTTTGCGTAGTCAATGAAGCAGAAGTAGATGTTTTTCTGGAACTCTCTGGCTTTCTCCATAATCCAGCGCATGTTAGCAATTTGGTCTCTAGTTCCTCTGCCCCTTCGAAATCCAGCTTGTATTTCTGGCAGTTCTCGGTCCACATACTGCTGAAGCCTACCTTGTAGGATTTTGAGCATAACCTTGCTAGCGTGTGAAATGAGTGCAATTGTACGGTAGTTGGAGCATTCTTTGGCACTGCCCTTCTTTGGGATTGGGATGTAGACTGATCTTTTCCAATCCTTTGGCCACTGCTGAGTTTTCCAAACTTGCTGGCATATTGAGTGTAGCAACTTAACAGCCTCATCTTTTAAGATTTTAAATAGTTCAACTGGAATGCCATCACCTCCACTGGCCTTGTTGTTAGCCATGCTTTCTAAGGCCCACTTGACTTCACTCTCCAGGATGTCTGGCTCAAGGTCAGCAACCACACTGTCTGGGTTGTCCTTTAATATCTCCAATTTTCTTGAACAGATCTCTGGTTTTTCCCTTTCTATTACTTTCCTCTATATCTTTGCACTGTTCATTTAAGAAGGCCCTTGTCTCTCCTTGCTATTCTTTGGAAGTCTGCATTCAATTTTCTGTAACTTTCCCTATCTCCCTTGCATTTTGTTTCCCTTCTCTTCTCTGCTATTTGTAAGGCCTTGTTGGACAGCCACTTTGCTTTCTTGCATTTCCTTTTCTTTGGGATGGTTTTTGTTGCTGCCTCCTGTACAATGTTACGAGCCTCCAGCCATAGTTCTTCAGGCACTCTGTCCACCAAATCGAGTTCCTTAAATCTGTTCTTCACTTCCACTGTGTATTCATAAGGGATTTGGTTTAGATTATACCTGACTAGCCCAGTGGTTTTTCCTACTTTCTTCAGTTTAAGCTTGAATTTTGCTATAAGAAGCTGTTGATCAGAGCCACAATCAGCTCCAGGTCTTGTTTTTGCTGACTGTATAGAGCTTCTCCATCTTTGGCTGCAGAGAATATAATCAATCTGATTTCGGTATTGCCCATCTGGTGATGTCCATGTGTAGAGTCGCCTCTTGTGTTGTTGGAAAAGAGTGTTTGTGATGACCAGCTTGTTCTCTTGACAAAACTCTATTAGACTTTGCCCTGCTTCGTTCTGAACTCCAAGGCCAAACTTACCTGTTGTTCCTTTTATCTCTCGACTCCCTACTTTAGCATTCCAGTCCCCTATAATGAGAAGAAAATCTTTCTTTGGTGTCAGTTCTAGAAGGTGTGGTAGGTCTTCATAGAATTGGTCAATTTCAGCCTCTTCCGCATCGGTGGTTGGTGCATAAACTTGGATTACTGTGATGTTGAGAGGTCTGCCTTGGATTCGTATTGAAATCATTCTATCATTTTTGAGATTGTATCCCAGTACAGCTTTTCCCACTCTTTTGTTGACTATGAGGGCTACTCCATTTCTTCTATGGGATTCTTGCCCACAATAGTAGATATGATAATCGTCTGAATTGAATTTGCCCATTCCCGTCCATTTTAGTTCACTGACGCCCAGGATGTCAATGTTTATTCTTGCCATCTCTTGTTTGACCACATCCAGCTTACCAAGGTTCATAGATCTTACATTCCAGGTTCCTATGCAGTATTCTTCTTTGCAGCATCGGACTTTCCTTTCACTTCCAGGCGCGTCCACAGCTGAGCGTCCTTTCGGCTTTGGCCCAACCACTTCATTAGCTCTGGAGCTACTTGTACTTGTCCTCCGCTCTTCCTCAGTAGCATGTTGGACGCCTTCCGACCTGAGGGGCTGATCTTCCAGCGTCATATCTTTTAGCCTTTTGTTTCTGTCCATGGAGTTTTCTTGACAAAGATACTGGAGTGGCTTGCCAGTTCCTGCTCCAAGTGGATCACGTTTAGTCAGAACTCTCCACTATGACCTGTCCGTCTTGGGTGTCCCTGCACGGCATAGCCCATAGCTTTTCTGAATTACTCAAGCCCTTTCGCCACGACAAGGCAGCAATCCGTGAAGGGGCAAAGTATGATAACCTAATTCTGAGACAAACCTTCTAATATTTGACAGAAGAAAAAAAGTATTGGGAGGGGTTAAATGAAAAAGGCAGGGGAAAAGTGCATAAGGACTAGGAACTTGATTTTTAAGAAAAGAAAATTGAACCACAGAAGGAGATAATTCTGCACTTAATACCAAATTTTACACATTTTGCACTTCTGTGGAATTAATTCAGCACAGTTAAATAGGAAACATACAAACAGTGAAGGCAGAATCAGTCATGATGTGGGAAGATTAGCATAGAGTGTGTGTAACTGACTTCCTGAATAGAAGTATTTCCTAAGCAAATGGAAAACAAACACCAATTGACTAATATGAGTCTGGTGTGGATTTCCTTACTATAAGCAAAAGTCTGTTCTCATGCAACAGAATCCCAGATCTGCATAAACTGAATGTTCATCATGTTTGTGAGCATTGTAAATATTAAATAGGATGTTTGTGTTGCAAAACAAGAGATCAATTTTGTTTTAGAGTCATACCTGGTTCCCTAATTTTCTGCAGATAAATAAATAGAAAGCAATGGCTCATATTAAAAATTGAAATCCATGCCAAATGTAAGGATTCAGAGAAGACTTCAAACTGAAAGACTGATTTGTTGATGTAATGTTTCAGTCCACTTGAAATCTGAAATTGCTCTTGCAAACATCAAGAGCTCTCTCACCCGAAGGGCATATTGAGAGCTTTCCTCCTCCACCACCACTGGGCTTCGAGGTTGGCCATGTGGACACCTTTTGAGGACCACATCCCAATAAAGATTGATTATGGTGGCCATGTGACAATGGTCAAGGACACGGTCCTCCATTTGAGGACAACCCACCTTGTGAAGGTGCCTTCCATTTGATGGGCTGCCCACTCCAAACCTGATTTAAAGGTAAAGAAGCATAAGGAGGGAGATCAGAGACCTTGACCTTGCCCATCCATAATGAGCAGTTCCTAGAGAGCAGACTCACCAGGCCCATAGGTTATCTACTCACTGTCTTCCCTATTTGAGCAAGATGCACCCTATAATTCTATTTAAACTGGTTTTTAATCTAATTTTACATCTATGGATGTAAATTAACATATACAATTTAAAGCAAATCAGATTTCCCCTTTGTCCTTTCTGTAGGCCATCCCACAACATTTTGCTGCTTGAAGAAAAGGGGGGAAAATGGCACTTCTCTAGTCGTATCTATGGAAGCTACTGGGAGTAACAGTTGAATCTTGTTTCAACATTGTGGTGATGGAGCTGGCATATACATTATTGGTCAATCATTGTTAAAGGCACAACAATAAACAGCAGATATATCCCGTGCTCGTAAGAGTGTTCATTTTGGAAAAATACATCAATTTTATTTTCATCTTTAAAGACCCTATGATACTCCCAAGCATCTCTAAGGGGTTGTTTACATTTACATTAGAAACAGGATTTGAACGGGGTCCAGCAAGTTTTCATTCTTTTTTATTTTTTAAAGGCATCTACATGGCATAGAAGAAAATTCAGTTTCTTTCCCCCTGGACTCATGTGTTTCTTTTCAGGAGGGTGTTGTTTTAACTCCTTCACCAGTGGTTATTTTAACTCAGTTAAAACTCAGTTTTATGAACTGACTTGCCCAGTGTGCACTACTGTGTCACGGGAAATTGCTCTTCATTGCTATATTGCCTCGCCATGCTAGTTCTCTCTCTCTGTGTCTCTCTCTCTCTCTCTCTCTCTCTCTGTGTGTGTGTATGTGTGTTCATCTCTCTTCTGCTGGGAAAGGAAGTGGGTAGAAGGAAGGCTCTTTGCTTCCCAATCACTGCAAGTGAGACTTCACTGTTGCCTCCTGGAAGGAAGGAAGGAAGGAAGGAAGGAAGGAAGGAAGGAAGGAAGGAAGGAAGGAAGGAAGGAAGGAAGGAAGGAAGGAAGGAAGGAAGAGGTGAGGCAGTAGTGAGGGCAACAATGGTGGCCCCTTGCCACCTCGTTCCCCTGCCCATCCTGAATTTCTCTGGGAGCTGGATAAAAACCAGGAGCAGAGGGGAGGCATTTTATTTCTTTATTCCTCATCTTCCTCTGCCTCTCCTTCCTTTCCTTGCCTTATTCCTCCCCCCGTTTCTCCCCATGTAGCCCTTCATGGAACAAAGTTTAAAACAGGCGGAGAGAACACAGAAAAAGCCAGCAGGATTGCTTGGGAAACCAGGCAGCTGACAGCAACCCCTACATTGGAAATCCTGAGGTGCAGGGTTGACTGACTGAAGAGCGGTCTTTGGGGAAAAAAAAAAAAAAAAAAAAACAATGGATCTGAGGCACAGATCCTCATGGATCCACATGATTTTTATGCAGGATCATCCCCAAGCCACTCTCAATCAAAGGCACCATGTCTTCCTACAGTTTGGACAGTGCTTGGGGATGATCCGATGTTAAAATAATGTGAATGTATGAGGATCCATGCTTGGATCCATGCCTTTGCACCACTGCAAAACCACGTGCCCTTCATTTCTGTGAAGTATTCTGTGGGTACAAATAGGATTTATGATTTGACAGTGTTTGGGGGGCAGATCCCATGTGGGGATCATGTGCATTCATGAAGATCCATGCTTGGATTCCTTTTTCTCCCCTTCCCCCTCTTCTCACCACAGCAGCAGAGGCAAGTGGCCAGCACAAGGGCAGGACCAGGTGGGTTCAGGAGCAAGCCTGAAATGCAAAGTTTTCCCAAGAGGACACACACATGTACCCAAATACCATGTGACTACCACATGATTTCTAAACTGATTTGATTTAGAATGGAGCATATTGCAAGTCAAATGTAAATGCACACAAGCCCTCAGATGGGTTAACTGCTATACGTGTAAACAGTGGTTCTGGTCCCTGGATAGCCCCTGTTAATACCTGACCAGACACCTGGTTGTCTAATCTGGAGACACTGTCGTTTCCACATACTTCGGAGAATTGTGTCCCTTCTTCAACCTCTACTCTGAGGAAAATCTTTTGTTTTGCTTGGCCACCATTTTCCCAGCTATGTTTTCAATGATAATATGTTACATAACTTACTCCAAAATATGCTAAGCCAGCTCTGCAACATATGCCCCCCCACTCATTCTTCTAAGTGGGATCATTAACTTTTGCCTCAAAGTTCTACCTCAAAAATACCACGATCTCTAGGTCTCCATTCACCAAATAGAGCTGTTGTCCCAGACAAATGGTAGGGAAGATATTTCCACTTTAGGAAAATGTACTGCAGAAGGACTTGCTGATAAATAATCAAGGAAATTACTGGGAGGTCAGGGTTGAGGGGAGATAAAAGGCAGTAGGTTGGAAGAAGAACCAGATTGGCTCACCCAACTTGTTTTTCATTTGAAGAGCAATCATCTATATATGCTGTGCTTTTCAGTCTCCCTTTAATTTGTTTGACATGACCTTATCAGGACTCTGCTAGTTACGTTCTGCTCCCCTTATGTAGTTGTTCTCAACAAAGTGAAACTGCATATACTTGTCTCATTCGGTTAGGATTTTGCTGTAGCCAGGCTGAAACGCTAAAGCAGTTTGAAAGATATGACAGCAGTGTTCCTCAGTACAGTGAGCACGTGGATTGATCAGTTTTGATTTTTTTTTCTGGGGAGAACAAGACTCGTCAGTGCTCAACTCAAAATGCTGCCAAGTGCATCATCATCAGAATGACCCAGGTGCTGTCAGCCCCAAACTGAGTGCTTTCACTTGTGTGGGGAGGAAAGCTTTAGAAGATTTTTAGGAATCTCTCCAGAAAGGTGTTATGTATCAAGCACTTTTAAACACAGATTCTACCCTAGATTTCATACGTTTTAACTTCAGCTGTATCTGCTTAAGACTGTTTTGTACACAAAGAATTCCTCCATTTAATTTTGAGATATAGGAAGTCACAACAGAGTACTTCTTGCATTTATATTGTATCATTTTCAATTTGAAAAGAATTCCAAAGTTCAGCTTTGCCAACACCATGCATGAAAGACCACTGGGATTCCCATTGCCTAGACGGAGAAATAGGACAGAGAGATAGTCATGTGTCTAGGACAAGGCTGAAGAAGATGCATCCTTCCAGATGTCACTAAACTGCAATTTACAGTTTAGTGAAGCTATAGTCTCATCCATACTATGATATTCCTGATTATTATTTATAGATATGAAAATTGGAGAATGACGAAAGCTGATGAGGGAAAAAAGCAATTCATTTGAAATGTTGTGTTGGAGGAGAGCTTTAGAGACACCATGGACTACCAGCATGACAAATAAATGGAATCAAGCCTGAAGTCCTACTCAAAACTAAATGACTTCACTGAGATCATGCTTTGAACTTATGGAAAGATAACAATGCAAGGAAAAGTGGAAGGCAGCAGGAAAGGAGAAAGACTAACTTGAGATAGATTGACTCAGTAAAGAAGATCTGAGCAGAGCAAATAATGATAGGACCTTCTGGAGGTCATTAATTCATAGGGCCACTGTACGTTGGAAGCAGCTTGATGGCACATTGCAATGACAGAGATATGATCTGAACAGCAATTCATCAATATAAGGACAGCTAAAGGTTCCTTGTCCTGACCTAAAACTTCTCAGCCAAGATCCAGAGAAGCCATACAATGACCTCTCTTAGGGTTATACAACTATTCATCAATACTTTTCTTGTTCAGATCATTTTTGTTATATATCAGCCTAACTATCCTGGTCATCCATAGTTTGGTGAAAATGCTGAAAATACTGCGGTAGAAATACATAGGTTATTTCCCAGAGTTCACTAGCAAGTGGAAATAGATATTCTCTTGAATTATATCTCCCAGGTGCATCCCTAATGCTATAGCACACTTCCCGGAATCTACTGTACTCTAGATGTTATGCACTCCAAGTTCCATTGTGCCCATCCACCATATCCATTGGCATTGGGAGGTTGGGGATAATGCAGTGGCAAGCCATCACATCTAGAAGGTGCAAAGGTTGGGAGAACTGCTCTAGGCACTGTCACACAGTGTCAGCTAGGTAACTACTTGTAGAGGAAGGATATTTTAACACATTGACATGATTTGTCTCTTCCTTTACTGTGATCTTTCATGCCACTAAATATAATATTTCTCTGTTTTGCACATTTAAATAGGCCACTCCCCCAAAATATCTGTCTCTGTGCAATTCACACACACACACAAAGATTAAAATACAATCATCTGAGCACTGAAATGCAGCAAACTGGCAATATGTCACAGCCTGTGATGCTGTGTTGTCTTCTCCAGAACATCCATTTGGCCCATGCTGCTGCAGAAGAGACATGTGTAGAGGGAAAGTGCAGTAACAAACTTGCTGTCCAGAGCTCTTGGAAGTGTTTTCTATGGTGAGGGGTGGTGTTCATGGTGGTCTGATATTAATCATCAACAAGAAATACTGAAAAGGGTTCCCAACTGAGGTTGCCAGGTCAACAGCATCCCATGCCCTGAGATTCATGGACCAAACTCAAGATGAGAGAGTAGGTGATTCTAATATCACACAGACAGGCCCTGATAAGGTTTCAAGGCAAGGCTTCAGCAATTGAAGGCAAGCTTTGAGGACGATGTATCCTGTAGTTGCCTGCATTCCGCCACAATGTTATTCAATTCAATAAGATAATGGAAATGCAGCGAGGGAAAACATATCTTGTTTCTTGCCTCATCACTCCCTGCAATGCTATTCCTTCAATGGTGTGAGAGGAAGGGAAAAGGGCAATGTGAAAGATAGCACATCAGCTAAAAACAACAACAACAGTATTACACCTACTTCTAATTAAAGACTCTTTCAATGCAAGTGTTTCAGCTGGTGAATAATTACAGTATTCTCTGTTAAAGGCTCTATGGTCTAACCTTTTCTTTACCATGGAGCCCCTTTAAATATTTTTTGTTGCCATGGACCACCAAGACTTAACTCAAGATTTAAAACCCTAAAGTGCATCAAATATTTAAAGTTTCTCGCATGCTTTCTCTCAGCCACTCAGCGCCATTCACGTGCATGTTCTTACTGTGTGCAGAAATATCAAGCAGTTATTTGCTATCAAGCAGTTATTTTCATGACCAATGTTTTACTTTTGTTTTATACAAACAAGCGAGGGAAATTAAGATTTTGTTCTACGTTTCCCTTTCTTTTTTTCTGTTCTTTCATTCAATCATTCTATTTTAAGTGCAAAAGATCATAACATTTCTTCAAGACTTCGCAGACCCCTGTCAGGACATTGCGGCCCCCTGGGGGTTCACGGACCACAGGTTAAGAACCTAGGGTCTAATTTTAAAAAACAATACGGAGGTGGGGGCTGGGAGTCCAACTGGCCACCACATGCAGTTCACAAGATGCATTTTGCCTGCCTCTGGTCTCACTGCTTCCTTCTCTTCCATACAGTTGCCTCTTCCTTTGTTTTGTCATGTCATTCCATAGTCAGTCCATCAAATGAAGATCAAGTCTTTAGTGAAGCTCATGGTTCTTAATTGCCTATTCAAACCCAAACAACCCTCAAATATTTTGCACTAAAACAGAGATTGTTTGCAATCATGAACCGTTCCTGGAAAACTCCATTTCTCTCAGAGGTACTGCAAACAGTGGAGCTAAGCTAAATTGACAGAGAAAGGAGAAGCGTGAGGGGGGTGGCAGGTTATGTCACCACCCCCTGTGATTCACAAAGTCCTGGAGCTTCAACCCTGCCTGTCCAGGTTCTACTACACCACTATGAAGAGGATGACAAGTTTGAAGAACAAGAGCTCCATGACTCAGGAGCACTTTCCACAATGAATTAGGGTTCTTATTTTCCTGGGTCTAGATTCACACAGAGAACACCTGCAGATAGCAACCTTATCCATCTTCAGAATCATCGCCCACCGTGTGTAAGAAGGCAACAGAAGGGACAATGGAGAGGGATGGGGCTAAAATGTTTCCCTCTTCATGTGAGTATTCTATGTGGTTCCTAATTCATAGAGCTAAGGTGAACAATTTTTGTTTGCGCACACTATTCCCAACTTTATAAACTTCAGTCCTGACCCCTTCCTCCTTTTCAGTCAGTCATAACACATGGAAGATTAAAATGCACCTTTCAATGCTGAATTTGCTACCATGAGGAGGGAGTGGGGTTAATAATGGCTAATATAATAACAAGACTGAGTTAATGCCTCCCTGCTATTCACAGTTCATTATGATCACCAAAGCGCTTTCCTCCATGAACTGTTCAGGGAAAGTAAAACAAACAGAAAGCCACCCAATTCAAAGAATCTTCTCGTAAAGGAGATTAAAGCAGCCTCTTCATCCAGAAGCTGTTGAGTGATCCGCTTTGCTGAGATTATGCAAGTTTATTTTTTATCCAGACGTTTTTTGGTAGTAAATGTCAGGATGCTAGAAAATGAGCTTCTATTGCAGAAGTGAAAGATATTTGTATCATCAAATTATTTGTGATGAGAAGCAGAAGAAAATGGACTATCCTGAATTGTTCCTGTCTTAAGGAATATGGAGTGGTTACTTTCTCTGTTGTTGTTTGCGATCAAGTTGCCTCCAACTTATGGCAACCCTATGAATGAATGGCCTCCACAATGTCATATCATTACAGCCCTAACCAGATCTTGCAAACTCAAGGCTCTGGCTTCCTTTATGGAGTCAATCCATCTCAACTCCCTAGTTATTTCAATAGTGTATTTGGATGTTTAAAAATTGCTTGAATTAATTGTCTACAGTTCTGCTCCTTTCATGAAATCCAGTGTGGTGTAGTAGGCAGAGTGACAGGGAGTTCCCGAACTGCTCCTCTACCAAACTTGCCTCTAGTTGATTCAAGACAAGGATCAACATGGCCAGGCTTGTATGAAAAAATAAGGTGTTTTAAAGAGCCTGGTCCAAGCAAGTTATCTAAACCAGTGGTAGGGACGAAAAAAGAGAAAGATGACCCAGCGTTTTTTCCCCTCTCTTGACTTTTCCAGATCTACATTTAGATTGCTATTCTAAGGCATACTTCCTCCTTTTTCTCCCTGTAAGCATGATTTCTGTTTCTTCCTTCTCTGGTGTAGAAGGAAACATGGTTTTTCCTTAATAGCTAAGTCATCTCTAAGTGAGTTTTAGAGGCTATTGTGATGAGCTTTAGAGCACGTTCTCCTTCACAATCCCTAAAAGAATTTCCTGAAGGCAGAAAAAAACCTTTGTCTTATATCTAGTTATGAATGTTCAGATTAATACCTTATTTAACTTATATGCAGAATACATCATGCAAAAGGCTGGACTGGAGGAATCCCAAAACGGAATTAAGATTGCCGGAAGAAATATCAACAACCTCAGATATGCAGATGATACCACTCTGATGGCAGAAAGTGAGGAGGAATTAAAGAACCTCTTAATGACGATGAAAGAGGAGAGTGCAAAAAATGGTCTGAAGCTCAACATCAAAAAAACTAAGATCATGGCCACTGGTCCCATCACCTCCTGGCAAATAGAAGGGGAAGATATGGAGGCAGTGACAGATTTTACTTTCTTGGGCTCCATGATAACTGCAGATGGTGACAGCAGCCACGAAATTAAAAGAGGCCTGCTTCTTGGGAGGAAAGTGCTGACAAACCTAGACAGCATCTTAAAAAGCAGAGACATCACCTTACTGACAAAGGTCCGCATAGTCAAAGCTATGGTTTTTCCAGTAGCGATGTATGGAAGTGAGAGCTGGACCATAAAGAAGGCCGACCGCTGAAGAATTGATGCTTTTGAATTGTGGTGCTGGAGGAGACTCTTGAGAGTCCCCTGGACTGCAAAGAGAACAAACCTATCTGTTCTGAAGGAAATCAACCCTGAGTGCTCACTGGAAGGACAGATCCTGAAGCTGAGGCTCCAGTACTTTGGCTATCTCATGAGAAGAGAAGACTCCCTGGAAAAGACCCTGATGTTGGGAAAGTGTGAAGGCAAGAGGAGAAGGGGACGACAGAGAACAAGATGGTTGGACAGTGTCATCGAAGCTACCAACATGAATTTGAGCAAACTCTGGGAGGCAGTGGAAGACAGGAGGGCCTGGCGTGCTCTGATCCATGGGGTCACGAAGAGTCGGACACGACTTAACGACTAAACAACAACAACAATAGTCATAAGATCAGCCTGCTGCAGTATAATGGCAGAAATTCAAAATATTATTCCTGTCCCAAGATGTAAATGGCTGTATAACAGCAATTTGGATTATGCCCAGACTCAGACTAGTAGCCAGTACAACTGTTAGAAGAAGAGGAGCTCTCATACAGTTTGAAAAGTTTAACTCGGAAACCTCCAGCCATCATGGCTCATGGCCACCCTAGCTGCAGGATTTGGAAGGCAGTCAACTTGAAAAGAAATATTTCCAACATTTGGTCACACACTTCCTGTAACTGTTCTTGGTCAACATTCTAGCTACAGCATTCTGGACCAACTGAAATTTATGAAGACTTCAGAGTCAGTCCAAGGTAAGGCATGTTACAGTAGTCTAGCTGGGGTGCATTTAAAGCATGCTTAACATAGCCTGCTCTGATATTTTAAGTATCCTAATCTCAAGGCATGGTGGCTAAGTGGATTTCCTACTATTCTGCCATGAAACATAAAAATAGACTTTCATTTTATTTGGCCTGGTATAAAGAGATATTGGAAAAGGGAATCCTTAGTTATCACTGTGGATGTACATATCTTGGGTGGGTGTTAATCTCTTCTTTTTCCTAGATTAAACAGCCATCTGGAACATGGACAGGGCCCAAGTGTATGGGTTATACACATCTGATTTGATTTAGGCTGTTTATCTTTTAAACACCATTAACCACAAATTAGCATGCTCTTCTGTGGCCATAAATTAATAGATTCCATTACTAAACAGTCAATTAAGGGAAGATTACATTTCTGCAACACATGTTTTAGGCTATTTGTGTGGTACTGCCTCTTTGTTTTTGATGTTCAAAAGCTGAACATCTGATGGCTGACCAAGAATCCATATAAAGCATAGAATATACATATTCTGCACTGGGACTGCAGCTGTGATCTTACGGCACCTTTCCGCAGAGCACGTTTCACTGAAATCCATGGGAGTTGCTTTTGAGTAGACATGTTTAGGTTTGCACTGCTAGAATCATCATTATTATGCACATATGGATGTTTGTTGTTGTTTAGTCGTTTAGTCGTGTCCAACTCTTCGTGACCCCATGGACCAGAGCACGCCAGGCCCTCCTGTCTTCATATGGATGTTTACCATACCACAAATCTACACATGCAGCTATTTATCAAAGAATTGACCACTACTTTTCTAAACAGTGGAATGGTTCAACAATTATTCCAGTTGGGCTGGATATTGAAGGCTAACCAATCCTAAACCCACTGAGAAAAAATGATTATGAGGTTGTTCTGAGATTCATGTAACCCCACCTTCAAAGAGCTAACAGCAAGAGATGTAGTCCCTTCCTTTATCCTAACAGCAACCCTGTGAGAGAGATTAGGCTTAGCCATTAGGCATATACAGGAATTCCCATGCAATGTGAGTAGATCTAAAATATAGGTGGGCCATAGACATGCACACAAGGATTCTTGATGTTGAGAAATTCCGGAGAATCCAAGGGTGTGATCATACATGAAAATAGATCACAATTAAGACCACTTCTGGAGTAATCCAGTGAGATTAGAGATGGGTACAAACCGGTTTGTCCCCATTCATCCCAATTCATCCCAGTTCATCAAGGCAGCAGCACAGGTGTTGCTGCTCCCCTCTTCAGCCTTCTCTGGCTTTATCACCAGGCCCAGCCTCCATGATCTTCAACTGAATTTTGAGTTCTGGCAACAGCTCAGGCATCTCTACCCCCTTGGCTGATCTGCCACTCAGGCAAAAGGGCAGGGCAGAGAAGTCTGTGCTCTTGCTCCTGACTGGGAGATTAGCGGAGGAGGTGGGAAAAGCAAGCAACCTGAGCCTAATGAGTGGCTTGATCGGCTGAGGAGGCAAGAGAGGGGAGCAGCAGCCCCTGTGCTGCCGCCTTTATGAAGTGGGACCAGCTGGGATGAACTGGTTCGTGCCCATCTCTAAGTGAGATCTATTTCCCAGTAATCACATGATGCATGGAGAAATGCACTCCAGCCCAACCCCAATACATGCCCAAGTTGGACCTTTTGGAACTGGGCTGAGCCATTCCCCAGCAGATAGATGGGTTGCTTTAAGTGAGAGCCCTCCCATTTTAGTGATCTGGTGTGATCAAGCAGGTACATTTGCAACCCTCTGATTGCACCCTAAAATAGCTCCAGCTGCTGTTACCTCAGCCAGGGATTGCGTTGAGAGGTTTATGCAAAAATCATAATTAATAAATATATTAAAGGATGCATATGAGCCATTTGGCCTATAGGGCCTGGCATTTCCCTCACTATGCCTGGAGCTTCTTCTTCTTTAGGGTTCCCAGGTACCGTGGCACTGGCTGAAGTCTCACAGAATTGCTGTGTTTTTCCAGCTCTTCAGGCAGAAAGGAAAAAAAATCTCAGAGTGAATAGTGCATAAGCAGAGGCAAGTTTCATTTTATCATATGCCAGTGTCTGTCTCACTCTCTCAGAAGCCCGCATGTGTGCACAACTGCAATGTTTACAAAAAGCCCTACATCCTGTGGCATGCTGAGGGGGAAAAAGTCTCTAGGAAGGGAGTAGAAAGTTTGAAAGGCACCAATTTATGATAATTACTTCTAGTTACTGTTTGGTTATCACACTGTGTTGAGATGAAGCATGCTGCCTTAGAATAAAGATTAAGATTAGCTGTTAGATGATGGAATAGATCACCCACAAAATGTAACTAAACATAAAGTGGTGCCCCGTTTGTGGCATAATATGAAACAGCCTGCAATGTGTACAGATAAAACTTCCTTAAATCTTTGCTTTTTGAGCATTTCATGGGTTGACAGTGACCTTTTAATAACACCCGACTGGGTCTAGTTTTGGCGAAGCATGCACACGGAAACAGCTCCTGGAATCTGTCCATAAAACTGCAAATTTCATTTCTGAAGGCTAAAGGCTTAAGAAAACCTTGGTGTTCATGTGGCAAAACAACTCTCTGGTATAGCAGAGAAGAACCAGGAAGCTTAGCAATGTCAAATGTTCCCAAACGTCTGATCATCCTCCCACAGCAAAGTGATGTAATTGCTGAAGCAATCTCCTCCTGCCTTCTGGAACATAGGGAGCCACCATATTGTTTGTCCATCCAGCACAGTATGGTCTACATTGTCTGGCAGCAGTTCTTAGCGAGCACCTTCCATGAGGCCACATTGCCATCGCTACTAACTCTCAAGGAGATTGATTTTCTGTCATCACTTCAGCTGAATCGTGGCAGCATTGGCAGACAGAGGCGTGGGGGAAGCTGATGTTGCCCTTCAAAACAAAATACAATGGTGGTGAATGACCCCTGTACAAGCTAATTCATGCTCCCAGAAGACTTCCAGCTGTCAATCAGCTTGTAAACAAGATATTTATTTATTTACTTATTTAAAATATTTTAGCCTGCCTTTATCCTTAAAAAGGACCCAAGGCGGCTTACATCATTAAATGACAATATTTAAAGCTAAAAACAGTAAGTATATAAATACTAAAAATGGTTAAATGCCATATTACAATAAGGTAAACAAAAACAACACCCAAAACACATTCAAAGCAGCAAAGCACAACAATCTATTTAACACCCCATTCAGGCAGCCAGTCACTCAGGGAAAGCTTGCCTGAAGAGAAAGGTCATTGCTTGCTTGCGGAAGGAGAGGGGGAGTTCTAAAATCTGTGAGCACCAGTTTGGAAATAAAAGCAGCTAAACTTGCAAAAAGTTCTGCTTCACTGGCTGAAGTCCTGTTTCTTAGCAAAGCATGTTGCACTAGAGTAGGCAGTTGAATCAGTGGGGATTTGGTGAATCAACTCCTCCACAAGTTCTGTTAACACATGTGAGCCTCCTCTAGTTTTGACTTACTACAGTAAGGTAAACCACAATAGGCTCATTCGAATCAATGGAACTGACAGATGAATTAACTCACCAAAACCTCACTGATTCAAATAACCCACTGCACTAAACAACAGGATTTCAGCTACTGTGTGGTTCTTCTCAGTGTTAAGCACTGAAATTTGATGTTTTGCAAAATAGTCTTTTTGATTAATTTTAGGGCAGCAACTTTCCTGACCTGCTAAAATCACTATTGCATGAAATACCTTGGATCCCAGTAGATATGTACATGAACCTGTGTCTACCTAGAGTGTAGTATTTTATCTTTTCATATGAAAAGTTTTAGCTCATCAGGCAGAAAGATAAAGATATTTTGTAAGCATTCTAAGAAGTAAGGAGGGATATCCATCTGTGACAGACTGTGCAAACTGGCCCCAGCTGTCCTCCAATGTTTTTGAAAAGAGGTGGATGGGAAACAACCTTTAAAAATAGCTCTAGAGATTTACCTTTAGTGTATAGCCCAGAAGTCCACATCAATTAAATTTAGATAGTAGAGAAGCTTTGTCTTGTGATTCATCAAAATGGAGGAAAGCATTCTCAATGTCAGCTGTTGATTGTAATCTTTAGCAATAAATGGAAAGGGAGTTATGAATTGTATGGGAAGCCTCCACTGAGAGAAAGGATGTAGTACTTCAGACTACCCTCAAAACATAAAGAGAGATGAGAACTGTGACAAGAGACAGAACTTGTTTGATCCTCCTTGATCTTTGTCCTCAATTAGCTCTTTGTGTGCAATTAAAGCCAACTTTGAAATATCACAACAGGGCTAATGCTAACAATGGATTAGGAAATTGGGGAGCACAGCCAGGGAAAGTCCCATGGTCAACATGGCTGGAGGAATCTCGGAGTTGTAGTCTGACAAATAAGGACATATTTCCAGCTTTGCCAAGGAGCAACAAAAGAATGAGTTGGGCTGGATGACAAAGAAATGTGTTTTCTCCATTCTGTCCTTTATTCCACTCGTGAACCAATACTTCCATGTCATCTGCTTTGCCATTCTCTTCCTTTGGCTCACTCAGCAGGCGAGCAGCTGCGGTCGGCAAGTGTGAACCCTGCCAGCTCAAAGGAGCTGCCAGGTCCCATCTCTTATGGGCTTTGCATGGCACGTCCGCAACAAAAGTAGCCACCAGACCAAATTTGCATTAGAAAATTATTTGACAAAATAACAGCTGGACCTTCTCCCTGGCTTCAGGATGCAGGGAACAGGATAAAATGCCACAACCATGGAAATATAAAATGAAAATTTGCTAAATTCAATTATTAGTTTCAAACAGAGTGGACTCATTGAATTAATGGGATCTAGGTCACCACTCAAGTAAGTGTTTTTGATTCAGTGGGTTTACTCCAGTCGGCAACTAAATTTAGCACCATGATCTTAGCTAGTGGCTTCCTAGAATAATAGAATAATAGAGTTTGAAGAGGCCTATAAGGCCATCGAGTTCAACCTCCTGCTCAGTGTTTTGCTTATTTTACTTGACACGTCCTTTTATTTAAGATTAAAACAAGATGGGAGATAACAGTAGTCCTTAAAATGAGAGTATGGCCAACACAAGGACCCTCAAATAGTAGGTGAAGGAAGGAGCAATCCCTCTCTCATCCCATGGTCTCTTTTAATAGAACAAGTAGAAAAAAACCCTTCCACTTACTTATTTGTCTCCAGCAAGACTTAGTCTACACTATACAGTTTAGGTAGGATGATGTCTTTTTAACATTTGCAAGGTTACCATGACATGTCCTTCGGAAATGCATAGCCTACGTAGGGAACCCTTGCCCAGGCCCCCTGCATGCCTTTCACTGGATCAAGAGCTTTGAAAATTACTTTTTAAAAGACTAGTTACCATTCTTGTTTCCTAGGCCCCAAATATACTGTTGTTACCATTAGTCACCATCATACTTACAAGTTTTCAAAGTAGTAGATTACTACAAATTTCTCACAAGCAACTAAAATACTTACATAATAATTGTGTTTATTTTCCAACAACCAATCACTTAAATAAAGCAAACTAATGTGTGAACTATGGGTGTGAAAAACTCCTGATGTGCAATATCGTACTTTCTGAATTTAAGGAATTCCCTCTTCTAATCATGTTTTATCTGGAAGACACACTATGGCCATAAGACTCAATTCCTTTCTTATTCCTAACTAAATGTAGGGAACATCTAATTCAGGATCACAGTGTGCAGGCAGAGGAGATTTAATTTAGTAATCTAGGGGCATAAAAATCTGCCATCATGATCTGATGTTGGGTCCGTCTTGCTCTCTGTTATCAACTCTGTCTATCAGTGGCTTTGTGGGGTTTCAGGAGGGTTATGATCCTAGCCCTGCCTGGAGATCCCTGTTATTCTCAGGGCATCTCCCATCTCAATCAAGCACTATCCAGACCTGACCCTGCTTAGATTTATGAATCAAGCGATACTGAGTGTGTTCTGGTTGACAGAAGTTGACCAAATTTATAGGCCCTCTCAACATGCACCACCACAGGGGGGATTTCTTCTTAAAATCAATTGGCACAAATCCTGTGTTACTATTTTTCACTCCTTCCATGGATGAAAGGGAGAACTGGAGAAACTGGTGGTGGAAAGGATCCATGTATAGTGGTCCCAAACGGGATCAGTCCCAGAAGTTCTTTCTTTGGATTAAGAAATGAAATGAGTCTCACCTAATATGCAGAGCTCAGCCCTCATTCAGTGTTTTGAACAGAAAGTGCAACCACAAAAATGGTTAGATCAGTTCAAGTATCCTTTCTTGAATATCCCCTTGGTATTCGGTGCATAGTGTGGTGATGTGTTTTATCTCATCTTCAAGCTTCATTGCAGATGAAGAAGCACAGCTGTGACAAGCATTAACCTCTGTACTCCTTCCCTGGTATCAAGAACCTGCTTTATATAAACACGTGAACTGAGGACATCAGTTCATTATCTGACCTTTCTTTCAACTCCCAGCAGAGCACTTGGAGACACAGAAGAACATAGGAGAACATTGCCTGAACATTAATCCAAAGAGTGCAGGTTGCAGATTTATAAATTCAGACCCTCGCTACATGAGAATTTGGCCACGGATCAGTGCACGCTCAAGCTGCAAAGTGATGCTTATGCCACCTGTGTGTGTTGTGCATTTCAGCCATCAGGGAGGCTTCTGTTGTCAGTCTTCCCTTGCTAAAGAATGTTTTAATGTGACTGGATGCTGATTAGTCCTTCCCAATCTATTTATAAGAGGGAAGACCATGGCTGGCTATAACCAGTTGTTCCAATAACCTAACACATGAAAAAGAAGCTAGAATAAAGATGTAACAGCAGAGATGGAGGGACTGCCAGATAGCTCATGGGTTTACGTATCTGGTTGCAGAGCCAGAGGTTGAGAGTTCAGTTTCCCACTGTGCCTTCTTGACAAGGGCTGGACTTGATGATCCCTAGGGTCCCTTTCAGCTCTGCATTTCTAAGTTAATGGTGATGATGTGTGCTCCTTCAGATGTTATCTAAAAGACTATATTTTCCAGTACAAACTGCCTGGGCTTTTAGATCTGCGAGAGAGGCCTTTATCATGATTCCATCCCCTTCAGAGCTCATCTAGTTAGGACTAGAGAGAGGACCTTTTTGGTGGCTGTGTCCAGCCTCTAGAACTGCTTACCAAGAGAGGCTAGTTTGTCCCCTTCCAGCAGCAGGTGAAGATGTTTTGATTCAAGCAGCGCTTTGGCAAATAAGGGTCACCTGTTTTCTTGTGAATGGTTTGGTTTTCATTGTTCTAAGTTAAATGAGTACTAATATTTGAATTGATTTTAAAGAGTTTTAATTTGAATTGTGTATTAATCATATAACTCAATTTAATTCTGTTTTACTGTTGCCATTTTATTGTATTTCAATGTGCTATGGTTTTATATCAACCTGTAAGCCATCTTGCATCCCAGTTCTGGGAGAAGTGTGTCATATTGAATGAATGAATGAATGAATATTGGGTTGCAATTCCTACCATATAAACTACTTTCTTTCTGCTTGCCATAGGCATATTACCTGGCTGGTAATGGTGAAATCAACTGAATGCAGATTACTGGCCTTTAGTTTGCTGTGGTATTAAGCTTAGTTGCTTGTATTTTTAATTATTTTTCCTTAGAACCAAACTCTGCATCCAGGTCAGGATGCCCATGGATGCCATTGGGCTACAGTTCCCATCAGCCTCAGCTAGCAGAGGTGATGGAAACTGTAGTCTAATCACATCTGGAAGAAAACAACCCTCCTTTATATCTGCATAAGGCTAAGACTCCTTGTTTAAGCCAAGTAAGATGCCTCATCAATTAAAATTCTGCATCTGAGGAAGTGGGATGATATACACAGATAAACTTGCTGGTCTTTAAGGTGCCACAAGACTCTTTGTTGGTTTTGCTACAACATCTTGAAATTAGGAAAAATCAGGATTACTGAAATTATCGATTCTCCTCTGTCAAAGTCATAAAGGAAGCCCCATGCTCAGGGGCACTCTACCACTGCATATCAGATGCTGGGGAGACAACAACTGGAGGGCGGCCATTGCCTTCATGTGCTGCTTGTGAGCTTCCACAAAAATCTGAAGAGTTTAAAATGCTGGAGAGAGTGGCCTTTGCAAAGCTAGGAACAGTCTTGTTTTTGGACCACCATTCCTAAAGTTCCCCAGCCGGTGTCGTCCCTGGCCATGATGTTCAGGGAACTGTGAGCACTGTGTTTCCAAGAATAATTTTTCTAAGCTCTTGTTCCAGTAGGCTCGTTCCTATATTCTTAACAGTACTACTGCAAATAAAGCCTATAACATGAAGTTGGGTGTCTCAGCCCATGTTTCCTTTCTAATGTTATTTAGCTTATGGAAGAACCAAAGATTGGGCTCCTTCAAACACTGTTGCTGTGGAACTGAAGTATTTTTTTTCCTCCTGGACTTGGATCGTAGAATACTAGATTCATATGTTTTCTTGACACAGTTTTTAACCCCTCCATCTTCTCATTTGCAAGCCCTCACTTCAGTGACCTGTGAAGCAATCAGGCTGACCTGCTTCTCTCTGGCCAAGCCGGAAAGCAGATGAGAGACTCCAGGAGAAGCAGACTTTTAGCCCCAGAGGCTGGCAAAGAAGGCAAGAAGGACTTTATTCACAAACTGCTCAGGTCAACCCCAAGAGTCCTTGGCACTTGTACAAGACTCTTTCCCCCAAATAGCTCAATGGGAATCATAATATGACTACTACAACAAAAGTCACTCGACAAATGTACTGCTCCTTAGTATATTTCCTTAGAACCAAACTCTGCATCCAGGCTCAGTTTCTGTAGCATCTCTACTAAATAGGGATGCATCTGTAGCATCCCAGTTTAGTAGGGATGCTACAGAAACTCACAACAGGTTGGCTTATAAGTCAAATCTCTGAGGTTCAGGGTAGGTCCACAGTGTGCCCACTCCTCAAAGTCAATGAAGTATATGATTTTGATTTTTTAAAAATATTCTCATATTGTTATATGTATTGCTTGTAAACCACCCAGAGTAGTGTGTGCACTAATGAGGTGGTAGAACGAACGAACGAACAAACAAACAAACAAACAAACAAACAAATTAATTAAATAAATAAATAAGATGTTGTAACACTGAGTAACTCAGGAAGGAACTACAAAACCTGGTGAAGGAATTCCCTAAAGAGGAGTAGGACCAAACGTTATGGACACACCTCAGGGCCCTAGTCAACACACTACAGTATCTTTTATATTTCCTTCATCTGTGCAGTCTGCCTAACAAGGCATCCAAATGCTGTTATTCTGCATGTGATCTGATAGAAGCTGCAGTTACATTTTAATTTTTGAAGGGAATCTAAGCAACTCATTTGCAATGCACATACATGAAGAAGGGTATTATCTTAACCTTTAAGCTACTTCAGACCAATCAGTGGAAATGCCTGGATGGGAAAGCATATTACATCAATTAATCTTGAAGCCTCACAATACTGGGACTTGAAAAATAAAAAAGAGTAAGAGAGAAAAACAGTACGTAAGCCATACCAAGCTGGGAGCTGTCATTTTACATTTTTATAACATCCGCTATCAGCTTGGAGAGGTTACTTTTTGAATGGTGCTCCCCCCCCCTCAAGAAAAGTGGGATGGGGAATTTTGAGACTGTTTAAAAATAGCTTTTCTAATTTCTGGGTAGTATGCTTGGAAGTTCATATGATGACTTCTAGCCATTTGCTGATAATCAGAGCCCTCACCCATGGAAAATAAACTTCCTCAGGATCGTCCATGTAGGACAGTGGTTGCCAGCCTTGAGTTCTCCAGATGATCTTGGAGTAAAACTCCCAGAAGCTTTCACCACTAGCTGTGCTCGCCAGAATTTCTGGGAGTTGTAGCCCAAGAACATCTAGGAACCAAAGGCTGGGAACCACTGTTATAGCTGGACATTGCAAGAGGTACACTAATAAAGGAACAGAGGAAGTTGCCTTATATTTGCTGAAATCCTATTCATAGTGTGTGCCAAATCGTAACCTTCTGTCTCTTCCTCCCTGGTAAACAAAGTGCCCCACCATGATTCTTGGAAGCATGCATGCGCACTCACCAAGCCAGCATGCCCCCCCCCCCGAGAATCACATTGTTTACCAAGCACTTTGTTTGCCAGGGTGGAATGGATGGAAAGTTGTAATATCAGATGAGTGTCTTCAGAGGCTGGTACAGTGGTATAATATAAGAAGAGGGCTCAACAAAGGGGCTTTGCTAGGAGCTGCCTCAAATCTGGATCAGACCCTATCTGGAATGCACATTCTGCATCTGATTATATTTGAAAACGACTGACCCACTCAATGACAAACATGATCAGACATGTCAAACCAATTTTGCAGTGGAAAAATCCACAAGGACAGAGTCAAACTAGCCGAACAAGAGACCAGTGGATGTTACTCAGACAGTTCTGTTTTGTGTCATAAAAAGCAAAATCCTCCGCACCTTGCAAAATCAAATTCTTTGCAAGCTCCGCCGACGAATTAAACATTTACAAAGCAGGACAAAATAAACATATGCCAGTGTTGGAATCTCCCTGCGTGGAAGATAACAATGTTGGGAGTCATTTTTATTGAGGCAGACTTTGGCAAAATGTCAAAAATGAAAAGAAAAGAAAAAAGGAACGACTTTCCTTCCTTTTCTGTTGTTGTTTTCCTGCAGATATTTTTATATGCTTACCGACAAAGCTGAATCCACTTTCAAAATGTGCTTGTCAGAGCTGTCACTTATCAACAGAGTTCTTTTGTGGTTGAGTTATGTTGCGTGGATATCTGATCGTGTTTTCACTGAGAGGAAGAGGTGTAACTTTCATCTGGAAATGGCAAAACAAGATACAGGACTTTAGCATGGAGAAAATCAGAAAGACATCACACTTTGGAATAAGGTGTAAGCCTTACACAGGTACTAAAAAAAATAATGGTGGATTTTCTTGAGTTCAAGCAACCAAGACATACAGGTTGCTTTTTCTTCCCATGAGCACTTCCTTCAATCTTGATTGTGTCTCCTCTTGTTTCCCTTTCTTCGCAATTAAAATTAACCAAACATTTCTCATCTTTATTTGTAAAAGTGTTGTCTTTCAATCATAGAATCATAAAATAATTGGGTTGGAAGGGATCTCTAAGACCATCAAGTCCAAATCCCTGCTCAATGCAGGAATCCAAATCAAAGCAGATCTAACAGATGGTTGTCCAATTTTTTCTTCAATGTCTCTAGCGTTGGAGCGATATCACTTCTCAAGGAAATTGGACCCTTGCTTGCTTCTAATATTTCAGGGTGATTCACAAAGGTATTACCTATCCATGCTTTTGGGTTTTGTAGAAGGACCGTGTACATTTAAAAAAAAATTAACTTTTTCATTTGATATCCAGAATAGCCCCTCGGAATGTGATTTCCAACCAAGGCTGGGAGCTCTATCATCATTTAAGGTTAGCCACACCAGAGGACTCTACCTTCTTCAACCTGATACTTGATATTTTTAATTTGGCCCCAACTGACATCTTTTATCTTGTATGTCAATTCAATTTAATTTCCAGCTGATATACCATGTCTTTGGGTGTCTCTGCTCCTAGCCAAACATGAATTGTAAGCTTCAAAACAAAGTAATAGAGAAAATCACTCAGGGACTGGCAACCTTTTATCTAGAGAGACGGGGGAAAGACAATATATCTTGCTTTGCCTGATGGCAAATCTCAAGGTAAAGGAACCAATTTGTGTTGTCTACCTTGGGGCATTATTTTAACACAGATCCTAACAAGATAACATCTGTTCAGGACAATTCTGGGTCTTTCCTATTTTTCTCCTTGCCCCCTGAAGCTCTTCAATGTTCGTCCCAAAGTAAGATTCTGCTGGACTCAAAATCTTGCCCTCTAATAAAAGTTTTCATCATCTTTGTTTCTGGTTGTTTGGGTTGCTCTTACTTGCCTTTCGTATCTTGTTTGCGAGAGTTGGGTGTGAATGCCATTAACATACTTACAGTTATGCCATTTGTTTTGAAGCACTCCTAAGAGACGTCTGCTGGATGTACAAGTCCAATAGGCTTTTGGTAGAGTTGGGCAAAGTGCAGATTTCCAGATGTTGTTGGCCTGGATCTCCCTATGTTCCTCACCATTGGCTATGCTGGCTAGAACTAATGGAAATTGTAATTCAGTGACTGGAGACCTGCACTTTGTCTCTCCCAAATTTGAGGATTATGGCAGGGTCAGAACAATTATTGAAGGATCAGAATAAAAGCTCCCTCGTGTACTGGTTCTTCATAGGCTGAGCATTCTCCACATCTTGCCTTAAAAATCTGCCATTCTTCCTGACTCCCATTGTTATGATTGTTCACAGGGTATACACTTGGCAGCTGCACCCACTAAGTGCCAAAATGTCCATGCTTTTATTACATCCCTCTCCATCATCAATGCAGCCAATAGTGACATCTGGGTATATGGCAGGCTTCCTTGTTGGCATTAGTTCAGTTTTCTTTCTGCCCTCATTCCATCCTGGCTAAAGCTTTCCCCAACTGTCTGTAGATCTGACTGATCTGATGTGGTTGTGCTGTCAGCAACAATCTTCCAGATAAAGAGCTCTTTCTCCATAATGACTTGTGGATACTAAAGATGGACATACTCCCAAAAGATGGGTCTCCTTGGGGATATAATTTTGGATCAGTTGTGTACCCTTGATAAAGGCCAATTCAGTTCTCTGGGTGCATCATGGTGTGTTTTCCCCTAATTGTATTGAATCATTAGGGTGAAATCTAGGGATGTTGGGGAATCAGACAAAGCTGTACCTAGAGTTTTTGTCTCTGGGCTGCCATATATCAAAGAATGAATGGAAAAATTGGTGCTGTATCAAAGCATTTGACCCAGATCTTTGTGTGACTTTTAGGGGCTTGGTGAGGATGAAAATATCATCTGAAAACTAGATTAATTCTGGAGAGGGGAGGTTAAACTGTGAACTTTCATATGGAGTGGGCTTTCTTTTAAAGACAAAATGATGTTGTTCTTATGGATTTTTAAAAAATCGCTATTGTTTCAAATGACAGCTAGGCCGCTCTTTATAACCCAATTGGCATTCACTTCAGAATTTTGGACTGAATGCCTGATAGGGATGATGCTACACCAAGGGTATTCTTAGTTGTGCGCATACATGTGTTTGTTTATGAAGAACTGTTCCTGTTGTATAGAACCATTGAAGAAACCAGGGGGTGGTTCTGTCTGTGAGGGAGGCAGGGAGAAATAGACAAAACAAGGCAGAGCTGCCTTTTCCAATGCTGTACTGACTTGCACCAAGAGGACAAAATATATTTATGTGATTGGAGTTGACTGTTCTTTTGTTTGGCCACATGTGTCCATGGGCACATAACCTACACCAGCTCCAGGACCTTCCTGGCACTAGAGAGGTATGAGGGGAACAATGGACAACTCTTATATGACTTGCTCTCAGCATGTCTCGTTCTTGTCTTCTCCCGCATTAACCTTGTGACATCGGAGAGACATTAGCTGCAGATTTTTCCCAGCCACAGACAGAACATTTGCAAGACTATATCTGTCCTTTGAATATGGGTCTCTCTTTTTCTATCTTTCAAGAGGGATATTTTAAAAAATTTCAAGACCCCCTGAAATACCTTCTCAGGTATCATAGGAGAACACATTAAGGACTGTAGACCTGCTCAGGTACATCAGCTCAACATAAATGTGCTACATCCAAGTTTTGTGCCACATGTATGTTATAATAGATAAGGACTCCTGCATAGTCAGTTATTGAGTATTGCAAAATACCAATTTTCAAATATAATCAAGACTACAGCTGAAAGCTTTTTAGCATCAAAACTGAAAAGAAGAATTTCAGATAATGTATTTGTTTCAGCTCTAATGTAGATTTATGGTTATTTTCTAAAGCAAAGTGTACACACAGCCCCGCCTACAAATTATACACTCGTCCTGTGGGTAAGAAATACTCAGGCACTAGCACATAAAAATAATTTGATGACAGAAGCATGACTGAACTAGGATAGTGATTTTAATGAAGCCTTTTTAAAAGGTATGCTGTCAAAGCATCTGTCTGTTTCCTTTAATGACACAAGGGAATCATTCTACTTAAGTTCTTTATGATTCTTGGCCTCTTCAGGCTTCATGGCACTTAGGCAAACACTGCTTGGTTTATGTAAATAGGTAGTGAATGAATTTTCGTCAGCTGCCCCACCCAGAAATCCTAACTCACAGAGGAGAAGCTGAGCAAAAGACTTCTTCCTTTGTCTAGATTTAATTTAGAGTGCCCCAAATATGTAAGCCTTTGCCTAACAGGAAAACACACACACACACACACACACACACACACAAAGAAGCCCTGTTGGCTGTGCTTGAGGGGGGAAAGCCCGGTTGCCTAAAGTTGTTCAGGAAGGATTGACTTTCTATTGCCAGCATTGCTGTTTATGTATTCCTCTGATTCAAAAAGCATGTAATGTCTCAATAACTTACTACGAGACATTTGTAGGAGAAAGAAAAAATAAATTTCTTTACTTACAGCTGCTTGAAAATTACAGGGTTGTGTATGCTGCTTTCTTTACTCATATTAGAAACCAACTGAACAGATCAACAGCAAATAAAAGAACTGCCACCAACAGACTAAGGAGAGGGAAGCAGCACTCAGCAGAGAGGTAGGGCTCTCTTTGAAATCAAAGGCTGAAAGAAAAGATTGGTTAATGCTGGGTCATCCCAGTGCAGAAAAGTTCCTCCAAGTCAAACAAACTATAGGCAGCATTCAAGTTTGCAAATAAGACTCCAACACCTGAAGGAGAGAAAACCCTTTGGGTTAGAGCAAAAAGTGATGGTTGAAGCTACAGCCGCAAAAGCAAGAAAGCTCAGTCCATGTATCTTTGCCCCCACCCTCATTCAAAACATGGACACATTGATGTGTCCTTCTTGTACCTTAACTTCTATCCCTGGTAAACATAAGAGATGGATTCCACTCGTTGATTCTCTGAAAAGAAAAATACTTTGGCCAGTGTCCTGTTCAGCATCTATGCATACAGACTTAACTGTAATGGTTTTCTGATAATTTCAGTTGTACATGACTAGGTCCAGAACTGGCAGCCCATCAGATTGCTTTGACAGCTTTCACAGCTGGAGATCCATAGATATAAATGTGCTGAACAGGATATTAGCCTTTGTTTATCTAGGTATAAGCCCTTTAAAAAATGACACTTCCTTTTCCCAAGTATGGAATAATTGGACTGGACTATCAAAGATTATGTAACTATGGATAGGACTGAACCAGAAATTTACTGTGTAACTTTATCAAAACTTGCATTCATTTCAACTTCTCTGCACCTTTATTGATGCACTATATAAGGAATTGAGTGGTTAGTGGGATTATTTTTTAGTGCTTACTTGGGGTGGAAGTTAAGGCAGAAGAAGAGTACATATTGTAAGTATGACCATGAGGTTGGTAGGGTTGGATCTGAGGTCCAGATTTCTTTGTTTTGGTAGATACAGCTTCAAGTTACCATTATATTTTGCTTCAAATAACATCATTTTCCCTTTTGGGAATTATTATTCTTACCTCTTTCTCTAAGGGCATTAAAATAAAACATATCATTGGTAGCAATCTTTAAAATGTCCTGTCTTCAACAGCCCTTCTCAGCTCCTGAAAACTCATGCTTGCAGCTTCCTTATCAATCCATCTCATATTTGGTCTTCCTCTTTTCCTGCTGCCTTCCACCTTTCTTAGCATTATTGCCTTTTACAGAGAATCTTGCCTTCTCATGATTTGCCCAAAGTACGACAGCCTCAGTTTCAACATTTTTGCTTCCAGAGATAGTTCAGGCTTGGTTTGCTCTAGCGCCCACTTTCTGGCACTCCAGGGTATCCACAAAGGTCTTCTCCAGTAACGTATCCTTACTCTTGATTATCTTTCCTTATACTTTCATTGCTGCCCTTCCAAGTTTCAGTCTTCTGATTTCTAGGCTGCCGTCACCATTTGGGTTGAGTGATTGAACCAAGGTATATAAAGTCTTCAAGCATTTTAGTTCCTTCGTTGTCAACATTAAAGTTGCATAGTTCTTCAGTAGTCATGATTTTTGCCTTCTTAATATACAGCTGTAGTCCTACTTTGGCACTTGCTGCTTTCACGTTCATTAAAAGTCGTTTCAAGTCATTGCTGCTTTCTACCTGTAAGGTGGTGTCATCTGCATATCTTAAATTACTGATCTTTCTTTCACCAATTTTCACTCCTCCTTCATATGAATCTAGACTGGCTCTCAATGTGATACCTTCTGCATAAAGATAAGGGGATAAAATGCACCCTTGTATTTGCTTATAGGAAACCATTCTGTCTCTCCATATTCTGTCCTAACAGTTTCTTGTCCACAATACAGGTTATGCATCAGTGAATATTTACTTTTGGGTAATGAGGATGGAACTAAGTTATATATTAAAATAATATAATGAATAGTTACAAAACTACCCATTGGTATAACAAATAATTTTCCCCAGTTACTTTCAAAGGTTACTTTAAAGACATTTGTAGAGGCATTTTTGACAGGAATTTTCAAGGTCTATGCCAATCTCTTATCATTCCTAAATATAAAGAACAGTGTTGTTTTGTTCCTTCTTTTGTGTTTTTCTAAATATTCAGTATACTGTAGTGTACAGAGTGATGGTCTAAGACTCAGGAGACCTGGGTTTGAATCCTTGCTCAGCTATACAAACTAATTGAAGGGTGGCAATTGTAAAACCACTCCTTAAATATTTCAATACAAATGCAAATACCTGAGCAGGTGATACCTTTATTGGACCACTATTTTTTTTCTTAAATATCTTACTTACCTTGAATATTACTTAAATATGATTTTTCACTTAAATATCTCACTTACCTTGAATATTACTTAAATGTGATTTTTCTCCCCCACTTAAATATCTCACTTACCTTGAGAACTCTACTAGGGCTGCTATACGTCAGTTCCAACTTGAGTGTATCATGGTCCCAGTGGATGAGTGCTGTAATAAGAATGACAGCATCCCTGTGCTTGACCCTGGACCATCAGGGTTCCCAGACTCTGAACCCCAAAATAAAATCAGCTTCATGCTTGAGTTGGAGACTGGACTGCCTCCTAATCCACAAAAATACCACAATATAAAAACACAGGTCTAGCCTGAAGCCACCAGGTAAAGTATTCAGTTGCAAAAGAAGATTCCTTAGGGCAAGAAGTTTCCTAAATGCTTTTTCCCAAGGAAACCAGCTGGCCAAATGCCTGCATCTGAACTCTGGCTAGGACTCCAATAGTTGAGTCACACAAACCTCAGCTTGAGACTAGGAGTCTGATGGAGACAATGTCTGTTCTGACTCCTGAATGAACCTTTTGTGTCTTTGATGCTTATTCTCTGGCTGTCTCTTACTTTTTAGACTAATCTGACAATGCTTTTTGGACTCTCACTGTTTGGTTGTGATGACTTTGTTTGTGGTTAGGTTTCAGCACTGGATATCCTACATCTGACTCTTTGTTGTTTAGTCGTTAAGTCGTGTCCGACTCTTCGTGACCCCATGGACCAGAGCACGCCAGGCCCTCCTGTCTTCCACTGCCTCCCGGAGTTGGGTCAAATTCATGCTGGTAGCTTCGATGACACTGTCCATCCATCTCGTCCTCTGTCGTCCCCTTCTCCTCTTGCTTTCACTCTTTCCCAACATCAGGGTCTTTTCCAGGGAGTCTTCTCTTCTCATGAGATGGCCAAAGTATTGGAGCCTCAGCTTCAGGATCTGTCCTTCCAGTGAGCACTCCGGGTTGATTTCCTCCAAAATGGATAGGTTTGTTCTCTTTGCAGTCCAGTGGACTCTCAAGAGTCTCCTCCCGCACCACAATTCAAAAGCATCAATTCTTCGGCGGTCAGCCTTCTTTATGGTCCAGCTCTTTAGTAGTGCTCTATTTGTTAGACCCCCTGGTCTGCCTGGGAGCAAGACAAGATGCAATATCAAAATTGGCCATAAGTGGGGAATGAAGAGTATTTCCCTTTGTTTTTCTATCACGCTGGTAACACACAATGCAATATGTCAATAAAGTGGAATGTAACTAACTACTTTTGTGGAATGGGAGTGACAATAATTGCAACTTGGCTGATACGAAATAATGAGTAACAGCAGGTATCTTTTTAAAAATAATGCGGCAAGCTCTGCTCTTCAAGGTGTCATAAAATTTTTGTAGGTTTGTTGCAAAACCAAGGTACATAGCACTTTTATTAAAATATAATACCTGAGGACCACAGCCAACTCAATTAGGGCATGGTTCCATTGGCAATTTGAATCGATTTCTGTTCAGGCTTTTTAAAAATTGGGTTCAAGTAACATGGTATTTAAATCAGATGCTGTGTTCACATTCACTGAATGGAAATAAATTTATTTCTGGTGATTTAAACCAGCTTTGGCATCTATACTGATGAAATTGACTCATTTCCTTTCTTCTTTGGGAGCCTAGTTTTTGTTACCATTCGCTTTTTTATTTTTTTATTTTTCAAATAAGTGATACAGTGATAAATTGATGGCTCCATTCAGCCAAGAATGTCAAAAGGCAGTAATCAATACTTCACTGAATAGTACTATAACAATTTTTTAAAAAAGAGTAGAAGTCGTAGTAGCAATGCCACTGACATTAAACAGGGGCATTAAGTAAATTGATAGCACTGTCCACACCCGCCAAACTGAATGTATTTAAATCGATTTACAAAAGAGTTATTTTAAAAAGCCCCTGCCCATCAGTTCAAAAAGGAGCCCCAAAAAATCAATTTCACAAGTGTCTTGTGTGCACGATAAATTATAATTTGATTTAAACATTTAAATCAATTTAATTGCAGTTCTTTTTGCCAATGGAACCAGACCCTTAGTCTGGATCCAAAACATAGGTTGATTTTTTTAAAAGATAAAAATTTAAATTTAGCGATGCTTTTATGATGCTATCATGAAATATGACTGTTCTGCCTCTGCTGTTTTGTATAGATTGTGTACATTTTGGGAACTCTGTCCATATTAAGTATCAAACTTAATATTGTGTGTGTGTGCATGTGTTTGTCTGTGCATGCATATGTGCATGACTGCATGTGTGAAGGCAAAATTATATGTGCAAATAAAGTTTGGTTCTCTTTTCCATTAATTTCAGGGCATATGTTTGTGAGAGCAGCAGGGGCAAATGATTTCTGAAGGTTCAAAGAGCAACAGAACACCTACAGAATAATAAGATGAATACAACCAAGCTGTCGTGAAGAAATATAGCAGATTGGTGGCCTACGATGTCCATATTCTAAGACCAGAAATTGCTTAGCAGTCCATTAAGGCACTATAATGACCATTAGACATCAGTAGCCTGTATTTTCACACCATTATTTGCCCGTTAAAATAATGAAAACACATAACCAGTGATTCTACTTGGTTGCATTAAACCCCATAATGTCCTACTTGTTCCCTGCCACCGCTGATGTGGGAAACAGCAGAACTGTCAGGTTGAAAGGTGGCCAAAAGTTAAAATATCTGTTTTATGTATTCAGGGATAATTTTACTCCCTGTAAAAACATATCCTGGGAGAATGGCGAACCCCATTCACTGAGGAGACTTCATTGTTAACACTCACTCAAAAAGGGGGGGAAGGGGGGCAGAGAAAGTAGAGAAAAGTCCTTCAGTGGAAGCTTTTAGCACACATACAAAAGAGTTTGACTTGGATATGTTGACTATTTCATGATGGAGGTTTCTGGTATGTAGCTATGCTATGGGGAGTTGGCACAGAACGGAAAACAATCAATGTGATACATAAATCCCCACCATGCTGGTTGTACACACCCCATTGAAAAATGTAAGTCAACAATTAATCCTGTTCTTTAAATACATACGTACATACATACAAATGCACACACACACATAGATATACGTGAGCACTCTCAAGCTGTAGCATGTCTTAATCCTACGTTTTATTTGGTATCATTTACCTTATACAACACATATAAAGGATATGTTCTGACTCTTAAGACTACACTAAACTTTCCATGAAAGTAGCTTTAAGGAACAGGCCAATATTTGTACAGCAGATAATACTGAGACAACAGTGTCGGCCTTTAAGTAAGCAAGAGAGAGGGGGAGGGAGAAGTCTCCATCTAGTACATTTAAACAGGTTAGTTATTGTAGATTCGGAGACACAGAGTTGCTTCTTTTAAAGTACAGGCACTGTAAAAGTCTTTGGCTCGCAAACATAACAATATTTTTTAACAAAAGCCCATTTGCTCATTATTTTCTTTATAGAACATTCTTCCCTCTAAACAGCATTGAAAGCATTGTACAAATGACATTTTATATGTGTTGTACGTACAATAGTGTGAGCAAAAGAAGAAAAGTTAACTAAAATGGAAATAAAGTGTAAGACAAGAAGCTAGTAGAATCAGTTTCAAAAAAGAGATAGTGATGTAGTGGAGCCAGAATCCACAGGGTCAAAGCCCTCGGAAGTCTTGATCAGCAAGGGGTGATGATGTTGTCTCTCATTTCTTTCAGGCTTCCTAATTTCCTCTTTGATCTTACCTGTAATTTTATCATAGTAGGTGGACAGGGGAAATGGATATTCCTTGCAATATTATGTATTGGCTGGAATCCTATTGGAAATTTGTGCTTGCATAAAGAAAATCACGTAAGTCTTGGCGGGGAATTATTGCCCTTCAGCACATACCCAGTTGCACAATTGGATGCATGTCTAGGAATGCAACCACCATCTTGTTAACGCCCAGCTATTTGCCACCAAGATTTATGATTTTTCCTTTACCCACATGTAAATGAACAATAGAATCCTGGCCATTGTCATCAGCTAGGCTCTCTGTTGTAATGCAAAGCATTTTGGGATAGCTTTATTTTGAAAGAGCAAAAAAAGGTCCATTAGCTTTACAAAAAGTGCTAATGGTAGAAATGAAAACTGCTAGAGCCCATTTGCTAAATATGGAGAACACAGCTGCCTATATTTCTGGATTCCTTTCTGGGGTGTGGCTGCCATTCTGAATACTAGCAGTTTAAAACTGGCCACTGCACTATTAAAGTTAGGCACAAATTGAAGGCTGCAAATCAGGAAGAAAGGTATGTAGTAATAATAACAATAATTCATACTGATATTACATGGTGTTCAACTATTAGTGTTGTATGATGCATGGTGCAACTGTGAGATTTCGCTTTTTAATTAAATTTATTTATTTATTCATTCATTTATTCATTCATTCATTCATTCATTATACCACCTCATTAGTGCACACACTACTCTGGGTAGTTGTGGTGTGTGTGTGTGTGTCCTCTCCACCACCACCACCGTTTCCATCTTCCCTCAGGTGAGCCCATTCCACCAGGATGGGGGCAGCAGCATGGAGAATAGAAAGGGAGGGGGAGGAGGACGAGAGGGGTGGAAAGGGAAATAAGGGGCAAGGGGTGAGGGTGGGAGGGTGTGGGGACAGGTGTCTGAGGGGTGGGCAGGTTGGTGAGCGAGGGGGCAGGGAGGGCCTGCAAGAGGGTAAACGATTGAGCAGGTAGGCGATCAAGCGAGGTAAAACCACTGGGTGGGTGAGAGGGAGACCAGGTAGATGAAGGGGTGATTGTGTATTGTGAGGGAGTGAGCAACTGGGGGGGGGGGGGAACCAAGCAGGCAAAAGGACAATCAGGCAAGTGAGGGGGGTGACCCAGTGGGCACTGGCTTTTTTTTTTTTAATCCTGCAATCTGGTCTAGTGCTGTATCAGAGAGCAGACATCTGAGGGCTAGAATCCATGAAAGCTTGTAGCCAAATAAAACATGCTAGTCTCTATGAGGTCCTAAGTTTCTTTGCTGTTTCATCCCATGATTTTTCCTCAGTCTGTTTCAATGTAGTTACGCATCATTCCATCTGTACTGGGTGGACGGTGGGCAAAAACGGCTCAGTTCGGCTTCAGCCCCACTTAAATGGATCCATCATTATTCTGTCCATAACTCAAACAACACTGAACTCTCTTGTCTCCAAGAAGCCTCTGCTAAGGCAAGGTTAAGCACATTGCCTTTCATGTCCCTGTTCTTCTCCCCATTTGTGAAACAACACACACACAGACGCACTCCAAAACACTGTTTTGAAATACCAGGTTTGTCACAAAGGTGATTTCTTTTCCATTGTTTGAAGGCTCGCTTTCTGTTTATATTTTGTTGCTATGGTGTTTGTCAGCATAATATTCTGAGCTCCTTGCAAACGCTAAGATGAATAGCATGGTGATTCTCATTACAGTATGCAGAGAGAAGAAAATGTATCAGTGGAAATGTGCTAAATTTTGAGAGTCTGGAAAAGTAGCCACATCACTGGGGAATTTATAGAGATTTAGTCCATCCAGATAATTTTTCCAAGCTATTTCTGTCATTCTAGTTGTCTTGTGATCTATGACTCACTCAGAGTACTGGGACATTGGCTATGCTGGCAAGGGATGATGGGAATTGGAATCAATGCTGGTGATTAGAGTTGCATTCTGAAATCTGGAGGGACACATTTTGCCCTGCCCTACCTTAGTGCTTCATCACCATTTTTGCCAGGGAAAGTTTAAGAGAAAGTTTAACTCTTTCTTCCTCTACCCCAATGCCACTGATAAACCTGTCCTCAACAGCTATTTGTCTTGGGAAGGAAGCATTTTGCAGTGGAAGAGAAAGGATTTTCATAAGAACTAGTATGTGGTGTGTGTGGAAATTAAACTAACCCTCCCTGGCCCCCGTGTTCATGCTGCTTCTCCCTTCCCACCCAGCTACTGTTTATGTTTTTAGAAGTGTACGCTAACTGCATTCATGCACTTAATGTTTTATTTTATTTGGTCATGAGGAAAGGCCTGTAGAGCATCTGTACTACTTGCCTGTTTCACAAACAAGTTTGGAAAATGTCAAGGGTTTTGTTTGGACTGCAACTCCCAGTATTTCCCAACCAGTGACTAGGGGATTCTGGAAGCTGTAGTCCCCTGAAGTAATTTTCCAGGCTCTCAACGGTGGATGCTAGGAACTGTGTCATTTAACTTGCTGCCTGCGAACCATGCATACCAGCTAGGGTTTACCAAACCTGTCCTTTTCATCAGCCCTTTTCTCTGGCCTCCAGAGCCATGCTTGGCATAAGCCCATGATTACACGGCAGCCTCCTCTGTTTGGACATGTGGTATTGAGTACGCTCAGCAACAGGGAGGTTGCACAAGTTGGATGGGTTCCAGGTGGAGCTCTCTCTTGCCCTCATTTTTCAACATGCTGCTATTGTATAATTGTTCTTTGCTAAGGTGCAACCAAAAACAGCAGTTGCTACTTATCAGAACCCTTGGACTGTTTGCCTTGAACCAGTTTATCATCCAGGAAACTGACATTTTCATATTTGCTAGCCTGGGGCGTCGGTAAAATTACGATGGGCTGAGTACAGCTATAACTAATATCAATTTTCATTCTTGGATAACAGCTCGCAACTGCCTTCAGGAGGAGGCTTTGCTTCTTTGGATGAGAGACAGACACACACACACACATACACAATATATAATAATCAACTACTCCTTTGTCCTCAGGCTAAACATGTGGTTAGTCTCACAAAGAGTATTCAAGAACTTTACAGGTCCCATCCCTGTTTGATTTAAGCTTTTAGGCGACTAATGGTGTGTGAAAGTCGGAAAAGGTTGTTGACTTGGCCCTGCCCCTCCTTCCGAGGAGGAAGTCCATTAAAGGCAGAGAAAAGACTGATGGGGAAGGGCCAAACCACTGTCATTTCTAGCAAAGCCTAACAGAAAAATATGACAAGAACTGAATTGGGGTTAGGGGGAGGGGGCTGGTGTGCAGCCTTAGCCAGCTGACCACACCCTGTGGACTACACTCCCAGTTCAACTGAGGGGAGTAAAAGCCATCCTCACCCTTACCTCATAAAGGGATGCAGTCAATTTGGCCAGCGACCAAGTTCGGCTGCTTGTACCACCCATCTTTAGTCAGAAGCCTTTCTTCAAGGAGAGACACACTTGTAGCTAGAGGGTGCCCAGCATTGTGTTCTGTGTTGGTTTGCCACAAAGTTGAAACTAGAGATTTCCACTCACCCACCCACTGGAACTTGGAAAAGTTTCTTTCTGGGTGATAGCCCCCAGAGTCCTCTAGCCCAGCGGCTCCCAACCTTGGGTAAGCCAAGTGTTCTTAGACTACAACTCCCAGAAATCCTGGCCAGCACAGCTAGTGGTGAAGCCTTCTGGGAGTTTTAGTTCAAGAACATCTGGGGCCCAAGGTTGGGAATCACTGCTCTAGCTAACACACAGTGCAGCTGGAGGATTCTGTGGGTTATAATCCAAAAAAAGTAACTTTTTAAAGCTGTGCTGTTCTCCTCCCCCATATTTTCTGGATTGGTGCTGCAGGGTTTTCAGACGAGGCAGAAGATTTGCTTCCTCAATGGTATATCAACATGATGGATACATACATACACACTTCATACTTCGAGTGAGTTTGTCAAGTTGATGCTTGCCGTTAGTCGGCAGCATCAAGAAGACTTTCCTTCTTTCCATTAGTTGAATGACTCATAATCAATGCCTCTGCTAAGTAATTCAGAGTAAGTGTGATTGCAATTACACTGCAGTTTCCTCCCCCATCCCCACTTTTTCCTTTTTTTCTTTTGGACACACTTCTCTTTTGCCTAACTAAGGGCTCCATCCTGCTGACACCCCCCCCCCACACACACACACACCTGTTGTACCAGGTTATCCTTAAAAAAACAAAGAAAACCTTTGAATTCTAGTGCACACAGAGCAGTGGAGAACTGTAGCAGGGGAGTGAGATTTCTTGCTCTTCTGCCAGAGGTTTATTTATTTTGAGACAGATATGGAATCGGTTCCTTGGAATCCAGATCAATGTGGCTACTCAGACCAACTCAATAACATAGTAACATGTCTTTAAAATTAATTGGTGGGAGGACACAGTATATAAACCAGAAGCAAACTTGTGTGAGTCCCGAGGTAGTCAAAACAGCACCACCTGTGCACAAGGAGGCACCAGAATGACCATACCTCCCCATATGAGCCTTCTCAGCATTTAAGATCATCAGAAGAGGCCCTGTTCTCAACCCTATTGCCGGTGCAGACATGATTGATGGGGAAATGTGAGAGGGCCTTCTTTATGGCAGCTCCCAAGTTATGTAATACTCTTCTTTGGGAGATCAGTCTGACCCCTTCCCTTTTATCCTTCCGCCAATATCTGAAGACCTATCTCTTCAGGCAGGCTTTTAACAATCATGATTGGATCCCTGAATGCTTTCATTGAGTTAAGATAGTTTTTAATGTTTACATGCTTTTAATTATTTAATTGTAATTTAATTAGTACATAGTTTAATTGTTTTTTAATGTTTAACCTATTACTGTATGTTTTTAATTCTATTCCTTTTAATGTTGTGAGCTGCCTTGGGTCCCCTTATCAACAGAAAGGCAGCATATAAACCAGCCAACCGCCCCCCCCCCCAAAAAAAACAAATTAAAAGTTGAGCAGGTCTACAGGTGATAAAGTAGAATAGTTTAAAAAAATACACACATTAACAGTTAAGCGAGTCACAGGTTGACAAGGAGAACTGAGCATGCTCAGTAGGTACAGAATGTTGATTGATGGGCACGGTGGTGGCAGAATGGGGTTCCATAGGATAAGCCTTGGCTAGCTGCAATCCTGAAGAGGAGAATTCCACATTTCAGAATTTTGTTGCAAATGTCATTCGTCTATACATTACATTTATTTCCCACTTTCATGCAAAGACCTCAACTAAAGGCATCTTAAATGGTTCCTTCTTTTCCTTCCTCTTTTATCTCACAACAACCCTTTGGTCAGGCCACTTTCCTCAGACTTGGGTTAGGCAGTGGGGACAGTGAACGGGCCAAGATCACCTAAACAGGCTGCGGTCACACTGGCAATAAGAACTGTATTTAAGTGTTATTTAAATCAATTGAAATTTTTATCAGTCACACAACACAAGAGTGAAATAGTTTTATGTGGGCTGCAAAGCGCATTTGTTTCAACTGGCTGGCAGGAGCTTTTTAAGAATACTTCATTGCTAAAATTGATTCAGTTCAATGCAATTTTGTGGAAATGAGATTATTTCAGCAGTAAAAATGCCAAAACTGGTTTAAATCACCAGAAATAAATTGATTTCCATTCAGTATGTGAGAATGTGGCCACCAGTTTAAACACCACATGACTTGGACCTCAGGGCATGATCACACAATGGAATTGTTCCCTACTCATGCCCAAATCAGATGATAGCATTAATTTGTGGTCACAAAATGCACAGCTATTAGCAATCCACTCACTGGGAAACTTCTGTTTTTTTAGTTCTGGTGGCATTTCGATATATTTCTTAGAGGTATGGCACATGTGTATGATCCTATTGATACTTTTTTGGGGCAAATTCACCAGGGGAGATGGCCATCATTACTGCCACACAGCTGCCCTTCTACAGGTTTTTTTTCCCCACAGCCAGAATGTCAATACATCAGTAAACTTATGTCAACAGCTTTAAAGGCATTGGTAAGTGTTGCATCACTCCACCTACTTACTATCTAGCAGATGACACAACCCTGGGTGGGGGTGCTGGGTCGATTGAGTGCAATGCAGTGCTTCCAGAGGTGCTGATGCAACAGAGAAAATTCTACCCATCAGGAAACATTACCCAACATATCAATATATTGTTTAATTTTTTTCTTTAAAAAAAAAGTTGAGGGGCTTCAGTGCCCCATAAAAAAGAGAGAAAAAAAATTGGTACCACAGTGTAACCAGCAAGAACAATTCAAATGGAAGAAAATGAATCAGTAACATTAAAAGACTTTAGGACATCCATCCAGATATACAGCATATACCACGCGACTGCGCTGCATTACAAAAAAGGTATGGAAAGTATCATTAGAAGTGAGTAACATTTCCCTGGTGTGACTGCAGCCTAATTTTAAAAAAGTCTGAACAGAAATTGATTCAAATTGCCTGTGTGATCAGAGCCTAACTTTCACAGCAGAGTGGAGATTTGAACCTGGGTCTCCTCGTTCCTTCCTTGTCGAATGCACTAACCATGGGGTCTCCAGCATGGCACACCCAGACACTCCAGAGGTCCCTGTCTGTAATCTTTAGTTTTGCCCTTCGTTAGTTTTTCCTTCTTTGCAGGAATGATTTTCCTGCTTGGGATCTGGAAAACAAATACCAGCACAGACATGCACAAAGATTGGATTGATGTGTTTCCAAAAGGGCACAAGGTGGAGTGGGCACCGATTTCAGACTCTGGGTTCAGGAGAGCATGGCATATCCCTAGCTTTCAAATTTAGGAACATGAGCAGGGCCCCTCAAAGACTGGGGGGGCGGGGTTGCAGCTCTCACCAGCACCCCACATTGGCTTTAAAATGTTTGTTTGTCAGCCAGACTGTATGCAGATGTGTGCATTTTTTTAAAAAAAGAGAGGGGAACCTCACAAAGGGGAAAAGATTGCTCAACACCTTCTGAGGATGAAAGCTATAAAACATCCTCCCCGATTCCAAGCTTGCCCAATTCTCATGAGATCACAGACTTTGCATTTGAGACAAGTTGTGGTGTTAACAGTGCGTGGGAGCCATCTCTTCTGAGTAGGAGGTTAAAGGAGTTGACATCCTGCTTGGCTACATTTTCTAAGCCTGAGTTAAATGGGAGAACCAGATCAAAGGAACCAGGTGTGTCAAGGATTAATTTGCCAACACAAGGAAAGACAAAGTGACTTCATGGGGAAAGATCAACCTCCTTAGAAAAGGAAATCAGCAGGCATAAGTGACAGTAGGCCAGCCCAGGGCTTACCTTTGAAATATAAACAGGTGAGTGTAATTTCTTTCTTGCCCATCATTTTGACAGCTCTTGTAGCTGCACAAGGATTCGAATCCAAGTGCAGTGTTCTTGCCCATTTGGGACATTGTATCATCGAGCCAGAGCTAAAGAAGCTTCACTCTGGTTTCCGATGGTGTCTAAGGAGGTAGCTGTGTCACTCTTCTACAGCAAAAACAACAAAGAATCCTGGGTCCAACTGAAGACTGGCAAGTTTTATTTGGCAGGAGCCTTTGAGTCCACTGCAGGCATCTGAAGAACTGAGCTATATCCACAGGGATGCATCTCGAATAAAACAGTCCCAAATCACACAAAGCACATAACAGTTGATTTTGACTGAAAGTTTGTGAAAGTTTATGGTTTGTAATTCGTGAATAGCAACAAACCAGGAACCATCATGAACCACAATTTTCCCAGTTCATGCCCATCTCTAGACATGAAGCTGGTCAGTTGTTTCTAAATCCCTGGAGGTGAAATCTGGTAACACCATACATAGGTCCTGCCATTCCAACTTAAAAATCTCCATTTTAGAAGCTCTCTTTGCTATGGTGAGGAAGAATTTTGAAGTTTTATGTTTCTCTACTGTCTTCCTTAATTTTTATATATATATGATGAAGAATACTGAATAACTTATTGAGTAGCCAAGTAAAGGTATTCCCAAACTCTGCTTTTTTCATCTCTCATCAAAGTTTCAGGGTTACTCTTAAATTCTCTAAAAGGGATAAATCTGTATTATAGGCCGAATAACTAGTTTTAATATTCACGTCTTCTTACCAAGGGACCCAGGGAATTAAAGGAAGTCCAGAATTTCTGAGCAAATTCTCAAAAACCCTGTCAACCCATAATTCCCAGGGTTATTAGGAGTAGAGGTGGCACATGTGTAGCTCCCTAGATTCTACCTAGATGCTGTTAGACTACAACACCCATCATCACTGAGTGGCAAGGACCGATAAACTCCAACAAAATCTAGAAAGCCACGTGGTCCCTGTTCCTAATCTGGATGAAACCACTTACAATGTATGAAACTAAAAAAGCTCCTCCAATTAGTATGTCCTCTCTTAGGGTCAGTACAGACTAGGCATTCAGGATTCCCTCTTTCAAATCTTCTCATCTTCTCTGTTTTCTTTTGTTTTCTACTACAGCTCAGAGAAAGCTGGGAAAGGATGGGCTGTAGAGCATGAATGATTCTCAGCAGAAATCACGTTAAACCATGGTTTGTTTCCACTCATTGTAGTCTGCTGCCTAAAACAGCATTTGAGCAACCAAATATGTCTGCCATCATTGCCTGCCAAACATGGTTGCCAAATGTTTGAAATCGAGAGCAGTAGAACAGCCCCCACATGAGTTAGTGATGCCAAACTCACAAGAAATCTTCAGCTGCCTCTCCTCCTTACCCCTGCCAAGTTTGGCAAAGCTTGGACTTGGGCTGTCCGAGTTATAGCCTCCCCCACAAGCAGGTTCCCCCAGGAAATTGCTCCTTAGCCAGCTGCTAAAGAGCACTTTCCTGGGGGAACCTGCTTTGGGGGCAGGTGGATATCAGCCAGATTGGTGCCTCTGATCCTACCGTGGCCCTCAGTAGGCCAAGAAATGTCTTGAAACAGCCAATAAAAACAAAGCAAAACAGAAGCAAACAGGAAGTGCCTGAACAGAGAATTCCTGTTTGTTTGTAGCAACTAAGAGGGGGAGGATCTTGCCCCCTGCAAGACTCTTGATTGAAGACCACCAGTCGTTGTGGTTGAAATTGACCATTTTTGGGCCCAGATACACATTCTATCTATCTATCTATCTATCTATCTATCTATCTATCTATCTATCTATCTATCTATCTATCTATCTATCTATCTATCTATCTATCTATCTATCTATCTATCTGTGTCTGTCTGTCTGTCTGTCTGTCTGTCTCTGTAGGTGTGACTATACAGCAAGGGATATGCAAATCCACTCGCATTCACTCTCTGTAAAATCATGATGGGAAATTTAGGTATGTTTGATTTAAATGGCTGCACAGGGAGACTGGAGAAAAGCTTTGTTTGTTGCTTGTTTGCAGCTATATTGCAGCTATACAAGGGTATGTGGTACGATTAAAAGAACTGTCTTAACAAGCTGTAACAAAGCTTTCCTCCTCCAATTTCCCCATTTTGTTAGCGTTTCTTAAAAAAAAATGAAAACTCTTGCCAATGGACATAAACTCTGTTTTGAGCTGGGCCGGGGGGAAATGTGGTCTTGCCCACAGAGAGAAAAGAAGATGTAAAGAAGGAGTCTTATCCTCAGAGAGAGACTTTGCTGGAGAATGTGCTGCTATAGCAGCTTTTCTGCTTTGTGTGTATATGTGTGTGGCTCCTCTTTTCTCATGAGGCAAGAGGTGAGGGAAAAGGTGCTTGAAATGTCAAAGTGCTGCTCTGTGTGTGTATGAGTGTGCGTGTGCGTGTGCATGGCTCTTCCTCTATTTTCTGCATCAGTTCAAGTGATCACAAACTGATGCAAATGGATCCATTTTTTAAAAAGTAGAAGACCCAGCAGTGGAGGGGGGAAACTATGGATTTGAGAGGACACGACTCTGAGCTGATTTCCCTTTTCATCATGTGGCCAATGAAAAAATGCCAAGCAGCCTGCCCCCAAACCCATTGTATTTTCCACATTTTTAATCAATTAGTTCACACACACCCTCTCCATACTCTGGATTTCTGGGGGTTATTTTTGGAATTTTGATAGGATTTTAGAAATGAACTTGAGGGCTGCAGTAATGTCCTTGAAGCTCAAGTGTTGCCTACCCTGACATAAACAAAAGGGCAGCTTCCACTCAGCAAACTTTCTATTCATGTCCTTTTATTTATTTAAATATTTAAATTGTTTTATTTTTATGTGTTGTTAGCCACCCAGAGTGGTCAATTGACTAGATGGGCGGGATATAAATACAATAAATAAATAAATAAATAAATAAATAAATTTTAATCAGAGCGTATGTCCCCTGTACTGGCATGGTGCAGAAGCACAATGTATAACGTGGCAATCCCCACTATCAGCTAAGTAAAGATACATACTGTTATCCATTTGTAATCTCAGGCTAACATGGACTGAAAAAAAACATAAATGTTCCATCTACACCCATATGTATGTAAAGTTTTCTGTTCTTTAAAAAAAAAAGATTAGGGCAGCACCTTGAAAATGATTCATCAGGGTAGCTGCTAAGTTTTAGCTCAGCAGGAAGTTCTCTCCTGTTCTAATCAAGAGGGTCAGATGGCAATTAAGTGCCGAGTGAACAGCTGCTCTGGTCCTATTGATGTGCCTTCATCCTGCTGAGGCCCTGATGCACAGAACCCTGACTGCAATTAACAAGGCACCAGGAGCTCATTTCCGAAACATCATGAAGACGCCATCCCAAATGGGATGTTCCTGGATTTGCTCTCAACAACAGTAAACACGAGCATAAGCAAGCGGGAAGGAAGAACAGCATGTTTGGAGCAAAGAACCAGTTCGGACAAGTTTGCCGAATTCGGGAACGACCAAGCTGAATGTGCAATGTGCCAGCTATGTATTGCACCTCCTCAAATGCATAATACAGCTCTGGTTTTTGTTACCTGCCTAGAATTGTAAAACTGGAGAGAGGAGGAGTTCAAGGAAAGTTGACCCCCACATTTTCTGAAGAGAATATTTGGGTCACGTTTTCAAGTATGGGGAAGTGAAAGTGACCCAAATCTACCTGTCCAATTCAGGTGACTTTTTTCCCCTTTGTCTACTAGTTTTGCGGGGGGGGGGGGGGGATAGCTGTTATAGTAAGAGTACCATTGTTTTGCATCAAGGTGATTTCTTCTGAAAGATGAACACCAGGGCATTTAAAAGTCACCTAAACCAGTAGGTTGTGGAAAAATAATCTGTTAAATTTATATATATATCCCTTTCTATCTTCCTAAGCAACCCTTTGGAGATATACAGATTGCTAATCTTGGGCTCTGCTTCCTTCCTGCTTATTCTCCAAAACCTTTGTCCTTTTAGAAGCTAGCCATGTCTCCTCCATAACTGCTTCAAGCCCTCTTGAAAGCCTGCTGTAGGAACTTTTGCAAATCAATTTAGGGTTTCTCTCTGATCTATTTCTGAATGAATTTCTAGAAACAATGGACTGAATCTTGTTGTATATTTCTGCCAGCATAGAACTTTCAGAGACAAATTGCCATGAGTTAAGAATCAGCGTAGGCATTGCCTGCTCCATAATGTTCATTATTCTTAAGCTTAACTTGCCACTTTCTAGTATATATTTTTTTAAAAAAAAATCTGTTTAGAGGCACGTCTCAAGCGGAAGGCCTAAGCCAAGAGTGAGCAGCTATGGGTTTGAGAGCCATTTCTCACCAACTCCCATGGGCAAGGTTGCCAGTTTCTCAGTTTAACATTTTCTGAGATCTCAGAGCTCAAAAACTGAGATCAAAGGGCAGCTCTCTATGATATCATGAAAGAAGGAGAGGCGAAAATTTGGTTTATTTGGGGAGGGGGGTCAAAATTTGAGCTGCTTCTTCCAGGACTTGTGTGACAGGGAGATTCATGAGTTGCAATGTTGGGGCTCCATTTCCTGCTTTGCTCCAAATTTTACAGGTCTTTCTACTGAAAAGACAGGAGTCAGGGAGGGGACAGGTGATAAAACCAGTGGGCCTCTGCATTTGGATCCATCATTTCATTTCAAGCACCAAACACACATGCACCGTCATGACGATCCAGTGAGCCAAATCACTAGCTGGGAATGTCTGGAACTGGATGCCTAGGCTTTAAATCCACATTGTACATAACAATCCTCCAGTGTTGTTCACCTTGAGCTTTGGCTTGACATTTAGAGAACCAGAGAAGCGTAGGGAATTTTTCGGCCTTGAGCCTATGCCCTGGGACTCTGTAACCCTACTTGTCAACCCCTTCTGATGAAATTGAAAATCTCCTCTCATCTCCTCCCTTTTGCTAAAACAGTTGGAAAGGCACAGCGCAAGGCACAGAGAATCATAACCTCTGGTGCCTATTGGAGGTGAGATGTTCTAATTTTTTGATCAAAATTCTTTAAAACATTTGGGGGAATTGCAGACATATCTAGGAGGATCCCAGTGGCCTCAGAAACCTCCAAGACACACAACCGCTGTAGCCTACTTAGCTTGAGCATACATCAAGCACCAGCTACCAACCTGGACACAGTACATCCCCCATATAACCTCCCTTGCCCACGCCCATCTTTTAGCATTGAAGGAGCTGGCTGGATAGCTCAGTGAGTTAGGTATCTCACTGTGGTGTCAGAAGTTGGGAGTTTGATCCTCTACTGTGCTTCCAGGGAGAAGAGCCAGTCTGTGTGGCTTTGGGCAAGTGGCACAGTCCCAAAATGCCCCCAGAAGAAAGGACTGGTAAACCACTTCTGAGTACTCTCTACGTAGAAAATCCTGAAAAAGGTTGCCGTAAATCAGAATTGACTTGAGGGCAGATAATAAATATTAGAGCGTCGCACAGCCCTGCTTTACCCATACCTGAATGATAGCTCTGTGACCTTTAATCCACCCTTGAGTATTTCAGTGACCACCATAAATGGCTATAGTTGAAGAGAATCCACTTTAGTAAAAGTGAGCTGGCAGCCTTATCTAAAGATAATTCTGGCTCAACTGTCATAACATGGGTGACAACTACCTGTCTATTACAATGCTACCTTAGTAAAGAGAAGAAATCGGACCTGGTACCCCTGGGGCAATTGATTTTAATCTCTCTGTTGATATAGTTTTTCTTGCTGACAAGAGTGGTTTGAAGAACTGCCAAATAGCCAGGGGCCATTGACCTTCCTAGGAAGCAAAGTGAAAGAAGTTTTGACTATTATTGTTGGCGTGAGTACGCTCACTCACTTTGGCACACATTCTTTTCGGAGATAAACTGGGCAATTTGTAGTAATTCATTGTCCCTGTATCTAGTGAATTTAGGCCAATGGACAAAATTATCTACTGGAAAGCTTTTCATAGTAGAAGACCAGCAATTTGACGGTTCATGCCCTGGGTTTTCCTTTTAAATTCAGCCACGCTGGCTTAGGCCAAAATGCATGTTTTGCAAATTTTTTCATGCAAGTCTGGTGTGTGTGTGTGTGTGTGTGTGTGTGTGTGTGTGTGTGTGTGTGTGTGTGTGTGTGTGTGTGTGTGTGTGTGTGTGTGGTTTTACCTTCCCGCACATCTCCCTTTTGCCTCACCAAATTTCAGATGTACCCAGGCAAGTACACACATCCTGTACACAAATGAGCCCCCTTTTTGGTATGTAACAATGTGCATGCCGTTGCATGACTAATCTTTGAAGTCTGAGCTATAAAATGTCATCACTCTCCAGCAGAGTTGGATGGGGGGGTGAATGGATGAGCTGAAAAGCCAGATATTGTCAGAGCTGGGCATCGTCTTTGCTCATGCACAAACACACACTGTCTGAAATTTGCTAGTAAGTCACAACTAGAGTAGGCCCATTGATTCGGGGAGGCAACTCCTCCAGAAGTCCCATTAATGCAATGGATTTGGTTCTGTTAGCCACCCAGAGTAGTGGCTCTGCCACTACTAGCTGAGCAGAATAAAAATGTAATTAAATAAATAAACCCAAACTGCATCCTTTGAACTCAATTGCATTAGATTAATGCACCCATCTTCCCTCAGCCTGGCGCCCTCCAAGATGTGTTGGACTACAATACCCACTATCCCCAGTCAGATGGAGATGGTAAGAGTTGTAACCCAATCTATCTTTCAGTTTGGGGGAAGGATGGCCTCAGTGCAGTTTCCACCATGCTACTCCAATGTAATATTTTTATAGATCAGAGTTTTAAGCCAAACTTTATTGCAAGTGCCAGATTATTGCAGGATCTTAGTACTTAAATTTGTTTTCGCGCCCCCCATGTATACCACTTTGTCAGAGGTAGAAAAGCCCATGTCTTTGTCCATATTCTCAGCTTTTCTACCCCTTAATGCCAGGAATGCAGGAATGGGCAAGTCAGGTGATTCTGGAGATCAAATTTTCACTGCCAACATTCACCAGGCCTGGAAATGACTTAAAATGACCTTTAAAAAAAAAAAATCTGAATAAAACATGACTGGATGTCTACTTCAGATTTTGATTCTGGGCTTTGCCAGCTCTGGCCCTCCCCATGCAAAACACTCATGCATACCCCCAATCTTTTAAAAAGTATTATCTGTGGAATTCTGGGAGTTCTAATCTAAAAAGCCACAAATCTGCCACCACCGTTAGAAATAGAAAATAGTTGGGGAAAACTGTTGGAAGCACCACTGATTAATAGGGAGGCAGGACTCAAAATGAAAGGTCTTTACTTCAAGGTGAGAAAGGTATATTTCAAGTATGCTGTCCGAAGCCGTTTGGAAAAGTGGCATGCTCTTATAGATGGCATTTGCACCGTACAGATTCTTCAGACACCTCAGGACAGCATCTAGGGGGAAGAGACATCCCATTTTATCCTCCCAAGGTTGTTTAAAGCTGAAAGAGAACAATTAGTCCAAGCATGACCCATGAGCATTATCACAGAGCAAGGCCATGCTCCTTCGGGCCTTGTCTTGTACGTTTCTAGTTTCCAGGCTCACCAATGTGAGGTTAAATACAAAGCTTTTGTCCCCAGCAGGTTCCTCAGCAGAACTAGGGGAACAAGATTTTCCCATCTTCCTGGCTCATGGCTTCAGGAGAATGCCAGCAGCTAGAGGTGTGAGATGGAAAGAGACCTTCCTTCCTTCCTCTACCTGAAAAACAAGCAAGTAGGAAGCAAGGGAAGAGAACTCCTAGGCTGGCCAGGGGATACATTACCACAGGTGCAGGGAGGTCTGATTTATCTCACAATTTGGCTCTGAACAAACTGAGCTTTAAAAAAAAAAAGTTTCCAGCACAGCTTAAAATCATGGAATCAAAGTACTCTGGAGTGTGGAGGGATCCCAACAGTAATCAAGTCTAACCTGTTCGGAAGCAGGAAACCTACAGCTAAAGAACCCCTGAGAGCTTGCCATCCAACCTCTGTTCCAAAACCTCTCACAGAGGAGAGTCCACCACCCTCTGAAACAGTCAATTCCACTGTCAATCGACTCCTAATTATCAGAAGGTTCTTCCTTAAAATAATTTTTTTGAAAAAAAAATTTCTATCGGTTCAAGCGTGGAGCAGTAAAAAAAACAGGCTTGCTCCATATGTAACAACTTTTCTGATGTTTGAAGAAGTGCTATTATACTGTCCCTCGATCATCTCTTCTTTGGGCTAAACATACTCATTTATAAAAGCCACTTTCCAGTTTCAGCCTGTGGTTGGACTCAATGTCCCTTGAGGTCTCTCCAAGTTCTACAATTCTAGGATTCTAAATCTTCAGCCCCTCCACCCGCTCAGGCTTGGTTTCCACACCCTTTACCATCTTGGTCACCCTTCTCTCGCTGTGTTCCAGCTTGTCAATATACTGCTTAAACCATGGTGCCCAGAATTGGACACAGTACGCCAAGTGAGGTCTCACCAAAGCAGAATAAAAAGATGCTACTACTTCCCTTGATACAAATACTATAAAGAGAAGGCTGGCTGGTTGATGCAGCCCAGAATTCCATTAGCCATTTTTGCTGCCCCTTTACATGGTTCACTCATAGAAGTAACTCATTACAAATAATTAATTCATTCATTTTTCCATTAAGAAATATATACCTTTGTTATATGGCCATTGTAACACAATGAATGATCATGTCATTCTTTCTGCTATGTAAAGAAGTTAGTTTTATAGTTATGGGGTGTAGTGAGGTGTAGCCTCACTAAATGGGAGAGGAGGAATATCACATAGTGAAGTGCTGGCTTATGCTATGTCTCATGCCGTGCTGTGGTGATGAAGAGGGAGATGAAAAGAGATAGCTGAATGCTACGTTGTCCAGTAGCATTCAGGTAAGGATTTTTGTACAGTAGCCATTTCACTTAGTTTTGTGAAACAGGAAAGCAAATTGTTACTTTTCTTTTAAGTTGTACCTCTACTTATCATGATTTTTGTGACCTTGGTTATATAACTATAACTATAACAAACTAACCAACTTTAAAAAATAATTTTTCAGGTTCTTGTTTTAAGGAAATAGCACACTTTTCTGAACCCAGTTCTGAGCTGGGGTGAGTGTGTTCACCCCATCACTGTGTGTTACCCATTAGATCATTGTGTTAATGAAATTAAAAAGAAAGAAAGAAAGGACAAAATATTGTGGCAGCTTGAAGGCTAACAGATTTGTTTTGCTCTCAGTTTTTGTGAATCCAAATCTCCTTCCCCAGTCATACACAACAAATTTTTGTCCTTTCCTTCCCACCCCCCATAATCTTCCCTTTAATTTGGTCAGCATGCTGAAACACACTAGCACACCTTTATCTGTGAGTCACAGGTTGTAGGATGCCCTCCCTTCATTCCTCCAACAAGGAACAATATTTTAGGGTTTTATTTATTTCTTATGCCTGAATAGTTCAGATTTGTCCTTTCTTTCTCTCTCAGGCCCTACCTCTCCCCCCGCCGCCCCTCCAGCTTTCTTAAACAGTGGTTCCAATACAGCAGGTTTATTTGTGCTAAGTTGTCACTTTGAATAATTGTACCAAACAGATCCAGTTTTTCCAGACATACTGCATTTTTTTGACATTTTGCAAACAGGTTGATTTTATGAGATTTCAGCAGCTATCAAATCCCTTAAAGCCTTTTGTAGAAAGGGGGGGGGCAGAGAGGAGTTCCTGGCCCACGGAAGCTGCCAGAGAAGGGGCTCCGAACTTGACAGATGTGTATTTTGCTCCTGTTCTTTGACTAAGAGTCCACCTTTTACATTTTCTGTCAGCCACAAATATACAACAAAGTTTTCCGAGGTTCCAAAACCTGCATGATACTTGTCCTGAATTAGCTGTCCCATAACAGACATGTTTAAAGTTCATGGTAACTGAGACAAAATTTGACTTTGTTTTAATTCTGCTTGTGCTGAGGTTGTCATCAGCAAGCTTAGGGAACTAGAAAATAGTCTTCAGAAGGTATTGGACAGGTAAATAAATTAGGAGTCTTCAGATTTGTAAGTTGTTCTAGTGAAAAACAAAGACATAGGAGGTAGAAAAAGGGAACAGAATATATAAGGCTGGTGACAGGAATGAAAATGGAAAACCATATTAATGGACATTTTATTAATTCCTGGTTTGCAAGATCACACAACCTGGCTAGGGGATTCTTTCAGTTTTAGTTCAAAAAAGTATCTTTTTTTCAGGCTTTGGGTAAATGTAATATAATCTTCCCCATTACAATATGGAGAGATTCTGCCGGCCCAGGGTTGCTTCCAGAGGAAGATTTATTATGTAATTCCTAAGGCTTATTTACTCCTATTTTATGAGAATTTGGCCCAGTAAATGACATCATCTATCAGTGATCCTCCTAGGTTTTGTCAGAGCTGTTGATGTCTCTTTTCTTAGCAGAGAAAGTATTTCTGAGAAGGGGAGAACAATGGAAACTCCATAAGGATAGATACTTTCAATGTGGCTTTTTCAGTCTTTCAGTCTACTGAATGTCTGCTGCACCATTATAACTTCACCACTGAGTCGGTCACTGCCTATGTCAAAAGCACACCTCTTAAAAGACAGAAGAACCACATTGAAAGTATCTATCCTTATGGTTATCTGAACCTCAGGTGAGGCAGTGTTGCACCTGCCTTAATGGATGAGTCACTGAGGAACAGTGGGTTCTTTCTGGAACATGTGCCTTGTCAGAACTAACACCAAGTGGCAACCTTTTTCATCTGTGTACTACAAATGACAAATAGTAGCCATACAATGTGAGAATTCAACATAGGGCAAATGTACTGTAGAGATTCTATGGATCTGTTCATTAGTGTTTTTAAGGAAGAAATTCTGCAGCCTGCCTAAAGCATGGGATGGGAGCTCCACTATAATAAATATAATTACAAAGTATAATAAGCTGTGAGAGCTTTTCTATGTCCTGATAAGCCTCTTCCAAATGTACCATGAGGGAAAAAAGAAACAAGTGGGAGGACAATTAACTCTTCGACGAAAGCCAAATCAACACAATTATGTGTAGGGAAAAACGTGTGCAATGCTGTTCCACAGTGGAATTCATAGTGTGGATAACCAGGTGTGTTTGTCAAAATTAACACAGCAAATCGAAAATGGTGCATGAAAAGGGATGTGGTCGTGATTAAAACAGAGGAGTGTAAAGAAGGGCAAAAGAAGCAAAAAGTGCCTTAAGAAAGTGTGATGAACATAAAAGCGTGCACTTAGTTCATAAAATTGTACCCAAGAAAATCAGAGCTTAGAAAGTTCAGAGAAAACATATTTATTGCAATATACATAATGTGATAGCAGCAAAAAGATAATCTGGGTCTTAAGTCTATAATGTGATAATACTGATTGTGTTGCTGTTGAGAATCAATGCAAGATATTGCCCCCCCCCCCTGAGGTGAAACAGCCTCTGCTGCCACAGTGACCTGTCTTGCGGGCTGCTCCTCTCCTCACTTTGTTGGTTGCTCCACACCTCACCCTTTTGAATCCTTGACACAGAGTTCAAGGGTTCCTCTGACATCTCCCAGGCCATCTTGACCCCCAGTGTCTTATTTCAAGGAGAGGGGATCAGGATCAAATCTGCCATCTCTCCTGATCCACCACACCTAAGCCACATTGTACTGGGAAAATAGCAATGTTGCATTCATTAACGTGGGAGGGGCTTTACAGCCTAATACAATTGTCCTTTGCCGCTAACTTGATTGGTAACGTTCTTCTTTCACCTCTGATATTTGAGGCAAGCCCCCTCTTCTTCTTCCTCTGATCATCCTCTAAGCAGCAATCATGCAAGATCTCCTGCATGCTGGAGACTCCATTCCCCCTTTTTTCTTCTGACTGTAATTACAGATAGTAATTTACAGATTGTAAGTAAAGATACCTACTTCTACTATAAATGCTTCTAGAGTGATTTTATCATACAAAAACAACACACCTTGCCAAATGGAGGAATGCTGAAGAGTGTTTCCCACCAGCACAAGAGTCTAGCCAGAACATCTGAAAGTAACTTAATAGACTTTGAAAGGAAGTAGTTAGATGAAAGAATAATCAAGTTAACTGGAGCTAATTTTCTGTAGGACACAGAACAAATTTTCTGTGACTGTGGAGAAATTCAATCAGTGCACCACATGTACAAAAGAAGATCTAGCAAATGGCCAAGATAACGCTATTGAAGTAGCCTGCTTTTGGTCAAAAATAGTCTAATTATCTTAACATTTTCATTTGGTTTAATGTTATCTATGTTTCACAAACATCCAAAATTTTGAATTGTGCAATGCTCTGATACAAATAAAGAAACAAAGATCACACAAAGTGTTAGTTTGTGTGCAAAAACCAGGGCGG